>VIBL01000006.1:5000-2405000 GCA_008271625.1 Lutraria rhynchaena | reverse complement strand
AGTTATGTGATCATCTTAGCATATCAATAAAACTAGGTCAAGGTTTTTAAAGAGACCTTTGCTATTTTATCCTGATTATGTCAACAACATGTAAGCAGACTGCTTGTATATATAAATAAATAAATAAATAAATAGGAAAGCTAGATATCAGTAAAATGCCAGTTGGTGGATTGTGTACAAAGTTGTTAACTGAAAATATGAAATCAGTGGAAACCACTGTAACAAAGACACACAGCTTTATAGCATTCAGTAAGTAATAATTCAGTATTATACCTCACTAGCAGGTGTTTAATTGTCTGGAAATGTGCCCATGTTACCTGAAGTCAAGTCAGTACTACCTTGCGATTTGTTGTCTAGAACATTAAGTGCTGGTCTTATTTTAAGACGATGTTGTTTTGACTGCAAATCATGTTGTTTTCCTGTTTCTTGAGAAAAACAAACCAAGCCTGTATTGATGACTTGTTTATACTTTTTCCCTTTTCTTCTCGTATTGAATAATTGGTAAAGATTGTTGGACAAAATTTTGTATACTTGTTATGACTGACAGCTTATTAATGACCATCATTTTATAGTAAATATGACTTTTAGGCGCATCATTTCCTTCTCAATATTCCAATCTATAATGAATAATGTCAACTGTTGAAATATTAGTTCTATGTTGTTAATTGATATTTGTACCAGGAAATTTGTGGGCACATGGTTAGTTTGTGGCACCATAAATCAGTTGATACATCTTAAATTGTATACATGTCCTTTGATTTTTTGCTGTGTATGTCTTCTAATCACTACATGTAAAATGCAATGATTATCATTTAGGACTATGTAATCATTAATATATTATGCAATCTTCGAGCTTACCCACTTGCCCAAAGCCTTAGACTAGTAAATTTCTATTTGAGCTAGTGAATTTTCCCAAAATAGTGTATTTGGGCTTATTGCAAATAGTTAATTTTCAATAGCCCTCTTATAAATTGGACTTGTGTTTAGTAGAACAACCAGGTCAGCTCTGCTACGTGTAAAAATGCAAAGATTACCATTTAGGACAGTATTGTCATCAATATGTTGTTTTTTCTATTCTAGGGATGCTTCATTTGGTGCATGTACGTATAACCTGACCTTACTGGATTGTTTGCATGGTTTAAATAAAGTGAGTATAACACCTGAAATGTTCCAACTTCAATTAGACAAGTAAAAATTTGCTTTTAATCATGCAAAACCTGTTGAAAGCAAGCCAAAAATTATCATTAAACAAACTGCATCAAAACAGAGAAAATATTGCATTAATTAACTTAACTTCATGTCTTATTTATTTGTAGCCTGAAAAAATGAGGTGAATGTTTAGACCACAGATTGCATATATTTTGGAAGATGTATATTTGCATGTTATGTTAAATAAATGTTTATTAAAATTCATATATGTAAATGGTAAATTGATAACTTTGACTTTAAGCTTAACAAATGCTTATGGTGTATTTTTCAGGCATTGGCCAATGGATTTTTTAATTTTGACACATTTGATGTTGATGAATATGAGCATTATGAGGTATGTTTATAAGTTTACAACCTTCTTTATGGTTATTTGTGTTATTTAAAAGTCCCCCAAACTGATAAAAAGAAACTCTACATAGGGTATGTTAAAATTTATTTGATCTGGAAATGAAACAGAATATTTTGTATGAATGAAGACAATATGTTGTTTTATCTCACAATGAATTATTACCGTTGAAAGCTCTGCAGGTGTACAGATTGCTTTTATAATAATAAGTTAAGAAAGTTCTGTTACCAATTTGACCAATTATCAGCTGTTCTTACCTTAATGTCAAGTAATGTCAACAAAATGAAGCTGTAGTATTTCCCTTTTATTTTCTTCTCAGTAATCTACTAAACTATATATTTTGATAAAATGAAATATATTACCTACAAATATTTGTGACATACCAACAGTTAAGTCGCTATTTATTGTTTATTTGTAAGATCCTATTCAAAACAAGTAACTGAATGAAGCATTTATAATATATACACAAAGCAATACTGGTATGCAGTGCATTTACATAATTTGGTACTTCAAGATTAATGATAAATCATTGAATGTAATTTGTGCTATTCTAATGTTGTCATTAATGTTTGCAAAATTTTCATTTACTTTTATTGCAGTCATTAATTTTGCTGAGATGCGTTTTTTATGTTTATCAGCTCATCTCTTGACTTTTCGTTACACTCCATGATACACTAGTATTTATATTAACATATTTGTTTTCCTTTTGACACGAAAATTGTTTGTTTTCCTCTTCAAATTTACCCTGTAAGCCTGGTCAGGAGGGTATTTTTCTTCACATGAGGGAGTAGATAAATGCTAACTCACCTTGTGAAGTGGCGGCAAAACTTAAAGCACCCTAGAAAGTCATATGTGCACTTTAGGCTGAAATGCATGTATTGTTATATACTTCTGAACTTACTAGTTGGAGTTACCAGGACTAGTTACTAGGACCTTACAGTAAGGTTACACCCTTGGTACAATAATTGATGAACCAACATTTGTTGTATTGATATCTTATTGCTTAATCATCAATCATCAGTATAGATACAATTTGAATGCTAGATGATCATTAGTTAGATATGTTCTTCTTTGTCATATATTTCATTATTCTTTTAATCATTAGACATAATTACCTGGTCTTTAAATTTAATGAGGAACATCAATCATAAGTATGAAAATTGTAGCTCCATAATGTGAGATTAAATTTGTAATGTTGTAACACTTGCTGCAAAAAGATGTCAATAAGATATTCTGATGTGTCTCTTTGTCATTAATTATTCATTGAAATGAAATATCATTAGATATTTCACCAAAAAGTTTTTGCAAAGATCTAAATTTGTAGACCATGTATTCTTTGTATACATTATAAGAAGACATTGTTTTCTGTATGATGGCATGTGTCAATCATGAGGTTTTTGTCAGTTTGTACATCTGTTGTTGGCCATAGTTCCACTGTGATTTCATTGTTATCATTTCATTTTTGCACATACTTTGCAATTACAGAAAGTAGAAAATGGTGATTTCAACTGGATTGTGCCAAATAAATTCCTTGCTTTCTGTGGACCACACCCTAAAACAAAGATAGAGAATGGTAAATGTTCCCTTCAGGAGCCTGCATGTCATACCTTGTCATTATAACCCCACCCCTTCTTTAGTGGTGTTAGTTGTTGTACTGTTCTTAGTTCAGAGTACTAACATACTTCATTATTATACTCAAACAGAGAAAATGGCTGTGATTGTGTACACTGCTTTATCTGTTGATTATTTGAAGAACTTGGCCCTTGTTTAATGTTATGAATTTTAAATCCCTTTGAACTAATCGTAAGGTTAATACCTGCATAAACTGCAGTAGAAATGTCATTGCCAAGTTAGAATTCCCATTATTTAAAATGGACTTTACAGATTTACTTATAGGATTGTTCATAAGAATATTTGCTGCATTTGAATGAATCATAAGCCAATTTAGTTAGCACTAGTACACAAAGTAATGTGCTCTGTTTTGATGATATTATATCACATTATCGATTTCAATCTGAGAATTGTCAGGCAGTAAAAGAATGGATTTTTACATGCTTAAATTGTTTTAGTTAAGATTTTACATTTACCTGATTTACATTTTAAATTGTACACATTGGCACCCTGTGTAGTATTTACATGCTGTATTCTTGTTTTATCTCATGTAATTTAATGTGTACAAATACAGGCTTTGTTCTTCAATTTTTAGAACTTTTGGCATGTATATATTTATATGGCTTTGGGAAGATAATTATGCTTTTATGGAGCTTTGTAATCTATGGCCTTTTTCTCATTTTGTGTATACTTGAAAGCTACTTGATATATAGTGCCTGTACAATGTCTTATTGTATAATTAATCACTCCTATTATCCAGCCTTTCTGTTTGAACATAATTTTTTGTTATAAAATATTAAACTTTATATTAGAAATACTTTAGACTGATAGTTGGGTCTATAAGTGTTCTATTGTTTTAGATTGTTTGTATGTGTATTGAAAAACTGAACTGATTACTGGCAGTAGTTTCAGGTAGCTTTTAATGGACAATTGTTTTTATGGTTGACATAGTTTGGAAAGTTTGACTGAAGTCAGAGTCAAGAAACTTGATGTCAGCATGTTCATTGATAGAAACAATTGTTTTTCTCATTTCTGTACATGTATCCCTGTAGCTTAGCTAGATTTCCCTTTCATAGGTTAACATACATACATTTTTATGTAACCTGCTCATGGTCAGGCATTGGACATGTTTACTCTGACTCGTTATCTAAATTCTTCACACTTTGTTTTGGGGTTTTAATAATTACTTATTGGTTATTCTTAGAGTCCTAGTTAATACGATTTACTACTATTGGTTAGTCTGTATTTTTGCATTCACTTTGTGCATCAGTTACAGTCAGTGTAAGCATGTATAATGCATCACTATTCTGCTTCATCCAATCACCGCAACATTCCAGTCATTTCCTGGTTAGTCCACTTGTTCTTTTGAATAACAGTAGCTCCCATTAACTGTTATATTTGTTTTTCCCTTCTCCTATGACAGAGGGTAGAAAATGGCGACCTTAACTGGATTATACCTGACAAGTTCCTTGCATTTAGTGGACCACACCCAAAGAGCAAGATTGAAAATGGTAGGTTTGACTCACAGGTAAATTGTCTCACTGGATGTGTCACATCAGCTGTTTGTTGATGGTGCTGAGATGGTAGGTCTCGCGATATAATAATGTTAAGTTTCATTTTAAAAAAGTTTCATGTTAAATGTATACAAGTTTTACTTAATATATATCTGTTATATTAATATGTCTGTTCATTGTTTGTGATGATGTAAAAGTTAATTTATGTAATACGATTTCTAAGAAAAGAGTCTTGAGCATCTGCATTGAACTTAAATGAAGTTGTAAGAGATTGGTAGAATCTTGATCATAGTTTCATTATCCAGTATTGTATTCTTAAAGCAGGACATTTAATGGACCAGCAATGTAATGAAACATTGTATCAAATAACTTATGTTGTATACAAGTATGAAATCATTAGCCTGCATGTCAAAAGAACCAGAGTGTTGCTTTTGTTTCACCATCAGATTGTCAATTTATCCCTTATTCAATGCAGTTATGGTATTATTACGATCTTTTAAGTTAATTGTTTGTGTTAGTCTTAAGGCTGTCTTCTTGTTTCTCTACTGCCTTGCATAAAAATGCATTTTACAGAATGCAATTCCTTGAAGGAAAATTGTAACATAATACCCTTCAACAGGTTGTATGTATTATACATATATATGTATCAGTTATTTTGTATTTAGATAGATGCATTGTATTGTATATCATATGTTTCATCTTAACACTAAAAAATCTGTTTAACCTAGAAACTTACATTGCAAATAATTTATTTTAGTAATGTGTTCATTGTACATTAAACTTTGACACTGCGATTCACAGAGATTAAAAGACTTCACACAAAGTTTGATCAATGTATATACTTTTGTAAACTGACAGGTGATTGTAATCTTAGATGTTATCATTTTGGTAACAATTTGTCTTTCCGTGTAAACAATCAATTGTGTCTGTGTAAGAAACACAATTCATTTTCAAGTAGTCAAGTATGTAAAGGTATCTATCACTATCAATATAGTAAGTTGACATAAACAGGAAGTGAGACTATATATTGTCAGTTAAGTGTTATTATCATGTATAATTTCAAAGGTCAATTATAATTTCCCTTTACTATGGGAGACAAACCCTGTATGTGTTTCATAAATATCTTTGCCAAGAGTTATTTACCTTTATATTTCTTTGCAAAGATATTTATGAAACTCATAAAGTTACTTCTTACAGATTATGATAAGTTGCTTCTATGAATATTTTCAATCATTTCTAATGCTTTAATCTATTTTACTGAAACATTCAACATTAAATTGCATTTTAAAAAAAAATGATGTGCCTTTCATTACCCACTCCATTTTTATAAAATGTCCTATTATTTCATCACCATACATTACATTACAGGGTATCCTCTACATGCACCTGAAGCATATTTCCCATATTTCCGGAAACACAATGTAACAACTATAGTTCGTCTCAACAAGAAAATATATGATGCACGACGATTCACTGACGCTGGCTTCGACCATTACGATCTCTTCTTTATTGATGGCAGTGTACCTAGTGATACTATAGTCCGGCAGTTTTTAGAACTTTCTGAAAATGCTGAAGGCGGCATTGCTATTCATTGTAAAGGTACAATTCTTATTTCTAAAGACAGGCTTTTGATAGCTTAGTGTTTACCTTCTAGTTTTGATAATTATTTAATGGACTTTATTTTAAACTGCCTATCTTTGTACCTATGGTGCCTATGGCCCTGTAGACTTATGGGGTAATGGTACTAATGGAGTATTTCCTTCCCATAAGTAATCATACAAAGTTTTTCCTGATAAAAGTTTTGTTGTTGGTGATCAGTAACCACTCTATTCAGCTTATGTAACTGTTGTTGCTCAGAAATTTCTCCTTATTCTGTCTCCTACTTAAGTTTGAATATTCTTTATGTTTTAGCGGGTTTAGGTAGAACTGGTACCTTAATAGGATGTTATATGATGAAACATTACAAGTTCACAGCTGCAGAAACGATTGGTTGGTGTCGTATATGTCGGCCAGGATCTATCATCGGTCCTCAGCAGAACTTCCTTGAGGAGAAACAAGCATGGTTATGGATGCAGGGAGATTTGTATCGAGCTAAAGTTAAGGTAAGAAGTCTTTAAAAACGTGTTCTCCTGTTTGTCCTCATAGATGATTTATTTCTGCACATTTTGACATTAATTTAATCATCAGCTGTTTTTTGACCATTTTTTTTATTTTTAAGAATTCAGATAACTCAGTTATTGTATTTGTTGGTAAATTTAATTTTATTGGATTTTTAATTGCATTGTAGTTTTATGGTTGTTGGACTTCCTGATAAGATTGTGTTTATTATAGATATATATCAAGGATCATGTAGTACAAACTTGTACATTTGTTGTATCATAATTTTAGGATCATGACAAGAAGAGAGAAAGACATCATAGCGTATCCAAGGTTCTTACTGGACTTGATGATATGAGAATACAAGATTCTCTAGAAACAAGATATGTGAATGCTTGGTCTAATGAAGATGATGTTAGTTGATCTTTTTCTAAATAATTTCAGTTGTGTCATTAAATACTCAATGAAGTACCTTATGTTTTCTTTGATTTTTTGAACCAATCTAATTTAACTGAGATTTCAACTGTGAAGGACTTAGCTTATTCTTAAATAGCCTGTACTCATCATCAGTGCATAATCCAGTTGGTTTAATGTAATATAAAGAATAATAATTGCCATGTCTTGCATTGAAAAGTATTACAAAAACTTCCTCTTTGTGTTGTCTTTCTACAAAAGTATAAAAAAATCTTTTTAAAAGCTACTTACAATGAGTTCTATTCAACTGAATGGAAAAATGATGATTTTTGTTACAGAGAATTTACACTGGTCCAGTAACAAGAGGAACAAGAATTGAGACACAGGGTGATAAGCTTAACCAGCTTAAATTGCTTCGAGGAAAACATACACGGTCAGCTACAACTGGGGGTGTGGTGTAAGTATTAAAATGTAAACTGTGATTATAATGTTATTCCGACATATATGGTGTAAGTAAGGTAGAGAGGGATTTAAAACACAATATTACTAGCTGTCTAGGACAATAATAGACCATAGATAACAGAAACGTCTGCTAGTTAATGATCAAGGTAAGTCTGTCAATTTCTCATGGTGTGCTGTGCTACCTGGCATGTTTCTCAGCATCATCTTAAAATGGTGAGGTCAGTTAGGATTAATTGCATCAACTTTATACCAGTAAGTATCTATGACTTGGTAAGGTGTTATAAGGAATGTTTTATCAGAATTATTGCTCTACCTGCTAGGTTGATCACTTGCTATTAGAGTTTTATTTTATACCCGTAGGTTCATCACATATTATATATTTTACCTTTTAGATTCCCTATTAGAAATAATATAAAATGTCATATTTTATCAATTATTTCTGAGGTTTAAAACTGAGCTCAATAGCCCCATCCATTTAGTAGCTTCAATTTTGCTAGTTGTGAAGTTGAAAGAACTTGTCTTTGTTGTAATAGACTCGAGTGCCTAACAAATGAGAATCATTAATATTTTAAGCAAAAAGACATAACATCATGACAAAGTATGTTGCTGCTGCTGCTAATGATGTGAACTTTGGCTGCTAATTTAACATCAGAGTTTGTTTCTTTTGAATGCTCCTGTAAATCATTTCGTAACCATGATTGCGTAGTGTCCAAAATTGCTCAGTTTTCTAACTTTTGTAACTTGTTCATTTGTTGCTGCATAACATGTTACATAATTTGTTGAAGAGTTTTAGACACTCTGTTTTCTGTACTGTTTATTCTTCAGATTTATTATTATTGCATTGTAACTTTTCTGTGTATGTTTCTCATTCTACTGTAGTTTTAACATACAGAGGGGTATAACTGACTTATCTGTCATTTCTTTTTGCACCTTACAAGTTTTCTCTATTTCATTGCTAATCTAAGCAAAGATAAATGTGGTGTTGTCCATTTTTTTCCAGAAGTTAGGTAGGTTCAGTAGGATTATAATCTGTAGCAATTTTTCCTGCTGTTTGCTTTTAAAATTGCCAAAAACATATATTAATCATAGCTTATATTATACTGTGTAATGTTATGTTTTCCTTTTCACCTTTATAAAGCTACATTAATGTTTTCCAAGATACATTTTTTTTGTATATTTTACAATAACTGTGTACCGATGCCTCACCTTTTAGCAACAACACCACTTATTGTCTCTGCACATTTCATCTAAACTACCTGCATGTTTTACCCTATCAGGTCAGACGATCATAAAAGTCACAAAAGATCTACTACACAGCCCCTTCGAACCGCCTCAAAAAGTGCCCATGGGTCTGTTATGTCCCCCTTGAAAGCCAGTAAAGTTAGCTCTGTGCATACCAACAACCATGCCAACATTGGCTCGGTGAAACGTAGCACAAGACATTCTGGGTCTTCACCTAGTGCCAAGAGGTTAGTATTTCACTCTTAGAATCACTCCCATGTGCTGTGTATTGATTCTTTTAACCTTAAGTTAGTCTTTGAAGTATCTAATTAATGTCCAAACTTTCACTCTAGATGTGATGATAATCCTTTTCTGCTTTTTACAAAATACTTGTTTTTCTAGAATTTATGATTGATTTGTATGAAATGTTTTATGTTATCTGGAATTTTAATGATGTCAGGTAGCTTGACAAGAAGTATGATTGTTTAAATGTTATTTATAATAAATGTATTAACTGCTTTTATTGAAGTGAATTTTAATTGGACTGTATCTTGGCAATGATAAATGTGTGTTTCAATACATGTTTGTGTAGAAATTTTTTGCTAGATTAAATCTTAGATTAAACAGCACATACTTTTAAGGATGAACAAATTGTATACATTCACTGCCTTGTTCTTGTAGAAAGCATACACACAATTATAGTTTGAGGAACACTAAAGGCGTGTCTCCTAGGTACGGATTGATCATCTCTCTGTCTTGACACGTTTGTTCAGTGTGCACCTAATTTTTGCTTTACCATTATTTTTACATCATTTTCTGTGTAGTCTTTGATTGTTTTGTTTCACAACTCTTTGTACTTGAGTATGAAACTCAATCTTGTCTACGCTGAATTTGATATCTTGTCCAAGATGTTATTGCTAATTTATTTTAGCAGTAGATTTCAGTGCATCATGAAAAAGAAAAGAATCTACTGCTGAAAATAAACATTACTTAAATTCATGTGTTTAAATGCATCTTTAAGCTTGGGAAAAATTTTTAATTGGTCAAATTATATCTTGAGTGTTTTTGGTACTTAATATTTCTGTGTACCTGTCTATCAAGTGTTTTGAATTTAGTATTACGTATTTATCTTAAGACGTTTGACTTTTTGAAATAGATACAGTTTTCACCTTAAGGTTAATGAATATTTACCAACTACAACAAATGGAACTATTCCCTGATTATCATACTTTTTTTATGGTGTTCTCATTTCTAGAGATGCACTGAATTCATAAATGCTAGTTGCCTAATCCAAAGATTCCTAACTAGGCTTTGGTTCTCTCTCAAACCTTTTTACTTAATTATTCATTTTGTTGCTAATTCATTGCTTTATTGTCAGTAAAAATCTGTTGAGTCTTATACATGGTGATTACTTTGCGCATACAGAATATTCCCTAATAAATACCTTAAGGGCATTATGTATCTGCAAAAGGGGGACATTTAATATGAATAATAATTTATAAATGTTGATTTTTTTTATTTCTTTTTCTAATTTAGTTTTACAAACTGTTTGTTTGTATAAGACTTCAGTAATTTCTTTTCTGTTTTCTCAACAGACTTCAGATATTAAAATGCTGCAAATGTTTTTTGGGGCAAGTTTTATCTTTTCTACATAAAGGCAAGGGTGGGCATTGAATTGGGAATATTCAGTACTAATTTAAATTCTTAAGTTGTTACTGTGTAATGTAAATAAATGATACTACTTGTTATGATAGAAATTGCAGTCCACTCATTATAGCACAAAATTTCAATTTTTACCTTGCATATATTTTGACCCTTTAATGATACTTTAATGATATTGATAATTGTACATCTTGGACTTCTTGCAAAATTGTTTGGATGTATTTCATTTTAACCAGATGTGTTCAGTTCTTTTTAAGTTGACATTAGGGTATTATGTAGCAAGTGATGAATGATGTGTGGATTTGTTTTTGGGGATTTTATGCAGCATGATTTCTGATCTGTTCTGTTATCAATTTACTGTTGATTATGTTTAGTTAATTGGATGCAAGTATTATTACTCCCCATGTATATGACAGGGTATGTAGATGTAGAAGTCTATGTGTGTTTATCAATCAGTGTAGATGCGCAGGCGCATCTAGTTTGTGCCGTAACTGGTTAGTGTCTGACAACATGTAAATCCAGTTCTGGTAGTTATTTTAGTGAGATGTATGACAGCCCAACTTTTCGATTGGTCCACTTTTAATTGATCTACACTGATTGAATCTTGCGTCTCGATTTTAAGACGTATATTGTCATCCAGAGTTATTAATTATATTTGATGATGCTGAAAGATGATAATTTTGTTTCTGCCTTTTTTTATTTATTTCTCATTGTTTCAATATTTTTATGTTAGCTTGTAATCATTAATGTACCTTCATCTTGTCAAAGCTCTCTCTGTATGAACATTGTGTGCGGTTGTTTTGTTGTTTTAGCTAACAGTGTACAGTGCTAATTGGGTGATGAACTATTTTCACTTTGCCTTTTGTAAATATTACAGGAATGTAGCCTTCATAAAATATATCAACCATTTTGTATATTTAAATATATGGCATTCTTAACATGTTTTTATGTGTATTTTACATGTTTTTTGGAAAGGTTTTTATCTTGAATTCTTGGACTGCTAGTCTTGTGTTAGGCTATAGTTAGCTATGAAGATTAACAATGCTGAACTCAGTATATTTAAATTTATGACATTTTTGTTTAAAATTGCTATTGATATTAGACATTTTCTATTCTTGATATTAAATGCTGGGATAGTGTTCTTGTCATATTTTAAATGTTGTATCATATTACCGAGTTAAAAATTATCAAATTCTTAATGAAATTTTCTTTTATTTTTTTACTTGTGCGTTATTTGAATATTTTTTTTACAATGTTTCCTTGCACACATTCTATTTTGTTCTGTAATTTCATGTCAACTTGCTTCATTGGAAGTTAAGTATTGGATGTTGTTTCTACTTAATTCTTATAAAATGTCATAATATTACATTAATGTTGTGATTGAGCTAAGGACTACAAGTCTGCCTTCATATTTGCTCTTAATAAATTATTATGTTGTTTACTTGCTGGTGTATGGTAGATGTATTGGTCTGGGTGCCATGATATGGAATATAGACTCATTAGTTTGTAGTCCTCACATTGCAAGATTTTAGCACTTGCCAGAATGTCAAAATTCTTATCGTATTCATTATTGGAGCAAAAGTATGGATTGCACTTTATCAGTATGCAAGTGGATTATCAGAAGAGGCATGTGTGTTTAAAAGTGGTGCAGATTATCTCCACTTAGTTGTTAATGCATTATTTACTGATTGACATAATAGGAATATTACCTTCAAGAAAAATGTATATTTTTTTCATTATATGTTAAGTCAGAAAATAAAGAGTTTTTCTGTATATTGCATAGGTTAGACAGATTGATTTCAAACTTTGGTGGAAATAGTCCCCTCTATCTTGCAAGTATAATGCTTGTTGTATACATGTATTATATGGCAGATTTTTGTTGGACTTTTAGAGCAATTGATCTCTCCTGAAATTTTGAAGTCTGTTTGTATTTACTAATGTTGTAAAATTATTTGAGTTTGGTCATATGAGAAATGTTTCATATAAGTTGCAAATAAGTTTCAACATATTCTGACATCAAAAAATTAAATTTGTTGCTCTTTATAGTTGAATTAGTATACATGGCCATGTGTAATTCAACTGTAAGATTGTGTACAAAAAGTACTGTGTATATTACACTTCATGATTCAGGAAGCAAGTACTTTCCTATCTTTTACAGTGCTATCATGTGACACAACTCATTTAATACAATATAATTGACAGTGTTAGGTATTGCTTGAAGTTTTTAGAAACTGTGGGTTTAGGACGTATGGCTTGGTTTTAAAACGTTTGATGTGAATATTTTGCTTTATGGAGGTTATATTAACTAGTTGTGAACAATTTTATTGCTATGTTGCATAGTATTGCCTCGCTTAAAGCTTACTTTGTCAAGTGTTATGTCTGTTATCATTTAGTCATCAATATTCATCAACTTCATTGAATAAAGGAAGTTTGATGTTGAGAATTCGACTGAACATCACTTAATGATTTGACGTTGTCATTAGTGGATCATTTGGTAGATTGCTTAGATACAACAGATACATTCTGCTGATTTAAACTCCTCTTAATCAGACATTTGTCAACTGTTTATCTCCAGCTTGAGCCAAGGAGACATTACAATCGGCCTCAGGTCAAGCTACATCGATAATTTATCCATGGATTACAAATCTACATCTCTATATGACTCTAACATCGAATATTCATCTGTATCTGGTACTTGGCCTGATAAATATCAGTCTTACGTTTCGACAGTAAGTGAAAGTGTTTGTGAGCTGGAACATTTTGCTATACTATCCTTGATTACTACTTTCCTGCTGCCCACTAGCGGACTACCAGTTTCCCCTGATATTTTGGTTTGGAAAATATAACACCACTAATTGTTATGTTACCTGTAAATATTAGTGTATATAAAAGTACTTACACTATCATTGTAATCTTATTTTCCATGTCAGTTATTTGATCTACTCTTATTAATGGTCCTGTCATCCTAATTAATTAATAATTTGTTGAAGATAGATTTCATGTTTATATGATTGCTCAGTTGTACCTTTGCATTGGTGCTGTAGCAAGCAATTTTTATACTACATATATATTAAATGTAGACATTAATATTAACTTGCGTGCTGGTGTAATTAAGGTTTCTATTATTTGAGAAAATATTAATTTTTCGGATGAAATATCAGGCGGATATCTGGGCTACTGTTGAATGTTGTGTTATTATGTATTGTTTGTCAATATTTGCACAGTTTGTACGGCAGCGTATTGTATAAAGTTGTGATATATTTAGTGAGTGTTTGATCACTGCATGCTTCTAGTGTGTGGAATGAGTATAGTCTCTTGTATTATTTTTACCTATATATTCTTTGAGTATATATTTAGTCTTCATCCAATTGGTATCTGATTTATTCACGGTTTATATTTTAATGTTACTTTTGCATGGTATAGGGACATATCTACATGTAGTACAATGTTTAATTCACTGTCACTTTTCATCTCAATCATTTGATTACATGTGGCTTTTTCATCTTTTTAGACTATCACATTATGTGTGTGAGAGAATGGCTTATCAATTTTCATTGTACACTGTTAGCTACCCTTCAACAACATGTACTTTGACTCTGAATGGATTTTATTCTTAATTAATTAGGTATTTTCTTAACTGCTTAAGTGGTAAATATTTTTAATTGTCTCCTTTGTGCTGCTTAATTTGTATGATTGAATGTAATTTGATGGTAAAGTATAAGAGAGGGCTGAATTTGAGTGGTAATTTATGATAAATAATTTGTTGTATGTATGTGATAAACCTAGTGTTCCTTCATTGTTTTGGTTCATATTCACTTTGTGCATTTTGTTCATCAAATGTTTGGTATTGTGGAAGATCATTCCTATCATTGTGTTGTTATTGAAAACAGTCATTTAATGTGAATGCTGCACACATAGATTGTTTTTATTGTCATGGATTCAGAATTTCACTGTTGTGATTTATTGTGTTTTAAGCCTACAATACCAAGTACCATGTTAGTACCCTCATAGTCATTGTCCCATACTTAGTATTTACTAGTATATTGTTGACATCCTGCATCACATATTTGCTCATTTAGATTATGTTCGTATCACTTTGTTACATGACATCACATTTCATCTATTTTACTGTTTCACAGTCTAGCATATGAGAAAGACAATAAGCAGCTAGCAAGTAATGGGTATGTAGATAAGTATTATTGAAACATTTATAAATACATGGCGAAAATAAATAGTATCCACCTTTGAAAATGAATAGTTAATTAGGAAAAAATGATGAATTGGGTATGGTTATGGGTCATATAGATACTTTTTTTTATTTGTGTTCAATCAGTAGTTCTCTGAGGGTTTGTGGCAGAAAAGTGCTCACAGAAAAATGTACATTCTTTAAGGAATGTGTTATGTACATGAAAGTAATACTTTTTTTTAAAGTCTCCTGTACAGGATTATCATATACTAGTATGTAAATAAAATCAGTTCGTTTTGCTTCATTAGCCTGAAACACTATATTATTTACTTCATCTTCTAATGATAAATATTTTGAAAAGTGGATTGTGGGTTCCAATTGTGAAACAATACTGTCTGCATATGTGGATGCTGTTTATATTGGCTGGTATCTTTACCTAGAACTTTGTCATAATGGTTGGATGGGCCAGGTCTGTAGGTTCTGCTTGTTATTATACTAAAATGTATATATATTTCCATTCATTGATGAGGTCCATCGCTGCTTGTCAGTCTATGCTTGTTGGCCATGGATTTTTAATATTGGGTGTAAATAAAATTTAGATTTTTTTTTTAAGTGAAATTTTGGGTTAAATATTTTCATCTAACATTTCATCTTTTTAATTCACAGTAGTTTTGTATGTGTTATATGTGTATATTTATATACTTCAACTGTAAATTCCATTTAATAATACTGTCAAATTAAAATTAAAGATAATCTGTTGAAAGTTTGCTTGATTTGTTGATTGACTACATTTTATAAGCATGGGTGTGGATTATCAAGCCTAGTGTGCTAATTTTAAAATATGGTTCTTTATAAATATTAACATATTAATGTGAAACTTTAAATGGAAATATTTGTTAATAAAATTGGTAAAGGGTGTTAATAGTACAATACTGTATTCTGGTTCAATTACAGCAATGTGCTTCCGTAATGTGACCATATTGCTCAAAGCATTTTGAGGTGCCTTGTGGTAGACATGTTTCACCCATACTTCAAGGTTGTAACATGTCCTGATGAAGAAAATTTCAACCTTGTCTGAGTTTTTAAATAATAAATTCTACCATTTAGTAACACTGCAAACTGGGTTTGGATGTAATGGGACTATACACTGTATACAGTATGGACAAATGTGCCTCCAAAGTACTATGCTGTTAACACCTCAGAATGTTTACTTGTGCCTGAAATACTGATAGCTTAATGGTGTCTGTATGTAAATATATCATTAGATCTTATATGTTAGAGTTTTCTGTACATTTGTGTAATTATGTATATGAGGATGTAATTCACATGAGTGCCACGATATTTCAAACATGTTTCGAATTTACTATGAGAAATATGATGGTTGCTTAATATATGCTAGACTGTGCTTTTTTGTCAGTATCAAGACTGGGGTTACTGTATTTATTTTTGATACATGATTTAAGTTTTGCCTTAAACTTTATGTATTGAAATTATTCTGAAATTTTCATATTTAAATGATTCATATTTTGTACCAAGGTAAAAAGAACAAGATTTTTTACTCTGATTTTATTATCCATGGCCGATTTTTCTATCATCTTGATGCTGACATAAATGATATCATTTGCTTCATCATCTTCATATTCATCTGTAGTACATGAGCATGCCTGTTCCATGTTGTTGGTGGTAGATAATAAAAATTTTGTCTTCTTTTACATCATTTTTTAAAATTTATATTGATCTGTGATATTGAGGTTTTATTCTGTACATATCTAGTTGAGCATATATATATATATATAATCATGCACTTTAAAAGTTTATTCAAAGATTCCTTTGGTCTTGTATTTAATTCCTTCACTAAGTAGATTTTACACTGGTGTATGTATGAGTATAATTGTAGACACATAGTAATTTGTATGCTTTACTAAGATTAGATATTTCTCTACAAATTTCATTGAAGACTGATTTTTCATTTCAATCATATGTTTTAATCATTTCAGATCGGTTCCACATACCCGCAGTACTAAGGCTTCGTTGATACGGTGACCTTGACCGTCCTGCAACCCTTTGTTGTCATGGTGACATTTGATGTGTTATGTTGATTTATGAAAAAAAAACTGTGATGAGGATTTTTTATACTATGCAGAACATCATCAGGACTGATTTTGATTTGTTTTTTTTTTTAACGTGTCTGTATAAAATCATGATAAAATTAGAAATAAATTCTAGTCTACAATTAATTGGTTTTAACCAAAGTTTTGAAGAATTTGGTACCCAGCATTTTATTGCTTATTTTTATTAATACAATTATGATGGCATTTTAATGGCAAAAATATTACATGATAGTAGAGAAATAAATTGCATTTTTACTGTAATTAATTTCAAGTTTTATAAAGATGATATTTTATGGCAGTCTGATTTATTGTATTGCCTTTTAAGTTTTTCTTAATGAATGATCATTGACAAGAAAATTTTAAGCATGATAAATTTTATCAAAGCAATATGTATAGTAGGCTAGGAGAATGAGTCGTAACACATGATAAGCATGATAATGATGAAAACTCAGTACAAGCTTGTATGTACATTGATAATATTGAATTTTCAGTATTTGAAGATGGCTAAAAGATGTATAATTTGAATCACATTTGTATAGTGGACTGTTTGGTTTTGAATTCATTTATGTGTACTCGGTCATTGAAATGTTTGCAGATTTCTTCATATTTGTTTTGTTTTAATTTTTTTGCACTTTGCTCTCACTGTGAAGAATTTTCAGTTTAATGATTCCTCGTATTTGCATTTAGTTTTAATGTTTCCCAGTCCTTAATTGTGAAGTCACATTCATGTTGATAAACAGTACTAAAACAAGCAGTTTAAGTGCACTAGACACATAGTGGACATACCTGCTAGTCCAAGTGTATTATTGATTGCATTATGAATGCTTGATACGAAATAGAATCATCAACTGCTTTTAGCTATCTTTACATAAATTGTCATTTATTTCATTTTATTTGTGTTATGGCCTCTGTTAGCCACTCGATTGTATTTTAATGAAATCGGATATTGTCCAGCATTGATTATTGATTTTTTTCAATAATTGTTAGGTTTTTCGATACCATAACTGTATAATGAAATGTAACATTGTGCTTGAAGACAGGTGTTTGTTTTAATATACACTTATTAATGTTTCTTGCACACATATTGTGGACTCATGATTGCTGTTTTAGTCATATATATATATACATACAAATCTATACATTTTGTAACATAGCATCCTCATATATTTTGTCACATGTTTAGTAGATTGATTTTTACTATGATATTGTTTTTATTTATTTTAATATGTTATATGGATTGTTTATTCCTGTAATATCTATGTGTTTTTGTACAGTAATTATGTAGACATCGTGCAAGAAGTTTAAGTCTGTGATATATACAGGCAATATTTACCATGTGTGGATTTAGAATTACACTTTTCACACTGGATAAATGTCCTAACTTTTCACTCAATTTTAACTTCAAAAAATAAGTTTTACGTGGACAGACAATAGAATTTAAGCATGGTACTTGTCCACTTAAGTCAAGTTTTCATGATCATTGTTTGGATATGTCTCCTAGAAAAAGTGACCAATTAGGAATTTTGTCCAGTGTGGTCTTAATTTCTTTAACCATTCCTTCTATATTTAGATGTCCATATTTGTCGGATTTGCCTTAAAACTCTCAGGTATATTGAATTATATTTTTGCATTATTTGATCGAAATACATTAATTATATCGTTTATACTTTACTTGGGATTGTTTTAACAATGAAACATTGTTTTCAAGTTCACACATAGTAGATGCTGCTTATATGGTTTGATGTTTCAGAGGTAATTTGTAAAAATGCTTAGGGCCTAAACTTTATTGCAGTATGTACTGCCCACGAACATAACTTTGTACAGAGTATAACTGCTATTCATTGTTAAATGCAGTATAATTTACAAATATTTACATACTATTAACAAGTTTGTACATAAAATATTTACATTCCCGCTTGCTAGGGGTTTTGGTATTGTTAAATGTTTGAAAAAAATGCAGATTTATTGTAATGACATTTCTACTGTTTATTTTAGCTGTTCTTGCAGTGATGAAATTTTTTTATTTTGCTAGTAAAATTATGTATTTACAACAATTTGAGGTAACATAAATATTATCAGAATGTATATATAACAAATTCTGTTGAAAATCAAGTATTAGTAAGCCATTATTGTTGGCCTCAGTTTCATTTAATTAAACAATTACTAATAATGAAATGAAATTAACATCAACGCTTACAGATGATTTGTTTTGATTGAATCAAATATACATGTTCAATAACACATGATATCTTTGTCCAAATCAATATGGAATTCTGATAAATTGTATATACAGTATAATACATGCATGCAGATTGTACAAATTCATTTATGTTTACATATCCAGTATGTGCTAGCATCATGTCAAAATAATATGTATGTGTAAATGAATGGAATTCTCTAGGTTAACTGTCTCAAAAAGCTGATTTGGTTCGATATGCTTAAGTGAGTTAGAAATTTTTCATTGACAGAAAAATACAATCTTCGCTTCATTAAATCCTTAGTATTTAGTTTCGACTAAAGATTTTTAATTATTGCAAGTTGCTAGTATTGAAAACCCGATAAAAATCAGAATAAAAATCTGAAGGACTGTGTTGACTGATTGTATAATGTGCATATACATTATAGCAATGAATGCTTATTGGAATTCTTTTGCCTGACTAGTCTAATTATTATTGCCCATGGTCAGTTTTCAAATGTTCTGAGCATTTTTGGGAATATTAGCTAATTTGCAAATTATTTAAACCAGAATGACCTTCATTAGACAGCTAATGTATAAAATGATGGCCTGCTACATTGTTTTTAAATGATAGTGATGTAGGAGGTATAGAATAACCAAAAAATGTGGAAAACAATCTGAAAAAAATTCTTTGAATACCGAGTAGATATTTTTATCTGAATTGTGAGTGGTATATTTTCTGAAAGCAATAACATTTTATCTAATTATTGGCCAATGTTTCATTTTTGTTTTAGGGTAGCAGTATTTGTATCAGTGTTAGTCTGTGATTTCATGTTGCATTCTGTTAAAAATCAGTTAAACTTTGCCTTGAAAGACAACATACTTTCAATAAATATGTTGTATCTGTTTTTTGAATAATTATGCCTGTCATTGTAGAAAGTGTTTATATTTAGCTTGCTCCTTAGTTCAATTTTCTTTTAGTTTTATTTTACTTAAATTCCACTATGATTACAAATTCATAAGAGTATGCATGTTTTAACTGTTATATGAACAAATGTTTTAGAGGTCCTCAGATTTGATTTTACCATTTCTTATTAATATGTGTAGTTTTTATATTAGATATATATTTCAATGGAATAAAAATCCCTTGATAGTTATTTTATCTTCTTTTTTGTCTGTTATAGATTTCTTACTCTGAAAATCATTGTAAGTCAATTAATGTATTCATTAGTAATAAGAGTTGTTTCTAATTATCCACATTCAATGAGTGATTAGTGAACTATTTTCAAATATTTCGTGTTCAACCATGTTTCAATATATTATTGTTAAGTTGTTTCATGGATAACATGAAAATGGATGAAGAATTAGATTATTGGGTCATGAATCAAGATATTACTGTGATACATGTCTTCAAATGAGATGGTGTATTTCGTGATGCACCTGTGTGTAGAGTTGCGGTGTTTGTATGGATCCATGTGTAATAAATAGTATACTGAAGCATTTTATGTAAAATATGAATGCTAATGTATTGAAAATAGTTTTATTTTACTGACTTCCCCCTCAATTATGTAGAGTAATAGACATTTAAAACATGCTTCTGAAATAAAAATGTACTAGTTAATATTGTTGTTGTTGTTAATGTCATCAAAACGTTATTTTATATTAATTTTTATTTGCAAAGGTTGCAATTTCTATTGCAAAAATTTCATGTTCATTTGACAGTTTTAGAATTGTCTAAGGACTAAAACAGCATCATATGACTAAAACAATACCAATACTTATACAACCTCAAACAACTGTAAAAGTGAACACATATTCATCAACATACATGTTCTAACATACAAATTACAACAGAATTTAAGTACAGCTGTCATACAATGGTATATCTGGTGTTAAAGCAAAATAACATTAATGGACATTTGCCAAACATGTAAATAACTGATTCTAATAAATAATTTATCAAATAAATATGTACAGTTCATTAGATTTTACCTCTAGCAAATACTGTTTCATTTGTTTGTATCATTTATTGGCTTAATACTATATCAAGCATGATTTTGGAAATAAAAATGAACTGTTCTATTAAGTTCAATTACCTGAACACTCGGGTGAACTGTTACTTCTTTCTATGCAATTTTATCTCAAACAAAATAACACATCACAGAAAAGTTAAATATAACTAGTACAAAAGGTGGAGATAAAGCATTGTCTAAAAAATAAAATTAATGGTATCTATTTTTAAGAATATATATCCAGTATACAAATAGTAAAATAACAATGTCTAAAAATGTTGTTAGCTATATGTCACACAAGTGTAAAATAAGTGTTATTTTAAAATCTGAACTACCACAACTAATACAATTTTGTCTTTCTCTGTTGTGTGTAATATAATATCATGACAACCATCACAGTATTAAGAAAAGCACTACATGAATACCCAAATATAATGAAGGGATCTCCTGTCAGTGCCAGGTTGGTAAATATTCTAGCTGAAAAAGACAAAATGAAAACAATGTGAATATGATTGGAAACTGAAATTACTGTGAAAAGTACTTCCAAATTTTCAGGATTGGACCTGTTTTATTCATTCTAATGCAGAGAAAAAAGACACTTGGGACATCTTTCAGAGACAATTGTCAACATTACCACCAATAGCTACTTCTAAAAAATCACATTACTATATAAATGACTTGATACATTCTGAGGATGCAAGTACTGGTAATAAATAATTTATATGACTGGATATTTATGCAATTGACAACATAAACTCAGAGTACATTTTAAAATAAAGCTGTAATTCTGAGCTTGAATTCACCCATGTGGCCAAAGTCCTGAAAGAAACTTGTGCAAACACTTGATCTTGACCTTCACATTAAAATAAAAAGATAAACTGATTAGTTTTGCTCAATAGAAAAAATGCAAATGCAAAGTTTATAGGTTGGATAAAGTCAAATACAAGTTAAGTAAACCTGTCAAGTCACATTAAAATACTTACCATAGCAACCATATCCTGCTATACCCCAGGTTTTGGCACTAAGTCGACCAGGATCTTTACTCTTATATAAAGCAAAGATTTGTGTCAGCTTGCTAGATACACTAAGAGGTGTATTGAAACTCTGAAAAATATTAATGATAAAAGAACGACTAAAGGAAGACAATCTGATGTATACATTTTAATGATTTTGTTCAATCATGTTCTTTATAGAATTGATAAACAAGAGTGATATAAAATGATTATCAAAGTTATTGTGATATCCAGTCTACACATTAATCCTTTTGCAACCTAAGTTTCTACTGAATTTTCCCACTAATTCTACTAAATATCAAAACACTATCATAACAAATTATCTAGCAGGTTCAGATATAACAAGACATAGAAATACAACATGCATGATGGGTGCATACTTACAATTACTGTTTTCATGATTGCATCTGATAATAATTTATTTGCTATGGACAAATATGCTATCATATATCTGACATCAGCATTAAGAAAAGAAATGTTGAATTTTATACTGAATGTGATTAGTTATAAAAATGATTTATGATTCTATGCCTGCAATCTATGGTGGTGAATTGTCAGCCACTTCCAAAGCATTTTCAATATAAGATTAAAAAAACTGTTCAAACCATGATTGGCTACTTTTTAAAAAATGCTGAATCTAGGGTACATATATATGCAATTTTATACCGGTAGTCATAGATGTTAAATAATTACATTTTGCTTGGGTAAATTAATTACATGTTACTAGCAGTATTACACAGTAAAAATTATAGAACATACTTTCATTGCTGTTATATTAAATGGTATATAAATAGGAATCTGTAGCTGGCTTGTGAAAGGATACAAAACAAATGCAATGAACACTTTTGGGGAAAGCATATCTCGTGTATGAATGATATATCCAATCAAGAAAAAATCTGAAATGTACAAAATACAAGAGCTTGAGTTACACATACAAATGGTGAATTACCTTTTAAATGAGAAAATCTTAGTAAAATTTTACAACTGAATAAATATATCCAAAGAAGCTAAAAGTGTAATTGCTTAACAAGCTACTTACTTTGTATAAGTAAGAAAGCAGTTTCTAAATAATTTGCAACAGGATATTCCATAGCAAAACTGTAGGACAGCATAATTGAGTACCTATAAAGAAAAAAGTAATAAAATGAAAGTTAATATGTTAATCAGAATGTACATTATATAAAAATAAGTTTAAGAAACATGAGGAACACTTTCATCATGTAAAAATTTGTGACAAGAATCTATCAATGTTTTTTAAATAATCATAAATGTTCAACATAGATCAATAAGTTGCACATCAGTAAGTCAGTACATTTTGTAATCATTGTAGGAATATGGGTCTCAAGAATAATTTGTTTTTAGTTTACTTTGGCGTGATGTCAGAATCAATGCCCTCTCACAGGTTCACGACTTTCCGCGATATTACCGCGAGTACTGATAAAATAACAATAACTGAAACATATGCGTGCCTCAATTTCAGTTTCCACCTAGCATTGTTTACATTATGTACCGTAACTGTCCAACATTTTCAACAGTGTTAGTCCCATTAATTTTTATGCAGTCAAAAGGAGCGAATCAAAATTAATAGTGTCAAATATTTTTTTGCATTCATAGATTCTAGTCTGTTAAAAACATGTTGTCCATTTAAATAAAAATGCCCTTGTGGTATCTTAGTATAGGAAATACTTAATATTAGTTAGAACTTTAGTACCGGAATTTTTCCACATGACTTCTCATCTTGCATTTAACTGGCAGATTTGCGGTAACATGTATACACAATAAAAAAAAATATGGCCATTAGTGAGTCAAAGAATGTAGCAGTTGATGTATGATTTCGTTTGTTTATAAAAGTATTATCATGTTTTTAATATGAAGAAGAATGGTTAATGAGAATTAACTTTATTAATACTTTTTTAACACAGTTTTCCTGACAAGCGCCTCCCAGTTATAATCAGTATTGATTGATCGGGAGTATCATGTAGATGTAGATGTAGATTAAATTGTGTCATGATTGCATATTAGTACTATCATGAATTTCTAGTCAGGTGAAAAATTTGACTCGCGGTAATACGTATAACCAGGATACTGGGCAGTAAAACAGAAAACTTTCAAGCACCAGTGGATATTTTACTGCTATAGCAACAATGTGATATAAATTATATTGCATTAAGATTGAAGGCAAGATTCTTATCTATGTGCCAGCAAAATATGAGAGCTAATTTCAAGTTCAACTGAATGAAGTCTATTATCAAAAATTAAAGTTCTTACCCGCATTGTTCCAACAAAACACTTCCAACACTGATCCCTTTTGTGTCACCTGCTTTAAATGCTGACCATAACTGAGGTACTTTCATAATTATACAAAGTCCAACAACAGTTAGACTAATTAAGTAGCATATTGTTTCTATCGCAGACGCCTCCATTCTGTTCTGATCCGTGTGCACAGACGCTTATGACTAGTCTGTATAGTAAGTCCAAACGTTGATATTTGTCGGAGAGGTAAAACTAAGCACGATAGCTTTTCAGTCTATGAAATCATGAATTAGTGAAGCAGTGAACCAAATTTTTCATAAAAATTTACTTTCACGCACTGCGACGATTTAAGTAAATGACACCATTTCGGAGATAAACATTTGGCCATAAGCATCTTCTTCGTACGCAGACGCTTGACTTTAACTGGTTCTCGTTCACTATGTGTGCACTGCAATGAGGAACGGGGACCAATTTACGCTTGCCTGTGAAAAGGTTAAAGTCCAATTTATCCGTACATTAAAATAGTCTGGATCACCTGCCCCTGACACTACGTGATTGGATACAAGACTATACAAGTATTAGCTTTTTCAAAAATGCTTGGAATCGCCATTCAGCCAAGTATAGGAATAAAATATTGAATAAAGATTTCCTAGAGAATTTATTCATGGTTTCATTTCTTATTGGGAGTTTGCACCACATTCTATATTTAAACTCAAAGTTCCCAGTGACTCTAGTTGTCTTGTGGCAGCAAAATATCAGTCAGATTATATTTGAATAACAACATGCACATATATGCATGTGTATGCGTGTGTGCGTATGTGTGAGTTTCACATCTGAATCTGCAGTACATGTTTTATACTGAGATCAACATCAGTAGCCAGTGGTGGCTAGTTTTATTTTATGTGAAGTATTAAAATTGGCTACAATTGTTAACCAAATAATACATCTTTAAAAGTAAGTCTCATTGTTATATTTGCATACCATTTGATGTATTCATCAGCACTTTTGATTCAAGTTTCAAGCTTATTGGAATAACCAGCAATCATAAATAGCCTTCAGCCATTTACAATTGTCTGGAAAATATTATGGCAGAGACATTAAGTTCAGTTGAATGTAAAGGAATGAAATATGAAAAAGGTTACATATAGTTATACATGTAATCTTAAGTTATTGTAATTTAAGTTATTGTAAAACGCCCACAATTAAATTTTGTATTCATTTTCACAAGTAATATATATACGATATTTGCCAAGTATATTTTAATGCTGCCATCCAAAAAGTGGAATCTTCCGAAATTGTGTGGCCTTATAAGATGGTCAGTGGATGAGTCCATATGTTTTCAGCAATTCCTACCTTTTATGGAAATATGTTGTTGTTGTAGTTGTATTTGGTCGTTTAAAACATGTTTATACTTTACTGGTACATGTGTTCAACTTGAAATATTTCTGTGATTTTTTTCTTCTCAGATCTTTTTTAATTGATAAGAAACGATATTTGAAAAGAATGCTTAATAAGGAACACCCTTACTGGTAAAGTTTACTTGAACATATTCTTCATTTGTAAGATTTTTCATCAATATTATTTTAGGTTTTGAACAATATCATACTTGTGAAATATAACAAAGAATGTTGACCAAAAGTCCAAGAATGAATGATATATAACATGATGTAAAATGTTAATTAATGTCATTTATTTCATGAAACATAAGATGAATACATCTACATCTACATGATACTCCCAATCAATCAATACTGATTATAACTGGGAGGCACTTGTCAGGAAAACTGTGTTAAAAAGTATTAAGTGCTTACTTAAAAGATAAAAGTTTACAGATTAACGAGTGCAAGGTTAAGATAAAAAAAACATATAGGGAGCTAGAAAGGAGCTGTCTCCAGCCTTTCATAGAAGATATTTAGGCTGGGACTGGATTTGACCTGGTATGGGAGGCTATTCCTTACAGTTCTGGGGAAATAGGAGCTAAGGTGAAACTGGGTATGGGACTGGGGGGGTAAGGAAGTTCAAATTTCTAGTTGGGATGAGATGGTTATGATCAACATGAACAAGGTTGTTCTGGATTTTGTAGAGAAGTATAAGAGAGGAATGGAGTCTGCGGCTTTCTAGGGAGAGCCAGCCAAGATTATGTAACATTTGTGTGACACTACTTTGGAAATCAAAATTATTGCAAACATATCTAGCCGCAGCTCAGCCAAGGGTGCCATATTATTGAGCAGTATTCTAGTTGCGGTCTTACATAAATTACATATGCCGTAGCTTTGACTTGCCTGTTTTGGGTTTTGATGTTTTTGTGGATAAATCTTAAGGAGTTTTTTGCCTTGGAGGTGATGTAATTCATATGGTGGGTCAAGTTTAGGTCTTTTGAAATAGTTACTCCAAGGTATTTAGCAGTTTCTGCTGATTTTAGCGTTTTTTCCATGAAGGGTGTATGGGAAAATCACAAGGTTCTTTTTTCAGGTAACCCTGGCCGCACCTGACTGTCCTTTGACTGTCAGGTAGACAATGGTGTCATCGGCAAATAACCTAGTCTTACTTTTGATTGTTTCAACCAAGTCATTAATATATGCCAAAGACAGGCAGGGTCCAATGACTGAACCCTGGGAGGACATCGGATGACACTGGCAAATGGTCGGAGGTATGACTTTCAACCGCAACCTTTGGCTGAGGTTGCTAAGAAATGACCTAATCCAGGTGGATACCTGTTGATTTACACCCATAGTTTTTATTTAGTTTGAGGATTAACATCTGATGGCCAACTTTGACGAAGGCCTTTGAGAAATCCATCACAATGACATCCGTCCCTTGTCCATTATCTAGACTATCAAAGACTTCTTGGGAGAAACTCAGCAACTGAGTTTCACAACTACGTTTAGACCTGAAACCATGTTGGTATGGACTAAGGATACTGTGCTCATCAAAGTAAGTCATTAAGTTTGAGACTATGATGTGCTCCATATATATGACTGTCCATATATATGTCTGTCCATACTATGAATTGACAATACAATGTTTATACAAAACAAATAATTACAACACAGTACTGTAAATTAAACAACAACTATGAGCAACTACAGATAAGATCTTTCAAAAATGTT
This sequence comes from Lutraria rhynchaena, assembly GCA_008271625.1. Classification (NCBI taxonomy): domain Eukaryota; kingdom Metazoa; phylum Mollusca; class Bivalvia; order Venerida; family Mactridae; genus Lutraria; species Lutraria rhynchaena. The sequence goes on along the minus strand of VIBL01000006.1, from coordinate 2,377,603 downwards.
GTAATAAAAAATTAATCAGTCAATAATGTAGCAATGAAAATGCACTAAAACTTCTAAAATAATATTGTACAATACTTTCACCATTATAAAATAGTCAACCAACTTTTTGTTTGTAATCAACAAACACCTCTATTGAACAGCCAAATAAAAACTACTCATTTCATGACATACTAATTATAAAATTCAGATTTTATATTAGCCAAAATCTCTGTATAAAGCCACCACATTTTAGCTGTCAAAATAAAAATTCTATTAAAAAATAACAATTGATTTATACAAAAAATAAATAAATATACAGCATCCACTGTGTCAAAACTTGTTCTAACAATATGATTTTTATTACCTCCCTATATTTCTGGGTACATTATTTGAACAGTTTCTAACATGAGTAAAAATTGAAATTTTACATTATTAATGAGTTCAGACATAGCATCTACGAAAAAAAAGGAATAAAAATTGAAAAATATATGAAATAACAAGAATATTATTTAATGTAAATGAACACATTCAGAAACACACAAAAAAGATTTATTACATGGTAAAAATTTACAGGTATGGACATGACAATGATATATAAACAATGTTTTGCAAATACTTTTAAAACAATTATTTGTTAATAATCAGGTCACCAGCCCTCATCAGTAAAATACTTATAACACATACATACATGCAACTATACAATACAGTGTAATCATTCAAAGACAGATTTAACAACAAAAATATAATACACAGAGGTAAAATACATGAACAACATTAAGATTTCAACCAAATAAATTTCCTGGAGTAAAGAAAATTATGAATTTCTTAGTTTAATGAATTAATTTGTTGTTACACATCAGTACTATTTGCTCATGGCATGATAAAAAATTAACAACCCGCGCATGATACAGGATCGTCAGGACAGAAACTATTACTAGTATCACTATCAAGCAATTTATATGTAAACTACCAGTATCATAGTTATCCATACAAAGTAATACCATTTGAAGCTTAGATAAACATTTTATTAACATCCGATGAGCTGACTTTCAAAGAGGAATGCTGTAATCTGACAGCTAGGTAGGTAACATATTAAGGGCTAACTCCCTTATTTATATATACAGCCAGACCTTTGTTTGCAGTCACCTCCAAATAAAGACCACTCTGTGAAAAGAGGCCATCCTTTGAAAAACCGTCACTGATTATTTACAACAAACTCATCTCCCAATAAAGGCAAACTGTCAATAAAAGCCATGTTTTGTCTTTCCCAAAGGTGGCCTTTGTTCACAAGTTTGACTGTACGCATCTTATATACTACAGCTTCTGGAGTTGTTGATAAGCATAATCAAAGTAGCTCCATCCATCATCACAAAGGTCCTAAAATATATAGATATATTAACCATTATTTATCAGAGAAAATTAATGCACACAAATCCTATTCAAGAATGAATAAAACAAATTTCATCTATATTAGTTCATGAATTAGCAGACTTTGACAGCGACTGTAATTAAAATCAAGAACTAGTCTCATGTTCTCCCTTTCTCTCATCAGTTTTGCATCATATCAACAAATAAATGAACTAAGTTTGTTGGTATACAGTTTTATTGAGCTCAATGTTTGGCATGGCATTTTTATTCTTTTTAAAACTTCATACATAGTGTTAACATACTGGCATCATGAGGTGATGCAGACTACATTCATCTGTGACGTTATTTACATGACGTTTAACTTGTATGTTTATATACAGTGATGGTACTTGTTTAAAATAAATAAAATCAGAAAATGACAAAAAAATGATGACAAAAAAAGAACAGATATAACATTTCACTGCCAGAGGCACACTGAGGCACATGATTCTGTTAAAACTTCGGCAGGTATCAAATTATGCGTCTGGCTGCGGAACTGTATTTATACGTGAAAACATCATAAGACAAGGCCATTTCAAAAAAATTCTTATAGATACACATCATATGTTCTTTATTGTAACAATGTACTTTTGTATACCATGATTAATATACTCACCTTAATATATGTTACTCAAATAGAATAGGTTTCATTTTGATGACAGCTCATTCCACTGTATTACCAATCAGAGACACAAAGATCCTGCAAAAAAAATGTAAGAAATTAAATTAAAAAATAAACCTAACAATAAATAAATAAGTAATAATAAAAAAAGAATAATAAAAATTAAAAGTGTTAGGGGAACATTAGTAGGAAAGTTAAGTAAGTGTTGGGAAAGTTGTGCTAGAGACTGGTGCTACTGAGACGGACATTAGCATGCTTTATTTAGAGATTGTTTTTGATCAGTGGGCGATACTAATCAAAATACAATGGCCAATTAAGAATAGATGTAAAGCTCACATCCTCCATACTTGGGTACCATTGAGGATAATCAGACAGGAAGCATTCTGCACCAAAAGTGAAGGAGTTAGAACAAAAAGTGTGAGTTGGGGATCTTAATAGAAATGGGGCGAATCATAGTAATTGTTAGGGGTAATAGTTAGTGTTATGGGAACCTTAGTGAGTGTTCAAGGGAATGTTGGTGAGTATTCGCGAAATTAAGTTCGAGTCAGGGAAAGTTGTGTAAAAGACTAGTGATTGAGACAGACATTAAAATGCATTATTTAGATATTGCGTTTTTTATAAGCGGGCGCTACTTATTAAGTACAATGGCTTAGTACTTAGGTACTATTGAAGAAAATCATACAGGAAGACACTCTACACCAAAAGAGCGCTCTACTGAAGGTGTTGGGACATGGAAAGGGAGTTTTAGGGGAATAAGTAACCAGATTCAAATATAAGTAACCAGATTCAACAATAACAAATGCTGCGGCCATGGTCAAGTGGTTAGTGCGCTGGACTTGTGACCTGGAGATCTGGGTTTGAATCCTGGTTGCGGTAGGTTATACCCTTCTTTGAAAATTTGACAAAATGTTGATTTTCCTCATATGTGGAGAAGTTGCCGGCTCCATGTGGAAGGGTAAGTTAGTACTGGTTAGTATACAGTCCAGGAAAACTGGTTAGGTGAACCAGTTGCCATATAACTGAAAAATTGTTGAAAAATGGTGTAAAACGCCAGTGACAATTAGTCACATAAAAAAAACAAAGACAAAACATCAACAATAAATGGTAGGGGAGATAGAACAACTCCTGATATCAAGAATAATTAATATTAAATAAACCTTTCGTTGCGCCACTTTGTCCATTGAGAATCAGACACAATCCTTGATAAATAAGAAAGCTCGTAGTCAGCAGTACTGAACTATAGACCAGTGAGATCATGACTGTTCGGATGAACTCCACATTTATTCAAGGAGAAACAAAAACGCAAGACAGAACAACACCTGATCCAACAATAGTAAGAACCTTACATTGCACCACTTAGTCCAATTACAATCAGACAGAGTTATCTTTGATAAATAAGAAAGATCGGAGTCAGCAGCACTGAACTGTAGAATCATCAACATAAAAATTCTATAAACTGCACTCTAAACTAAAGTCTTAGTGATGTGGACGCATGTAGAAAAATGTCTGCTATTATGGACAAAACAAAACGAAAGTGGCAAAAACGCCTTTCAGACTTCTTTTCTTTGCCCGGCTCAATTCCTTCTGAAACAAATAAAGAGCCATGAGATGAATATCGAAAGCAGCCAATAGACGAAGCTCCAATATCATCCATGCCACATTGTGGGACACTTGATTTCTGAATGTGTTAGATTTTGGTTAATAGAATACAAATGCACAAATAACTAGTTTTAACATATATTTAACTATATTGTATTAACAGTACCTTCCGCTGCACTACTTTGTCCATTAACAATCACACAGAGTTATGTTTGTTAATAAGGCAGCTCGTTTTCGGCAGCACTGAACTGTAGACTCGTCAGTGAGTAATAATCTTTACAGGACAAACTCTAGATTCATCAAAAAGAACAACACCACAAGACACACCACAAAGACATATCCGTGATAATCATGTGTAACAGGAATGTCCTCCTTATAAAGTGAGAACATTGGACTGCTAGGATGAAAATCCAGATATACCAGTGAGACATGAAGTGCAGATATGAACTCCCGAATCATCAGTCAGTTTGTGGACTGCAGTTATCTACCCTAGATCCGTCTGCAAGAACGTGGCTACTTTTTTTGAACTCCGAATTTAACAGTGAGAACTTGAATGATTGCAAGGACTCCACATTTATTCAAAGAGAAACTAAAATGCACGACAGACATGACAGCACCGGATTCAACAACGATTATTATTAACAAAACCTTCCATTGCGCTACTTTGTCCATTGACAATCAGACAGAGGTATCTTTGTAAATAAGGCAGCTCGTTTTCGGCAGCACTGAACTGTAGACTCGTCAGTGAGTAATAATCTTTACAGGACAAACTCTAGATTCATCAAAAAGAACAACACCACAAGACACACCACAAAGACATATCCGTGATAATCATGTGTAACAGGAATGTCCTCCTTATAAAGTGAGAACACTGGACTGCTAGGATGAAAATCCAGATATACCAGTGAGACATGAAGTGCAGATATGAACTCCCGAATCATCAGTCAGTTTGTGGACTGCAGTGATCTACCCTAGATCCGTCTGCAAGAACGTGGCTACTTTTTTTGAACTCCGAATTTAACAGTGAGAACTTGAATGATTGCATGGACTCCACATTTATTTAAAGAGAGAAACTAAAATGACTTGACAACACCGGATTCAACAACGATTATTATTAACAAAACCTTCCATTGCGCTACTTTGTCCATTGACAATCAGACAGAGGTATCTTTGTAAATAAGGCAGCTCGTTTTCGGCAGCACTGAACTGTAGACTCGTCAGTGAGTAATAATCTTTACAGGACAAACTCTAGATTCATCAAAAAGAACAACACCACAAGACACACCACAAAGACATATCCGTGATAATCATGTGTAACAGGAATGTCCTCCTTATAAAGTGAGAACACTGGACTGCTAGGATGAAAATCCAGATATACCAGTGAGACATGACATGCAGATATGAACTCCCGAATCATCAGTCAGTTTGTGGACTGCAGTTATCTACCCGAGATCCGTCATCAAGAACGTGGGCTGCTTTTTTTGAACTCCGAATTTAACAGTGAGATCCTGACTGATTGGATGGACTCCAAATTTATTCAAGGAGAAACAAAAACGTGAGATAGACTTGACAACACCAGATTCAACAACGATTATTATTAATAGAACCTTCCATTGCACTACTTTGTCCATTGACAATCAGACAGAGTTATCTTTGTAAATAAGGCAGCTCGTTTTCGGCAGCACTGAACTGCAGACTCGTCAGTGAGTAATAATCTTTACAGGACAAACTCTAGATTCATCAAAAAGAACAACACCACAAGACACACCACAAAGACATACCCGTGATAATCATGTGTTACAGGAATGTCCTCCTTATAAAGTGAGAACACTGGACTGCTAGGATGAAAATCCAGATATACCAGTGAGACATGACGTGCAGATATGAACTCCCAAATCATCAGTCAGTTTGTGGACTGCAGTTATCTACCCTAGATCCGTCTGCAAGAACGTGGCTACTTTTTTTGAACTCCGAATTTAACAGTGAGAACTTGAATGATTGCATGGACTCCACATTTATTCAAAGAGAAACTAAAATGCACGACAGACATGACAGCACCGGATTCAACAACGATTATTATTAATTAAACCTTCCGTTGCACTACTTTGTCCATTGACAATCAGACAGAAGTATCTTTGTAAATAAGGCAGTTCGTTTTCGGCAGCACTGAACTGTAGACTCGTCAGTGAGTAATAATCTTTACAGGACAAACTCTAGATTCATCAAAAAGAACAACACCACAAGACACACCACAAAGACATATCCGTGATAAACATGTGTTACAGGAATGACCTCCTTATAAAGTGAGAATATTGGACTGCTATAATGAAAATCCAGATATACCAGTAACAATATTTACAGAACAAACTCTAGATTCATCAAAAAGAACACCACAAAGACATACCCGCTATAATCATGTGTTACAGGTGCGTCAAAATCAGTTTGTGGACTGTAGTAATCTACTCTGAATTTGTCAGCAAGAACATGGGCTGCAGACATGAACTCTTAACTTGTCAATAAGAACTCTGCTTAGGACAAAACATCAAGAATGAATAGTAGGAAAGATAGAACAACTCCTGATTTCAACAATAATTAATATTAAAAGAACCTTCCGTTGCACCACTTTGTCCATTGACCATCAGACACAATCCTTATAGATAAATAAGAAAGCTTGTAGTGGGCAGTATTGAACTATATGCCAGTGAGATCATGACTGATAGGATGGACTCCACATTCATTCAAGGAGAAACAAAAACACGAGATAGAACAACACCTGATCCAAAAAGAGTATATGTATTAACAGAACCTTCCATTGCACCACTTTGTCAATTTAATAGCAGAATTATTGTCGTTTTTTACAATCAAATATCAAATTAGAGGTTAAAAGAAAGATAGATAGATGAGATCACAATTATCATAATTACAATGTTTTTTTAATTAATGTTACAATTGATGTTTAAACTTTTTTCATTGTTTTCAGTTTCTGTCTCTGTCTTTAAATAGCATGTTTCATTGCATCAGCATTCATGGTTAATAATGCTTATTCAATAATGAGATTATACAATTTCACACATTAAGGGTCATGTCTGGGATACATCCTGGCACTCTGCAACTTGATGGTACTGTTAATTGGAAATATACTGGTTCCCCACTATGATTTGATCAGTGATGTACTGTTATCAAAGGAGCCAATTGAAACTGAAACAGTCCACTGACAATGGGACAGCATTATTACATAATATTGCATAATCAGGTCCCTGTGATGTTCAAATTTTATAACCAACTTTTAATTACTAGAAAAAACAAGAAGGACCCTAACTACACAATAGTTCAAAACTGCAGAAATGGATACCTTATAGTGAAATTATGAAAGTAGAATTAATTTAAATTTATGACTTTAAAGCATACATTACTGAGCAATATAATAACAAGACGGCAAAGATGGCCCTTTTTCGCTCACCTGAGTAAAGATTGCAACTTCTACGGTTTTCCAGTGATTTGACCTGGTGACCTAGTTTTGATCCCAGGGGACCCATGATCGAACTTAACCAAGACATCATTAAGACAATTATTTTTACAAGGTTTGATGAACCTCCAATCAAAACTGTGACCTATAGAGAGTAAACAAGGTTTCCAAAGATTTGACCTGGTGACCTAGTTTTTGACCCCAGATGACCCATGTTCGAACTTAACCAAGATATCATTAAGACAAGCATTTTGACAAGGTTTGATGAAGATCCAATCATAACTGTGACCCCTAGAACGTTAACAAGGTTTTACTATGATTTGACCTAGTGACCTAGTTTTTGACCCTCGATGACCCATGTTGAAGCTTGTCCAAGATTTTATTAAAACAAACCTTCTGACAAAGTTTAATGAAGATTCAATCAAAATTGCAACCTCTAGAGCATTAACAAGGTTTTCTGGTGTGCCTACTTAGTGACCTAGTTTTTGACCGGAGATGACCCATATTTGCCTAATTTTACAAAATCATTAACACAAACATTCTGACAAAGTTTCATGAAGATCCAATCAAATCTGTGATTTCTAGAGTGTTCACAAAATTTACATTCTATTTGACCTGGTGACCTAGTTTTTGACCCCAAAAGACCCATGTTCGAACTTGTCCAAGTTATCATTGAAACGAACATTCTGACCAGGCCTGATGAAGATTCGCTAAAAAGTGTGACCACTAGAGCATTAACAACCCCCAGGTGAGGACGCCGGAGTAGACTGACTGATAACTATAGCTCACTGAGCACTACATGCTCAGGGGAGCTAAAAAACAAGTAACCAAATATTGTGTTTACAAATCAAATTTTTGTTATACAAAAAAAATCATTGATCAATGCTATTTATTTTCTTATTTTAAGCAATATATTTATAAAAATAAATTGAAAGCTAAAATAATGAAAATAATATGGGACTCTTAAATACTCTTGGTAAAAAGTTATTATCATGGGAAATTTCAAATATTCATTCTAAGATATATACAGATTCAAAGTTTTTTTCAACAAGAAAAGATTTTGACACTTTAACAATGATTTATATTATTGATACACAAGTGAAAACTGAATAAACAAAACATATTGCTTGAAAATGAACAAAAAATGGACAATCAGATGTATGAGACTAAAGCGGGACAGACATTACGGGATGGACATTACACATAACATTTTTATTTTTCAAAATTATTAAAAAATATATAGATAAAATTAGTAAAAGTGAAGTGTTTGGGAATAAGACCCATCAGACACATGGTGTAATGCAATTTAATATTATTTTCTTCCATATTTTATGTTAATACACCCATTGGACGGACATTACACTTTTTTGCCGCAAAGAGTAAAATTATTCAATTTTGTAAAAATGACAAATTATTGTCTTCATTCAGATAGAACAAGGATGGCTAAATATTAACTTGACTTATAAACATTAAAAAAGATAAGTATTTGGCTTCAGATATATTTTTATGAACAAAAAAATTAATATGGGGTAGTTCAGAAATTGGGACCATTACATCAGTACCAATTTTGGTTATTTGAGTCTAAAATAAGAAGTATTTGTTCTACAACATTATACCATATACCAAATTAAACAGCATTAAATTCTACAATAAAAATGTAACATCTCATATTCTAAAATGAGCAATGTTTTTAAAATGGAAAGCAGAAAACAGTGAAAAAAATAGGTGCTAATGCATTACACCAAAAAATGGCCAATTTTAGTGTCTTAAAACCTGCCTAACTTTTTTCTACTCAAGATTTTTTCAAGATTTTTTTTCTACTAGTGTGTTTGCATGGTCTCATTTTTTGCAAATTGATTAAGTGGTTTTAATATAATAAATTTATACATCTTTTTTTAAATGGCACAAATACTGTGCAATAGGCCTTATATCAAAAATACTTAGTAGAGTTCACTTACAGGAATCTGTTCTATGCTCTCTCAGCATTGGCAATCTGGTTTGGTCAGGAGTATAGTTGATGTTTGCTTTCAATAGATCTTGATTCTGTCAGTCAACGGAACAATTCAGGGCAGTCCTCCTCATCTGTTGGAATAATAAACATGTGGTTATTGTATAAATATTGGATAATGAATTCAACATTGCATAATGAGATCTACATTCACAGCTATGTTTGTATTTTTTCTAATGTTCGTATTATTTGGGACATATTGTTCCCAGGTATTAATTCTACCAGATTACCCCCAAAAAAGAATTGTATTCTATGTAACAATCAATTTCACCACAATAAAATCTGGATCTGGGTGAATACTCAACATAACCTTGTGGCATAAATGTAGTGGGAGAGAAATATGTCAATAGTTATTAACATTGCTGGAGAGTTCTTCAGAAGCTCTGAACTGTCTCTGTATAAACAACAGAACATTACAGTGATTTTTTCCTTCTTTGTTTGGGTCCAGCAAACAGACCCATCCAAATTAAAAATATAGACATTTTCCCCAATTCCCAACCTAAAAATTCCCAATTCTGGCGCCAAACTGCGCATATTTTCTCAACTGGACCAGACCCAGTTCCTCTCCATACTTGCAAAAAAACAGTGATAAATGATTGTCCTAGGAAAGAATAAATGTTTGTGTTAATCACTAGTGTAAGTTAATAAGCAAATTGTAGTGAGGGTATAAAAACGGTGATTATAGATAATAGAAGTAGAGGGAAAATTCACAAATTGCTTGGTTTTATAAAATTAAAGAAATACTGACTAAATGCGGCATGGTAAACATTAGTCCAACTCATTTGGACTGTTCTCGGAGATTGAATGGCCGGATAGATTTTATGACACCTCCGTAGATGTGTGGACATATTTGTTGTTCCACCAGACCTTGCCAATACAGCCTTGCAAGTATTGAAGAGGGCCTTCTTATCGATAACCATAGGAAAAAATCCCCACACTTTCGACTTTCGTTAGTTATGCATTTATTAGGTTGTTTCCCTTTGTATCCGTACAGCTAAGACCCGATAACCGTACCGTATTGAAAAACGGAAAACCAATAAATACCGATTTACCGGTAGCCTACTACTAAACACGACTGATGCAACTATCGACAGCTGTTCTCTCAAAGTTAAATGAATCAAATAAATTAATTGACTGATTAAGAAAAGTAAATCAAAATAATTACGCACAAGGTAGCTTAATTAGAATCACATTAGCAGCAGAAGACTGTAATTCATACCTTTCGTATCATCCATACATCCATACATTTCGTACCAACAACAGCCCTCGTTAGTAAAAGTCTGCTTGCAGAATTTGACAAGTACCCATACTGAAGTTGAAGCTGAATCCAAAATAGTCAGTCTTCAGAGTGACCACGTGACACGTGAAGGTCCACAATGAACCGTCTAAGAAACAAAATATATTCCATTAGAATTGCATAATTGAATTAAGTACAAATATCAATAAAATTGAAATTGCACTGCCTGCAATATTCGTTTATTCAAAATCGATTCCATGTTGTACATAGTCATTGACTTAATATTCCACGTTTTAGATCATCAAGTAAAACAAGACATTTGATGTACAACTCTTTAAATAAGTTCAAGAAAAGAGACAGCATTCAAAATAAATGTTTTTTACATTATTTGTATAATACACGGTCGTGATAACAGAACGAAAATAAATTCACGTCGTTATGACAGCAAATTTCATATTGAATCATTAACACATAAAACAATAATAATAAAACTTATGTATACCATACAGACGTCTATGCCCAATTCAAACAAATGTCCAACACTTCCGAAAAAAACCCCAAAAACATGACGTTCGTCGTTTGAGTGGTATCTATCGTCTGATAACAGGTGTACGTGTAATCACCTGAAAAACACACGTGATCTGACAGAATTCACTCAAATTCAAAAAGGCATGCCCGTAATACGTGTCACTATATACAATACAATGTACAATGTTTTCATTATGATACATTAGTCACATAAAACACGCGCTCACATACATCTACACACAACTTAATCCATGTATTATTACACAACATAAAGCACGCACTACTTTATAATCAATTACATTCATCGTATCATTATAAATATGCAATTATATAAGGTTTTGGTGATTTTTTCAGGTTATTAGGAGATCCGTAAAACATCGAATAATTCCGCTCTACTCCGTAAATACGAATCGCAAATGAACGGAAAATTATCGCAAAATCACTACGTCTTAACCGCTGCTATAGAACCATAACAAAATGTTTCCAGAGGACATAAATCACAGTTTGTAATACGAATATCCATATACCCGCTTAAAGACGAATTTGCTGTGACTATAGGTGACCAAAGAAAGTACTTGATACACCAACTTAAAGGCAAATTTGCAGCCGCGACAATTGTCCAATGGTTATTGCACTGGATCCGGGTTCAAATCCCGGTCGCGGCAGGTCATATCCTTCTATGAAAATTTGACAAAAATGTCGATGAAGAAGATGTGGAGAAGTTGCCGGCTCCTTGTCGAAGGGTAAGTTAGTACTGGTTAGTTTTCAGTCCAGGAAAACTGGTTATGTGAACCTGTCGCCGTACATGTCTAAAACAATTTTGAAATACGACGTAAAACAAACAAAAAAGGCAAATTTGCTGTGACCATCGGTTACCCATTAGTTTAATTAATATACCCACTTAAAGAGAAAACTGCTGTGACCATCAGTGACCTATTGAACTTAATTATGTACCAACGAAAAGACGAGCGTAGATCTGCTGGGGTCATCGATGACCAGTGAATGTAGCTGCGCAACTTTGATATAAATAATTATGCTTCGGCAATCTGTGACATTTTGTTGTCAGTATTATATACCAACTTAAAGACAAAAATAAACAGTGGCCACCGATGACCAATGTTGGACACTAATATTGAACTAAGAGACTGATCCATTGTGTTAACCTGCGATCCATTGTGGTGACTATTTTCGCTATTTTGATTGTGGCCTTCGATTACCGTTGATTAATCCCTCTCCCCATTGTATCATACAAATACAATTTCAAGCAAACAGCGACACAATTTAGCAGTGTTTAATCTGTCGCCGATGGTTTGCCGTCTATGGAATAAGTCTCATGCAACAATCTTTGACAATAGGTGAACAGCCACAAAATTGGATGCATATTGGTTAACTCTACTAAATATGAACGATTTCCGTATATCTGTTAAATATAAACGAAGATGTACCGATGCCTGAATACAAACTGCGCCCTTTTTATCAAAATAAAACAGTGAATGCTAAATTAAGTGACTCTACATAACAAAATGCAGAGACCCTGGTGTTTTCATCTATTTTTAAATTATGAGCGAAATATGCATCGAGCGAAAAAATGCGAGGCATGCCGAATGCGAAAAGTCTCGCGAGATCCCACGGGCAGAATTCTGCCCGGATTTCGACCACAATTGACCAATCAGCGTCCAGGAAATTTTGGGCCATAGTCAATCATACAAAGAGATAACCCGACAAAAACATGGCGGATGATGTGCCCCGTAGGAGATCATTTTGAGGTCTTTTGGTCCGCCATGTTTTGATCATGTGGTAATAAATTCTCCCTACATATTGGCTTAGAGCAGGTGTAAGGGAAGAAATGGTCAAATCTGGTTAAATGTATATGTCGCCGTACGTGAAGCACGGAAGCAGACTAACATAAAAGCACAAGTTTAAACTGGTTCCCGTTGACTCTGGTTGTACTGCGACATGGAACGGGGGCCAGTTTAGCACAAGTTCGAATGTTTTACTTGATGCAAATTTCTCAAGAAATTCTTTCAACCAGAAGAATATTACACAGAGAAAATCGATGCTCTTGGTTTACCTATTTTTTGTCGTCAAATGAGTCTTATAGATGTGTTACATGGAGTCATCGAGGTTCTATAAATAGACTGAAAACCACATTCCTTGAGCATCAAACTATTTGATTACTGCATTTATTTACCGGAGCAATTTTCAAATTATTAAGTACCTGCAATGAAATATTACCTTTATTTAATTATTGTTAATCACATTATTCCTTTTGAAGATTCTACAATAGACCAGGAACTAAATATTACTGTAAAGTATGGTCCCTGTATATACTGAATAGTATAATGTCTTAATTTAAAATATTTCTAGTTAGAATTTCTTAAAAAGACATACTTGGCGTGTTTGTTAAAAAAGTGATCAAATTTGTCATAAATGCATCATTATTGCGCTGTGTGTGAAAAGAATTGTGGGATTTCCGAGAAGTGAAATCAAATATTGACAGAAAAACAGTATTAGTATAATTGTAGGCCTACAAGTACGTTTACCGAGGTACCAGTCCTTCGTACTGCTACAATATATACTGTCTTGATATGTATTTATGGTATACTTTGATACCCCATAGAGAACAAAATAAAAAATATTTACTCAAGTTAATTTCCGTTTTGGACGTACGAGGTTTTCAAACAAATATCAGAAATCAAATTGCTATCTGCAAATAACAGAACGCTGTACGAATACTTTGTGAATATTTATTTATAGAGTACATAACATATGATAACAGAAAACAAAGAGTATGTGAAAATGAATGAAGATTCCTCGGTCTTAACACTGTCCCCTAAAATATAAAGCACAATTATAATGAAACATATATATAGTGCTCAAATAGCGACCACTTCGATATTACAACCATCTTGTTATAACAACCGCCTAATATCGGACCGGCTTTCAATAACTCCCCTATAATTCAACCTGATAAACAGCCCACCTCATCATTACGACCGTCATTCGGGTCCCTAATATGGTCTCATTATCGAGGTTTTACTCCACTGTTTTTTTTTTCTTAATTCCTACGACTGTCTTGAAGAATGGCTAAGTATTTGCAAACGGTTAGATTTAATCGAATTATTGTTTCAAAGCTAAATTTATTTTCATTTCACTATTACTTACTGGTTGCTAAAGATTACCAGAATAGTTTACATGTACACATGTAAATATAGCACATTTACTACTTCGACATAAAAAATCCGAACGAAATTGTTATGGTATCAAGAAAAGATAACTCTTTAAGTAACATTTCATGCTTGTAATTGTGTTAATTCTTTTTTAATCTTTGTTTCTAGGTTGCTGTACACTTATATTATGCATGTGTCTCTCTGATACCCAGACATTCTCACACAAGCTCTGGTCATTACAACATGTGTTAAATCATTCATCAATAAAGATATTAAAACAGATTGAATCTTGTTATCATCCATAAAGCATAACACACATATTATAGTTATATAATAATGCATATACATGTATACACGTATACAATAGTTTAAGTGTAGTTGACTGTGTATGCGGATGTTGTCTTACCCAAGGCTTGTGATCTGTGAATATGTGTTGTGTCCAAGACATGTGAATTCTGCCAGACACTTTTGGATAATAATAGGTTCTCCAGCAGCATACACGCGTCCGTCAAACCAGCAGCCATCTACATAAAACAGGACAATTACACATAAATTTACATGCACGCAGTCTCACATATCATCAGACCAAGGACTTGACAGAAATCGATTTATTTTTATTACATGACCATGGATTATTATTGTTTTCTGATCAACATGTATTCTCAAAAAGAAACATTTCAAGCACTGGTCGCATTTTTTAATTGCCACAACTAGAAAAGTTGTATCAAAGTGCTACACAGTAAAATTGTGTATGCATGAATAATCATGTATATACTGCTGTCACGCATTCTGCAAATTCTTCGTTTGAATTTTAATCAGACACTTTTCAACTCAGATCATCTAAAACTATTAAGTATATTTTTTACTACTTCTAAATGATTTTAAAACAAATATGGCGAATTTCTTTTGAATTTTAGTGATTCTTTTTCGGCAAAAAATGGCAAAATGCGTACCGAATACATGTATACATGTATTTATATTATGTACTTACTTTGCCCGTCTACTTCACGTCTGTTCTGATCATCGGGACATACTCCACTGAAATACACGTACAGATTATAATATCAACATCATAGCATGCAAAATAGATATAAGGAATTAATAGATATATTATAAGTTTCCTTACCAGTGGACAATGTCCTCAAAACGACAATAATTTTGTGGATATTGAACGTAAATAGTTTATGAGTATAATATTATTACCGCAATTGACATGTCCCGAACGAATGAACGGACGTACATATAACAGACTTATCCCTCAAATATCTAGATGAATGTATTCATAGATTGAGATAATCCAATGATCACAACAGTCTCAAGAAGTGCAGCTATACAAAAGGAGTACATCGCATTTACTTTAATTACTATTTTTAGGTCCTTTTTCCAATCTCTTAAAAAACAAGGACTTATTCATGACTGATTCAGCTGTCACCGGTAAATTTAGGTCGTCATGTGAACAAAGGCCACTATTTAGCACTCGTATAAATAAGTGCATGCGTATTATACAAATGACCAATAAACCTCCGAAAGTCGGTCAACTGTCCGTAAAGGCCGTATTATGTTTCTCCCCTTGTACTTTTGTTCATTGGTTAAACAGGTACTTGTTATGTGTGCATGACGTAACTTACTGAAGTGATTTCGCGTTGATATAATTATTGTATCCATCACACGTCATTTCTGCTAAACATGGCTGAATGATAATCCTCTGTCCTTTACCATAAACAGTGCCGTCAAACCAACAGCCTTCTAAAAATATAGGAACAATCACAATAAGGCCATTCTGTTTTATTATTTTGTTAAGCGTCCGCGTGCGACTGTTTTGAGCTCTGGATCCATCAGCCAAACAAAATTATTAAAGTCCATGGTTTCTTGATTGGATTCTACAGCTCGCAAGATTGATGACTGTAGTTTGCAAATCATGTTTTATGTAGACTTTTGTTTTAAATCGTGATCTCTTTTTCATTCTTAAATTGTTGTTTAGTATTCTAGTGTAGGATGTGGTGATTCGCAAAATCAAAATCAGAAGTGTTAGATTTCTATATTCTATTTTAAACTAGTCAGTTGACTATTGTTCTTTTTAATGTTTAGTATGGTGTTTCTGTCAAGAAAATTGATTTTTTATTTCAAAATGAGTTTGTGTGTGTGTTTTTAATAGGTAGCTAGGTTTTGCAAAATGAGGTTGGCGCTTAACAAAGTAAGAAGTAAAAAAAAAAACAAAATGTCCTAATAGAATAACTAAGGACACGATTTCTACAATATTCTCATTAGGAATCTGCAGTACTGAGAACAACAAGACATAAAAAAATCATCACATTTTACACATATATATGTAGAAATCGCGTACGAATAATAAACATTTTCTCTCCATAAAGTAATTGACTTTTATTGAATTGTATACCACTATATACAGAAACATATAAATGTATCAAAAAAGATTACGATAAAGAATATGGATGTATACACAAAGCTTTTAGCTTTGATGACAAAATTATTCTCCAGCAAGGATCGAACGGTCAAAGAGAAACGCACGCACTTCGTCTTAAACATTTACCGGATAGCATAAATGTTCAAAACGTCCGTAACGTGCGTTATTTAAAACGTCTAAAGACAATTTTAATGGAAACCATATGTTCACCAAATATTACTTACTTTGTCCGTCCGTTTCTCTTTTCTCAGGACAGACTCCGCTGAAACAGAAATAAAACAAATCTAAATGACTAACTCTTAAATTACAAGGTGTCCCATAAACGGAACACTTAAAATGAAAAGTAAATTTTATACAGACTGTTAGAAAATGTCAATGACTCTTCAGCCTATGGAGAGTACCAACAAAGTTCTTTGTCCTTTTTGTCCTTATGTGTAGAGTAACAATTAGTTTGTTCCAATTGCTATGACATGCTGTGTATAAGAGATTTTAGTATTTATAATCATGAAAAAATATAGCCATATTATCTATAAATGACTTCTGTTTTATAGTCAAGATTTCTGAGCATATCCACGAACTATCATCATGTGCATACAGTACATGGTCTTCAAACATACACGCGTTGTAAAATTAGCATACGATAATTCTGAAAGCCGCATTTTGAATGAGATGATAGTGGGAGTTGTGTCTAAATGACGTCTTTTTTACGATGGCGCCTTCTGATGAATTGGTGATCGTAATTTAACAAATATATTTATGCAAATGAAGCGAAACGATTATTATGCATTAACACAGAAAATTTGTGCATTTTATTCCCATTTATACGCGTCCAGCATATTTCTTTTGGATGAAAAAAATATGTATTCACAATGCATGACAATTTAACATGCACACACAGACAGTGATACATGCATATACATGTACTAAATGAACACTATTCTGTAACAATTCAAATGTGGTTATCTATCAATTAGATTTTTCATGTAATTTTCGACAGAACATATGTTTACATCCAACTTACCCAAGTTGTACCATGTCACCATAGTTATTATCACCTAAACACTTCATCGTAGCAAGACAGTGTGGAATCATTATCGTGTCCCCTTCTGCGTATGTTGTTCCATCATAATAACATGGACCTTAAACACAGCAATGTTACTAAAAATCTACATTTTACACATCACATTTCCAATTCTATATAGGACGTTATTTTTAATGCAAATGTATATCAAACGAGATATTTATTTGTGAAGCACAAATGGTAAAAATTAGCAGACGGGATAATAATAAAATTGGATATTTCTTTACTCAGCTGAGCAAGAATCATACTGACACTAAAACACAACAGAGTATAAGTCAGATCACTCGTTACATTTCCTCAATTTTTGATATGTTATGTTTGAGCGCACATTTAGCGTTGACCCATTTGTAAGTTAAGAAAGAGTTACCTTTTCCCTCCACCATCATGGCGCAGACTGCCAAGCTGAGGAATAAAATCACAGACATATCTAGTGCTTTGTTCTGAAGGTTCCAATGAAAATGAAAGGCTGTGATGATGGGTCGGGTCTCTTATATTTACCATTACCTCGTGGAAGTCCACGTGAGAAGTTTTCAGGTCAGTTGTATAACAAGACCTAGTTTCAGGTCATGCCACTTTTGGAAGATAATATATTTCAGGTCATGTTATTGTCGAAGCCAATCAAATGCATAAATCAGACCATAAGCTGATGTCTTAGGCTTATCTATACAAAGAGCATCGACATACGCACAGCACATATCCGTTTTTCTAAGTTTGGTGACCTTTTGAATTATAACCACATACATTTTGTTAAGAACAATCGCATTCAAATCCAAGGGATACAAAAAAAAAACAGTTGTTTGCGGCAGAACCATCAAGTAAATAACAAAAATATTTATGAATATCGATGGTGGTGTGAGGATTTTGTTTTTATCGCATTTGATGATGATAATGCCATTAAATTCATTGCAGTAAAACTTGTATTACAGCTGCCAAGAACAATATCAAGAAGTAAAAAGCAAAGACTATCCTCTTACACATGATCTCTTATTTAATGAACATAATTAGTTTTTTAACACCTCAATGTGGAACTGTGAATGCGGTGTTTTATACAATTGGGCAGTTAGCAGAGGTCTATTGGACAATCAGGACTGTATGTTGATGACTTTTGTTAAATTACAGCTACGTTTAGATTCATTCAGGTGTGCAAACTGAACAAAATAATGCATTTTTAATTCATATTAAAAAAATTCGCAGTTTTCATTGACAGACCAAGCTTTTACTACTGCTTTGGTGATCAGCCGGTTGTTTGTTGAGTTTAATGTTCTGTTGTCCATAGACATAATTTACATTGGCGACATTGATCGTTTGAATGAAACAGTCAACGCGCAATACGGCTTAAAACAATTATTATCTGATACCTTACAGTGGAAAGTTATATAGCATTATGTATTTGAAAAGTACATTCGCGATTATAAAATAAACAAGGTCGCGACAAACGTTATCGTCCAATGTCAGCAAGAGAATATGTAGGCTTTCAGATAATTTGCAACTGTGGTACTTTAGATTATGCTAGGTCACTTGGTGTCGGCCTACACAATTCTCTGTCAATCCGACGACATACAGATTGAGCGAAAATTATAGAACAGAACAAATCAGAGCAAAACAGAGCAAAGCATAGCAGCACAGAACAACGAAGAGCAGCACAGCACAGGGCAGGGCATGGCAGCACAGCACAGGACAGCGCCGCGCCGCGTCGCGCAGGGCAGCGCAGGGCAGCACAGGGCAGCACAGGATAGGACAGGGCTGAACAAATTATTTTAACGTGTACGAAGTTCATCATCTATATAATACATTATCATATATAAATATCTTAATATGAATTACAAACCTGTATCGTTTGGCAACATTAGCCAAATGTCGTGTATGCTTTAACTAATTTCTAGAAAATGTCAATTCCAACAATTTTGTTTATGTTAATGGGAGTGCAGTAAGTCATATTTCAAGACTTGTCGAACTGCTGATGTGCGGCCGGAACGAGCTTAATTAGAAATCGTTGTTTAAAGTATTTCGCGGTGATATGAATATCACTTCTTCATTCAAATGTTGTGATCAAAAGATGTATGCGATGGCTTGTGGTAACTTTCATGTTATAATCAATTTTGACTGGAAACCGCAAGACTTTCATGAACAAAATAGTCGAAGGAATGAATGGTCGTGTATACTTGCACTCGTGTTCCGTCTGAAGTTTGTAAATGATACTTTATGCTGGATTGGTCAAAGACCTATACTCATGGTTTGGTTACAATAGCCATGAAATTATAAATAGGCATCCTACTATTAACTTTGATAAATTCATTTAATAAGTGATGAAATGACTGTGTGTGTGGGGGGAGGGGGGGGGGTAAATTAAACTTCATTAAATTACAGGTTAGTCGATGGCGTATGTAAAATATTAAATTATGCGGTCTTTTTTATCAACCAATTTACGTGTAACCGTGTAACAGTGCTGTATACATGTGTGTGTGTTTATAGTAGTTTGTATGCCCGTCAGCCCGATTAACTCAGTTGGTAGAGCAGCTGACTTGCAAGCAGAAGGTCGCAGGTTCGAGTCTCGCGTAGGGAACTTTATTTTCTGCCTCCTATTACATACGCAGTGATTTCCTTGGCACATCCCTCCTTCCTTAATCTATTATCTGGGATCTAACAATAAACGTAAAGACATTTATGGTGCTCTGCAACATGGAACGGAAACCAGTTTATTTACCGTTCTGAGAGGCGACAAGGAATAGTCCGGATTTTTTATGTACGGACTTTAGACGAACCCGGAAGTGACGAGTTGAGTCAGCTTCAGCAATGTCTGCGGGACAGAGGGCTTTTGCCCAAAAATTAAACAAGTAAACCATTTTCATGTCATTTTGCATGAATAGATGTTGTTTGTATCGATAGTTATTTCCCTTATCAATACATTTACATGATACATGACCCGTTTATTAATGAGTTATAAAATGGTGAAATCCGTCTACTCCCATTATCCAGAATCGGTAATGTTTACATCTGGACGCTCCATATATGGCCTGAAACTCGTGTGTTGAGTTCGTGTCAACCATAACCGTAACGATTCAGTCGAATGATAGTGCTTGTCCTCTGCGCATTCATCTCACAATTCAACGGAAAATTCAGTTTTATTCACGCATTCGAACGTGAATAATTTCGCCCCCTATTCAGTTAATTGACTGAGAGGCAGCTATTTATTGTATCGTTGAATTGGCTATCCACGTTTCATGCAATGATGTCTCTTATTTTTGTCATGTAATGCAAATAATGATAAAGGTTTGTCATTAATGTCAATGCACTAGTGCATAAGTAATACATTTAAGAATGATCACCATCATCCTTTTTAAGTTTAGTTAATACTTCAAAGTTTAAGACATCAAATGGTATATCTTAGGAGCATAAAGTTATACCCTGCAGGGTTACTTACCCTTGAAGTTATGTTGGATTTGACCTTTTGTATCTGTGCATCAATTAGCAAATATTGACATTATATTGACTGATTATTTTGTACAGGAATTATCTAATTATATTGACTATACTTTGAGTTTGCCCTACATTTTAAGACAGTCACATGGCTCCAATTTTCAAATTGTCTCATTTTTAGTCTGTGGATATCTGTGGATAACTTGTTTATGACAAATTTTCTTCTTGATCAAGCAATGTGATTGATTGTTGAAAAGTTGGGCAGACACTAAGTTGGTTAAAGTTTATTTAGAAAATTCTTCAGAATTACGTAACCACACTCACTTTACTATACTCCCCTGGTTTAGGTTACTTTTTCTGAAGAATATTCTAAATAAACTCTAGTCTGTCCTGAGAAATCTTCTGAATTTGGTAAGTACGTAGATATCATGTCTTTACCAGCAAGTACAAAATTCAATACAGACACAACATGATGGACATTATTTGTTCTTAGGTTCATAATTTCAACTATTAATTTCAGACAGGGCAATGCTGCTGAAGTTCGAAAGCAAGTATCATCCACAATTTTCAATGAGCTTCCTAGAAGTGTCAGTGGAGTTAACCTTACTGAGGTACATTATTCATATTTGATATTTTTAGAGAGAAATTCCACATAAATTGCAAAAACTGACTTTAATGAAAAATATAATCACTATCAGCTAATTATTAGTTCATATTGCTTAACTACATATAGCCTCAAGATTCAGCTTTAGTTGTTCCCATTAGCTTGCTTACAATTATGATCTATTTATACTGGTCTATTCTGGATTGATAATATATAAACATCTTGTATAAGGTAATGAGGGAAAAAATGTATTAAAGTATAATCGAATTATCCAATTACTCAGTATAAGCCAATTTTATTTTGTCAATCATGCATATGTATTTTATTTCAGCTCTCAGCTAATGTTGATGTAGCTGAGCCACCAGATTTTGAGGAGTTTGTTGTACAAAATCAGTCATTAGTTGACAGAGATCCTTACAGAGATAGACTTCTGTATCCTGATGATGATGACATTGAAGTGTTATCCTTACCTAAACGATGTCGAACTGTCTCACACATTGTGCCTGATATTGGGTAAATTCTCATTTGAAATATTGTACCAGCATTAAACATACTAACTCTTTCATGCTATGAAAGTTTGATCAATTGTCTTCATTGAAGTAAACAGGATTATAACAAGGTTCTGTTTTATTAACCTGTTGCATTCTAAAATGTTTTATTTTTATTACAGAGGTGAAGCAGATCCACATGTTTTTGATTGTGCTAGGAGATACACGGCTGATTATACTATTGTCAGTCGCAGGTAAATTTAATTAAAGTGTTCCTTTTGTAAAACCCTGTCTGAATTCTCTGATAGTTATTATATTACCATTATTTACTTGGATATTGGTCAGTGTTTAAGGAAATGAATTATGTTTCCTTGTTTGCTTTACCATCTTGATTCTGGTACTTCAGCTTATTTCTGTTGTCTTGGATATGATATCTTGTTGAAACTGAATATTTGTTTTTCACTGGGTTTAACACTGTTTTTTCAACCATTTTTCTGTTAAATATGACGGCAAGTCCACCTAACCATTTTTCATGGACTGTGTACTAAACAGTACTACCTTACCCTTTCACAAGGAGCCAAAAACTTCTCAAAATATGGGGACCATTGACATTTTTGTCAAATTTTCATGGAAGGGTATGACCTACCTTGTCCATGATTTGAGCCTTGATTGCCAGGTTACAAGTCCAGCGCGCTAACCACTGTACCACAGTTGCTGCTTTAACCTGAATAGAATAACTGAAAGAAAACTGTGTAATGGGATGAATCTAATAATACTGTTCAGATACCAGTTGTAATAAGAACCCAACATTGCATGTATGTTGTATTTACAGATATCAACAATACACCAACAACAGAAATCCTTTGGACAGAGAATGTTTAGTACATCAAGAATATGAAGTTGATCTTGACGATTTACCAGAATTGGAAAAGGTTACTTTTGTAATTTCATTGTTTAGTGCTAATTTTAATTTATGGGATATAATTTCTAGTTTTGTCATGCCATTCAAACACTGTTATTAGGGGTAAAAAAATAGGTTTGTTTCTGGTTACCTGACCGACCCAGCTTTTACTTACTGACGCAAAAGTTTTACGGCATCCAAATCTTAGTGCTATATTGTAATTTTCACAACAGTGTTTGCTGATATATATATATAAAATAAAAATGTAAAAGAAAAAAATCCCTACCTACTGGCCCATATTTTTGGGGTATGTAACTGGAAACAAACCTTTTTTTGTTTAGGCCTTAGTGGTTTTTTTTTGGCAATGATAAGCCTAGGTTTGAATTCATTTCAAGAATGGTTTTGTACATTTTGAAGTTTGGAATGAATGTTAGTGATCAAAGTTGTCTGCATTTTTCATATGCTCTTATTTTTGCCTCCAGTTTTGGGGTTAACATTTCATCCTATTGTTATACTCTTCAATGAAAAATCTTTCATAAATCATTTAAGAATTAAGCAAAATGACATGTGGTTATTATAAATTATTCCATGTAGATGCTGTAGCTTAATCTGATGAGCCTATTTTCTGTACTGTAAATACTTGAGGACATGTTTTTTATTCTAGAATTTTTCATTTACAGGATACATCAATTAAACGCCAATCTATCCATATGAGTGAGACCCCTAGGGGAAGCTGGGCCAGCAGCATATTTGATCTTAAACAGTCGCAAGCAGATGCACAGTTACCTAACTTGTTCGATCGTGTGTCACAGGAAGAGGTTGATCGTAACAATGAAATCCAGCGGCAACAACACAGACAGGATACTGTGTTCTCACTATATCCCGCTCAGGATGAGGTAATACCGTTGTTTCAAGCTCATTGTCTTGTGTAGAATTCTAGGTTTATCATGTTCACTGTTAACTTGTGCTTTGGTTGTTAGGAGTTAACTTGATTGTTTAGATTATACTTCTTAAACATTACTAGTTAATGTGTCATCAATTATGATACATTATATGCTATCCTACAAAAAATAAAAGCTTACAGTTTTCACATGGGTTTAGTAAACACTGTAGTAATTTGTATCAGTCTAATTATTGACTTAATTCTATGCTCATTGAATATATCTACCATAGATTTAGTTTTTGCTGCCCTGAGTAATAATACTCTTCTTGGGGTCAGTTCTCCATGTCTATATATACAAATAATATAATTTTCTTCACAGGAAGAGCAATTAGAGAAAAGGGCATTTGTAATGGCACCCACTGAACATTTTGGACACAGAATCCTAGTGAAATGTCTTCAGTTAAAGTAAGCATTATTTATTCTATTTTAGCAGGCAACCAGAATTGTTATCAATGAAGTTATTTAATATCAATACTGCTGGATTGACCCAAAACTCACTAAAAGTTCTTGATGGCTTTTATCTGAAGTAATTCATAGCTTTTTTTACATATTAAACTATTCCTTAATGAGAAACTTGAGGAGAAGGAGATTTTGTTCATCTTACATTCTTGTCATAATTGACTTATTGAAGTAGCGAGGCATTCGTTAATATTTTTAAATTTCAATTCTTCAGACTTGAACTAGAAGTAGAACCTATATTTGCTACCATGGCTTTGTATGATGCTAAAGAAAGAAAGAAGGTAATATAAATCGTGGTTCATTTTAGAATTAAACTTCACTTATGATTTTATTTGGTTATTTTCCATTTACTGTTTGTAAAATGTTTTCTTGTGACTTTCTTTTCCAATTCAAATGAAATTTTCCAGGTTAACAAGAAATATCTGTTTGTAAAATATGCAAATTCTGTAACTAATTTTCAAAAGTTTTATGTAGAAGCATTGTGAAGTCAAAAATATCTGAAGTAACTTTTTCCTGCTTTTTGTAGAAACATATTACTTTAGAACTGTGTACATTTAGTTTGTAAAATTTGTGAATACTCAATTTTTTTCAGATATCGGAGAACTTTTACTTTGATTTGAATTCTGACTCGATGAAACAAATGATTTGTGCACATATACCACATCAAGATGTTTCCACATCTAGTAAAGCTGGTATTTTCAGCATAACATATCCTTCTCCAGATGTGTTCCTTGTAATCAGGGTAGGTAACTCATGAATAATATGTTTTTAGTTTTTTTATTGGCCCTTATTTAAATTTGTTATGGTGTAACCTCTAATACAGGCCTTTAAATGGGGGGAAAGTCTGGATTAGAAAGGTTTTTATTTGTATAAAAGTATTTTGTTTGCAAAGAGTTTCCATTGTAAATAGACATGCAAAATATAAATAGATATGTAAGATCTGGAGTGATTTCCTTTATGTTACGTCTGCTTCTTATTTTGCTATTTATAACGATTTTATAATCTGTATTTTGTTTTCCCACAGTTGGAGAAAGTTCTACAACAAGGAGATATCTCAGAGTGTGCTGATCCTTACATTAAGGAAGAGAAGGTAAGAAGTAGATCTGAAGTCAACTCTAAAATGTCACTACAAAAACAACACATTCTGTAGAACACCTTTACTTACTTTAGGTGATGCATCAGCACTGTTGAAATAATTGTGTTGTTATATTAAGTTTTATTTGGTTATTGTTCATAAGGAAATAAAAGCAGATCTTGTACCTGATCTATGTAATGAAATTTAAGTCATCAATTTTGGCAGTGACTCATATTTTTTATGCTGAAAACGTACATTTTATCAGTTTGTATTTACTGTCAGTCTTTGAATTGTTCAGCAGTAGTAGTTATGTATAACCATTTATTGTGGATATGCTATGACCATGTTTTTTATGTATTACAAAATGTTTCTTGTATCTGTAACATTTTCATAGAGTAAGGAAGACAAGTACAGATCAAATGCTGCCCAGTTCTGTGACAGACTAGGAAAGTTCAGAATGCCTTTTGCATGGACAGCCATATACTTGATGAATATTGTAAATGGTGCTCAAAGTAATGAACGAGAAACATCCATTGATTCAATCAGATCAGAATCTGAAATGACAAGAGCCGCAAGTCTTGGTGAGTTATTGTACTTCTACTTTGTAGTAGAAGAATGGGAGTTATCAGTATTTCATTTGATTAACATTGCTACTGTTTGGGTTGAGAGCAAACTTTGATGTTACTGTCTTTACAAATAATGATGAAGAAGTTGTACTACAATCAATAAATGTTAATTACTTATAAGTGTGCTATCAAATTCTTTCTTTCTGTAGTGCTGTCAGCTCCTAATTATCTTCATTTAAACATTTAGTTTCATTACAAAAGGTGATAAAATTGTTACATAATTAACAGATAGAAGAAGTGGTATGCAGCCAGGACAGTATGACAGTTTCAGAAAGCGTCCTAAGGATGATTTGTTAGCCAGTCGTAGTTACAGTACCGAGCGAGGACGGTCAGGATATGAGAAAAGACGGAGTTGGTCCCCTGATGATTATGGTGGAAATCTGGGTAATTTCAGACCTGTAACATTGACTGTGTCCAGCTTTTTTAAACAGGTAAACTTACAAGTGCACTCATAAAAGTCCCTGTGATTAAATCACACTCTTTCATTCTTCAATTATTGTGACAGTCTGCGAAAAATGCGAATAGTCTGAGCCAGAGACTATAAAAAAATAACTCGGGCTATAAAAATATCGCAAAATTGTAGTCCGACAGGCTGTAACATTTTGAAAACGTAAATTTCCAGTTTTGTTTCCTCAGAAGGATAAGCGAATTAAACTCAATTGGGAAATTGTGTCACTTTTTTATTCAAAATTTTGGATTATAAAAATTTGGTTTGGACTATAACTTTTTCTGCAAAATATAGTCCAAAGGACTATAGGTAAAGAAGTTTTGATGAAATTTATTTTTTATGTCTGATTAGATATTTCATCACCTTCCAGATGTTGTTATATTAATCATTACATTACGCCTGCTTATTGTAATTGAGGAACACTTGAATGCTAAAATAAGAGTTTGGAGACTGTGTTGAAGATTTATAATTACTTTAGATCCTTATTGTTAGAGAGTAGTTTATATTGGACAATCTATTGCTTTTCAGGAAGAATCAGTTTTACTTGCGTGTTATCTCCACCCATTAATTATTTTTTGCAGCATTAGTTACAACATTTAGTTAAAAAAAAATCAGTAACACCCTTTATTACTGTGCCCTCAATTAATTTTATAAAAGAAAACTTGGGATCCCATGTAATTTCAGAGATGTTATATAGCATTTTTACTGTAATTCAGCTGTGTTTATGTTTAGTTGTTTGTTACCAATTTTGATGTTCATGCGTTTTTGTAGGAAGGTGATAAACTGAGTGATGAAGATCTTTACAAATATCTGATAGACATTAAAAGACCATCAAATGTTCTGAAGAGAGTAAAATGTATCCCAGGTAGGTAAAAACATGTTTACTGGAAATATTGACATTAATTGACTCTTATGATCAATATAAGTCAACTGGCAGCCAAGGAACAAAACTTTATTAGGTTGTCATCTTAGTGCACAAGCGTTTTTAAATGGTATGTAAGTTAAGTTTCCATTTAGATGTGAGTTCATCTCACACATTGTCTAGTGTAAATACCATAACTATTTTACCTCACTTGGTTGTGATTGACCACTATATTGCCCATGCATTCCGCTGCATAATGTGAACTGTCATACCATCATAGATATTTATTGCAATTATTTAGCATATACTTTATACAAAGGTGAATGGAAAATTCCCCCTTTCACGTATTTTCAGGTACATTAAAGTTGGACATATCACCATGTCCTGATGAGCCTAAACAAGTCCTGACCGCAGATTTATGGAAAGTTGAACCATATCCCGAAGATAAAACCAAACCTATAAAGGAAATTCTGGAATTTCCAACACATGAGGTTTTCTCCATGGCTACCACATACAGGTGATTTGTTTTATCATGACAAACTTTTTACATTTTGTGTAAGGAAATTAAAACAACAAATAACTTTTTACACCTTCTTGTGTTGAAAAAACCAATAAGCATTATCTTTGAGCCATACTTGTCTAGTTTTGAAGTTGAATATCGTAACAAAATCATTAGAACACATGTTACCTGCATTGATGTAGGAATAACTTGTCTTTGGAATATTTTTCTCATTTGATAATGAACCAACCGACTACAGTCGACTCTAATTATGGCAAAGTTGGTTAAGACGAATTTTCCGTTGTGGTAAAGTTTTTTTAAGTCCCAATTTTTTCCTTCTTGAAGTATATAAAATTCTGTCAGTTATGACGAATTGCTGTCGAGTTTTTCCGCTATGTGGAACTAATTTTGGAAGTCTGAATGAACAATTTCGTACCTGATTTGAGTTGTTTATCACAAGGTCAGACAGTATGCAATTTTCACTAATGTTTTTCGCATCTTGATGACCGTACAACTTGTTGGATTTAATTTTTAATCATTAACAATACGGAGATTGTTATTGTTTACACTTAAGTGCAAACATGTAATTTAATAACGGACAAACAAGTAATTCTTACAACACGCACCAATTATCATGAATTAGTGATTCCAACGATGGCCAAAATGTTTAATGCAATATTCTTCCGACATTAATGTCGAATTTTCGTAAAGACAAAGTATTTTTTCAGTCCTGAAAAATTCAACATAACGAGAGTTGACTGTAGTTTGACTTAAACAAATTTGTATATAGCTGTATTTTTATTCCTTGTTTAATAGAAATCTCATCTACGTGTATCCTAAGTCCCTGAATTTTGCCAATCGTCAGGGTTCAGCCCGTAACATTGCCGTGAAGATACAGTTATTAATTGGAGAGGAGGATTGTGCTGCTATACCAGTAAGGCATTCTGGAGTTACTTCCCTTGATTGGCATTTTAGAAAATATTTTTCTTCGGCTCTTTTAAACTTGAAGATAATGAGCACATTTTTTTAAAACATAACTCATTTTATTTTGAATTTAAATTATATTCTTTTGTGCTTATCTTAGTAGAAAACACAATAATCACACTGCACCTCTAGTTGATAAAATATTTAATTATTGAAACCAGAGAGAGTCTTGTACAATGTAATATCTTGTAGACTTAGTTAATAAAATGCTATTATGCCAGTGATCTATCCATGAGGTATTCTTATATGAATATTTTAATTCTGTATTGTGGAAAAAACTGTTTTTACTGTGTTTTAGGCCATATTTGGAAAGTCAAGCTGCCCAGAGTTATCTAGAGAGGCATATACGTCAGTAACTTACCATAATAAGTAAGTACAAGAATTAATTAGATATAAGAACCATGTCTAAATTTGAAGGAACAACTTCAGAGGATTTTTTTGTGCTTACCCAAGTCCATTTTATTTGTCTATATCCTTCTGTACTAGGTTTAGTGTTAGTATGATATTTGTGAAACTGTTATTAACAGTATGTTATAGACTTTTACTGTATTTATGAAATTTTGCTTATTCCAGCATTTGTATGTTTTTAATGTTTTCTTTTATTTTAGGTCTCCAGATTTTTATGAAGAAGTCAAAATTCGGCTCCCAGCTCGTTTGACAGAATCTCTACATCTGTTGTTTACATTCTATCATATCAGCTGTCAGACAAAGAAAGGGGAACCATCACAGGCAGTGGAAACACCTGTGGGATATACAGTATGAATTGTGTTCTGGCTTACAAGTTTTTATAAACCTTTGTTTGAAATCTCTCCTATGGTCAATGTAGATCATTAATTACCTTTGCTCAGCATGGGAGAGTGTCTTGATATCTGGGCAGATTGTCAAACTTGTCATGTAGAAGTCATGTGTGCTAACATAGTTTAGGTTGTCTGATCATTCTGTGCTATATTTCTTAAACTTAATGTGAGTACTGTTTAGTAACCTATGAGCCAATCATGAATGGTTAATTTGACCTAAAAAACTTATTTTGATGTTACAATTGAATTGTACATTTGAATTTCTTAAAAAAATAAGTCAATGTGTTTCTTACACTTCAGTACAATTTTAGAATTCATTTATAATGTCTATTTTTAATAAATTTGTTTTTTTACTCAATTTTGGATAATTCTAGGTTTCACCCAGCTTCAAATAAACTATCAATTACATAATTTTTTCTCGTTATTTTGTTGATTAGTGGTTACCTCTGATGCGTGATGGACGTCTGCATGTTGGCGACTTTATGCTCCCAGTATCAGTGGAGAAATTACCTCCAAGTTATTCCATTCTGTTCCCTGATGTAAGTATTCATTATTGTATAGTCTTCGTCCATAAGCTGTTCTAATTTTTTTATACCTATACAACGATTGGAATTGTTATTTTTAATTTGTTTATACTTTTTTGTAATTAGTAAGAAGTAGAAGTTCATGACGTGTTAACTGTCAACAGACAATAAATTTTGAAAAAAAGGTGATAAAGACATTTCATACTAATGTAAGTGATTCTCTAAGCTAGTTAGGTGCATCTAATGTTGGTAATATATTCTTACATCTTTTTGAGGCTTAAATCTTGCTGATTCTCTTGTTTTGTTTATTTAAGCATGGAACCAGTCTGTTATTTATGTGTATTTATGTTTATTTTACATTTTTCAACATCAAGTCTGGGATGTTTGAAGATAAATTCATTGATCAGTTTAGTTATGATGATCTCAGTGGCTAATGCTCTGATATGATCTCCAGTTCTAATGAAGAATTTGTATTACACTATTTTATGTAATTTTTACTTTTTAAGCAAGCAGCAAATCCTACATCTAAAGTAAGATGGCATGCTTTAAAATAACTGCTAGAATTGATCCATTTCTAACCTTTGGTCATGAATGTTCATCCTTTATTCATACATGTAACAATACTCTGTTCATTATGTCAAGGTTATGTGTCTATCTGACTTGATTCATCACAGGCGCTTGTTGCAGTTTCTATGTGAAACATGCAGTACTTTTAACTCATTGTTCAATGTTGCAGTTTTATATTATTCCAGAGTATGGAACTATATTTATTGACAAACTAATTATTCCTGTGTAAATTCTGATATCATCCTTCTTCACACTTTTTCATTGGGTTGCTGGTCTCCAAAAAAAACTCATAAGCTAATTTGGAAGAACCTTGGGTCTTTGAAAATGTGGTCTTTGTAAAGAATGACTAACAAAATATCTATTCATTTTTTGTTGTTCTAACTATGAATTTATCCTGATTTAGAAATTCAGATCTTTGAGAATTCATCCCTTTAATAGTGTGTGTGCTGTTAGTGAAAATTAATTTTGTAATGCATCTTTTTCACTGATGTTTAAATGTTGCTCCAATGGTCAGGGTCATATAGCGGCTGTCCAGCTTTATGTCAGAGCAAGACCCCAGGCTTTCATCTGGGCATAACCACTGACCTTCCATAGGCTAGCTGGGCAGCTTCCTCATTAGTGAATTTTGTCTGGTCTTGGATGGGACTCAAACTTACAGCAGTTAGGAGCTGATGGTTACTAGTCAGAGACCATAACACGCAACTAAGGAGGCCAATTTTTATGCAATGATTGATATTTATGAATAATATACAATGTACATAGAATAGGTCTTATCAGAATATATCGCAATACATAGAGAATTATTTTGTAGCAATTATAATAAAGTACTATTAGCTAGATGAAATAGAGGAAAACATCAATATGAAACATATCTGCTACTTTTCTATTTTGTATTACGTGTAAATTTTATATGTTTTCTTATGTTTAATTATAAATTATGCTTTTATGTATGTGTCATAAAGATAAATCTCTCTCTATATATATTCTCGTTATGTATGTGTCATAAAAATAAATCTCTCTCTATATATTCTCATTATGTATGTGTCATAAAGATAAATCTCTCTATATATATTCTCATTATGTATGTGTCATAAAAATAAATCTCTCTCTATATATTCTCATTATGTATGTGTCATAAAGATAAAGCTCTCTATATATATTCTCATTATGTATGTGTCATAAAGATAAATCTCTCTCTATATATTCTCATTATGTATGTGTCATAAAGATAAATCTCTCTATATATTCTCATTATGTATGTGTCATAAAGATAAATCTCTCTATATATTCTCATTATGTATGTGTCATAAAGATAAATCTCTCTCTATATATTCTCATTATGTATGTGTCATAAAGATAAATCTCTCCATATATTCTCATTATGTATGTGTCATAAAGATAAATCTCTCTATATATTCTCATTATGTATGTGTCATAAAGATAAATCTCTCTATATATTCTCATTATGTATGTGTCATAAAGATAAATCTCTCTATATATTCTCATTATGTATGTGTCATAAAGATAAATCTCTCTATATATATTCTCATTATGTATGTGTCATAAAGATAAATCTCTCTCTCTATATATATATTCTCATTGTCTGAGCATATAGCATTCTGCATACATGTATAAGTTATTTTAAAAGTTTTTCCAAGCATTATATGTTAAAAAAGAAATGTTTTTTTCCACCAACTGATTAATTATGCACATATTTGTCTTGAGAGCGAGATCCTTTGTAATATACAATATTAGTCTTTATTTATCTTCCATGGTGTCCATCTACTTTTCAATCATAAGTTTTGTTGTATTAATACTTCATTTATTTAACCTTTTATGCCAATTCTGTTGGAAAAAATTAGTGACTTAGTTGAACCAAGGCACCATATTTGCTATGCTAAGTACCATACAAAAATACATTAACTGAAGTGTTGCCTCCTCAATCCAAATATGAAAATTTGCATTTTTAGACTTGTTTTATCAAATTGTGCCTTGAAGTGTCAGATGTTATAAAACATGACACATTATCTATGAAATCAGCTGTTGTTTGTTTAGTTTTCACATGCATGGGATCAGAAAGTGTGGAAAATCATTGTTTTGTCTTGTGTGAGTCATATTATGGGTGTCTTGGCTGGATTAAGACAATCATTTCCTGTTCATCAGAGACTGAAAAAGATTGAGTTATTATTCACTGTCTGACATACTTCATTGATGGCTATGGATTCGTTTGTTTTATTACCATCTCTGTGTTCTGACCATAATGGCTCTGTGTTCTGACCATAATGGATGTTTTGTGTTCTTGTGCTATACATTTTCTGGGTGGTACCATTATCAGTATGGTATTTTCAATGTATGCTGCCTATTTATCTGCACAAGGATGTAGAGTTGTGTTTACATCTTTATGATCCTTTTAACAATGAACATTAAACATGTACCTAGTCAAATTGTTTTTATGCACAAAGTGTGCTGATGTTTTGCTTCTAGTAAATGCACAAAAAGAACAATGAAAAATAGACATCAGCTGATGATAATCCTGTTTTTTGAATGCGTCTTGCACTCTTTGTTAATGTTATACATGCAACTTTGTTAATGTTGTTCATGATTACTTTATGATGTAGAAGATAGGTCTGTTTGTTAGCAGACATTTACTCATGTGTACACTATTTTTGTATCAGTAAATTAGTGTATAGCTGTGTACCAGCACACTGCTAGAGCTTATGCCTGGATAGTTGGTTACTAATTGTCAATTAAATTTAGATGTCTTGTTGGAGCTGTCAATGTTAAGTTTCTCAACTCTTCTTCCTTGATATTTAATTCATTTCTGTTTATTCAGTCAAAACTTTTCTCTCGTATTTAGTTTTTTTTTCTGACTAGAAGTAAAAGCTACTTTTGCTTTACTTTAATACTCCTGTTTTATCATTTTTTTTTTGTTAATTATTGTAATCAAAATTGTGACAAGTCTTTTTGAATATTCATATACGATTTTGCATTTCACCTTACCTTGAGTGATATTTTGGTATAGGTTTGTTTAATTGTTACAGATACATACACTTCCTGGTATGAAGTGGGTTGACAATCATAAAGGAGTTTTCAATGTACAAATACAAGCTGTATCAACCATCCATACACAGGTAACATGTTGATAACATTATTGTATTACAGTATTACTAAATACAATTTTATTCAATTATAACAACTATTTCAATTAATGTTGCTTTGTAATTTATCTCCCTTGCCAGTTTGATCACTACCAGAGATTTGGAAATAAATATTTTGAAAATTTCAGTCAGCAAATACAGAAATTGCAAAATTGCTTTGAAATAATATATTTCACACAAATATGGGTGGTTTTGGTTGATCATTGCAAAATGAATGAAAAAAGATAAAATATTCAATGTTCATTAATACTGTCAGTTGTTTTAAATATGCATAATCACATGATATATACTTGTGGCTTTGAATAACATTGGAGTTAAGTGATGTAAGGATTTGTATTTATTGCTTTTAATGGATAAAAAGTATTAGTTTCTATTGATATATTTGGGACTTAGCCTTGGAATATCTGTAACTTAGCGTGATTCTTGGCTTGCTTAACTTCATGTGATATTTTCTGTACTTACAGGATGATAAGATAGATAAGTTCCTATCATTGTGTAGAATGGCCCAGGAACAGAAGTTACCACCACGTAAAAATGAGGCCCAGTTTGAGTCAGAACTCAAGCACAGTCTGTCAGATCTGATCAGAGCAAGGGGAGAGAATCTTGTACAGTTCTTGTCTCTTGTACTAGACAAACTTATTCTTTTGATGATCCGACCACCATCCCTTGGTGGGCAAATTGGTATGATATATTTCTTGAGCTTCAAATTTTCTTAACTCTGATTTATAGATTTGCTGATGAACTATTTTCAGTGTGATTTTAAATATCTTTTTATCATATAATAACTTAGGTCTGATCCTTTTCTACACTGTATTATACATTAAGGGATTTTTTAAATAAGGCTTCAATCATATTATGTTTTAAGTTTTCCAACTTTTGTTAAAAGTAAATCTGACTTAAGTTCCTTTCTTATTTTTGATCTTGACTATGTTTCTAAAAGTTTGACACTGATTATTGTAGAGTATTTTGTACATTGTTAAACTGTACCATTTTTCCAATAAAAGCATACATTTTACATGTCATAATTTTATTATAGTTAAATGATTATTCTGTTAACAGTGAATACTGGTCAGCCAGCATTTGATGCTATGGCACAGATTGTACAAAGAGTGAGGGATATGTTAGAAGATAAGAATGATAGCAATGGTAGAAACTCTGTCCTGGCTGCCTATATACAGTACTGTTGTACATTACCCCACCCTGGTCCAATGGTTGGTAAGTAGACATCGTCTGTTTCTCTCTGTTTAATATTTTAAAGTTCAAGTATTTGTTATTAATCTGATGGGGGAACAAAGCGCATGTGGCTTACCTGAAATAGATAGGGTTGCTAAGAAGGTAGACCCAAAAATTGTTGTGTTTCTATGCTTGAGGTACAGATGTCATTTACTCTCTAACTCATATACCTTGTTGTTCAATTAAGTTAGTTTATTTTCTAATGCTTTCAATTATTAATGAGTAATACTCATTGCCAGGAAACTGAATGTACATATATAGTCTAAGCAGCTTGAGGATCAGTTAATTGATATAATGACTGTCAGGTGCACTTTTAAATCCTTACAATGATTCCTTAAGAACTTTTATATTACCTTTACATATACTGTCAAGTATAATTCTGTCTGTTTATATATGGTAATTTGCTGTTATTAATAACTGAATTACTGTTGATAAATTTATGAATTTCAACATAAGCATACAAACAAACAACATCATGTTTATATTGATCTATAGGTCAGATGAACATGGGGAGTGGTTATGCCACACTTGGTCGTCCATCCTCACTACCTATAAACCAACAGAATTATCAACGTAGCTCTAGCAATCCAGATTTGACCACACCCACCACTCCTGAAGCTGAGATGGCAGGATTCTTCAGTAAGCTATTGTTTTACACTAAACTAAGTGTCTTAATATATAATTATAAAATATGAAGAATCTCATCCATGGTTTTATATCTTTATTTGCTTTTTGTTCAACGGTTTGAAATTTTTGCCATATATATTAAGGTACTGTTGTTCATTTTAGGCAACAGAGCTGGAAGTATGAGAACTGAAGAGTTTGCTCTTGCTGTTGGTAGATCTAGAAACAGAAAGGTGAGTTCAGTTACTTCATGTATATGATATTTCATTTTGAAACTGGATAATGGACTCTGCCCTAGGTATCTGTTAATAGTTTCGAATGTAAAATCAAACTTAATAAAGCAGTTATTGTCTGTTCCAGCTGTACTGTAGAAAGTGACCATTATATCAAAGTTGGCTATATAAAATATAACCAAGGTTGTAAATAAATACAAGAAAAATTTACTTGATATGGCATAAACTAGTTTTCTTAAAATGACTATATTTCATGTTTTGTGTAATTCTGCTGTGTAAATTTGACAAGTACAAATCTCTGTTTGTTTACAAATAATTATTTCTATGCTTCAGCTTGTTCATGAAGAGTTTGCCTTACAATGGGTCGTGTTGAGTGGATCCACTAGAGAAACAGCTCTGGCTAATTCATGGTTCTTCTTTGAAATCATGGTAGGATGTCAATTTTGTTATTTTTGTACAGTTATTAGGATAGCATAATAAACATACTATTTTTAATTTGATATCTAATAATTTTAAGACTTATCCATGTTAAAAAATAATTATAGACTCTGAAATGTATACACATGCTTCATATGAATGATATATAAAACTGGTATGTTCAACAACATGTTTTAAAGGATAATATACTCTTATAAAGTTTAAGAATGTGTCTTAGTTAGATATCCTTCTTATCATCCCATTTATGTTTGTCATAAATGTTTTATATCTATCAGGTGTAAAAAAATAATAGCTTGAGTCTGCTACCCAGACCGACCCTATTTTGTGGCCGACCCTATGATATTTTTTGGCCAAATTATAGTTTTTGCAAAATTTGAATAATGTTGGTCATATTCTGGAATAAAAAAAATAAAAATAATAAATCACTACCTACTGACTATGTTTTTTTAGAGCCAGTAGCAGAAACAAGCTATTTTTTAGGCCTTATTAAACATGACGGAACAAATTTGTTGAATTTGTAAGCATTTTTTCATGATGTGTGTGTATTTCACAATTTACATTATAAAGTATCAAAATTTAATGTTTTAATTTATCTTTGTGTAATATATCATAAACTGTTGTTGATAATTATATCAGAGCAGTGTTTTCTTTTCAGCATTATATGATCTTGCTGAGAATTTGGTATCTTCTGTTTATAGATCAAGAGTATGGCTGAACATTTATCTAAGACAGAGAGCCTGTGTACACCCAGACAGATGAGATTTCCACAGCAATTTATTGATGATGTTCAAGCTTTGGTTTATATGCTAATCAAAGATATTGTTGACAGATATGTTAGGGTTAGTACATATATATATATAACCTGCGATAACTTACAATGGCAATCAAATTGATTACAAATTCTGTCAACCTGTGAGTAAGGGTCAACAAAAGGGTGGAATTTTCTGGTCTTTATCCACAGTTGGCCTTCATTTAAAGGTTAATTTGATGTACAGTAGAGCAGGGTTGTATTAAGTTCTAGGGACCTGAATTTCTACTTCATTATATCCATTGTTACTGTATCCATAACAATGAAATAATGAAGGGTATGTTATCAGGAAAGTTAATACTTCTCTATGTATGATTCTTACTTATCTGATTTCATTATAGCTGTGTTTCACTGTACTTTATTAATTTGTTCTAAAGAATGGCTTTTTTCATATGATGGCATTTCTTCACTGGTAGCCATAGAATTTATTTTGAGTATGAATTTAAATTGATATTCAATACACACTACATGTTTCAAAGAATTATTTCCTGGTGGTATTGACTCAGCTACCATTAGGCTCGCATACTTATTAGTAATGTTTTGTCATTTGCAGGACCCACCAATGATTCGAAGTTTAAACACTAGTCTAGCATTCTTCTTACAAGACTTATTGTCTTATATGGATCGAGGATTTGTGTTCCAGCTTGTGAAACATTATACGTATGAGGTAAATATGTTTCTTAAGTTTGCAAATTTGTTGCTGAGTGATAAACCTACGCTTGACTCTTTACTGGGATGTTATTATTTTATTCCAGTATTTAGCCCAAGTGCACTGGTCAGGTCAACTGACCACCATTCAGTAGTGATATAGTATTTGTAAACATAGAAAAATGTCGATTTTCCTCCATATGTGGAGAAGTTGCCGGCTCCTTGTGGAATGGTAAGTTAGTACTGGTCAGTATACAGTCCAGCAAAACTAGTTAGCTGAACCAGTCGCTGTATATAACTGAAAAATTGTTGAAAAAATTGGCGTTAAACCCCAGTGACATTAATTCACATAAAAAACAAAACTGAGTTGTAGTATTATTCTTATTTTATGGACATTTCAGGTGAATTTGAAGATAATGTCTTTGGCTGATGCAACAAGCTTGAGACTTCTTCATCTTGATTTTCTACGCATCGTTTGTGCCCATGAACATTACTTCACCTTAAATCTCCCATTTGGAACCCCTCTGACACCATCAACCACCAGTAGCAGTCCAACACCAAGTATTGCTAGCATAACATCCCAGGATTCTCAGTCATCATACACTTCTACTAGTACTATCACCAACAAAGGGGTGTTCTATGATCTAACACAAGAATTTCAGAGTCAACATTATCTGGTCGGATTGGTACTGAAGGATCTCTCCTACGCTTTAGATACAAAGTAAGGAATTAATGCCTGTAAAATTTGTCTATAATTTACATGTCAGATTGAAGAAATATAATTTTTCAAAACAAAATACTCATATTAGATTTTTTTCATATTGTCCAAAACATGGCCAAGAAGTGGTTTATGTCTGCTTGTTGTTGATTAAAATTGTGAAATTTTATTGAGTTATTGAGCCTCGATAATGTGCTTGATTCTTCATAAGTGTCCATAGGATCATTAACCAAATTTAGGAAATGTCGGTTGGATAAATGTGTGTAAAAGGATGTTGCTAAAGAATGTAGCTTAGTCAACATTCACTTCTAGTATGGTTGTTCAAGTATCCATATTTTGTTGGAACTATTGGTTTATTTGAATTTTATGTGTGTTGCACTGTAAATCTTTGATTTTTACTTATGTCCTCTTTTGTATTATTGCAGTAATCCAACATTACATCATAAAGCAATCAATGTTGTTGGGAACCTGTTACAGAATCATGACCTTGATGTGAGGTATACTGACCTTGAAATGAAGGCTAGATTAGCTGCCTTGTATCTACCATTAATTGGTATAACAATAAAAGGTAATTAAAATGAGGTCTGTAAAATATCTATCCAGTTATTATGTAGTTACAATGGTCAAAGTCTATAAAATATCTATACAGTTATTATGTAGTAACAAAGGTCAAAGTCTATAAAATATCTATCCAGTTATTATGTAGTAACGAAGGTCAAAATAGCAAGTGGTGTTTCTGTATTTCATAAGTCATTTGTTCTTTTACAAAATCCGTACTGCCATCAATTAGAAGTTTATTAAGAATCGTTGGATGAAAATACATGACCATGTAGACCAATATGCTTATTTGTATCTATAACACAGACAAGTATGTTTTTTTTGTATTTTAGCTTTACCCCAGTTATATGATCCCAACATGGATAGTAGATATAGGAATGGTGATGAAGAAATGGACACTATTAACCAGAGGGTGGCTTTAGCTATAGCAGGACAGAATTTATTTGGTAGATTTAGTGATCAGGCACAAAGTCATGGAGATATCAGCGCTAAAGTATGTTCTTTGACAACTTACCTAGACTGTGCTCTTAAATAACCAATCAGATGTTTCACTTCTTAGACTGGTTATCAAAGTCAGAGATATTTTGTCTCTGTTCTAGACTGACTTAAAACTGCATCAGAAATATTGTCACAGAAGTAAATGCACTTATGTAAGACTTAGGAACTCATGACATTTTCAGTGAATCAAATTCCTGATGTCATATTTATGTTTGTTCCGATACTTGAGCCATCTTTTACAACGTTAACTCCGGGATAAATTTGATGAAACATTGATATGATCATTTTTGAAATACGGACACTGTAATATTTAACTGTCTTCACATGCATAATTTTTCATTTCAGATCAGAAAATGTCAGTTGAATGCAGAAGACTCCAGAAACTTACTTATTTGTTTTATTTGGGTGTTGAAGAATGTTGATAAGTCAGTATTGCGACAATGGTGGACAGATATGCCTATCAACAGACTGAATTGCATACTAGAGATTATTTATTACGCAATCTCTAATTTTGAATACAGGGTATTTATATCTTATTAAATCTACTTTTATTTTTTCTAGTCCTCTTTTTTATGAAATTTAAGTGTTTGCTACAAGGAATAGAGTTTGTCCGATAGAGCCAACCTTTGCTAGACTGAACGAATTTTTTTATTGTCTGTAAAACATGTTTAGATAACTTTTTGATTGTTTATACTGAATGATACACTGAAAAAGTTTTAGACCAATTTGGACTTGGTTGGTTATTTGTTAACTCAAGTCTTAACTGACAATCAAAGGCATTTTCAGTCATATGATTAGGTTAAAAATACAAAGTTCTAAATTATGT
Source organism: Lutraria rhynchaena (assembly GCA_008271625.1). Classification (NCBI taxonomy): domain Eukaryota; kingdom Metazoa; phylum Mollusca; class Bivalvia; order Venerida; family Mactridae; genus Lutraria; species Lutraria rhynchaena. Next base: position 2,337,145 of record VIBL01000006.1, on the reverse strand, counting down.
TTGCAAGTTTCATAGAACTCTAGTAATTCCCTTGAATGATAAAGAATTTCTACTGTTTAAGTATTATATGTAATCTGTTTACTTTTTTCAATAAATAATTTTAATGGAATCATTCAGCACAGAACTGTTTTTTATTCTGTCTATATAAAGTGTTTTAACTCTACTTTGATCTAACAGTATCCAGAAAACATGGTTTATCAAGAATTTAGTGATGAACACAATTTAATGCATGTTTTAAGTATTATAATGTAGATATACAGTATCTTGGAGAATATCACATTCAAACAGTATATTCAAACTTGCTATGAGCACTACATGAAGAAAAAGTTCATGTTCGATCAGGAGGTTGATTATACAAGTAATAAAACTCCTCTATTATGGGCAGCTATTGTTCTGAGTAAATTGTACATACTATATATAACTTGCATGGAATATCACCCTACTGTAAAAGACATGGATGTATAAAGGTTGTGTTCACTACAAGTTTGAATGAATATATTCAAGTTGTTGATGTGTTTTTTGATGATAGTTTGCTTTCATAAGATTTATAATTTAGTATCATTTTTGCTAATGCTTAATCATACTTCATTGAAATCAAACTTTGATAATGCTGGAGGTATACAAATATTGATGAAAGTTCATGCTTTGTCAAGTCTGTAATTGAGAAATTTAGAGATTTTATCATTACTTGGTCCTAAACATTATTGGGATCTGACTATTCTGTACAGTATCTTGATTATTTGTTGTATATCCAAGTCATGGACAGTGGATGTTTATTTGATTTCTTTTACAATCTGATTGAGTAGCTCACACTTCCAGCATTGTTAAGGCTTGGTTATTGTCATGCTTTCATAATAGTAGTTCGATAGTTTTAAACTGTATAGTCAAATAAGTTCAAGAATTATCTTTATACTAAACAGAGGGTTATTTTTTACTATTATAAGTGGTGTGTACATGGTAATAAAAGTTTACTTAGTTCTTGTTTTCTGAGAAGTTTCTTTAAAAACATTTGACTATACAGTTTCTAATTACTAATTTAGTTTTACCAGGTATGACGTACGACTCTCATGGAACTATTGTCCAAAATTTGGCATATATACTGAAACAAGTTTTATAGTCAATATCGAAATTTGAGCAAACTTTATTATGACAAATTTTTCTTTGGATGATATTCATTAATTTTGTTTTTTATGAGAGTATTTCCTGCAAGAGTCGTTAAGTCATATATTTATCTGCTTGGCATGATAACCATTTTTACACTAAGATATTCTCAATTTATTATCAATTAAGAAGATGCTAGGCACTATTACCTTATAAATATATCTTCATTTTTTTCTTCATGTATAAGTAACTTTTTTAATAGTTTTAATTTTAATGTGATTTGTTTTTAATGATAATTACCTTATACTTAAGAGAATACTGTGGTTTTAAGTAAGTAAATGATTGTTATGTGTTAAGTTCTTGTGTGCATTTTGCCTTTGTACAATTCAAAATGATACAGGTTTTTAATTATGACAAGATATTTTAAATTTTAATTATGTCTTTCTCAAAATCACTAGTTTAGTATTTTTGGAAGTCAGTAAAAATGAATGCAATGTTTAATGTTTAAATTGCTTATTTTGTTTATAATTGAGGTTTTATGGAAATAAAAGTGATACTATTGGTAGTTATTAGTTCTAACAATAAAAAAATAATCTTTGTGCAAGCAAATAACCATATCTTAAAGTAATGATCAATGATATGATATAGTTTTCTCTCTTAAAGTCTGAGGATGGTTAGAAAAAATGGCAGGGTTTTGGTATTAATTGTAGTGTTAAACATGATATATATAAGTGTATCAGGAAAGTACGAATTCTGTCCAAATTATATCATGTATGATTCATATTTATTTTTGTTCATTAAAAACAACATATTTTGTAGTTATTTGCTTGCGTTATTTGTTTGTGTTAATCACTTTCTTGATTTTAGGGTTTTGTATATTTCATTTTCTGTTCTCCCCTTGAGCATTCCTGACTCCTCTTGGTAACTGATAGATTGGTTTTGGCTGCAATTTTGCTGACATAATTTTATTACCAACGTAAAGATTTTTTTGCTGTGTAAAGCATAATCCATAATTTTTTTAGATCATTCAAACTTAGATAGAAATATTTTTATTCCATTTTTTGACACATTTCTTTTTCATTATTTTTAATATACCTTCCTAATTTTGCATAGTCTATGACATACTCATGCATCAACATGCATATTAATCAGATTTAAGCTGTACATATTATAATTAGAGCCGGTCATATCAATATGTAGATATACTTGACATTAACTGTCTATTTATTATCACATATAATCAGAAAAGTTAGATCATCATAATTGTAGAAACACCATATATTATCCAGTCTCTTACTTCTACATTGTATATTTGGGTCTTTAATTACTTAATAATATGACTACATTTTCACCAACTCATTTAAACAATCAGCACTAGTAGAATATTAACAGTTACCATGGCAACACAATTTTCATTATTCATAATATTACATGATTTGGTCATTAATGATCTTTACCCCATTAACTTTACCCAAAGCAGATTATATGCTATCAATAATTAATTTAAGATATAATAAGTTGCACGAGAACTCTTTATCCGCCAGATTTAGCAGCTCCAAAAGTATGGAAAAACTCATTTTGGCTACTCAATTTTTTTCCCCCTATCAAAACATGACATAATTTCAGTATTTAATGTTTTAAGGATATTTTTTCACATATCTTAATACATTAATATAACTCATAATCATTCCTCTGTGATTGGGTGTTTTATTTTTTTAAAATAATACATGTTTACATATTTGTTACATTTTTGCATTTTAATAGTCAGAAGTAGTGCTTATTGATTAAAATTAACTTATAATTGGATTTGGAAAGATGCCTGTCTGTTATTGCAGTATTAATTAATAAATGATACAGCTATATTTAGACGGTTAAATGCTTGTGTCAAATAATAGGATTCTATTCTTTATTTGTTAGTGGGACTAATATACTAGATTTACTTTAATTTTAATTATAGTGATTTTCAATGAGTGGTGTTTGAAGTTTTAGTGTTATTTTTTCATTTAACAAACATCAAGTAATATTTGCATCATATCATCCCATGCATTGTTTTTCATTATGTAACAGTATTGCTGCATGTTTTGATGTGAACATTAACATGATAGTTTTCAGTGTTCTAGTATATAATGAGTCTAGTCATTCTAATCAAAAGTTACACTACAAAACAAGTGCAAATGTTGGAATCTAACTGAAATATTTCCATCAAAATTCTCTGCCTATCTCCATTGCCAAACGTCTGTATGAGTAGGATTATTAATTGACAGAATATGGTTAAAAGTGTCAATTTTGATAAAAGATATTTTATCTAAAGCCATACTTTTCCCTAGTCTGACATGCACATCACTTGAAAAGTCTTACATCTGTAGAGTTACAATTTATTATTGGTTTATAAGTAGAGATTGTAATTTAGAGAGGCTGCTCTATATAACTGAAATACTTTTGAATAACAACATAAAACACTACATGACCATAAACGACAGTCCTCCAGTTTGTAAGTTTGAACCCTGGACATAGCACACATTCTCTGTGACAATTTGGTAGATCACATTACACATCTAAAGCCATTTTGTCCCTTACCACTGATCATTCATGCGGAGATGTTGGTAGTTACGTGTGGGGAACAAGGTTTTTTCTGATGAAGAATCCAGGCAGGTTAACTGCTCTAGTGTTGAACTGATATACTATTGAAAACAATCTTCCTTCCCCTCTAAATAATAATCCTCATTTATATTTCATTCTTTTCTTGGGGTGTGTCAGTATGTTCAATTCCTATTTGAAAGATAATTCAATTCTGTATTGAAAAAATGTTTTGGAAAGATTAAGGATTCAGGTTAACATCATGTGTGATGCAGTCAGCTGATATGATTGATTCAGTAGATAATAATGGGGAAATTTGCATTCACAAAGTTTGTGTTACTGCATGGTGTTCAAATATTGATGTGTTTAAATGGAGATATCCAAGCATGTGTTTGTTAGACAGATTCACTGATTTAATCACCTTAGATTTTATTAAACATTGCATGGGATGTTTTCATTAATAACTGTTCATATACATTGTTAAATGTAAGAAATTACATTGAATTTCTTCATCCAAGTTGATCCTCACGTAGGGGTCTTATTCAAAAATGTCAGATATCGAATCAAACAAGATACTTGTCATAGCATGTTGGTCTAACTTTGTTTTAAATATCATTTTTAGCTCATCCGTTTCGAAGAAAAAGTCAAGCTATTATGATCACTGTGTTGTCATAGTCATCATTGTCATGCAAAAACTTTAATGATATTAACTTGAAACTTGGAATACTTGATAATCATGATAAGGTGCAGTTGTAAGACAAGGGGCATCGCCCTGAAAGTAATATTTTTTGAGTTATGCCCCTTTTAACTTAGAATTTTGGTCAAAATTGCTCATTACATAGAATGATGTAGAACAGACAAGCATTGGCACCACTCTGTGGAGCTCTTGTTACAAAATAATATTAATATCATTATAATGGTAAATCATCTATCCTAAATTCACTGTCAAAATTTCATCATATATGGTTTTCAATTTAGTGAGGATGTCACTTGACTTACATATAAAAATATTTGAAATAGATTTAAGAAAGTCATTGAAGAATGAAGAACACTATGGTTGTATATAAGTAACAGGCTTAAAATTTTTTTAGTATTGCGACGTACACTCAGAAATAAATACAGACATAAAGGTTATTTTTTGTTCATTGTGATAGTTGTATTGCGACTTCAGGCAAAATGGGCCAAAACCAATATGGAAATAATTCACTTTCATCTGAGTGACTCCCAGGAAACCCTTGAAGATTGGAAAGAAAGCCCGACAAATACTTTGTCTCGATTAAAAAGTGCAAGCTTGCCAAAATCTTTGTCCAAAAGTGACTTATGGGAAGGAATTCAACGAAAATCGCAGGATTTTCTCAAAGGAACGGGAATGCTCATGCGCACCAACAGTAAAGAAGAGTCACCCAATCAGGTACTCTGCAGCATCTAGCATGCTTGCCTTTGATTGGTTGATTTTTTTATCTTGTTATTTATGCATTTGTTAGTTGATGCTTGCATGCATGTCTTTAATGCTTTTGTTAAGTGGCCAGAAAAAATGCTTTAATTCATTATTTTACTGAACAGTTATTTTTCATGAATTTTGTTACTAATTTAAATTTATATGTTACTTATATGTTAACATCATTTATTGTTATTTATTCAATTTTTCTGTATTTATTAACTTAGTTCACTGGTATTTGAACAATTTGGTTTAATAGTAAAGACATCTTATTATTTCAATGGATTCTTGGAGTTACATCCTTAATACTGTAAAACTGCTGAGATTATAGTAAAATCCAAATCGAGAGAAAATAATTGTTTTCTATCAGATTTAGTCAGTAACCTGTAGGTGTACCAGTATGTTATACAGATAATTATTATGTATCTTGATGTTATTTTTATACAGTGGAAAGTCTGTTGGTTGAGACTGATAACAGTTTAGCAGATCTCCATTCAAGATTTCAATCAATAAAGATTTATTACTGATTTAATCCATGATCATTCCATCTTGAATTGCCCTTACTTAAAACATATGATCCAATTGAAATCATGGACATGGTGATTGATGAGTCTGATTTAGTGTGATAAGTGTGACAGAACATATATACAATTATCTTATTCCCCAATTAGTTTGTTTATGAACTCATCCCCTAACCTATATGATTACTTATGTGTCAATTATTGCTTAAAGAAAAAAAAATATATATATATACATGTATGTGTTATGTATTTATGTATTGATAAACTTGTATGGAAAGTTTTTGTTCTTGTAATCAAGCTTGTTACTAACTAAATATGTGGAAATATAAAACATAATGTGATCAATTAGCTTTGATATTCATATGTGATTTTTTTTCTTTGTTTGTGTCTAGGGTGTCAGTGAATGCAGTTACAATAGAATCTGAAGTATTTTTTGCATTGAATTTTCGTTGTATTATTTTATATGCGGCTTAGTTTTGTTTTTTACATGTTTTTGATTTATTTAATTATCTGTTTAAATGGGAACAGTCTTAGCTATATTAGTTTTCTTTTTTCATGATAATTTATATGTCTCTGACCTAAGTTTTATTTTCTTATGATTTTGTATCTCATGTGATAAGTCCGTAAAATTGTAGGTACATTAAATATGTCAACTAAATTGTCATGAGTGATTCATGGAAGAAAAAAGTCTATTGTTTGAAATAATTATACCATGCCATTCCAACATTTAATGCACCATTTTGTGATTATAGCCACATTATAATCACAGTATATTTGATTGCACCATTTCTTACTGTTCGTGTGTGCTGTTTAATACCTGCACTTTATTCTTGTTGTAGTTGATATTTTGTTCTGTATTTCATTATACAGGTGTTAGGTTATTAGACTGAGGGTGTAACTTAGTCTGAAAATTCAAGCATTTGATTGGATGATTTTGAGCTATGTGCAAAATTGACCTATCATGTGACTGTATGCAGGGGCTTGTTTCTAAACACTGTTTGATGACATATCTTTTATCTTTTCTTATCCTTTCTAGTATGTTTTGGATGTATGATATACTTTAGTTATTCATTATATGTATTTGTTTTTATACAGTTTTGCTATAGTGATGTATTATAATTATGTTTCCCCCATCTGTAATTAGGGTAAGAAGAGCATGGCACAGTTTTCACAACAGACAATGAAGAAAAGTGTTGATATGAAATCCCGCCTTGAGGAGGCTATTTTGGGAGGGGCTAATGCTAGAGCTGAAATGATGAGACGGAGACAGAGTGCAAATATGAGCTCCGTGAATCTGGCTGGTAATTGAATTTTTTTTTGTACGAAAGCACTTAAAATACTTTGGTTAAGGTTCTAAGAAACAGATCTATCAGATATAAAAGAGAACATGAATTGAAATTTGGCATGTGAGCTGATCATTCAAGCAGTTTTTGGTTATATATCATAAGCATGCTTTACTTTTTTTGGTTTGTTTAGATACAAACATCTTCACAGGATTGCCTTGAAATAGCAAGTTACTTTTCAGTTGATTGGGAATTAACTGGGTACAATCTATTTCATTGTAGGGGATAGAACTCCTCCAGCTGCTGGACAGTATGGACTGACTACCATGGAAGGTAAACTAAGGTGGAGAAAGGAACAAGTTCAATGGAGACATTCACATGAATCATTTGATAGGTAAAAGTGGTCTTAATTATTTTGGATTATAAACAACGTATAGTAAAGCTTCGATAATAAGACCACCCTCAGAAACTGAAAAATCTGTTGTATTAATGAGATAGTCTCATTATCAAGTTGAATAATAGGTGAGTTTTTGAAAGCTGGGTCGGAAAATGAGTGGTTGCTATTACAAGGTGGTCGTAATGTGAGGTTTTATTGTGTATTTAAAATTTGTTGTTTGTTTGTGATATGTGTTTTTCTGTAGGAAAACATGGGGTGTTTTAACAAAATAAACTTTGTATGTGGCAATTTTTTCATGATATTGATTTGAATTCTAACACAAAACCATCAAAAACAACAGAAGAATCAAGCTCTTGAAAATTTGTCGTTATTTGTAATCAGTGATTGTTTCCTCATTGTGGCAAGTTATCATTTTCATGTTAGTATATTCTGTATTACTTTTAGCTAATTATTTGATAATTACTAATTATCTTTCAGTCCCAAGCCACGTGACATAGAAGCAGACGCACATGTTGAAGGTAACTTAGCTGCTGAAGTTAGTATGGTTGCCTTGGATACTTTAGAACTTATTATCCAGGTAATGTATATTAAACTGACACTAGGGTAATGCATTAGAATTTATTCCTGAATGTTTATTAGAAATTTTGGAACATTTGTAATGTCTTTACTGCTTTCCATAATTTTAATTTTAAATGTGATATTTTTGCTACAATGTCGTTTTTTTAAGTTTGTTAAATTATTTTTTCTGTTTTTGTACTTTGTGGTACAACAGGCTTCTTGAACCAATATGTGAATGTTTAATTTATTATTTTATATTACATTTGTATATTTTCAGATTGCGCAATCTTCAGAAATGATGCAACCATTGTTGAGCAGTGCACTGCGTGTTTTGTTGCATGGATTGGGTCTAAATCAGAGCACATTTGTATTACAACATTTATTTAGTACGCAAAGATCACTAGTTACTAAAGTAAGTCAGACTGCTATGTATAAAGTGTGAAGTTGCACAAACATCATTCACAATATGAATGCTGGGATATCCATTATTGTGCATCTAATTGAAAGAAAGGGAAATTTGATAGTCTTAAACTAAAAGTGCCATACTTCAATCCTGGCCTTGTTTGATTTAATACATGTTGATGATACCTGAGTAGAATGACAGTGATAGTAATCTGCTAATTATAGATATTACTTCTAATGTTTTTGTTTTATTTCAACTTGAAAGCTGCTGAACAAAGAATGCATCCTTTGCACTTAAAAACTGAGTGCCTTAAAAGTCATTGCATGTTTTATGTTTTATGCAGCATGTACCATGTGACACGTGTTTATATTTCAGTTCTTAGACCTACTGTTTGAAGAGGAAACAGAACAATGTGCAGATCTATGTCTAAGATTGTTACGACATTGTAGTTCATGTATAGGTAACACACGAGCTCAGGCCAGTGCTTCATTGTATATGTTGATGAGACAAAACTTTGAACTTGGAAATGTAAGTAGATTTATGTCATGTTTTCTTGTCAACTGATTATTCATCTGTTACATAATACCGAAATACATCCTGTTCTTACCAGTATCTCTTTAACTGTAGGAAAAATACATACTTCCTGCTATTTCTCAATTGCCACAACTTTTATGATGCAATCTGAATAGCCTTACAATGGTATTGTTTTTTTTTCTCTTAGAATCATCTTTTTCATCTTGATTTTGAGTGATAGCATACACTACATTGTTTTACTGGTTGTGACCTTTCTGTATGGTGATTTTTTATACTTACTACAGTGGAATGTGTTGCTTCTATTATATTGCTATCTTAAGTATTTTCCTAATCTTAGTACCTTGTCGAGATTACTTGTAATGGTCAATTACATGTGTTTAGTAGATTTGTATTTCTTTCCCAGAATTTCTCTCGAGTAAAGATGCAGGTTACCATGTCATTGAGTTCCTTGGTGGGTCAGAATCAGAATTTCAATGAAGAATATTTACGTAAATCTCTGAAGACAATCCTAACATACGCTGAGGCTGATACAGAACTTCAGGAAACTACATTTCCTGATCAGGTAAAGGTCTTAAAATCATATATAATCACAGTAAAATGGTGTATCTAAGTCATGAGTCAGACCCATTCCTCTTAAAGTCTATGAGAACAAACTGATTATTTTCATTCTTCCCAAAAGTGTAATTTGAATTCATGTGTTTTTTACCCCAAAATGTCAGGAACTACAGTTACAAATTTTGCTCCACTGTGTAAAAGTAAGCGGTCTATAACATCTTCAGCTAGTATAATTGATAAGGTACAATCAGATGGGTGAAAAGGAACAGCTGACCATGTTTTATCATAGAATAATGTATGAGTTGATATCCTGTTTGTTTATTTGGGCAATATTGCAAATTGTTTTAGAATTGATATTGAATTGAACCTGATTTGTTGATACAGTTGAAGTGCTCACATAGTGTTGTGTTACAGGTGAAAGACTTGGTGTTTAATATAACCTGTTTTATTAGATACAGTGGACATTTCAAATTTTGTTGTATTGCAGATGAAAGATTTGTTTTTTTTAAATTAAACCTGTTTTATTGGGGACAGTGGATTTTTTCATATTTTGTTGTATTACAGGTGAAAGATTTGGTGTTTAATCTACACATGATTTTATCTGATACTGTGAAGATGAAGGAGTTTCAAGAAGATCCAGAAATGTTGCTGGATCTTATGTACAGGATTGCCAAGGGTTACCAGACGTCACCTGATCTACGGTTGACATGGTTACAGAACATGGCTACCAAACATAGTGAAGTAAGATGATTGTTTAGTGTGTTTTGATGAATGCAACATCGGATCATTTTTTAAATTTTGTTTCATAAACAAAGAAGTTTGAAAAGATTGCTGTATATTAACTTCTTTCAACAGTGTCGCTAGGTACATGTAAACATGATATGTGGTGTTCTTATTTAATATGACAGTTTTAATGTTGAATATGAAATACGAAAACTCACACTTTAGAGCTTTGTTTGATGATCGACTGAATGAAAAAACAATTGTATAAACAAACAAATGTGCCTTGATGCAGTTTGTGTTTACAATATATATAAATCATTATGAAAACTTCTCACTTAAAAGATTAACTTAGTTTTAACATAAAAGTATAGATGATCTCTAAAGGACAAATAGTGAAGTCATGTTGAATTGTTGTATAATTAAATGTTTATTATATATTGCAGCGAAGTAACCATGCTGAGGCAGCCCATTGTTTGATTCATGCTGCAGGACTGATATCTGAATATCTGAACATGTTAGAAGATAAAACCTATCTTCCTGTAGGATGTGTTGAGTTTCAGGTATAAACTTATCGTTCTGTGTGACTACACTGATCACTTATGTTTCATTAATTCATTAAATTGAAATCCCGTGCCTAGAATTCTGTACTTTTATCTTAATTTTACAAGTAAAAATGATAAGGAATATAGCTGTGTTTATTTCATCATCTCTGAATATGTAAAGAATGGATTGAAATGTTTTGTACATTGTATTTTTGATATTTTGACTGTTGTCCAAAAATATTACAAATTGCTTACATTCTTTGAATGCTATCTTTCTTTTGATAAGTGAGAATGATTAGAAACTTAGCAATTCTTAATCAACCAATTAGCAATTCTTAATCAACCAATTAGGAATTGATTAATGAAGGATTTTTAATGACAGTGTTCACCACAATCTCTGTATTGATGTTTAACTGTATTCTTTAATTTTGGTATATTTTCAGAGAATCACACCAAATGTGTTAGAAGAAAGTGCTATATCAGATGATATTGTATCCCCAGATGAGGAAGGTATATGTTCAGGTATATACTTCACAGAGAATGGTCTGGTTGGTATGTTAGATCATGCTGCTAACTGTTTTACTATGGTAGGTATTGTCAAAGGTTGCAACAAACTCAGCAGTTTTTTTTCAGGGTTCGAGGTTATAAAACTTGAGATCGGTCTCTGAGCTCAAATCTTACATCTTGTCTTTAAATGTTTCAAAGTTAATTATGATCAGATAATAATGGTATTATTGATTCATTATTCTGACAGCATACTTAACCTGTATATGTATTTAACCATTAATCAGCTTTATCTTTACAACCATGATACTTAGAGAATAGAATTGGGATATGAGCTTGAAGACTTTTTCCAAGTTTTATAACCTTGAGGCCTAATCTTAACATAAGAGAAAAGCAACACAGTATCATTGTTTTTTTCAAGTGATAATGGTCAAAGCCTTTTCTAGAACTCAGCTTGTTATAATTATGAGAGAAGAAGTATGGTTGTAAATGTTGAATTATGAATAATAGAGTATACGTTTATTGAGTGGTTTGTGGTCTGTGATGACAGTATTGTGACATAAAGCATTAAAATTAATTTTAGTGAAAAATAGATAGGGCTACATGTGAATTGTGGTGTAAAAATAAAGGATTGCATTTTAATTAAGTCGTATACAATTTATTTGTCGTTTGATTATTACAATGTTCTAACTAACTGTTTTGCACTTTGGAGAGAATCAACTTTAAAGTTTTAGATTCCTATAAAATTTACAGCAAGATAGAACATTGTATGATTGGGAATTTCAAAAACTAATGTGAATTAAATAATTCTATAACCATATTCAGATAGGTCTTTTTTCCAGGATTGCAATGGTATAAAAGTCTTGTTTTCCGAAAAAATCCTCTTAGAACATTATAATACTTGAGCGACTAATTGCTTAACTCTGTTTTAGATGATAACAGATACTGATTTAATGTTATCCTTTGACATGTTGTGGAGGAAATTTTATCAACATGTAAAGAGATATCTGATCAATTTATCAAAATGTTAAAATAATGTTTTACATTTATATGTTTGTTACATTCCAGGCTGGAATGTATGAGGCATTAAGTAAAGTGTACAGGGTACTAATACCCATACATGAACATAACAGAGACTATAAGAAATTAGCCATGTTACATGGTAAACTTCAAGATTCATTTAACCAAGTTTTGAAACAGGTCAGTACTCAATAAAACCTTATTTTTGTTTGTTCTGATAGTTTACTCCTCTCATTGTAATAGTACTTAAAGGAAAATGCTATTTATAAGGTTCAAAGGTCGTAAGTTTTGAGGTAACTCTTGAGGTACCATTTTTGATCCTTTAGGAGTCATTCTCAAATTTCATGAAGTGGATTGGAGTCATTTTGAATGATATTTGGATTTTGCTTTTTTTTTCAGTTTTCAATTTTGTTAAAATTGATCCATTCCATGACTTGTCAGATATCTTGTGAATTAAATATTGTGTTGTTACTTTATAAACTGATATTTGTGTTACAGGAAGGAAAGCGTATGTTTGGAACATATTTCCGTGTTGGTTTCTATGGACACAAGTTTGGAGATCTGGATGGAGAGGAGTTTGTTTACAAGGAACCTGCCATTACTAAACTTCCTGAAATCTCACATAGACTTGAGGTATTTTATTCTATCACACTCAAGATGTGTTTAATTGGTTCTTGTATTTATGTTTGGATGTGAAATTCATTTGGTTTCATTTTAAATGTTTGGTTCAGATTTTTGTCTGTCCCATACTGGTGTAATAAAGAGTCTTGTATTATAGTTACATGGTTAAAAGTTTTCTGGAACTTCTGGTTTTCTCAGGTCTGGACCCTGCTGATTTTATTGTTTCCGTGGCACCGAATTAAAGATTTCTGGAAATTTTTAACTTTTACCCATGTAGTTAAGATATAATTTTATGTGAAGGTTTCACTTCTATAGTTTAATGTTGCTGAAGCATTATCATATTTTAAGGACAAAATTTGCACCTTCACTCAACAACAAGTATGGAGTATTCCAACAATTACTTCTGTCCTCCTGATTAGCTGATGTAATCTCTAAGCACTTTACATTTATTTTATTATTTCAGAGTTTCTATGGCGACAGATTTGGTCATGATGTTGTATCCATGATAAAAGACTCCAATACTGTAGAAAGAGAAAAATTGGATCCAAATAAGGTATTCTAGCTTCACTTAGTTATTCTTAATATTTTTATCTTCTTAATATTTCTTAATATTTGCTATAATCTGGTAGTAATGATGGATACTTATTAGTTTGATCTTGTATGGTCTGTCTGCCTTTCTGTCACAGTTTGTCCTCATTACTCCTTCACAAGTACTGTTATTTTATAGTATAGAGAAAATACCTTTACTCCATGAGGTAAATGAAATGAAGTAAGTTTTGATGTCTGCATTCATGTTATGATATTTTTTAATCTATCACTTCAGGCATACATACAGATTACATACGTAGAACCATATTTTGATTCTTATGAACTGAGGGATAGAGTGACATACTATGAGAAGAACATCAATATAAGTAAGTATACATGATATTGTACCTGATTGTATAGTAATCACTCTAAATCTTATCTTTAATAACATACACAAATTAAAACTTGTGTAATTTGTGTATGTATTCAATTATCTCATTCACATTTCATGCTAAAACTATGAGCTTTGTACAAGAGAACAACATGATCTGAATTTATTATCATCATCAATATGATTGCATTTTACTTGTTTTTATGTTTTATATAGAGAGATTTATGTATGCCACGCCTTTCACCCTGGATGGACGAGCACACGGTGAACTACATGAACAATACAAGAGAAAGACAATATTAACCACAAACCATTTCTTCCCATATGTGAAAACCAGATTATCTGTTATCAACAGAGAACAGGTGATATTATCATCCTATTTATTTTTATCTCAAATATTAAATCATTTTCATTATAGAAGTATTCTTATATTTATTTATACGAGCATGGACATTTATGCAGTATATGTGGGTTGAATTGTAATTACATCTGTGTACATTTCAGGTGATACTGTCACCTATTGAAGTGGCTATAGAAGATGTGATGAAGAAAACTAGGGAGTTAGATATAGCTTTAAGACAAGACCCACCTGATACTAAAATGTTACAGATGGTGATGCAAGGATGTCTAGGTACAACTGTTAACCAGGTAAATTCTTGTACAGTCTGTAATGTTTCTAATCTTCTTATTGACTGCATACTGACATTTTGTATTCTGAACGAGGCTTACAGTCTTTGGTTGGCCATTAATAGTTGAAGCAATTTATATAAAGTACATTTCCTTAAAATTTGCTATGGTATTTATTTCTTGTATTTTTTTTTATAAATGGTAAGGTTACCTTACTTGTTGTATAATTTAATGAGTACATTGATGCAAATTTATTTATTAATTGTATTTTGTGATACATGCTCAGTCATTTAGTTGTACAATGTTTACAGACATTTAAGGTATAGTGAATGGTGACACTACAACAAAAATAATCATCGTTTAATTGAACTCACTCATTAATCTCTTACCTTTAACCTTTTGTGTGCAGTACATATGTTTGTCTCTCCATAACTTAATGGACACCTGACAATTTTAAATTCATCGATTATACTAGTCTAATGTTGTTGAAGTATAACCCCTGAAAACAGGACTCTGAAAACGGCAATTCTCAGAAAATTGGATTTTTCTAACCCCATTTTTTTCTCTTCAATAATTAGTAGTTCTCTGAAAACTAGAATTCTCAGTAAGCCGGACTTTTAGCCCAGTCTGGAAAGGTTCCGGTTTTCAGGGGTTTTACTGTATCTCGTATTTCCCACAGGGACCAGTTGAAGTAGCCATTGTGTTCTTGAAAGAAGTTGCTGAGGGGAAACAAGTTGGAATGAAACATCACAACAAACTGAGATTATGTTTTAAGGATTTCTTGAAAAAGTAATTTGATTTTTTTAACTTTATATTTAAAATAAATGAAAATGCAACATTTTAGTGTCTAAGATTTATCCATATTGAAATATTTCAATTTTAGTACATCATTTTTAATTATCTAACAAAGAAAAATGTTTGTCTAGCTTTACAATGGAAAGTCATGCTTCCAGATATTTTATTTGAATACAGTTTGGTGTCCTTGATGTAATATTGATTTTATCTAACTATTTAGGTTATCAAGCATAGTAACATTTTTGTAAGTTCATCTTAGTGTATTGATGAATTAAGTGATAACTGTGTGTTGTTTTTTCTAAATTTGCTTTTTTATTTACTTATTTACATAATAAACCCTGATTTTAATTTTGTTATATAATTGGGACCTGATGATAAGCATTATAGTCAATTTCTGACCTGATATAACTTAGTTTCCTGTATATTTCAGATGTTACGATGCCTTGCACAGAAATAAATCTTTGATCACACACGAACAGAAAGAATATCAGAGAGAATTAGAAAGAAATTATCATTCTATAAAAGGGAAACTAAATCCTATGATATCATCTAATGCTGCTACTTTGAAGCGTACAAAACACCACAGGAGGTATGTACTCTGTTTTATTCTTAGCAATACATGTAAAATATGCTGCACAAAAAGTGATCGGTATTTCACATTTTTCATAATTACATCTGTCAGTGTTGGACTTTACCAACATTATTAAAAACCTCCAATTTGGCTGTTTTTCCTATGTTTAGACAATGCCAAATCTAAATCAAAGACAGACTGAAATTTTACAGTGTGTTGTAATTTTGATCTGTCATAAGCTTGACTTAGTTCATATTGAAAGTTGATATACTTTAACTTATTTTGTCTAATTTCAAAATTTTATTTTGATATCCTGTACGAGTTGATTATAGTCTTGCATTATATGCAAAGTCTCCACCTTGTAAAAGGGTTAACTTGACAAAACTTTATATTCTGTTTTTTTTACATATTTCAGAGAAGGTAAAGAGTCGAGAAAACATCATCAGAATTCATCACATGTATAACTTACACAACGGCACCTGATACCCTGGCAACATTTAGTGCAATATGGAACATTTTATCATAATGTTTTTGAATCATCGACATTTGTTGGTCAAAATCACAAGAACTGATTACACACAGGATTGACAGCAAACAGCTGATTTAGTCCTTTTCCCCAGACCATAAGATTTACCAAGTTTGATTCCTAGAGAACAGAATTATATTCTTGCTTGGAATGTAACCAGCTAATAATGTGTGGTCAATATCATGTACCCTGTCAATATTTCATATTGTGTGTCAGTCAGTATTATAGATACCAACAACTTGTGACAATCAAACTTACATCAATATATCAGGATTGTGATCACTGTTTGTACATGTGGAACTGGTATAACAAATGTGTACACTGACCAGGTGCATTTATCTATACAGAATCGATATTTCTTGTAACCCACCTAGACTGTGCTGCTTAATTTTGACTCTGTGCTTCTACAAAATATGATAAAATTTTGTTTGTACTGTAGTTCATTATCACTGAACCACATATTATTAGAAATATGATATACTAGTTGTACAACATTTGATATCTTCATGGGCCAGTCATTGACTGTGATTTTTTTCTTTTTTCATCTGTCAATATAATTGAACAAAGAAAATGTAACGATTTTGTGAAAACACTGTAATAGATTTATGGGTTGAAAAATGCTTTAAGCATTCATCCTTGTCTGCTTCCTTCTGAAGGAATTGAATAATTATTTTTTTTTTGTAAAAATATATAAAGATTTGTAATTACTGATGAAAATAACTCCAATTATGTTTATTTCTGATGATATTTTAAGTTTAAATGAAAGACATGTTGTTCTATTGTGGAAGTATTTTTTCACCAGTGGTATGTAATTGTTGTTTATTTTTTACCCTCACGTTTTCTAGATCTGAGATAACCTTGTGTTCAACATTTGCTTATATTATCCTACATATCCTCATCAATATGTGTGTGTCTCTCTTCCCGCATTTCATATCATTTGTTGGACAATAGTTCTCATTTAACTTACCTCTTGCCCATAATTGTAAATCCATACAGGTTTTCTTGTAGCAATATAATCACTAATTGATTAACTCGGAAGTCTTTCTTTTATTGTTTGTGTCTACTAGCAGTATACTTAGTACTTGTACTTGTTTGTTTTAAAGTGTGTGTTTATACATGTTTGAAGTTTTGTCTCTTGTAGTTGTGTTATACAAGGCTTTGGGCATTTAATATTCTATACTGACAAACACAAAATTTATCTAACATCTCATAGTATTAATTGACTGGGTTTATTGTGTTTGATTTGTATTTTATGTCTTCACTAATTTGTTTTAAGTTATACATCCAATTTGTAGAATAATATGATTTTTGTTTAGGTGAATTTTATACTACAGTTTGTATTCAGTTCAAATGGAGGACTACAAACACACGAAATTTTTCAATTTCCCATTCATTTTTATGTCTTTGATTATTTGTCACATTTTAATTGTTAATATTGTGCTTTATGTATTAATTAAGATCTATTCATCTAAGATAATTTGATAGTTTTATACAGACAGAATATAAACCTGCATATATTTCATTTATAAATGTCAATGTTCATGATCAGAACTGAACAGAATAATTTAAATAACAATGTATGGACTTCATTGCTTTCCACATAGTTTTTTCATAAAAGGCCTTGAATTTAAGTTCGTAATTGTGACGTTACAAACATTAATGTTCAATGTTATTGTGAGTTTCACTGTTTCTGTATTAAGCTTATTTATTTGCCCATGTATTAATGTGCAATATTCTAGTCGTCTTTTTTAATAAAAATTGAAATAATTTTTTTATGTAGAAATAATTCTTTGCCTTATGTCTGTAGACATCATGTCTTAGAATAAACGTTATGCTTGCAATTATTGTCTTGTATATTTTTTAATTAAGTATGAGTTGGTACAAAATGTAGTTACTTGTGGGTTAGAGTAGATGAGCTGCACATTCACTAAAATAGTAATGACTATTATTGTCTGTATGTGTAACACTGCAATGTTTTATGATCCGAGAAGAATTGACTTGAAAAATTCAACTCTATAAGTTACACAATTTATTGCTATGATTTGTAGATAGATAAATTTTTTTATTATAATGACATGTGTTATTACAACAATGTACATAATGAATATTAACAACACACCCGACCGCAATGACAAAACATAAATCTTACACATAAGATATTTACAACAGTAAAACATATAGGTGGTTAAGCAAAATTATTTGATTGATATAATAAACAAATATCAAGGAAATTTCGTTGGAGAGAATTAAAGATGATTACCATGGCTTGTAACTGGCTTGGTTTTTTAAGTTCATACAACACAAAGGTGGATCAAATAGCCACAGTATTGATATCATTGTCAAACTCTTACATTTATGACAATTTCTCTGTATATAATACATTTGAAATCGTGTGTGAAAATTCTATTTCTTCTTCACATGATCAAGTCAATTGCTAGTTGCACATTTTATGGAAGAGATGTCAGATAAATTTTGAAAATTGATGATTAAAATACATTAAAATACATTGATTATGAATAAAATTAAGAAAATTGTTGATTAATAATTTGATAAATCAGCATGATGACAGTCTAAATATTCATGGATGTTATTAAGGTATTTATCAAGTTATGATGTTCAACATTTCCATGCATTGATATTGAACGTAACAATGTTAAGAATTTGAAGTAAAGTACAGTGTATCAGTGTTGTAAATAATTAAAAATCAATTTTCAAAGATAGTGAATGCTCGCCATATGAGATTATTGGCGAGGGTTAACAAGCTCAATGCTCTCATTGTTTCAGTTGCGTAACCAACTTTCATTGTAGCACGGTACGATGCATCACATTACAATACAGATTATTAAAAAGATGGGTATTTATTCAGTGTCAATGTCAAAGCTCTTGCTAGTGCAAGTTTAGCTTAACGCCCAACTATGACAACGCGGCCAAAATTTATAATAACGGGTTTCGAATTCATGTATATTTGTATTTCTGGACGTAAATGTAAACAATTTAACATTGGAACTTTTGCTAGGTACTATTCAAACATGGACGAATTCAGACACTATAAAGACATAACTATCGTATTCTTGTTTGTTTTTTATATGCTTAGGTTACTTCCTAAACTAATACACAGAGAAATACTCAGAAACTCACGGAGAAATATACTTACGAAAATCACAGACTGGGGTTTTGTCCGTCCTCTGCATGAGAATTATTTATGTTATATTAATAACTTCTTATCAATTAATCTAAGTGGGAGTTCAGTATCCACCTGGGACCAATATACAGATTATTTTGTTCCCAGGTATCTTGCTTATGTTATATTTTAGGTCTGGGAGTTTTTTTTTATTTCTATCTAATTAAGTAACAGTTAATGGTTAATGTCTTAGTGAAACCCTTAAATACAAATAAATGTTTCTTTAAATTATCATTAATCAAATAAATATTTATATATTTTTAAGGGTCAAATTATTAGAAAAACATCTTATTAATAAAAAACTAAAAAAACGTTTATTGTAACAGTATATACTCAATTTATTGAGCAGTAGCCCCGGCATTTAAGTAAATGTCTGTTTGTACAAAAATTCACACCTTTGTATAATAGTTATGAAAACAGAGGCTAATTAATCCGCTACTCTTAATGGCTTGTCGAATGGTAATCCTTCAAACAATAGGTATACGGATTAGGACGTGCGCGCGGGGTTTTACTCTTACCTTTGAGAAATACCGCTCCTTTGTCAATACCTTTTACATGATTTTATAGCCCCCATTTTTCTATAACTCATATTTTAACGAGAAGATAATTGCTACAAAGTGTTACACAAAAGAATAATAGTACGTCACGGTTGATGGTTTCGCACGTGAAAACCATGCGCGGATCCTCTTAGCGGAAATTCTTTAAAAACATTGACAAGTCAACACGCCTTGAAAACACACGTTTAATTTGATACAAAATTATAACTGGAAGGTGTTATTTTATACAATTATTGTTTTTATTAAGAAATTCGTTTCTTGCGTTGTTGTTTTAGTAGAACAGAATGGATCTGTCTATTAGTGATTCGAAGTGCCCGGATTTGAACTTGTGTGACAACGTGAAGCGACCACCCAGCGCTTTCAGGGAAGTGAAACATTTTGCAGAAAAGCAACTAGGTATTCATTTATTTTCTGTTCCTAACCTTATATGTTTTTTTTTCAGTAATGACGCTGTTAAGAAATAATACCCTTATTTCACATTTTATAAAGAAACAGTTACTGGTTAAACATATATTGCATTACTGTTACTACATTGATGTGGTCCCATCGACTCGACACTGTTTCTGCAATGTTGCTAAAACAGAAAATAATTTTTAAAAAATCATCATCCTTTGGCCTGTTCTCATACAGCCGTCAGAGTACAAAATTCACTGAAATTAATGAGATTATCATGGTGAAGTTTTAGTTTCTTTTATAGCGTACAATGCGTAATTTATTATTATTTGTTACCAGAGTCTATAAGTTTAACATATGTCTGTTGTTTATTGTCCTAAATTCTTTATCTAATCATTAAAACTGTATTATTTACAATGTAAAAATAATTCCTTATTGTATTTTTCATTTCTGCTATATATTACATGGATATTATTATGGTACGGTTCGTCTTATAAACTGGTACGCTTCGGCGGTGGTTCGCTTCATCTTACTTTCTTTTTGCCCAAAGTTTTCGTGAAAAGCAGGAGTTTTTACACGGAAATAATTAGATTAAATTACTACCTCAGACCTAGATATAGAAAAGGACAAGGAATTTTAAGATATTATTTTATTTCTACAACTTATGTAAAACCCAAATAATTGTTGAAAAACTTGATGCTTCACTTTTTACTTGCAAATCAAACAATCCGCTTCTACATACCATATCATGGCCTTCAAAATTATGACTATGGAATTTAAAGAAAACTCCAAATTTTCAAACGTAAAGTACTAATGAAACTCCAAACCTTAACGTTAAGTATCAGAGTATCATGCGTTATTTTGTTTGGTGGGTAATAAATCTTGGCGTTAAAGTAATTATATTTATTAATATTCTAATAAGTTTTGTGAAAAGATCGTCTGTATAAATAACTTTTATATATGGATAGATACACACGGTGATGTAGAAGTCACCGCGAAAAAGACAAGTTCAACAATAATAACATACAAGTACTACCGTGTAACGCTGAACAATTAAGTAAAAGTCAACGAAAAATTCTGGATTAGTGTTAGCGTAAATATGGATTTCGTTTCCACGGAATATTTAGACAAAACTTCGGGATACTCATCTGGCGAACAACAATTATTATTTCCCTACTATAACGAAATGGTATTTCACATATTTTACAGATTAATTAATATCAGTATGGATTCTGTGCAGAACCGCTTTAAATATCAAACTTGTTCTATGCGACTTTTAATTTGTCTAATAATCATGCACCCAAGGACCATTTTCAAGCAAACTATACATGAGTGAAATACCGTTGATACACGGATAAAACTAATTGATCAAACTCTCTGTCAATCATATTGTGACTATTGTATGCATACTGATAAAGTATGCGAAGTAGGCTATATGCTATTTAATCAGTCATATTACAATAACCACCATATGATTATATCAATGTGTTTTTTACTATCTGAATCCATAATGCAACTTTCGGGTGATGAGAAAACGAAAACAACGTATGCGCCAGGGCTTGCGATTAATTTTAAAAATTCTGTTGCAGATATTTCCGGCGAATCTTTCACCAACTCTGATAAAGACGCTAACAACAACAACCACAACAATAATAACAACAACAGGAATGTGAACATTATCACACAGGGAGCTGTTAAATCACGTAAACGTAAAAAGCCCGTACCATCCGGTAAACCACCCTACAGTTATATAGCCCTCATCAGTATGGCTATAGCTCACTCATCACAGAGGAAATCAACACTCAATGAAATATACAAATTCATTACTGGTGAGTTTGATAATATATTTATATGAAAATTAATCAGTGTTTTCTGGGACCACGTTTCACAAAGATAAATTCAATTATTTAGAAATTTTACTTAAAGTATCTTTTAAATCAAAGTTTCTTATATTCTCAGAGGTCATTTGATATCGATAAACTTCTTTTCGTGTAAGACTAATTTAACTTTAATCTTGTTTTTTTTTGTACCATTCTGAGTGTTGTTGAAAATGATTATTTTAAATTACGAATAGTGAAATTGGACCCTGAATTAACACGTATCTAAAACGCTTATCGGTAAATAAAAAGAGAAAATAACGGTGGTAAGGTGAACACGTGTTTTATCAATGTCCTTAAGTAACGCCAACAGAATAAATGCCGTGTTCTTCCGAGACCGATACTAAAATCTTTGATAAGTTACTTGACTGTAACATTTTATTTGTACCAAAACAACAAATACTGTCTGAAACATGGTTTCGGCATTAGCTGAAAGGATATAAACTATATGAAAGTATGGAAATTGATGTATTTTTGTGTGTCACTGTAGAATCATTATGTCGTGATGATATATGTGCGTACACAATCGTAAACAGAGCTACAAATCTAAGAATAAACATGTTTAATAGAAAACATTTGTGAAATCATGTATGAAATTTGTGGCTGATACCAATTCTTCCGCAGATCAATTTCTGTTTAAAATTTGAGCCAATTAATGTCTAATATTTAAATGAGAATTTTTAATGGCCTTTGTGTTTCTTAAAACAAGACACCTAGAGTAATGCAGCATCTCGCTTTTTACCAGAAATATTGAAGTGAATATTTCACGTGACACAGCAGGGGCGGTAACAGGATTTTTTGTTAAGGGGTGGGGGGGGGCGTAAAGTCTAGATGTTAATGTAGAATATAGACTCAATCAGCACATGACTGACTTTTTTTTACTTATGCTTGCCAGATTTTAGAGGGGGTGCACACCGGCTCAGCCCCCCCGAATCTGCGCTTGCAAAGCAGCATCAAAGCCTGCTTCTATTCTTGCTAACTCAACTGAGTATTTGCATCATCTATGATCTCATGTGCATATTTCATCTTTCAGATCGTTTTCCGTTCTACGCCAACCATAGTAATCAGAAAGGATGGAAAGGTTCTATACGTCACAACCTCGCTCTGAATGACTGCTTCATGAAGTTAGATCGTAAACCAGGTATGAAGGGACACGAATGGGCGATAGATCCTAATTACGAAGACATGTTTGACCATGGTAGTTTCCTACGTCGCCGATATCGCTTTAAGAATGGTATGAAGAAGAAAGATGACCAGAAAGTGACCGCAGCAGAAGTCGGCAATCCTCAGTTTGGATTTGGAAGTGTCCTTGATAATTATCCTCACGTGTACGGACAGAAGATGAATGATGTTCAAAACGCTCTTCAGAAGAGTGGGTATATGACGTCATCAACTTCCAACGCTCATCCCCCTACTCATGATTCTCTGACTGCGGACGAGAACGCTTGGAATATGTTCGTGAATAATAGTTTGTTTCACTATCAGCAGCAACTGCAATCTCAGAACCAAGAAAGAGAACAACAACAACAGCAACAACATCATCAGCAGCAACAACAACTTCAGATAAAGACGGACCAGGATCACATTGTTCCACAGTTGAAGTATGAAGAGCCGTTGTCGCCCCTTTCGGTGAATGACATGTCCCAGTCTAGTATTGAGAGTGGAAGTTCTCCAGACACATCTCATCCACAATCTCATTTCATACGTCAGCTGATGCCTACGTCACCAGGTTACAATACCGTACAGAATTCTGACCGGATGCAGTTAGCTCCTGACTACCTCACCATTCCCCCACCACCCTATCCTATGCATGTATGGAGTAACTACAACAATAATGTCACTAACTATTATCCGTACAATGCTGATATGAAGTACAGTCATACATCAAGCTTTCAACCATACCAGGAACCTTGCAGTGGACAATTCGTTGCTAATTCTTATCCCTGGGCTTCTCAGTAATGACGTAGTGATCTGTGTTGATGACGTCATTACAGACGTTAGATGTTCATTATATAATGCGTCTAAATTGTGTATATTGGCTGTGAATATGGGAGGAGAATATTTATGAGATGTACAAAACCCTGTCTCAAAATTGTTGAATAAGACGAAATTGATTACTTATAATCATGTCATAAGAAAAAAAAACGTTGTTTATATAAATTATAATGTGTACTGTTATTTCTGTTTGGTACTAATTCTCGGACAACAGATGTGCAACTTACATTATTATTCAGGATGTGATGTACTAGTACATGTATTTGCTTGAAGAATTGGAATAGGTATAGGTGCTTTGCAATCCGGTGTTGATCCTTAATGATGGATGAAGTGAAATATTGTAACATAATGTATATAAATGTTATATATTTTCTGCTATCAACAGGCTTAATTTCTTTGTGTAGAAATCAATATGTTCAAACAAATTCAATGATAAAAAGCACTTTCCCCCAAAAATGCACCATACTG
Organism: Lutraria rhynchaena; assembly: GCA_008271625.1. NCBI lineage: Eukaryota > Metazoa > Mollusca > Bivalvia > Venerida > Mactridae > Lutraria > Lutraria rhynchaena. Next base: position 2,312,459 of record VIBL01000006.1, on the reverse strand, counting down.
AATACCTTAAAAATCCATTTGTTGCTCTGAAAGTGGTTAAAATAATGCTAAAAGATGTTATTCTTGTTTTAAACATTGACCATTTAGATTTGTATTATTCATAATTGATAACTCGCATTTAGTTAATTCTATGTTTCAAAACTTTTGTGATGCTCATTTCGTGAACTGTGTTTTGTTTAACACTGAGAAATTTATGTTTAGTACTTCTAACATTTTCGTTTCGGTTAGAATTACACAAGACATTGATTCATTACCAATTAGAGTGTATAATTGTTTGGGTTTATTCAATTTCTCTACACCATTCATTTTATTATTTACCTGAAATAAACTTCTACATGAAGTTGATTTTGGTGTAAACTGACCTTTTAATACTCTTTGTATTGTTTTCAAAGTATTATTTAGAGCAATGATATCAAATTAGATACTGAAACAACAAAGAAATAGAGTGTAGGAAAAAATTTTTTTTTCTTGTAATTTGTATTGAAAAAAAGATACCGACAATATTAGTTGTATTATTCAAGACACTTAATACTGTACTTTTTTACGTATCTGCTCAATGCTACTCAAAAATTTTAATTTTGTACGGATGGTATCGCTCAACTATTGTTATTTCTTTATACGTAGCCAAGATACTTTATTTTACAAAAAAAACTTTTGAAAATTATTTAAACATTAAATCAACGAAAGGAATTGTCACGGTTTTTGAAAAAAACTTACGGTAAATCATTTTCTGTTATGGACGCCTTTTAAAATTATGCAGGTTTCCGAAATCTGTCCGTTCCATTATGGGATAATTATTTTTGGACGTAAAACCTTAAAATAGTGAATTATTTTGTAAAATATTTGTTACGTGTTTGTGTATGATTTTCATTGACTGTGTTTTTGTGTTGTTAAATATGTGCTATAATAAACATTCCACTTTTCTCTAGTACTGACGTTGTTTTGGTATTTCATTTAATTAAGGGAAGTAACTAATAGTGACCAGATAAAACATTTTCCTCGAGTAGTCTCCCATGGTGCGGTCATAGTAAGTTAATAATACTGACAGCTAAGTGACTAAGGTACATTCATTGTGCACGTAATTGGTATGAAAATAATCTTCATGCATGCAAGTACATGTTTCTTTTCCCCAAAAATTGAACATTAATATCTGATTTTGAGACCTTATAAGAAAATGTAGACAGCTTACTTCATTTGTATAAGAGGAAAGCATTAGATAGATTAATGTTGTTCCACGTGTATATAACCAATTATCATGGTCATACAATAATGTAACACCTGTAACAGAAGAATGTGACTCTTCCAGTGTCATAAAATTTGAACAGAAGTCAAGTATGACCTGATATAAAAAGTGCCTTCCTACATATGTGGAAAAGTTGCTTGCTCCTTGAAAAATGGTAAATTAGTACTGGTTAGTATGCAGTCCAAGAAAAACTGGTTAGGTGAACCGGCCGCCGTATATACCTGAACAAAAATGTTTAAAAACGACATTAAACCAGTGACAATGTCACATAACAACAACAACAACAAACAATAAGAAGAGCCACTGAGGAAAAGGTGACACGTTTACGCCTATACATCAACATTAAAAAATCTATCTGGGAGATAAATTCGCGAATTAAATGGGTGTGTATTTGCTCATCATTTCATTCATGCCATGATAAAAAAACACCTCTTGTCAGAATTTAATTTTCAAATTAATTCTTATTTCTATGGTAGTAATTTATTTTATTTACCAGTAAAGCATATGGCCAGGTAACATGTTTTCTTACTGACAGTAAAATAAATAATTATCTTAATACGATGAATTTATCATTTCTCTATCTTTTTAATTGTTTATCGACAAAAATCAAGGGTTTCAGCAATCGTCCAAATTTTTAGTGTAGACACAATCAGTGGACCATATGGATATAATTGACTTTCCAATTATAAATGTTCTATACTAAATAAACAGTATTTTTCATTTTGGGACAATTTTAGCAGAACAATTCACCAGTTACTTAATGTCACATATGGTGATGTCATTTTCAGGAATTGACAATTTCGTCTTTTCTTTTGTGGCACGTATTTTAGTTAATTGTCAGAGCTTCTATTAAATTGTAAATCTCCCGATTCCTAGATAGCATTATACGTTAATTAATCTATCTAACTTTGTATAAAACGATCTATTAGACAAAAAATCAATATAAGGAAATAATAAAATAACGCAATTACTTTTGTTTGTTTAATTACCCCGACATCTGACGTTAAACATAGACAAATTCTAATCATAGGTACGTCAACTTGACTAATTAATTGCGTCTGTTTTTTTTCTTTGCGATTTAATGATTAACGGACAAATGCTTCCATTTCAAAGTAAATGCAGTCACATTGCTTGTCTTTGCGAGTATCTCATCCATTACATGTACTACTGCGAATAAAATAACTATATATACACTTGAATGTGCTAAGTTTCAACCTAAATGTGTGTTTGATCATTTTTATCTGAAATGGTACAAACACTTGTTGAACTGATAATATCACTTATTTTTCAAATGACTAAACATGAATCTTGGCCAAAACCAAGTTGTAAGCGTATTATATTTGGAGCGAAGAAATTATTTAGACAAATGTCTCAGCTACAATATGACGTTCATCTTTAGTATTAAGAAAATACACGATCATTTTGTATCTAAAAATGATTCCGTATATCATCAACTCTGATAGAGACTTGGCTGTGCTTACAGACATAGTTACCACCTGAGGTTTCCTACTACCGGAACGATCATATATCCCATTGCTCTGCGGTGTAAGGATTTTTTATACAAGAATTACAATCAACAAACCAAGCTTCTAATGAAGCAAGTAACTAAAAAGCGAAATCTTACAAAATGTATTCATCGGTAAATTAAGAATTTAACGTTTTAAGCACGTGGGAGGGCTAGTAGGCGTCTAATTACACAAATGAAATGAAGTCCAATATTCACCTTATGTACATACGGTATAGAAGCGATCTTCAGTTAATATTTTATGAAGAAGTTAAATCAAACAAAAGCTAAAACTAGTGAAATTCTAATTGAAAGGATGTTTAAATACGCAGCAGATGCACACTCTAAGTACGGTTAAGAGGGAAGTTTGAATTCAGAACAATGTTTACGAACGAAACTGAAACCTCGAATTAAATGACCCACCCTTCACAAGTCAGGAGCACTTACCCGCGACATGCCGAGTAGGCACGAACTGTTCATCATTGATAATGGCAATAGTTATCTTATCATCGTTTGTTTATTTATTTTTTTACGATGATTACGCAAGTAGTGTCAGTGCGCTATATTCTGATGACTTCGTATAAATTTAATTTTACGGTTACCATGACAAATTAAGTTATAAACGCATTGTTTCGTTCCCATTTTGTATTCTATGCGGTTTAATGAAGAAAACAAAAATGTAACAACAAGTTCATACACAATCGGAAGGAAAATAATATTTTAACATGGACTAAGAAAACAATGTACACGACACACAATTTTAGCATAGATTCACTGCATTATAGTCTTTCTAGAAAGTTCAGCGTTCAAATTTAGTAAAACACAAAAGGAGAAAAAATCCAACAATCAATTTCATTTATACCAAATAGACTATGCGGGTATTATGTGGTAGACTCAAGTACAATATTCATAATTGGTTTAGGGTATTAAATGTCGAGAAATAGCGCTACATGCCCTGATTTAGCGATAAAATACCACACCACCCTCTACTGTCACAGTTCAGATGATGGACTGTGAAATATCATACATTTATGACTGTAATCAAAAACATGTGCAGCGTTTATTTTCAAGGTCCCATAATTAAGTCAAGGCTAGCTGATGAAATAACTGACACAATAATAACCAATTTGTACAAAAAACCGCAGAACTATTTAACACACAGAAGTTATGCACACTATTTTTTGTGATAAGAAAAAATATATTGCTCATACTTCATTGAGAACAATGGACGAAATTGCTTTATACACCTTCTATACTCATATTGTGCTTTGAAAATGCAGGGGAATCTTTCTAACTCGATAATAATATATTTACAAATGGCATTGAGAAATAAATTATATAGAATTGGGCAAAAACGGACCCCTAAAAACCCTGATATGAATAGTTATGCATAACAATATTGTAATACTGAATGTTATGATAATCGAATGTATATGATTTGTTCTGATATTTAACTAAGAGTAACTATGGAGTACATTTAATTTCGTATTGACGTCAAACCTTTACCGCCCCACTCTTGTTGTTTAACAAATCGGGATAAATTCGAAGCTCGAATTGATAAAAGTCAGATCTAAAAACCAGTGTGTCCGTTCCATGAGCCAGGATTTAAATAGATGTCGTAGAAAATATTACTGTAAATAATAAGTAAACACAGTAAAACTTCATTATTACGAGCATCGATATCATGAGCGCCCGAATTACAAAGAGGAGTTTTTTTTTGGTGTCGTCAATATTTGTTCTTAGTTGTGTATTTTTTCAACCAACCAACAAACACCTAGCTATTACGAGTACCACGCTGATTCAGTTTGTTCCGATGAGTCCTCGTAGTAACGAGGTTCTACTGTACAATGTAAAAGTACACAGCATTTAGGTATGGGGTAATGAAAAATATGCACTTTGACATAGACAGTCTCCAGGCCAATTAAATAAGTGTCACAGCTAGCGACAGTTTGTAGCGTATATCTAATTTCCACTCTCCTTAATTAATTAAATATGCAACATACAGAGAATTAATTATTAATAGTAAATAGATGAATTTTGATGGCATCTCTTAAATGTATGTGTATCTATTTTTGAACGTTTATTTGTCCAATTAATTAATTTTCAATTAATAAAATGTCACATTTGGTGACAAATACGGACGTATACGGCATGATGACTATAGTTCAGCTCATATTGCACATCCTTTTAATTTCTCCATCTATAATAACATTTTCATTCATAAAATGTTGAGCATAAATAGTTATTGTAAAACTCTGACACAAAATTGTTTATTTTGGAATATTATTGCAGTGTATTTTTTGCCTCCACTTTGGTCTTTCGTTCAAAGCGGTAGAGTATATAAACTTGACATTCTTTAACTAGGATGTAATTAGGTGGAAACAGGAATGATTGATTTCTTTGATTAAATAAACCCTTAAACAGATTCGGGAGCACCTTTCTTTATGAAAAAGCACCTTTTAAAATTCGGTTTTCATGAAAGTTGTATCAGATAAATGACCCGAAAACTACGAAAATCAACTGTAAGCGATTGGTAGCACATTATCCTATTAGAGACGCAGCGGTTTGTGAAAAACATGAAAGAATAGTTCTCCCCACCCGCTGTCCGCACTCCGCGTATTAGTCGATTCGATGAGTTGATTTTAAAAGGAAAGGAATTAAATTTTGTTACAAGATTTCAATTTTTATTGAAAACGGGTAAATAAATAAGATAAAGAATCAGCTGGGCGTAGAATTTAGTGTGGCAACCATTGGGTCAAGAAGTTCATATAAAACTCCATTCATTTATTCGCTTCAGTAGATTGAATATCTGAGGTGGGCTTTTTTCATTTAAATGTTCTCGACTCAACATGTGTAATGCCGTATAACTTGATGTATGCTTTATTTCAATACGTTATAAATTACCATAATGGGAAATAACTACAAGGTCAATTCTGCAGTCCATGTTTTTATTGAATAATTTTTCTTTTTTATCAAATGTGCGACTTTTTGAATGAAATTGCATTTTTCCATATCATAATTTTTATCTGCTATTTAATAAGGCACGTGAATGTCGAATGTAGTCTTATTTAATTCAATCTCTTTTTTTCTCTTTAATACATTTCAAGCAATATGGTGAAATTTTATGTAACATATAGGTATTATATTACAGACAATATTTCATTTTCAACGATTATCCTTTGCTTCGTCGAAATTGCCTCTTAGCAACGTTTACAAAAATATGATACAATTTCAAAAAACTGAAATAGTTGGCAGACGATGCTATCATCTCTATACAACGACAAATTAGTGAAATTGGGAAATAGTCACGATTATTTTGATCTATTTTCAGTGAACGAGACTGCGCAGCCAATTTGTACAATATCAAATTACCCCACTTTTACTATTAACACTGAAACACTGACAAAACCAAATTGAAAATGGTTATAGGGGACAAAGGGACAGGATATGAAAAATTAGTCAACTAAAGGGGTTTTATCCTTGACTATCAGATAGGGGCATCTAAATGTCGCAATTTTCAGACAAGCCGCTGTCATAGAAATGACATCTTGTTTTTAAAGACTTGGACTAGAAGCGTTAAATGAACAATGTACCACCTTGAAAGTTCGAGAGAGTCGGACACGTAAATTGACAAATTGGTCTAAATTGTTGCCGGATGTTGTCTAGCAATTCCAACCGCTAATTTCATCCCATACTACAAAAAGCAGGAAAATGAACACCAGATGACTTTGATACATATCTCATGGTTCATAAATTAACCACATGAATATGAATAGTTTTATTACACTGATATTGATAGTGTTCTGTTTTATCCGAGCTAGTCTCTCCCATATTATCAAATGTTATATTGTCATCCAAATGGTCTGCTTCTGTATCAACGAAAACATATAAGAGTTAAGATTTTCTCATGATCGTCATCCATGTCGATATCAGTCATTATACCATGACCATACGTATCCTCTACACCTGTATGTGATGCAATGGACGCATTTCGATCTCCCTCAATACATTATGTTCTGGTTTATCTGTCAGGCCATTAACCCTTTCAGTGTCATACACATGTTGCCTACATTGTACACTGTATTGCCAAGGAAGTTTTGAGAAATAACGGCTTTAACCTATTCCCTAAACGAATATACTCGTCGTTAAGACATATATGTAGAGCTTTGTGCAGTCGGGTATTCCCTTATTGGAACTGGAAAGGTTAAATCAACATATTAATACATGGTCAAACGTCTGTTTGCGGCCATCATCGAATAAATGCCATCTTGTGAATAAGGATTATTCTTTGAAAAAATCAGTCACTGATTATTTAGAACAATCTGACCAACGAATAAAAGCCATCTTTCAATAAAGGCCACATTTTTTCCAAATAACATCCTTATTTTATCATTCACATACAGTCTTCTTACAGCAGCTTGTTCACAATTATAGCACTAGTGTTGACATCATTATTATATAAGGGTAAGGACTCGGTGGGTGATCGATCTTCATACACTTGTAAACATTTCGGTCGTCTCTGACTCATCAGGTAAATGAATACTTTCTGTTTCAAAAACACGCTTATCAGTTTATCTTGGCTTTTGAAAAACAGTTACTTTTGTTGTAAATGATGTGTCAATGTTAAACTTCAGCCAGCTCTAATTATACGTGCGTGACACGGATCCATTGCGTTTTTTTAAAAGGGTTTCAACCCATAGGGTGTCAGAATGTCTCGTTTATCCTTTAATTTAAGGGCCAGAGTCTCTGAGCGTGGACAAATCACGTGCCGTTGACCACGCCTAATCAACCTTGTTCTTCGCAGTCCTAAGATCAAAGGGACTTGGTTAAAGATATCACATTGAAACTATAAATTGTGTCCTTTGAGTTATTGTATCAATCTGTCCAGTTTTTATGAAGTGTCAAAGTATAAAAAGGAAATTTTGAAATCAGATGTAATAAATACTAAATACTAAATACTATTATGTATTCAAATTCACGAGACCCACTTAATACCTTCGTCATAAATTGATAAACGAGGCGTTTTAGTTTTGTAAACATGCTCCATCAAGAAAATTTTCGCTGATATCAATTTAATTTCTATTTATTACAATTTCATAGATACAATCTTGAATATCAAGTTCGAGACATTGATAAAATGTGACATAAATATGACATAAACAGTCGGTTAGAACATCTTAACATATGAATTCAACGCTCACGATGTACAGAAAAGAATTCAGATTTGTATATGAAGTAGCAGATTTTACTTTTCAAAAGTTCTTCAATAATAGGTGATTAAAAAGATGAACATGATATCTGGTTATCTTAAATATCTTATAATAACTGCTCATTTAATCGAAAGGATAAAAATCTATAACATTTCAAAATATATTTTTATACAATGTATTCAATTTCGCCATTTTCCCCGATGGTTAATTACGTACGACAATGAAGTGTTCTGTTCGGTGACATTGTAATGACTGTATTTATGACAATGAATCCACTTCAGACATTTGAAGTATTCAAGTGGACAAATTGATTGAGATTCGCCACATACGAATGGGGTTACCTCCGATGAGAACCGTTCTAGTCAAGCTGACAGAATACTGAATTATGAATTAAAATTAAATAAAACGAGCAAATTAATAATCCAGTGGTTTAATTTCAGTTGTGGAAATTACAAATGAAATCATTTGGGAGAGAAAATTATTTAATTCGTATATCGGCCTCAAATCGAACACATAATGATAGGGTAATAACATGAATGTGTTTATTGGTGTACTGCTGTGAAACAGAAGATATAATGATGATATATTGTTTAGCAAATTTACCGCAAAAATCACAAAAACTTCTTTCAACCGTAGGATGCATTCGTGTTTTTTAGTTTTAAGATATTGAGCTGGCGCTGTACTTTTATTTACGACGCCATTTGACTTAACAATAAGTGAGCTTTGGTTTAACAATAAGTGAGCTTTGGTTTAACAATAAGTGAGCTTTGGTTTAACAATAAGTGAGCTTTGGTAATAGATAGGGATGGGACCGAATATTCTTTTTTTGGCCGAACATGCGAATACTAATTAAGAAATAGACGGTAAATATTTGTTTCGTTTTTTTCACGGTATATATAATTTGAAAATGATTGGCTGTGCTTAGCCGTTTATGTCTAGAGAGGCATTTACCGTCTTCGTTTCTTCTTAACAGACGATCGTATCTGTCACCAGTTTTCGCTACTTTATGTTCCTCGCCTTTTGTCTACATTTTGTGTATTTCTGTTGTCTAAAGTAGACATAGGTACCTCCGTCGTCGAGTGGTTATGGTCTCTGACTTATAATCACTAGCACCTCACCACTGGGAGTTCGAATCTCACCGGGACCAAATTTTATGAGGAAGCTGTTTGGCTAGCTTGTGGAAGGTCGGTGGTTCTTTCCAAGTATAAGCCTGGGATCTTCATCCATTGTTAAGCTGGAAAATCTCCAAAATGATCTCAGCTGTTGGTGCGGCGTTAAACTTTAGTTAAATAGACCGTTTAAAAACTAGTTCACCCGGGTTATTTATCAGTACTAGCCTTAACACGTATTGTCCGGAAATAACAGCTTATTTTCCAAACACGATGTTTGAATTAGAGATGATAAATGACCCCATTCATGTAAGTACCATCTCTGGGCAAATTCGCAAATAAAAATAATTTCCTCGTTCAGGTTTCGAACCTCAGACTAGGACAAACACCTAGACTCTACCAACTGAAGTAATCGATCGGACAATCTCGTCAAAAAACCAACTCCGACAGATTTCGTTTAGAAAACGACGCATGACTGCACCTGCCTAAATGTCTGTTCATCACAAAAGCACAACTACATCAGTTGGCAATGCTCCTTAAGCCCATCTCCGTTCTTTTTCTCCCTATATTTTGAATCCAAGCAATTTAATGGAATGGTGAGTTTTCACCTGATAAATGAAGGTACATACGTCAGCATAACGGCCAATACTGTTTGGGATTAAATTATATTCGTATAGAAATGGTTAACCACTACTGCTATTAACACGACATCTTTTAACTTGAATGAATACGCACAGGATATCATAACGGTTGAATCTTTAAGTTGATATACTGGTATAATTAAATAAAACTTCCGGTCACGTAGGCAAACTATTGATAGTTTAATAATAATTCTATATTTAAAAAATAGAAATTTATGTATAGATATCAGCATATGAATACACGTTTACATGCTTTGTTGCTTATTGATAGGATGAGTACTATTTGATACTTCCTTCTAAACAGGTAAATGTATGAACAGGCGAGCTGAAAAACTCGGTTGAACGTGAACATTCTCAATTACCTTTAGATTTACTCGAGAATGGTCATAAAAATACAACCATCCTTCACAATATTCCGCCAGTTCTCCTAAACGTTCCGTTTCATTCGGACAAAACGTGTTTATAACATGTACACAGATAATCAAAAATACGAACATAGTGTAAAATACCATACTGTTAAAATATTCTCTCTTAAAATAAAGAAAAAACGCTTTAATTTGTTTATCCATCCTATGTATTTCGTCATGATATTTCCAAGACCTAATAAATATGTAATAAATTTGCATTTTTCAACCAGGACTTTTTGTCATTTTCCGAGGGATCGGTGAATACATCTTTTCTGTACATTGAGGTTTTATATACTTTTTTCTCATAACTCCATAATGGACGCGACTTCGTGCAATCCTACCCCATTTAATAGCCAAATTTTTACAAAGATATGATGTCTGTATTCATATTGCAGAAAATAGAAAAAAGAAAACAGATATATTTTGATACAAGAAATACACTGTTTAGTATACAGGACATGTAATTGTATGTGCTGTCGTCTGCTGTCATATTGCAGACGACATTCTATACCCTGTATTCATACTTATTTCTCGTTCTATTATTATCTACGTACGAATATTTAACTGTTACATTCTGTAACGAATTTCAAAAGTTTACCAAATACCAACATGTGACACGATGGCTTTTTAATTTTCTATAAATTTGACTTCTGACACTTTCTTTGAAAATTTTAATTTTCCATTGTCGGCTGCGTGTCAACATACTCCTCCCATATCCAGCTTACCTTGTTATTTTGTATTCAGACAAAATGTTAACATTTTTATTACCTTCTGTTAACAATATGTTACATTAAGAAAACATTCGGAAAATCTATTAATTTTTTAAAAAGCGCGTTTGTTTGTTTACCTATGAAACAGAATGATTGACTTTTGGGCGGCACGGATGCTCAATTTACAGCGATTGCAAACAAAATGTTGCAAAAAGGAAAACTTTGTGAATAATTCTTATTTTATTGATTAAAATGTTCTTTTCCGTTTAATATTTGACTGAATGAGATGGACAAAATGATATTTGATAGAATAAACATCCTGTCAACTATGGTGTAGTATTTTATTCTATGTATTGTTTATCTAACAAATTAATGTCTAAGTTAAGTATATAGTCTACAAACAGAGTTCAAGCAAATAGGACATATAGACACAGTGTTCCGTGTTCTTTCCTCTGTAATTATGTTACAGCGAGTCGAGTTTTTAGAAGTGCTTCTTCCGATCTATTGCTTCAAAGATATTGCATTATGTAGTACAAATATGCGGTTTTAAAAGTAGGAAAACCCTACTCGTTGAATAGAAAAGACGCATAATTGATAACTTTCATGTTGTTCGCATTACGCATAGATCTTCCCGAACGTTTAGGCCTGAACAAAATACAGTGGAAACCCTCTAAACCGTTTCCTCTATAAACCGGTTTCCCCTCTAAATCGGCCAAATGTTCTTGCCCTGACATCATTGCTTTATAATTAAAAAATCTCCTCAAAACTGGCGTCCCCTCTTAACAGGCCAAATGACCTAGTCACGTGCTCATCCAGTTTAGTGGGGTTCTACTGTATATGTAGTCGTGTTTACGGTTAACAGACCGTAACAGTTTCTAACAGCGAAATCAAAAGTACGAAAGTGTTTTGGAACGAATTGCATCTCCAAAGTATGAAATGTATGTTTTGAAATAAGAAAATAAAAAATACTGACCTATCTACCCTGTTTTGTAGATATGCCCATTTTCTTCTAATCTTACCGTGGACCAATGAGATTTGTTAGAAGAGACATGTGTTCTTGTCAAACGCATCAATTAAAGAGTGTTGAAGTGTCCAAGATTTCCTGTGACTCTGTGCTGATGTTACCTATGTATGTGGTTACTACAAGGCAATACATGTATTTGGATTTCCAGCGGCAATTCATCTGGTCAAATAGATGTTAAAGATCCTAGACTTGAATTAATTGCTTTATCAAATACAACGGTCTTCGTGGTCTAGTGGTCTCTGACTTGTATTTCTTAACCCCTAAACGCAGTGAGTTCGAGTCCCACCCGGAACCGTTAGGAAATCACTGGCTGTGTTTAGCCATATATTACCAGGAAGCATTTACCTCCGTGGTCGAGTGATTATGGTCTATGACATGCGAATACTAGCCCGTCCCCGCTGTGAATTTGAATCCCACCCGGGACCAAACTTCACATGTGAGGAAGCTGTCCACCTTGCTTACGGAAAGTCAGTGGTTTTACCCAGGTGTAAATCTATAATCGTCCTCCTCTGTTAAAGCTGGAAAGTCATCAACTGACCCTAGCTGATGATGCGGCGTTAAACTCAAATGAAACAAATGATCCAATATCACTGTTAATGTTCCATGTTTTATATGTTTATATGTTTTATATCAACGGTTTGTGTCGTGTGAATGACATATTTTAGGACTAGTTTTATTGACCACGCATGCGTTTAACTTATATGAGTATATTAATACACTGAGTTTATTGAACTATACTTGTGTTTCGTAATATGCGTAATTCATAAAACTAATGGCTTTTAAATACACGTCATGCCAACCCAATGACTCCTATGTCAGCTTGAAATGTAAATATGATTTGAAATTATGATTAAAGAAATCCAATCGTTTCATGTTCAATTGAGAACGACTTAATTAGTCTTATTACTTAATAATTTTACGTGAAAACTAATACATGTACTTGCAATTTTGTGTAATCAAATTTGAACAATTTGAATGTCATGGCACGGAAGTATATACATATAAATTGAACACATAGACTTTCTGGTTCATACCTTATTTTCTTCCATCTCAGTTGCCCTTATATTTTACAATATACAATGTAGTAAATATTCCAGTGGTACAGGTCTCTGACTTGTAATCACTAACCACTCACTGCTATGAGTCCGAATCACACCCATTACCAAATTTCATGTGTGAGGAAGCTGTCCAGCTAGCTTACGGAAAGTCAATGGTCCTACCTAGGTGCATGCATGGGGTCTTCCTTCTCTGTTTAAGCTGGATAGTCGCCTCATGACTGATTTTTGGCGCGACGTTAAACTCCAGTGAAAATTCTTATCAAGACTACTTCCCAGAATAATGGAACTTTCTGCTGGGAATCATTGTTTTTCCCGAACATGCCTAACTCAAAGTGAAACATGTACCTCAGCATTTTACAAATTTACCTATGTAGAATTTTTTGTAATTTGGCGTATTCACATAATCATTAGCATCATAATTAAAGGAAAAAAGTTCAGTTCAGGTTTTGTGTTAAGACGAAACTATGAACAATTATCGGCATACGATTTCATTGACTTTCCCTTATATATCAAAGGCAGTAACAAGTTTATTTTCATCAGTAATTTGTAACACATTTGCTACATTTATTGAGTGATTTATTATGTTTCAGATAATGGTTCGGCTGTCTGCACATCATTATAGATAAGTTTGAAAAGCAATGATTGGAATCCAAAATATGAATAGGGATAATTTTGCTTTTAAAGGTTTTCGTTTGGGGGTTGATATCGTTAATTAATTGTAACATAAGACACCGCCCAGCATGTAACAGACGATATCCCTTATGATGTATTGGACCACCTTGATTTTAACCAGTTACATCCAAAATACATCATTAATTTCAATTTGCTGAGAGGAGAATCTTTGTAGGGTGGCGAATGTGCTGCATAAACCGTATGCGGAGTTTTACAATAAAAAGTAACAGATTTACGATGAAGTAATTATATAAATTATGATTAATATCAAAGATATGAAAGGAACTTAATGTGTTTAATAAATTCACCCAGCTCCAGCGTTCATATAACTAGATGTTGTCGTTTACTTTTAGAAACGTTCATAAAGATGCATTTAAATACGGCCTGAGCATCACTCGATGCAAGACAAAGAATCGATAAAATCTCCGAACCTCGTATTAACGAAGATGATGAAAACACTTTCACCTTTGAGGAGTTACTTAAATCGAAAAACGTAGAATACATATGTAAACGTGTACCAATTACTCATTTACACTTGTATTTGTATGATTAAGTAATGCTCCCCTGTCTTAGCTCGTTTTCGTGGAAAATATCACACGAGATGTGAAGCAAGAATCGACAGGGTTTGCATACTGTTAATGAATTAATGGCTCCATTCATTTACAGTTGTCTCCTGTATCACTAACATCCGAAATGCAAACAGAAATGCACCCTGACGGAAGTAGACTACTGCACCGGTTAATTTGAAGACAAAAATGTCGCTAATTGAAGAGGTGATCTTTATGTGACCCACGTATTGAGTTCCACGAGCTTGCTCAGATGGAACGCACGTATGATTGATCGCATCTCATTGTAGGACAACTGTAATTAACCTTCAAGTTTTGTAACCTCTTTCTTTCCAGACACATTATGTAAAACTAAATCTCAACATTCGACGCAAACACGATGCTACACGTGTTATGTTTCGCTTGTCTGTGAATGTTGCAATCTACAGGGAGTGAATTAATTAAATTAAAAATACGGTCCGTGTAGAATTAGGTTTTTGTTTAGCATGTGTTGATGGCAAACTGCGAATCTGAGCATGACTTTTGTCGTCAGGGTAACGAGGGAGATTCATCATGATGTAAAAATATATTATAATATTCATTGGTTTCTAACCGTAAATTATGTTCGTGCCAGAAATATTTAACTTCAAATAGCAAGTACAAAAAAGACCTTTGTAATGTATTCGTCCACTAAAGTATTCATTTCACCCGCAATGCAATTAAAACAGTCATTGAAAATGAAAATTGACCATTTCTGCGCTACAAAGCGGCGTTCTCTTTGTTCATGGTGACCATTTACACCGCTTTAAAGGACAGGTGAAGACCTTATCTGTTGCTTGTCAAATTATACATGATATATTGTCCACTGCAGCTATGGATCCTTTTCAAAATCATTGAAATTGTTATAAAATCTCTTTATTTTCAATTATTTCGTATTCAATTCATGGACGCGCGCTCTGCCTTGCGTCTGTTGTCTTTAGTGTCACGCGGTACCTAACCAACTTTGTTGGTAACATTTATAATGTACTAACTGCACAGATACCTAGATAATCTTTTAGTGCTATTTACCAACGACAGGCAATTTTGTCATTTTAAATTCATGAAAATCTTTATTTTCTTTTACCTTATTAACAAAAAGCCACACGGATGAAACTCATTGATGTAGGATAACATAGAAAGACAGACGAGCATATGTTGAAATGAAAGTCGTAATTAACAATGAATGCATAATGAACAAACTGGAAGTAATTAATAATTTACTGGTTTTCCGCCGTGAAACAAATAACCATAAAATGATCCAACCGCATTGTCAGAGATTTCTTTGTGAGAATATTAGAAAACTATTAGATACAATTTTACGCAGATTGAATTTACGAAATGGCTGAAATTGTTCGTATAATTTCTTGCCAATTTGGACCTGTGTGAGCTAGTCAGCATCAACAAAATGTGACCGATTAATGACAGAATGGAATGTTGTTATGAATACAATAATAATTTAACATGAAACAATGAATACGAAATTGAGATATTTTGTGTTACTTATTTATGCTTTAGGTATAGAAATAATGAACAGTTGGAGCTAAAAACTAATGCAAACCTCGGTGCAAGGAAGAGTTCATGGAGTAAGAAGTGAGGTGGCAAAAGAAAGCAATGGGCACGAAAGAGGATCGGGAAATAAAGTGGCGAATGAAGGAACCGGGACAGATTGCAAAAGAACTAGACGGTGTATTGGTTGAAGGTTTTGTAAGGGGAAAATTGGGAATAGAAGGAAGTGAAAAACGCGAGTAAGAGAAGGAAAGGAGAGATATGGGTAAGAGAAGGTATGTGAGGCTGGAATGAGTGAAGGGATATAGTGACGGAAGCTAGAGAAGGGAATGAGAGACGGGAGTAAGGGAAGAGTGGAAGAAGAGACTGAGACGGGAGTGGGAGACGGGAATGAGAAACTGGAATGAGAGATAGAATGAGAAAAAGGGCTGAGAGGAGGGAATGAGAGATTGAGGTGAGAGAATGAATGCCAGAGAAAAAACATGTGAAGGGAATAGAGAGTCCAACATTGGGAATCTAGCAGAGGCGCGAGGTGAGCGAGTGCGCTCATTAAGAATTCACTGATTATTAAATAAGTACTATTTAAAAGTTTAGATACCATTATCCCTAGTCGTAAAGATAGTCACCATACAGGAGAATTATTGAAAATCAACATGCAAAGTAGAGTAATAGCTGACATTTTATGAAGTGCTTAAATCAAAAACTAAAACAGTAATATATCAAGTTCAAACTATATTAGTGTTTGATTAATTGTTTTCGCTTCGAAGGAAAATTAATATTACATTTTTAACGCGCATTAAATTACTCATGAAAACTAATTTATTACCAATAATATCATGTCTTTTGTGCGTCTGGAGTTTGCACTTTTTGCTCATAATTATTCGTGTTAGATTTCTTATTTCATTATTCATTAGACTACTTTCACTTATCAATTTCTGCTATATAGTTATCCGTAATGCATACACTGACAACCATGTCAACAATTGAATGCATTATCAGTTCAAATTAAACATGTAATTTAGTATAATTTTAATATGTCACGCTTTGTCTATGCGGGTAAAAGTTGTTCCTCTTTCGACAGTTTTGGCTGAAATGACAACTGGATCTACTTTACAATTCTATAGCAATGTTATATTTTAATTCTGATGAAAAGGTTCACTAATTCTTTCATTCCATGTTCTTTTTATCTGTTTTTTTTTTCATTCGAGATATGTCAGTTTTTATCTACCTTGTTTGAATAAGGTAATACTTATATTAAACAAATGTAGATAAATTGATACGTCAAATGTTGTGTGCAATGGTTTTTGTGTTGTCAGTAATTAGATGCAATGTAATCATTATGGTAGCTGTTACTTGGATTTCTATCCATAAATTCAACAAAAGAACCTAACATATTGTATAAACAATTACATCAAATTACCCATGACATTTTTATTCACTTTGTAAAGCTCGCAGACCCGCGAACAAGAGATAAAATAACTAATTGATTCTTATTATAAATGAAAAGTTGATAAAATATATCTTCGTTCCTTTATGCCCCACACGGACGTTTCAGTTGCAAATATCCCGTTGACAATCTATGCCTTTTGTTATTATTACTAAATAGAATATAATATCATCTCATTTCGTATTGTGCAATTTGATAATTGTCTACATATTGTGGGCCATTTTAATTCGTTCATTAATAGAAACTGTCAGTCCTAATCAAATATGAACAAGGAATTTGAGACATTGCTTTCAGTCTTGGTTAAATTTATGTTCTCTTAAAACAAGCCCTGTGTATTACCGTCTTATTGCCCTTTGTATGTTATTCACTGCGCCTTCTAGTTATTAAAAATTAAATACTGTTGAGTTCGTAGTATGACAGATTTATTTCAATATCATTGTTTTCTGTCTCTTTGTATATCAGAATTTATTATAGACCTGCATGCGTTTGAACATTGCTGTTCAACAATTGCAGACTACTTTTAAGTGATAAATGCCGACAAGCTGTGTATAAATTCGCCTGTTAATAAGGGCATAACCAAAAATTTCTTTCCTAATGTGAAATCAGACTGAAGAAGAATTTTAGAATGATAATAGCATTTTTAGTGTTGTGTTTTTCGCCCCTGTTAATTGACGCTCCGGTCACTAGAGCACCTCAGGAATCAACTTGTACTAGATGTTCCTTCTCAACTTCTCAACCAACCTCTAACTTAAAGAGTCAAAACGAGACAATTGCACTTCAATTTTGTAATTAATCTTTGCTTCTATACCCAGTACAAACTGCAATATTCCTGATAGTATGAATAGTTTACTATCAACATGAACCTAATACTAACCATAGGTAGACTGAATTTAGATCATACCAGTGACCGATATCCGTGTCTAATATGTTGTGTTTGTCCTCTTTCACGTTTGTTGTTTTGAAAAATATAATGATATTCTACTTCTTTAACTATTGCTCTCCAGTGCAAAACAAAGTGAACGCGTTTAATTGTGTTTTTTGTTAAGACTGACGTTGAATTTCTTAAAAAGGATCGTTCAGGCAGTTCTTTTTAATATTTTTTACCGTTATAATGATAAATACGATAATGGTATTTCACCTCCTTATAATATTGATATTTCACACATAAAATTGATAAATTGTCTCCATTAAAGCGCCGTTTCTAATATCATTGATAGTTTGATGTACAGCAACATCAAAGTGAACCACACATTGACCCTTTTGTGCCAATTGTTTCAAAATGTGAACATTATTCGGCATTTAATATAATTATGTTTCGGCATAAACGTCATACGCTTAGATTAAATTACATTCTAACAAATTATTTCGTCACCCTATAAGCATTTGATGTCAATAAAGTCACATGAAGGCCGTGAATAAATCATAGTTAACAAGTTCTGTCACAGTCAATTGTCCGTTCTTATAGGGTCTCATACATTAACCTACACCTAGATGTGACAGACGTGACTAACAATGTGAGATTTGTCACCATCAGTAAAACCACGCTAAATGTGAAGGACTCTCCCTCTAGATGACAATCATCATTGTTGTAGTGGTATATTTATTACCATAATATACACACTCCAAACATTCAAATGGTTTTATCAGAGCTTGTAGAAAAGAATTTTCTCAATTTAGGCTCATTTCATCTAAGATAGGCAAAATATTTCAATAATATAGATCTATATCTAATAAACTGTTACTTTCATCCTAAGATCCTAACCTTGTCCTTCATGACAAATGACCGACGGGCGACCATGCATTGAACGTTAAAACTTCTTATCAACTCGTATAGAAAAAAAACTTCAATAGTAAAAAACATAAGCTATATTTTACAAGTTATTTAGCTCAGTTACAAATTGAATTCAGTACCATTCAAAACCCGTGTCTTGAAATCACATCGGGACGATCTTAAACAGCAAAAGGTTTTGTTATAATCACAATGGTATTATGGAAACAGGATTTATCTCCTATATATTTTTCATATAAAGCATTTACACACATGTTTTACACGTCGCAAGGATCATCAAGTGTTTTTATCACCAAATCTGCATTTTTTTCTCCTATTGCATGCGGAATATCAATAAAGCGCTGATATTCTGACGTGAAAGTTCGCTACAGAAACACGTATACGTTTCTGAAAGTCCACCACTATGTTTCAGTAAAAAGGTACCCGTTTATACTTAATTCTATTAGTTTGGCAAAACATTCTTTCGTAACGGATTTTTATAATGCTTATGTGTAATTGCATTGTTTTTTCTAATACATTTAAAACTTGTCTCTCAAACGTCACTAAAGTACTAGTATTTACAGATATTAATGTTGAAATGTGTAGTATAATTTGTTACCGTTGCAAATCACTTCTATTAACCACCCGTAAGTCACTGGAATGAAACATATTTAGTTTCCATATGCAAAATTACTTAAACTGAGAAATAAACAAGGCAAAAAGTATACTATCCATTAATTATCAAAATTCATATTTACCTAAACCATGAGTAAATTTATACATCCCAAGGTCAGTTAATAAAAAACTTCATTTTGTGCAATTTTAAGAAATTGATCAAGTCATTAAAATGTGAATTCTTCACTTGGGGTTATAATTTATTATAATTTCAAAAACGTCTAAAATAAAATAATCGCGGATGTACATCTTGAAAAAAAAAACAATTACATTATACTCGTTCTCTGAAGTAATGACTCATTAGCTCCAACTAACCAGGCATGAATAATATAAATTCAATTAGAAATAATCAGTAAAATTATAGGAAGATACAAGAAGTTACGTTGTTGGTCTACTATCAATCATGAATTCAGTGTTTTTGTATCCCCTCTTTTAAGAATTCACCGACGCGTCTCAATTTAATAGCTGATAAGTAGACCTTTGAGTGAACATAAAATGAATGAATTCAAATATTTTAGAAATAGTTATGAAATTTTCTTTTCGGAATGACATCCTTCATCTAGTTAGTGTGTTGTCCAATTCTTGATAATTATCAGAAAGTTGTCCTCGTTTTAACGAAGCAGTTGAAGCATACATAGCTAGCAGAGTACAAACTGTAGGTTCCGCGCGTAAAAACAAAGAAAAACAACAAAATGTAATAAGAGTAACATCAGATAAGGGTAGTACAAGACAAAGACAAGGAGGGTAGGGTCAGACAAAGATAAGGAAAATAATATCAGACAAAGATAAGAAGGGTAATATTAGACAAAGATAAGGAAAATAATATCAGACAAAGGTAAGGAGGGTAATATTAGACAAAGATAAGGAAAATAATATCAGACAAAGATAAGGAGGGTAATATTAGACAAAGATAAGGAAAATAATATCAGACAAAGGTAAGGAGTGTAGTATCAGACAAAGGTAAAGAGGGTAGTATCAGACAAACATAAGGAGTGTAGTATCAGACAAAGGTAAAGAGGGTAATATCAGACAAACATAAGGAGAGTAGTATCAGACAAAGATAAGAAGAGTAGGGTCAGACAAAGGTAAGAAGGGTAGTATCAGACAAAGATAAGTTGGGTAGTATCAGACAAAGATAAGACAGTTAGTATCAAACAAAAGTAAGGGGAGTAGTATCAGACAAAGATAAGAAGGGTAGTTTCAAACAAAAGTAAGGAAATAGTATCAGACAAACATAAGGAGAGTAGTATTATACAAAGGTAAGAAGGGTAGTATCAGACAAAAGTAAGAAGATAGTATCAGACAAAAGTAAGAAGATAGTATCAGACAAGGTAAAAAGGGTAGTATCAGACAAAAGTAAGGAAAATAGTATCAGACAAAAGTGAAGAAGATAGTATCAGACAAAAGTGAAGAAAATAGTATCAGACAAAAGTGAAGAAGAAAGTATCAGACAAAAGTAAGGAAAATAGTATCAGACAAAAGTGAAGAAGATAGTATCAGACAAAAGTAAGGAAAATAGTATCAGACAAAAGTGAAGAAGATAGTATCAGACAAAAGTAAGGAAAATAGTATCAGACAAAAGTGAAGAAGATAGTATCAGACAAAAGTAAGGAAAATAGTATCAGACAAAAGTGAAGAAGATGGTATCAGACAAAAGTGAGGAAAATAGTATCAGACAAAAGTGAAGAAGATAGTATCAGACAAAAGTGAAGAAGATGGTATCAGACAAAAGTGAAGAAGATAGTATCAGACAAAAGTGAAGAAGATAGTATCAGACAAAAGTGAAGAAGATAGTATCAGACAAAAGTGAGGAAGATAGTATCAGACAAAGATAAGGAGAGTAGTATCAGACATTGGTAAGCGTGTACTATGCCACAATTAAATTGATTGTGTCGGTTCTATGAATGTTGATACATAGTGAACCGTTAAATGAACTACACTTCTTACAGTTACATGTTAAATTTTGTTGATGAAACATTGATTTAAAATAATTATAAATATGTGTTTATTGCAATGGTTTTATGCTAAGAAAGGTTCCTACCGGTGTTTTAATATAATGAAAAATTAGAATGAGAAGTTTTGTTTCAAAATAAAGTAGAAAAACAGGATTGCGATTTATTTTTTTATTTTTATTCACGGCGTTCATTTTTATCATTTGTTGTTATTACATATATAATCAATGTAAGAAGAACATACACTGAACACAATAGAATTATAGGATACGGATGTAGTATTGTTTAGAATAACTAGAAAAAATTGAAAGTTTTCATCAGTGGATAAAATGAACAAATATTGAAATTTTTATCAATGAATGCAGACGGAAACAAACAAATTCTGTCTCGTAACGAAAACTGAGGGCAGAAGAAATTGTTTGAATATAATTAAGACGTCTGTTTCACAGTTTAGCATCAATTATGTTTGATATTGAAGAAATCATTATGTTCAAATCATGCATTGACAATCTGTAAATATTTATCTTTAGCAATTTACAGAGTACACGCAAACACCCCTTGTTCAATTTCTGATATAATGTATAGATCATGTTTTATTTTACGGTGAATCTTCACTGATATTTGATTTGAATATTAAAAAACGTGCCATGTGCAATAATATATTTATTGAATTATTTCTGCTAATTTTAATCAATTTAGCCAAGTTCTTAATGATTATTTGTTGTGCACTGCAGAATGGGTGAATACGCACCGAGCGGTTTTGAAAATGTAATTAAAATATCCAAGTTGTCTGGAAAAAAAGAAGAAAAAATGCTTGTGAATAAACAAATCATTTATTTTGTAATTGGAATAAAACACAACTGCTCATGACATCTTTAGTTTTAAGTTTGACTTTTAAACAAATGATGACATTATGTAAATGAAAGTACCGGATAAGTAAAGAGTAGCGGCGCCACTGGTCCTAAAACACTACCCTGTTTTCAGCGGAATATTGTAATCATTAATAGTTAGCTATTACGACATTATTTTACTTTGATATTATGTTACATTTGCATAGCACTCACAAATGTTAAATTTATTAAATAAATATTGATTGTTCTTGTTTGATTATTTGAACATTTTGTCATTTTAAGTAGACATAGTTTATTTCCATGGCCATTTATGGACAAATCGGCTACTTATTGTCATAAAAATATTAGACACGTACATCTGATAATGTACACAATCCTTAATCACATCTCGAAAATCTCATTGTTAATTGACGTGGTAATATTTTTAACTCAAGCAAGATCCTCCACAATTTTGTATTACTATTTGTTTAATACGGCACATGATTGATTGCAATATCGCTACTCCTTTATTTCTATGTCATTGGTGATGGATTATATTAAATGTGTTTTATTACACAAACCAACGTGAATGATCATGATATAATAAATTGATGATCGCTTTTGATAATTTTCTTTTTTATTAATAAAAATCGCTTTTGTTATTATTGTGCGTAATCATGCCTTAAAACTTTCTATATCCACAGAAAAAAGTGTATTTTTATCAGTTTTATCAAAATATTTTTACCTGGATTGAAATTCTAAATAATAACAGTTTTAATCCAATGTTTCTTAAATAAAAACATGTGAAATTTACTTTATAAAATTCGGAATGCTATTTAAATATTTCAAATCTGTATTGTTACTTACAAATGAATTGCATTGCAATAGAAAAATAAAACTATTAATAACAAAAACAAGAATGCTTCGTTGCCGTCAGCAATAGTCAAAGATATTACAATGTAGTTATAAACAAGAGTTTTAATTCAAACTGTCTAACATGTTATACCTACTACATTCAGAATCAGATTTTTGTGGGAATCGCTTGTATTTACGTCTTTTTGTCACTACTTATCTGTTACCTCTCAATCATTTGTCAAATGTTTCACACGATCTGTTATTCAGAAATGGGAGACGAACAACTTTGAAAGAAAATATCTCCATTAAAATTGTCACGTAGAAACTTGCACGAGACCGAGTCATAAAGCCGCGACTTCACGACAGACAGTCCTGCGCCCTACCATCTGAGCCAGCCTTTTCTACGCTCCAGATTTCATAATAAAACTTAAAATTGCTAGATGATGAAAAATGAAGGGAGATATAATTTGTGAAGTCTGAAGAATTGATTGTATCAATATTTGACGATCTCGAAAGTGAAACGATTGTATTTAAGGAACACTTTCTTTGCTCAATAGAAGAGATGACTCGTAAACGATTCAATGTCGTGTGATGTCCTTGGCGATGATCCGTCGTTATTGTCCTCAGGTGACTGAGGATAATTTGTATGCAATTATTACACACTCTCCTGCCTTACATACCCATCAACGAATTAAATACTATTAAGTTCATACGATTTGGATATCGTAATTCAAAATCTCATCTTTTTGTATTCCAAATGCGATCGGCATAAGTAAATTGTTTCTTCACATTTTGATAAAATCGAGAATGAATTTATTACAGTTATTAAAATGAGGACGTTTTACTGCAACCATAACTCCCGTTAGAATTGAAATACAAAATTAGATAAAAAATGACGAAAATTATGATACGAATTCAAAGCGATTAAAAGAAACCGAATGACAATTAAATTATATACAATTAAAATAAATTTGAAAAATCATTATTTTCAGTTATGAAAGTGACTTGGAGATCATATCAACGATTACATACATCATCTGACAATTCACCTTTCATAGGATAGTTATAAATGAAATAAGACAAATAGCGAAATTCATTATAAACTTTGGATGAGGGTGGAAAGTGCCCACGATTTATGATGATATGAGCATGCAATTCACACGGCAATTTAATATCTATTGTTGGTGAAAAGAAATCAAGATTAATCTAGGTCCAATAAACACGTTTCGATGATTCTCAAATCTGACAATAACCCCTTTTGCTTTGTATTCTTATTACTCGGCGTCTGTCATGAAAAAAAGTTTCTTTTTAAATGGACCAATAGTTCGCTTAAATGTATTTAAATATTTTGTATTTAAGTATCGCATAAATTATAAATAACAGACTATCAAATATCGCCCGTGAAAAGGACATAGATATTTGTTTAATCATCATGATGAATACGCCAGGCTACAATTGCACATCTTTCCACGTAAAAAAATTAATTTGTAGGGTGGAAATACAGTCATTCATGTGAACAAAGGCAGTCATTGGGAAAGACAAAATGTGGCCTTTTTGACAGACGGCCTTTATTCGGAGGCCAGTTTGTTAAAAATAATCAGGGACGGATTTTCAAAGAATGGCCTTTATTCTTACGGTGGCGTTTATTCGGAGGTGGTCGCAAACACAGGTTTGGCTGTATGGCAAACAACGAACTAAGCAAAACGGAAGAAATTGTCGAAATGAATCAAACGCGACAAAAATACGTCATAAATTTAATTTTTCTCTTAGAGTGAACAAACGCGACAAAAATACGTCAGAAATTGAATTTTTCTCTCAGAGTGAACAAACGCGATAAAAATACGTCAGAAATTTAATTTTGCTCCTAGAGTGAACGGTTTACCATGTAGAATGCCTTACATATAAAAAATATCACTAAATTCATTGCAAAAGGCAACAAGGAAAATATAATTGTGTGCTTTGATGGGTTAAGATAGTAAAGAAAACAAAGACGAAACTTGTTAAAAAATAATTATTGACATACCATTTAAGCCGAGGGTCACTTCAGGTCACAGAACACCACTAGAGCAGAAGCGTACAAATAAAGGCAATGTTTTAAATCAGGTAATGATAACAGAGTATCTGCTCAATGAGAACATTCGAAAAAGATAAAATTTAATCATTTCATGTTTGCTGGTCAGATGAAACTTTTTACAATATATATTACGTGCACTCAACTATTTTCCCATGTAAGTAGTTATCTCAGGATATGAAATAACGCTAAAATTGTGGGAAGATTAACTTACGCAGAGAAACAAATAATTATTTAGTTTGTCAGACTTTAATAACTGATCGATAATTAAACAAGGGTGGACTTAAAACCAAAATAAGAGTACTGAAGTGTATTTCAGAACACGAGGCCATAAAGGGGCATATTAGGATCATATAATTGGCCATGCCAGCTAAATGTTGCATGTACAAAAGTAAATGAAACAATAAACTTGGCACTTTCTCAGAACACCGTCATGAAGGTCCAGAAACATTACAAACCAGAAGAATATGAGTGAAATCTACAAGTGGTGAACAGCACAACTGTTTTAACAAATGATATCATTCTCGTATCATCCAGTCATGAAATAATTCACGTAACAGAAATCCAAAAGTCAGAAGCTGAAGAAACTAATACAAGACCTGGATGACCAGGCTGTGACGTATTGTCGTAAACACAGTAACATTTGAGCATGCATTTCATTGAAAGAAGCTGATCTTTATTCCCAGTATATGTACCAATGCCTTCGTGTTACAAATGTCCATATCTTAATTAAATTTTCCTGTCGTGCATTACATCGACCACGGGGCCACAGAACAAACATCTCAAGTAATACAACTCGGCTCAGAAATTTTTGAAATTTATCAAATGATCAAACGCTGAAGGTTTTTTTAACATAGTGTTTACCCACTACCTTGTGTTAGTTCTGAAGCTCTATTCGTTATGCAAACTATTGAATATTAAAGATTAATGTTTAGTTTCTTGACATATAAAGCTATAAGAGTTGATTAGTATTTAATATGATCATTTTAAGTTGCATTTACCGGGCTTTGACAGACAGTGTCTCATTTCACGCAGACGCTTGTTCTTGACGCCGTCATCCAGACGCTTTATGCGCAGTCCATACGATCATGTTCGGGTAGAATTGGTAATTAAAAGTATTAGTAGATTAAGCTGCGAAAATATGATTTATTTATCAACTAATGAGGTAAAATGTCTGTAGAATGATCATTAATTGTAAGTTTGTAATAAAGTTTATAATGAATTTGATAAGTGTACGGTATTTGGGCGCTAAGATGTGATGATTTGTGGCCAGTGTCAATGGACCTTTTTAAAATTTGCCATATAATTGATATAAAACATTTCATAACGTTGAATAAAATGACATTGTAAACATTTTGCTGGCTCGTAATTCAATTAGCATCGCCATGTTTGCCGCAGATAGCACGTGTGCGCAGAGTTTTTATTCGTATTTCTTTTGAATACGGCAGTCTGGGGACGTCTGTCTATGGCCATTAAGAGTCTATTTTATTTAAACAAAACAAAATGCGAAGCTATCGACGGTTTTATAGATTACATTAATGAACAAGCGGCAAAGCTAAACTTGGATGAACTTTGAAAGTGTCACATGCAGTTTCGTTCGGTCCGACGTGTGTTAACTTAAATGTTCGCCATAATTATCTCTGCCGTTAGATGATCTGGATCGACACTAATGTTGTTCTTCTGACACTGTTAGAAGATATTCCTACAAATGACACGGTCCCACTAGATATAAACGTTTGTTTGATAAATGTGCACGGAAGTCAAAGTTATTACGTTACTGCTGTTCGAATGGAATGATTTAGTCGACACATTTGACTTTACTTTGTAGCTGTGTTTAAAAGAATCCTGGGTTGTAATATTTCTCTGGGTGGATTTAAATGTCTTTCATTTTACATAAATGAAATATAGTCTTCGGGTTTCACACCTGTTTTCAACAGTATAACAGTTATGTACGCACGGACAGTTAACCTAACCATTTTCTATTATTCTGTATTAGTACTCACTCCATTCTCCGCAAGTGTTAAATTCTCCACACAGATCACTGGAATCAGCGGTGGAACACGAATGGTCTTTTATATAATTCTTCAATTAAATTATCACAGAATTCAGGGGCCACTTCCAAGCGGCGCTTAGGGTTTGAGCGCATGAACCCGGGAACTGTAGACATACAGTGCAACCTCTCCAAGGCAACACCCTTTGGGGGAAGCAAAATTATGTTGTTGTTGTTGAGAGGTTGTTGCTCTAGAGAGGTTGAATTAATAGTTAAATTGTACTGTGGGGAAAAATCGTGCTGGTGTTAGAGGGAGGTTGTTGCTCAAGAGAGGCCGCCCTGGAGAGGTTGCACTGTATTTGCGCTACCAATAAAGCTGAGGGGATGGGTTGTTTTTCATTCAACATTATGTACTATTTTTATAAGAAAATGTCTGTGAAGTCTCTCATGGTATTCTCTATAATTAATTGACAACTGTATTGTCTGTAGATTAAAAAGGTATTATCTAAACATATCGACGTACCATTTTTATAAATAGAGTTGATTGAAGGTTATGTCAATTTTAATTAAAAAAAATTCTATTCGTGGGTGTAACATGCTCGATGTCATTGATTTGCGATGGTACAGGTATAGTATTGTGTCGAACTGTAATTGCTTACACTATTACCCAGCTTACACCTAAGTATGATCACCAATATCGAAGTCGAGATACCGGGGTAGTGTAATGAACATCCGCATTTGCTTTTTAGTCAATTTATATTTCCGACATACCCGATGTCAGATTGTTTATACTAAGAGTATAACGTGTTGTGCTACAATAGCATGTAACATGTAGCTAAACGAAATTGAAGCGAGAACATCAGTAGCAACATGGAACAAAGAACAGACATAAAAAACTAAGAAGTGAATAACAATATGTGAACAACTTGTAAAAGATGTGGAGAATTATCAAAATCTTTTCACTTTCAATTCCATTCAGAAATTGTTATCATATGTAATATACTAAGTATGTATTTATGTTATGGTGTTTTGGAATTCGTTGATGAATGAACACAATGGATATAAGAAAGAAAATAGACT
Source organism: Lutraria rhynchaena (assembly GCA_008271625.1). Taxonomy (NCBI): domain Eukaryota; kingdom Metazoa; phylum Mollusca; class Bivalvia; order Venerida; family Mactridae; genus Lutraria; species Lutraria rhynchaena. The sequence continues at coordinate 2,284,123 of VIBL01000006.1, read as the reverse complement.
GTTCAGAGGTGTTCCCTCGGGCAACTGTTTTTTCTCTAGTTTTTGTATGGTTATATGTGTTGTGTGGGTTTGAGTTTTTTAGGAAGGTAGTTTTTTGATAAGGTAGGATCTTTTGTTTAAATTTCCCCATAAATCATTATGTAATCTATAGTCAGTAACGGAGCTTGTTTGGGTACAACTGTAAATGAAACTAATGTGGACCTGGCAATCTAAGACAGTTCTGACATGGAAATATCTGAACAAAATATGAACTGTGATAATATGTCCTGCCATTACATACGTTTGAAACATTGACGCGGGAATCGTAATAAACTCAATATCGCCACGTAATTACAAACATGATCTCTTTTTGGTGTGAGACAGTCATCTGCAAATATTTCATACATGTTGTATCAGTTTTGAATAATTCATACATTAATACAAATAAGAAATAGCATACAAATGTGTCTCCAGGGTTTGTCATGTTCAGATTTTCTCCCTTGGTAGTCTAGTGTGCATCCTTACTTATTTATTCATTTGTTATTTAAAACCTGACGGCTCTTTTAGCGGGTATTATTTTCAGGAGAACGGACAATTATACTAAGCATATTACATAACCGTTATGAATATTATATGAAACATTTTGTTAAATAAATAATGAGCGGGATGTCTTCATTGCAAGGATTTTATGTCACAGGTTAGTTTTTGTTCTAGCGGTATTAGCAATAGAATAAACAAAGTGATTAATCTCTGTTTTATTTCTGATACGGTTACATCTCCTTTTATAATTTTATTACAATAAACAAAAAAATATGTATAATTGCAAGGCACATAATTTTAAAGTCGGAACAAGTGTGTGAAATTATGGCTAGGTTATATATAAAGTAAAAATGTAATCTAATTGGTCAAACAATGTTTCGTTTGGATTTATGACGGAAACAACAACATCTAGATATATACATGTATTAATGTACTGGACAGTTAAGGTATCAGCCAGTCGCATTACGTTCGTTTTTTTTCACTTAGATTTTATGCATATAATAGGTGCCAGCGGAGGGTTTGAGATTGTATGAAATTCAATAACAAATGCATAGACTTCGCAGAACAGAACGCACCTTAATACGCATACGTATCATATGGATGTAAATGATTAAAATCATGGCAATAATATTTTAGAATGAATATCATTTAAATCTTCTCACACATATAAATACAACAGATACAAACCAATAAAACACGCATAAATAGCTGTAAAGTATTCTAAAACAAGACTCCATTTGTTTTATCTTTTATTTGTGAGAATGATAAATGCTGTGATACAGAAATGCACAAGTACAATATTACAACAGAAGAAAAAAGATAAATAATTAAATAGACACTTTACATAATATTGAACAATTATTCTACAGTCTACGAACGCACCGTGTACCGAGTATGTAATATTTGTACAAGAAGTTCTTTACTTCAAATTAAAACTGTGCACACTGACTTGAATCAATTTAAATATATTTATTTTGCATGTTTATATAAAGAGTCATAGGTTCATTTGATCATTCGTTCACACAACCAGAAGTTTTTTCAACCTCTTTATTTGAGAAGGTTTTGCCAGTCCAGAAGGGATACACACTGTATGGTGATATTTTGTCCCCACCAGCCCCTAAGGGGCCGTATCCGAATGTCGGTCCTACGGAGAGTCCGGGTAAAAGATGAGAATATGGCATAGCCATTGCAAGTCCACGTCCAGCAGCCCCGCCCCATGCATACCGCATTGTGTTCAGAGTGTTAGCAGCACTTAGTGAAGAAATTGGTGAGAATGCTGATTTAAATACAGAATTTTGTAGAGGATTTCCGATGCCCGGGTAGGCAGGATTAGACGGGTATATAAGTGTATTGCTATTCTTTTCTTCCTCACGTTGTGTGGTAAGTACTTGTTCTATGGCTTGTACTGTGTCCCCGCCACAACCTTGTAGTATAAGCTCTAACACGTTCCTTTTCTTTTGTGGAAATATACGGCACAACATATCAATCGGTTGTTGATGTTTCTTGGATGAATTTTGAGCTAAATTCAAGACCCAATTTTCAGAATATCGTCCATTTCTTTCATAATATGACGCCATGTCTTCATACGAGGATGGTGAATTTTGTGAAGGCGAAGCTCGGGTGTTGTCATGACAACGTCTGTCATCAGAATAAGACGGCGAAATAGACCTAGAGTCGTCTGATGATGTTGAAAGACGGCCACTTTCTACTTTTGGACGATTTTCAATCTTTTGTCTTTTCAGTGCTGAAATATATAATTATTTACACGTAACAAATGTTGGATGAAAACCCTGAATATTTTAAAATCTCTTATGGAATAAGTTATCTTTCTGCGAACCCAGGCAGGCGAGTCCTATGACAAAAACAAAAAAGAACTTCCGGCATTGTATTTATATGGTTGATATTTAATAGAAAAAAGAAATTCCTACTCACTAAACCCTTTATCTCTTAATTAATGACAAATGTGTTTTAAATGAACGACTGATATAATCATTAGATTTATAAGAATAACACACTTTGCTGTGTTGTCTAATACAATTTTGTTTGTAGATTCCGGTGATTTCTTTAATTGCAAAGTTTTTAATATGTTAAACAGATATGGTCAAATGAACAGAAAGATTTACATTAATAGTTGAACATGAAGTGCTTAAAATCCTCAAATGCTCCTTATTTAAATATTTGTAGTAATGACGTATTGAATTATAAAGATATTCGGTATGATAAATTAAACTAGAGATCCAGTTTGTATTTATTCACTATCTCTTAAAGTTAAATGTGCAAATACATTTTCGACATGAATGACTAATTCGATATTTTACACAATTAAGAAAATTTTAAATTAATTTTCAATTTTTGTTATGTATAGACAGAATCCCTTACAAAGTATTTATTTCATGAGGTCAACAATTTGCCACAAGGTTTACATTAAACTTCGTAATATACATATGTATATAGGAAAAATAAAGTACCAGGGGTTTGATTAAGATCTAAACGAATGGATAATAAAAAAGGTTCATATTTTACTCGTGTATTCATAATTTACATCATGATTAGCGCAAAGATATCACGGATAGATATTTTTTACTGTAATATTGTCCCTTGGTCGTAGCTTTTCTTTAGTTTGTAAATGGCCAAAGGTATATTATATATGCCGACTTGTTATGAATAAAATAGTAAAATAATGGTTAAATGTCACCATGAATACTGCTTCTCGCTATTATTTTTCATAGAGCAGAACAGAACAGAATACATCTTTTCTATGACCTATTCATCGAGCGTAGTCAACAAACACATTTACATATACTATATAAACTTATCAAATATAAATCACCACGAATATACATAAAATATCTAATACCACGTGATGAAGAAGCATAGAAATTATACACCATTATATTTCTATTCCACGATATTGTATTTAAAAGAATGAAAATATATTTAGTGTTTCACAGAATCAGGCATTTTTACTCACTTACAAATGTTTTCATATAATTCATATAATAACCTAAAAGTAAGAAATACGTCTTTATAAGTTAAAGACAACACTTTTAAAACACATAGAATTCTATACTAACTAACATTTAATGCAATAAAATTAGGCAATACTTAGCTTTACATCTAAACAAAAATAATTCAATATTTTTAATTCGACAAAAATGTTCATGTTAAAAGGGGGTAGAGTTTAAACACCTGTTTTATGGACATAATAGTAAATACCGTCTTTATGCGCATTCTTTCCAAACTGATGTGTCTATAAAAATGACAAATAGCATTTTTGTCTTCCTATTTGATTTTTCTTTGAATTAAGGTTAAACATTATGTTAAACTGCTTTACAATTCTATGAACGATGAATCCTATAAGCTCCTAATAGCACTGAATAGAAACACATTTTTAATTGCATAATTAAGTACCATTTCAATCGGTTAATAAATTATAGAATGGAATAGAATAGAATAAAATGTTACATTGATTTAAGATATTGCTTCGCGAGGAAACAAACTACGGAACCTATCACATCTGTCGTAATACTAGCCATTAATATTGAAATATCATTATGTGGCATGTTGTTTTATTACCTAAATAAATCAAATCGTTACAAGAAATTCTTGTTAGCAATTAGATAATGACCAATTTGGGTACAATACTGTTTCACAGCAATTAAAGTCATATATTGAAATTTGAACGATGAAAAAATCTGCAATTTTGTTCACTCCTGCTCTATGGCTAACAATAATAAGAAATTCGAATGCAGCATAAATATATTATATCTGTCTACTTGAAGCAAGTAGTGAGCTACTTCACATACCAATGTTACATTATTTAAACTTTAATGTGTTGCAATGGTTTGAAAATATCACTTTCCAAAATTGAATTAATACGTATGAACTAAAATGAACATAAAATTTTAAACTTTGATTTCATATACTTGATCAAACAGTGTTTGGTGTCTGCGAAATTCAAACAACTTTGTCCGTGAATGATTCGAAGATGCCTTCTTATAACCACAAGCCCCTTAACTTATCAAAGATATTATTGAAAGGTTAATTAATTTATGGACCGTTACAAAGACATGAAATAATAATTATGATATAGGTATTTAATACACAGCTACGAACTTGTTTTTTTTTCAAATAAAGTTCCTTCAACATTGAAACATATCTCACAGTACACAATTGTTGAGAAGCGGTGCTGTCTAAATGGCGTCTAAATCTTATTATTCGTCAAAAGGTCATTAACATTAATAGTTCATTGCAAACAAAAGTTGAAAGTAAACACATTCAAAAGTCCTTATGACCAAACTGTATTATCTTAAAGACATTGACTGTTGAACTCTGTCCCTGAGTTGTAAATATAAAATGTAACCAGAGAGCTGATTGTCAAGATTTGAAAACATAACGTGAGTTTTTGTTTATGTGTCTTGTTCTCTTTCTTGTACAGTCTTAAATCATGTAATGAAAGGTAAAATTGTCTTACCAGGAGCATCTTCTGATTGTCTGTCATTAGTTACTTCTATTGCACTTCTGGTTTTACCGGCCTCGGTTGATTTACCGGAATCTGGGAAAATTGTTGAGCACTCTGGATTAATTTGTAGTAGTCCAGTAGGTCCGTACAACACCCCCATCTCCCTAGCTTCATTCTCTTCCTGTGCTTGCTGACGTCTCAGTGCAACCTGCGCCGCCATCACCCTTTGTCTCTCTGCAATAAGTGTGCATTTGGCGCACATGCAGTCTCTCCATCTACAGTATCGTTTATGTCCTTTCAGTGCTGACACAACGCCATGGTTTCTGCAGCGTGCGCATTTTGGTGTTCTGGGATATCTGTCAGATGCTGAACGCATGAATATACCATCACCTCCTGCAGCCTCAGAACTACCTTCATTGTTTCCCCGCTCGTCATCCGATGATGAAGACATTTTAAAAGTTTATTTCTATTACACAATATTATAAAAAACGTGTATTATCAAAAGAAATGTCAACTGTTAAGTAATGTCACGATGGTTTAGTAATTATGATCGGTTAACTTTTACTACACGTTTCTTATTTTACTATCATACAAGATTGTCCTATTAACATCAACCCAAAATAAGCATAAACCCCACACGATCGCGTCAAAAGACTAAATGATGAAGCGACTCTCTCAAATCGCGTGTTTAACCACTTAGGATGACAGAAGCAATCATTAAGAACCTCCCATTTGTATTCACGAGTTTTCAATTATTACCACCTTTTTACTTTATTTACTTTTTACCTTTATTTGCAGTTGTGAACGGGCTTTCAACATTTGTTTAACAAGCCGTCACTTGCCCGTGAATCGACCAATCAGATCGCGTTGAAAAAGGCTCTAGCAAATGCGCCTTCTGTGGTATCTGGTTACAGAAAGAACGATCGGGTTGTTTGCAAGTAAGACAACATGAAACTGTCAAACACGGGAGTTCACTATTCGATCATAATATTCAAATTAACTCGAGCAGAGCTGACAATGATTCGGCAGAATAATTGATTAAATGCAATAGTAAGAGTTAACATTTTCGTGATTTTAATAAATCAAGCTTATATTAGTTGTACTTATTTAGTGGTAAGTTTATAACATCTCATGATATCATATCTGAAAGAATATTTACGAATAAAAATCCAAATCTCCGATACAGAATTTCATTTTTTTCAGGAGTAAAATATATACATGTATATAGCGCGCTTATTATATATTCAGAGTGACGGTGTATGATTGCAAAATTCTGATATTTTGAATTATTTTATACATATATTTAATTGTGATAACCGGAGATTAAAGTTTACTGGTAAGTTTCATATTAAATATTCCGGCGATTGAAGAGTTGAAATTCTTCCATTCTTTGTGCTGTTGTAAAGCTTTCAACAGTCCTAGCTTACAACCTAGAAGAGAGCATTAGATTTTTGTAAGAATAAATTTAAATGTGTCTATGTATATGTGTACAAGTATGAAGAACACTGGACAAGGGCTCTCCTGAGGTCTGGGGTTCAAATCCCGGTGGTTCAGTGGTTAGTGCCCTGGACTTGTAATCCTGAGATCCGGGTTCGAATCCCGGTCGCGGCCGGTCATACCCTTCTATGAAAATTTGGCAAAAATGTCTTAATTTTCCTCCATATGTGCGGAGGTTGCCGGCTCCTTGTGGAAGGGTAAGTTAGTACTGGTTAGTATACAGTCCAGGAAAACTGGTTAGGTGGAAGGGTTCCTGTAGATAATTGAAAGATTGTTGAAAAACGGCGTTAAATCCCCAGTGACAATAAATCACATAAAACAAAAAACAAAACCTGTTTTATTGACGATAAAAGGTGTAGAATATTTAAAATAAGAACAACAGAGTATGTTGCCAACGTTCAATTGTTCAGCTGAAAAAAATGACGTGATGATAGAAGTATCAATTAATATTGATTATAAATGTAATTATACAATACAGTATCTTGTCTACTAATATATATGCTATTGTATTTTCAAAGACATTTACACCAGCTTGCAACTTGTTTGTCTCTATACGACAATAGACAAACACAACTTCATAATGCTTGATTTGATTTGTGTAGGCTAACGTATTACTGTGTAACGCAGATGTCGCGAGAAAAAAGAAACAGAAATACAATTTGAATAGCTTCATTTAGACAATGACGAGTGAGGTCATTGAAAATTGTACAATTTGTAATACGATTTCTTGTTTCTTTTAAAAGCCAATGATTTATTATCTCTGTCTTATACAAAAGAACGACTTGTCCAACATGTGTTTTAATAAAACGTCTCATAGATTTTCTTAATTGTTCGTTTATTTCTTTTGAGATATGGGAACATTTATCAGATTCTGTTCAGATGCAAAACTTTCCAGATTCTAAGAAAAGCGCCACAACCACTCGTAACCAACATGTTTTACTCACGGTGCGAAATTAATGGCTATTATCGTACAACATTAGCTTAATTGTGAAGATCTTTATGTGGTGACACATTTATCAATTTGATATGGTTTTCTTAAGATTATAATCAATTAATACATAATTCTCTAAAGCCACAACATGTTTCTAGTGACGTTCTTGTTGATATGCCAGTTGCAACATCTGGAGAGAAGTGGCTAGATTTTGTTTGTAAAGGAAGTCACACCTTACATTTCTGGGATATTTAATTACCTACTGCGACTGATGGTCTATTGTTTCAACATGATATCAATTGAACAGTGTCTAAATATGGGAGAAAAATACTGTTCTTGTTTTATATCGTGTCTCTTTAGCGTTTGCTGAACAATATGTCATAAAATCGTGTACTTCAGTTAATCGATCATGTCGTTGTATGATAGCTATAACAGTTGCATGTTATGATGCTGAATCTAAATGACAATTTATTAATTACAACCTGCTGTAAGGACTATTTGTAAGCGAATAAGTGTAGGAATATTAAATAGGCATTACATAAATGTAATTTTATATTATCCATATTCTGTGGTTTTCGTCAGGGATTTAATTTCGTGGATTTAGTAGGTCGGCTCATTTACGAAATCAAATCCTTACGAATATTAATGCTGAGATAGTAGCCAGCCAGCCAGCCAGCCAGCTAGCCAGCCAACCAACCAACCAACCAACCAACCAACCAACCAACCAACCAAAAATTGGCGATATCCGAAATTGTGTTACTTACAATACAACTTCCGGTATGATCCGAAACTGAGAAACAAGTTCCGGTGGTCTGTTATTGTTTAAGTAAACATACGTTAAGAAAATATGCCTACCAAATTCGAAACAAGTCACAGTTCATTGTTTAATGATAATTGATCATCATTTACGTATTTTCTCGAATAGACAGATATCTTATTCATTATTTGTAATCTTTATACTAATAAATTTTACAAATACTTCATCGCAGTTAAAGGCGCTAACGTACAAACCTTTTTAAATCGGAGTTTTTCCTTTTTTATAAATAAGATGATAATCAATGCTTCTTTTTAAGAAAATAGATGATAATGTATGGCACTTGCTTCTTTTCGAATATATCCATGTACTTAGACAAATCTAATTTATTATTTAGTATACAATTTATATATGTGACACGTACATTTAATTAAACAGAAAGAAAGCATCGACTATTGCTAAACTTTATGCTGTTTAAAAAGCAGTATTTAAAATTACATTTGTCATGTTGATCAAATTAGAGTATTTAATATCCGTTCAATCATTGCACACACATATTTTCGTATGTAAATATAACAGAGAAAAAAAACATATTAACCTTATATAATATCAATTTTTACGATCATTAAATCACTGTTATTGAAATCAACCCGACCTTTTTAATAGATGTTTATAACAGAAAGCACTGCTGTGCAGTACTTAATAACATTTCAAGTAATCAGCAAGAAGTCTTCCGAATAAAGAGCATCTACTGTTAAAAGAGGCCTCCATGGTCAGGTGGTTATGATCTCTGACTTGTAATCACTAGCACCTCACCGTTGTGAGTTCAAATCCCACCCAAGACCAGAAAATTTCACATGTGGGGAAGCTGTCCACTCAGCTTAGGGGAGGTCGTTGGTTCTACCCGGGAGTAACCATTCCTGCCTTTTTAACGCTGGAAAAGTCGCCAAATGACCTTGGCTGTAGGTGCGACGCTAAAATCCAGTGAAAAAACACCTATAAAGACAACTCCTTGCACGTAAGGAGGTCTTTACAGACTGATTTAAGCGCAATTTTGATGCGGTATAACTATAACGAATGTTATGATTAATTTAAATACTGCTCCCGACTGTTACAAATAAACTATTTTTAGAACGATTTGATCTCACCAGCGGTGGAAAATTGTTGAATACGTTTTCCTGTATCATCGTACGGAATGATTGACGTGTTTTGACAATGCTTAAATTACCTAGCAGTGAAATCATATACCCTAAATATAGGTAATAACTTATATATGATTTACTTATCTATTTAAACATAGCGACGATTTCAAAAGATGTTTCATATTTAAGATTAAAAAATTGACTTGCGGTGAAGTGTATAATAACGTAGAAAATTTCAATCAGAAAAACGGGCATTTAATTACCCTTCTAGTAACAAAATGGCAATTTCGAGCCCACCCGCTGAAATAATCAATGAGAGAGATCTGCCATTGCAATCATGTCACGAAACATTTTGGATTAAAAGTAACACAATTTACGGTAACAAGTTTTTTCCCATGAACGTCAATGTTCATTGAACGGGTAATGGTGATTTATCTTGATACATTGAGTTTATAAGGTGCATACTGCAGCTAAACTACCCGCGTTATTTAACACAAGTTTACCGATAACGGTAGGTTTTCGGTAATTATTTACAAAATTACTGTGATTTTTTTAATAATGGAATACAATTAATTGTTCGAATAAAATATCGTGTCATTATCAATATTTTACTATAAATGTACTATATTTTAATCGATGCATTAAAAATACATCGTAAAGATAAAAAGATACAAAGAATGAAGTCTGTATCGCCGCAGTGATAACTGGCTGTTGTTGTGTTATTGTTTGTGGTATCTATTCCGCCCCCCCGCGAATTTTAGTGTGTAGCACATATGATTAAGTTATAAAATATGAATATGTTTAATGTTGTTGTTGTTTTTGTTGTAGACAATATCTTGACAGCGCAACAAACTAGTAAAAATGATTAAAATATTAATGGTTCGGGCGTTTTTATTCCTCTGGTTTTGTCATATTCTCTCTTGATTGTGAAATCGTAATTATTGTCTTTATTTGAATAATACTCGTATTATCATAAGATATATACAGTGCGGCCACTCCGTAGCGGGCCTCTTTCGAGCAACAACCTCCCTTCAACATCAGCTTTCCTTTTGTCCACTGCATGATTTAACTATTACTTAACCTCTCTAGAGCAACAACCTCTATTCAACAACATAATTTTGCTTTTCCCAAAGGGTGTTGTTTTTGAGAGGTTTCTCTGTATATACAAAGGAAATAAAAAAATGGTTCACATTCCAAATAAATTCGAAATAAGTGGTGCAAGAAAATAACAAACAGATGAATAATTTTATCTAAATAGTTATAAAATTGTATTTTAACTGTTGTAATGTACTTCTGCTGCTTTACGTTTTAAATACTTGTACTGTAAAAACCTCACATTGTGACCACTTCGATATTACGATCACCTTGTTATAACGACCATTTATTTTCAGATCGACGTCCAATAATTTCCTCAAAATTTAACTTCATAATGAGACTACATCATTATTACAACCGATTTTTCGGGTCCCGAAGGTGGTCTCATTATCGATGTTATACTGTAGTAATAAAATATTTGTTTATTTTTCATTCCCTTACCATGGAAAAGCGCGTCTTAACTCCAACGACATGAAGATAAAATGAACAATTTTACATATTTGACAAACGATACATCAAATACGTCCTGAATTAAAACTATTACAGTTAAGTCATAAAAAAGTATTTACAATAAATATCAATTACTTGAAATATCTATCTGTGGTATTTAGACTGCATCCTTGTAATATAAAAACGATATTTTATTACCAGCTCAATAACAAAATACTTGGTTACTGTGCAAATGCGTTAAATCGTTTCTATGACATTTTTTTACGAACGCGCGCCAGAAGATTGCATGACGTCATCATTTCGGCAGACGACCGTCTCCAAGTCTTTGTCAATATGGTTACGTCTGAATAGTTCGGTCAGATTTCAGATTATCAGCAATCATTTACACAATAAGATTGCTCGTCCTAACGGTGATCTTGTAAATGACCGTTTGGTCCCAATTATAAGCTGAACGCGTCTAAACGAATCGATGAGTTCTTTGTCCATGGAGACGGTGGAAAATGGCCGCTTTTGAAAAATTTGTAAGTTAAACTTGCTACAACAATTGTTGGAGAAAGTGACAGATTTCTATCTATTGTTTCTTAAACATCGATGTACTGATTACATATAAAGTATTGATGTATTCTTGTCTTTTGAGATACATTTCTTACTTCAATGTTTATCAACTGTAGCCATCTAACTGTTACATTTCTACATTCTTGTGGCATGATGTAGCTAACATTAGATCACTTTTTATCGATAACTTTTAGGGGTTTTGACGATTAATGGTTTCTCGTTATTATATTGTTTTGTTGTAAAAGTTTGTTATTTTAAAACACAATTGTGATAATCTATTGTTTATAAAAATTTTCATTTTGTCTTTATTGTTACGTTCATATTTTACCAAAGAATATCATATAACATCGTCTGTACGACACTGATCGGATCTTAGTTCAGGAATATTTGGCGCGTGATAGCTGACTCGTGCCGAGAGTAATTTTGAAGATGTTCTCCACACAGTTTTGTTAATTGATATTACAGCCTCGTTTACTTAAGATAAAATTCCTGAAATTCTTAGGATAAAAATGTAGCATTTTTGATATAACAGCAGAGCAGGACGGAGCAGAGAAGACCAGAGCAGGGCAGATCAGCTACGTACATGTATGTAGTTTAGGATTCCAACATACGTACTTCAGCATCTATAAATCAATGAAATAAACATTCAAAGTCAAACTATACAAAATTCTTAATATAAAGAACTTTACAATTAGCAATAACATAAAAGAAAAATATGGAAATAATCAGGGTTTTAGTTGGAAGTTTTCAGACACTATCATTAAGCATCGACTGTTAAATCTATTAGATTCCAACTAGAGCCCTGTTTATTTTTTATTCATTTTTCTTTAAAGTTATTACATAATCTATTGTATATATTATTATTATTATATACATAATAGAAAATAGTGTTAAAAAGTGTAAATGATTACAAGAATACATTTACTACGTCGGGGTACAATGCTCACTACTCTCACACGGTGTACCTTCTAATTATTAACATACTTGGTAACTTATGGATTATGAACTGTTTATGAAAAAAATCATTCGACTGTTTCCCCGGTCGATTACGCTCAATAACAAACAATTGTTAAGCTGAAGTCATCCATTACCTCGCAGACAAAAAGACTTCATCCTCACCGACTCTCAAAACAGGAAAATAAAATTTCATAGCTCTGTAAAATGAGTAGACTATGATGGTTTTGGTCATTAGTTAAATGTCATTGTCATACGAATACTTTTTATGTAACTTTTTATCGTCAATATTTCATTGTGAAATGACCGTACCTCGTAATGAAAATGAAACATTTACAGGAAACTATTGAAATCATGTCATACATAATTAACTGAAAGGCCTTCGCTGCGAAAAGAACTTCAAGTAATTTTAAATTTACACGTGACAACAGCCGGACGGTAATACTTAAACGAGACATCTGGGACGGCCCGGTGACTCAATTTTGAAATTGTGTATTATCTAAAGTCTGGGTTAAAAAGCAGAAAAAGTCTAAATGTTATTTTTGCGTGTATAATGAATTTGAATTAATTTATTATACATGTATTGATTTAAAGATCAGCATAATTGAAACAGTAATATATCAACAAAATATAATTAAAAGTGTTCATTTATATGCTCACACTTGTTGTAATAAATTGAGAATTTCAACTTTACACGTTTACACTTTTCTTAAAGACAAAGAAAAAAGATTGAGTTTTAGACATAGCTTAATTCTTTTAATCTGCTTTATATATTTCTCATTCAACGGTTAATCACAATTCTGAGTCTAGTCTGGTGTCATTCCAAGACTGTTACATCTCCCTTCTCATGGATTTTCCCGCCACATTTTTGTTCGGCAGTATTTCGTGTGCATAGACTTACCTAAATGGTAATCTTATAGCTTGCGAAACGGTATAGCACTTCTCATGAATGTATTGTTTGGAAATGTTTGAAAATATTTCGTGAATATCACGTATAATTAATTAGTTTCTTTTCTATTTTGTATTTTAAAATATGACATAAACTTTATATATAATACATTACGGATATACTTTATACTACTTTACATCCATTTTTGACAGCCGCCCACGAATTTTAATAGCTACAGTGTTTTTACGTCGGCGTAAGAATGGCTCAAATTTAAGTAAAAAAAACATTCTTAGCACATTTTCGGGTTTTTATCTCTATTTGCAACAGTATCTCAGTTGTATATAGACGGGCAATTAACCAAACTAATTACAGTTGTAACCTTTTTCTCCGAATGCAAATGCCAACTTTACAATCCGTACACCTGACCATCCCTGTCTGTTGAGCGAAATGAGTGGACATGACAGGTTTTATGTTCATACGAACTACGCTCAAACGCCGTCTTGATTCCTGTCCATCGTTATCAGTGGTAGGAACTGTTATTCTTTATTATGGTGACAGGCATATCTAGGGACAGAAAGGATTTATTTATGTATTAAAAGAGGCAGTATATTGAATGAAATATCAGTCAGGACATTGTTTCGAATGATGATATGATGAGATTTAACAGTGCCGTTGGTGTCCACTCTTTGGCATTGAAATACAGTCAAACCAGTGAACAAAGACCACCCTTACGAAAGATAAAACGTGGCCTTTATTGACAGGTGACCTTTATCCGGAGGTCAGTTTGTTCTGAATAATCAATGATAATTTTTTAAAGAAATACCTTATTCACAGGATGGCTTTTATTCGGAGGTGGTCGCAAACACAGGTTAGAATGTATAGCATTAATCCTTGTTTTGTCGATAAAAATGTGAGATTTTTGTTCCAAAAGAAATGCACATGTAATCGTTGATGGATTCAGTCTGCTTCGAAACAAAATATTCAATTAGTATTTTCAACGCAGTAACTAGGATTGTGAAAGTTTAGCACCAGGGGAAACAACTCCAATATATCACTAACTTTTTGAAGATTCGAAGTAAAATTATTTTTTTAATATTTAGTATTTTCTCTCAAAACATTTTATGAACTTGCATATTTGAAACAAACCCTTTAGTGAGTTTATGCAATGATTGCGATGTGAGCCAAGTCTGACGCATACATAAACTCTAAGAAATGGAAGTGTAGTGTTACGATTTATAATAAGAATTTATTTGCACCCACACAAGAATTAGATTCATATTAAACAGCTGAATAATACGAAACTTTGGTTTCTTTTGAAAAAATGTTGGCGTTTACCTCTTAAATTGTCTATTTTATTTGATAGACTGTTAAATGTCTTTAATAAAATTTATTTTATAATAACTGATATCCCGGATTAATACATTCGGAGACACTTAGCACGAAATAACACCCATAATCAATATTATAATATACATGGAATACCAAACTGGACCGTCTGAATCACGTGATAGTGCCATTTTGCATTCTTATACTCTACCATTTTTGCAATGGCTTCGTATCTGTAGTTCTCAGCACTTATTCAATCGATTCTCAATATAGAATACAATAATCACAGTCAGTTTTGGGAATACCGGTATGATTTTTATTGATAAAGTATTTTCATATCCAAGATTCATTCTGAGAGTCTTTTCAACATTCAACAGAAAAGGTCTCCGGTAACTTGCGAAAGAACAAATTCAATGTATCAAACAAAACTCGTATAATATCGCTGTTTTAAACAGGCTTCGCCCCTCCCCCAAATATTAATTAACGCAGCTAAATATGAAGTCGCGGCCGTGGTCCAGTGGTTAGTACCCTGGAGTTGTAACCCGGAGATCCGGGTTCGAATCCCGGTTGCGGCAGATCATACCCTTCTATGAAAATTTGGCAATTGTCAGCTCCTTGTGGAAGGGTAAGTTTGTACTTGTTAGTATACAGTCCAGGAAAACTGGTTAGGTGAACCGATCGCCGAATAACTGAAAAAATGTTGAAAAACGGCGTTACCCCAGTGACAATAAGTCACATAAAACAAACAAACAAACAAGCAGCTAAATTTGAAGTCAACTCTCGCGCGTTCTAATGTGTTTATAAAGTACATAAAATGTTTATTAATGTTCGTTACTTGTATCTCTAAATCTTATCGAATAGGCTATCAATCTGATTCCCCTATTCACAATGTCGTTTTAATAATTATCACGTGACTGACTGAAGCCAACCAGACAAGAACATGATCATCATGATAATGTTATCTGGTAATTATACATGATGTAATGCATTTCGCTAATATGCAATAAAGAATATTTTTAGGCATACCTGCTGTTAGGACATTATCAAATATTTTGATTCGTTAAATTCTCCGTGGGCGTGCGTTCGGAATCTGATATGTGCCTTTTAGCAAAAAAATTCGAATCGTTTCAAATATGTTTTATACAATAAGATAATGGCCTCACAATAAATATGGTCGTAAAATCACCACATGACCATGAAATATTCATAAACACCATCTTTTTGTCACGGACAGATAGATTGTCATGAAAATCAGTAAAAATCTGCATTGCACTCCATTACTCTCAACACTGAAGAAATAGTCGCCAAAATTAATAAAGGAATTTATGGTGGAGAGAAACTATTGCAAGTTTCTGGTTACGCCACTAAATGTGTCTATTCATTATTCTGAAACTTTATTAAACTGTCACAACCATTCCAAAATGACACTGTCAAATTTACGGAAATTTATTGAGCATTAATATTTATTCTTTGTTTCGAAATGTTTGTATGTTTGACATTTTGACGTAAATCTCTCATTTTTTTACTGACTTACAAACATACAAACTTATATTGCCCCAAACAGATATGCATTTTAGTAAAAAAAATGATAATAAGTAATGGCTTTTTGTGTGGCAGTTGAGCCCTGACAATTTATTTTGATCTTGACCGAACTTGAGATGGGATTTTTTTCTTTGGGTTCATTTTCGCATTCTGGAAAACGAACATTATGTCACCTTGATAAAAATTGAAACTTACGGTGACTAGGTGGACTGACAAAGTTTCCATTACCATACCCATTGATCAATTGTTTTGTTTTAATTAATTACTAATCGAACCTTTTAACACCAATAGAGACAGTTTCTGACAACTAGTATAATTTACACGCTCGGTGTAATACATTGAACAAAACGGATGCATTTTTGCTTGATTCGATTAAATTGAACGATTTGCTAATCAAACACAGACAAAAATCCGGTGGCACGTGCTGAACTGATTTTAGATAATTGGTGACTCTTTGTGTTTTGGTGAAAATTTGGACAAGAGGGAACCACAAAATCTAATACCTAGGAAGACTAATGAAGCTACGTCAATGAACTAAAGTAACGATATTATCTTTAGATAAAGGCGATGACAATATTATTGATGTACTGTTACAGGTGATTAACGATTTCAAAACGCTTTTGAAATTTCCGTATTATCCGTCTGTAGGTAATGCGATTCCTTGGAATACTTGGGACTTCATTTGTTATTTAACGGCTTTGTTACATTGATAAGACATTTGTCATCCTAATTGTGAAATTGTGTTATGGAAATTATGAGTTTGTATGGAAAGTAGACGAAAAGACGAACGTAATATGATATCCAATTACACGGCTTGGAAGTATGAACGCATGCTGAGTATTTTTTTAATGTTTCTGTGTATGACGATAGCGGAAAATAACATTTGACGTATAAGCTATGATTAAATTTATTATATGAAATCTACGGAAGTTTTTTAATCATAAAGTGATAATATTAATTGTTATTTTCATTGATTTAGATGATTTATGTCATGTTTTAATTGACAGGTGTGTGACGTGAAATTGCAATAACTACATGCACTGTCGTACAAAGTTCGTTCGTCAGCAGCTTATGTGCGGAAATAGTGAATTTTAAGTGAATTTAACGACAGTATGCGTATAAAAGTTTCCCGTATAACTGTACTAGAATTTTATTGCGTATAATTTTAAATTTGCCATTTCTTTTTCTCTGATTCGATTTTTTTGTCGTAATGATATGCAAGCGACCGTTAAAACAAAGAGGAAATTATTATATTCACTCCAATTTAAATAGTTCAGAAAAAAATGATAAAACTTAGATATATAAAATGAAAAAAAATCAGAATAACATAAGGCTGGAGAAAAAAGGGTCGTGTTTACGGTCACCTGACCAAGAAATAGGGTAGGTAGGTCGTGACACTTCTTTTCTATTTTTTTATAAACATGACTATTGTTCTTTGGAGGCACCATTCGTCCCAAAATATTTTCGTACATAGGATTTTCCTAAGACCAAAAATAGGGTAAGCGTAAACACGATTATTTTTTTCTCGCCCAATGACAAAATTGTTAATAGTTCTCAACTAGAATGATATTAATAATAATAATAATAATAATAATAATGCATTATTATTATTACAAACCACCCACTTTCAATTTAATTCAAAAAATTGATTTTTAAATGGTAAAAATATTAAAATGAATTAATCTATGACGAGCAATATAAAAAATTGAATATATCTGCTTCATGGAAATATGATTGACTATTAACTGACATGGAACCAACCCAGTAAAAAAAAATGTTACAATTGTTTTAATTCCGCATATTTTGAAAATGTTGTGTAATAAATTAAATTTTTAATATTTTTTGTATAACCAGACGATTCAACCGAGATCATCCAGCAATCGTTTTTTTTTTCAGAAGTCTAGCTTTATTACAAAACAATAATGCGCATATTCGCTGTCAATCAGACATCAATCATATTCACATTAGACACGTGACTAGTTTGATATGCAGAAAAAGGCTTTTGCCGTTCATTAAAAAAAAGATGTACTTCATTAACCTAATACAGAGGAGAATATTTACATACAGAATTTACGTTTATGTGCATGTAATCACGATGTATTGTGTACGTGATGAATACTATCTCAACAATCGCATTACGTGGTAGAAATATACACAACAAATCCAATCTATCAAATTATTCAAACACATCTATTAGGGGGCACGCCGTCAGTGCAGGCCCCTTTTTGGCGAACAATCGGACTTATCTCGTCTACAAGAATTTATATCAATTACATAAAAAATTATTGTAAGTCTATTTTATCTGTGAACGAATGTATATCTATGTCATAAAAGAAAGAATTTTAAAAAATGGTAGCGTAAATACTTGACAATGAAAATTTCATTTTTTCAAATTTGAATTAATATAATGTAATTTAATTGATTCACATTAATAATACCTTGATCTTTCCATAATAGTCAAAATGCACTTGATGCGCGCTATAATGGTGAAGTTAAATGAACATATTCACAATTTACATAAAATTGCCCAATTTCATATTGATAGTCCGGGTTTATAAATTTATGTTATCTTACAATAACAAAACGATGTGACAAGGCGTTTTGTATCTCTATTATTTTTATGTTTGATTTTCTTTGTACTCGGATGATTTGAACTTGTCATAGATGGCGCTTTATCTGTTAAATCAGTATCATCACTGCTGACAGACAAATTGTGAACTATTTCATACTCAATGAATTAAGTATTAAATGCATGGACGTAACTTTCAACTTAATTGTTGTCATGAAAATTAAGGTTAATACAAGCCTGCTATCAATTCTTTGTTTGAGTTTTTCTTCAGTTACTTACATCTAGTCCAAATGAAATTTTAATTTCTTTTTTACTGAAAAAATATTCGATTAATCTTGGGTTTATAATGTATATTTTATTCCAAGTTCGGGGCAGAAGCTGTCTCATTGATAAATGTAATCCCTAAATACCACGTAGGTTTACTGAACATTTTTCTTTGAGTCAATATGAAGATTTTATCGCAAATCTTGATGATGGCGAGTAACATAAGACACGTAATTAAATTGTTCGCTGTCTAATATATTAATAATAGCAAAATTTATACACATTTCATGTGAATGCGAATTTAATGGCGGAAATCCCATGAACTCATTACCAGATTTTTTTCGTAATTAATGTATATATATATAGCTGAACTGATATCTATGGAATATAATAAATATAAAAAATAAAACGATACTATATTTGATGCTTATTTTATAAACCTTTAATAACTTCAGCGAATCGCTAATAGACTAAGTTAATTAGCAATTTTCCCCAAAAAGGCGAACTTTCAGAACTAAGATTAAAAGGATGAAAACTAACCATGCCATTGCAAACTTTAAAACCTTTTCTATGTTAGGAATTCAAAAGAAAATTAATTTGTGACAAAAATCTGATGTAAATCTTTTCTATTGGACCCGTAGATTTTATCAGCGGTTACTTATTTGTATCTCATTTGTTAATTAAGTTTTAGCAAAAGCCACTAATGGACAACCCCCACAACATTGCATATTTCATTTTCACACTTTGTTACACAGTAAATTAAATCATGGTATTTTTCAAGGGCTTCTAGTACGGACTCACACATAATCAAAATTCATGGATCTAAATAAAAATAATTTGTACAAAACAATTTGAAAAATTCAAATACTTGAAGTTATAAGTTAGAACTTGAAAATCCTTTCTCATCATTCAATAATGAGTTGTATCGCTGAAATAATTAATCTATAATACAGAATTGCATACATATATTTGGACGCGTAGATGATCGTTCAAAATCCTATAACTCTTTAGGTATGTAAATATTCTTTATGGGATATAACAAAATAACAAATTTCCAGTGTAAAGGATATATATATATCATCCGCAATGAATAGTTTCAAAGAATGCTCCGTATGTGAAGCGAGCTTGTCCAAATTGATATATTCTGTTCCTTCCATTGTCCCTTGAAATCACCTCAGCATTATAATGCCACTGGAAAAGGACATAACTGCTCAATAAATAGCTCATTATTTTCATTTAATGGCTAAAGCGAGGTGGTTATAACACATTAAATGTTTCACCCGTATAGTTATACTTTGATCTTTGTGGACCATCGTCAGAATGACACATACAGGTATATATAATCATATTACGCTTAAATGAATAAAAGACGTTTGAAATATTAAGCTTATAAACACACACCTTTCACGTAATTCAATGCAAAATGGCTAGCTGACAATCTCCCGGGGAAATTAACGCAATATTCACATGAAAAAGTAACAATGGTTAATTTTCTCATGTCCTTTTCTTTGCACTCATTTAGCCTTTGACTTCTCCATTTGAACAGAATGGCTGTTTCCATTCATGACAAAAGATATTTGAAAATATTTCTAACATTATTTTATGTATGTCTCAATAGCTTGTTGAAGTTCAGTTCATGTTTGGTCAAAAGGTATTGTAAATTAATGGTTCATATTTGTTTAACTATATCACAGTCCATGCAAATCTGGTTTAGAATACCGATATCACATTTGTCTTGTCTGATTGGTCAATGAACAATTCGATCGATTTTGATTGGTTGAAAGTTACACAGCAACAAACAAAAGAATGACAGATGTATATGTAGCAGAATTACCTGATGCTGTAAATGTCGAAGTTAAGTTATTATATTTGAATGGAAGACATATTTATAATGAATGTATTGGTGATTATCAGGAAAATAAAAAAATCTCGTAACGGGACGTATAACACTTTATAATCTCAATACAAAATCATTAAAAGCTTTGGTCACTTGGAAAGTCCTCCAGTTTGGACGTTGGTGGAATACCCTAGGCGTACATTTGGGTAAACCCACCTACCTTCAGTAAGATAGCTAGACACCTTCCTCACGAGTGATTTTTTTCCAGTTCCGTGTGGGACTCGAACTCAAAGCGGGGTGGGGATGATGGTGATTATTAGCTAGAGACCATAACCACTTAATCACAGAGGCCCACCGCTAATATTACCATATCACTCCTCAATAATGTGATTAAGACACCTAAAACACATTCCAATAACATTTAATTGGTACTTACAATTACGTTTCCAATGCTATTGGCGTAAATAATTGCAATGATATGATACAATATTCATATATCCTTCATATATCTCACTAGGCCAACCGTTTTTTTGGGGGGGGGGGAGGCTTCGTGGTCTAGAGGTAGAACGTTAATTAATACATGTGTAAGCAAAGTCGCTTGTTTCACAATAGAGCTAAAATAATTTGTATAATCTAAGACCAACCGTTAACAGCTACAGAAGCAAAGAGAGAATGCCAGTCTCCTGTCATTTGAGAAGAATATCAGAGCATACCCGACGAAATTTTAACCTTTGGAGATATAGTCGAATCTGATAACATTGTTTGAATCCGACAGTTGACTGATACTCAAGTATCTCTTCACTACAACATCGAGTACATTTTAGTAATACGATGCTTAACGTTTATCTGACTGTTTACGATTAGCAGTCTGTGGCTGCAACATATGTTTAATTCGGTGTACAAAATAGTTCCCCATTACAGGACGCCCCAAGGAAGGTTTTATACCCATAATGTCTGACATTAGTATTTCAAAACAAAGCGGACAGACTTTAGGAACCTTTATAATTTTTATAGGTTTCCATGATAGAAATGATTAACCGTGAGATGTTTAAAAAACAATGATAACTCTTTGAGTTATTGTCCATTTTAATTTGCATTGAAGTCCATGGGAGTAGCCATTTTTTTCGAAGATTTAAGAAAAAAAGAAGATATATTTCAATGAAAACAGCTTCACCAACAGCAAAGGTCACGTGGTGACTTTCCATCTATAATGCTGGAGGAAGACCCCAGGTCTACACCTGTGTAAAACCAATGACCATCAGTTAGCTGGACAGGTTCCTCGCAAGTGAATTTTGTCTGATCTTGAGTTGAATTCGAACTCCCAGCAGGGAGGGACTAGCAATTATTCGTCAAAGACCATTAAAACTCGACCTCGGAAGCCACGTAGATTTTTCATTTGTTTGTATATATATATTTATACTGTGTGTGACACACAGTTGATTAAGACATTACACAACAATCGTTTGAAACAATAATTGGAGCGTAGTAATTCTTTAAAAAACCGTTTTGAGCGTGTAGTGACAGTGATGCATTTAAACTTAGCATTAAAAATATTTGATTGATTAAATTACCGAATTGTTCACGTATGAATTCTTGATTTTGCGGGTTCCCTCCCAACCCAAAATATATATAGAGAGATATACTTAGTGGGGGTGTCATTTCATTAGGCCGGTACAAAATGTAAAAGACAAGTTTGGAAATCAAGACTGGGCAGCCGTAATTCAGCTATTTCAAAAAAGGTAACCTACCAATGGTGTGTGAGTCAATCAACGTTTTAAATTTATAAAGGTCATTTACTGATATTTGATGACAGTTTCCAATTGTACTAAAAGTATCTGTTTGCATTTTATGGTTGCATAAAATATGAATAATTAGTAACTACTTCCAGCATGTAAACTAACCATCGTGTATTCTTATTGTGTTAGAGAATAAATAAAATAAACATAGTGACACAGACGCTGTTTTAATTTACTTTAAACATTTTATTATCAACTGTTATGAATATAGTCCGTAATTCATCAGCGGAGCTTAAATGTGTTTATTAATACCAATATTTGAGAACAACATGTGCCGTAACAATAACATGAATAATAAAACAGACAAGTTCCATTTTTCTCTGAATCAGAAAGAAGAGATACGCACGTCTAAATGTATGGAATATTCCATAATTCTCCAACTTCTTTTATAAGTGTAACATTTATTGTGTCGACCAAAATGTCATCCATACTCAATAAAATGACACATGGTGAACGCGGGGCTTTGTGCCACATAATTTGAAGCTGACGTCTTTTATTCTATCCTTAAATAAAAATGAAAGTAACAATAGTGATGCATCATTTGAAACTATGCAAAGTATCATTCAGTGATTATTTTGGTGACAACAAACGGGCGCTTAACATCTGTGAATGGTAATATATTGCATTTCTAACACATTTAATGGGTTGAGTTAAATCAAGGGATTACTCTATGAATCCCTTATGTCTTGGCTCTATGAGATATGACACCCCAAATGTAAAATCGCTTATTTCAGACAACCGAACTTTGAATTGTCTGTAATGAATACTGTACAATAGGCCAAACATAGAGTTGCGCATTGCACATATCCCTAAGCATTAGCACTGGCGGATTAATCTGATCGTTTTATCATGTAAACATACTCGTTTTTTACAGGTAGAAAGTAGGCAAAATATACGCACACCAGATAATAGGCATTTATTTGTTTTATATATGTCCGCAAATATGAGGACGGTAACCGAATGTGATAATCTAGCATGTCAATATTTTGTATATATTTTCCAACTTTCCAACGATATTAATTAATATTTCTTAAACGGACAATCGAATACTTTACAACCCGGTCGTAAATTATTCTATGTTGATAATCAACCCATTTTAAAAGCCAACCTTGGGTCTCACCATCTCATATTTTTAATTAAATTCTTATAAGAGATCAGTAAATTATAACAACAACGCCTGTTTCCTGCATGACCTTAAATTACTCTTTGATTAACACTAACAACCCCTCACAACGTTTTGAACTGTTAAACAAGTTATTGAAAGAAAGCACCATTCCACTGTCAAACATCCAAAAGAGATGGAAAAGCAAGACGTTGTGGTTTTGTAAAATGTAGAGAAAATTAATGCAAATTGTATTGATAAATGAAAGGAGCTTGTCATAAAAAACTTGATATACTCCCGGTCCAATGTCTATCATTATCTTTCTTTTTGTTAGATATAAACAACAAAAGACAGGTAGTAAACTTAGCGATATAATCGTGGTGTATTGTTGAAATGGCCATCCGTAACGGGTATCAAAATTACTTTTCTAAAGAAATGAAAACAAGTTGTGATGATATTGTATTCGATTAACATTTAAAATGCATTTGTCAAGATTGAGAAATCATATTCCAACAATCAAGCGTTCAATTTTAACTCTCGACACTATAAGGATATTTTATACATGGCAGTGATACACAATTAGAAAGTTAATATGACGAACGAGTTGACACACGCTGAAATGTCAATGTTTCTCGATAAGGTTTATTAGGTTATCATGCTGTAACATAAGTCACAGATATGGGCATGTCTGTACAAAGCACTTAGAATTGTTTCATATTACGACCCCCATTCTTCTTCCGAGTCACGGATTATTCGATATATCCATCTAGTGATTTACAATCCAACTGCATTAACCTTAATGTTTGCGTCATGTTGAACATAGTATTAACCCGTTTTCATTATTAGTTCAAAACTGTTGCAGAAACAGGGTGTAGCCTTCCAACATAAACTCCGATTTTGAATTGAAATCGGGATTCCTTATGTATGATCCTAATCGTTTAAGGCAATACCTATCCATACACAATTATTAAAAAACAAACATGCATCATATCGATACTCGCCACTTTCTAAGTAACATGAAGTGAAAAAAAACTAATCTTAAATAAACAAAAGCTCTTACTTAAATGATACCATTTGAATACGAGATGTTTTATGTAACTTATACACAAATATGAATTGAGCGGCTAGTCGCAATCTGGCGAATATTTGACAGAACATATAAAACAGATTGATTTTCAATATAAGCATTAAATGAAGTAACAACACGTATTTATTGGAAACAGTTCCTTACGTATGTCCTCAGTTTCTCGAGGTAATACCCATTTATAGGCAATGCATCAATTAACACATAAATTGTGTTCAAAAGACCTTGGAATGTTAGTCTTTCTGCGTACGAAATTACAAATCTGCATCTGTCCCTAATACATACGGGTACTACAGTGTTTCTTCTCAGTGAATTTACAACCATTTTGAATGAACAGTTATACCATGGAGTGATAACGTAAGACATTGTGCATATTGTATTTCAGATCTTCTATTTGCTTACATTTGTGTACTGTCTCTTTTTTCACTGGGTTTTACGCTATTTTTCAACATTTTTTCAGTAATATATGGCGGCTGAATCAACCAACCAGTTTTCCTGAACCAGTACTAACTCATCCGTCCACAAAGAGCCGGCACCTTCTCCACATATGGAGGAAAAATGACATTTTTTGTCAATTTTCATAGAAAGGTATGACCTACCGCGACGGGAATTTGGACCCGGATCGCCGAGTTACAAGTCCAGCGCACTAACCACTGGATCACGGTCGCGGCTCTGTAGTGTCTCAATTAAGTTTGTTGTTTCCGTTCGTTTTTCTTTTAAAGCCAGAGCTACCAACGGCAAAATTGAAACAAATATTTTCCGAATCATTTATGCTTTGCTTGGGGCCTCCGTAGGCAAGTGGTAATGTCTCTTTCTAGTAATCACAAGCCCTTCATCGCTGTGAGTTCAAATCCCACTCGGGACCCGACAAATTTCACATGCGACGAGACTGTCCAATTAGATTACGGAAGGTCGGAGGCTCTATATGGGTGCTCAACTTGGGTCTTTCTTCGCTGTTAAAGCTCGAAAGTCGCCGACTACATGAAACTGGCTGTTGGTGCAACATTAAACCAAAGTGAAAAAATAAAATTAAGAAAAGTTTATGAGCGAGTTTGCAATAGCGAAGTGCAAACGGTTAAAAGCATTAATTTTAGGCAGGGTACGCATGTAGCACTAACAAAAAGTTGAAGCGCGTACCATGTTACAAAATTGATGATATGACGCGACGTAGGAGTGAGTTTGCATTTTTATTCTGAAGTGTATCTTTTACAAAAAATAGGATTATGAAATATACCCCATAGTGGTTAGTCTTTTGTGGTTTCTTACATGATACATTATGTGCAAATTAAGGAACAATATATTCATCATGACAGCAATATGATTTCGTGACAATATGCATCCTTTCTTGTCACCATCAATTGATGGGTTTGGTATAAATTGGGAGATTTTATCTTATATTTCTGTTTTCTTAAGGTGGTTATTTCATCTGATACATGAGGACTGATTGCGACTATAAAGAGTTATATGAAAAGTGATTTATACCATATAATAAAACACAACAGTGATGTATAAAGTACCGTTATTAACTTAATGTGTAATACGATTATTATTAATAAGCAGCCGATTAAGTACGCTTCAGTGCTTGTTTGTAATAAAATGAATGCAAACCAGGTGTTTGAACATAACCATATATGTCTCGGTTGTGATATAAACATAATGCAAAGTTCAGAACAACACAGACAAGAATGTTCTGAAGTGGACGTTCAGGTACAAGTCGTAATCCTTGAATAAACTTGGAAAGGGTCACCCAGACGAATTAGCAGATATGTATGATAATGATGAAGCTTTCAATGCGGCATTCAGGTGATTAAACTCAGGTCATGACAGTAGTTAATCAAAGTAGGATTACGAGAATGTTTTCGATTTTTTTTTTACAAAAATGTTTTTTTAAATATGGTGTTTTAATACGTCAATCTTCAATCTGTGTTGGTCTTTGTATTCAAGAAGACAAACATCATGGTCAGAAGGTTAAAACTTACAACGCACATACTTAAATAATTTCTAAATCACATAACCAGATCGAGCGGTGACGGTCTTCATAATTGATTTATTTTTTGTCTCTGAGTTTCTTACTGAAACCAATTTCAATAACCTTAAAATAGGACGTACCAGGCACAAATCATCCATTACAATATCAAGTACCATCAATTATTTGTTGATGATGTAGTCAAAAGAAAGGTTCAAACGGTTAGTGAGTGTACATATTAACCAACAATGCACTAAAAGCGGCATTGAGATAAATAGGGAGTTACATAAACCAAAAGGACACGACAAAGATCTAAAGCATTGACTCGATCCATAGAGGAAATAAAGGGATGTTCAAAACACTTGGCAACACAAAGGAAAATAAACATTTCAAGAAAATAAGCAACAGGAGTTAGAACGATCACTGCACATGCCGGATTTGTTAACAGTTTCACAATAACCATATTCCCCCCGGAATGTTATATTGTCGTATAATAACATTATTTAATCATATACAATGAATAATAATTCTTCGTCTTTGCAGTATGAAATTTCAAAAGAAATTGCTGCGAATTATTACAATCAATTTTCCATACGACTGGTGTTGATTCTCGATCCGTAAATGAAATTATGAATTTCATATAAGCTCCATTGTTTTAATGGTTTTGGTTAAGGAATATTTGATTTGAAAACATATTTTTTGAGTACGGACTTCAAACATTATTATAGTGTAATACAAGACGATGATATTGTCCTTAGCATATTAGTGAACATCATTGAGTACAATCATGCTTAGTTAATAATACATAAAAGCGGCTTAATATTCAAGTGGTTCCGTGTATTTGTTACGTTTCAATCAGTGACAATGTCCGACTCGGTTTTACATTTAATGAAAAAGCGACGCAGTATTGAAATATTGTTCAAGTTTCAGGAATACAAATACATTTGATATTCCTCCATTCATTGAGCTGTCTGTTGAGTCTGTTAACCCGGGTATGAATATCACTCTCTCTGTTTTTCTACTTCTCAAGAGTGAGTGAAACACCAATGATAATATTGATACAAATTGTTCAATGCGAGAGATGAGACAGAAACGAACACAATAGGTATGGAAACAATCATGGTAGTCCCCCGCTGTTAAGATGTGTTTACAACATGAAGGCTTCTATTCACCATCCAGCCACTTACCAATGCTACAATATACTTCAGATTTATTATTTTGTAACACGTGTGTTTTATTCTACTAAACATAGTAAATACTTATGTTAATGAGAACAGAATCTCAAGTACGTGTATTAATATCTGTGTGTATATTATAATTTAGAAATTTATACTCAGTAGCTCTCGCTCAATAAATTTAATCATCATTTGATGATTTTTTTCAGAGTTCTGTTCTGAAAGCCATTCTCGCGGGTTTATGTATTGGTTGTACTGTATTTGCTGTTTCTGTGACTTTTGATTGGAGTTGTGTTTGTTGATTTATCGATACAAACCGTGTGAAACATCCATCTTGTTACATATGGCATATCCTCCGACCCCATCTTTTCTTCCTTTAATTTATAATGAACTCATCTCTTGATAAGGAGGTAAAGAGATGGCAGAACAATATCTTTAATCACAATAATTAGCAACATATCGCTTTGACATCTGTTGGAAATAGTATGTCATGAAGCGGGCATAGGCAAAGATCGACCATCACGAACGAGAGCCATTCTGGAGAAATGTAACATCGCAGTTGGGTATAATCCACAGTATATTGTATCTAGCAATGAATCTGAAACAAAACCGAAATTTTCGTGCTTTCATATCAATAACTAAATTTCGTGTAATTATAATACATGAACTAATTTCTGAGACCAATGACATCAAGCCAACACAACACAACAGCTCGTCTAAAAGTCAAGCTATTATTATCACTGAGTCGTCGTCGTTGCCGTGCTAAAACTTTAATGTAGCCCGTTACGCAAAAACTTTTAAAGATATCAACACGAAACTTGAAATACTTGATTATTATGAAAGGCATAGTTGCAAGACAAGGAAATTTGGCGTTATGCCCCTTTTTAGCTTAGAATTTTGATCAAAATTGCTTATTAAATAGAATGATGTAAAACAAACGAGCGCTGGTGCCGCTCTGTGGAGCTGTTTCTTTAAATGTCACATGTTTGGCAGTAAACAGTTTTAAAAAAAGGGTAGTACTCGCCATGAACTGGCCACAATGGTCATTAGGCGTGATTACATGATAAGGCAATGCCCCGACATCAGAGTCGCTGATGCTTAGGTAACCGTCTTGTAGTTACTTGCATTACGTGCCATAAATAATGATTATTGCAATCTTACAACAATTACCAGTATCTCCGCAAAATTATAAATACTTCTAATAACTGTATAAAGACTTTGCGTCCAGCTATAGTTGTAATTGCGACGACATCTAGTGAAATGACCCTTTCTGCCAGTCAGTTTGTAGGTTGTTTTTATTGTCTGTTCATTATTAGTTTAAAGTACTAAACTATTCAGAAATCACATTTTCTGCAGATTTTATTTCTTCTGTAAATTAAATGAAAATACGGATGCATGAATATATTAATACGATTCAAAGAATGGAGGATACTTTAAATTTATTTTCTTTTTCACGAAAAGATCAACAACTGTAAAATGCTACCAGCAGGTGCGAGATTCTCCCGGACTGACAACAAGACTTACCTAATGGTTGACACGAACAAATCTGAATTAATATCAAATGTACAGCAAATCGTTTTGAGAAAAAGATACGAAAGCGATATTGAATAAGTTTGCAAAGGAAGCTTAGATAAAATCATTTCATTATAGATTGGATAATATATCAGCTAATTATTTGAAGTACCGTCTTTCAATAAATTTTGGAACTAAATCCGGGTGATGATCAGTAGCGTAAATAATCGTAAATCTAGAAAGAGTGTAAAATAACCCTGATGGTAAAAATACGAAATATCCACCATACAATAAGCTAGTTTTACTGCTAAGAATAAAATTATCAATAAAATGATAACATACGTCACAAAAGGATATTATATCATTGTATAACTTACGATTCAAAAGCTGTCTATAGTATTAATTATTTATAACTGTTATTATTTGTTTTATATCATTATGTGACATCAAAAAATATATGATTTGCATTTATGAATTTTGTGAAAGGAATTAATAATACGCTGTAAAATGAACAACAGACACTGTTAGAGTTTACACTGACTTTGTGTTCTGTTATCGATAAAGTGGCAATTACAGATGTTCCTCAATTCCAGACCACGTGATCTGAAAAATGACCGACGATTTAAAATGTCGGAAATCAAAGTGAGGAGGGATATTGGCAATTAGACGATGTTTACCTAGCTAATACGTCTGCCATATCTGAGTAGAATTTCCGACACATAAATGATAACAATTGTAATCTTAATTTGAAATCTGAGATTTTATATTGAAAAACGTTGTTCATTTCTCTACTGTGTTTGATACAGGTTTTCAGTAGCCGTAGACAAACATTGACAAGATCTCTATGATTAATCTAGACAATTTTTTTATACAAATGGCCCATTAAGCATTCTATTGAAAAGGCTTTGCGTAATTCTAGATTCTAAGAGTGTTGTTTATCGATGATGGATTCTGCCCTAAAAGTTATTTATTATCTGGCTACATAAGTAGCATTAAAATAAATGATATTGTCATATGTCATAATGCGAAATTATACCTTATGACGCACGTTCTATTATTTAATTCATGATGAAACATGAAATCGCTACAACTGTTACCCAGCATATTTCCACATGATACCGTTGGTAGTTTTTTACCCGCAGTTGGGCTTACATTAATGATGTGTTGCTTACTCGTGTGAGAATAAACATTATTTACTTGACAAATGTAAAATTAAAATGCATACTTT
This sequence comes from Lutraria rhynchaena, assembly GCA_008271625.1. Taxonomy (NCBI): domain Eukaryota; kingdom Metazoa; phylum Mollusca; class Bivalvia; order Venerida; family Mactridae; genus Lutraria; species Lutraria rhynchaena. Next base: position 2,253,474 of record VIBL01000006.1, on the reverse strand, counting down.
ACATCAGGATGTTACACGTATGGTTTTAAATAGAGTGTTTTTTAAACTTTCGGTCACCAAAATTATAGACAAAATGTTTGAATTTAAGTTAAATTATGTGTCTATAAGCGTAGAAACTTGAAACTACGTATTTAGTTTCGAAAACGTTGAAACTGCAGATTTCTATTCATAAAAATTGATCAACCGTAATTCTTCCGGAAGTCGTTTTTATCAATAAAGTCAGTTTTTATTTTTTCAAAATACATACATGACTTTCTGTTGGGAAAATGCGTTTTTTGTTTTATTTTGCACATATTGATTTCTGCAAATCAAACTAATTTCATTAATTTCAAATTATAAAGATATTCTAGACACAATAAACTAGGGATGCGTAAATGTTACAAAACTGCGCCTGGTCCTACATTATCGAGGTGTTCGGAAAGCTCAAACGGGTACTGCGTCCATCTTGTTAGAACTTCGGAGCGTTAAGACAGCCTAGAAGCTGCCTTATAATCTTCGAAGCTGTAGCTACGATAAACCTTATTTAAACGTACCTTGCACAATATGAAAGGGTCATAGACTATATCAAATGGACCTGTGATGTTAGCGACCTGTCATTTTTACAGATGAATCAAGATTTGCCTAGATACATAGAAACTTCTTATACTTCTTGGAGAAGATTAAGAAATTGATTTCATGCAGCCAATATTGCTGAGAATGACCGCTGTGATAGATGGTATATATAGTCTGATGTGGCATCATCAGGGGTAGATTATAGAACTATGTGTGGTTGTTCGTAGTTCACAGACTGAACAGCAGATAAAGTTTTGGATGTCAAGGTCAAGTTGTATGCAGGTACATTCTTTCCTAGGTTTAACGCCATTTTTCAAAAAAAGTATTTGAATGATTGGATTATTTAATTTAAGAGATTGAGAACACATGCAGTGTATAAAAATCAACGTTATAAAGCACATGTTTTATAATTTTCTCTAATGCTTAAAATGCATCAAATCTTCCTTAATCCAATAGTGATGCGTATCTATTTGGAATGAATCCCTTTCTTGAAAACATACGTGTTGTACTCATTTGTAGGACCAAGTCTTATACGTATGTTTCATCAAAATGCCAGATGTCAATATTGTGTTGAAGGTAATTATGATAACTTACAACCAAGTACTGAAAATGATTAATAATAAAATTGTAAGGGGCTTCCATGGTTGTGGTCTCTGACTAATAATCATTAGCACTGGCCCTGGCTGTTGATGCAAAGTTATACCCTAGAGAAAAAGTACTTTTATGAATAAATAATATAACAAATAATCCAGCGCATATTGCAAAATGAAAGCTTTACAATAACAATTTTTCAATCTTTTTGTTTTCAAAACATACTTATAAAAATGAATGCAAAGTTAGAATATGCGCAGAATGCGCCACGTCTTAAATACGTATTCACAGACACTAATTTTCAGGTCAAGATTTTTATATTCCCCGAATGCAAAATGAAATAGATGAATGTGTTTAGATAATTATCTATTAGTGCCGTCTGCTGAATGCTACTATTGATAGAAATATTGTAAGGATACTCGAATAAGAATATGCCGATTGAATCCGCGGGTCTTGTTTAATGAAATAACCCATTGTACCACGGATAACTTCAGGAAGTTATATAGTACACTCAACATTGTCGAACGAACTGGTTTTTCACTATGTTCTACTTACTTAACATGATATATTTGTAAATAAAAAACAGCGAGATTAAAAAAAGATCGGAAGTCTATTTATCCTAAATCTTCTTCATCTCAACCTTTGTATTAGTATTGTCAACCGAGGCTCAGGAAATATCTAAATATAGAGTTAAAGTCAGATATAAACACCTGGGAATACTTTCAAAGTTCAAATAACTCGAAACCATTAAAACCTGTTATAAAAACGATCCCCAAGTGCAGAATGATGCACATTAAAATGAAATATTATGTCATATCTCATCTAAAGTACGCGCTTATGACCCATGGTGTGAATTTGTCAACATTCTACTTAAATATGTCGATTCCATTCTTATAAGCACTACATTAACCAATTAAAGGACTATACGTAATGCTTTATTCTGTTGTTAATGTTTAGAATTAACAATACACTTATCTGAACGTATTTTAACACAAGTTAATAAATATATTAAACTTTGACAGCCGACAGATGTTTTAGGTAAGACTTGCGTTATGCAATGATATGTCATGGGTGTAAGCTTCAAGATGTGACGTCCAGAATTTTAATGAATTTGATTTTATCACCCAAAATATTTTCTGAACGACACTTCAATTAAACGAAACTTTTTCACACACATGAATCTTAAGATTTCGTACAGTAAATAAAGTAATCATCCGTCAAGTCTATTTGGGTCTAAGTTTTGGAGCAGTGCCTAAATTTGTCTGTTGGGTGTTCGTCGCGTCCGGCCTTCTTCATAGCAAGCACCTGAATGACATTTTGCGTCCGATTTCTAAAAACGAACGTCGCTATATAAAATATAGTAATATATTATCTTAATAGGGAATGATAGATCATGAAGATTATTTAAATTTATTCTTAGTTGGCCGTTAGAACAATACCTTGGAAAATATAAACATGAAGTGATCAGCATATGCTATAAATGTTTGATTAGAAACCCGAAACTTCCTACATTAAATTCACTCGTGATTTTATATTTTAGGTTTGTCTGACTAAGACAAGACAACTGCTACTGCGAGTTAAATGTATTCATGTTTATCATTCATCAAAACGTCAAAGAACAATAGCGCAAATTGTTATAATTGTCAAAAGAAAAGACTATTGTGATAAAACGTGACTATCTGTAATAACTTAGTGGAGCATGAAAGAGCATTACCCAATGAAAATCGGAATATATGCATAATGCATGGATAATTTTTAAAGTGTAATTTATAAACAATACATAAAACCAACTTTGTTATTAATTAATTTCTGAGACCGCCATCTGTTATATTGGAATATAAGATAATTCTCCGTTATAATCCATTATTGAACGCAATGCCTAGTCTGTCGAAATTATGTATAAAATACCAAGGAAATTGATTTAGAGCAGTAAAATTGTTCACTTAATTTAAATGACAATACATTCAACTGATATGGCGATGGAGCGAAAATGAATTGTGTGTTTGAAAATAAAAGCTTTTCATGTTTTTATATACTGTGATCTTGATAAACTTCGAAGTCATCACAGGAATAAACAAAATAACGACGTACTTGGAAATCAACAAAACAAACAATGTAAAACTTCAACAAAACAATTGTCTGATGCGCGAAGAATGTTCTAACATTTAGTGGTAATACATCAAAATGCTCAGGAAAATTATTGCCAAACATTTTTTCTGTAGACAAAAGTCTCATTTGTTTAATTCTCAGTATGAAGACTTTAGTATATTTATAGACATAATACCACTACATTGCACTTAATTCAGTACATATGAGGTTTATTAAAACCTATATCCGTTTCTTCCACGGGTCATATGTTCGTTCGTCGCCCTAGTAGTCTTATTCGCATCATTTGAGTAAATACAGTGCAACCTCTCCAAAGCATACCCTTTGGGAGAAGCAAAATTATGTTGTTGTTGAGATGTTGTTGCTTTGGAGAAGTCAAATTATTAGTCAAATTGTACAGTGGGAAAATATTATGTTATTTTTAAAGGAAGGTTATTACTTAAGAGAGGGCCGCTCTGGAGAGGTTGCACTGTACACACAGTATTGAGTTAGATACCTCAGGATGCAATGGAAATGTTCCGCTGCTTATAGGTGGTTGTCCGAGACCGGAAACCAATACAGAACAAATACGTCGCTTGAGAGTCCGCTACTAAGTTAATTTTAGGGGAAAGGGTCGATGTTCAGAGCCTTCTTGGACGATAGGGATATTGTACGAAATGTTTGCAACTATTGCTGCCAGAATAAGCTCACAAAGTTTTGACACCCGTGTCCGATAGTTAGGAAAGAATTTCAGCGGTGATACATAGGCTTATGGGAAACGATTTTGAACAAATTAATAAAGGAAATACCGTTTGGCACTCTTTGAAAAAAAAATCTGAATTAATGACATTTCTTTATATCTTGAGATAAACCTAGTGATTAATTTGCTAACGTTATACTCATATTTAAAGAATCGGCCGTTAAGCTTTTCAACATGTAACAGGATTATTATAAATAGCGTTAGTATTTTGACACCATTGTTTAGAGGCGGCAATTGATAGTAAAGTTGCCTATTTAACTCGAACAGTAGTGTCCGTTTTTCATTCGTATCTAATCCTGGTTTCTCCAGTTTCGATGGCGTCTGGTATAAATTAATTCACATAAGTAGCACTATTGGAATGTATTCGATATTCCGATACCTCAACTATTTTTATGTCGAAAAAAATGAGATATGTAATAAAATAAAGCTGAGAACATACATCGATAAAAATGAGGGAATTACATTTTAATTGTAATGCATATTTCATTGAGGGTAATGCATCGTAAATGCTATAAATTAGCCGTTATAAATTGATGATTATCCCTACGATTCGTCTTTCATGTTGATAAAATTCTGTATCAAATTCTACATAAGTAATTGTACCATCAAATAAGCGTTTCATTTCTACGCTTTATGGCAAATAAAACCGACAAATATAACTTTTAATTCGAAATAAGATATTTATAATTAGTTTTCAAAATGTGCTTGATTCGTCAAGTAGCGTTTCACTATTGCATAAATTTGCAAGTTCTTGTCGCAGGCTGCCATGAAAAATGTAACTATACAAAAAACGAAGCCATGTTTAAAGAAATACAAGTGGCTTTGTGTAAATAGTTGCAATCACTTACCATTCAACGAATCATGGCTTTCACAAATACTAAGGGGTATAAATATCTTACACCCAGTCAGTACTTCTCAAGTATTTGATTTGTCACAAGCAAAATATTGAAACAAATCTTCAGCCTTCCGATAAGACTCTTGTAGCATTACTGATTGTTACAAATAATGTTCTAATTTGCTCAAAGCAGATAATTTCAACGTACGGGTTTCTTTCATCTAACGATATAGCGGCGAATTAAAAATAGTAATTTCATACAATATATGTTACATATTTGTTAATAATGTAAATACAACATTTACTATTCATATTAAACTTTTCAGAAAAATAAATATTGACGAATTAAACTTTTAATAAACTCCTATTTTGCCTAATTATATCGAACACCTGGCACTTATTACGCAATATCATATGGTATTTGATACAAGCTAGTTGCCGAACGAATATGCAGCTGTGTACAAATAACTGCTCGTGAACAAAATTGCACTAGCTAGCCCGAGATTGTTGGACCATCTTTGAATACGTTCACTTCTTCCGTAAGATTTCGGTAAAGTATTGATACTATGACTATATGGGGGAAAATGAGTTGAACTCGTTGATGATAACCTTGAGTTGAACTCGTTGATGATACCCTTGCAAACTGCAGAGAGCCCCATGTCTAACCTGTAGTTCCAAAGTAACGTAAATAGTTATGTGTACATAACAAGATAAGGAAGAAGTGGAAGATGAAATACTGGAAGACAAATTAGGATGTAGTATCTACAGTAACTTCTAATTTAAGACTCATTTTCAGAAAAAAAAATCTAATAAAATTTTGAGGGAGATGAGATTTTCAAGCAAATAAAAATACAAATGTAATAGTATTGCATTTAACAGAACATAAAATTTATTTATTAAATAATACTATTTTGGTATCTTATAGAAGATATGGTGTTTCGTACATTTTACAACAGCTTAGACTTCTCCGTAAGAATAAAAAAAGCTTCAATCTCCAAGTTACAGTTTTTACATAATTTTGGTTTGTGTGAATTTATGTGAATGATTTTTACAATCAGTATATGTCTAGTATACGTTTTTGTGCAATACGTGGATCTGTGACAAAAAACTCGTACCGACGTCTTTCAGTAATGTTTCATATTTAATTGACAAACAGCTAGAGCCGATTTGGCAACCGCTGAACGAAATTAAAAAGAATATCGTGTTTGCATGAGATCATGTTGTGTAATCGAATTCGGTAGAGATGGTGTGACAACATGTTGACAGCGTGTTTGAATTTCTGATACAAACTCAAAACACCCCGTTGAATTTGACAAGCTGTATAGGTCGATAGGTTAATTAAAGACTGCGTAGAAAATACGCTTAATTAGTTCCGCTCTTAGTTTAAATTCTCAAAATCAGTTACGATTTGGTACGGCTGTCGATTTTATCAACATGCGTCCTTTGGATACAACGTGAAAGCTTTTGCGAATGTCAGGCATTAGTCAGTTGTTAAATGTTTATATTTCTGAATATTACGAAGGAACTTTCCAAAATTTATCGGCATGGTGAGACATCGACATACCTGCGAATGTTTTATACTGTGTTATATTTCATTTGTCAACAGTATTTCCATTATGTTTGGTGGCAAGTGGACGTCATAAGGCTTACTGGTTACCTACCTGTACCAACCTTATCCCCCGCATTCCGTCTACTCAACCAAACGTTATGAATAAGAAATGAATTAAATAATTAATATTTCGCTTTTACGCAGTGTTAAATCAATCTTCAGCGAACAGTTTACCAGTCTTCCCGGATTCTCTTCCAGTAGTTACCTTGTTCACCGCAGGTAACAGCCTTTTTTCAACACGAATCATTCAAACCTGCGGTGGAGGACGAATGGCTGAAGAAATATAGTATACAACAAGATTGTCACAGTGAACACGTGCCGCGACCAGGGTTCGAACTAACGAACCAAACGTCCGTAAACCTGACGTGTGTTGAGCTAAGCGGCCGGCCTACATGAATAATAGTTTGGAGACAAGATATTTTTATGTATTACCTGCAGTGCAATGTTAATGAAAATCTATTTATGGTAGGATGTTTATATGAAATTTTAAAAATAAACATGTAATACAATAATTATTTGCGAACATTTATATAACACACCTTTTGGAATTGACAACACGATGCCAATTCAAATAAAAACAACATGGAAATACCCATTAGATTATTTATTTTATCACTATTAAGAACTTCAAACTTAAGCTTAGTCCTGAAATAACGCAGAAATCTGTAAGCTACTCTATGCAGACTTATACGCTTATTACGATTGCAGATTGACGCCAGCAGGCAATAAAATAGCCCAGGCGACGTTGAAACTTTAAAAGTATTATATCAGAATATAGAAATATGCATATGCTTACTGATTGTTTTTGATTAATCTAAGATATTTGTATCGTGCATAACTAGGATCAAATGATCTCTAATTGAACTTGAAAAGTAGGCTTCTAGTTGGATGTTTCTGAGTTGAGTTTCAAAACGGACCAATCAAGCGGCAGATTGGTTTGCTACGTTACTTTGAGAGTCTTGTGTGACTTTTTGTTACAAGTAGACAAAATGAAACGTTTCCCTCCGTCTAACTTCTCGTAGCTAGGTATAGACAGTGACAACAGGAGAGTCTTGTCCTCTGTAGATAAGTCTAACACTATGGAAAACAAACGCCCTTTAAGCAGATGGTATTGTCCATATAGCTTGACAGGTTTATACAGATTTAATACTATCAATGCGCGCTCATCCAGTAATTGATACAAACACTTTTACTTTTGTTATAAAATACTGAACACATTTTCACTGCTCATTGTATATGGATGTATTCAATTAAATTATTATCAATATTCATCCATCTAGACAGACACCTTTCAAACGAAAGCGTACTGGTTTCATCACTTTCATTTTCGATGGGATCAAATTTCTGGAATGCGCACATGGTGTATTGTGCATGAAGGTGTGCAGGCAAAAATACTTGGAAAAAAGTGACAGCTATATGGCAATTTTTAAGAATGTAGCAGAAATTATTGTTATATTGTGTTCAAGAGACATTTGCGGGTATAATGTTCTAATCAAAATCATTGAGGTATAGATAATTCGTTACTGTTGAAGTAAATATCATGTTTTAGACAATGTAAACAATGCGAGTGAACGTTGGATTTTGACAACGATGGTTCGTGAATGTTTGGTTCGTCGTTCGCACTTTGTACACCTAATAAAATTAAATGTATTTAGAAAATGTTGGCAGTAGATTAAGTTAACTTTAATTGTTATTAACGATGAAATATTATCCTGTACCCAAACACGTGTAAACATTAGACTGATAAAACATAGAGGGCGTAATATGTATCAGATGTCAGGGAACGCAACATAAATTATGTTAATTAAAATTCTTACAATGTACTTTATTGAATACGTCTCCCTGAAGTGTATAATTAATGTAAAGAAATAAAACCACCCATTGGCAAGTGTAACTTTTTTCACTTATAAAAGCAAACAGATTAATTTATGACTTTCGTATGTGTCCGATTATAGTCATTCATTTATAATGAAAAAAAGCGGTTATGTGAAATACGTTAAAATATATAGAATACATAATATAATAATATTTTGGCAGTTTTATCAATGGATGAATATGCAAATTTTCCGAATGTTATAAACGAGGGATAATAGCAAAATAATGGAAGATGTTTCGAAATACTAACCGAATCATATGACGTATCCGTCTTCTATTGTATCATTTTTATACTGGCGGTAAGCTGGAATTTTTATTTCAATGGTTACCTATTTTTATATCTTGCTTTTATACTGAGTCTACACCTGTATATACTGAGTCTACATCTGTATATACTGATTCTACATCTGTATATACTGAGTCTACACCTGTATATACTGATTCTACACCTGTATATACTGATTATACATCTGTATATACTGAGTCTACATCTGTATAATACTGAGTCTACATCTGTATATACTGAGTCTACATCTGTATATACTGAGTCTACATCTGTATATACTGAGAGTCTGAGTCTACATCTGTATATACTGAGTCTACATCTGTATATACTGAGTCTACATCTGTATATACTGATCTGTATATACTGAGTCTACATCTGTATATACTGAGTCTACATCTGTATATACTGAGTCTACATCTGTATATACTGATTCTACATCTGTATAATACTGATTCTACATCTGTATAATACTGAGTCTACATCTGTATATACTGAGTCTAAATTCGTATAATACTTAGTCTACACCTTTATATACTGAGTCTACATCTGTATATACTGAGTCTACACCTTTATATACTGAGTCTACATCTGTATATACTGAGTCTACATCTGTATAATACTAAGTCTACACCTTTATAATGTTGAGTCTACATCTGTATAATACTAAGTCTACACCTTTATAATGCTGAATCTACATCTGTATAATACTGAGTCTACATCTGCATATACTGAGTCTACACCTGTATATACTGAGTCTAGATTTGTATATACTGAGTCTTTACCTGCATAACACCGATTCTTATCTGTGTATACTGAGTCTACATCTGTATATACTTAGTTTATATCTGTATAATACTGAGTCTACACCTGCATAATACTGAGTCTACGCCTGTATAATACTGAGTCTACACCTGTATATACTGTCTCTACACCTGTATATACTGAGTCTACACCTGTATAATGCTGAGTTTACACCTCTATAATGCTGAGTCTACACCTGTATATGATGTGTCTACGACTGAGTGTACGCATTGGTTGTCTCCCTCAATGGTAATTTTGAAATTAATTTATATTTTACCATCGTCAATACCTACTGACGGCTGTCACGCAAGAATGTTATCCGTTAATGTAATGTTAACGCGTTGAAATATATAACTGCTGAAAGAACGTGTTTTTACAAAATACACCATTAACGATTTGAGTGAAGGTGCCTTCATTTGCAGGAAGTTTTGCGTGACTAATTTTTGCAGGGTAGAAATACAACACAGTGTGTATGCAGCAACCATATGTACATGTACGTATTTGACAACCGCAACCATATGTACATGTACGTATTTGACAACCGTTCTTCAAAACTCTGTTCACGTAAGGTGGAATGTTTTCTTCTCCTTTACGATCATAGCGTATATTACATTAAATTATTATGAAGACTCTCGTGACTTTCCGAAGCGCCCAACCTGACGTTAAACATGTATTTAATCAGCGCTCGGTGCAATTGCATAAATATTACGTATATTGATAGACGGATTTATCCGAAGAAGTAAATCGTACTTCAAGTGTGTTTCGTATTGATCAAGTGGCTATTATAAAATATGTACATCTTTACAAACGTTTTAAGTGTCTGTTGCATATACACGTTGCAATCTGTTCGGTGGCCGCATTGTTAAACAAACACGGTGCATGTTAGTGTAAATATTTGCCATATCTGTGAAGTGAGTACCTTGAGACACATGTGGTTAAATACAAGTTCTTTTAATGATTCAAGTAAACATTGTCACTGCTTGTGATACAGTCTACATTAGTTATGAGGCTTGATCAAAGTAGCTATCCCTATTTTTTATACTGAATGTATAATATACGGCTGTAACAGTAATTTTATGCGGTGACACGGTAACACTATCAAAATTGAAAAAAAGGAATTCTTATTATAATGATGATATATGGAGATTGTGGAAGAAGATAGTGGCCTTAAATGTAACTTTAAATCAAAGTTGAAAAGTCAAATCATATTTTTTTCATCATCAAAACAGTTTTAGGTTTATTTATGTTTGTACACAGATATTTAACGGAAACACATCAAATATCAAGACTATCTCAACATCTCGTTAAGTTGATATACACAGTATATATTTACCTTCAAGTATCCTCACTTTCTTCCCACTGTCCGGGAGTTGTGTATGATGATAAGCATGTAGTAGAGTTGTGCGGAACATAGCAGCGGGAGAAGATCAGAGTGGCGCAGAGTGGAGCAGAATAAAGAAGATGAGTGCAGGGGAAGCAGACAAGAGCAGCGAAGAGAAAAGCAGAGCAGGGCAGAGCAACGTTAGTTAGTAATTTAAATAATACAAGACCCATAAATACAAGTACGGTACTAATTTCAATATACGTGAATTTTTCATAGCTCAGGTGTATCAATGTAGCCAGGGTATTAATTTTATATAGTTGTAGCATTTTTTATATTTATTCTTATTTATTTAAAAGCCACACTAATTTTGATTACCATTTCAGATTTAATCATACGGTTTAAAGTAGTACAAAATACGGCAGCCATTTGCGTTGATAAAATACCAAGTTGAAGTGCAGAAATGAGTCTGTTTCAGAACGAAGTTTTTTAGTGATAAGCTGCTATTCTGTTTCCATCCATCAGTTTTCTTTTTATTACACCCAGTCTAACTATTTTAGAATGAATAAATGTCATTTCAGTCATCATCTGTCTGTCAGCAATAATCATTATATAAATGTGGATGATAGATACAAATAACTATCTATATGACAGGAATGAGTTCCTTTCACGGCCAAGATGCTATCAGATGGTAAACTTCTATATGGAATACATGAGTTGCAAAGTAATGATTTAATACCATTGATGGTTGAAAAATGAGCTAATCATTCTGTTGCTTATTTCACAATGTCGTCTGTAGATTAGACAGATTCAGTCAACGATTATGTTAATGCAGGACGTTAGTTTGTTTACAATCTGACAGGATTCCGCGCCTTTATATATCATTTTTATAAATATTTTGGACCGAAAAGTCAAAGTGTCGTATTACTTTTGTAGAAACAGTACGTCGGCTGTTTCATTCCCATACAAAGTGTCCTATCTTAAAAATAAGGTGTTTCAAATAGTTGATGTGTATCTTAATGATTAATATATGATTAATGCTTAATATAATTTATCTTTCTGTATTAATTTAATTTTCATCCTTAATGACTCCAAAAAAACATTGTTAGAAAATGATTCAACTGTATGGCATTCGAAATAATGGTAGTCGATGTTTTATGTGGCTGATGATTTAGTGCTTGCTATTAAAAAGATGGTAATTATAAAGGTCTGTCTTTAACACAAATAAAAACTGTAGAACATGTGGTGTTGGTGGAATGAAATAAAAAGCAACTACACGTTTTCATCTGTTAATCATTTAAATGTTTGATCTTTTTCTTTAGATTCCAGTCTTCTGTAGAAATACAATATTATCGTACCTACGAATAAAGTTTCGTTTGGGCAGCTGAAGCGGATTTGATCATTTTGTTGGTTAATTTATTACCATAATGTGCACGCTATTCCCTCAGGTAATAAATCAATTCACTGACTGAATGTTGCACCTTTTCCCACCTTATTTAATGCTATAATACATAATTGTCAATAAAGGGTGTTGCTAGATTATATGGAGCATTGATATTTCAGAACCGTTATGTCCTGTTCTCCGCATACTTTTTGTTGTTGCTGTTTAAATCTGTCTGTCATCGGACACCTTTTTAGCTTAACTAAAAAGTAATAAATATAATTTTAATATCTTACAGTCTTTGATAGAACGATCTTTATATTTAATGCGCTTTTAACAATGAGACAAACTTCACCTTTCGGCGTCTTGTATCAATCCTTGTCGAGAAAAATGGCATTAGAAATTCAGGTATTAACAGTAATTCATTCCAGGGGGGATTTGCGATCGTATACAATACTTAAGATAGTCACTTGATTAATACAGTTAAAATTGCAAAATGTAGATAAGTATCAATGGGTTGGGTTCACGTTTGAACAAATAAATAACTTTGCGGGACAATTGATTCGTTGTAAATTATGCAAAATAATAAAACCGCGAAAGTGAAGGCAGTCATTCACGATAAGGCCAACTTATAAAGATTATCACTAATTTTCGATCTAATACGTGCAGTAAAGAATTAAACCATGTCGAAGGAATATATTTGAAATATAAATAAATGATATAAATAATTACTGAATACATGACAAACTGATTCTTTCTTGTTTTGGAAGGGTTTTTTTTCGGTAACAAGGACAGCTTCTTTCTTGACTAATCGCTTTCTAGAGCTCCACCTTCTGACTTGTTAACTATTCAATCATTCTAGAGCTCCACCTTCTGACTTGTTAACTATTCAACATTCAATGAGTAAAAGAGAGAAAAAAGATAGATAATAAATTAAAATGCAATCTGTCATCTCACCTATTGTGTATTAAGAGTATTAATAGATGGATAAGGTGCAAATACAACGTTGAAAGCAATCCGACTTGCATCATTGTAAACAGTATGATGTCGTATTAATTACGAATGGTATTTATATATGACAAAACATAGTGAATCAAAATGTTGAAATTTTAGTTTAAAATACCACGTATATCATGTGCACACGCTGTTTTATGTGTCATTTGTTGCTAATTTGAGATATAACTTTGAATGCTTAAAATCTTTCTTAACGATGCTCACAAAGTGATAGAACAATATTATCATTACCAATTTGCTAAATCAGGTCCCATGTACCGACATAAATGTCCTCAACGTAATATACAGGGCGAGATGGAGCTCGTTTAGTAAATGTTTACAAACATTAAATAATTGTATTGTAATCTAAATATGTACCGTTTTTATGTATTTTTATTATGGCACAATTTCAAACGACCCATATTGAAACATAAGCATTAAGAAATATGTATGTAAATCAACTTAAACGATTGTATATATATATATATATAATTGTATATATACAATCGTTTAAGTTGATTTACATATGTATATATATATATACAAATATTCATATAACCGCAAGTTTCACAAATTAGTTTTGAGTATTTAAAAAGGCATTTTTTGTGCTCGATTGGATATAGCTTTTAATTAGTGATTACTAGTCCTTCACCGCTGTGAGATGCTCTCCGAGTCCGGAAAAATCACGCATGTAAGAAAGCTTTTTGGTTTACGGATGGTCGGTGGTTCTACTAAAGTGCATGCCTCAGGTCCTCCTCCAACGTTAAAGGTGGTATGGTCGCTAAAGACACTGGTTGCTGGTGCGACGTTAAATCCCTGAAAAATATATGACGACGGGCCATGATTGAACAACGAGCGTATGTAAAGGGAGTTAATCCCCTCAGTCGACGGACATACATGACCACCGTAATTATTTCCCTTGTTGGGCCTGCATTTTCTTAAACTGGTTTCTGTTGACTCTGTCTGTAAAGAGGTAACAAGTATGGCCTAAAATTTCCTGGACGCCAATTGGTTAATTTTAGTCGAAGTCCAGGGCGGAATTCTGCCCGCGGGATCTCGGAAGAGTTTCGGTATCCGCAACGCCCTTTTTTCAGTCGTTGCATATTTTGCGCGTATTTTCAAAAATAGATCAAAATATGGAAATTGAATAATTATTTTCGTAACGTCGCTGTGCAAATACCTAATTAAGTATTTATTTAATACCCACCTGCCTACTTACCTGTATTTCAAAAAGGAACAGTGACTGCTTTAAAACAACATTTGCGAAAATCGAAAACTCACGTTGTATGAATGTATTTTTTCATTTTTTTATTTTTTATTGATTGATGACGGTTTTTCAAAGAATGACTGTCATTCACAAGGTAATCTTTATTCACAAGTGGTCGCAAACAGAGGTTTGTCTGTATTTAACAAGGTTGTCTCACTTCTTTGACCTTTTTATGGCAGGAATATTTCTTGGATCATATGACAGAAGGGGGCCAACATAATCCAGACTATATGTGACTGATAACATGTTAATAATATACAACTTAGACCATAATCGAACTCATATTTCAAACTGCATTTGATGTGCTTTTAAATTATTAAGCATATATGTACTTTTAGTAGCAAAAATTCAAACACTTGCAATCAAGAAAATGTTGACTTTTTTACTTACCTGTGGACAAACTGTTTGGTATATTCAGAATATTCCATGGTTTGAAGCATCCCAGGATAAAACTTGCAAACTCCACTCTCATTCAATTCTTATTGATAGAATTATATTATTATTTAAATGTTTGGGTTACATAAAAATGCATTATTAATCGTAAAATCAACTAGGACCATCATGTTCAATCAGATTCTAGATTATATTGTTAAATATAATTAATGCATCTTGCCAACAAGATAGTCCAGACTGTCTCAATTCTTAGACCTTGCAAGGAAGAACTATTTTATGGATCATATCACAGAGGGGGGGGATATGTTCCAGGCCATATGTGACTGATACCATGTTAACAATATACAACTTAGACCATAATCACATTGCTCAAACGAATTGACCAATCAGTGCGCAAGATAATTTAGACCACAGGGGGCTAGCACGTTGAAGGGATGGTGTATAATGGCGTATTAGGCCTAAAATGGCCACACGGACCGAAAACACGTGTATCATATATATACATATACAAGGGTAACAACTTCCGAAATGGCAGTTTCTGCACCAAGTTTGTTTCACACTACGTAACTTTTTAAGGAATCGCTTAATTTTCTAACAACTGTTGTCTACAGATAGCTAATACAGATAGCTTACACATAACCAATAAGCACTTTGTTAAATTCAAAACAATGAAGCAGTTATTTAATATTTTTCCTCCGAAAAATCGTCAATAACGCTTAGACGAACGCGACCTCGCAACACCAAATTGATCAGAATTACTGTACTAAATACACCTTAAAACAACAGGTCCGTAGTGCATTGCAAGATAAACCGGGAACCAGCGTATGATATTAATAGCATTATGGGTATTTCCATTACGTTACATTATAAATCAACCAAAACCGAAACTGTGCGAGCGAGCAAAGATGGACGAACAAGGTTAACTTTTATTTTAAACATGATATTATTTATTCTACTGTTTCAGCTATATTCATTAAGTTTCTTTTTGACATGTATTTCTAAGATTCACAGTTTTAGGGGGGTGGTACAGAAACGCATATTTTAATTGAAATTTGTTAGATTTTCGGTATGTAGTAGTGAATTAATCGGTTTCATTATATTTTATCCATAGTAACATGTTATAACGTTAAAATCAGTTATCCTTGATGCTTATTAAACATATTATATGTTTTTATTCTTTCATGAGCACTTAACCTGATGTATTTATATGGTATTTGTGCATTGGTTGAAAGTTGCCATAATCTGTGCCTTCTTGTCTCCTTCTTAAATCTTAGCTATATTCAATAACCTGAGCTATATTTAGACATTCGATCATGTGTGTTAGGTCTATATGCATACGTTTATACTTTAACTTTATCTTTCATTTGCTTATTTCTTTAAATTTGTATTTTATACATAATTTGGTGTGTAACATTTCTAGATACTTGCTCAAGTGCATAGATGGGCAAGTACATATCACTAAAAGTGTATGAATGGGTTTACATTTGGTGGGGTCGCACTAAACTACTGACGAATTAACTGACCATATAGATAAAGAGGAAAAACGCTGACGATATACACAAAGAAGGATTAACAGACCGTATAAAATCGAATGGTAGAATATAGACTAACCGACGATATCTTGTATACATAGAGGGGAAATTAATGAAACAAGAAAAATTTTTTTTTGAAAATAAATTTGGCAAAATTATTGTTAAATTTCAGTGATATGAAACACTAGATATTTGTAAGCATTATTGATATTTAAAATGCATTAAATAGAATTATTTCATCAGAAGTAAATGGTTATTAACAATCATTATTGTTTTGTTATTTTATATATAAACAATAATATTTGTCTATTTGATTAGTATGATTTGAATTTATTAATTTAATTTATTTAATTGGCACCTTTGGTAAATATTTTTGTTGTTAATTCTAATTAGCAAATTTAAACAATTAAAAACATTAGGTGTTAGGTTAAACTTAACAATTATTTTGATATTACATGTTCGTAATTATAAGTGGCAACAAACTTAACAATTAAAACATTGTTAATTATTGAATTCGATTTATTAGGCACCAACATATATATGCACTGTTTTACTGACCAGTTGAATAAAGAATGATTATCGATGTGGTAAATGAACCCCTATATGTCTATATGTACAATTTTACTGACCAGTTGAATAAAGAGTGATTATCGATGCAGTAAATGAATCTCTATGTGTTTATATGAACAATTTCACTGACCAGTTGAATAAAGAGTGATTATCGATACGGTAAATGAACTCCTATATGTCTATATGGTCAGTGTTTTCTCACAGTACCTGTATACATTTGAAATTTTACTGACCAATTGAATAAAGAAAAAAATACGGGTAGGTAGTTTTTTTTTATGTTTTTTTACATATATCAGCAACACTTTAAATTACAATATAACATTAAGATCTGGATGCCATAAAAAATTATGCCTCTGCAGGTAAAAGATGGGTTGGTCGGTTAACCGGAAACAAACCTATTTTTTACGCCTTAGTAGAAGAAATGTTCAAAGGTTTGTTCCTTCTGTGTTTCATTATTGAAATGATACCTTGCAAACATTGGATTAATGGTGGGCTGTAAATGGTTTTTCACAGCCTCACATATTGGTTTCAACTTACCCTTTTCTGCTTCTGATAAATCTAATGTCCCATTTAATTCTCTTCCCTTGTCACCCATCCATAATAAAAAATAAGTCACTTGGACACTCTCTTCCTTCTCTCTGAGAGGCCCCTTCAATATTAAGTCATTATGTTCTTGAAATTTCCTCTATGCATCTGGCAAATTGGTGCTGTTCCAATCCATAACAGGCGTAGGAACTCTGTTTAAGTCCATTGTGAAATTCTATAAAAATCACACTTTAAGGTAGCAAACTCGTTCTTCTGTCATCATGTAATATTATGTGTATAAGTCCAGGATGACAAATACAATCAACAAGAATGACACAAATTGTGTTCTAACTAGTTTGATGAGACACGTATACATTACTCTGCCTTCTATCTTGGAGTCAGTTCTGTAGGATTGATCTTGTCTTCATATATATACATGAGAGGGGAGATAACTCTAGGAGAGTTATTCCATTTAACATGCTATTATGTTACACTACATTAAACCATCATCCATCGTAGAGTTGAAAACAACCATCCATAGAGAGATTAGAAGGATTCCAAGAGACACTTGTGCTGGTGTGGTATGCAACTTGAGGGAATACAGGTTTTTTGGGGGTGTGGTATGCAACTTGAGGGAATACAGGTTTTTTGGGGGACCATTTTGATGACCAATATTCGGTCACGTTCCCAATGACAAAAAGTATGTTTTAAATTTTCCCATTTGCAAGGTGAAAATTCCCAATTCAAATGGAAAAAAAACTTTTCACCATTTTTACATGTTTTGGGCCAAGAGTAGACAGTGCGAATAATATGAGGAAAACAATCACAGATGTATTTTACTTAGTTTTAGATTAGTACACAACTCTGGCAGTATTTTTATGCAGTGTAATATTTCCCAATTTTGTCCAAAATGTCACCAAAATTCCCAATTCTGGGGTCGAGTCATGTTCCAAAAATGCTGAGAAAAAAACCTGGGATATGTTGAGCTTGTGAGGTAAGAAATGGTATTCATAGAGCACACATTGTAGAAAGTGTTGTATGTTTATAATAAGGATAATTGTTTGGTGTACACAAATTTTCATATAAACCATTTGAAATGAGATAAGACTTGCCTATTTGTGACGTGGCTGTAAGAAGTTATAAACAATATTTAATTATTCATATATTCTGGGACATCCTGTCATTGCATGATACTGCACCTTTAATGATGAAAAGCTTCAATCATTTCTTTTCATTTGAGTCCAAATATGTCCAG
The DNA here is from genome assembly GCA_008271625.1 of Lutraria rhynchaena. Classification (NCBI taxonomy): domain Eukaryota; kingdom Metazoa; phylum Mollusca; class Bivalvia; order Venerida; family Mactridae; genus Lutraria; species Lutraria rhynchaena. The sequence continues at coordinate 2,234,843 of VIBL01000006.1, read as the reverse complement.
ATACTATCTATTTTTCCAGAGTTATTGCTGTGTTTTAAGTATTCATTTATTCTGGGACACCCTGTGTAATTTGGTGCATTTCCATACCCAGTGCATTAGCGAATTTGACATAGTCATACAATTTGTGTTCAAAGTAATCATTCCAAACATTAGTAACATTAGTTTGATAAATTGTACATGAATGTTTTTTTATTTGATAGATGATATATATTCAAGTGGAAGTGAAGAATGTTTCAGTGAGCCATGGAGACATAAGAATACAAAATGGGTGAAGCGGAAAAAGAATGTAAGATTGTGAATTAATTAAGTTAATTAATTGAATCAATCTACTCCTTGTAGTCTTCATATGATCCAACATAGTTATATATCCGTAATTTATAGTATCAAGTTGGCATTAATTAAAAGCTGTTTTATTAGAATTCTTTCTGTTTTTAAAACATAGGATGAACATTGAAATTTTTTACAGTTAAGTAATCCTGCTAAGACAGTGTCTTGTTGACTTAACGAAACATTCCCATTCGATATCAGACTTTAATAAAATAATTTCAAGGATTGTTTTGAAATAGAGACAATTTAATGTGGAAAACATTTAACTGAGGAGCCATTTTTTTTTCAATATGTCATAATTGGAGAAGAACTCACAAAAATTAAAAATTGTTCATGAATTCATTGCAGGAAATTGGTATATATTAATTATAATTTCAGATACTTGAGTACAAGGATGAAATTAAAAATCTTCAAGAATTGTTTGAAATATTCATGGAAAGAGATGAAGGGAAACCAGCACTACTTTTTGTTGTAGGCATTTTATTTATTGTGATTGGTTTCCTGCAGTTTGGATTACTACTCACTATTTTGGGATTTGCTTGGGTGTCTGGGTATGTTTCTACTTTAGAATATTGATATATTTTTTTTTTCATTTTCACCTAATGATGGAAATCCACTAATATTATTATATTAAAAGAGGAATTATATTCTCTGTGAGGTAATCTGTATGTTTCATTTTCACAGAAAGATATGGATGATAAGATCTATGATTTTACGTAAGAACTGTGTTAAATTACAGTACAGTGATAACTTAAGGCCTAACCCCAAGAAAGGTTTGTTTCCAATTACATGCTCCAAAAATATGGGTTGGTAGGTAGGGATTTTTTTCCTTTATGTTTTTTTTTACATGTATCAGCAACATTATTGTGAAAATTACAATATAGCATTGAGATTTGGTTGCCATAAAAAATTATGACTCGGCAGGTAAAAGAATGGGTCAGTCGGGTTACCGGGAACAAACATTTTTTTAGGCCTAATTTAACTTAAGGCTAAATAATGAATCTATCAACAATAGTGACAAATAATTTACTCGATATTTCTTGATTTTTTTTCAGAGCATCACAATCAACTATCCGTACTTTAAGGCAAATTCCAACCATTGATGCAATGTTACCATCATCACTCCTTGTTCAGGTAATGAGAATTTACTCTGTAAAATGAAAAAAACAACCATAAAAATGGTCCTCTTGGTGTTTTATTTTCACTTTGAGCATGAATTTAATACAAGAATAATTATGCAGTCAGCTTACTGACAGACAAACAGCCTTCTGTTCTGTCCACTGTAAGACAGCATGCTAGTTGCATGGTTACACCAGTATTGAAACTGCAAGAACGGGAATCCTATGTTTTGTAAAATTATAACACTTTGTCAAGAACAAATGCTAAAAAGTTAAGTTATAGATATGATACTATGGGTGCCAAAAAAACGTCAGAATGAGCAGATTTTCTGATTTGCTTAATTGTCTTTCAGACAAAAGAATCACTTAGATATGATATAGAGAACTATGTTCCTGTTGAAAGCCTTATTCAAGGTAAAGCCCTGTTGCCCAATGTTAACATTCTACTTATGGGTCCAATTGGGGCTGGAAAATCAAGCTTCTATAATACGATTCATGCAGTTCTACAAGATCGCATTTTCAATGTGGCTCGAAGTGGCTCAACAGATCAGAGCTTAACAATGAAGGTAAGTCTGTCTGGTTTTCCTCAAATACCTTTGCCACATTCATAGGAGGCTAGTGTGTTGTTGGGATGGTGTGAAATAGGAAATTTAGGCTTTAAAGTGTATGTACAGTGAAACCTCATTAAACGACTACCTCAACAATATGACTACCTCATTGCAATGACCATTTACTCTGGGACCAGTTTTTAGTTTGACTATTCATAGAATAGGTAGAGCTTTGTATTCTACCAAGCATCAGCATCGATGTGGGTGTTGCATTTGGTTAAACCTTTTGTGGGCTGTGGCATTTATAACTTTTTTTGTCCAGTCAATTTAAAACTTTGCACAGGGGTCAGGGAATATCTAATCTAAGGTTATTTGTACCTTTTGACCCTTAATTTTGTTTTAGGATTTTGAGCCTTTTCTACTAAATTTGTTTGATAGTTTGTATGGAGGTTCTTGATGTGACAGATATTTAGGGCAACAGGGGTCGACTTCAAGGTCAAGGTCATTGTAAGTAAAATCGAAATAAGTAGTTTTTGATCAATTATGTTGGTTTGTGTGTATATTTTTCAACCATTTTTTTTAACTTAGACCGTTTGTACAAAGGTCTTAATGTGACAAATATTTGGGACCACTGGGGCTTTCAGTAACTCCCCTATAATTCAACTTGATAATGAGAACACCTTATTACAACCAGTATTTTGGGGTCCTGAAGGTGGTCTCATTATTGAGGTTTTACTGTATACGTGTACTTAACATTAAGATGAAAACCAGAATGAAACATAAACTATATTTAGGTGATAAATGCAAAGTGACATGTTTTGTGTACCTATTTAGTTGATGAGCGCATATTGTGTAATTTGTATTAGGACAATAATTGTACAGGAAGGGATTTTAAGTAGCTTGCATTTACAATAGCCATTGTTTTACTTTACATTAAATTCCTGTTTTAATCATTTTGTTAAGTCATTATTTTTACTGTACATGTAATGAATTGAAAGTTTCATGCTTGAATGTCAAGCTGATACAGTAACAACAAAATTTCATACATCATTAACTAAATATGTTTGTGTGTGTGTGTATATATATATATTCCACTGAACTTTGTGATATATATTTATCAGAGAAATTCATATATATATACATATATACAGGCGTAATTTATTTATATATGTGCGTGCTTACACATTGTTATTTGAAGAAATGTGTCATTAGTGATGGGTTATGCTCTAATTATGGCATTACTTACATGTCTTGTATATATTTTACAGTTTTCACGTTATCCTGTTTATTCTAAGCGAATAGAGGAGCCATTACGTCTGACTTTATGTGACACTCAAGGTTTGGAGCCTAATCACATGATGTCATCAGACAACATGCGGCTGTTGTTGGAAGGACACGTACCAGATAAATATCCTGTAAGCTAAAATGCTACTGAATACTATTGAGTGCCATTACCAGACCCATTATTTGAACCGAGGCAATCTAGGGGGAGGCATGCTCCCCCAGAATTTTTTTTTCTACTAGAATGCCTCTGGTGCATTCTGGCACCATCTCAGACAGTATTCTACCATAAAAAACAGTTATAATGAACAGTTAAAAAAGTTATAATGAAGGGCTTATCATAATAACCCTGCCATTTTCCCCTTTTACCTGCCCAAATTTCAACATAGGCATATGCCTCAGTGTACCTCAGTGTAGCCACTGTGGTGCTACTTACAGTTTGTTAAGATATTATTAATAGTTTAACGAACAGATCAAGATATTGGTAACATGTATACAATTATACATTAAAACAGCATGTTTTAATATGTGTTTGATTATTTGTAATTTTGATTTACAATATTATTTTACCAGTTAGATCCTAGTGGTTCATACTCAAAGGATGATCCAGGATTCATTCAACAACCGTCCCTACATGAAAAAATGCACTGTGTTGTCATTGTTATGGATGCATCTATAATAGATGCTTCTGATGCAATACAAGATACATTAACAAACATTAGACAGATGCAGAAAGTGGCTAACAAGCTTGGTAAGTTGTAAAAAATGCTACAATTTATCAAAATTTGCAGTTTTCCCCTAAAATTGAGTTTTCATTGTTTTTTTCTAACCCCTTTTTCAAAAATACTGTGTCATTTTTCCCTGAATTTAAGGAAAAGGCCCCTTCCCCTACCTGTGAAAAAAGCTCTTGTGAAGTTATGAACCAATACTAGATACATAAAAAAGTACATAATAATTCCACTATCACAATTTTTAAACTTCTTAAAAGATTCATATGCATTTAATTACCCCTTTGATCCTGTTGATCTTTAAAAAAGCATTTTAATCTTTAATTGATGTAATTTTCATTATTGGTCCTGATATTATTATATTCTTCTTTCCTAATTCAACATGTATAAGTATTGGTTACATTTTGTGTTATTCAGATGTTCCACAGGTTGTAGTGTTAACTTGTATTGACAAACTCTGCAAAAAGGTGAATGATGATGTATCATTTGCTATGAAGAGCAAGGTCGTTTTTCAGATGGTCTGCAAGGTAACTAAGTTATTAATTGTTTCATTCCATTGTGATATTATAAACTAGTCTCAGAATACAAGATTTATTCCATGTTTTGTAGTGAAACACTGAGATGTCCAGCTAGCTTTCAGAAGGTTGATGTTTATACCCTGGTGTACACCTGTGGTCTTCCTCCTCTGTTAAAGCTGGAAAAGTCACCAAATGACCCTAACTGTGTGTGACTTTAACTTCTGCCTGACACCCTCTCTGTGTATATATACATACATACAATGTTCATACGAGTAATCTGTCTACCATTATACCCCTACCTGTTGTAAAATGACCAAACCTTTGATGTACAAGTTACACGTATATTACCCCTCACATGTATTATCAACTCAGATGCTGTGACTTGCCATTTGATTTGAGGTCCACATGAGCATGAGATGAAACAATTTAAAGGCTGAATCATTGTTTTGTTACTTTCTAGGTATCAGAAATATTCGGCCTGCCGAGACACAACGTGTTCCCAATGAAGAACTATGAAAAGGAGGGAGATGTTGATCCAAATGTTGATATACTTACACTGCTAACACTGAAAGGAATTCTTAACCAAGTTGATGCTTCTTTAGTCCGGCATTTAAAAGAAATTAAAACATCGTATAAAGACAATCAGTGACATTTTATACCAGGAACATAGTATTCAGCTGACTAATACAAAACTCACGAATAGATTTTGGAGTTTTCATTTATTCCCTACATACATTTGTGTATCTTTGTTTCAATTGATTCGGGCATTTTTTTGTACTTTGTGTTTGTAATTGTTTCTTGCGATTATGCTGTTTTTTCAACATAATATTTTGAATGCTTTTGCAGGTCAATTGTTCATGTCATTCATTGAACAAACCTACAAATAGGGTTTGTTTCAATTTTTGAATTGATTATTTATGTTGTAGAAAACTAGATTAGAACGTTTTTTCTTTTATATTTTTTCCATTTTCACCCAAATATGAGAAGGATGCCCTTTGGTAATAGCGTTTAAAAAAATTGTTTCGTCCATTTTGATATGTGAACTAATCTTAAATAATGGTTGTTGTGATGTTTTACAAAAAGAGGAGTTTGTTGTCCATAGTTGTGGAAAATTACACTCATTGAGGATCATGAAGGTATGTTCAGCTGAGAGGCCCATACAAAAGGACTTTGAGGAGCTATTTATAGACCAGTCTATTTTGTGTATTTTAGACCTTGAATATAATGTTTGAGTGTATTCAAGGACTTTTATCACCTTGAAAATATTTCCCTTCAAAGTGAAATATATAATTATATATACAAATGTATATATATATGTAAGAATGATTTATATATAAATATCTATATGTAAATTCTTTATCCTATCCTACATGTCTTATAAAATACTTTCAGTGAACATGACAAAAATGTTCGTAATTATGTTTACGTTACTTCCTATAAAGTCATTGTGATTAGAAAAAGATCAGACAATACACTTGTCACCTTCAGAGTACAATGTTTTAACTCTTATTATCTGTATCTGTTTGATAGTGTACAAATGTCATGGGTAAAGAGGATTGTTGCACTTGATATAAACTTCTTAATCATACAGTGTAATGTTTTAATTGGTTGACTTTTTAATCATACAGTGTAATGTTTTAATTGGTTGACATATAACATAGTAATTAAAATTTTTGTCAGAACTAGATCTAGTCGTTTTGGATGTAGAGATTTAAATTGCTTAAATTTGCAATTATTTTTGCAAGTGATTTTGTTACACAAGGGTAAAAAGAATAACCAATATTTAAAAGGCAGAATCTCAGTGCTCTAATCCCAGCACTGTAATCTCCATTCTCTTATCAAAGCATTTTAATTCTAGTGCTCAAATCCCAGTACTAGTAATATTAGTGCTTTTATTCCATCATTTTAATCTCCATGCTCTAATCCTAGCACTCTGATCACCGTACTAAAATCCTAGTACTTTAATCTTAGTGCTCTAATCCTGGTACTTTAATTTCAGTGCTGTAATCCCAGTGCTTTCATCACAAAACTATTTTCAATTCTGAAATCTTGGATATGAAACATTACTCTGAGATTTGAGTACTGAGATTTGCGCACTGAGATTTGAAAACTGAGATTTTAGCACTAAGATTTGAGTACTGAGATTTCAGCACTGAGATTTGAGTAATGAGATTAAAGCACTGAGATTTTAGTGCTGACATTTTAGTACTGAGATTTGAAAACTGAGATTTGAGCACTGAGATTTGAGTACTGAGATTTGAGCACTGAGATTTGAACACAGATATTTGAACACAGATATTTTAGTACTGAGATTTGTGTACTGAGATTTGAACCCTGAGATTTGAGCACTGAGATTTGAGTACTGAGATTTTAGCACTGAGATTTGAATACTGAGATTTGAGCACTGAGATTTGAGTACTGAGATTTGAGCACTGAGATTTGAGTACTGAGATTTGAGCAATGAGATTATAGCACTAAGATTTTAGCACTGAGATTTGAGTACTGAGATTTGAGCACTGAAACTTTGAGCACTGAGATTTGAGCAATGAGATTATAGCACTTAGATTTTAGCTCTGTGATTTGAGTACTGAGATTTGAGTGCTGAAGTTTTAATGACGATTTGTTTCAATTTCGAATTATTATAGGGTATGATTAAACAAATATGACGTCATTCATAATTATGACCTAGAGGAAGTCTCATGATATGAATTGTTGATTCATCCAATTATGTCTCAAAAAAAGAAGCAACATTTACAACACAGAATCTACTCACACTGGCTCTGGATGTAACAACAACTGATTCAGTGAGTGACACACACTTGTGCAAATAGGAATGGGAACATCCACACAAAACTTTTGACAAGCTAAGAGAGGCGAGAATGTATTTGTATTCGAGTCTATGGTTGGGGAAAAATTAGAAGACTGATAGTCAAATTTGGCTTTAAATTATGCATGTAAAGCACAGGAAATTTCAAAATTTGTTTTTATTTCCTGGTGCTTCAGAATCTCAATCACATTCTGATATTCATGTAGTTTCTCAAACTTTTTAAAAGTTTAGACAAAATAATTTGAATTTATATGGAGCTAGCACGTTAAAGGGATAGTGAATAATGGAATATTGTTACCTAAAAAACTTTATTGTATGTATACTATGCATTTATAATAAATTTGTATTTGGACTGTGGTACTGTTTCAGGCCTTAATGTCCCATTTTACGCCATCCTTTCCAGCATAACAAGCTAGATAGGTTGTTATTTAGCCTGCTCCTAAATGTTTGTCATCAAAATCGCCGATAATACACTACCCACGATCTACATATATATTATATGTGTGTTTTCGCGGTATTTATTCGTAAATAATGTAATGTCATACTCTAAGGCGGGCTCCCCATCGTTCAGTGTACCCTAAACGAGCCTCTTTTGCGGTACGTATACTCTATATTTAGAACATGTGAAAAAACCAGTCCACGCGTGAGGTTTATTTTAAGTATGAAACCATAAAAATACCCACTTAATCAGCATTTATGTCAGGTGACTGTGTATGTCATCTGTGTGATTTATAAGATTCATTTGCGCGTGTTTTTACGCATATCTGGATGTTTTGGAAGAACGATATAAGTTTATATTAACGATCTAAAGTTTTAGTGTAGTAATTACCAGGTATGTATTTGTGTCAGTCTGCACTCAGCCATGAGTTATATTTAAACTTTAAATATAAATTATGGCTGAGTGCAGACGATACGTGTGATCGGTAAAAGAACACACAACGATTTTAGACGAATGTGGTAGTTACTTTAACATTTTAGGCATTTACAACCACTTAATATTTGTAATGACCTTTGTTAAGGGGGGGATTTGCACTTGTTTCCCAAAACATTTGCACTTATACATTATAATACGTAAAAATTATACATGTAGCCTTCTACAAATAGGCAATAAATATGTTTAAACTATATACCTAAATACGCGCGACTCTTGATAATCACCCGAGCTAGTCCGCACCTTGCATGAATACAATTGGAAACCCTAGATTTAACCCTAGATTAATCGTAGCCTACTATCGGACAAGCATAAATATCAATATAAAAACACATAAGCGCATTCTCTGTGAATTAAAATTCTACTTTCGGTTTCGTATTTCTGGTTATTTCCCAAATATAAGTAGTGAATTAGGTTTGTATTTGAAATATCAACTAAAAAAAGCCATGGCGGATAAGCCTACAGGTATGTCGTTTATAGATAATATTACATATATATGTGTGTATGAAAAATAAATGTTTAGGTATGAAAGATAATATTTGTACATACTTATGAATTTATAGCTTTTTATAGATAGTTTAAAGATACGGATCGCGTTAAATCAAACTTCTGACCTGATTGACAATCACAACATAAAAAATTCTGATTTTTTCTGTTATGTTTATTTAATGTTCATTGTGAAGTAAGACAAATGTAATTTTTTCGCATCAGTATAAATTAATGTAGCACCAGCAAGATGTGTGGCTGCAAGTTTAAATGAGAATAAAGTATGATTTTATTATATCTTTACATCTTCAAGATACAGCTACAACTGATTCATCATCAAAGTCTTCATCAGTTGATCCACTCTCACCAACATCAAGTCTTGGTGAGTAAATTATACAAAATTAATGATTTACGTTTTTTTTGTAAACTTGAAAAAATGCATTGTCATGTTTAATAGTAAATGTTACAGTCTTCGTGCTAGCCTTGTATTCCACTAGTAAACTTATTCAAAATTGTGTAAACGAGCTTGTTTATTTCTGTTTTTTTTCAACGGCTCACTTATAGCTAAGACTTTCAAAAAAAAATGTTCGAACACTGATGCCGACATTTATATATGTAATATATATAGTGTCTATTCTCACTGAAGTAAACAATATTGGAAACCATTGAATAAAATTTACCATCTTTATCTATGGCATTTAGACAATAAGTGGATATGTACTATATACAGTATTAGATTTATGTAATAAATAACAAGCGCATACTTTTAAATCATAATTCGGATTACCCGTTTTTTTTCACATTTTTTGTACAATGTGTATTTCCCCCCTCGGTATCCCCACAAACATAAACTTATTGGGATCCCAGCATACGCCATGTATATAATTATGAAGTGGTTTCCCACGGAAAGATTACACAAAGGCGTTTCTTTATGTCTACTTTCGTTTTTTTAATTATCCCATTCTTGGCCGGTTTTTAATCCCTGTGTCTGTTTTATATCGTACGTAAACCATTATTTATTTATTTATTATACCTCCTTTTATTAAATAGGTTGTATAATGTCATTTTCTATTTAGTTGCATACATGTTATCTATTTGTATCAGGCTGCGCATATTTGTGTAGAGTTTAAGTGAACTTTATAATATCGACCTTACATACATTATAATAATATATTTATGGTAACAAGCAGGAGTGGTTTTTAGAGCTCGATTTAAAATTTGTTCTCATGTCCATTTCAGAAAGCAGCAACGTTCAAGGTGAGTCAACTATTAATGTTATATCATTGTTTTAAATTAATACTCTTAGATTATTCACAGAACATTTATAGTCGTTCCTTAAACCAGTCATTTTTCAGGTGGACTGTGTCAGTATCTTTGTTCATCCAAGACTTATCACTTTAGCGCAATTGTAAGATGCGAGGCTTTGGTCTTAATTAAGTCTGAATATTTTCATGCATGTGTATTATTTCGGTCACAAAACGATGATGTCAACTTTTCTACGTAGGGAACAATAATTTCAATATTTATTCTTCACTAAAATAGAAACCGAAAGTAGGCGATATTTATAACCGTTCACGTGTCGATTAATTATTTCAAAAGGCAGGAAGTTAGTAACATTCTCACAATGCTACATGCTATGAAAGACACAGTCTTAAATGTGATATTTTAATTATTTTCAAGAAGGGAAGTGCATATTTTCGAAGTGTAGATTATTATTACTCTGTACAACCATTTCTTTATCTAAGTAGCAGGTTTTCTAATTGTAATGGATAGTTGGGATGACTTTATTACTCCTATTATGAATATCATTTCTGTTATGAGGCCTATACATGCGTCACAATTAAAACCATATCCAAAATTGTTTACAAATGAAAATTTTGACTAACCTTAAAAAAGTTGGTTTACACTTACACGACCGGTTCATTCAACCCCCCCGACTAATGACTTGTTTTAGCGATTTTTTTGCTTGTATTTAATACAATTTCTCATTCTTAGTACCAGCATATAATCATGCTATCAAAATGTTGCATATACCTATCCACTGTTACAAATATATGCTGTGTACTGAAAATCTACGTTTTTTAAAGGATGACCTGGTATCAGTTGTTCATTTTGACTTATTGTTGCATGGAATCTATTTCCCATTATTCATCGCAAAATTTTGTTATCTACATTTGGAAAAAGTTTGGCATATTTTTATTTTTATCGAAATACTATTGTCAAGACGTTCTCAACAATTTCGAAATACATGTATGTGTCATATGTCTAAAAATAGAAACGCTACTTTCGGTTTACAAAATTACTGGATATGATGTCGTTTTGAATTGCCACATTCATTTTAGGAAGTAATTAAAGAACCAGAATAAAGCAACCAACAAAAATGAAAAAGAAAGTTCCTCAGTTATAAAATACTGCTACATGTATATATATTTATCAAATGATATTCTTTCAATGCGGAGCAAAGCACAGTTTTATGTACTAGTTTTTGTATTATTTATCACTCATACGAAAACATATTACGACAAAGAGTTATTTCACACATACATATGTATGTACTTAGATTGGTTTACAGCCAGATGGTTATTTATAAAACGTAAACATTGATATTGGTGATTGATATCTAAGTTGTGATCAACTTTACATTATGTGAAAAATAAAGAAGAAAACAAAATGCATGAATTAAAATTCTGAAAAGTAACATAAGAATGTATGGATAAACATATCTAACATGTCTATATTTGAGCGTTATAATCAATACATGATAAGAGATCATGCTTTTTGTGTTTTTCGGGGTTTTCCGGTTATTAAGTGTTTTTCGTTTTTTTCCATGGACCTTTTAACATGTTTAGTAAGACTTCCCTATCTCATTTTATTGCGTGATTAACACAATTGATATTTTGCTTATGTGAATTCATATTAAGTGATCGTTTTAGTAAACGAACATTAATAAATTGCATTGATATGCATTGAATTTACATTTTATCTAACAATGAAAATAGTTTAAAGAAGTTCCTAGATTGTAAAAATGAAACCAGAGTTTTGTCCCTTTAAATATCTGTTATGAGAATCTTTTTCTCCCTTTTTTTCGAGCACTGCTTTGAGAACCAGAAAAAAATGAATTTGGATATAAAAGAGTCTGGTACCATAGACAGAAGATGTATTTTGAAAGACATTTACAGGATAATGTCTATTGACGGAGTAATGACTCCTGGTTTATAGCTGAAAAATTATCGAAAACTGGCGATAAACTAGAAAAATTAAATTTATTTCAAAACAATGGAATACAAGCAGTAGTTAATAGTCATGACTGAAGACGGATAGACTAATTTATGAAGATTCTAATGAGTTGCAATACTAATGAAAGCGGAAATAAAATAGTGACCTGCCTTTGACCACTTAAATATCACTCGAGATTTACTCAGAACCAAGTAGTCGTGTTATTTTTATCTTTACAATGAGATTCTTTTTTTATTTTTCATTATTCAACCAAATTACTTTAAGGATCGAAAAAAAATCATTACTTGATTCTTATATACCCCAAAACTAAATTATTCATGTATTACATTAATAATAATCTATTAAGCTACGAAGATAAGAATAAGGTATTAAAATGTTTACTGCTACATAAAGCAGTCCGTGAAGAAAAATGTTTTGACATTTTGTCCGTAATATTTTTGGTCTGCTACAGATGGCCGCATTATAAACGGAGATTTAGACATGCAAAATGCTATCTTTTCTGAGTCTGACAAAATTGCGAAAATTGCTCTCATAGGGCCTGAACTGATCATTCGATTTATACCTGTTTAAACCGGTTGCAAATTCATGATTAGGCATAAGTTTTGTTAGGTCGCTGAGATAAATTTTAGAGCCACGAACTAAAATTCAACTATGGATATTAGTTTTCATTTCATTTTAACAATACCACAAAAAATATTCATTTCAGGAAAAATGGGAACTCCTGACGTTGTAGAAAATCCTTGGAGAAAAACTATAAATTGGTTAAATGTGTTTGAAGTAAGAACTAGAACCTATTCATTTAAAACAATAGATTGTGTATATTTTCAGCTCTCACAGTAATTTCAATTTACAAAATAGTTAATGTATATAATTTGTGTTGGATTTACTAGAATGTAAATTCTTTCACTAAACGTGTTTCAGCCCTTGTGAGGTTACTATAATTCTGTTTTTCTAGTTACAACTTTACAACATATTTCTTTCATAAACACAGTGATAAATGTGTATAAATGGGGACACGATTCAGTAAATAAATTTGTTTGAATATTTGTTCACATTGTACGATATCAAATATTAATGATTGTACTGATAAAATGACAATTTTTTAGGAAAAGCAACGATTGAAACATGAGATTGAACATTATGAACCACTCGGTGATTTACTAACATCTGATGTATCATTTCCTCAAGTCAACATTCTTCTGTTTGGTGCTGTTGGTGCCGGAAAATCAAGCGTTTTCAATACATTTAACTCAGTATTTCGGGATAAGATTTTCAATGTTGCTAGGTGTGGTTATGGAGACCACAGTTTAACAACAAAAGTAAGTATACAAAACCAATAATATGTAATATTATTCATCCCCGGGTGATATACCGATTTGCTTCAACCATCTTCGAAAATTCCCTAGCAATGTTTTTTAATGTTGGTTCTTGTTCACATTTGGATCCCTCGTATTTGAAACTGGTAGGATTTATTACGCAAAAATAGATTTTCTAATATTAACTTCAGACATGAATTCTTTGAAGCTGGTGCGTTGTTGTGATAGTGCCTTAGGTAATACTTTGTATTAAAGCAATAATTATTTAGGTTCATATTTAAATGTTTCCCAATAAACTGATGTCAGCGTGTTAATAAATTATACATGTATGTAAATTTATGTCACGGTAACTAGGGTAGTCTCTTGTATGAAACGATGCCCAAGGTATGAATGTTTCGTGATGTGTTGTGCAAAATGACCACAGTAACGTCTTAGTACTTTGTAATATTGTGCTCACACATTAATATTGGACGGCTATAGGGTACAATCTGTCCCGTATTAAAAATACAAAGTACTGATATAACAAAGGAATGATGTCACCGTAGTGATCCAGAGTTTTCCCGGACGCAGAAACCCTGCGTCTCTGACGCAACATTTTTTTCTGGGACTCCCATTTACAACTAATATGCGATCCGGCGACCCATAAAATAAACATTTCATTTTTCCCGAAATCGGTGTCGATGCATATTATTTTTAAATAAGGGTGTCAAGCGTTTTTACGCGTCAAAATGGCGTCGGATGCAACTATGGACCTATCGATTCCGCAACTTTAGACCTTTCGGAATCGAAATTAAAAACAATTCAAAGAACACTATATGTTTTTGGGCGTGTCGGTCCATGCATCTGCGTCTAAATCCCAAACATGATTCTATACAGGAACCCCCCCAATTTTCCTGGGACCCCAAAAATGTTCCTGCATGAGAGTCCTGGTGTTCCCAAATAAAAACCCTAGGGGAACCCTGAGTAATCTAAATTGAGCTTTTTCACTTGTGTCCTGTGATCTTTTTACAGTTTTCGCGATATCCAATAATGTCTGGAAGTGCCACAAGACCAAAACCACTGAAATTTCGGGTCTGTGACATTCGTGGATTGGAAACTGATCATCTTATGGTAAAGGACAACATGAGATATGTTCTTGAAGGAAATATTCCGGATAAATTTCAGGTGTGGTTGCAATTTAGAATCGTTTGAACACATGACTTATTTATAAACATGTAAACCATACACATATAAAATACATATAATAAGGAAATATATATTTAACAGTTTGAAGGTACATGCATATTTGTCCTACATATTATAAATGCAAAGATTAACCTGTTGAGATAAGTTTCCAGTTTGATTTATGTTAAAATTTTATGTTAAAATTTACATTCAGCTTGATCCTTCTGGGAACGTATCTTCTGATACGCCTGGATTTAAGACACATCCGACACTACATGATAGAATTCATTGCGTAGTAATTATTCAAGATGCTTCAGTAGCAGACGCTGTAAACGATTCGGACGTAACGAGGAACATTAAAGAAATGCAGACCGTTATGAACAATCTTGGTTGGTATACTTAATTTCATATCAAAACTTTTGGGAAATATATTCTGTATTTGTTTTGATAATCATGCAGTAAATATGTAATCTTTAAATACAATATGAACAAGTTGTTACGGTTTTGGTTATGGATGCAGTAATTTGCAATTTAAATTCTAATCATTAAAAGACATTCTATTGAAACACTGATTATTCAAAAGTTTACATGATTAGAACTGAGACCATTATACACCAAATGGTCTCAGATTAGAATAACAAGATAATTTGAAGTAGTGCAAAAGGGTAAAAGTGGTTAACTAATTGTTGAGCAAGTTAAAACGTCCTGTCTGAAAACTTTCCATTATTTACTCTGTTTTTTTTTATATCAAACATTGAACAGACGTACCACAATGTGTCATTCTGACGAAAGTTGATGCTATCAGTGAAGAAACTCGCGACGATGTAGATAAAGCCCTCTACAGTACGAAAGTTAAAAGTTGCGTTGGAAAGGTGTGTACTGAATACGTTTAACAACATATATAATTGATAGCATAACCCAAAACATTTGTATAATGTTAATATCAAGAATTCTCTTAATGTTTTAAATAGACTGGATCAATAAATTTGGAAATTATTTCGATATTTTTGTAAACATGAGTGATAGACATTTTTTTTATCTTTCATTATGTTACAGAAATGGATTCCTTGGGAAAATTATGTTTTTTTTGATAATCTTGACTTTAGAATTTACGTTTTATTTTTAAAAGGTCTCTGAGATGCTTGGTATTCCAAGGAATCAAATCTTCCCAATGAAAAACTATGAGAGTGAAACAGAAAACGATCCTTGCATTGATACAATGGCACTTCTGACACTAAAGGGAATCTTGACCCAATGTGATGCATTCCTTTGCAATCATTATGATGCGATACAAGGTTCATACAGAGTAGGAGAACGATCATAACCACATGTAAAAATGGAAGAAAACAATAAACTACATTAAAAAGTTTTGAATCTAATGTCAATTGCAAAAGCTCTTTTATTATGAAGCGAGCATTCTTGACATATGCCAGGATTTTTCGTTTGATATCAGCTGGTCATAGAATACAACCGATCATATATTGCACATGGTGATATCTTTATCAGGATGTCACATTTGTATCTGTACTCTACTACAGTCCTTGCAATATATTCCGTTATATTGAGTTCTACAGAGTGTGACTATAATATTGTATCGTACATTCATTGTTGAACTTGAATATATTAGTATGTTTGTCCTCATATTTTTAGCTCTGTACCCATTATCATTTATATCTATTTGTGATTGGGGAAATCGTTTTTGTTGTTTAGAAAATGTAGCAATTATATGTATTTCATACAGAATATACTCTCTATCTACTGTTTGACACCATACAATAGAATACAATCTTTTTCACACAATATATATAACATATCTAGTCGCATCAATAATCTAGCTTTGGAGTAATAATGCAATATTCCAGACATACACATCCGCAAATCAACAATTAGAATAAGATATAGTAATTCCGTTGACATTCCGATGCCTAACAATACCAAGATTAAATGGCGTAATTTGTGTATTACCTACGCTCTTATTGTTTCCAGCAATGATCTTTTGTAATTGATATGAAAATGTATTCCGTGACGTGTTTTGTGTGTATCATATAAAAGATACTAAAATATAAGAATCATCTATTTCTATTCATCCATTTTCTCAGATTGTTTTAGATCTGGGCATCAAGTTGTATGTATTCATACTTGGGTTTTGTAGCTATCCAAATATAGAAAGAAACTGTATTTTCTCCGTGCCGCATTATTTTATACTGTTTTAAAGATGCTTCGGCCTTGGTCGCAAAATGAAATGTTCTTCATTCCAGTAAATGGTATACCCTTGAATGTTCATTACACGGTTAACATAGATTTATAATGTTCAGTTTGCTGGGACCTGTGCTTCGTTTTCTGATAATCTGCAAAAATGATTATATAACGCCGCTGTTTCATGCATCGTGTCATTTAATGAAAGATGAAATTTGTTTTTATTTCCACTCAATAGAACTTTTCCGAGACTACACAAAACGTCGTTGACTTTATAATGTTTGATTAAGGCAGTTGATGTATCTCGAATTTTTATTATCATAATATTGTTACATTCTACGGTCACGTACGGGATTTTGTTCATGAATTTTGAGATATTTTGCCGGCAGTTAAAAATATGGAGATTTAATGAAACATACCCCATCTCATCTCGCAATTCCAAGAAAATAGAGTCAAGTATATACCTAGAAAATTGAAATGTATTAAATAGTTTAAACAATCCTTGTTTATTAGTGATTTCATTCATAAATCTGATGGTTAAATAAAGTCCAGAACATCTGAATTCTGTTAAATGAAATTGTTTGAATAAATGTAATGATTATTACCCCTAACATACTTTTTTAGCATTTCTACAAAATTACTTGTTTATTAATGACAATTGCTTTATCTTCATAATGTGAGTCATTTGAAATGGTATTTTCCATTTTTGTCTACATACTATATGTAATAAAACATCAAAATAGCAAACAAACTTATTATGTATAAGTAAAGACAATTATATAATTTTGAGAGATGCCACAGTGCTAATTTGTATTTTATGTATGTAATTTTATACGTAATAGCATTGTATAACAATAGCTCAAATACTGTCTTTGTTCTTGAAGGCAATTAGTTCAGCATGCAGAAATACATTGAGATGGCAGTTTAATATACAGTTCTGAAGTAATTAAACTTTACGATTCATATACATACCGAGAGCCTAAAATATGGGGTTAACCTGATTCAATACATTTATCTCTATGAATGACATAACGAATGTCAAATTAATCATATTGTTCATGACAGAGAATTATTACAATTGAATCACTGATATGCAATATATAGTAATTCATTATCTTTAACGTCATATATTTTTAATCCACCTATCGCTCATACAATAAATGCATTGCAATTACATATAGTTCGGGAAGTTATGCAGACACACAGGATCAACTATTCCATCAATGTTAGAGGCTGCAAATGTATCCATGTCGACCTTTACCAGCTTATATTATACAACTATGAGGTGTTTCATATTGAATTAAGAGCTAGGTAATCCGATTTATTGTAAAACAGATTTGGTTGTCGTAAAGCTTCAGACGATCCGGGTTCCAATCTGGTACCAACAGCTGGGCCATACCCTTCTATGAAAATTTGACAGAAATGTCGATTTCCCTCCATATGTGGAGAAGTTGCCGGCACTTTTGGAAAAGTAAATTAGTACTGGTTAGGGTACAGTCCAGGGAAACTGGTTAGGTGAACCGTCCGCCGTATATAACTGAAAAATTGTTGAAAAACAGTGTTAAACCCCAGTGACAAGAAGTCACGAAAAGCAAACGTAGAGGTTCAACGAGAGCCATGAGGGTGATAATAATTAAAACAACACAATTCATGTTCAATCCACAATGTTTATTAAAGATTATTATTATTATGTCCATTAGTTTTCCAAAATTAATAATACTAATAAAGTTAGTACAGAAAATAACGAACAGAAACAGTAATTGTCTTAATGTAACTAGATATTTGCCATGGTGAGAATATCGCTCAGTAAGTAAAAGTAAACATGTATCCAAAATGTGTGTAGTTCGTCGTGTGAGGCTTTCTTATACATCATCTCCAACAACTGTTCAGCCCACTTCCAACCATTAGGTATGTTAAACGCACACTCGGTGTCAGATCCCCCAACGGCATTACTAAAAGAGTCTAAAGATCATAACCTAACTCTAAGACCAAAGTACATTTATCTGACTTGATCTTTTAACCTGAAACAGATTCGTGTATTTCTTCGTGTAGCATTATTTAGTACCACTTTGAAAAAAATGACCGGCCATTGTTGCGAGATGAATATTATGTACTCCAGTAAATGGCTGGTAGACTTTGAAATGATTTAACCTAAGATGTTTCTCATTATGTAAAACTAGATTGATAACGTTCGTTTGACGTGAGTTTGCTTGATTTCTGTATGGATAGTCAATAGACATAATTCTGTTACGTTTACTTATCATCCCATATAAGACCATGAAATACAGTATAGTTAATTTCTGGCTACACATTTTCCGTGTCCTCAAGCGGCCCCGTTGGTCCACAAGTATGGTCACACCGGGTGGATGTTGACATCCTGTGACCATGTATGACATCATACAATCCATCTTATCCAGCTGAATTAATACACAAACAAGATAATATGCACTTTTATAGATTCTGTACATAAAAAAATCTGTATAAAAACGAAACAG
The DNA here is from genome assembly GCA_008271625.1 of Lutraria rhynchaena. Lineage (NCBI taxonomy): Eukaryota > Metazoa > Mollusca > Bivalvia > Venerida > Mactridae > Lutraria > Lutraria rhynchaena. The sequence continues at coordinate 2,215,671 of VIBL01000006.1, read as the reverse complement.
CTGAGGGAATGCTGGACGAGCTCTTTAGAAATATTTCCTTATGTAGTTCGTGGAGTGAAATCCAAGAAAGTAGGGATTGTAAAGTCATGCTTTTATTCAAATGCGTGGCAACAGCAGGAACTCAATAAACAGTGGCATAAATAAACAATGAAAACAAAGGTGCTGAGCTTTCAGGCATTCATACTTTTGTGCATGCCCCCCCCCCCGGAAAATTTTGAAATTCTAGAACAGCGTAGGTACATTTTACTGCTATTTGGGGTATTTTATGACTATTACAAATGAAAAAAAATCATATTTTTAGTTATATAAATGGTCAAAGATATCAATTTTCGATGTTCATTTTTGGATATCGAGTCTAGGCAATTGCCTAGTACAGCCTAATAGAAGCTACGCGTCAAAACGAAAGTAGAATAGAGATATATGTTACACAGATTTTCAAAAGATTGAGGATTACTAAAAAAAAAAATTCGGTTTAAAAATCAGTATCCCAGAAAATTACATGTTTTCTGGACTCATAATTTTACAAAAATCGATTGAAACATTTTTAAATGTATTCTCATCGCGTAGTGTACCCTAGGTCTAGTCACACATCTGAAAAACAAAGAAACAAAAACGAAACAAATTGGTCTACGTTATGAGAAGTGAACATTGTTTGTTTCACGTAGGGAATAAATCTTCACAAGATGATTAATTTTAGTAATTTAGTCTAAATAACTTGTCATTCAATTTTGTCTCATATCATTTGAACGATGAACGTTTATCATACAATCTTTTTCAAAATAATATGACAGAACATGTGTGCTCATTGCAAAAATGGTTGTTTAACACTATTATAGTAATAGGCAACGAGTACACGTGCTACCCGCATCAACTTGCGTAGCATCGCGTTTTGGATGCGGGGAGTGGAACTACTTTTAACATCTGAACTGCGGTGAAAAGTGGCGTGACGTCACGCAACTCGATTTCCATATAAACTTTGACGTAAATGAAAAATGTAATGAAATTATACACATAAAAACACAAAGTGCTAAGTATAAACTTTGTAATAATTTTAATTAGTTTATCTTCGTTTGGTCTCAAAATTAACGAAATCAAGCGGCACTATCATTACCCGACTGTTCACCACTGCTTAAGAATAAAAGTCCAAAATTGGATGGTAATAAGCCATAAGATAGAGGCTTGATGACCAAAACGCTATTTATAGGATGTCGTCATAGATATTTTTGTAAACTGGTTTCCCACAACACAAAAAGGGGAGACGATTTTAAAGCTATTTACTACTTTCGATTTGAAATCGTTGTAACCAGACTTGAATTACGCCTTAACAATTGACTGAAATTAGCAGGTAATTAATTATATTTTTCCGTACAAATGAATTATATTTTTCTTACTACATATGTTATATTTTTTCTGTTATGTGTATATGCAACAGCTAATTGTATGTAAAATGTATGATTCATATATTATATGTTTTTATTTGACCAGAATTAGTTTTTTCATTTTAGTTACGTTATCAAATCTTCAAAGTTTTATATTAGTTCATGGTGATTTTATCCACATAATTTTTATGTTTCGTAGAAATAACTGTTGACTATTTATTTGTTTTAACCGATTCTATAACTGTCATGATTAGATTTAATGTGGGACCAATATACACATGTGTATATTGGTCACAGATTTAATTAAACACAATATAAATTTGTTTATGCGTATTTAATCGAAAGGAAAATGTGTCTGAGCGTGTGTTTATTGAAAAAGACGATGTGAAAATTGCTTGCACATAAGTTTATCTTCAATGCTACGACCTAATGAATGTGATAGTTGATTTAATGGAACTAGGAAGTACGTAAATGAATTTAACCTTCACAGCGAAACCGAAAGTAGACAAGTGGGTTTTTGTATATATTCTGCTACGTACTGGAATGTAAATATATTTGCGCGTCTATAATGTGATATCAATGTCTTCAGTATTCATTTTTGCTGTTTTGATTTTCTTAAATTGGCAACGAAACTAAAACTTCAATCCTTAATCGGGATAATTATAGTCTCGTATCGTTTACCTCCCCTGACAGTAAATTAATAACACGTTAAGCCCAATCTTCAAAGTTAACCAGTTTAACCGTTTATAAGATATGCCAACTTTCTACATTTTTTTCTTGTATAAAACCCAACGTGCGACAACCCAATACAATCCAAAGCTATTGATCAACGATCGTGCATTTTTAGGTTTGTGCGTCCAGTCTATATTTACGACATATTTAATTCTATGTGTGTACTATACAGGGGCGGCTCTGGCGCTTCGAAATTTAATTTGAAAATAAAATTTATTGAGCGATTAAAATCAGTTCTGCTGGTAAGTGTGCGTGCAAAACATCAGTTACTAAATTGACTATGCTTGTGAGTGTACAAATGTTTGGTTTAATTTATTCTCTACTAATGAAATTAACACTTAAATCCGTGGACATAATAAATTGCTTTAACTTGAATGACATTTTATTGAATCGCATTTAGTGTAAATTTGTGAAACAGTTGCGCTGTCTATTCAGAAATGGACACATTGTTTACCTCTTGTGAAAATCTAACAATGGCATGAGAAATTAAGACATTTGATTATTGAATTCAATGAACAGGTTTTGAAGTAAATAATTTATATAAATCTAAATTATCATTAACATAATAAAATTGTCATTATCCCATTGTTCATTTGTTTTAATCATATGGTAGAATGAGTTTTGAAATTCAGATTCACTACTCCCCGACACTTTGTATCAGTAGTGATAGTTTCGAGGCCTACCTGGTCAAGTGATTATGGTCTCCCACCAGTGATCAATGGCCCCTCCCCGGTTTGAGTTCGAATCCCACCCGGGACCAGATATACTTCACAAGTTCTTAAGGACGCTCTCCAGCTAGCCTACGACAGGTCAGTGGTTATGATCAAATTACGCCTGGGGTTTACCTCCAACCGTTTAAGTTGGATGGATTGCTAAATAACCCCAGCTGTTGGTGCGACGTTAAATCCCCGTGATAAAAATGTCAATCTCACCTGTTGCACCACAAAGTTATGTCTGATACATTATTTTGTGAAGAACTAAAATGGTACATGCACATGTGTATTTGCTTCGCGCAAATTTTCCGTGTTCGTAATATAATTAAGATGAGCTGATATGAAAATATTCGTGATAGTAAATGTACTAAATATATACAGATCATAGATGCACGTATATCAAACTTAATATTTAAAATATATATATGATTAACAATCAATGGTCACATACAACTTATGTCTATAAAAAGAATTGTGCGTCCTAGTTTTGTCACCTAGTTTCTCCAAGGTCTTAACGTACATATGTTATATACCCAAAGTTTGACGAAGTTGTGCAAGTCACGACTTCAGTTTTAAAATCATAAAAATTTTCCTCTTTAAAGAATTTCGGAAAAAAAGCATCTACATGTAGTTTGAAATAAATACAACATATATGATTGCTGTTCTGATTGACCTTCACATCAAGCTGATAGGATACGTACATTTTTAGACGAGGTATTTTGAAACATTATATTGCCATCTGTCGAATTTACATCTATGATGCAGTAAAACTTCGTTATTACGAGCATCGATACCACGAGCACCCTACTTATCTCGTGGAGGTTTTAAAGTTCTGTCGATATTTGCTATTGGTTGTGTGTAATTTTAACAAACAAACAAATATCTTGTTATTACGAGCACCACTTTTATCTCGAATATTAAGCATGTTTCGATGACTCCGCGATATAACGAGGTTTCACTGTAAATGTGTTTGCGTTGACCTGACGAATCGTTTGTGTCGGCAATTTATAAATTACGATCCTTAAGACTACATAGTGGATGTCACATTGAGATATAAGTTATTTATCAGTTTGGAGAAAAATACGCATATTAAAGCTTTACCAAGGAACTTATTGGTCAACGGGTAAAGCCTGCGATACGACAGATTATAGTGATACAATTGTTTTTATTGGGTTTAATGTATCACAAACAGCTGGATCATTTGGCAACTTATCCATCTTTAACGGTGAAAGAAGACACCAGGTGTACCCTGGGTAGAATTTCCAACCTTCTGTTTGCTAGTTGGAAAGTTTCCTCACCTGTGAAATTTGGTCTTGAGTGGGATTCGAAATCCTGTCAGGAATCCAGTAATTACCAGTCAGAGACAATGACAATTTGGCCATAGAGACCCCCTGTTGATATGATAAGTAAGGAAGGGTATATGACGAATTGCGTCTGTTTAATTGACAAGTGTCGAAGATAATTTGTAAGTTTACAAAGTTTGTAAAACTTCAATCTCCAAGCTCAAATTTCATATTTTTTTCCATTTATGTTTCTAAGTAAGTTATAATTAAAAGATCTATAAATGTGTTATTCGTATATCATTGTGTCAGCATAATTGGTCTGAATATGTACTGAAACATTATACAGTGATATCTTTTAAACCGAAATACTTTAGAAATTAAATTGAGATTTGAACGTAGAGACTGTTTTCCAGTTTCTTGGTCTTTGGGTACTAGAACACGTTTATACTCACGACATAGACTTTTTTTCAGGAAATATGAGTGGGCCAGATATAGAAGAAAATGCTTGGAGGAAAACTGTAAACTGGTCAGACCTACCCAAGGTATTCGTTATTCATTGAATATATATAGTCAAACTTCATATAGCGACCACCTCAATTTTACGACCGCCATTTTATAACGACCACTTATTTTTGGACCGGATTTCAATAACTCCCCTATGATTCTACTTGATAATGAGACCACCTTATTATTATGACCGACTTTTCGGGTCTCGAAGGTGGCCTCATTATCAGGAGTTTACTGTACATCATTTATCAAAACATATTTGGACAGTATCCACATTTATTGATTAATAGATAGGTAGGTAGATAGGCAGACGGTCAGAGAGTTTGACATATTTACAGATATCCACATAAAACTTAAATATGATCAATTGCTTTCAACGTTCGATCAAACTTGTAAGAAGGGCATTGCTTTATATTTAGACTTACGAGTATGAGATTTTTATTAATTCGTGTGTTCGTAATGACGTGTCTGCTTCGCTATCTGGAAATGCTTGTTAAACCCATCTTGAAAAGCCGTATATTCGAGTATTTTCAAAATCTCAATTATCACCGTCATAATGACGGTGATTTATTGATACTGCTGTTCTTACTATGTTATTTCTTCACCTCAATTTATTCATTTCAGCAATACCCACAAATCAACAACGTTATAAAAAATTATAATGTTTTATGAGATGGGTGATTCAAGTGCCACGTACATATTATCGTTGCTTTAAATCATACGTCATTAACTTTTTTTGTGATTAAAGACATCGACATACGTGTAATTATATTGTACATACATACATGTATCTGAATATTATATTAAAACTATGCCCAATGTTTTCAGGTGCTGCCAGATCTAATGGACCAGGTTGGAAATTATGAACCACTTGGTGACTTTCTGACTGGTGAAGTATCTTTCCCGCAAGTGAACGTTCTTCTGTTTGGAGGTGTAGGTGCCGGAAAGTCCAGTGTTTTCAACACGATAAATTCTGTATTTAGGCGCAAAATTTTCAACGTGGCTAGGAGCGGTTATGCAGGCCACAGTTTAACAACTAAAGTAAGTTAATGAAATTAATGCTATTAAATATTTTTTTGCCTGAATGAATTAGTTATGTCATTTTGACTAGTGAAAACAACACTCGAATGTTTTTTTACGTTGCTTGCTGTTTCACAAGTTTTATTTGGACCATTGTTGTCAGGTTTATTAATTTCGTATTGAAGAGACGGGAATAATCACGGATTGCGTCATTTAGTGCAAGCCTGTCCTCCTCCGCCGCTGTGTAAACACGGCTTAAATCCCATGACAATATGTCTTTAATCTTAGATTCAGAGGCTTTTTGTACAGGACCGTTGATTACGGAATGATGAGAGAACAGGTGATAGGCAACCGAGAAAAGCTTCTTAAGGTAATAGTCCGCATATATGAGTACCTTTGATAAACGGCATTAAAACCTACAATTAAAAAGATTTTTATTTCCCTGCATTTCAGTTATCTAAATACCCAATATATGCTGGAGGTGCCAGTGGAAGAGAACCGTTGAAGCTGCGGATCTGTGACATACGAGGATTAGAACCAGATCATTTGATGGCAAAAGACAACATGAGATACCTCTTAGAAGGAAATATTCCAGATAAATTTCAGGTAATATTGTGATACCAATCATATCAATGCATACTTCAGTCTTTATATTTTATTTGAATGTGGAAGGATATCAATAAATATACATACAGTGAAACCTCGATAACGAGATCACTTTCGAGACCCTAAATGTGGTCGTAATAATGAGTTGCTCTCATTATCAAGTTGAATAATAGAGGAGTTATTGAAAGCTGTTCCGAGTATATGTGGTCTTTATAACAATGTGGTCGCATTATTGGAGTGGTTGCAATGGGAGGTTTTACTGTATTTATCAAACTTAATGATAAAATTAGAGTTCTTTCTTATCTCATGTTTGGTATGCAAAGCAATGACTAAATTGCTAAAGTAGATGAACCACTTCTTTGTGTCATAACGCTTTTTATTTCATTCCAGCTTGATCCATCAGGCAATATATCAGGCGATATGCCTGGATTCAAGAGAAATCCTAAACTGGATGAGAGGATTCACTGTGTGGCGATTGTTCAGGATGCCGGCGTTGTTGACTCTGATGGCGATCCTGAAATAATCAGAAATATCAAAGACATGCAGACTGTTATGAACGGCCTTGGTAAGATTGCATTACTGGATTTCACAATTACTGTTGACTTATTTTTTTTATTTTAATGACTTATTTTCATTTTTCTTAGAAATGAAATTGATGAAGAAATTTCATGTTTGTCATGGAATCAGATGAATAGAAATATGACGAATATGTGATCATTAAATGCTCCTTGTGAATCACTCGGGTGCTGAATAGTGATAAAAAATCCAATTCACAATCATATGATATTGAAGCTATGATTATCCGGAGTTCACACAATGTAAACCGGTACCAAAGTACATTAAAGTCTAACTGTTTATTAATATTTATTTTGTGGTTTAACAGACGTACCACAGGTTGTCGTACTAACAAAGGTTGATACAGTCAGTGAAGAAACAAGTCAGGATGTATCAAAGGCATTCTACAGTAAAAAGATTAAAAGCTGTGTAGGAAAGGTTTGTATTGAACCTTATTTTCTTAATAACATGTCAGGTTCAAATCCCGGTCGCGGGCAAGCATATCCTTCTATGAAAATTTGACCAAAAATTCCTTCATATGTGGAGAAGTTATCGGCTCCTTGTGGTAGGGTAAGTTAGTACTGGTCAGTATACAGTCCAGGAAAACTGGTTAGGTGGAACGGCCGCTGTATTTAACTGAAATATTGTTTAAAAACGGCGTTAAACCCAGTGAAAGAAAAAATAATAAGTCAACCAGCATAATATTTTGGGTGTGTGGAAGTTAGATAAATAGAGGATCTTGAATGAGTGCTCATTCCTTACCATTTTTATTAAACGAGTGGACTAAATAATATGACACGAGGCTCTGCCGAGTGTTATATTGTTTTTGTCAACGAGTTTAATAAAAATGGTAAAGGATGAGCACGAGTGTAAGATTCTATTTATCACATAACCGTAAAAACGACCTCAGAAAATGAAACAGACTACAGGATGACGTCAAGATGACGTCAGTACAAGACGTCTAGTGTAGACTGTTCATTACTTTGCGCAAAAAATAGTACATGTTTGTATTAATCTTTTGGCGATAAAATGCAAGATAAAAGACATAAAATCGTTATTTTATTCACACAAACATCATTTTATTCATTAATAAAATCATTACGAATCGAAAGTCGACCATGTTTACAAATATCGTAGTAGCGTAGTAATACAAAATATGCAAATATAGTGATTTGGCTAATTTGAATATTTATTGCACGGTTTGGCAGTGCCGAACGATATTTCCGGCACGGGTTTACGGCACTCCTGGACCACAGGTTATGTGATAAAGGAGCATTACTTGTGCATCGTCGTTTTAAGATGCATGTATTTTTAAACAAGATCTGAGAATACTTCCGCTTGCAGCAATGGTTATAACATTTTTAACAAAGTTCTTTGGTAAATGTATGAATGTATTGCAGAATATGGGGGACTTTTAAAAGTCTGTAAATACGGAAACATACGAGATACTTGTCGATAGAATGTTGTTGCCGTTTATGTATATTGTATCCATAAAACTTGTGTGCGAATATTCTTCATGTCATTTTGAATTGGTAGTACATGTAATATGATAAGAAGCACTGGCATACGTTCTTACACAAAGTGCTCTTGTTGCTTTTTTGCGATTTCTCATATAAGAACATCATTTTAAATAAATTCAAAGGTTTCTGAAATGCTTGGAATCCCGAAGAATCAAATTTTTCCGATGAAGAATTATGAGTGTGAAACAGAGAACGATCAGTGTGTGGATACGATGGCTCTTCTCACATTGAAGGGAATTCTAAACCAATGCGATGCGTACCTGTACAACCATTATGACAATATTGAATCAACGTACAGAGTCGAAGGAAGACCATAAATATATGAACTACATATGATTATATGAACTACGTATGATTATATGAACTACATATGATTATATGAACTACATATGATTATATGAACTACAAGGTATGAAACAAAAAGGCGTTTTTTTCATCTGATGGCGCACTGTCAAATAATGATTATGACAGACTACATTTTTGAAAGAACATATAATTAATTAGGCAAAAGTTCTGAAATACCAGTGGTTGTTACAGCAAGATCATGGTTGTTAATCATTTTATTTGATTATCACATCTACGCTTATATTAGACCGCAGATTGCTACCCTGTGTAGAACGTGACACAGATTCATTGTTTAAAGCACTACAAGGTTGTTATTATCCACGAAGGTCAAGTGGATGACATCGCAGGAATTGATACATGGACAATTTGGTTATAATTGCAGTTCACATTTTTGCCCATATTTTAAAGCTCTTGTACATTTATTCTCAGTATTAAAGAACACTTTACAAAAACACTTGTCGCGGCAAATTAGTGACTTAATGAAATGCTGATACATATCGACATGCTCAGAAACATTTGTATTAGTATCCCTTTAGATTAATGTTTATAAAAGTCTCCTCATTATTGCAGAAACCTATATTTTACGGTCAAATATACCAAATGATGCATACGTCACTTGTCGTAAATAAACTTATTGAATTTCTGATGTTAACAATGTACATAATTATATGACATATATTTTATGTCAGAACAATATAGCATGCCTTGCATTTGGTATTAAAAGTCATACCTACGTTACTGGCGGACTTGTTTGTGATCAGGAATTTGTTTTTTTCCGAATCATTCTGTTTAAGTCTTATTAGATGTTCTAAAAAGAAATGGAAAAAATGGTAGGGGTTAATCTCAGTGTCAGCTCATGTTAAAGATTTGTGTTGAGGCACATATTTCTAAAGAATAAAAGGTTCAGTTCAGAGCTTGTGGTGGCACTCCTGCATAAGAGTAAATGTATATGGTTTCGAACTTATATGCATAATGAATTTGGATTGTATTCCAATTACAGTTTCATGTAAAGATATATATATAGTACTCACACAACATGCACAAAAGATAAACTCAATCACATTTGTTTACCCAATTTATTGGTAATGTCAGAATAATCCAGCCTCTATCATGATGTGTCCAATGGTCATATAATCTTTCAGAAGGCAAGATGCGCCCAGTTTTTTAACTACAATCTAATAAATGTTATTGATATTCTGATCTCAAAAATCGTTTTTGTTCCAGTCCTGCTTTTGACCTAAATTACTACGGAAAGTGTTCCTTATTGCCGAGAATAGGCGTATAATGGTTCTATTTAATAGCCTGTCTTTGTTTTAATTATACTATGAACATATAATATGCGCATATTTTTATTTGTAAATATTTTTTTTATTCTGACATAAACATAATGGATATGCTGTATATGTTAACTAGAACTAGAAAACAATATGGTTTTGTTATGCATGATATCTATGTATAGAATCAACTTCACATTTGAATGGAAACAAAAAACTACACCAGTCTCAAACCAACAAAGTACCTTTGAACGACATGTCTGCATTCGAACATATTTTCTCTCCTGACCATTTAGCCAATACGCTTATGACCATATTGCAAACATAAGTAATTGTTTTCATTTAATAATTTACAAATAACAAAATTTTATCGTTAACCTTGCTATCAATTAGTAGTTTATACCTTTGATGTCTCTTTATACTCGACATGGAGATACTTTACTAAAACTCCTCATATAGTGTATTCCTCATACCTATATGTCTGTTGTTTTCTGCATGTGCATACTTGTATTTTATTGTGATACGAATAAAACATGAAAAATAAAGTCTCAGTTTCTTCGATAAGGGGAACATTATTTCCACAGCGTTTAGTTTTGGAAGGGTCTTCACCTCAGATTTGTAATTTTGTTCAAAATGTGCAGTGTTACTCATACGTTCAAGATTGTGACACATAGAGCCGAGTCCACTCTAGTACACGGACTCCAACCACATGGCTCGTACAAATTGTTTGGACAAAACAACTACACAAAAACATCACTAAACAATACAGAACAATACACATAACGTAATTATACAGGAGGTACCGCCCGGAAGTGCCTGAAGCCAATGACAAAGAGGAATTCAAATGAGGGATTTCGAAGTCCTGTGCTTCTAATGTACTTTCAGCAACTTTACCACCGCACCAAAACATCACCAGCTGGAAATCTGCTTGATAATCATACAGTCTTACATTACTTAAGTTCAAATGTCTAGTTTGTCTCATTATCTGTAACAAACACATCTGTTTATGAACGGAAATCCGGAATATCAATTTACCATGCGAACACTATGACACGTTAGGTACGGGCATTCGAATTCTGCAGTAGCCTGTTATTGATTAACACGACTTAGTGACTGACCTAGATTTTCAAACAATACTATTACAACTTGCTTTTGTTCTCGCTTTAACGTACATCAATTTCATCTTTAATTTACTATTAACTATTTGATTTTATTAACTATGCCGTATTTTACTTGAGCTTTTACAATGGATACAATTCAAATGAAACTACCGTATTGTTATTAAGCAAAGGAATTATTTCTCATTTTAGTTTTGAACAGGTAAATATAAATCATTTTACACAGCTAGAAGAATAATTATCGACAAAAGTCTACACCAATGCTTATTATAATAACATACTATGAAATTAACAGTTGAACAGTTTATTTATCAAGTACTTGCCATTGTACATACACGCACAAACATACACACACATATATACATAGCAACACAAAACAGCATGACATGAAACGGGAATAACATAATCTATACTATCCATTTATTCTTATTATAATAACAATACTATGAAATTAACCGAAGATAATATTTTACATTGCCTTACTGTAGTACAATATTGAGCAACTCACACCAGTCAACTAGGGTCCGTTTTATAAACATATCTTAGTCTAGATAGCAGATTTTAAACTCCCAAATCGTACTTTAATTCTGATGATTGTTTTGATCTTTTGCCGGCTATTAAAGTTGAATATTTTAACTGTATACGGTTTGCAATTAAAAAAACTACTAACTTAGCTGAGGTTTGTCCATGAAACGGCCCCCGCCGCGGTAGCTGTCATAGAATAAAAGGAGAGAGCACGTGAAACACGCGCCTGTCATGCCATAACATTGCTTTAATGGGCGTCTGTGTAATAACAGATAATAATTTGAGGATTATTGTATTGTAGGTGTTTTATATTGCGTACATCAGTGTGATATAAGATGATGCGCATAGATAAAATCTACTAGTACGAATTTCTAACTATCCAGTACATGAAGTAGTGAATGGCCCTCCTGCGACGCCACGCGATCAATATTCTGCATTGTTTTTATCATAATATCTATTTCATGTTTAAGGATTGAATTGAAAACGTATTTTTAATTGTCTTACATCAAATCTAAATATATCCTTACGTATAAATAATACCCGGGAATTTTATCATTTATACAAACACGTTCCGATTGACTGATCCTGAACAATTTATTTTAATTCAGAATTAATGTTAATCAGCAGATACTGGTTTAAAATAGTTGATGACACCGTCAATTGAATTGTCGTTAATTATTTGACCGCAATTTTCAGTGGTAAAATTTAATATTAAAATATCCTTGTAACATTTCCTTAATTGATACAAAGAGTATTATTGAGAAAAGGCCGGGAACCAGGCTATATCAATAACGGGGTATTTCCAGATTGCATCGGTTAGTTCGTGTCGATTAAAGTGTTAGGTTATTTAATAAATAATGGTTTGCTTATACTGAAATCTATAATATCTTTAAGTATCTATCACAAAGTTGTTCGGATTTAACATTATTTTACGATAGTGTTGGGCTACATCTGGACAGCAAACCAATAACGTGGTATGTGTATTTCACAATGTTAAATTTATGAATTATGAAGTATTTTGGTTTTCCAATAAAACATTTCCACACAGATGTGTGCACTTTCGGTTTCAAATATCAATGTTTGAAGACCAGAGTTTTATTAAAACGTTTATTCACTTTAACAGGAATTTACGGGTAACCGAATAAAGCTTATTTACGAGCGTACATGCATTTATTTATTATATGAAATTGTGTATAAGTGGAATCAACATTTCCGATGTTAGCGACAAGAGCTATGATCGACCCCCAAATACTACGACATGCATTGTCCGACAATAAATTGGTGCAATGATGTTTTTAAAGCGGTAGAGTTTATTTTCCTTCTAAATATGGTCTCGTCATTGTCCGACAATAAATTGGTGCAATGATGTTTTTAAAGCAGTAGAGTTTATTTTCCTTCTAAATATGGCCTCATCATTGTCTCGAAATACTTGAAATGCAGATTCCATTTCCCAAAATGGTTTCTGAAATGAGTGATACTGATTTTGAGACCGGATTTAGTGTATTTTTTTTTTAGATAATGAAAAATCAGCACGGAAGTTTTCGGAGAATTGTTGTACTAATATCGAACGTATTTACATATTTCATGAGATAAGATAAAGTTTATTTTCAATCCATCCAGTAAGCCTTGTGGACCTCACACATACAAACAAAGAACAACATATATACTGTAATACATATATACATGAGCATTATATAGTAACATCTTGATTGCGGAGAAGGCAATAAAATAATTCATTCATATAATTGCATGCTAACAATGTATAGAAAAGTAATATTGAGAAAAAAGAGGAAAATGTTCTCATTTGTAAGAATGATTTGTATCAATAACTTAGAAGTTACCGTTTATGCATAATGTTTTATCCGTGGAACAATAAAAACGACATTTGGCAGAGTTTTATGTTTAAAGTGAACAAAGTTATGGTGGGTACTTTCATCTCCGTGTCTGTTATAAATGTACTTAAGAAAATTAGGAGTTCTTGAAAACAATACAACTCCCACAAAATGACTTCTACCCCACTCACCAACCCCAAGCCCGCCCAACACTAAAAATTCACTTGATGACTCTTGCTTTGGAATGTAATCTTATTCAACTATTCAAGTGGTCATCATTCGTTTAGGTTCTATTATCCTCATTTACAGGAACCATTTTCATATCTGAAATATTCGTTGAAATTGTATGCGCTAAAACGTAAGATGAATATTGGTCCATCTAGGACAATGCGAACCGTACATATTTAGAGGAGGCGTAGTCATGCCAGCCATGTCATAATGCTACAGCCGAGGCTACCTAACCATCAATTGTCCGTTTTTGGTTTCACCCTTATGACCCCCAACAATAAGTAAAAAACTCAAACCCCGTGTATAGTTTACGCTTCCGGACCCCCAAAACAAAAGCCTGTGACCGCCCCTGGCAATAAAATATACTGCAATAAAAATCTTATTAAATTTTTGCGTCGTATTTCACCACAGTTTCATCTTTCATATTCAAGAAACGCTTGAACGGTAACGTTTGCATTAATTCATGCTTGGTAAAGATCCCATTCTAAATATAATAAAGTTACCTCCTGTAGCAAAACTTTGTACACAGGTATATTTGTACATGGTAAAGAAGGGCATGGTAAAAATTGAAGATATGTTTAATGTTTGCTACATGTACATTTAATCATTTTAAATATGTATGCCGTATACACTATTGTTAACAAGACTTCGATGCAATAGAAGTTAGGCCTAAACAAAAAAAGGTTTGTTTCCGATAACATGCCAAAAATATGGGTCGGTCGGTAGGGATTTTTTCTTTTTTTTCTTTTATACTTTTTTTACATATATCGGCAACATTGTTGTTAAAATTACAACATAGCACTAAGATTGGAATGCCGTAAACACTTATGAGTCGGCAGGTAAAAGATGGGTCGAGCGGGTAACCGGAAACAAACTTTTTTAGGCCTAATAACCGGGAGTTGGAACATTAATCTGTACTAACACCCTGCCGTACATTAATATTTTTTTAGGAAGTTTAAAGAATTGTAAAACATATAACCAAAATTCAGTCGATTTACGCAAAACATTTTCTCCTAAAAACCATAAAATGTCTTTGTAAAGTCGACATAACGGATATAAAATTCTAGTATAAGTGTTAGAAAAATATACAATGCTAAAAACGAGCTGTTAAACCATTTCAAAAGATAAAAGACGATTTATAAAAATCGTTTAGCATAAGGCCTGATTCTGATATTTTTCCCGAGTTAGCTTTCAACATCTTAATGTAAATGTATATGCTATATTCATATTTAATTCGTCAAACATGCAAGTTAATCCATTGTTCAACAGTAACCTCTATGTTATATTGGACACAACAAAATTCTTCTTCGGCAGCCAGGGTCATGTGGCGACTTTCAGTTTTAATGGTATAGGAAAACCCCAGGCGTACGTTTGAACAGACAGTTTCTTCACACGTGAAATTTGGTTTTGGTCCAGAGTAAGATTCGAACTGACAGCGGTGAGGATCTTGTGTTTACTAATCAAAGACCACAATCACACGATCACGGATGCCCCTTTACACTTTGTATACACATGTACTACAATTACATGTCACTTTAAGCTTACAATAATTTCTCAGTTGAATGTGACCAAACATGAAATTTATACATGGCGATGAAAAATTATACAATTCATGGTATTGTAGGAATCTCTGTAATTTCTGTAAATCCCTCAGCATAATACCGTGCCGTACAGCATACCCTTGGGGTACGTAAATAGAGGGAACACATACTTGACTAAATATTCTATCACTCGCGTGCCGGGGTTATGCGCACATTGATTTTGTATCATTACATTGGGAACACAAGCAAATATCGGGTCAAATATTTCTAATTAAATTTAGTATTCAAATAATTTAAAACTTGGCATGGTGAAGTCATAATGTTCCTGATATGCCACACACTGAACTGCATTATGCCTATGATAACACTCTTGGAAAAACTTAGTGTCAAATAATGACGTTCCCGATAACACAAAATAATTGACGCTTTGACTCTAAACAAGAATATCAATTGATGAAATCTAAATTGAAATTCCGGAAGGCTTGGTCAAACTTCTCTCGGCTTCGCCCTTATGCTTTAAAAACATCGACCTTGTAAGATAATGCACGGGAAAAAGCGCTTAAATAATATATTCTTCACTCCCTGCCGTCAGTGAACACCCCGTGCATACTCTAACATAAAAAGAGACACTACCATCAACTAGACCAGTATAATCAGACTATAGCGTTTACATGTCGTACACCCTACATAGATGCCTTGAAACATTATTGCAAACAACAAAAAATGAAAATTCATATATTTTTTGTTACAAAAACCTATTTATCTGGTATAAGCATAGACTTTCCCAACTACATGTTGTTTAATTTCACTTCCAGATAATATGATTTCCGAAGACACCATTGCTGAAATACCGTGGAGAAAATCTATTGACTGGGCGAACGTAGATGAGGTAAGGCGATCAAAGCAAGAATTCCAATGTCTGAAACTAAATACCAAGAATGTCAAGGCTGAAAAATTTTTGAAAATCAATTATTTAAGGAAGCCGGTGAAGTTTTAGCTGTAAGCGTACGTTATTGGTTTTGAATAAAAGAATCTCCCAGTTCAATTAAATGTTTAGATATATGTGCATACTAGTCAAAGTTTGCTATGTACAACATTTACATAAAATTGTAATTCGACTGTGAAATGTCTACGATTTTTTAGTTGAGGAATGAGAATTAATTGAGGAATGTACTTTAAGTAGACAGACTTTTTCAGTAGGTCATTTAAAGTATTTATCCCTTAATTTCAAGATGTTTTCGCGTACTGCTGGCTGCTTCGACAACACCCAAGAAAAAGGCCATAAGGAATATAATCTAATGCCGAAGATGGTGATGCCAAGTTGTCATTGATAGCTTTTTTTCACTTGAGTTTAACGTCACTCCAACAGGCAGCTTCATTTGGCGACTTTTCGCTTTAACGGTGGAGGAAGACCCCAGGCGTACACCTAGGCAGAACTACCAACAAACCGTAAGAAGCTGGACAGCTTCCTCACATGCGAAATTTTGTTCCGGATGTGATTCGAAATAACAGCAGGACTGGTGATTACAAGTCAGATACCACAACCACCCAACCGAGGTCCCCTTTGACAGCTGAGGATCTCTCTCATACTCACTATAAAACCCATACCAGTTTGCCTCTACCGACTTGGCAATTTTGAAAAAAAAGATATTTTGAACTAAACCGTAAAACATCTGTTGAATATTTATTGTTTATAGCGTATACTGACGATCAGCTTTACCTTTCAGTCAAATATTAAATATTCTATTCTATTCTATTACTGGTACGTTTTGTATATAGTGAATAATACTTATTTGTAACATTGATGTATAGTCATGTGGTTATTTGTTATGTTTACCCATAACTAATAACAAATAATTATTGCGTTATATAAAATAAACTTTGTCAGGAACTGCGCACTCTGAGGGAGACGGTGGAACATTACAAACCCTTAGATGAATTTCTTCCTGAAGATGTGTCCTTTCCAAAGGCTAATATTCTTCTGCTCGGGATTGTTGGTGCCGGGAAGTCCAGTGTTATTAACACGTGGAATTCAGTCATCAGACGGAAGATTTTCAATGTGGCCAGGAGCGGAGGAACCGATCAAGTCTTGACAAAAAAGGTTGATTTGCCACTAGCGTAACAACACTTCACCGTTTTTATCAGCAGTTAATGTAAAGTTGGATTTGATTTCGAAATTTGTTTAAATGTAATGAACAGACAAGTAGTAAATTTAACTCAGCATTTGGGAAAAAGAAAGGTTGTACGTAACAATATTGTCGTTAATGAAAAAAATAATTACAAGCAGTTAGCGCTGTGAACAAGAGGTCCATGTATTTATTTTTCTTGAAGTTTTCCAGATATCCGTTCTTGTCTGGTTGCACCGGTAGAGGTCGACCGAACACAATGAAGTTTTGTGTGTGGGATACTCGAGGAATAGAAGAAGAATATGTCATGAGCAAGAATAATATGAAGCATATGCTCCTTGGAAATATACCCCATAACTACACGGTAAAACCTTACAAACACAGTATTGTGTGGACTTGTATAGTGCTTTGTGTTATTTTGCCGGATAGTTAGTGACTTGATAATAAAATTCAATGCGTTAATGCACCGAAAATACATGTTTGACATCAATGTTGTTCTATTTTTGCTACAACCGATTGAAACCTTTAATCAATTCATTACAATGTGTTGGTGTTTTTGATAGCACGCGAGCACGTGAGGTTATTGGACGAAGACATTGCATGTATGAAAACGTATATCATTACAATAAATGTTTCTTGTATATAACACATTGAAATTAATTTTGTATATAACACATTGAAATTAATTTTTAAGATGTGTAAGCTCAACATCATTCAGAGCTCAGTGACAACAATAAATTTATGACCTCTTTTGGTGATGTCTTTATTTGGTATTTATGCATATAAACGAACAAACTTGGAAATATACCTAGTTAGGCAATAATAAGTATATTATTGTTTGTATCTAATGTGTTTCTAATGTCAGCTTCAATCATCAGAGAACTTGCCTGCTAACACGCCAGGTTTTAATCGACGTCCAAAACTAGATGAGAAAATTCACTGTGTGGCAATCGTGCTTGATGCTTCTACAACTGAAGCTCTAGATCTTTGTGCTGATGTTCAAAACAACATTAGGGAGATGCAAACTGTAATGAACCAACTTGGTAAGCCTAAAATTATTGACTTGATAAAAATCATTCTTAAAAGAAAGACCTTTTAACTTCAGTCACAATCATATCGACATACCACTAAATATTAATGGTGACAACAATACATAAAAAAGAAAAAAAATACATTTTATTAGCATCGTATTTTTACAGACAAACTTCTTACTTATCAAAATTATACATTGGGTACGAAAAGGTTATATACATGTATATCGACATAGTTACATTATATGAGCATACTGAAATATTCTGTCGGAGATTTACTAATATGTTGATTTTGTAGATATTGTGCGCGAATACCCGAAAACAACACGCTCTGGTTCCATTGATGCATATTTGAG
The DNA here is from genome assembly GCA_008271625.1 of Lutraria rhynchaena. Taxonomy (NCBI): domain Eukaryota; kingdom Metazoa; phylum Mollusca; class Bivalvia; order Venerida; family Mactridae; genus Lutraria; species Lutraria rhynchaena. The sequence goes on along the minus strand of VIBL01000006.1, from coordinate 2,196,980 downwards.
GCATATTTCATATAATTTCCTTATTTTTAAGCTAATTATATCAAATTGATGTCATCCCGAAACAATATTATTTTACAATAAGTGATATTTTTGCAACTGATGTACAAACAGATGTACCACAGGTGATAATTCTGAACAAGATTGATTTAGTCTGTGAAGAAACAAGAGACGATGTATCGAAAGTCTTCTACAGCACATTGATAAATGATAGTGTTCGCAAGGTGTGTATACTGCTTTATCCGAGTTCTGCATTTAATGCTCATCTTTTTTATGCATGATTTTTTTATGTTAGTTCATTATTCATGCAAATTTCGTTAATTACTTTACCCCTTTATAGTTAGATATTTTAAATGAGGATAATTAAATACATATTACCTTTTTTACAAACAAGCATTTTCTAAATAAATTGTGATATTAAATACATTGTATCTAATAAAGATAAACGTAGCATAGCATATTCATTTACATACACCTAGCACATGGTAGGTATAGATAAAAATGGATTCCTTTAAAAAACACGTACAGAACATACCACCTTCTAAAAATACAATCTTCCCCGAAATCCTCCGACTCAAAACTTACCCAACACATAAAACCATACAAGAAATGGAGGACAAACCACAGATATAATTTCAATCACTAAATGTATATGCAACTAAGTTTTACTGCTGAAATATCTTGATTCTGTCATGCTATCTAATCATTCTTTTTCCATTTAAAAGGCTTCTAAAATGTTTGGAGTGCCACAGAATCAAATATTCCCACTGAAGAACTATGAAAGTGAAACAGAAACTGAGGCTTGTGTTGATGTTTTGGCACTACTCGCATTGAAGGGAATTCTGAACCAATGCGATGCATTTTTGTACAACCAACTGGATGACATCAATCGATTCTACAGAGGACATAAAATGTTTACATAAAGTATATGATGTATAAACAAAAACAGTACACAGTGTATAATTATGGTAATTACCGATATGGTGTACAAAGTACGATAAATATTTCATTGGTCACAGAACAATACAAGTGAATACCTAACAATATAGTCTGTGTTTTACATACTAATATCCACGATTTACCAATATGCTTTTTGTTTCATATGCGTAAAAGACGGTATAAATTCCTTTTTTGCTATTTTTTATGTTTGCTATTAATTGAACACTTGACAGAAAATCTTGTTTAAGCTTTGTTGTTGTTTAAATTGTGCTGGTGGTTCCGTGTTCAGAACCTTTCGGTTCTCCTTTGTTTAGCTTTCTCATGTTCACATTTCACCTCCGTATTTTTGCTGGTTTAGATATTTACCCCCCGTAATAATTGTGATGAGGTTGTATTTTATGTATATCTGGCTCATTATGCTTATTCTATGGCCACCTATTCCACTTCTCATGCCCCTATGTAGTTTGGACGTATTTTTTGTGCGAAGCATATTTCCTTAGTTATGAATCTTGTGGTCTTTTCAGGGAGGTATGTGATTGAATCTGTGATTTTTTTAAGACTTATATCTTTTGAAGATTTCACTATATACATAATCTGCATTAGTATACCATGTCTTTTGTTTATTTGAATCTCTTTTTTCTCATATACAATGTGTATACAGATGCATGTTGTTTTATTTCGTGTTGCGATTTTATTTGCTGTGATCAACACAACTATAGCTTAGCAAACGTGAGGGCGCTTGTACCATATTTAATCTGTACATCCTAAACTGCATGGTAATATTTTGATCTCTTTAGTTTATCATTGAATCATGTATTTTTCACAAAATTCTCATTCATACTATTCATTAAATGCATACATTACATTAAAATAGAAAAAAAGGACATAAACCTTTCACACAAATTGAAATTAGTATGTTCGTTTATACATTATCAAAGTTATAAGTTGACCAACATACAATTTTTTCTGTTTTAAGCAAGAATTAATTATTGCACGCAGAAATTGAAAATAATTTCATAAGCATGTTCTAACGAACTTTTACATTTGAAAATGTACTCCAGGAAGTACATAGAAAGAAAACAGATAAAGAAAACAGTCTGACACACACACACACGCACACAAACACACATTCTCTAAGTCTGAAACATGTAATCATATAAATATATGAAATTAAGATTTACAGCTTATTTGTCCATAAACACATATTCATACCTACAAGCCTTAATGATATTCACAAGTGATCAAGTGGTGCTGCGGGTTTTCCGTCGATGCGTAGGCTACCGAGGGACTGTTTAATTGCCTGAAGCGACCAACTCCGATCGTTGCAATCAGATTACGTGTATTTTAAATCTTAGTACCCAGGGTATAAAATTCAGCTGAAAATTTTATTCATTGTTTCGTTTTGCATGTGTATCAGTGCGAATACTGTGTTTTTATGTGGTGTGCTTTTTCTGTGCTTCACGGACATTTGTAATACGATTGATCAAATATAGTTTACCAAGCTCTTATTATTTGCGTGTATTTATTTATGAGACACGAATAAAGACGAATACACAATTTGATGTTTTCCGAGGTCTGTTTGTGGCACCGTCTTCAAATAAGTGTTCAGTCGCGTACATCAGAAATTTTCCTTGCAATAATTCATAAATTTCTTACCATTATTAGGCTATTATTACTAGCATTAAGAAGATGAGAAGATGTAAACTACAGCACTGCAATTGACCATTACGGATGACTACGATTTTTTCAATGACTCAATTTGTAATGTGTTTCTTGGCAAAGTAAAACATTCTAAGAAAGGCTGGAAAGAGCATTCTGAATATCAACAGGTGGATATAAAGCAAATACGAATTTCTATGGGGATAACACATGTAAATAGTCCTTAGAACCATTCAGAAAACAGAAAACAAACCACCGAAGCACACATCAGCACGCGGACACACACACAAATCAGATATTACAAAGCCTCGTGAAACATCGCAATCCCGCCAACATGACCCACACTGACCCATATAGAATCCCCTCCACAAAAGTGTCCTTAAAGAATTTACCACAAACCACACCAGTGGCCATATAAAAGTTCATCTAACCAATTTTTCTGGACTGTACTAACCTGTACTAACTTACCCGTCCACAAGGAGCCGACAACTTCTCCAGGAAAATCGACATTTTCGTCAATTTTCATAGAAGGATTAGACCTGCCCCGACCGGGATTTGAACCATACAGGGAATCACAGGAAGACTACTATACAAAGACACTAATACTGCACATATTTCTTTTTGAGAGAAAATGTTTACATTCTTGGTTTTTATCGCGTCATCCGGTTGGCTCAAAATTAACAAAATTTACTTTCAGATCTATATCACAAAGCCATTTATTATCGTTCCCTATGCTCATTAGGTACATCGGTACAGATGTTCACATTGATAATCTTCATGATATTTATGACATCTATAATGTATTCGAGTGAATCAAATCGCATCAAATTACGAGAAATAACTCTTCTGACTAGCGGGCTATTCATTTGACTGGTAGTGTTTGTTATGTCCCCTTGAACATGGTATTGACGTTAAAAATCTTTTCGGACACAAGTAGTATAACTCTACATGCTGTAATGTTACACACGAACAAGAGAATGTGAACAAAAAGCAGACAATGGTAAACGAAACATTGCTGACTGAAAAGCGATGAGGTATAATATGTATGATATAACGATGTATTGAAATAACTGGGTAAAAATGGCGTGAGGAAGAAATGTATGCTATTCAACGATTTGCAGTTGATTACTAAATTGTTCCTATATACATATATCAAACAGCAATGGTCACATTGGTATACGTAACATAAGAGTGAATAAGTACCCTCCGTCACACGATGGCAAAAAGTCAAATTAAGAAAAAACATAGTTGCGACCGTGGTCCAGTGGTTAGTGCGCTGGACTTGTTACCCGGAGATCCGGGTTCGAATCCCGGTCGCGGCAGTTGCCGGCTCCTTGTGGAAGGGTAAGTGAATACTAGTTAGTATACAGTCGAGGTAAACTGGTTAGGTGAACCGGTCGCGTATGTAACTGAAAAATTGATGAAAAACAGCGTTAAACCCCAGTGACAATAAATCACATAAAACAAACAAATAAGAAAAAAACATCTTGGAATGACGATTCCGTTTTACATGTTTTTAACGTTTGTAGTCGTAAACAAAAAAAAACGATAACGCAATTCTGCTGCTTGTCCGCGAATGCTACTTACTTAATATACGGCCAAAAATTAATTCGTTGATCGTCCACTGACATCTCCCTCCCCCCCAAAAACAAAATAGGGTCGGTAGGCGGCGATGTTTTTTCAAATATGATTTCTTTTGAGTTCGGACATATGAAAGTGAATATATCGACAAGAAAAATGTCAGAGACCAAAAATTTAGTCCAGGATCTGCAGAAAAAATAGGGGTCTGTCAGGTCGGTGGAAACCAGGAACTCTTTTTACGCCGAATAACAGAATTGAAAGATGAACCGTGTCAAGCTGATGAGTGCAATATTAACTATGGAAAATGTCAGCCGTCTTCACACGGCAGATATGTATGATGTTTCTTAAATAAATGGGAAAAGATTTATTAATAATTATATCACGTTTGGCTGCTATCCATAAAAATACGTAGATTACATACATAAATATGATGTCTTCATAAGATGTTGTACTCGTGATTCCACTTTATTCCAGTGTTTTAAAACGTTATCTTAACAAGGTTTGAAGTCTAAATTGCGTTTAGATACAAAACTTTTCAGGCTGACATGAAAATTGGTATTACAATTGCTTTCATTTTTGTACATTTTCGTTTCAATAGTTTTTATATCGTATATATCTAATTTCAAATGTGGTAGTTTGGAAGGTTCGAATTGTCGTTATATAAATTCATCATTTCTAACGTGCAGCTTAGAAAAAATCACGCACGATTTTAAAATTAGCACGATGTCATTATTTGCGTAAACTTATTGATCGTAAATTAATGTTTTATTATACCTTACCAGTGTTTAAAATGTACTGATTTACAACAATAGAAATGCGGGTTGCAGTCGGAATATTCTTTCTACTAGTTTTGAAGGAAACACTCGGATTAGAAGGTAAGACAAAGTTGTCGACCTGATTTTTTTGTTTTGTTTTCAATGTGTTGTTTAACCTGATTTACGATTAGACCAGAAAAATAATAATGTTTTCGATCATCTGACAAAAATAAATTTGGTAGGTAACATTTATATTTTTTCTAACATACCTTTCGTACTTTAGAGAAATGATTTGTCCAGAATTAGTTGTCTGGTTTGGACTTTTGTTGTCAGCGTCAAAACTAACGTCGGCCGGGTAACCAGAAATACGACCTGGTATTTCATTTTTCTGGCGTTGTATACGTAAACAAATGTCTCCATTGCAAAAAAGTCATTTCCACCTTGTGTTTATCGATATAATAGAACAATTTGATCTATACAGTCCATATTTTACTCTCCTGTCGGTGATATTTATTAAACATGCTAAACTATAGTGCTATGAAAAATAAGTGCATAATTACTTGTTTATTAAATACGTCAAGATCGTGTGTAAACCTTTTTCGAAATATCTTAACCGAACATTTGATATACAAAGTACTGAATCTCATATTAGTTTTAATATTTATAATGAAATACATCTTTGACTGTTAAACCAAACATTTTTCTTGAAGATGGATGGGCTATGAACGTGACCAGCTGTATTTATGGGATAGCGTGGGATGAAGATTACGCTAATAGCAGTACTATCAAATTCAAGATAGCAAAGCATCACATCTGTGGACAAGTATTTTGAATATTTTTTAATGCGATACCATAGTATATATATTCATATTATTAAGTATTCATACGCTTTAATTTTACCTCAACACTAAGGCATGGTTGAAACATAACAAAGTTGGATTTAGAATAAAATGGCACTGCGAGAAATGATATTTCCTGTTTTCTAGTTATGTCTTAGTTGTGATAGCATTTTTTAAAGTTAAAATCTCGCTATATATTGTTTGTCAGCAAAAATGTTTTATTATGGTTCAAATGATTGCGTTGAGGATTTATTATCAACGTTTAAGGTAAATGTCTGTAATGTATACCATTGGCAAGATTTTTAACTATAACACTATAATAAACTAACTAAGATACGTCTATAGAACGAAACCCCTGGTGTATCAGTCTCAAGAATAGAAAATAAAAAATAGCGCAAATAGGGCAGACAATGTATATGTGGTAAAGTTTAAAATCAGTAGGCACTGACGCCCGTGTGAAAACTACAATTACATACATCAAAATTAAAGATACGTGACAATGGCAATGGTAAATACTTTATATATACTAATTTGCAAGATAAATACCTTGTACAGATACATGAAATAATAAATGCTACATTTTCATAATTCTATCTGCAAAGTTATAAACAATAGTTGTAACTAAAGTAAAATATTTAAAGAGATATACACCCAAACAAGAAATTTCTAATTGACAATTTTTTCAAGATGTACGAATAAAAATTAGAATACAACATTAAGAATATAGCAAGAAATCTCCACAAACGACCTGATTCAACATTTGCGCTTTTACATACATAAAAAATAGTAAATGGATAAATTATTATGCAGCATGTTATGTAAACTCACATGGTAATTATGTTTTTATTTGTTTGCCTTTGTTAAGTTTCCAATTTATTAACTTAAAGTTTGATTTTTAAAGTCTCAATTATTGTTTTCATTTTCAACAGATGGATGACATATTCCGGAGAGAGCCCGTAGCCGGTAATGAGATCAAAGACAGATATTTGACATGTCACATTGACAACTTTCGGTGAGAGGCTACCGTGTTTGTTTTTCCCACGTGTTACTGGGACAATTAAGTAATATTCGCAAATAACAATTTATACATCCCTCGTTTATCACTGACGAGTATCACACAGTTAATAAACAATTTTATAACGAATGAATTAATGACAATCATGTTGTATGAAAAATGTTTTGTTCTCATTATTATAGCAAAATTATTACAATTTATCCCAATGATAACCAGTAATTTCAGCACAAAAACACTTATTTCATTTATTTGCGCAAATGTTATCATTAAATTGAACCACCGCGTTAATTAGGTGCATGGTCTACCCACACTAATATGATCAAGAACTGTTGTATCTTATAGATAGACCTATATTGTAGTCAAATAGTTCGATATAAAATCGAAACATGAATTAACAATAACATGCGTTGATTGACAAATATTTGGTACGATATTAATCGAAAGAAGGACAAAGTTACGATTAAACAACACGAAATACTTCAAACATAACTATGTCGGTACAAACATTATTATGTATTATTGAAATTATTTTAATTCAATCATAGCATTTTTTCATTTATATGCACCGGTCTCTTCCATATTATTACATCTTGTTGAAATTATTTCTAATTCAGACAAAGCAATCGTCATTTAGATGCACCGGTCTCTTTCACATTATTACATCTTGTTGAAATTATTTCTAATTCAGACAAAGCAATCTTTATTCAGATGCACCGGTCTCTTTCACATTATTACATCTTGTTGAAATTATTTCTAATTCAGACAAAGCAATCTTCATTTAGATGCACCGGTCTCTTTCTCGTATTATTTGGTATTCAATGGATCGGCTCCAGTTTCAAAGTCATTGATTGACGCCTTGCTTTTAGCAAACACAGACACATTTCCTATCCAAGCAAAGATCTGGCTGTTAATTGGAGATACCTGGCTTATAAATCGCAACAGTGTTGATTTGATGAGAATAAATGTGCCTGATTTCATTTCGACCATTGAAGACAAGAAGCAAGGTCTAACTATACCATTTTATTCACTAAAACACATAATTATATGTTTGTTTTACATCTATTGATACAAACGAACACCAATCGTTGCGTGAAATACGCGAAAATTCGTGATTTTTGGATAATAATGACATCACAGCAATCAATGTTTGTATCAAAATTTGTATTACTGTTTACCTTTTACATCATATATTTCGATGCACAGCATTTTTTAAATGTATCACTGTAAGCTGAAACACTTAAACAACTACGAACTTCAAAAAGAAATGATGGTTGTTAAAAATACACATCACAAAACGATATCACCAGTACGTTGGTGACGGCTATGATTTAGATATACGTGTAGTTATGATGTACGTATTCATGTTTACGAAATTATTCTCTACTACTTTCTTTCACTTTTCAGAAAATGACACTGTAATGCAACTGAACGTAGAAGTCTACAACTTTACATGGACATTTAAGTCGTCCCAGCCAGCTGCGCTAGATTATCAAAATATGACGTCACAGTTCTGTGGGGTACATGCAACCATTTATAATGCCTTGTGTATTTAGAATAACAGATAACTGAGATTATTAATTCTCATAGAAGTACTAATTGCTAAATATGTGAGATTTTCTGCCATGATTTGTCAGACGCACAATAGTTTGATCTCGATTAATATAATAAGGTCAAAAAGTCTTGTTTCCGCTACTGGCTAAGAAAAAATAGGGTCGGTAAGTAAGGATTTATTAAATTTTTTTGCCAGAATATATGACTGACATTATGTATTTTTGATTTGACCAAAGAAAATCGTAGGATCGGTCGGGGTAACGGAAACAAGGTAATTGTTTAGGCCTAAGTTTTGGCGTGTTGAGAAAATAAGTTCAACGCAGTAAGGTCCGTTAGTGCATTATTTACATGCAATGTTAATATGGTTTATATCCCAACAGGTGCTCATACACAATGTTAATATGGTTTATATCCCAACAGGTGCTCATACACAATGTTAATATGGTTTATATCCCAACAGGTGCTCATACACAATGTTAATATGGTTTATATCCCAACAGGTGCTCATACACAATGTTTATATGGTTTATATCCCAACAGGTGCTCATACACAAGGTACGCAATAAGTAAGAGACTATAGTGAGGGTTATTTGAACAAGAGTCGCCTAAAAGAATCACAAGAAGGAAGGTTTCCTTGGGAATATCGTATGCAAAAACATCCACCTTATTCGACGGACAACATGGAAATAATAAAAAAACATTACTGCTTACATCAGCTATTCATACGCATTATTAAACAGCCGCACTTTATTACTAAATCTTTACCTTGTTTTCAGGCTTTGGATGGGTTACTTCATGGACGAATTCAATCATACAAAGGCTGCAACGTGTCATCTATTTTGTATGTATCAGTTTACTTGTAGTAAAACACAAAATGTGCGAAAAAACGAATACTAGTTATACAAATACTGAGAAACCTACATATTAAGACCAAAAAATTGGTTATAATGTTGGGATGGTCTGATTATTAAGTTAAATTCTAGAGAAAATATTGAAAATTGGTCTGGAAACAAGTGGTTGTTATAATGAGGTGGTCACAATATAAGGTTTCACTGTATCCGAAAAAAACTCCCATAAAAAACAACATTATATTCAAAACACGACGCTGTTCATTCTAATTATAATTCGTATTCTTTGTACACAATGTTCTTAAAAAATTTTGCCGAAGCCAACGATTAATTTTGGAAATAAGTCTGTACATATTGTCGTCATACACAGATAATTTATGTACCCCATTAAAATGATCATATATATCAAAATATTGGACTTGTCGGTTACTACAGGCCTCATTGTAGATTCGCGATATAAAGTTGAATCCATGTGGGACATTATCGCTGATGTGTAAATCCGAAATCTACTCGCAATATATTTTATTTATCATTTGTTTTACAAATACTGACACAATCGACCATGCCAAAATAAAAATATAGTGCTCACCGAGACTGGCTGATATTTAAAGAACACATATTTTTTAATTTTATCATCCTTTATTCTAGCAGAAACCAAGTTGATGAATCAACTGTTCTGGAGAGCGAGCTCATATTTGGTCGTGACATGGATTCTATATCCCTTCTACTTATATCAACAATTGCGGAAAATTCCCCTCGACAATATATTGATGGCAAGGTGTATTATGTTGTTGGACCTGTGGTTGTGTTGAAGGAATCTCTGACATTAACGTCTAGGAGTAACAAAGATGGTACGCTTTGTTTGCTTGTTTCAAACATTAGGTTTTGTTAAGCATTGCTCTATAAGTGATTTATCTATTGTTTCAACGATACGTCTCTTAAAATATCGGTTTAAATGTGATTTAATAAATGTCAGTATTATATCAAACTGAAGAGTTAAAGAACTATTTTTATTTCATTTATATACATATAGTATAATACTGTCGACCACTCTCGTTTGAGTGATGTCTCATTAGATATTTATACAAAATTAGAAGATATTTATACTCCTAAACTATCCGGTTTGAAAGATGCAGGAACAATTGTATAATGTGTCATGGGTTATTTCATAAGTAAAATGTTTTAGATAGCTAAGTGTCATCAAACATCAAGTGATGAGTAATTCACATTTATTCCACCGTTCTTAACTGAACGAGATATTTCAACATCACCAGTCCACCCTTCATCCTATTTGAGATGTAGACACTTTTTCGTTGGTTTTATTTGATGAAACCTGCTGAGTATATTAGAGACTATATTGGAGGCTATATGAGAATATTGGAGACCAGATGAGAAAATCAGAGACTATATGAGAATATTAGAGATCATATGAGAATATTAGAGACCGTTCTACAAGTAAACTTCATAACCCAAGATTTCGTTCGTGCATTTTACAAACGTGTTCGCGGCACATTAAACTGAGCACCGGTTATGAATGCGCGCTGAACGCAATATGTATGCTACATGTACAAATATTGCTGCAAAGTGGACAAATGGGCAGCTACGCGCAAAAACAATGCGTTTCATGCATGTGGAATTGTAGTGTTTCCCCAGTTCGTGCCCAAACGCTGGTCATTTACGGTTATTTGCGGTTTTACTAGCGAAATAAAATAGTAAACAAGAGGACCATGATGGTCATTTATTCGCTCACCTCAGCAAGGACTGCAACTTCTTAAATAAAGTTGCCAAATTTTTTTCGCAAACATACTTTAAACTGCATTGTGTAATATGAAATATACCTTTATACTTTTAAACTACCACTATACATGTCACTTAGTGACATTTCAGTGACAATATGCAAACAAATTATTTTAACCACAAATTTTCGAAACATAATGTTATAACTAATTTAAAACATTATAAAAAGGTTTTCCAGTTATTTGACCTGGTTGCCTGATTTCTGAAACCAGATAACCTATATTCAAACTTGTCTAAGATATCATTAAAACAAACATTCTGGTGAGGTTTGGTGAAAATCCAATAAAAACTGTGACCTCTAGAGTGTTAACAACCCCAAAATGTGGACGCCGGACGCCGGGCATTGATTGATCCTAATAGGTCATCTTCGAGTACTTCTTTAGTGTACAATAGTTAATTGCAAACTGCAAAAGGGATCAATAACTTAATAAGTAAAATGTGAATGAAAACTAAATAACCTTTTTTCCATAATATATTAATCCTGTACATAAAGGATGTTGATTGTTATTGTGCAGAAATGAATTGTGTATAGACAGCTGTGCAATGTCATAATATATCACACAGATATATTGGGCATAAAAAACTTTTTATTCGAATTTATTTACTTAACAGAGATTACTTCCAAGTCATTATTTTTTGAAAATTCGCATTTTGCTGTTATTGGCACTTTTGTTTCGCCGAAGGTGTTCGCCAGGATAAGCACCGAATGTATTAAATGCAAAACATGAACCCAGAAATCTACTCTGCTCGTCTGTTTGAGGTGTTGAAAGAATATTTTCAATCAGGATTTATGTATTTTAACTGTTTTGTTAGTTTGTTCTGAAAGACACTCACTTGAGTATTTTTATTATTAACGTATTGTATTCAAGTCTACACACTATTTATTTTGTATGCACATGTAATCCATTGGGAAGTAACGACAGCAAATCTGGTCTTATACCATATAATGATTCACTTGGGGTCCACACAAACAACCCCATTTATTACAATTTAATATATCAGTCTCCATAAACTTATTAATCTTTTCTTAAAGTTCTTTCAGGTTTATTTCAAGCTTATTGCAAAATAAACTTAACCAGACTGACTCATAAGAAGATTCAATTAAATAACAAACTTTTTACTTATGCATTACTTATGTCAAGAATATGTGTGTTTCATTACACCATGAAGATCTTGTAACAAGCAAATCCAATGCAGATACATACCACTTTCAGATTAAATCATCTTAAAAAATTTCGGAGCAAATCTATAAAAACATGGAAGTGGCTAAAAAGCTGGTTGCCATAACGTAGACAGAATGGATGTTGAGTCTTATTTCCGAAAAATATTAGAATTGTATTTTTTGGTTTAATAATGAAACTCTTATTACATTTAAGAATTATTTACCAGAATTGTTGTTTTGTTATTTCTACGATTATATGCAATTGTAACAAAAAATCAGTGTGAATATTTTACAAGAGTGTTTATTAATTTTTATGCATTAATATTAAAGTTTACAATAAATGCAAAAGCATTGCAATTATTTTCTCCTGGCAACAGCGTCATCGCAATGTAAACATTGTTCTGGCAACACAAATCGATCTTACGACACCTTCGGCGAGAAGTCACATATTGAAGTTGCTGCGCAATGTCTTAAAATCGGTTTCTTTTCTTGTGAAAAAAGGCTATTTCGGCGGAACGATGGTTTCCATTCTAACTGCTAGATTACATGTACTTTATATTGATCAACGATGTTGGGAACCATTGATATGATCAGGAAATCGAAAGGTTGTTTTCGATAACTCGCATCCGAAAAAAATACGGCTGTTGACAAAAAGGATTAGAATGTCAAATCAGAGTTTATTTACGAAAAAATCGTACCCACGCATAACTCCGCGCCATTGGGCATAAAGCAATGACTCATATCTATAAAAAACAATAACACTTTATTACAACACTATTTCATTTATTATTTACATTGACATCGTGCATAGCATAGTGGATATGAACATTTTACATTTAAAGATGAATAATATAATGGTATATAACCCAAAATGTCATTCTGCTTAACTGAATTATAACCAGATATTTTACTTTTTTTTCACTAATGGAATACACAAACAATTTACTTTATTCATCCCTTGATGTGTACAAGTTGATGAAACTAAAGTGCTTGCTAATATATTTTTATGGCCTGCATTTTTACTGACGTCAAACATAATGAACATAACTATAAATATATTACGTTGTCGGAAAATCAACGATGCGGATGTTAAAGTGAAATCTGGCAACACGGTCATTATTTATCAATTATTATGGTTGAATTGATATATTTATCACTGTTATAGCTAAATTAATTGGAGAAAAAAACACCTGACATGGTCGAAATTATATGATTAATGAATTTCAAATCCTTTCCATCTCTTTATTTATAACTCGTACAATATATGTACTTTACATCTTATAAGAAACATTTCAATTCAAAGGTAATAAATTTGATTGATATTAATATTTTAGGGGCAGTATGTTCACAGAAGGCCAACGACGTTCTGCCAGACGCTAACAGCATTTCCGATTACATAATCTGCCACTCAGGCAAAGCCTACAGATTCACATGTGGTCCAACCATGAAAATTGACGACACCAAGAAAAAATGTGTCCGTATTCTAAATAATACTTTCACAGGCTGATTCAAATCACTGCAAGAATTAAACTTTGGTATTTTGTTGCCTAGGTATAACAAAACCTGACAGAAAACTATAACAGAACAGGACATATAAACAATGAATTTGATCGTGGTCTGCAAAAATATTATTGATAGAAGATTATACAGATCACAGTGTTTTATGTTTTATAGAACAGAAGTTTCCTATGATTATTTTACTTGACGTGTTAGTGCGTATGAAAATAATTTCGTTTTTTTATTTGGCTTGCAGCATTGTATGTGTTGATTCTGTTTTCTCGATAAAAGTAAAAAAAAAACTAGAACGAGATCTTAACTATTATTTCTAATCAATCACATGGTTATCTTTCAATGTTTAGTCTGAAACAGCCTGGTCAAGGCATAAAAACGTCTTTCCATGATAATCAACAACAACAAAAGCAATAAATAAATAAATAAAAATAAATAAAAATTAAAAATAAAAAACATGAAGAAATGAAAAGAAAAATGAAATTAAATTCTGCGATTTAGAATCAAAATGGGACCAACCATTTAAATAATAGTCAAAGCAAAAAAATGGTCTGACAGTTCACCATATCATGTTTTATAAAAACTACAGCTAAAAATGTAATTTGTTATCAATTATCAGCTGCAGAGGATGAATTCTGGAAGAAAGTCTTTATATCGTGGTCATAATCCTCATTCTTAGTCCTTTGTGAAAGCGGGAACCAGGTCAGAAGCTATGTTAAGGACAGTCGCCATCACTGCTGAAACAATGCCAGTTTGAACAGTGTAATTAATGCCCATTAGAAGTCCTGTAATTGGTGAAACGAACGAAACCCATGACTAATGAAAGTAATTGGCAAGCAGAGCAACAAAAGGGTCCTTACGACGTTACACATTATTTTCCATAAACGGAAAATAAAAATATGCACTAAAAACGTACATTTTTCATTTTCTAATTATTTTTACACATGTTTGAATAAAGGATTGTATTATCATGTAATATGAAAGAAAAATGAAACATGCGTCTATTTCATAAATAAAATGCTTTTAAAACTAGGTGAAAAAAACACTTTTTATCTTGTTGTTCATAATATTCAAATTACCAAAAATATGCTCACTTTATACTAACAAAACAAATGTTTATATTTTGATTAACATAATATCCAATATTCATACTTGCATTATTTAATAATTTGTTTAGTGTTTTCATATCCGTATACCTAAAACTTGTTGAAGTGCATTTCTGATGCACAATATCTTGAACAAATTTTTGACGATCTTGATATTATTTTTCATATAAAATTACATGATTGTTTATTGTTTTAAATTAACACTACTCGCTGACTAAATAAGATAGAAATTAAATAAAAACTGATTAAGAAAATGCAAACATCACGCTTTCAAATGATATAAAACTTGAAAAATGTAAAAAAAATGTCTTAAGGCCCCTTACGTCACGCTGCCGGTAAATCAAGTGGTTTTCAAGAAGTGTCATGTGCATATATTATATCTTCATCAGACTACCATAGCCAAATACGAACCAATATGGCTCATACTAATATATGCTCTACAATAAATGTCAAACTGACTATTGACAACCCTGGTTTCTTTATTTTCCCCACTGATTGCTGCTAATATCGATCTCTTCTTTTTCTTTATTCCGTTTTTGTTTTCAAATTAAGAAATTCCACTCCCTTATTCCAATGTAGTTAGGGGTTTCATCCAGCGCCACTATTTCCAGTTTCGTTCAAGTGCCACTGCTAATACACTTAAGTTGACAAGGCTATGTACTTATCACGAAACTATACACTGAGTTCGTTCATTTACTTGGCAACAGAAATGTGACTAATGACAAAAGGTGAAACATAACATGTAACAAAGTCTTGCCTTTTCCAGTTGATGTGCTCATTGAAGCCTGTCACGGCGAAGACGATCCGTTATTACTGCTCCGACATAGGGACGACGTGCACGTAAATTGCTCTCAGTCAAACGAGTTCGTACTGTTTGAGCGGATATCTTTGGATTATGAGTACCTGGGGTGACAGACGCTGTAGCTGTCGCGGGTTATAAACTATTTCGTAAATGTTGGTCTAAATTATAGCGGTTTTGCGCCGGCGTGGTCACACGTGGTGTACCGCTACGTGGAAGATCTTCCGTGCTTCCGGTCTGCACAAACCGCCGTCTCAGACTTCTAACTGATTGCACAGATGATCCAACGTGCGCAGCAACCACTTCCGTTAAAACTCCTGCCTCCAGCACCCCAGCGGCTCTTTCTCTCTTAAATGTTTCGCAATTAGAGGCATCGAAATTTTGCCCAAATTGTATCGATATAAAATTGTTTAGGTATTTTATGACCGTAGTCGTGCAATAATTTTCTTTGAAAAAAGTTTACACATGTAAACCAGATATGTCCATCCCGTGCGTGCACGTGGAAGTAGATATCGCATGATATCACATGATATCGTTCGACATGAAGTGATTATTTGAACGGTTTCCCAAACTAGGACGTCAGTGTTAACTACAACATATACACATTTTTCTGCATTATGTGTTTAACCTTATAAGTTTAAGACCTACTTTGCGAAAGTTTCTTTTTTGGTTCAGTATAAGTATTACATACATTGTATTATACAAGTATACAAATTAAAGTACATATGAATGAAAGGAATCAGGAAAAAAGAACATAAGTATAACAACACAATTAATAAAATTATATGTTAGCATTGTAGCATTATATTAGCATATGTAATATTTCCAACCTTTCATACAAAATGAAAGAAAGCAATTTTCTACAAATTAGCTTATAAAATGCTTACACATTCAGTTTCGAAATATCTCGATCACTTTCTTGTTAGTAAAGGCAGTTTGACATTTGGAGACCGTTAGTTCTAAAAACACAAAAGAAATCGTTGAAACTTCAAACGAAACATTACGTAATGTCTGCAATGTTTTGGTATAAATACAATTGGTCAGTGAGAACTGCAGTCAGAGCTGAGGCAGACTGTTATCTGGATTTACCGACATTTCACGTAAGTTGGTTGAATTTTATTTTCCGGAAATTTCAAGTATTGTATTATACTTGTGGTATACCGTTCAATTCATACATCGCTTAACAAGTCTATTCTTCATCCTAATTCATTTCTTTTGCGTAAGAAATCTATAACCAATAATAACACTGTAAATACAAAATACTTCCAATTCTGATCTGACTTACCGTCGCCATTTAAAAAAACTTTCGTATGTGTGGAATGAATAAAACAAGCAGTCACTGTTTTTCATCGTGTTATGAAGAAGTTTTATATTTTCATTCAGGTCCAATATGAAGATCGTTTACTCCATTTTGTTTTGTTGCCTAGCAACAGTTGCTTTGGGTGAAATGGCTAAAAAGTATAGAGATTATATGCTCAACTGGCATAATAACTTTAGAAGACAACATTTTGCCAAATACATGAACAAACTGGTAAGAACTAGTTGGGGAGATTATCATTTAATGTGATTTAACATATAGTTACCTATTTATTGTTTTTTCTTGCGCGACACCATCCTTAGAGTGAATATCTGACATATAATCTTGCCGATATTTTGTACAGGAATTTCAAGTATGCTAAAACGTGTTTGCCTTGACTGCTGGTACATTCTTGAAGCAAGGGGGCGGTCAGTCGTACAATATACATGTAAAATAATTACGTTCATAATATTGACATCTATTTACAAGTAAACTGAAGAAAATGAAACGAATGAACTCTAAATTAATCATTGAATTAAATATTTATCATTTCTAAATTGTGCACTGTTTACTGATTGTCTACTGATTATAGATTCAGTACTAGTTCCGCCTGTATATCTTTAAAAAAAAGTAAGAAATTTCTCTGTGACTCAATAGAAACTTACGCTTTTCGACAATTTGACATTATACATCACTCTGATCCCCTTCAGAAATATTATTCTGTAAAACATTGATGTACGTTAGTCTTTGCAATAAAAATATTAGGGATAAAAATACAAACCTGAGTAAAGGAAATACCAGTACTTTAATAGGAGAAAAATAATTTTCACGAAAATGAAACAAATGTGGCTGATGTTGAGCGACAAACAGATTAAATCAGCATTTAGTTGATTGTGAAAATACAACACACTCGTTTTAATGTTAATTCGTAGGAATGGAGTGACGAACTGGCCCAGCAAGCTGAAGACTATGTATCAAACTGTCAGTTTGATAATCAGTACAATGGTCAAGGTATGAACTTTGCTTATTATACAGACGATATGGATACTATGGGATACATCAATAGAGCATTTAACGATTGGAGCAACGAAATGTTCCAATACGATTTCTCAGGAAATGACTGTGGATCAAGCTGCAGATATACACAGGTAAGTTTTATTTTATATTACGTAGGTAAGGAATAGAAATGAATCTTAGTTCTTTTCATTTGTTGATTTGAACATAGTGACCGGACACTTATATAGAATTTACAGGGCAAAATATCAAACATATCTAATTAATGTCTTGCTCATTTCATAATTATTTTGTATTCAACATTCTTTTTATTTAACGCATGAAGTTGGATAAGTAATCATTACGTTTATCTACACTGTCCCTTTAGATTATTCCATTCAATGCGGGCATACATATTAAGAAACATACATATTATATACATATTGAGATCTTTACACTTTCCCGATGATAACGTATGAGCTTATACGAAAATTATGTCAGACTTCAGTTTCACGTTCTACCGATATTTATGTGATTGTATTTATATATAGATGGCATGGTACAATACAAACAAGGTTGGCTGCGCCTTCAACAAATGTCAACAACTTTATGCTTATGACACGGTCTACGATAATGCCTGGTTCATGGGATGCTGGTATTACCCATAGTATGTAAATTAATCTTTCATATTCTTACTTATATAAGAGATTGTTTGTGAGACTATTGTCTTTATGTTAATTTAAACTTTTCAATGCCATAATCCATACAGTAAGAATTTCTACACATTAAATGTTATTTCATTATTTGAAGTAAAACCCCATTAGGTTCAAAATTTAGATCTGAATGAAAACAAAATATTGGACAGAAGATCAGATAAAATACCGTATAATGCTTTACAGTGGCAATAATATGAACGGAATGAACGGAATGGAGTATCCTTTCCAATTTGGACAACCCTGCTCAGCTTGTTACGAACAAGGAATGGGATGTGAGGCTGGTTTGTGCGTAGGTAAGATGGATAAACTATTACTGTTTTACGAATTACATGTCCGATCTTCCTGGCAATCCCATGACATGCCGACATTTACGGCTAACTTCACTCTGTCAAGCCTAGCCTTCACGAATGGCACCCCTCTTAAAGATCCATTTGTCGGGAAGAGGTGATATTCTCTATAAGTGGAATTAGTAATTCTTGTTTAACCCATTCTTGACTTCTCACCGGAGATGATATACAAGGATGTATTCCATGTAGGGCACCATATTCTATCAAACTTGCTTTTATTGATTGCAATGATCTTCAACCTATCCGTACCAAGCATCTTAAAGTAGAAAACTTAAACACCCATTTCGAAATTGTTTCACCTGAAACAATTATCAACTACTTATAGGAAATCGGACTTTACAATAAACTGTGATAACTTTTTATACATTCCTTTTAACATTGTGGACTGTTATTCACCCTTATTGTAGCAATAGTCCAGTTTTTATTAATAATTCATATCTCCTTCATTCTCACCTTAAGTTTACATTATCTCATTAAGTGACTTATCTTTGTTATCCATTTCATTTTGATGCGCACTACATGACCATTAGAAGTCGATGCGCAATAAAACAACAATAAACATGAAAGAATTACATGGGGAAAATGCCACTAAATATGAATACCTTTCTCAGACAAAACTTTCCCTTAACCTCGAGAAAATGAGTATTTACTAACATTAATAACAATTCTATCACGAAGCCATCTTAAATCAATTTACACAATTTGAGACCAAAGCGATGGACAATGCTTAATTTATATCAAGAGTTGTGTTCTTCTGTTTGACGAAATAGGATTAAACAGTCTATCACTGAAAATGGAAAGATCTTTTTAGATAGAAATTGTGTAACTTAAACCAAAATGGGCAGTTAGTAATCAGCATTTTGTGTGTTTATGTGATCGTATTGTGTCCAGTATTTATGGCGTATTGAAATGTAGTTTAATGTATTAGAATTATGAAACAAACCAAATGGTCTATCTGGTCAAAGATTTTTATTGTACAGAGTATGGCCCGAATTGAAAAAATGTCAATGTCAATACTACTTTGCTTAGACCAAATGATATTTTCAAAATCTGAATCACGAAGATGTTTATGTAATACAGTAAGCCCTCATATTGTGACCTCTTCAATATTACGACCGCTTTAATGTAACGACCACTTTCAATAACTCCCCTATAATTCAACTTGATAATGAGACTACCTCATTATTACGATCGATTTTTCGGGTCCCGAAGGTGGTCTCAATATCGAGGTTTTACTGTGGTGTGTTAATTATTGTACGTTATTGTATTGCAGAAAGCTACGGGGGTAACGGTATGTGCCATGATATTAAAGCTAACTGTATGAACTGGGCCGCTAGAGGTGATTGTGAGAGGAACACAGATTACATGCAGAAATATTGTCCACAGTCATGTAACTTCTGTAACAATGGTAACAACATATTCACCTATTTCAGATATTATAAAAAGTAATTAGTATTTTAGAATACTCGTATAATTCTTAATTACAGTAAGTATCGTGAATTGTGCAACCACTAACTCTAAGTTAGATAGGAATACAAAATCATATGTTTTTAAGCATGCGTGTGTTTTTAATTTGTAAAAAAAGTAAGGCATAAAGAAACTGTACTTGATTTTTAACCTGTTCCATAATGGTACTAATCTATTTCATATTTCTTTTTCAGATCAACAATGTAAGTATATTAAATCAATTTCACATCGACATTAAATATTCCGGATAAACTAACTAAAATATCTATATATTTCATCTTATACTTATTTTAAACAATTACACAAATCAGCGTTATATTTAGGATTATTTAAATTCATGGATGTATTTAATTCAATAGGGTCAAACTATTGGATGAACTCTTTCAACAACGGTGAATGCTTCGATCACCAAAAATGTCAGAACTATGATGAACAAGATTGTTATAATAAGCCATGGGTGATGAATAATTGTAGACAGATGTGCAACTTCTGTAACAACATGGAAAACTAATAATTGGGTAAGCAATGAGCTGGTATTTTTGGGAAGATGGGGTGTTTTGTCTGCGTTTTTTTCCAGGAATCCTTTTCTTATCAACGCCACAACTCCAGTCAGGATCATGTAATATGATTTCAGGTTTTCTTTCTTCTAAAGTTTTGAATGGGAGTTTCTACATTGTACTGTTATAATTAAACTGGCACTGTGGCACATATGAATCTTTGAAAACATACACATAAAGCAATGTCCGAATGTAAAGATGATCAATGCACCATGGCGGATATGGTTAATATTCTCAGGACTAAGATACTATTTTATTGCCCAGTCATTAATTTAAAAGCCGCATTAATTATTTTCACCTCATTTTTATTATATTTCAGAAATGACCCAGACACCACGAAGGAAGCCATCCATAGGAATATAAACAATTAAAATTTTTTACTTGTTATTTTATCATTATCATAAATAAATATACAATATTATACATATTTTTTTATCATCAATCGATGGTAAAAGAGAATTACCTATTCATTATTTAACCAAACACATGTTCTGTTCACATGAAGCAGAATATACACACAATGTACATGTTTTATAGCTGCACTAAATTTTGTACAAACACAGATTACTGTCAGAATATTCATAATGAATGATTTTGTCAATTTAACATTCCTTGAACTTGTTCAACAACACTAAATGACATATTAATTTTATATGATCGAATGAAGATCTCAGCGTTGACAGTACCAAGAAATTACGAACTCAATCACTTCACTGATTTCACTATCACACCCTCCATAGGGTAATTATCTGATAAATGGATTTTCATTGTATTTCACTGATGACAGAACCTTATTTATTAAACCCAGCACGGATTTCAAACATTGGCAGACTTTATACGCCCTCCATATTGCAGAAATAAAGCTGCTATGTATTGTAAATATGTATGAATCCAACACGCATAGCTACTGCGACAGTACCAAATTCTACCACACTGTATCATATTTGTTATAAATGCTAAGTAAAGAATAGTACCAAATTCTACCACACTGTATCATATTTGTTATAAATGCTAAATAAAGAATAGTACCAAATTCAACCACACTGTATGATATTTGTTATAAATGCTAAATAAAGAATAGTACCAAATTCAACCACACTGTATGATATTTGTTATAAATGCTAAATAGAGAATAGTACCAAATTCAACCACACTGTATGATATTTGTTATAAATGCTAAATAAAGAATAGTACCAAATTCAACCACACTGTATGATATTTGTTATAAATGCTAAATAAAGAATAGTACCAAATTCAACCACACTGTATGATATTTGTTATAAATGCTAAATAAAGAATAGTACCAAATTCAACCACACTGTATGATATTTGTTATAAATGCTAAATAAAGAATAGTACCAAATTAAACCACACTGTATGATATTTGTTATAAATGCTAAATAAAGAATAGTACCAAATTCAACCACACTGTATGATATTTGTTATAAATGCTAAATAAAGAATAGTACCAAATTCTACCACACTGTAACATATTTGTTATAAATGCTAAATAAAGAATAGTATCAAGGAATGCAATATATACATACACTCCAAAAGTAGATCGAACAAAAACCCCAACAACTGAATACCTTGGAATTCAAAATAAAAAGTTGACAAAATGCTATAAGCAAAATTGCGTATTTTTATTTAGATGCAATATGATGGTTGCAAAAAACCGAGAAGCGTCATTTACGTGAACCAAAGTCATGGTGTGTTGAATAAGGCGGCATGTGCTTACATGACATTTTATATCATACAACAGATGTGGGTGATTCGAGCACAATCAAAAATATTTTTTCTAAAAAATTATTATATATATTTAATCAGTTATTTGTTAAAATATGATTGTTCCTGTCACATGTATTCATACATATTGAATAATACCTTTTGTTTGTTCAAAACAGAAAAGAAATGCATTTGTACTCTATTGTGTTTCTCAAACGACCTATACTCAGTCTGGACATGTAAGATGGTTATGCATACATTGAAAATTGTTTAAACAAATACCACAGATAAGTTATAAATACACAGGAAGTTAGCCTGCCATATCAGACAATATAAATTCATTGTATAAAAAGAGAACAATATTCTGCATTCTCCAAAAGAAAATTAAACAGTTATTTAAAAACATGTACCTTTAAGTGGAGACCAGATCATGTCTATAGCATTCTGTTCCACATGTTTGGTGGCAAGCGACTGCTTATGTCCATGTGGTCCAAATATATGATAAACGTAGACTGGTTCAGGTCAATGTTGACGGCACAATTGTAACAGCTCATATTTAATCATATCATGATTAAATGTAATATCATGACTTGTTAGACACACCTGCATCTCAGATTTTCTTGTTGAGGGAGTTGGACAGCCATCCGTCTGGATATTATGGTATGCTGATTTCTAAAGCACCAATTTTGATCCTGTAGGTAGATTTGGCTACAGGCTCTCTTGGAGCCAATTTACGAAGTTATGACTGTAAAATTTATCATGATCGCGTGATAGTCTTCTGTCCAACTTCTCTCGGTAATGAACCTATCCTTACTTCCAGTGTGTAGTACTGGTAGTCTGTCACCTCGAAATGGATAACAGTCCTAGATTAAAGCTGAAGCATACCCAAATTATGTGAATATTAAATATCTATCTATTACAATTTGGTTATAATTAATGAATTAGCTTAATTTTGTGACTGAATGGTTGAACAGTCTTCAACAGATGTCTTGTCAGTGCAGATAGTAATCCATCCTTCCAGTCTCAGTTTTTGCATTTTCCTGATGTAATTAATTCTAGCAATAACTGCATGTTGCATATCCATTTAAATCGATTGATTAGTCCTATATCTCTTGTCAACTTTCTCAAAATTAAAATGTTAGGTGAAGTATAGTAATTGTTAACAAGCAGGCGTGATTATGAACATGAACAAAGCCTGGACGATATATTTCATGTAATTAATAATATCCCTTCCTTACTTTGAGTGTTATCTAGCATTAGTAGAACGTGTGTACATTGTATTGATAGTGCTCATCAATACCCTTTGGTGGAAGTCAGCAAGGTAAAGCTCCTTTGTCTCTCGGACCATGGTACTACTTGATTCTGCCTGCTTCCAGCATCTCCACACTGTCGTGCAACAAACATCAGATATGGCTGCTGCTCTTTCTGCAGCTTTATGTAGAGGAGTCTGTATTTAATTCTTTTTTCTCCAATTTACAGTACGAGTAGACTCGCTAAATAATTTTTTCGAATCAGAACTCAGGGTATATGGTCCGCTAGCCATACTCTGATAAACATATACTGACGAACTTTTCTTTTAGACAGTTCATTGCACGAAAATGTGGTGAATATATGTGTGATTACAAATGCAATATACCAAACACCAAAATCACACTGAACACTATATTAAAATAATAAATAAATGCTGAATACTCAACTTAGGTAATTATGTTATTATTGCGTTTGTAAAAAACAAACGTTTGAACATTGTTTTCTATTTATCTATTTTATTAGATATTGATTAAAATTTTTTTTAAAAAATGCTTAAATTATCAAAATGATGTTTACTACCAGCATAGTCCTCTAGATTCACAAACCTTAAGTTTTACGAATTGTGTTACAGAGGACAGTGTTATAATAATCCACAGATTGCTCTATAGAACATTACAAAAATCCTCGCTTTTACCTACACATTTACAAATGGGATCCTCCAGCATAGAACCACAACATCGCTGAACTGAAAATCGAACTATAGAAGAGGGTAGATATGGTGCGTACAATGATGTGGATTTTTGTTCAATGTTATCACAGACAAATTGTGTTTCTATTCACGAAATGTTGAACGATGGTTGCAATAATCGACCAAAGCTACAAGCGGATAATGATTTTGTCTTTTCGATATCCATGAACTGTTGACATAGCCATGAAAAACGTTTCAAATCTGGCTGGTAGTAATTATGCAGTCTATAAAAACTATCTCTCAGAAATTCGCATCGCTCACAAAAAGCTTTGGTCAGCCTACAAAAAATACAGAAATCGAGTACATATACGTTATCCCGCAGCTAGAGTGGTTAATGATAGTGTTGTTGATGATGAGTTTCAAGGTTGGGATAAAAAAATTATGAACATAAATGTAAAAAAGAAACTCGTGAACGATCCGTAGAACAAGGTATTCGTTCAAAATTATTCACATGCTCGTCACGAGAATTCAATAGAAAGCGTCGCATATACTCGTAGCAACCATACAATAACGTAATGAATTCAACGCATATGAATAGCGGATCCTCAAGGATACAAGACCGTGAACCATCAAGCTATCCAACATAAGTCGAGTGATCAGACTTCGAAGTCAATTTTGCAATCGTGTCCAACTCCCACATCGCAGCAATTAAGTGAAAATCAACCAACTCGTGAGACGACATTTTTGATAATATGGTAAGCAATGTTGTTTAACAAACCGCTGGATTCGATAAATGAACAGTTTTGCCCGAAAACGGAATAAGTGTATTTTTCTACAAAATGTTTGATCGGCAAAATATAGTTTTCCCGTTTTCGGACAAAAACTTCATTTATCAAACATTACATTACATTGCGATTTTAGTTCACAAGAGCACGCCTTACATGCTAAAAGCATATCACCAAAAGAAAAAATGATTCCTAAAAAGTAACATTATTTAAAGTGTAATTGAACAGTGAGTTCAGCATTCCACGAGACAAATGCGCTCCTAAGGAAGATTGTAATTAGGTTGTTCTGAAAAATTGCTAGGTATTATTGTCTATAAAATATGAGCTTCAATTACAACAGGGAGAGCCTATTATGATAAAGTTTTCAACCCAGGACGAGGAAACAAACACGTATGGTTCAAAACAACTGTCTCAATCAAACAAAGCGTGCTAGCTACTTAGCTAAATCATTAGATATGTTTGAAATTTTTGAATTGTATTTAAGTAAGTAATGAAATATTATAACACGGTGTCAAAAAAGAAAGTCCGATTCCTTGGAAATTTAGCTTCAGCCATTTGCAAAATTCCTATTGAGACTCTCAAAACGCAATCTTTTATAACTATCAATGATAAAATCACTCTTAAGTCCCACGAAGGTCATGCATTCAATAACATAATTTAACAGCATTATATAGTCAAGTGAAAACATATTTTGTCAAGTACATAAATTGTTAATTATGTATGTTGGGCAGAAAAATTGAGAACCTTTTATTTTCTTATTGGTTTGGGTATACCTGGTTGTCACAAGAAACTAAATTTGTTTCATTAACATGTTCAAACAACGAGTTGATATTCCATTTAAGTTTAAATTTTACTTGTCAAAATTTAGATTGACAAATCAAAAACTTAAGATTGAAACTGGAGGGTACAATGATATAACAAGAGATGAACACACATGTGATCATTGTTTAACAATTAATGGTTCAATTCAACTGGACTGTGAATTTCATGCTTTCTTTCATTGTTTAAAATATACAGATGTAAGAAATGAACTTTTATTCACATGGTATAAATCTGGAGTGACCTTCATGATTTCTATTCACTATTGTCTGTTAAAAATTCTGTAACATTGCATAAACTTTTAAATATTTATATATCATTTGATGCTTAGAATTTGTGAGTAAAACGGAACGGTCTAATTACAATTACAAATATATATATATGTATATGACATAACTCTACATTAATGTGTGTGTATATATATATGTATGTTTTATTTGTAAATTAAGGTCTCTAATCCAAAATACACGAACATATATGTACATTAATGCAGAGTTATTTACAAATAAAACATTCTTTCTTCTGCTTTGTAAGGGGTAAAATATATAACGAAGTATTGTTATAATGAAGTATTGTTGCCTGGCGCCATTCAGTCACTTTAACATAAGATTTATTCAAAATACCACACTTATGCATATTAGGGTCACCATTTGCATAAATAATTATTGATCAAAATATGCCTAACATAAATATATTCTCGTTTTATTACTGCAAATATTATATCGAAATTACTAATTAGTAGTAACAAAATTGCTTTGACAATGTGTTTTATTCCATACTTTCAAATAAAAAGAAAAGGCCTTTGTAACATTTCTTGATACAAGGAATGAATAAATTATTTCATAATAAAACGAAACAATTCCACTTGCATGTTAATGTTCAGCATAGCTCTAGGACCAATTTGTGTTTGTTGAAACGTTTTGACATTTAGAACATTTAACGTGCTAAGACCGCCTACAAGACTTCAAAGGACACACCTTGTTTCTTTCGGCCCAGAAACTCGTATAAATACAATCGGTCGTAAGCCAACTTCACATCTACAACAGTGGTGTTTTGTACTGTGCACTGGAATTGTTAACTGTAGGGGTACGTTTTGTAAATTACTATTAAATTTTGTTTTCCAGTATATTGTTTATGATAACTAAGTTGTAACATGAGGTATTTTGTTACGCCATTTCTCAATCTGTACAATGAAACTATTTTACCTTCAATTTATATGTTAAAGTTTGGGCAATTCATTCGTTCTTGACTATTAAGATCATGTTGCAAAAATAATCTTATTCAGCGATATGTTTTTTGTCTTCTTTTAGGTCCAATATGAAGATCGTTTACTCCGTTTTGTTTTGTTGCTTAGCAACAGTTGCTTTGGGTGAAATGACTCAAAATTATAGAGATTATATGCTGAACTGGCACAATAACTTTAGAAGACAACATTATGCCAAATACATGAACAGACTGGTAAGAAATATATTTTTAAATTAGTTTTCATCTTTGGGATATGGAATACACATTGTTTAATAATTAATCAAACTTTAAATATTATACATGATTTGTACATTTGTTGCGCTTAATAATAAAGCTGATTCGATTCACGGTATACATGTAACAAATTGATGTGATACAATGTTTGAACAGAATGATAAGGTACACTAAAGTGCGCTTTGTGTTCATATAATGTGATTACAAATAACGAAATGAAAGGCTTCTAAAATGACTTTGTAGTACATATGTAGTAATATAACAGTTTACAACAGCACCAAACAAATTAGGTTCATTTGAACAATGCACCGAACTAATATAGACAATACCAAATTTACTCAGTTAGGCCAATAACAACATATTAGATAAACTACAAAAACTTGCATTTGAAATAGAACGACATATCGCCAAAGTTAAGTATTCTTTTTTCTGGTGTTTAGCACATGCGCACATACGTAACAAAGTCAGAATTATAATGAAAAAGAAAAAGAAAATTAAATTGTTTTGTCTTTATTCCATTTTTAATGCTAACAAATATTACATTTTCGCAGATTATGGGCTTATTTTTAAGACATTCCCAATTTGATTAAAGAAAATTTGTACAGTTGAAACATTGAGTAAATACATTTATATTAACCTGATACTTTTGGTTTAGGAATGGAGCGAAGACCTCGCCCAGCAAGCCGAAGAGTACGTATCTAACTGTCAGTTTGATAATCAGTACAACGGAAGAGGCTGGAACTTTGCTTACTACACAGACGATATGGATAACATGGGTTACATCAATAGAGCATTTAATGATTGGAGCAATGAGAGGTACCAATACGATTTCTCAGGAAATGACTGTGGAATGAGCTGCAGATACACTCAGGTAGGATTTCTGATGATATCTTTATATGATTTAAAGTACTTGCTGTAGAATAATAAGCGTGTACGATGTTTGGACAGTTAATACAGGTGATGTGCTGTTCATTTCATTTGTACAGATATAGATGTAAGCGTCATTTTGTATCATTCCTTTTGCTAAGAGTAGTATTGTATTATTGTCCTAACTAAGCAAAATTGTGTTCATTTTTCTACGTCGTATTCGGTATGAATATATTTATAACGTAACGAACCGCCTATGAGTGGTTTAAACTCATGTATTATTTCTCTTAAACCACTAGTGGTTTTTTTCTGCAAATTAGACCTAATCACATATTCTTACGCGGTGTCAAAAATGAAAACTACGTTTTGTTGCGTCAGCTTGATTTAAACTAACAACACATGTTCCATAACTTGTATACAGTGAGTCTGGGAAATGCTTTTTAAAGGAATGGACTGTTTTTGTTGTTATGTCATAAATACAATCGTACAATATAAATCATTATTGATTAAATTCGTCATCTTATATCGATAAAAACTCAGCAAAGCCTCGGTATCGATATTAGTCGCCTTGCTTAATAAATTCAATAAATAATGACCACTCATGTAAGATCCTTTATTTTTCGAATTCTTTTCTGAAGAGATGATGCATGTTTTTTTCAACATCACGAATAAAACTTTCCCTAATTATCAACGGATTTCTCCGGTCCAAATATTTCCTCTTATGAAAAATAAGAATAATATTTTTTTATTTCTTTTTAACAGCAATACCATGTAACCGTGATGGAGAGTATTTAATTTAAATATATGCTATTAACTCATAAATTCATGTTTAATTCTAAACTATTATTGGACTAGAGACCCACTCATACTTATTAACATATTGTATACAGATGGTATGGTACAATACCAATCAAGTTGGCTGTGCCTTCCACAGATGTCCACAATTTAATGCTTACGACACAGTCTATGAAAATGCTTGGTTCATGGGATGTGCCTATTCGCCATAGTACGTAGTTTTTTGGTTTGTATATTGTACTTAATGCTTGTCGCTTTGTCGGCCATTATCATAGTCCATTGGTGGTGTTTCATATGGGCATGTATAATAGAATATAAATGAGTGTTGTTAAGTTATCAAATCTAGATTTAAATACGATTTCTTGCTTTCATAGGATAATTAAGTGCCGAAAGGATCATTATATTGAGTGTTGGAGATCAATGCATGTTTGATATTATACCGCAATACATCTTATCGCTTGTAAATGTTAATAGGTATGTATTTATGTCAATAATGTTTGCCGTTCATGTGTCAGTTAACGAAATGACGTCCGGGATATATGACTGCTCCTCAATGTATAAATTTAGTTTTAATGGAAATATTGGCATTACAGTGGTAATGATATGAACGGAATGGAATACCCTTACCAATTTGGACAACCATGCTCATCCTGTTATGAACAAGGGATGGGATGTGAGGGAGGTTTGTGTGTAGGTAAGGAGATGATAATTACAATAAAATATTTGTTCTTTAGCATGAGTAATATTAATTACATGCTGATACTATAGAAAATTGATAAAATTAAAGAAATAGCTCCTAACTTCATTTCGTTAAAATTTAGACCATTGATATTCCCGGTTTTATATATACTCATGATTTTCTCACTTCTTTTTTCAGATCAGCAATGTAAGTACAGTAGGGTCATGCTATGACGATGTTGCTTAAATAGAGTATCTTTTCATTTGATGTAACTGTGAAGGATTTCCGTCTTATATTTAATTGAAAAGAAAATATTTAAATATGTCTAATGTTGTTAACGATAACATTAAGTAATACGTACCAAAATACAATTATTATGATGAATAACACTTAAAACGTATTGTTAGCAAAAGGCCTCCCGAATGTTCGTTCACACGTTCGTTTGTTCAACACTGGTTTACGAATAAATTTTGTGTGCAAGTGCAATGTATCTTTTGAATTAAAAACCAGGGTTCAACTCTTACAACAATGGCGAATGTTTTGATCGACAAGAATGCCAGAACTATCAATTCCAAGATTGTTATCACAACTCTTGGGTGATGAATAACTGCAGACAGATGTGCAACTGGTGTTATTAGATATAATAATGATTAATGGGTAGGTATAAAATAAATATATTGTAACTTTGTGATAACAAAAAATGTCTAACTGTATTATATACTGGCCGTCAAAAGAAAGTAACCAGTAAGTGATGTTGGTATAAAATTTTATTTTATAAAATTTTGCACGGGCGCCACGAGTAAGCCAACCATCCATTACTACCGTTATGTTTAACCATATTGTTATCCATTATTGACCATAAAATTTATGTATACTATTAAAATTTCAAGGTCAGTTTAACCATATTGTTATTCATTATTGACCATAAAATTGATGTATACTATTAAAATTTCAAGGTCAGTATATTAGGCCAAAATAGAAGAATTTTTATGATGGTTACTTTCTTATGACGGCCATTATATATGCTCAATGGTTACAGTTATACGGTAATCATGTATACGATAAAAAAATCTCCTCACAAAACACGTCCCTTGTATCATCTTTGTTATCACCCATTATTGATTTGTAATGGGGACAACTGACCAATTTCAGATGACGTAATTCAGTTAGAAAATGTATTGTCGTAAATTACCTAAATAATATTTAGTGATCCTTCAAAGAATTAATCAGTTTCTTTGGCAGTAAGAATAGCAATATTTTACAGTTATATAAAGTTGGAACGCAGTTCGCAATTCAAATCACGAAATGCATTCCAAATTTATACAAGTACATTTTATAGATACATATTTGTTGGTTGTATATTACAGGAATAGCCGGATGGAACACTGGACAACGAAATGCAACGGAATATAATCAATTAATATTTATTGTGTAGATCAACAAGATAATATAAATAAACCTTCAAATTAATCCAATCCAGATTTGTTTTCTTATTTTATTATTGATGATTCATATCATCTTGATTGGGGTACATGGCTTATCGGCTAGAAGGAAACAATTTGTTTTTAACGACACACTTTAGAAATATTTCACAAGAAAATATCGATGAACTTATAGAGGAAATATACATACAATATACATTATTTTACACAAGGTGGATACATACAACAAAGAACCTTATTAAATAACCAGTTTTACAATTAGTTCGAGGTATAATATGACTGCGGACTACTTTGAAAACTACAAGAATTTCATCTACTAAGGATAAAACAACAAAATAACGCTGCATGTAACAAAACCAGACATCAAACTACAAATTTAACATGTAGTGCTATAAGGGGTTTATAACAACACTTACCAAATTACTACATGTACAGTTACTATGAGGACAGGTAAGAAACATTCCAAAAAAGATATATATACAACCATTAGCTCCATCATTCAACGAAGCACTGCTGCTATTTCATTCAGTGACATGTCTACATAATTGAAGTGTAAAACGAAGTGGGAAATAAATAACAACTCCGCAGATGTGAACAAAATTCAGAATTTTTAAAAATTGCTGTCCGTCTTGTACAAAGTCAGCCTTCATAATGATAACGAGGCAGTACCGGTATTTTCTTGGCTTAATGAAAGCGAGGCTTGAAAACGAGGCACTGTTGCTATTTCATTGGACTAAAAATATCGTGGATTGTGTCCTACAAACGAGGCTTATCTATTCTTCATGCCGTAATATACATGAAATTAAAGACCACACATGTAATCTGTGTCACCTCCTTACAACAGAGATGCACATAACAAAACAATGAGAGCAAAATAGTGTGATAGACTAAATTTATTTATCAACGATGAAATAATCGTATTGTACAGTAATTCATCACACCGAATGGTTTAAATGATCACTCATCTGGTTAACCTGAAGCGCACACATACAAGTGCTCACCACACCACACCACACCATACATGAGCACATCGAAAGCGCACTGTATGCAAGCATTTGTGAATAAATTATAATTCGAGCCTAGTTATACATCTGATATTAGTAGTACTTATAGAAATCCAAACCAGTTGAAGAATACTAAATTAATGCTGATATATACTGTTTATCATTAAATAAATCTTATAATTATATTTGTTGTTCATAATGATCATCAATGGCACATTCAAATGAAAATGTTTATAATCTTACTCTTATAATCGTCTAACTATTTTCAGCGCACTCAAAAAAGCTGTAAAACGCTCGCATACGACAATGTAATACTAGAAAAAGTCCCAGGATTTTTCTGCACTGTTGGTCTTCCACATTTTACTGAATTGTCCATATTTATCTTATTGGCAACATTTACCGTGTTAAAGAAAGTGAGTGGACAATATCATACATTATATCAATTATATAGTAAAATCAAGACAGTTCAAACAAGTTATAACTGTATATGGAAAGGAATATTTTATGCATGGTCGCGTGGTTCATTATGAAATTGCAATTTAAATTTCATGCGTCTGAAGAAAAGTGCTGCAAATATATCTGAAAAAGACACAATCTGATGCATTATATGATTACAGAGATATCTTGAAAGGCGGCCTCTCTGCAGACTGTGAATCATTTTATTCTTTCCCCGGTAAATGATATCAACAAACTATATATAATCCCTTTAGTTTATTTCTTCTCTGGGGATTAACAACGCACCAACAGCCAGGGTTATTTGGCGACTTTCTCAGTTTTAACGATGGAGAAAGACCTGACGCGCACTTGGGAAGAAAAGGACAGAAAATATGTCGCATTGATTATTCACTGGATTATTCAAGTAAATTGTTTTCAGTATCAGCTACGATACTATTTAAGCGATACAATAACATTTGAAATTTCATCCGCAAACTTACAAAACTTAGTGCCATCATACATACATACATACATATATATCAATAATGTTCAATATCAAATTAAGAAGTGTCTCCCATATCAAAGACTGTATGTTTTCGTTTGTGCAGCAAAACAAACAAATAAAATTTTTGGACATCGGTAACTCAGGCGGTTGTCCATTAAAACTATATCAATTATAGGTTACCCCAACACTCATAGACCAATACACAAAATAACAAAGTAATATACAATCAAAAATACAAAAAAAAACTCGAACTCGCTCAACTCACCGAAACCAAACACGTCCCGCACTTATCTTAACAAAGCAAACACAGTCAGCAAGTCAGTTATTCATAAAAAAGTACATCACATAAATCCAACAATCCCTTTTCCTAAATGCATACTATAAACATAGGATTTCACATTGCGACAGTCAGTAGCTAAAACGTCAGTACAACAGGGCCAAAATCACACTTTAAGATTAATGAAAACATGCAAAAACTGAACTATACCCTTCTATATTACCATGGTCAAAGCCCAAAAACTTATCTCAATATAAATCCACAACAGGTAAAGTTAGTCCATCAAAGACAAATCGACAAATTGGACCCAAAATTTGGATGGTCCTAAAATACTACGACTAAAACCCTTTCATTTCCTCCAACAAAATTGGTCTGTTAACGTAACTAAAAATTACCGTAGGAAGGTGCTTGCTACTCAAGAACCAAGAAGAGGTTGAAATGTTTTCGAAAAAATGTACTCAGACAACAGAAAACAAAATGTATACATTTTTAAAAAAAAATACCATATGGTAATACGAGGGCGGTTCTGAAACATTAATAGCATGAAATACTTGTTAAAAATGTGCTGATTTAGTACCTCATATACATGTACAACGTCATTTGTTTCTTTGCAAAGGCTTTTTATCTCCTGTCAATCAGACTAATTGCCTGATCAATACATTCGGTAATGCTTACAAGTAAAACATTAAACATATCTAATATAGTTGACTTTTTGTTGTAACCTTTTGACATTTATCGCATGTTTGATTATAGCTCAATAATAACTTCTTAAGAAATAGTGTACATGTACTTCCTTTGTTATTTTCTGGTATAAATACAGTCGGTCGGTTGCCGAATTCATACCTGCATTAATTGTATCTCGAACAGTTCACTGGAAGAATAAGCGGAAGGGGTATGTTTGCTGACTTTAGTATATTTTATTTTGCTCAGAAATATTCCTTGTGTTTATATTAAAATTCAATTAAATCAAAACATTATTTGTTCTACTTATTAACATGTGTTCGAGGACAAGAATGTCTTAATTAAATAGTATTTCTGGAGAAATCACTTTGTTAAATGTGTTTGTTGTTGATTGCTCTATCATAATTATTTATGTATATTTTATTTTTGTTTTCCCAAGGGTAAGTGTTAGGTTGGACCCCTCAAACTTGTTTTAACACCATGCAGTTTTACTGCAGACCATTCCAAGGCGTTGCGCCTGGAAAAGATAATGTTTTGTCCCCCCATTTTTTGTATCCATCCTTGTGTTTTGTGGGTTGGTGGGGATTTGGATAGGTTACATTTTGAGGAAGGTGCGATTTTTTAATTGGTTTCTTTTCTCCTAGAAATCCATTTTCTTACATTACATTTACGCTTTTGAATTGGTTCATGGTTTAGGTACATTTACAAGTTTTATTTATTGAACTTTACCGATTACATTTCTTACTTATAATATTTCCTTTCTCCACTCAGATCCAATATGAAGGTTGCTTATAGTGTTTTGTTTTGTTGCTTTGCAACTCTTGCTTTGGGTGAGATGGCTCAACAATACAGGGACTATATGCTGAACTGGCATAATAATTTCAGAAGTCAACATTTTGCCAAGTACATGAACAGGCTGGTAAGAATAAGTCAGTGGAATGACTGTTATAACAATAAAATTACTTTACTGTTTTCAAAGTTTTATCATTTTATTGACACAATTTCTAAATATAACACTACCCGTAGGCGTAGTCTGAAAGTACAGGAGTTCAATAATCTGGCATACAAGTGAATTACACAGTTATAATATTGTTTTATTTATTGTTCATCGTCTTTGTGCACTGATACAATTCGTGTCAACAAACACATGAATTTGACTCGAATACAATATACGGACACGTGAGTCCAAGTCAAACGTCTGAAGTAAATTATGGCAGTACTTTCTAAAGAGGACAAAATATTTTTTTATCATTCAAAGTTTCCGGATATATTTTTATCAAATTTGGGTTTAAGCATGCTAGACTTTTGTTAAGATGGTCAAAGCGTTAATGCAACAAAAAGTAGTGATTGGTAAATAGTGTCCAGTGATTAATAGTAACTTATTTCTTTAAATTAGGATTGGAGCGATGATCTCGCCCAGCAAGCCGAAGAGTACGTGTCTAATTGTCAGTTCGATAATCAATACAACGGACGAGGAATGAACTATGCTTTTTATACAGACGATATGGATAACATGGGTTACATCAACAGAGCATTTAATGATTGGAGCAATGAGAGGTACCAATATGATTTCTCAGGAAATGACTGTGGAATGAGTTGCAGATACACTCAGGTAGGAGCTTAACAATAATTATCTAATGTATAAGAGATAATGTAATGACTTCTTTTTCTAAAATATATTTAACTTGCTAAGTTTTTTTAAAACCTTATAATTCATGTAAAATTGTCCTTTCAGGCAAAAATACAACAAAAGCGGATTTTAAAAAAATAAACGCCGTCTCCATATGAAAAAATGGCTGTCAAAATAAATTGTTGTTGCATATGTTGTATCAAATATTCCCTATACTTCCCTATTATTCATAAAAGTTGTATTATTTACACAGATGGCATGGTACAATACCAACCAAGTTGGTTGTGCCTTCAACAGATGTCCACAACTTAATGCTTACGATACAGTCTACGAAAACGCTTGGTTCATGGGATGTTCTTACTCTAAGTACGTGATTTCAACTTGTCTTCATATGGTCTTTATACGACCATTGCAGTGTCTTACAACTTTATATTTGCTATATTTGCTGTTTATACTAAAACGAACTTTACATTAATCTTCATACTGTTCCAAACAGAACAAATGATTTGACTCCCCACCACAAATTATTTTATAAAAAATCTGAAATAAAAATTCGAGGATAGTCATAATATGGATTTACTTGTTAATATATAGCATCGCGCGACTTTCTAATAACAACAACTTTGTGACTATGTAATTATATTGACAATATTTTATAAATACATGTTTAGTTCAGAGGCAATAAACTTTAAAACGTATCAGACCTTGAAGATGACATTCCACTTACAGTGTTAATGAAGGAGTTCCGTTATAGATTACCAGGATAATTATATCTGTAATACTTCCAATCAGTTTGTTTACTGTGTAATTTATTCTCTGTAATAAATGGACGATTCTATTTTAGTGGTAATGATATGTACGGAATGGAATACCCTTACCAGTTCGGACAACCATGCTCATCCTGTTATGAACAAGGGATGGGATGTCAAGGAGGTTTGTGTGTAGGTAAGATGGATTTGATAACTCGATTTCAGCTGATGGAATTGGAAATAAAATGTTTTGTAATACCTGGCCATGTTTGTAGTTTATTAAGATTAAGAGTAGTTAAGATTATAAATAAGGTATGTAAACATATTTTTCTTGGGTGGTGTGCGTATTGTCTAGGATAAATTTTCTCCTTCGCCAATACTATGGCCTTTTTAGACACCACCTTCTTTATGTAAATGTTAATTTATGTTAAAATGTTTATGTCATGGCTGGGATAATGGCACCCTACTCATCATAATTATAATATTATTTTCAGTAAATGGGTATAGTGCAATTACCCCAGCCAATATAATTTTAGTCTTTTTATAATGATCTTTTATATATGTTTTCCGTCATTTATTATATACTAAATAAATGACATTTATACATAATCTGAGCTTATTGTTGTGTATTTTATGTTTTAAATAAATTTCCAGTTGCATAAAGAACAAGCACAGGAAAAGACACAATTTAATCATGAATAGTTGTGGATATAAATGTATTTACAGGGTTCAACTCTTACAACAATGGCGAATGTTTTGATCGACAAGAATGCCAGAACTATCAATTCCAAGATTGTTATCACAACTCTTGGGTGATGAATAACTGCAGACAGATGTGCAACTGGTGTTACTAGATGGAATAATGATCCATTTGTAAGGATAAAAAACAATATTTCTTATTTTATCTTCTGTGAGTGTTAGAAGTCAATCTATGATTTAATATGCCCAAATATTGACGTTATGTAAGTAAGGCCAATTATGACAAAACTATCATTGTCAACAAATACGATACATACGATCATCTTGCGACTATATCAGGAGATGTATATGAACTGGTATTGATACATAATTGTTATTTCTTTAGAAAATGAAGTTTAGTTAGAATATTCATGTTATCTTTGAGAATCAAAGATGTGTTAAGTTCATAGATTCATTGTATTAGTTTCTTAATGAGTATCTTTTTTACATGTATTTTATTTTCTGTACCTTACAGGGATTACTGGATCGAATACACGGCAATGAATATGGAGTTGAATATATTGAATTCATAATGTGCAAATCCACATGATCATGTTAATAAATGCATAGATTGGTCGAATCCAGAGTTATTTTGTTATTTCATTATTGATAGCTATATGCCTATTTACAAGAACAATATTGTTGTATTCAGATATCGCATTATTTCACACACAAAAAGGTTGTTTATAGAAGTTGGTAACAATTTGTATACATTCACAATGAATATATTATCATATCATGGTGCCTATGAGGAGTATTGCTTGGACAAGACCCAGCATGAATCGGACCCTGTTCCCACTAAGGAAATTGATGCATAAATTTAACCTTTCTACACATACTGCTGAGCAAAACAACTATCACATTTTTTGCACTCAATGTTAGTTTATAAAACCGACAAAGAAATTGATCAGTAAATAATTATTCTCAAAACCCAAAACAATCAACAGCCAACAACTACCGGGGGCTAAAATTATATTATCGCATCTTTACTCTGAACCCTTCATTGGAAATAACAACGATCTAATAACAATAATGATAATCTGTCCCCGGCACATGCTGTAACAGAAGTAAAGTTTATTCACATAATAAGTGTTAGGCTGATGCACTGAAAGACATCGACAACCGAAAGGTCGCGGGAAGCAAAGAACAAATTGCCAGGTCAAATGGTAAAGCTCCGACATTATCTGCATTGGTCTGTGAAGCATAATTCCAGCCTTAGTAGCCTTTTCATTCGGTACCAGATAATTGCACCTTATCTGATGCTTACTATTTGCATCGGGGAATTTACCAATTATGCATTGGAAAAAATAGACGGTTGTTAGGATGTTTTTCAGCTCATTCTCATTTGATTTTGGGAAAGCTCAAGAATGTGAAAACAAAACAGTATGACACTGTTAACATTTCGCGAGGAAAATAATGCTCCTTTGATGTTATTAGGAAAAACGGAGCTTTATTCTAATTATGTCACTGATCTATGATAATTTGTCTGTTAATTACTTATAATTGCCAGCTATGGATCAAACTATTTCACATACCATCGTTGACTTGTCTCTATAAATATGCTTAAGGTCCCTCAGGGTGTCATAAAGTTGATCTACTTTGCCTCTGGTGGACGTACATCAATAACGGTTTGTATATATATAGTTTTGTTATTAATAGAAAGTTTTATTATTTTACTTTTATATGAAATATTCAATTCGACTTTGAATTTTATGTTGCAGCAAATCTCATCATATACATTGTCTCTTAACTCTTGTACGAATTACATTTTTAATTTGCTATTTTAATTGTTTCATGTAATAGTTCATAGACTGAATGCATCTTCTTCTCGTGAATAAATTCTTATGTGAAATTTGTATATTATGCATCATCATTTTGTTGTTGCACGCTAGGAATTTATAAGAACTTCTTGCTTAATTAATTTGTTTATATATATATACATATATTTTTAAATAAGTGTTCCTTTAGGCTGCGTCCTCGATCGGTTCACTTTTGTATTCTCTTTTAATGCGTTATAACATTATAAGTTGTATCAACCTTTTCAATTTTACTGCGCTATTTTGATATTCATTTCTATTACCTCGATTCAGAATTGTAATAAATGTATTGCTATGAAGTTAATGTGTTACATGTACATCCATAATACAGTACTCTTTTGACATATCTACTCAATGCTATTCAAAAATTTTATTGTTATAAAAATAATATAGTGCAATTATCGTTGCTTTGATAGTTACTCTAGCTACAATAATTTGTTTTACGACACAATTTTAAAACATTGTAAGAGTGTGACGCGGACGGTACAGAATTTAGCTAATTCTATCATGTAAAGTCGCTTCCCTTCATTTAGCCATTTACGTAGTTATCGGAAAAGTTAAAATTAGAATACGATCAAAGCATAATGTACGGACAAAAAGGTAAATTAAGAGTTAAATATTTTAAAGATCACTTGATTGCTGAGTGGTCAGACGTAAGCTGACCATGTTTTGACGTATGGGTCTTGGAAAACTCGTGAGCGAAGTTTCAATCATTGAACGCTCATTAAATGTATTGATAAGCGCTTGCATCTCATGAAGTTGGACGGAGGTTGGCGGCAATTACCGACGGTTAGAATCAATGAAGTGACGTTCTAGTTGAGTCAGCATTGAGGGTATACAAGCCGTGGACATTGAATAATATGTCGTACCGTCTATGTACTAACACAAACTACATCACATTTCGATCGACGGGGCATTGTCTACTCGTGTTCTCATAGAAAGCATAGCTATCGTGAGAGAGTGTTAGATTAGTTAGCACATATACCGTGCAGTTGGTGAAGATTAAGCCGAGTTGGAATTTTTGTCTTGTTTAAACATAAAGAGTTTTTTTTGTAAAAGTTGTATCGTAAACAGTAAGCTCGGATTAATTTCTCGTGTATATATTTGAGGATAGATCGTTTTTATCGTTGAATGTATCATTTACAAGTACGTTTAGTCCTGTGTAATTAATTTGTTCCATCCAGTCGGTTGTAAATAATAAATATTTTGTATCTAATCAACTGGTCAATGTAGACCCACGGAAAATTATTATGTGTATGCACATAAGCATAAATAACCTTCCAGTAGAAGGGTTGTAAATAAACAATGCGCTCGGTACACGCTACAAGCCTTTGTTGACAAAAAAAATATTAATATTTGAAGGTATTGCACGGTGATTTATATTTCTGTTTATTGAATAAGGTTGATACTGTGTTTTAGCATCCCTGAAATGGATCTTCTTTTTTCATTATTTCAATTTATTATGAAACAATTTTAAACACAGCTTAATTATTTACTCGCATACGTTTATTGCGATAGATATTCAATCAGGTATCCATGGCAATAGGAAATCAAGCTGCACCTTATAGGCCTGCTTTCTAAAGTCCGGTTCATTTACTTTTATGTAGCCTACATTTCAGAATGCCCCAAATACCATTGTCCATGGGAGCTGTATCTGGGGCTTTTGTATCCATACTGCAGGAATTAAATTATTGACTTTGTATTTCTTTAGATCATTTGGCAGTGTGACAAGAAGCCGAGTCTTGATGGGACACCATATCATTTTCTCTTCCAGTAAAAAGACGCGGAACATGTTTTTTTCAGTAGCGTCTTTAGAACCTAGTCTATTTAACACTTTGCATTGACTTTCACAGTTTTATTGATAAGTATCAAAGATGTCTTGCCATAGAACTAACATCGGCTCAAACCATAAACACAGATGCAAATGCATCTCGTTTTACGAACTTCAGTTTGTTTATGTCTGTCTCATTAGAACGAACGTAGCAAACACGATGTCGGCCAAAACTACCGCCCATATAGAACATAGCCTCGTCAGTGGTGACTACGTTTTCCATTTTCCACAGTTAAGATTGAGATATGCTTCTCGTAGGCGCCATGATCAAGCAGACTGTTTCAAAACCTGGGCCTCACTAAACCTATGAACACGACATTTTTTATTTTTTATTTTTATTTTCAATTTTTTTTTTGCTTCAAAAGCCCTAAAATAATGCCCTAAACTTAATCATTTATTTTTTATTTAACCATATTGAAATTTGAGTTCAAATGCGTTGAGTGTGTATACGATACACTACTTCACATGAATTAATCGTTTTGACCGAGGTTTTCTATGCTGAAAGATATTATAGGTTTTTTTTATAGTGTTTCAAGATGAATTGAACACCTCTTGTGTATTGAAAACAATGCAACACTCATTGATCTGTCATTGTTTTTGAAAACTTTAATGGTAAATCATTTTCTATCATAGAAACCTGTAACATTTTAAAAGGTTCCCAAAATCTACGCTCCATTGTGAGATAATAATTTTGGACATTATGGGTATAAAACCTTCAACGAATTAGTTTGCCACAAGGAAATATGCAATCGCTACAAAATTGCTCCGTCACCATTTGCCATTTGACTTACGGGCATTACAACAAAGGTAGAGTTACGAAGTAGTCAGTAAAAATGGTAGAAGAAAAGGTTAATGTCATATAGCAATATGAACGAATTTCACTGACTAATAGCGTGTATTGCATTTTTTAAAATTTATCTCAGCAACCGAAATGCTTGCACTAATAACTAGTTTTATTTCCATTTTAAGACAAAATGAAAGCAAGTTTTGCCCTTGTTTTACTCATTGTTGGTGTTGCATACGCCGAAACGGGTGAGAAATTCAAGGATTTGTTCATCGGAAAACATAATGAACTTAGACGCCAGCAGTCTGGGAGCAACATGAATGAACTGGTAAGAATTTTATTTCATTATCAATAAATTCTGTGCGGGCATGTTTTATTATTTACTCGAATAAACAGATTTTGATACAAAGATGTTACACGATAGGATTTGGATCTTTTTGCTATAAAGGAAAAAAGAACAAGAAAAAAGAAAAATATGGGGGTTCACTCACATTCACCCACTCTTCGTTTTCACCTATATATATATATATTATTTCGTATCAATGTTTCTATGTACCACATGTGATAACAATTACAACAGTGAAACAATTTTATTATTACATTGTATTTATGTTGTTATGAGAACGGGAATGTATAATGAATGCGTATTTTATTGTACCTGTTTTATCACTGGTGTGTGCCAATACTAAAATACGCAAAACAATTGAATATATTTTTGCTGTGTCTATTTTTGCATAAATTATTGAAATACAATTTCATTACAAAGTCAAAATGTTGTTACATTTTTCTAAAAATGCTTTACTGGACTTAAATGTTTATTTAATCAGAGGCTGACGTGCTTTTCACGATGACCGCAATAATTCTTTGGCTAAAATATTCTGTCCATCTACCCTGAGAATTTCTTCATGATACGCATTCATTTAATGCAAGAACAACAGTTTCGAATATCAACAGAAACATAAAAGACTGCAGCCAAACTGGCGTTACGGATTATGTTACTTGTATAGTAATCAATATTAGTCGTACTTAGATACTATGTTGATTCATTTTCGTTTGCGTTTTTTGCCAATCCATCAACTGCGAAGAATGTTGTGGACTCCCGATTCCTCGTAAATATGGCCGTGTAGCAGACGACATCAATTATATTCACGCTTCAAACTATTATATGGACTAGTTTTTCTGCACAGTATCATACTCGATTGACAGAAAAGTTGATCATGCGTAAAAATCCTCCCATATAAAATGACGAAATTCAAAATCAACATTAAACAAATGACATATTCAGATCATCTTTACGTAGTTTACCATTTCTATACATGTACTTGTACCACGTATATGATATGTGCTCAGATAGGCATAATTTGATTGAAAATTCTTCATAGGTTTGGAACGATACACTGGCTAAGATAGCTGACAACTGGATTTCAAAATGTGTTTTTGATCACGAGAATAAAGGTTTCGGTGAAAACCTCGCGTTTAACACGGCTCAAGATGATGAAGGTAACATCATTGGCTCGTTTAATGATTGGTATGACGAAATCAACAATTTCAACTATGGAACAAACAAGTGTAACCCGGGAAAAGTGTGCGGCCACTATACACAGGTATGAATATGTTATCTACGTGTGGTTTGTTTAATTGTATATTCAAGAACC
This sequence comes from Lutraria rhynchaena, assembly GCA_008271625.1. Taxonomy (NCBI): domain Eukaryota; kingdom Metazoa; phylum Mollusca; class Bivalvia; order Venerida; family Mactridae; genus Lutraria; species Lutraria rhynchaena. The sequence goes on along the minus strand of VIBL01000006.1, from coordinate 2,153,410 downwards.
TGCCGGTGCTACGTTTTGTTGATCGGACTTTTGTAATAACCACAAAATATAAATTACGTCAGACTTTGAATACACTGTATATTATGCGTATTGACTTGAAGTTTATTGCTTGAAGTTGGGGAAAAGAATGCTATTTACTCAATCTGTCTATTAACATAGCTTGTCTGGGCGACGACAAGACAGGTCGGCTGTGCCTACAGGAGATGCTCCTCTCTGTCCGCATTTGGGCAGGGTGTACCAGATGCGTGGTATGTTGGATGCTGGTATTATCCACCGTAAGTAGACAGCTACATGAATGTTATCAACCATTTGACGACTAATGCATGATACATTTATGATTTAAGCTTTAATGAATTCAATCATAAAGGCGTATGATACCTTTTCTAGTGGCGTTATATTCATATCACAGTAGGCGTTTTCGGGGTTATAAAACCACAAACTTCGCACGCGTATAATGCAAATGTTGATTCCTTGAGACACGGGGTAGACAGTGAGAAAACATGTTTAAACTGTTTGTGGTGTGATTGCTTTTGCTACACTGTTTACTGGTTCATAGAAATCATCATAGTTCTATGGTTCCAACCCTAGAAGAGTCGGACAAAACATGATTTGAAGATTGAATTAAATGTAAACTGATAAATTTTCAGAGGTAACGACATGAGCGAAAAACCATTCTCAAAGGAAGGTTCTCCGTGTGACAACTGTTGGGAGGGACAAAAATGTGACAATGGCTTATGCACAGGTAATAGATGAAGATCTAACTCAGTCTGAGACATAAAATCGATGCGAAAGCTTTCTTTTTTTTCAAAATTTCATTTTTAAAAACAATGCTCTTGCAATAGTCAAGGTTAATAATGCGAGAAAATAATTTATGATGTCTTTGAACTTGCATCCGTCGATCACTTCGATAACAAAATATGTGGAAGGGGGGGGGTACTGTGACTATGGTGTTTTATGTTATGCCTAATGAATGAATGATAGGCAAATGGTCGAGATCAACTAATGAACTTATGAACAAAATAGAGTTATGTATACTTGATAAATGAAATGCTGTAATTTAGGATTAAATAATATATAGAAAAAATTAAAATGTCATTTACACAACGATTTCAAATTTGTGCCCAGTTGGTTGGTAATGGATTGGTGCTTAGTAAGTTGAGCATGTTTCTTCGGCATCATTGCTCAATTCAAAGAAGCAAACGTCTTACATTGGAAACATTAACATCACTCAGAATGTTTTTATTCAACTTATTTGTTTTACGTAACCTATAGTAACATTCCAAAATTAAGATTGCTTAATATCTAGCTAAAGTGTATTTTTACTCGAAACAAATCAACAACAAAGTTCACATCAAAGAACATCAAAGCGCATTTTACAACATTATATTCTAATTGTTTGCATGATTTTAAGGTATCGGGAAAGAAAAATGCGAAGATAAAGATGCTAATTGTGTAATGTATGAAGCCGGAGGTGCTTGTGATAATAACAAAAAGTTCATGGAGAAGAAATGCCGCCAGTCATGTGGATTTTGCGAAGGTACAATGTGTTCTTTTATTTTAATGTTTTAAATGGCATCGTAATGTTGGTGATTTTAATGTAACAAAGTTATTTTCGATATTGCGATGGCTAACATAAGTTTTGTCATCATTATTTACTTCAAACTTGTTGTTTTTATGTGACATATTGTCACTTGGGTTTAACGCCGTTTTTCAACATTTTTTTCAGTTATATACGGCCACCGGCTCACCTAACCAGTTTTTCTTGACTCTATACTAACCAGTACTGACTTACCCCTCCACCAGGAGCCGACAACTTCTCCACATATGGAGAATGGTAGAAGGGTATAACCTGCCGCCACCGGGATTCGAACCCGGATCTCCACTGGATTACCACTGGACCACGGTCGTAGCGCACTTCAAACATGATGGTGTGATTTAACAGAGTTTGCGAATGTATGATATAATAAAACCCCGATGTTTTCCAGACATTATTCCCGATATTTATTAATAATTCGTCATTTTTTTATATTACAGGAGGACCTAAGAGTAAGAATAATGATCTAGATATTCTTTAAGTAAAAGAAACACGTGTTGGTGTGAAGTGAATTAAGATGCGGTTGCTACACAGAATTGTTTCTGGAGTAAAAAAATCATTCTCGTTTAGTCACTAAGGATCAGTATTAAACACCAGGATAATCCATATAAAGATCCCGCTTTTATCTTTCTTTTTACTCTTGTAGTTTTTATATTTATTTTTGAATTAGGTCGTTGCCGTTTATTATCCGTAATTCGGATAACTTCGTGTAAATTGGACCGTTTTTCCTACTAGTGTTCATGGGAGCCGACCTGTCACCTCTTGATGAACTAATCAACTGCCTTGTCCCACATAAGACGTGTCTTGAGGTTGAGATCAAATGGCATTGTATGTAATTCAATCAGTTAATAATAATGATGCATCTAACACGGGTTTATATCCAGCGATCTACATTACTGCATACTGTCGACTAAATTAACCAGGACTGGTTATATGGTCGTATTTGGTATTGAATACAAACTGCTTCGACTGTTTATATTTTATGCGTAATATTTCATGTCTAAATATTTTCTGGACGAACTATAAAGTATTTCAATTATTCATTGCAGGAGAGTGTAAAGATGTAAGTCCTGATTGTCCTCGCTATAAGGTTGCTCAGTGCGAACAGAATGTCGCGTGGATGAAGCCAAACTGCATGAAGTTTTGCGGTTTCTGCGAGCCGTAATGCAAGTATGTATATAATACGGGTTGTGTAAAATATTAAATACCAATTTGTCAGGTTAGCTTTATTTCCTTTGATGCAAGAGTTTGTCGCTTTCAGAATGTCATGAATATTGGGGTCATGCGAAATTGTAGAATAGGTATTACAAAAAATGTATTTTTTATACATAATTCATGAACTTTCTTACAGCTTCTTTAACAAGGTACAGCATAACACCTGAAATTCGGACCACATCCGGAATGGGCCAAAAGTCCGGTTTTCTGAGAATTCTTGTGGTCAGATAACCGTTGATTATAGAAGAGAATAAACGGACTTGGAAAATTTCCAATTTTTAGAGTATTCCGGTTTTCAGGGAGTCCGATTTTGAGGGGTTTTATTGTAATAATGGTTTATTTTGAAACGAGTCCCATCATGTTTATTAAGTAATTTGGTGACTTAAGTTTATAAAAGATTCACTTGCATTTCTTTTCATTTTCCAGGATGTGCTTCAAGTATATACATTGTACTAGCAATTTCCATTGGAATTTCTACAGCTAGAAAATGTACTTATACAGCAATATGACTTTATAATGTATGAAAAGCTTCTGAGAATAAACTTCTGAAAAAAATATCATTTTACGATTTCTATTATTAAAAATAATTATTAAATTATTATTGAAATAAAGCTGTAAAACCCATTTTTTCTCCACCGATTGTCCCAACTACTTAAAATTTAGTTTTAAAAGTCATCTGGTTTGTATCATTAAAATGCGTTTACTAATCAAAAGTCGTATGTCTACTAAAATTGAGACTGAAAAACAAAATAATCAAATTGAATTGAGAATTGAAATTCTTTGAGGACTTTCACAACTTTTTGAATGTATCTTTGAAAAAAAGAAAGCACGTTGTAAAGTGAAAAAAATGGTTCGTCCGTAAAGACAGATTTTCCAATCCTCCAATAAGACAAAAATAATGTTTCAAAATCATTAATTTTAAAACTTAGGAATTCGATTGTTCCTTCGCTTAATTTACTTATGAAGAGATGTTTTTTATCGTTGATCTAACTTTAAGCTCCCTTTTTAGTTTATAGTATATATATAGCGTTGCACCAATTTGTGTCAATGTGAACTGAATGTGCCATTCATGTCAAAAATCCAATAAATAACCATTATGCCAAGTAGAAACATTAACACATGTATTGCTTTGACAACTGTTGAATAACATTACTCGATGTTACATATCGATACCGGGTACATGTACGCATTACAAAGGGCAGACAGGCATGTTCTAACAAAAAACATTCTCGAAGAAAAACATTACCTTCAAGAGAAGGCATTCATGAATAAGTTGTTGTTCATCAATGTAGTCATATGAAAATGGAGTGATGAAGAAGACGTATTTGAAAAGTTAATTATGTCAGCACAAACACAATGGTATATGTACGCAAGTCCTTCAAAAGGCTTTGCGATAAAATTCCTGTATATATCAGTGGTCCTGAAGTATGTTTGCAGACTTATATTTAAAACAAGTATAACATACATTTGTTATCACCTGTCTATTCAATCAAATAAACGATTGAATGAGCTAGTTCAAAGCCACCATTTTTATCTAAATCATGCAGATTTTAGGAATTATCAAAATGGTGAAATTCTTATAAAAGGAAAAGAAGAAAATATATGCAATTATACATTACATATGAGAGCAAACATATGAACACTTGTCATATAACATATGAAAAAACTTTTTAAGGAGGATAATTCGTCAGTGTTGTGCTATCATTGCCCTGCTGCAAGTGTAGTGCAATTATTAATGCTGACCATTTGCATGCAAAGTGTACCATATTTGAATTCCTTTGTGAATTGTGTGTAATGTCACTTGTAAGTTTCTCTTGTGAATGAAGAGAATGAAAGCGAATTTCTAACTGTGGAATGCATTGTAACAATTGATATTGCATGGAAATTAATTTATTCTTTTGATTATCCTTTTAATCATCAGTGAAGTGCCGATCATTTTTCAAACATAAGCTTTGGAGGCCTTTTCTATAAATATGGTTAACTTCTCAAAGATGGAGATAAAGTTTCAAATTAAAATGTACTTTGTCAGCCGTTATATAACAAGTATGAAACTGATTTGTACGAAATTAAATATCAATACTAGGAATTTCTATAAAGCGACAATATAATCTAGCAAACAATGCTGAAAATATATATTGCGAAAATTTTGTAGTAATTTATGAAAATTTGTATTTAGTATAAAATATCATGAAAGACAATATTCAAAAGAATTTAATTTTTTTAACAGGGAGTCATTGTTGTTTTACCACCCATTATGATGCAAATATCTCGTTTAAAAATAGAAAAGAATGCATTGAATAAAATTTCATTATGAATGATATACTCAATAAAACAACTTGTGGAACAAACTTGTCTGCGAGATAAAAAATTCAGCCCGGGACAGTCAACACAATAATAATCCTTGCCTGTTGATAGAATGAGTAGAATACAAATTCATGGATTTCAATTTACCTTTGCTAGAAGAAAACTCATTAGTAAGTACTAAGTTCAATTAATTTTACTTCGGTAGACAATATGAAGGTACTAACTACAGTATCAAAGTAGACTGCGAAATTTCACGTGTCCTTTGTATCAACCAAAGCACAATGAATCGTTGTTGTTTTTTTCTTAAATTGGCACCAGATTCCATTTCTATGAAGTCAAGTCATGCCTTGTATTTTTGTCTTTGACTGATTCTATGTTAAACCAGCAGAGTAGAATATTGCGATGTTCACTGGAGTGTAACGTAGCACCACGGCCATTTGGTCATTTGGAAACTTTCCAAACGTAAAACTGGAAAAAGACCAGAGGCTTACACCTGGCTAGAACCACCAACCTTCACTAAACTTCTTAGAACGTGAAATTGGTCTCGGACGGGATTCGAACTCGCAGCAATGAGGAGCTAGTGATTGTGATATCAAACATTTATATTTAGTATATATTTGCAATATGCGACTGTATATCAATGGCAGCAACTGGTAATTGATATTGTCAAATCATTGTTTGAAATGAGGATGTAACTACATTTTTATTGCTTGTCATTTGTACAGTAAGACTCTGTACCTGTATTCCTAGCATTACATGTTCACCGACAGTAGATGTCCGACTATTGGCCATTTGTTTGTCTGCATTGAAGAGATTTTACTTGACAGAAATATCTAATACAAATACATGTATGTGGCCTGAGCCGACATTTGTAATATAACGCTGAGCAATATGTTTAGCAGCCTGGCTTTTGAAGAAGGTCGAAATGAATGAAAATATTCATACATAGGGTCAAACTGGTACAAAAACGTGCTAATCATTTTACCACAACAAGTGTGTGAATCGCTGCGTATCAAATTCTCGATTGTGCATAATTACTCCCGACAAATATTAACGTTACCGCAAACATTATAAATCACAATGCAACCTTTCGCCTTAAATGTTAATGTACCATATTAACCAATTGGCCGTAATTCGTATTTAAATAGTGGTATTTTATAATTAGACACAACCATGGTTGTGTCATGTAGTTCATTAAGAACGTGTATTATTATGTGATATAAAGTTCAAAATATAGTCGAGCCCCGTTATGGCAATACTCAGCGGACCGAAAGTTAAACGATTAGTCGTATACAGTGTTAATGAAATTCGAACACGTTACTTCTCCGCTAATTCAGCAACAAAATATATTTGCATAATAAATGCGAGCAAATGTTATGTATATAATAAATGCGAGCAAATATATATACATAACATTTGCTCGCATTTATTATATACATAACATTTGCTCGCATTTATTATGCAAATATATTTTGTTGCTGAATGTTATATATATATATATATATGTATGTATGTATGTATAATTTACCTTAGTTCGGCTTAATAGAAAATAACATTTTTTTTAATTCAAACACAATTTGAAAGCAGCAATCGTCAATTAAAAGAAACTCACGGATTAAACGATGTAAATGATTGTAATGTAATGTAATAATATATATATACATCTACATCTTCTAATTACGCCGAAAGATCCGTTAAAATTATGCATTTACAATATATATATACTTCTCCGCTAATTCAGCAACAAAATATATTTGCATAATAAATGCGAGCAAATGTTATGTATATAATAAATGCGAGCAAATATATATACATAACATTTGCTCGCATTTATTATATACATAACATTTGCTCGCATTTATTATGCAAATATATTTTGTTGCTGAATGTTATATATATATATATATATATATATATATATATATATATATATGTATGTATGTATGTATAATTTACCTTAGTTCGGCTTAATAGAAAATAACATTTTTTTTAATTCAAACACAATTTGAAAGCAGCAATCGTCAATTAAAAGAAACTCACGGATTAAACGATGTAAATGATTGCCATGCCATTTAGGTCAGAGATAATAGAAAATATACGTACTATATTTTACAAAAGTATATCGATTTTTATTTACCTTCTGTAGTAATTGCTGTGGGTAATACTCAATGTATGCACCTTTAATTCAACTTCCATCATTAGATGGCTACACATACACTGAGCCGAGGTTCCTAAGTGTCCACTATATATTTATAGCACCGGAAGAAAATCATTGAATACGTTTTGTTGATTATCAGGTGGACTTTTGATGAATTCAATCAAACATTTACTTAGAATCCTTTAGATCGATTATAAGTAATGTAAAACCAAGAAATTACTTCAGTTTAACAGTTTATTTTACACTCTGCACATATAATATTGTGAAAGAGGTGTTGATGTATTGTAAAGCGTCAATTAATCAGTGAACCAGACTGTACGTGTGATGTTTATACATGTAACAAATGGTATAACACAAAGTAAAAAAAATCACGTATTTGAAGTCTTCCGAGAATTGAGTTTAATAAGCTAGTCGTTTAGAAATTCGAGTCGATGTATATCGAGCTACATTTACATTTTTTCTAAAGAAAATATTTCGCACGGCTTGATTTGAAAAATAAAACTACAGTCACTGAACATGAAAAACACGGTACATACACTAAAATATTCATAGACAGCTACATGCATTTCTCAAATATAGGTCTCAACTAAATTAGAGAATGTTCACGTGTATCATAAATGATAATGCTAAAACATACTATAAAAAATTAACAAAAATAATATTGCATATTCTGGTCCAGTTCGTATGCATTACATATAACTCAATATACCCAGGTATTTTATAGACTGAAAAAATGCATGTATTTCGAATTCTTGAATTTGAAGAGAGAACCACGGCAACGATAAGGTTAAAATCTATTTGTATGTTCGTGTTTACGCATTTCATCAAAAATATTTCATTTTAACGGATAGACAGTGAGTCAGCTTGGTCAATGGTCATAGAATATGCAATAGTACTGACAAGGTACAGCATTTAACAAACAGTCAAAAATTATCATTTGGAGTAATGATTTCAAAGACAGAGTCTAAGTTTTAGCAAATGTTTATTCAATAAAGCAAACATATGACAATCTAAATCATCCGTAAAATACCATGTTATAATCTGTTCAAGTATTTTTTCTGTTACTAACAAGAGCGAAAAATGTGATGATGTGACAACTGAACTAACTGACAAATTAAAAGAATGGACAAGATTGTTGATGAATGAAATATGTACAATGTATACATTAAATAAAGAACTTAATGGAATAAATATATATGTATGAAAATGGGATAAAAGGGTAGTTTGGAATGAAATGATGTCATGAGCGAGTCTTTAAGTAACAATCTACTGACGACTACTGATTAATAACAACGTGATTTCTTTATCAATAAAATATAGTCACTTAAAGTGTAGGCGTCTTGGTAAATACTCTAGAAACAATGAAAGTAAACAATTTAACATCGATATAGTTCTATAATTTCTGGAAACAATAAAATAACATACTTCAAATTAACTCGCCCTTTTCTGTTTACTTTCGTCTAAATATTACACAGCCCTACAAGCCGCTGACAATCAGTTTGTTGATTTAATTAAATATGTCGGTAGTTTATCTTGAATGTCATGAAATATTGCAAGGCAAATAGCGCATCAAAAACTTTAATTCGGCCCAGTCTCTTATGGAAATGGACCACACATTGCCACACCATAAGCAGTGACCAATTACAAGCATGTAATCACAAAACGCTTTTGTAAATAAGAACTGAGATTAGTCACGTGACGTAGTCACTCATCGTCGAGAGGAACTGATTCTTCTTTCTCTCTTTAGGATAGATTTTCGTGGCATTGACTGTTTTCTAGTTTCACCTTTCTTTTCACTGAGATCACTAACAGGCGTTGCTGTAAACACGCCATCGAATTCACCAAAGTCATCACTATCGTTATTTCCTTGACCGTATCTCATGTCCTTCAAAATCTTCTTGAACACATCTGAAGCATTTGCTAGACCAGACTGGTCGTACGTTTCCACATCAAATTCGTATTCATCGGTGGTACTTTTAAATCTAACAACCCTTTCATGAACATCCGTATTGTTTATAGAACGCTTCCTAAATGTTGTATAAGAATCTGATCGAGATGTTTTCAATTCACTCTTGTCATCCTGGGTGGCATTTTTGCTATTTTTCCCAGTAGGAGCAGATTGCGGTCTTGTCGAATTTCTCGTAAACACACGTTGCATTGTGAATGAATTCAGAACAATAACTAAACTCATACGAGCGTTTAGAATTCACGCTGATAACGGAGTTATGACACGATCGATCTTTCTACGAATTCCAAAATCACATTGATAAAGATCTGTGAAAACAGTCTTATATATTTCACAACTTTCATCGTCATATGTTTGAACAAACAACATTTAACCATCTGACTGATAGATCCAATATAGAAATGTCTTGTTTATGAACAATTTGGCTACGATTTGTTTGTTAATTGTCGTCTGCAAGGTTAGTTAAATGAATTGTAAGTCGTGTAAACGGCGCTACATTTGTAATTCAATATTTACACGAGACTTATGACTTCTATTGAATTACTGATTATCAATATTTGATATCAATATTAGACGTTCATCCTACTGGTTTGTACAAAAGGTTTTAATTGCATAATTTATTAATTGGTTTGGTTAAGAAAATATTTTTAATTAGTACGGGATAGGTGTAAGTGTCCAGGCGATATTTGTGACGCTCTGAATAATTAAAACCATCTAATTAGCTTACATCAACTTAATTATTGTACATTTTAGTGGACTAAGTAAACAGATTACTTCGCACGTAACAGTCAAGCTTTAGAACGGAAGTTTTGTTATGGGATGGACGTATTTGTCTCAAAATACTAGAATTAAATCCCTAAGTTATCAGAAAGTTGACTCAGTCGTTCATTATAGGTCAGCAATAATGGCATTTATCAAACATCAATACTTCACTTGATCAATATAATGTTTATCAGCGCTAGTATTGGTTTATTACATAAAAATACAACTCGTTCCAAACAGAAAATTTAACAGCTTATTTAAACTTTCATATTATAACATGAATAATTTAGAGAACAAAATGACTATGCTTTGTAATCCATTTTTGTATGGTCTTGTGCGTTGAGCGTGTTTTCGGTTGGGGAAATAAGTATTTTGGAGAAGATGAGATTTATTGTGCGTGTTTTAGAATCTTTTTATTTCGTGCGAATAATAAGGGTATAAAATGAAGACAAATACAACAAAATCGGCAAATGTTCAAAAGCCACCATCAGAAACAGGGAGGTGATAAACAAAAACACACAAGAAACAGACCAAACATAAAGGATGGTTGGACCGTGTAAAAAGAAGTTTAATTAACGTCGGAATTCAAGCAAGCCATAATTCTATTGATAATTTTATTTTAAGCACAATTGAATCTTGGCGTTTGTCCTACATTTCAAGCCAATCAGACAGCTCCAGTTTCCAATACCTCAGAATTAATTATTCAGACGTATCACCCTCACTTACCCCTTTACCTCATAATACCGCATTTCCCCACCTCTGAAGCAGACGACTTTTGAAAACATAGTGGTAAAAAAGCCATTGCTTGTAATGTGTATTGGCTTCTTTTGCTACAATGTTTTCCACCCTGTCAGAGAGAAACAACCCAATTTTCATTCATTGATTGATGTTTTGTACATTAGCTTTGAATTTGGAAGTCCAAAATATGCTTATAAGGCAAAGGGTTAAGTTACTTAATTCCGAAGAGTTTTCAAAAAAACTCTAATACGTGTATATACATAGCAGGACATTAAATAAATGGAGATGAAGAAAATTAAACTGGTTAAAATATTTGACCTTCTGACCGTGCTTCACAAGAATATATATGTATCTTTGTACTCATGTAGAATCACATCAATTTAATGTTCATTTGAAGTGATTTGTGATCCTTGCTGACCCTTGAAAACATTTTATTCGCTCTTTAACTTTGAATTTATTTGAAGATTTGGAAGGTATATATGATGAACACCAAAGAAAATTTCAAGTGGAAAAATACTTGAAACAAGATCTACGTGTTTTATCTAATTACCTACCTCTTGAAAGTGATTACAAGTATTAAACAATAAATTATATATTTATTAATAATTCAACTATCCGACGTCTAAACATGATATAGTGAAGGCGATAATAGCTTGAAATAGGTTGTTTTGTTTATGTCCCCATGTTAGATACAAACAATTCAGACGACGTCATCATCAAACTGTCATTCATTAAAATTGTTTTAATTAGTTTCGTGTACTTTGCTGAAAACCCAGTTTAAAGGTAATCTTCAAGTACTAACTTACCTTCCACAATCAGCCGGCAACTTCTCCACGTATGGAAAAAATCGACATTTTTGTCAAATTTTCATAGAAGTATATCGCCGAATTACAAGTCCAACACACTAACCACTGGACCACGGTCGCGGTTTTCCAGGATCTATACCAGTTCAAGATAACTGCATTTTGATCCCATCTTTAATGAACAGTTGTAAAATAGATGTAAGGGAAGATTGATATCATATACATGTATGAAAATTTTGAATAGGTAATTCAATTGCATTTATTTGTCATTTCGCATATTGTAATATTTATCACCTACTGTCAATATTTTGATCATGTTTACATATGTATAAAATTATCTATTAGCCTATGAGAGATATGCATAGAATACATTAAAGGATAAAACATGGCCTGTTTCTTTACTCACCCGTATATTTAGACTGGAATTTCGAAATCGATTAATTAGATTAAATATATGTAATTATAAAGGATTATCCGACTGCTGTGTACAACCGTGTTAATAACTAACTTAACTTCTTTATTAGGCAAAAAAACGGCATTACAATGCCTTTGGCCATTTACATACATACTATGGCAAAGACCATACAGTACAAAATACAACATAAACTAAGTTCAGCAAGTTTGCAATAAGATATACATGCATTATTAAGATATAGTGTCCAAACATAAAAAAATAGAAAAAAAAACAGTTAAGATTTTTCCAAGGTGTTTTTCCTAACTTTAAATGACTCTCTCAAAAACCTGGTTATATTATGAATTGTTTTGCTTTTATTAGATTTCATTAAATTAATAAATTTTTCAACACAAGGCCATGCGGAATGTCCAAAATATTCTTTCCTTATACTGGTATATCTAGTACAACATAATAAGAAATGATACTCTGTTTCCACAGTATTTTGATTACAACATTTACACAATCTCTGATTACGTTCTATACCTGCTATTCTACCAGATTCTATTTCTAAATTATGATTACTAAGTCGAAATCTGGAAAGTTGTTCTCTTAAATTATCATTTGTGATAATACTTAGATATTTTTCAAATTCAAAATTTGTTTTGTATTTACAATAGTAAAACAGTTTCGGCATAGAAGAGATTGAACTGCGCCATTCCTGTATAAATTGATCATGAATTCTACTTTTTATCGAAGGATAATAGTTAATGTCGGAATTAAAATTTTGACGAATATGAGTAAAACCAAGATGATCGATAATAGAATTTAAACGAGACGCCCAGGTCATACCGTTACAATTATTACATAAATCAATGTACATTGAATACATGGACGAGTCACAATTCTTCATGAATTTTAACCAAAATTTGATAGATCGTAATTTACAAATAATCGACAATGGAAACCTTCCCAATTCACCGTAAACTGCCATGTTCGGTGTTTGGCTAGTAACTCCTAACAATTTCTTACAAAACTTAACATGTAACTTATCAACCTCTTTGAAATTATATATACCCCACACCTCTGACCCATATGAAATTATTGGTACGATCATTTTATCAAAAAGAGCTAATTTTGTTTTCAAATCAAAATTTACCTGATCGAATAAAGAAAGCAAATTATGATAAGCACGTAGAGCTTGTTCATTTAGGGCTTTAATTGCAGCAGAAAATTTACCATTGCTAGCAAATTTAACACCTAAGTAAGTAAAACTATCTACTCGTTCTATTTTTTCACCATTTATAAAAAAGTCTGGATATCGTAGCTGCATACGTTTCTCAAAAACACAAATTTTAGTCTTAGAGACATTAATCTTAAGACCCCATTTTTCAGAATATTTATAAATATTATCTATTTGAGACTGTAAACTGGTTGGGTCAGTTGTAAACATAACAATGTCATCGGCAAAGAGTATCATATACATAGACAAAAGTTGTAAATCATTTTCAGTCAACGAATTAAAATCAACGTGTTCAACAATATCGTTTATGAACAAAATGAATAACAGGGGAGATAATGGCTCTCCTTGTTTTAAACCAACAGTTACATCGAAAAAATCCGACATACTCATATTATACAGTTTAACACAAGATTGTACATTGTGATATATACATTTCAAAATATTTAAAATTTTACAGCTGATATTTGATTTTAATAACTTTATCCACAATGCATTTCGATTTATAGAGTCAAATGCACGTTGATAATCAATGAATACACAGTATAATTTAGATTTATTATTTAAAACTTTTTGAACAGTAGAGTGTAACAGAAAAATAGCATCAGATGTCGAACGACCATCTCTAAAACCAAATTGACAATCGTTGAATTTTCCCTCTGATTCACACCATTTATTTATGCGATTTCTTAATAATAATGAAAATATTTTCCCAATAATACTAATTAAAGTGATTCCGCGATAATTTGCCGGGTTATCTTTATCACCTTTTTTGAAAATGGGTATAATAGTACCTTTAAACCAAGCATCTGGATATGTACCATTGTCAAAAATATAGTTGAAAATTAAACATAAATATGGTGACATAATCTCCTTAGCATCTATGAAAAAATCAGCAACTATATTTTCTCTATCACAACTTTTGTGACGTTTTAGCATAGATATAGTTTCGAGAATTTCATCGACCGATATTGGCTTATCAAGGTCCTCGATGCTGATGGGATTTTCTCTGTCCAAATCAGTGTCATCAGAATAAGTAAAATTTCCAAATGACTCGTTAGAAATATGATAAAAGTATTCCTTAAAATCATCGACGGATATATTTTCAATGGAATCTTTTTTGTTGCGGAACTTTTTAATATACTTCCAAAATTGCCTGGGCGAGTGTTTGCTCAAAGTACTTAATTTTGCCCTTTCGGAATTGAAATATTTTTGTTTCGCTCGCCTTTTCATTTGAGTAAATTCATTCCTGCAGCGCAAAAAGTGCATTTTATTGGTCTCACTTTTATCAGCGTTGTATTTACGTTTTGAATCATAAAACTTAGCTTTCGCAATCTTACAGTTAAAATTAAACCAAGGAGATTTTTTAGCTATTCTTTTTGGTCTTGGATTTATTGTACGTCCAAAACATTGAAATGAAACATCATGAATAATCTCAGAAAACTTATTCACACATTCATTGATATCATATTCATGCGATATAAGTTTTTGATTGATATCATCAAATTGATAGATTTTCGAGTTCAATATATTTAAAAATTCATCATTACGGAAGTTATCCCAGACAATTTTATCAAACGGTAAATCGTCATGGACAAATGTATCAACATTGTAGTTTATAGAAAACGTGAGAGGACAGTGATCGGAAAACTCCGTCATGTCTAACACACACATATCATATATACAAGAAAACATTCAATATTTGTGACAAGATAATCAACTAGACTCGATATATTCTTGTTACGTAAAACAGAATTAAAAGTACAATTACCCTCATCCAATCGACCGTTAACAATGCATAAATTGTTCACTTTACATAGGTTTAGCAATTTACTACCAAAGTTATTTAAAACAGAATCTTTGTTATGTCGTCTTGGGAGTTTTTCACCCGAAACATGATTATAAGGAATATTAGTATACCTACTCAGCTCTGAAGGTTCTATATAATCATACAGCTCACCAGTACGTGCATTGAGATCACCACAAATAAATACATCACCAAGATTATTATATTTTCTAACATTATCGGCCAAACATTCGAAAAAATCAAATTGATATAAGGTTGATCTACTATTACGATATAAACTCGAGTCCTCTGGAGGAATATAACAAACACAAAAATAAGCATCGTCATTTGTTTCTCTCGCACGATTGTTGAGTTTAAACCACACGGCGCCCCTAGAATCTATGTCAATAATATCAATGAACTTGCTCAAAGCTTTCTTATAATAAATAGTGACTCCCCCGCTGTTACGCCTAGCTTTAGTATTAAACTTCGGACGAGGACAATTAATGCAACAATATCCGTCTAGGTTGGAGACATTAGAACCCGACCAAGTTTCTGTAAAACATAGTATATCAAAATCAGATATAAAATTAATAAAATCACAATCTTTAAATTTGGTTCCAACACCTTGTACATTCCATACAAGAAAAGTCAACTGTTTCACTGGTCCATCCTAACAAAAACCAGATGCTGCTACTGTATCCACTGTATACATTTTATTATTGATGTACAGTTTGTCATATGCAAGATAAGCCGTTTGTCCATCATTCTTAGCCTTTATCATGATAGGGATAAGTTGTTTTCTCCTTTCTTGAATAGTTTTTGGAAACTGTTCACTAACACGAATCTTCAACGTAGATGACGAGGTTGGATCATCTGATGATTCCATGCCTGTAGCTCCGTTATTATTTGATTTCCTATGGGATGAAACTTTCTCCTTGATCATCATTTTATCAGGGTAGTGATTAAATTTGACCACGATTGGTCGCACTTTATCAGGATTGAATCGGTTGCCTAGTCGATGGGCTCTTTCTATTTTAATAGAATTATGAGGATCATCGATGGAAAGAACTTCTTTGCAGAAATCGAGAACAACTTTAGAACAATTCTCATTACGTCTTGACTCAGGTGATTGACACTCCGGAAAGCCGAAGAATAAAAGATTATCTCTCATTGAGCGAGACTTTAGATCATTGAGTTCTTCGGGTAAGGATTTCAAATTGACAAGATCTTCTGATAGTTTGTTGATTCTGTCACGTTCTTGTTTTAAAGCTGAGTTGATTTCGACATGTTGAGATTTCAGCTCTTCACAAATTTGCGAATCATAAGCTCTACTAGCCTCTATCTCGGTTACTCTAGAATTAGTATCTCTAACATCAGCTTCAATTAATGTGACTCTTGTATCTAATGATGTAAGCTTACTCGATACATTTGATAGTTGTTGTTCAATTGCGTCCAATTTTGATAGTTTTTTATCAAGCGAATTCAGCCTTTCCAAAACCAGTTGTTGAAATTTGTCATTATACTGTTGTGGAACGGCATATTGTGGTGATTGTTGATTCACAAATTGAGGTTGATGTTGCTGTTGTTGCTGGGGTGCTGGGGTATAGAATACTCCAGCTGGTGTTTGATAGTTCATCATGTTGGACATGTTTGCCATATTCAGAGGCTGAACACAAGTCTGGTTGGCCATGTTGTCCATCGTTGTTACACTTGGTGTCGAGATTGTACTCGGCGGAGTTGTCTTGTTTGCAGGTCTTTTCTCAGGAAGGCTGACATCATTTTCTGGTGAAGACAAGGGCCTCTTACTTTTCTTCGTGCTTTTCTTTTGCGGCATTAATTGATATGAAGAAGACCTCGTTATAATCAGGGGAGATAACCTTCACGTCTAACATGTATAGGCATGAGGGATAATACTACGCCCAGGTAGCAATGCGGCCAACTCAAGCGTGACGAGTCACGGATTATGAAGTGTCTACCCAGTCCGCTCGCAAAATCCTACACAATAATGGATGACACGTAGAATTTGGTAAACTGACCGACAGTACACCACCGAGATAGGTTTATATGCTCAAAATTGCAAAATGCCAGCTATATCGTATTTTACCTTGTCCAAGAAACAAATCCAAACACTTGCTTCTAATTCATAACAGAATAAGTCTAATCCATTTAGAGTAATTGAGAAAATTATGACACAAAAATCACAGCGAATAAAAACAACGTTCGTCCATGCCATTAACCGGATGTTAATACTTAGCCGACGTTAGTGATTATGACGCCTATAAAATATTTAATACTTCTAAATCCAATTAACTTATTTCAAAAGTTAAAAGTTTGAAAAATAACAATTTCGTTCCATTGCAGCAGAAAAACATTGTTAAGTTTTTCATGGGTATAAGTATAAAATATTAATAAAATACCAAACATGTAACACAGCATATGTACAATAACACACTGTAATCATACAGTATTCATTTAATGTTGATTAATGCTAATTAAGCTATATTGTTGTCGTTTACTTTCAATCTTCGCTATGTCCACTATTATTATGATTATTACTTCGCATTCACGGTGTTCTATTCTTCTATTTTTCATGACAACAATAATGTCTAATAAACGTGTTTTAATCTTTCGATAAAATCAATTAGCAGATCAAAGTCCGACATAAGCTAGATTTAGGTTAAGCTATAATTTGTCAATTTGTCGCAAAATTAGGTAATGTAAACAAAATTAAAAATGTTATCGTAATGGCATAAAATACAAAAGATAAAAGGGATTACTTCTAATGCAACACGTTTACGCGCAATAATTGAAAATATTAAACACTGTGTATTCGAAATAAAATCTATTTGTTTACCTACTAACTTCTGATTCCACGGTAGATTAATTATTACCATAATATAGAGGTTTGCGATTTTCATATTAGCTCAATATATTTAGGTGATAAACAAACAGTTGCCTTACACTACGTCAATATTTAACTGTCAACACAAGGGTGCCTAATAAGGTTATGTTAGTCAGAAAATCGAAAGTTGCTAAATCATTTCCAGTGATATACGATATAATAAATTTTGGAGATAGCGTGAAGCGGCATCTCAAAGCACGGAGTTGAGAACGGATTTTGGTTATTCTAACTGAAAGGAATTAAAAAAACTTACCGGTCTGGTGATTTTTCCATCATGGCGCAAATTCTTAGGGATCTGAGCAGCCCTGTTACTGTGACAATAACCAGACCGAAAAGTCAAGCCATCCTCGGGAATACCTGCCGAGACACATGCGGTATATGTAAGTTTATTTTTTCTGTTTAGGACAAGTAATACCTGGTTTCCGCTCGCGGCAGGTCAAACCTTCTATAAAAATTTGACAAAAATGTCGATTTTTCTCCATATATGGAGAAGTTGCCGGCTCCTTGTGGAAGGGTAAGTTAGTACTGGTTAGAAGATAATCCAGGAAAACTGGTTAGGTGGACCGGTCGCCGTATATAACTGAAATATTGTTGAAACAATAAGTCACTTAAAAACAAAACAATCTTGGTTTCCGCTTACATCCCCAAAAGTATATGGTCGGTAGGTCGAAGAACCTTTTGAAATATATTTTTCAGTTCGGAAATATAATTCGTATGAAAATAAAAAAAGTCGACACGAAAAACATTATAGGGTCTTCAAAAAATAGAGTCCACAAAAAACAGGATCCGTCGAGTTAGCGGCAACCAGGAACTTCACGCCACATATTAAGTTTTATTGACGTAAACATGTTTAGGTGTGGGAATTACGTTCCAAAATCTGAACTTAGAAGCTAGTTTCATGATGAAGCCTTACCATTGGATAATTTTAAGATATATTTCGGGAACAACAAATCAAATTCTTGAGTGTTGAGATTGGTCGTCAAGTAGACTTAGACGGTGTTTTATCTTTTTTTCACTGATTGTAAACGAACACGTTTCTGTTAATTTACTTCATCTTAATCAACATATATAAATACTTCATGGCATTTCTATCATAGACATGCTTGTTGTACTGAACTTTAACACTGTAGCATTCAGAGGTATGTAATTATAGATTTATTTCTCTATTACCGTGTCATTCTGTATTGAAGTATACTAATTTTCATACTCAAACATTTTGTATGAAAATTTCAAATTACAACATACACATGTATGCGATGAATTTATATTTCTCTGTTTGCTTAAATAAACCTCTATGAATATGTATTGACCAAGTAAAAATAAATACATAAATATTTAATTATATGAACAGAATAGAACAGCTAAAGTTCAGACCAGTACGTCGTCCATACAACTGACTGATGTATACATAGTGTACATAGAAGTCACAAACACTCTACATAATGATTACATGTATGATATATTGAAAACTATCATTGAACGATAAGAAAGAACTAATATATTGGAATATAGTCACGTGGTACGTAGTGAAAGATCAAATTAAGCATCTAAAATAGACTTCTTAATTGAACCAGTTTTACTTAAATTTCGGCCTTTACGTGGTCGATATGTATACACATGTACTAGTCAATTCAAATAACGTGATAGTTATCATGGTAAACATAAAATTAAAAAAAAACATGAACCATTTTTATACAGACCCCGTAATGTGGGACTCAAAAAGAAGAAAAACAAGCCGTGCATGCCTTATCTACATATCCTATAGGTTATTTTGTCGGTCAATAAAATTGCGGAATTCATTCAAAGATTTCAGATTTTATGAGAGAAATATCATGCATTCATATCGACCACTTCTTCTTCTTGGTATGAGACTTATCAAATTATTGATGTTCAGGGTTATATTTATATAATTAAATCTGTCTGGTTTGTTTACAGTCAATTATAGCAAAACACAGCTATTGTTGTAAATAGAGATCACCTTAGTGTAAAGACTATGTGAAAATAGAATAATCGGAAAAGTTGAAATTGACCGAGTCCAAACGAAAATCTAGGGCCGGCAGCAAGGATAGGCAGCAAGGGTCAGTTGGGATAGCGGAAACAATGAACTTGAACTTGAATATTGTGCCTGTGATGATCTCATGAGCTATTTTTAAGTTTTTATTTTTGATACTTTCCCAGAAAAACAGCATATTTTTTTTTCTTTTCTGACACCATTGTTTAAAATCCTACTCTTTATTCAGATACAAAAACATGTTTCTACAGGATTATTTAGTATGATATCTTGGCTTTAGGACACCAAGCAAACTTATGTGTACAAGTAAAATATTAACCAGTGACATCAGGCATCACTTCGTCGGCTATAGGTTAATTATTTCAGCCTTCCAATCCAACTTTAATTTCGACGTTGCAGCTCTATTTTAAATTAGTGACGTCATGGCCATGAAGCAATATAATTATGCTAGGAAATTATTTGCGATCGAACAATGGCGTTTAACCCGAAATAATCACGACTTTGATCAAGCAATCCGACAGGATTCCTCCAGTAAAACGTACCAGAAATAGCGTGTACTTATTATTTATTAATAAAATCCATAAGCCTACATCTTGAGTACAAACTGCTGGACTGTGCAGGCCTATAGCAATCATATTTCACATGAAAATCAAGCATTCTACAAAACTCTGAAGTGGAGGAGGATTTATTGTTACATTGTTTTATGGTCAAAGTGTTCTTACAAAGTCTGAAATGGAAACTATCAAACAATGCAAGTACATTAAACACGACATACGCTAGATTGAGAGAGTGTTGGCTGTTAATGTCACCTTTCTTTTTTGGACACTTTCCTAATGTATACTTTATAACGGCTGGGTACATTTGCATGTGTAACATTGCTTATGTATAAATATTTTCCTGAATGCATCTTTTATCGTTTGTATAATTAAACATAACACTTGTCACATTAATTTTTTAATTGATATAGTATTTATTTTACTCAATTTATGAAGAACTTTCTCTTTGGAACGGTTTATAAGCAAATTGGACTATTTGCTCGGGTTTTATAAGCAAATTAAATCGTACTTTCATCTCATTTCATTTATATTTCAGCAAGAACAAAAAGTGCAACGAGTAGATATAGTCACGTTGAAACGCGCGGTAATTCGTTTCTAGGACATGATTTGAACTCACGTGACCGTTCAGTGTCACCCAGAAGAACTAACAGTGCAAGGGGCAGACAACTCAATTCATCATGTTTACTAGAAGTGCCATCAGTTGCATCTAAGAACAAAAACAATCAATCTAAATGTTTGAAAGATGATAAACGAAGCCGAAGTCATTCCCCCCTTGATTGGATACATCGTGAAAAGATGCCTTCTTGTTCCCCTACTTTTGAGAGAGTCCTGAGTGACATGTTATCAGAAACGGAACTTTCTCCTCAGACGTCAGACGCCGAAAATGACCGCGAAACAAAACAACATGCAAAACAAAAGAAATCAACCGGAAGACGCAAGAGGGCGCTAATCAAACGAAAGTCGTAGATAGGATCAACATCAATTTTTGAAATAAAATAATTGGGATTATTAAGTTAATCAAGTTAATTAAGTTTAATTGTGAGCGTATGACTTAATTCTTCTTCATAAGTTGTGTCTATAACCATGCGCATGTGTATATACTTTTTCTGATGAACTGTCGATGTCGAAGGCTTATATCTTATGAATGCCTTTATATCAAACTGTACGAACTTAATATTTATACGAAATCAGTTCTTAATATTTAATAGTTATTTCCCTATTTACTGAAAGTGTAATATCTTATTTCTGATTAATAGTTTATATTTTAAATTATCAAATTCCCATTCGGCACACATCGACCGACTCCGCTTGTGACGTGCCGAAATATAAATATCCTTCTTCGTTAAATTGTGATATTGCAATGAAAATACATATAATTTATTATAGTTAATCAATTGAAATATCAAAGGTTGCGACGTGTTTGTATATGTAATAATTATAAAGTACACATGCTAAAGCGTGTATATGTATATGAAAATATAATATATACATGTACATACAATTATACACGCGCATGTATACATTTATAACGTGTTGTTCAAAGAACAGACATAAAGTCACAGGCGATAATTTATGCATTTGTTTCTTACAATTTAAATAACAAAACGATTATATGTAAATGTGTCTAAGGCTACTGAATTGATTGGATTATGACGATTGTATGTATAATAATGTCGCATTACGGTGAATGGATTTCTAACAAGTAGAACTTGATGTGATAAATTTTATCGTTACATCTATGCTCATGTACATGGTACATGTACGTCGTTTGGGATGGTGTATAATGGTGAATTCAGGCCAAATATGCTTTGTTTGTTTTATGCGACTTATTGTTACTGGGGTTAAGCGCCGGTTTTCAACAATGTTTCAGGTTCACCTAACCAGTTTTCCTGGACTGTATACTAACTAGTACTAACTTACCCTTCCACAAGGAGCCGGTAACTTCTCAACATATGGAGGAAAATCGAATTTTGGACACACGTACCAAAAACACTTTCAACAATATGTACACATATGTATACACAACGGTTACGACTTCCGAAATGACTCTTTCCACATCAAGTTGTTTAACAATTATGTAACCTTTTTTTTTCAAAATATCTTCTAATGTCTTATAACTGATGCTTACAGATAGCTAATACATAATACTACACATAGCCTATAAGCGATTCGTCCAATTCAAAACGATGAAGTAGAAATTGAATCTTTTTTTTTCTAATATAAAAATCGTTCAAATCATCTCGCGTTATTATCAGAACAGAACAGAACAGAAGATAAATTTATTTAAATTTGCACACATGCAGGTACATTGTTTTAAACAAGCAATAAAATATTTATGGTCATACGATATCATGTTAACATATACAGTATGGTAGAGCTTAATTTATATGAAACATTTATTTGTCTTTTATCGTCTTTTAGTTTACGAAAGTATAAACTTGAATCATGGTCTGATTGATAAACGGATGCCACGTTTAGAATATTACATGAGTAATTTCAGATTCTAATTTTAATAACATTGAAACCACTGACCGTATCAAAAATAGTACACGGTTGTATTTCCCCGCACACACATCTAGCATTATGACTCAAATTGGTTAGAAAATGTTGGAGTTTTGGATGCATACTTTTTACCACAGTGAATGTTACTTGTACGATTTCTAAGTAACACCGTTATAACTCTCGGATGAAAAAGATACCGCCGAAAGAAAATAAAAGTATTAGTACAATTAGCTCGGACGATTGCTTACTAAAATTTTGTCAGTTTATTGAAATCAATGTACTAATAACTACACAAAATATCTAAATGTTTAAAATGGAGATGTCCTTATTTCAGAAAATACAAAAAACAAACTTGTGCCATGAACCTTGTTATTTTATCCGACTACTATTTGAGACTGCCTTTCTTCAGAGGTTAAAAGGACTAATGTTGCTTGTAACAGGAATAAAATTCATCCGGATCGTTTCACAGACATGTATTAGCTAAACCAACACGTTTAATCAACTTAAAATGTAGCTATCCAAAATTAGTGTATGTGCAAGTTCTCATATATGTACATGTATATATTCAATCAAATCTTCCGTCGTTTTGCCTGCGTCTAGATATACAAGACTGGAATACACAGCGCTTTTTCATATTTTTAAGTTTATAAGTGATCTTTGTTGCAAGGTAGTATCTATTTACAGGTAGTAATTATCATAAGTTTTACTGTTAAAAAAATCAGAATGGCCAACAAAGTAAAATACCAGTTTGTGCCCGTGTCTCTGGTTAGTTGAATGACTGGGCTAAGAAAACCCCTTGGAATCTTTTAGAATTGTCTCTTTGCTCAGTTCTGTGACAAATATAACAATCCAAAACGAGTACATGCGAATTTATTGTTTCTTTGTACATTTGTATATGGTTAAAGTATGGAAACTTTTCGTTTAATCAGTTGTGGTAGTCCGCTATGTTCTTAGAATTCTGCTTTAGTGTCTAGTAATTTAGTACCAATCGCGTGAGGCTAGAAATTGCATACATGTGATTTGTACTTGGAAATATTTCTCGTGCATAAATTACCGCATTGTATCAAAGGAAATAAACAAGAAAACGACATGTAATTAGCCCCACTTGCCCTGTATACATAGACTTAATGTTTGGTGGTAAACTGTATCTTATTAATATTGGGATACGTTAATAGTCCCATCAAAGAGAATAAATGAGTTTATGTGAGATAGATCGTAATCCCGATTTAAACTGTCTTCAAAGAGACTGAATATCGGTGGTACATATTTTAACATTAGTTGATCTACACCATCGATGTTTATGTTTTATTAATTACAATTAATTGGATTGATCTACATACATCACACGTTTATAAGCATTTCATAATACATTAGTTCTACATAAAACGTTTGATAACATTTACTATTGAATTCGCAGACCCGTAAAATGGTGTCATAATTAGATCAATCACCATATATAAATAATAATGTTATGGTTGATACGTATAAAGATAAGGAATTGCGAAGAAGTGTTCTAACACGCTGTACATGTTATGCATTGATGGAGGTAAATACGTCAACCAACCAGATACTGGAGACTTGTTGAACACAGTCCAACAGGTGTATACAACTAATATGCATGTAAGCTATTATTGCAACACGTGTACGTACTATAGCCAGCGATTTAATCACAAACGTCACTAATTATAAAGTTATAATAATGAATAATACAATGGAAGAATCAATATGGTTTCTAAAGTCACGTGGGTTATACGTGTCACGTTGCGTCTTACGTGCATATACAGTGTTGTTTAATAACGAATGTAAAAATCAATCTCTGAACCGAACTATTGATGCTGCTTCAAGCTCGTGCATTATACATGCGCTTAATTCCAACGCATTTTGAGTACTATTGATGAAGACTGTGACAAAGTTTACTTCCTATCACATTTGTACTTTACTTGTATTTCCATTCACCTTACATTGTAATCAAGTACCTATCTGACATTTAACTTCTGTCATGTACTCAATGGAACCTCTCACAGGGCCGATCTTTCATTGACTATAACCTCTACATTCGGCCCATACCGTTTGATTAGGGAAAAGACTGGTTTCGGAGATATACTTCATATGAAAATATCGGCAAAATAGGCCAAACAAATCGAGGATCGAAAGGAAAATTAGGATCGGTCTGGTTGGCAGAAACGTAAATATTTAAATTCAATAACATTCATTTCAATTAGATACATCATCAACATAAGCTACATATTTGTGAAACATAAACAGATCAGTGTCAGATTTTCATCCCAGCAGATCATCGATCTATGTTAGGTACTGATAAATTGACAAAGTTCAAATCAGCAACAATCGGATCGACTGTTTTCCGAATTCTACCGATAGTTGAATAGGAATTTAGGACCCCAGGTTATTCTTATAAGGGTAGTAAATCACGATCAATATATCCAGCTCTCCGATAAATGGTGCAGCGATACTTTAAACTGACCATTTATGTTTTATATCTAGAATCTGTCTATGGCTGAGGTGCTAGATTTTAATTGTAAAAATGTTTCCGAATGACTGCTTGTTATTGTCATTTTTTATTTGTTCCTAAGTTTTCTGTTACCCGAGGTGGGAATTGGCAGTATACGTACATAATAGTCTCAGACCTGGAATAAAGACATAATGGTTTCAGATAATACAACTTTCCAACCGTATTTATTATTTGTTTGTCTCTTAATGTTTGTAGTAAATGCAGCATAGTATTTTGGCAATCCATCATTTCAGAAATTTTGGATTCGTAAGATTTTATTGTAAGTTGAAATAATAAATCTAAAGTTAATTGGCGAACACAAAGTTAAAAATTATTGACTAATACGGTCAATGCAGAAAGATCAAAACTTGTTATTGATTAAAATATAATATGGGATATGATTTAATCTCTTTACTAAAACCTCTCATGGATTTTGTGTCACAGACAGAAATAGACAGTTTGTCTACAAATGAAAGCCAACTAAAACTTCAGTATCATCTACATGGTTTTTCAATCGAATCACACAGAAAAAAAAACAGATTTTAAGAAATTGTGGTGTTCGAACAGACAACTTGCCAGTTTATTTACCCTCGCCTCTGGGATAATCCCATCTGGGCGAGCATTCACTATCTTTAACAATAAACTTGAATAGTATTATTGCTTGTTTTTACGAGTATAAGAAAAAAATGACATTACAAGGGTAGGCCATTTTGATGAATGTTTGTATGTGTGTCTATAGACTACCGGTATTACAATGAATATTAAAGAAGGTATAACTGTATTGTTTCAGTTGTAACCATTTTGTTTGAATCTAAATGGAAGGGGTTAATAACTATATTGTGTTCATAGCTGTTTTAGTTTAAAATATTTATACAAGTTTAGCTTCTAATTTCATAAAATGCATAATTTGACATTTTACTTATGCATAGATCATTTACAGAGGCTGCCTTGGTCACCAGATTCGAACCAGTGCATTCTTCGGGAACAATGTACTTAGCATAACGATGGCCTATTACCTCTATGCGGATCCTGCGTGTGATCAGGGAAATTTAATATTTATATTGTATTTTCTTAAAATCTCATAGACATGAGACCGCTGCACAATCGAAACTCTAGAATTTGGGCCACCCGATCCCAATATATATATATATTATTACATGAGTGCTTTCTTTTTTGTCTGCCACATATAATAATAAAACAATCATATAAAAAAATGACTAAAAGTGTAAGCGCTGGAACGTCGGATCCAAACAAAATTATATATATATACACATTTAGTCATTTTTTATATGATTGTTTTATTATTATATGTGGCAGATATAAAAAAAACACTCATGTAATAATTACATGACTCAACAGTAAAGAACAGACCAGCTTCCCCCTCCCGCTGCGCCCCTCTCCCCTAGTCCAACACCTAGTCCCTTCGCCCTAGTCTTTCCCCTAGTCCATTCCATTCCCACCCCTCCCCTCCCATCCTCTCCTTTCATCTTCCATTTCTATCATACTCTCGAAAATAAATAATTCTGAAGCAAATTTTATATCTAATTTAATAGAACATCCACTGACTTTTTCAACAATATATTTAGTATTGTCGCGCCAACAATCGACTTACCTAGAACGTGGTTCATTTAATATGGACAAAATTCGTTCAAATCATTAAAATAAAAGTTTTAAAACCCTATTTTTATACACAAATATCACTGGAGGAAAAGTCATTCTATTCATAGAGAAGCACACATTTTTTTACCAAAGTACACAATCATAATATTACCTAAGATAGAATAGTTACTTCCCTAGATATACGAAATTTGCTCAATATAAAACAGGTAAAATATTTAATAAGCCATCAGGGCCGTGAGGTGCAAGGTACTATATTTTTGCGAGATGACTGTCGTTGGTTCAATCCAACCCAAGACACGTTTTCCGTGTATTTCATTTATTTGTTTTCTATCTGAATATATATAGTATATAAAAGCATGATTTCAAAGAAACAGAAAGAAAAAAGGTCTTATATTATAAAATTTAAAAAGTCTTGTCATTCTTTATCAGAAATTTGAATGTTGATGCATGCTTATACACAATTGCTTACATAGGTGAAAATGTTGATGGTGAAATGAAATTGCAATACAGCATGAAACAGCCATACGATGTCATCGATTTCAGCCTTAAATAGATGACATCCATTAGCAATCACAATCCTTCCACTAATCACAATCAAAAACATGTATTTGAATGTATTTGCCGATTTGTGGAAAGATAATAATAATACAATGTAATAATAAATTGTAACTGTACATTTATATATACATTTATTTATATTGTAATTTTCATCGGTCTATTGGTCAAACTACATGTTTCGCAACTTGAATGTTTAGAAAATTTTATGACTTGTTTATTATGTTGATTGACGATGTATACTTTAATGTGACATCTGTACTTTATTTACTGTCTGTGTCAGTTTTATAATGTAAGTGATATTGGATTATTTATATACAACAGCTGTGTCTTGGTATTATGATATTTTTTTTATATTTTGCTATGTGATGTAATGATTTAATGTTATATTTGCACTGTTCTGTGTATATTTACCTATGTATGTTTGTGAATTTCACCTTAGTCATGACATTATTGTAGTTGCCGACTTGTGAATAAAATGAACTGAACTGGACTGAACTGAACAATCAGAAAAACAGAGATCTAATCGCCGTGGTACAATATACAGTTTTACTGCCCCTAATTAGCACGATCAAAAAATCGAATCGGTCCGAGTTTATCCGGTAATTTTCGTTATCGTCCGTGAGGTAGACGAACCTAAAAGTAAAATGATACTTACTTTATTAAACTCAAAATTCCCCCGCCTGAATTTTATTTAATATTTTATTATATGACATCAATGGATTTTTCATATCAGAAATTTTCATATCAATTGCTCTACATTCAATATAAAAAGGGTAATTGTCTTTAACTGCTAATTCCCCCGCCAAAATATCAAAATAAAATAAGTATTTCTGCACATAAATACAGCTGAATAATTAAAGTTAATGAATATGATGGGACATTTTTTGTCAAATGATTAATAAAAAAGATATGAAACAAAATGTCCAGTACTCTTCCTGTATTCAATAGCGCCGACTAAAGCTTAAAGTTCTAATCTGATAAGCGAAAATGTTCCACAAGGTTCCACACAGTGTACGCCTGAATTCTTCTTCCACCGTTAAAACTGGAAAACTCACCATGTGATCCTGGAAACGACGTTAAACCTCAGAGAAAAGTGTAAAGACATATTGTTAAGGGAAGTCGTTCACGATATCGGAGATTGAACTAAACTGGTACCCGTTGACTATGGTTGAAAAGCGACTTTGGTGCACTATAACATGGAACGGGGACCAGTCTAATATTGAACTTAAACTGGTCCCCGTTCCAGTTGCAGTGCACTAGATTCAACGGGTACCAGTTTAGATTGAGCTATACCCAGAGTTTAAGTTCTTTCATGCACGAACAATTGTTTCAAATGTTTATAATCCATGAAGATACTTCAGTTCTGTGTAGATTTATAAGAAAAAAAATGTAATCAAATTCCACAGCTTATCAGGTTACAGTGGAGTATAGCATAATTACGAAATAAACCGTAATGCGTACTTAAACATTTTGATACACATCACAAAAATCGCAATAAATATACTTCACATCACTGTTTCCACCGGTCAACACTCGAAAGTGAGAACAACAATTGTTCAGCATGGTGATTGCTATCACCCCATTGATTCGTGCCTGTATATTCGTCCGGATTCGTACCGAAGATTATATTTTAGCACGAACCAAAAGTACAACAACAACAACCGGAACCTCAAGTCACGTGATCTTCCGGAAAAAGCCGCGAAATGAATCGCTACATGTGAACTTTAGTTGATTATACAAATTAAACGTCTAAATCAATATGGGAGTGTATCTTTCTTCACCGGTTACAGAGAAAATATCTGATGATAAATCCTGTATCAAGTTCAAGTATGGCGTGTCTTCTATGCAAGGGTGGCGGATGTCGCAAGAGGTGACTGATACTGAAAATACTTTTATTTCGATTTTCAATCATTCAGTTTTGGCAAATGACTCTAACAGTACATTGTTGAC
The DNA here is from genome assembly GCA_008271625.1 of Lutraria rhynchaena. Classification (NCBI taxonomy): domain Eukaryota; kingdom Metazoa; phylum Mollusca; class Bivalvia; order Venerida; family Mactridae; genus Lutraria; species Lutraria rhynchaena. The sequence continues at coordinate 2,123,841 of VIBL01000006.1, read as the reverse complement.
AATTTATTCGTAGATCAATTTGGTTCCTATATTTAAGTGTTTGTCCTCGTTTTAACTGATAATCAAATATAACACTCGCAAGTCTTTAGACAGCTAACAGATGCTGTAGCTATTAGTTGTCATGCTCAGATCTTTTTTAACCATTTTGGGAAAAAGACCCAGGTCAAGTTTTGAAAAGCCGAGTCATGAAATTCAATAATTTTGGAATCAAAAGTTATTGGTCGAAAAGCGATTTGGGGAATTTTTTATTTACATTTATATTCACATCAACAACAGGTGATGAACATAGTTAACAAGAAAACTACATGTTCATGGGCTTGCACATACCCTATTAGGGGTATGACCTCGCATATTTTAGTGAGTAAAATAGATTCCTGTCTGTTTTTTTATGGGAGACCAATGAAATCCTCTAATGCTGATTTACTGGCTAGCTAAAAGTTCAGGGCTAGGGGATTCTGAAGCAGTTTGTTTTTTGGTTGGATGCAGGGATTTAGTCAATGTACTTTCCACATCAGATGCACGTTCATATGGATGGCTTTCAGCTGGTTGATATTCAATAGAAATGTCAACAGAGTTGAAGTGTTTTGGGACTCAGACCATTAGGACTTTGAATTACATGTGTGCCTCTTACTTTCGCATTTTGTGTGTGTAATATTTATTGTTGTGCAACATTTTTACAACAATAAAATCCGAGAGAAAAAAATGTTGGAAATGATGCAGTAAATTATTCCAGCGGAAAGTGTATTTTTATGGCCCCCAGGGTGGTCATTTACGGAGGCTGATAGCATTGTCAGACTCCGAATTGTAGAAGTTTTCACAAATAACCAAAGTGGTATTATGGGATTGGGAAAAATAACCTATAATTGGGTTTTGGAATGGGTCCGATGATTTGATTGTATGTGTATTGTGGAAAATGGCCTGGTGATGGTCACAACGATACTGATGCTAAGTCAGTTATGCAACAACAATACATTTCCTTACATACTGTACCTAAAAGGTCTGTTAAGATGCTGCAAATTACAGTTTTTCAATTTTTCAATTGATTAGTATTGACCCCAAAAACCAGCTTTGACTATATTTGTTTCAAGGACTCACCTTTGAATTTCCCCCTGATTGGTCTGCATATTATTAGCTTAGATTACAATTGTTGGATGAGACATTCAGAAGTCTATTTCAGAACATCTCACAGGAAATTACTGAGAGGACCCTAGTTTTGTTTGTTTTATGTGACATTGCCACTTGTTTTAATGCTATTTTTCAACAATTTTTCAGTTACACGTGGTTGGCTCACTTAGTCAGTTTTCCTGGACTGTATACTAACCAGTACAAATTTATCCTTTCACAGGGAGCTGGCAACTTCTCCACATTTTTCATTGTCAGTCAAATTTTCATTGAAGGGCATGACCTGCCGCAACTGGGAGTTGAACCCGGATCACCGGGCAAGATGAGCCTAGTAAAGTAGCACAGGGTAAAATAAGATTGATAGAGATTAATGATAATATTGATCCAACTTTTTCTGATATTGTTCATAATGCTGTACATTTTTTAGGATGCTCACAACTGTATAAGTGACTTTGATGATAATACTGCTCTGTTTGCTGTGTATGATGGGCATGGAGGTAGGTAAATTTTGTGCTACCTGATTACAGATATCCTTTACTGAACTGGAATTAAATCATAAGAATAACAGTGATCAAGTCTTCATTCTATCAATCCAGTGCCTGAATTAAGTCTCCTGAAATTCTATATACAATGTTGTCGTCACTACTCATTAATTCATTTCCTTGGGTGGTAAACAATCAAAATTATCTGAAGGGTCATTATTTATGTACATTCACATATGATCCAGGTATTAAAAACATGTCTTTGTTTGGTTTTACTCATTCAAACTGCTGTCTCAATGTATGATTTAATGTTTTGACTCATTGTCACAAGCAGTAGAAGTCAATCAGTTCCTATTCAAGACATTATATTTAACTGCTAGCAATTAGCAGTTACCTATATTCACTTTTGTAGTTCCTGTCTTGAGACTAATTTTTATGCTTCATATCTTTATTTTTGTAGGTGCTGAAGTTGCTCAGTATACAGCTGCTAATTTACCAGATTTTATAAAGTCTCTATCATTGTATAAAGAAGGGAAACTTACTGAAGCTCTGCAGGAAGCGTTTCTTGGCTTTGACAAAACATTAACTGAAGAATCAGTAATACAAGCTTTGAAAGCATTGGCTGGAGTTGATGATGAGGATGATAATGTAGAACCTGAAGGTATTGAAATGTTATATCAAACTTCACTTATCGACTGGTTAAAATTGACAACTTACTAATTTTAAAATTTATTGGCCTAGGTTAAAGTAACTGTTAATTCAATTGCATTATAAACCATTTTAATGCTAGAACATTGAAATGATTTACAAATGATTTAATTATTCAATTATAAAATAGGTTTATTCTTAGCCCTGACACTGAAAAAATATTAAAAAACTGGGTTAAATAACTTTTTTTGATTGGATGAGACTGCCTCACAAATATTAATTAGAAAACAATGCTCTAAGAATTGTAGGAATACAATGACTCCAGAATCCACATTGATCTGTGGTGCTGATAAAAAATGTAAAAAGCATTTCATTCCTAAATAGAGTATATTTTTTATCATAATCATGAGTGCTGCAAATAAAAAGATGAAATAATGACTTTCAGATATGTGATTTTCATTGGCCTTAATGATAAAATTTTTTCCACTTTCTTACATGTCTATTTTGCCATTCTCACAAGTACAGCACATGTTTCTGAGACATGACAGAAGAAAAGATGTACTTCATACATGGGATTCTTGAATGAACATTTTGGTATATACTTGGACAAAATTATTTGTTCAAGTATTTTATTTTGTGGATGAAAATAAGATAATGATATTGTTCTATGATTATATTCAGGGGTGTAGAAATGAGCCGGAAAAATTTTCCAGGTATTTGAACTTTCATGCCAACTACTTTTCTAAAACAATTTCCTCAATACTGTATTGAAACCCCAGACCCCCTTCCTTTTTTAATAGCTTACCGTCTACATGAAAATATTTCTGCACTCCTGTATATTTAATTATATATTAATCTGTAGAATTTACTGTGATTTGTTTATTCTAGATGAAGAAGGAATGGGTCGTTCAGAGAGGGATATTTTAGTTGCAGAAGCTAATATGCCTATAGAGGAACTCATATCAAAGTATTCGTCTGGCGTGGCTCCTGCACCAGTGCCACAACTGAAGAAATTACAAAAAGAGAAGCATCAATCTCCTATGATAAAAGCAAAGAAAGATCCAGGTAAAACAATTGTCCAGAATTACTTTTTTCTAACAGTTGAGTGCTGGACTGTTGTAAGAATTTAATTTCTATTAAATTTCCAATTTAGGTCACATATATATTAATTGACCAAAGTTTATATGAATTCAAGTTGTAATTTTTTTCAAGTGACATCTTTTTTGTACATTTTATCTAGGGATCTTTTACCATATGTTATAGATACCAGTAAATGGACCCATTTGGAAACATTTCCCGAAAGAAAGGCAAATATTCAACCGAAAAGCTCTGTAGAACATTGTAATGAACAATTGAATGCACCTGTTTAATTAATTTAATTTCCCTTTATGAATTCAGAAATTGTTATTAAAACACTGTTAAAGCACTGATTTTCATCTTTACTACAAACTTGTGAATTATTGTAATAAGGGAGCCTGCAAAACTTGTCTGTGTTAGTGTAAATTCCATGTATCAGTACCAAACGACTTGATCTTTACTAATTTGATTGGTATAGAAATGTTGAAAAAAAAATTCTGTGATCAAATGACCAGTATAACATGGTTAAAAGTTTTCTGGAATTTTCTGGAACCTCCATTTTTTCCCCAAGTTGGCACTCGTTTTTATTCTTTCCACAGCCCTGAGGTTAAGATTTCCATTGTTTTGAAAATTTTCAACATTCACCCAGGATTAATATTTTGTACAGATTAACATAAAAATATTAAATTTCTTCCATAACATTGTAGCAAAGGCAGGTGGTAGTGGTGATGCCAACAACAGTGCTTCAGATCCTCTTGCTATTGTACTTGATGAAAAATTGGAAAATGGTCAGCCAGACAATGACAATAATCTCAATGCAGAAAAAGAGCTGCTTCAGGCAGAGAAACAAATTGGTTGTAAAACAACTGACTGTGCTGAACCTGATAGTACAGGGGACGTGAAATCAGAAAGCAACTCAAATAATTTAATAAATAATGTAAATGGTGAAAATAAACATATTGACACTCAGGGTGACAATGTGGTATTAGACAATAAAAATGGTGATAAAATTAATGTTAGTGAGCCTGACAGTACTTCAGATAATTCTGTGAGTAAGTCTGAAAAGATTGAGACTAAGTCAGAAGGTGCTACATCTGAAACAGCTGTTACATCTGGTTCATCATCATCATGTGAAGGACCATCAAGTTCTGGAGCAGGACCATCAGGTTCATCGAGTTCTGGAGCTGGTTCATCGAGTTCTGGGGCTGGTTCGTCAAGTTCTGGAGCAGGACCATCAGGTTCATCTGGTGTGTCTAGTGCTGGTTCTTCTACTTCTGAACCATCTAGCTCTGGATCTAGCAGTGGAGCATCTGGGTCTGGTGTACAGGTAATTTGTTTGTTCCAAAGCCATTTTGTTGGAATGTTCATTTTTATGTGAATATTGAGGGGTTTGCAGGGCTCAACAAATCCACTTGTCCTCTCAAAATTATGAGTAGAAATTGATGTTGAACTACTTAAATTCTTGGCTGGTTGTCCTACGAGATGAATAGCCTGAAAAAAGTTGTTGTGCCCTGGTTTGTGTAAACTTGGTTTGTATCTTAGCCTTATATTTAATCCATATCTTTTATGTGGTGATTGTTTGAATATTTGTATCTAGTTGTGTAATGTTTTATCATGTTGCAATATTTTACTGCTCCATGATCAGGGCTTTTTTTCACTGGTAGGTGAAGAAACCTTTTTTAAAAAATTTTGGGTAAAAATTTCAGTATTTTTTTGCAAAAAGGAAAGAAAAAACTTGATGTAAATTGAATTTTAGGGGAAAACTGCATGATTTTAAAGATGTTTCCTGAGGGGAAGATGCTTATAAACGGCCCCTGCTATAGAAGGAAAAAACCTCAATGATTTATGTTTAACTGGGTCAGTTTACTTCAGTTCAATTTGTTTCTTATCAGGCTGGTGGTTCTGGGCTAGGTAGTAGTAAAACAGCTAGTGCGAAACTAGATGATGATGATGATAGTGATGATGATTCTACTGATGATGAGGATGAAGAATACATGGAGGACAGGTAATTCTTTCTTTCTTGTGTTGTTTCCATGTTTGTTAAATGTTGTATTAAAATTAAAATACTTGTAGAATTTCCCCAAACTTTAAATGTTTGGTAAGATTTAACAAATCAATTCACATTCTTGCCAGGTGCTGCTCTATTTTGTTGTTAGATTTTTTTACTGGAGTTGAACATCACACTAACAGCCCGGGCCATAAGAGACTTTCCGTTTTTAACAGTGAAGAAAACCACTGGCTTACACATGAGTAGAACCATCAACCTTCCTTAAGCTAGCAGGACAGCTTCCTCATATGTGAACTTAGTTCCCTGTAGGGGTTTGAACTCTCAGCTGTGAGATTAAAGTGATTACAAATCAGAGACCATGACAACTCAACGTGGAGGCCGCTAGATAATTGAAGATTGACGCTATGAATAATTTGTTGTTGAACGAATTAGCTTGGAATATCATTAGAGCAGCATCTTGTCAAGTCCAGTTGTATTTGAAATACTGAAATCTTGCCATATCCATATTATCAGTTTGTTGAAATGACCACTTATATTTTGGACTAGGGCTTTTTTCACGGCAAGGGGAAGGGGCCTTTATTAAATTCGGGAAAAAAATAACACCGTATTTTTGCAAAAGGGGAAGAAAAAACTTGATGCAAACTGAATTTTAGGGAAAGTCTGCATGAATTTAAGGATTTTTGCTGAAGGAAAGATGCCTATAAACGGCCCTTGCTACAGAAGGAAAAAAAGCGCTGTGGACTGATTGTCATATTTGTTTTATATTTCAAATGAATACTGAACCTACCTCCATATTTGGATCTCTTTTTTAAAAAAGTGGTCCTAGTACTGAGGTATTACTGCACTTAATCATTGATATTAAAAATTCTGGGGGCCTCCATGGTCACATGGTTATTGTCTCTGAGTAGTAACCACTAGTCCCTCACTGCTGTAAGTTCGAATCCCATCAGGAGCCAGAAAAAAATACAAGTTAGGAAGCTGTTATAATGTGTTTTCTCCTAGGTGCACACCTTGAGTTTTTTCCTTGACTGTTAAAGTTGAAAAAAATTTACTGTATGCATGATTTCAGTGAGGATGATGATGATGACGATGATGAGGATGAAGAAGACAGTGAACAGGGAGGAATATTTGGAGTGCGTGGTACTGGTATGGCTGATGAAGATGATCATGTTGAAGAAGTATGAATTTCTACTAATGATTTCAGAAGTTTTACTAGATTTATTTGAACTTGCTTGTGATTTAAAAACTACAATACAGATTATTTCAGCTGCTTGCTTGGAGTTCAAAATTTATCATCATGGCTACATATTTTATTCTCCTACTGTGAAAATGAAACTAGTTTACTCATTATTGCATCCTTATAGAGAAAGTAAGTTGCATTAGGCAATCCTTAAAAATATGTTACTTTGCTGTTTTAAGGCCCAAACTTTTTATGTGGGTAGGTGAGTTGGCATATTTTCTTGTTTACATTATAACTAGGCTTGTATAAAGATCAGTAAAACTTTTGTCGTAATAGCTTAAAACATTTGGGTCAGGGGATTATTCAATGTGTGTGTCACAGTACTGAAAACCAACAATAGTGAATGGATGGCCTTTCTGAAAATGGTGCAGCCTCATTACTTTTCAAGTCTTTTCTTTCAGCCTGGTACTGATAGTGGTTGTACAGCTGTAGTAGCATTGATTAGAGATGATAAGATATATGTAGCTAATGCTGGTGATTCTAGATGTGTCCTATGTCAAGCTGGCAAAGCTGTTGATCTATCATTTGATCATAAACCTGAAGATGACATTGAAAGAACTAGAATTGAAGCAGCAGGTGGTAAAGTTACTAATGATGGAAGAGTCAATGGAGGCCTTAATCTCTCCAGAGCACTAGGTATGATTTTTTATTGAAAGATCATGTATGATATTTAATGTTTTGAAATATTTTGACACTTCAGATATTGCAAGCTAAAAACTATTGTACAATACATTCAGGTATATAAAGACTGCATCATATAGAAACAATCATACAATTCAAAAATGATTTTAAATACATTCAAAGCTCTTCAATGATGCCCTACGACGGCTGAAAAGTGTTCGGCAGTCCTGCTATTTTCAAATTTTCCGTTACTGACCTGATGTTGAACTGTCATATGATGCGGGGGGGGGGGGGGGTAGGTAAAGCTATTCTTCTTATTGATAGGAAAAAATGTAAAATTTCTTAAAAGAGTGAGAAGTCTGAAAAATTTTGTATGAATTTTATTCTATGAATTCTTATCTATATCAATTAATGAGATTTCATACTTACCTTGTCAGGTGATCATTGGTATAAAAGAAATGAAAGTAAAGATGCCAAGGATCAGATGATCTCAGCATTACCTGACATTGAATGTGCTACCATAACTCCTGATGATGAATTCTTAGTTATAGCATGTGATGGTATATGGTAAGTTTTTGGACAAATAATAGTAATAATATTTTTTTTACATTTTAAAAAATTGCTGTACTGATTCTATAGTCGTTATTATAAGACCAGACCAGTACTGATTTAATAGTTACTATATCCAATTTTTGTCTATTAGACCAGACCAGTACTGATTTTGTAGTCGTTATATCACATGTTTGTCTATAAGACCAGACCAGTACTGATTTTGTAGTCGTTATATCACATGTTTGTCTATAAGACCAGACCAGTACTGATTTAAAATTGACCATATCCATTTTTTGTCTATGTGACCAGACAAAAAATATTTTTGTTTACAGTTACCAGACTGACTGTGTTTTGACTAGCAAATCCCAAATATAAAATATTAATGTGTTTCAGGAATTTTATGACTAGTCAGGAAACAGTAGATTTTGTGAAAGAAAGATTAAAAGATCCAGCTAAGTATGAGAAACCGTCCTTGATTTGTGAAGAGGTAAAATCTCCTTACTACCATAATTATATGAACATATTTCTGGTTTAGTGTCTTACTTAACATCTCAGCCATAAATATGTGAGCAGTTTACATGTTAACCCACATTCTCAAACCCAGTGCTGAGTAAATTTCTATTCAGGTTTATTGTCTTTCTCAATATTTTGCATTGAGGTAAGTAGTAATAGCCTTCTTAGATCTAAAAAATAGCTTGTTTCCACTATGGGGTCTGAAAAATAGGGTCAGTAGGTAGGGATTTTTTAAAAAAAAATTTTATTCCAGAATATGACTGACATTATTTTTATTTTGCAAAACTAAACTAAATTTTAAAAAAAAGTCAAAAGGTTTGGCAGCAAAAATTAGGGGCAGTCGGCGTAGCGGAAACAAGCTATTTTTTAGGCCTTATTTCTTAACAATACTGTTTCAACCTGTACTTGCTGTCAAACTTAATTAATCTGAAGTTAATTGCAGTCAATCAGACTGTGAGGTCTTAGTTTTAAGATGTAAGGTTGTTTGAAGGAATTAAAAATTTAAATTGCTTGAATGAATTATGTAACAATTGTATTAGTGTCCTCAATATGTATAAAAAATTTTTGAATACATGAAAGTAATCATGTGATCCATTTATGTTTCAGAATATATCTTTTATGTTGTAGTTATGGTAATGTTATATTTTTATTTTCAGATGTTTAATTATTGTCTTGCTCCAAATACAATGGGTGATGGAACTGGTTGCGACAATATGACCTGTATCATAGTGGTATTCAACAAGGTACAGAATAGTTGTAAGAGAGACAACGAAGATCTTGACGTGTCTGCATCCGATGAACAACAACCTGAAAAGCGAGCACGAGTCGAGGAAGAGACGGCAACATCTACTAACACTTGATGTCAGTACAGTCATATTTAATGTGTGCATTTACTTTTAGCTGCAGTAATATGCAGAACATTTGACTAATGAGTTAATATTTGAGATAAATTCCTGTGTAGATTTCTCAATGATAAGTATGACATTATTGAGTGAAAATATGTTAAATATTACAATACAACATGAACGAGTTACCATGTGTTATGTATGATATTCTTGTACATTGTTTGTTGTTTGATATGCACTACTTCCAAACAGCAAGGTATGATGGTCATTTTTAGTCGGATATTTGATGCATTATATACATACATATATGTACATGTATAAAAACTATCCCAAAAAGGGATTTGTTCATTTGTATGATCTTTGATCAGGATTTATTTTTCTGTCCGAATTATACTATAATTTACTATCTGATTACAAGTGTCATTGTTTTTGTTTTTCCACTTGCCTAATTTCCTGATCTCACTGATACCAACAATATTCTCAAATAGCAAGGAGGTACAGTCTGCAACCTTTAGCCATTTTCTTTATCCCTTGGTCTGGTAAAATTTTCTTAGTACAAGCTTAAAATTGCTAGTTTTGGTTTTATTATTAGGTACAGTAAAATCTTAACAATGGGAACACCTCCAGGACCCAAAAAATCGTCATTACAATGAAGTGATTTGTCTCATTATCAAGTTGAATTGGCTAGAACTTATCAAAAGCTGGCCCGAAAATATGTGGTTGTTATAACAAGGTGGTTGTGATATTGAGGTGGTTGCTATGTGAGGTCTTACTGTATTTTTAATGGAACAACTTGCAGACAATGTCAGAAGCTTAAGTTGCTTGTTATATATGGACTGTCATAATCTTCCAGGAATAAAGTTAGTTGAGTGGGTTCCGTGAGGAATGTTTTGAATTATTAATTTTATGGATGATACTGTATAACAATCGTCATAAACACCAGGTTGTACCTGTCTGGTACTATTTGATAAACTTAGCCCCATGTTTGTTTAGTTTCATTTTGAAATTTTCTTAGGTAGTTAAGTTGATTGACAAGTAATCAGTAGTTGGTTGATCAGACAGTACAGTATTTTTATATACAGGAATGGTACTGGCATTTTGGCCTGTATTGTGGCCAAGTTGCTCATTTAAGTTATAATACTTAGTATACTGGTCAAAGAAATGTTGAATTAAAGTTCATCAAACGCACACAGATAACTGCTATTTCACCACATGTCTGTTCTGTATTTGAACCCATATTTTTGTTCATATTTAAACCCAGTGAGTACTGAAATGATTGGACAGTAAGTACAGTTTGTATGTACACTGTACTCATATTATTTGTTTCATTTATATTGTTGAAGCTAGTTTAATTATAACTTTTTTAACTCACCAGAACCAAAGGTTCAGGATGAGCTATTGGGATGGGTAAGTGTATGTTCTGTCGTCTGGCGTATCAGTCAGATTTACTTCAAATTTGCTTAGCAGAAGCCTTTTGATGTTCTAACTGCAATTTGCTCATATTATACCAGTTAGCCCCTTTTAGGGCTCACTAGAGCTAAAAATAGAAAAACCTTTAATCATCTTCTTCTCATGAACCAATGGATGGATCATCACCAAAGTTGGTCTGTAGCATCCTTAGATGGGCCTCTCTCAAGTTTACTCAAATAAATTTGGTCGGCCCCTTTTAGGGGCCGCTAGAGCTAAAAATGGAAATTTTTTAAAATGACTTTCTCATGTTTCTATGGATGGATTATTACCAAACTTGGGTTTTAGCATCTTTAGATTGTGTTCTATCAGATTTGCAGAAAAAAATGGTTGGTCCCAATTAGGGGCCACTAGAGCTAAAAATAGAAATACCTTTAAACGTCTTCTTCTCATGAACCAATGGATGGATCATCACCAAACTTGGTCTGTAGCATTGTTCGATGGGCCTCTCTCAAGTTTGCTCAAATAAATTTGGTCGGCCCCTTTTAGGGGCCACTAGAGCTAAAAAATAGAATACATTAAAATGACTTCTTTTCATGAACCAGTGGTTGGATTATCACCAAATTTGGTCTGTGGATCCTTCAGTCATCACGAGTAATCCTTTGTAGTATCCTTTGATGGTCATTTATCAATGTTATTATTGTTCCCCATTATTTGCCCACAAGTGTACCTTAATTACCTTTTTAAGTTAATTAACATTTATTCTGGTGAGTGATGCAGGGCCATCATGGCCCTCTTGTTTCATTTTTCACCGTACTGAGGTTTTGTTATAAAAATCTCTGTATGAGAACAAAGTGGAAGTTATGGTGTTGATCATGGATATGATTAAATGTTACCTTGGATTATCCTATATTTACTTCCATTTTACTTATGTATTCTAGATAATTACTTTCTTATGTGTATAAAATCAATACAGTAAAACCTTGATGATTAGACCACATTCAAGACCCGAAAAACTGTTTTGTAATAATGAGGTGGTCTCATTATTGAGTCGAATTATTGGGGGGGTTATTGAAAGCCAGTCTGAAAATAATTGGTCATTATAACAAGGTGGTTGAAATATTGAGGTGGTCACTGTGTGAGGTTTTACTGTATTAGTGTACTTGGTTGTGTTAATGACATTTGAGACTGTAATGTTTGACTTCAGGCATCTGTCTTGCAAATCTTCAATGTTTTTATTAACCATGTTTTAGCTACTTTGTTGACTGGTGAAATTTTACCTGATACAGGTGTGTGATTTTTCCACAGATACCTTTGGATTGGATGGTCATGGCACAGGCAGTAGTAGTAACAGATTATACTCTGGTGGTAGACAAATGAGAATTTAAAACACTTCCATGAAATTAAAGATAACTTAAAATAAAAACAAAACTATAACAGGTCATTACTATTGCCTGTGAATTGTGTGAATCCATTGCAAAAATTTTAGGGGGTTCATTGATGGTCAGCCTATTTTCGTCAAATGCTTGTTGAACAAATGTTTAATACATGGCAATTTCCAGTAGAATTATGTTAATCATATATTTCCAGTAAGTCTATATGAGGAATGTTTCTGATTGTATTCTGTGCTGGAACAAAGTCCTCCCTCTGATTCTAGTCCAGGCACACCTTTGCTGATAATAAAGCCACATTTAACTACCACAAATGCATATTATCCATTTTGTTTTTTGAGTATATTACATATAGTCTTACTAACTTCTTTGTTTGTATAAATCAGTGTAAGTTGAATAAAGTGATTAAAATTGATAAAATATTAACATTTGAAAATGAACTTTACATTTGTTGAAGAATGCGACACTTGTCTTTCAGATTGGAAGCCTGTGATTCTGTTACATATATAGTTGTCACTCGCTCAATTAGTCATCTGCATTTGTTAGACAGTTTGTAAAGATTTCATTGTAGTACTGTTGTTAAGGTAGAAATTTATGTTAATTAAAACAAACCAATACATTAAAATGCTTTTTCTCGGACAACTCATGTAGGATTGGAATACTTAAATTCCATTATAATTCTGTGCAAAAAAGTACATTTTTTGAAATGTACGTCTATTGTGCCTTGATTTGTGAATTAATTGAAGCTCTCATATGTGATCACGATAATGAATTGTTTTAAATGGAAATTAATTGTACATATTGTCACATATTTATCACTGATGCTGTCTGTAATTGGGATTTGTTACAGAACATTCTCTTCATCGTGAGATATGTTTCTACCTTCACAATAAATTGTTAACTTAAACTCTTGCCAGAATGTTAAATTACTATATTTCATTTCAGTGTCGCATCACCCTTAAAGAAAAAAAATATTTTGCTCAAAATTATTTAGGTCTTGGGCACGTGGATTAACATGAAAGCTGTTTCTTGGTTGAATAATACTGACTACTGTGGTGTGTGTATCATTTAATTTTGCTGGTATGGATTTTTGCACGATTGCTAAAAAGACATTTCCACCGTCTTGTATATGTGCAATTTTATTTTAAAAAATTCTTAAACATCAAGTGCTCACAAGAATGTACCATCGTAAATTCATGCATTGATTTTGCACAAAATTTGCGGCAATTCGTCGTAGTTAAATAATAATCATACAACAGTAATTTGATGTCCTAGACTTATAAAATGGCTGAATATAACACACATTTTGTCTGAACTGAATGAAACCAAAATGGTATCGTTTCATTGAGTTTCTAATCAAATTGTGACTTTTTCGTTAACAAAATAGTTATGATTCATTAGATTTTCTCAACATCACAATCCATTCTTTGATTCCAATGTTGTTAAATTAAAAACAATGTAAAAGCTTTTGATCTTGTGGATGTTTTACAAAGCATTGCAGAAATAAAGTCTGAAAAATGTCATTGTTCTCTTTATTTTAATGTACAGTGTAACCCCTAATAACTGGACCCCATTCGGACTGGGCCAAAAATCTGGTTTTCTCATACCGGTAATCCCGGTTTTCAGAGAACTTATAGAAGAGATAAAAGGGACTTCAAAACTTGTCAGATTTTCTTGGAATTCCAGTTTTCAGGGAGTAGGTTTTGAAGGGTTTTACTGTATTTGGATAAATATTTGTACGAATGTATTATACAAAGAGTCACTTGAATTCAGAGCTATGGAGGAAATGTTTAGTTTTTATGTTACTTGTCACTGGTGTTTAATGCCGTGTTTGAACAATTTTTCAGATGTGTATGGCGACCGGTTCACCTTACCAGTTTTCCTGGACTATATACTAACCAGTTCTAACTTACCCTTCCACAAGGAGCCCGCAACTTCTCCACATATGGAGGAAAATCGACAAAGTTTCATAGAAAGGTATGACATGCCGCGACAGGAATTCGAACGCGGATTTATGGGTTTAAAGTCCAGCGTACTAACCACTGAACCGCAGCCTTATGGGGGAAATAAAATTTCCCCTCTTCTCTTGTTTGGCTCTTAGTCAAGTGGGAAAATAATCAGAACTTGATGTTTCGAGAACTAGATTTGATATGTGTATCTTGTTAATGTGGTTCATTCATTTTAGTTTTTCAATAATATATTTTTTTTAACTCTTTAAACTTAGTGTGTTCTTACTGTGATAATTTTCTCTCAGATGGTTATTTACACTACAGTCAAACCTGTGTTTGTGACCACCCCCCAATAAAGGCCACCCCAGTGAAAATGTTCATTAAAATTTCACTGAAATTTCAGTGATAAAATACCACCAAAATTTTATTGAAAGAATTGGTAGAAATTGAGTGAGATTTTAGTGAAATTTCATAAGTATTTCAACAAAACTTCAGTGAAATTTAGTGAAAGATTTGAAAGAATTTTTTTTTCAAATTTCAGTGAGATTTTAGTGAAATTTCATCAGTATTTCAACAAAATTTCAGTGAAATTTAGTGAAAGATTTGGTAGAAATTTTGTAGTATAGATTGAATGTCTTGACAGGACCATTTGAAGTGTGCAGAAAAGAATGTGAACAGCAAATGGGACATACATGAACTGAAATTAAGGATAGAGTATGTTCATGAAACCTATATAAGCAATTCTTCACAAAGAATTTGTGCCAATGTTCTGAATAAATGTAATTCCTGAAAAATTCATGCCCTTTTTGGTATAAATTTTAATGCCCCGTTTGCTGCTCATATTCTTTTCAACAATTCAGGAATAAATATTCATGTAATTTCAATGAGTAAGCATTTAGTACATGTCTTGAACACTTCTTTGAAAAACCGTCGCTGATTATTTAGAACAAACTGATCGAATAAAGCAATCTGTCAATCAAGGCCACATTTTGTCTTATCCAAGGGTAGCCTTTGTTCACGGGTTTGACTGTGTTTTAATCATATGTAGCTGTTTTTGAACCAACTTTCAGGCTGCTGTGTTACCATTCAATACTGTCTAGTTTGTCTTGAAACTAATAAACATCCCCACTGGTGGGAATCTGGTGGACAACTATTAACTGGGCAAGATGTCACGTTTTTACTGAGAAATATTTATGGATGGCATAATTGCGGCGGTTACACTGGTAAAAATAAAAAAAATAATGTATAGGGATTCAATTTATTCGATATTATCTGATTTGTTCAAGCTTTGGTATCACTGCTAGAAGCCATGTAACCGTATAACCGTGTAACCGTGTGTTTGTTAAAAAGAATGCAAATTGAAGTCTTTGTCATGAGCGCATAAACGGCGTCGCAGCCGAAGGGGAACAACGGCTATGGCCGCATTAAAACTGGGACATACTTTTTACCTCCCTTATCCATTTACCCACTAAGCAGTTCTATTAACAGATGCATACAAAAGAAACAAATGCGAGCTTGTGTTTGTGGTAAGTTAAATGTAAAAAAAATGATTTTTATTAGATGATTTTCACAAAAACATGGTGTGGATCTCGGAATGTAAATCTATCTAAATTGTGTACAAAATGTACATACAATGCTTCTGAAACTGAAATCTTAATATAGTAAAACTTTGTTATTAAGAGCATTGATACCACGAGCACCTGACTTATCTCGAGGAATTTTTAAAGTGCCGTCAATATTTGTTCTTAGTTGTGTGTAATTTTCAACAAACAAACAAATACTTCGTTATTACAAGCACCACGTTTATCTCGAGCACTTAGTCTATTTCGATCACTCCTCGAGATAGTGAGGTTTTACTGTAAATCAAGATTGGGCAGTATCTCAGGAATACGTTGTGTCTCACTTCTTATTAAGGCATTTAACGTCAAATTTACACTCCTGACTTTCTATTCCCCCTCTGTTAGGACATGTGACATCTGCGATATCTTCCACCTTTCCTGAAACACTACAAGAAGGGTAATTATTAGTTGTTTGTGATGGACAGCAAAGTACCAGTCAATGTCCCAGCACAACAGGTTGTTTCAAGTATACGCTGATTACAATTAAATTGCTTTGGCCCGTTTGGGCGAAATGGAAATCAACACTTACAGCTAAAGCAGTTTTCCACAAATTTCACAATACTGTATATTCTGTCACAAGATTATCTTAGGCCAAAACAATTTAATACCAGGTTTCTGCCAACATCCCCTCAAAGTCGTTTACTGTCGTAGGAAAAAATCCCATCTGGACAAAATCCTCTGCGCTCAAATTTGTATGGGTGAAAAAATCCCCTTCAAATTTCTGCAAGATGCATGAAATCCCCTTGGTAAATTTTACAAATTGGACAAAATCACACCTTTACAAATTTGATCGAAGAGGACTTTCTCCGAGAGGGATTTGCCGAATGCTTTGTTGAATTTAAACTGGACTTTAAACGACATTTTGCAGGAAAAGATCTTCGTTTTTCATAGATTTTATTTGTGTACATTCTACATTTATCTGTGCACGATTTAGCATTTACATTTTATCAGCAGATCACACTTAATACCTATTTGTATCCTAATAGAGCATTGTTGTGAAAGACTTTACGTCATATCACATGTATAATTATGGCGTGCAGCATGAGATATTTATATTAATTCTGACTAGGCGCTTAGACCTCAATGATATTGCTGCCAGTGAAAAAATCAAGAATCATGTTATGATCCTGCAAGTATTTGATAAAAATAACAAGGTGTGATCGAGGGATAAATGATTCATTGTCACCACGACTCTGTTATATCCGAGTTTACTATATTTGTGTTGACCCCTCTGGTATCATTTGTTTGTTTTCCTTAGTGCGGAAGTTGTCCAAATCGTAGCAAAGATTTTAGTTCATTTCTGAGAACAATTATTACATCTAAGCGTAATATTCACCACTCACAATGTTCGATCATTCTAGAATCTTCATAATAACTTTCATATATGACTCGTGAATGTCTTACAACCAGTTGACATTGTAATCATCTTTGCTTAACCCTGCCACGTTCATTACACAGGAGGTTTTAGAGATATTGTCATGTATTGGTTATAACATTGGACAGTAGATAAGGTTATGTCACACCAGTGTCCTTAAACTTAAACCACATCGGCCATTTTGATTTAAAGGTTCAACTAGCATAATGTTATACAAAGCATCTCGCTATCTTGTCCTCTTACAGTGAACCTTAATGGTAAAAGAACTTGTGGATGCCATAACAATCGAGAACTAATTAGTGTAAGTCCAATGCTAAATTGTTAACACGGGCGCAACATTAATACAGGTGGTATACATACATAATGTACTGTCAGTGCCACGACCCTACTTTTGTCTCTGATAAAATTATAGGGCAATTTATGAAACGATTGTTTAATCTTGTCACTCTCTGGCTGTCATTGCACAGACCTCTTAACTAGTGAGATGTCATCCTGCCTTGCAATCTTCGCGTTCCTTGTTGGATTTATGTCAAGTCATACAAATGATAAGTTATTTTCCTTTATATTGTATACATGTAGAATGATATAATCATATAATAGCTTTATTTATGTATATGACTAATATTATTTTCAATAGAATGAGATGTTTAAGTCGACCTTCTTTGTCGAACCAGTCTCCGGGGAAAAGGTACAGTAAAACCACTCAAAACAATTCTTACTGAAAACCGGAATCCTCAGAAAATCGAACACTTTATCAAATCCTTTTTTTCTGTTCTACAGTCAATAGTTCTCTAAAATCTGGAACTCTCAGAAAACCGGACTTTC
The DNA here is from genome assembly GCA_008271625.1 of Lutraria rhynchaena. Taxonomy (NCBI): domain Eukaryota; kingdom Metazoa; phylum Mollusca; class Bivalvia; order Venerida; family Mactridae; genus Lutraria; species Lutraria rhynchaena. The sequence goes on along the minus strand of VIBL01000006.1, from coordinate 2,106,167 downwards.
GTCCAGTCCGGATGGGGTCCGGTTTTCAACGGGTATACTGTACAAAAGTTTGTTTCGTTTTCAAATGTATCAGACATGATGGGATATAGGCAACATACATGTACAGTGGAACCTGTTTGCAGCCACCTCCAAATAAAGGCCATTCTTTGAAAACCGTTATTGATTATTTAGAACAGACTGATCTCCGAGTAAAAGCAATCCGTGTCGAATCTGTGTCTTTCTCATGGGTTGCCTCTGTTTACAGGTTTAACTGCACATACAATGTTCACAGGTTTAACTGCACATACAATGTTCACGGGTTTAACTGCACATACAATGTTTACAGGTTTAACTGCACATACAATGTTCACAGGTTTAACTGCACATACAATGTTCTAGAATCTCACAGAATTTAAACTGAACCTGAAAAAGTATTTGTTTTAAATATTTACGTGTGTAAGCATTTATTTTAAGTTTTATAGGGTGATTCATAATATCCGTCCTTGAAAGAAATGTTTACAGCATGCTCAATTCTTAAGATATTTAAACCAATTAAACATCATTAAAACCAATTATGCATCATTTTAGAGCACAATGATAAACATTGTATCAGCAAAAGAAGATATAATTGCCTAAAATACAGACAGACATTATGAAACACCCAGTATGTAAGAAAAAAATCTAGAGCTTTGAATTGAAATTATGATATTGACCAGTATTTGGAATTCGGTATCATATAAGCTTTCGTTAATTTGAACGTAGATAAATGGATTCCACTGTGAAGCCTCAGTGTCTTTCTAACTTGCAAATTGCAATAAATACATATTTTTGTCAAATTTTCATAGAAGGGTGTAATCTGCCGCGACCGTGATTTGAACCCGGATCACCAGGTTACAAATCCAGCGCAGTAACCACTGGACCACGGTCGCGGCTCAAAAGGCCGATATTTGTACTTAAATAACAGTCAAAGTTTATCTATAACTGTCATCATCCTTAGTCCCGCATAAAAACGTCATAGATGAGATTATTCAGCCTATATCACGTGATTCCGTATTTTCTACCAATGTACGACCTGTTCTATACGATAACTCATTTTGATTACTTTAAATGGACATCATTCTAACATTTATGTAACTTATCAACGTTACGAGAAAAAAAAAACAGCATTTGGCTTTTAATCTTTTTCTTTACTGTGTCGTCTATATTCGTGCAATTTAACTTCTATAAAAGGTTTGCTTATCTGAAGTACTCTCGGGAAGTTTTTATTTGAATCTACCGAGTATTCAAATCAGTAACCAATGCTAAAAGCTGTGTATAAAGTCACAGAAGACAAAGTTATAATATGTTTCAATGTCTCCTGCGAGCTCCTTGTAATGTGCTACGAATATGTATGGCTGATAATTTTAGCATTAATGTCCATGACGCTATTTACTGCGTATAAGAAAATTGCTTTGACAACGTAAATTAACGCCTACTACTACTAATTAATGGCGTCATAATACGGCACCACAATGATACATCACTCGAATTAACTATGATTTTAGTTAGCTTCTAAACAGCGCGCATTAAATTCCGAACATCCGAACACCGCCTACCGACGCCTAACAGACGTTTCAAATTTTTGGATTAATATTTTTGGAGTTAATAGAATCATAATTACACTAATCAACGTTACTGGAGAGCAGTGTAACTATGTAAATATAATCTAGAACAGAATAATTACTCGATCGATTTCTGTACGATTTACACGAAAGAGGGTCATGTGCCCTCAATTGACAGTAATTGACGCGCACGTTCATCGTCGCTTCATCCGTAAACAAAGAAATTAATGTTTCATGTTTGCGATTGAAACCCGCAACGAACGTTGACATACATCACAATTTTGTCACCATACGGCTTCGCTGACGTTAATTTACAATTTTAGTCGTATTGCTGTGAATTTCAACAATATAATTAATGTATCAATAACGTGTTTATTTGACCAGTCATAGACCTAGGCACTTCAGGAACTTTATCTATTTTCCAAACTCGTATTAGAACGTATTTTGACAATTAGCGAGGTCATTCTGTTTTATTATTTTGTTAAGTGTCCGCGCGCGCCTAGGTTTTGAGCTCTGTCAGCCAAAAACAAAAACATTTTATTCAAGTTTGCGATTTCTTGATTGGATTCTACAGCTTCTAAAATTAATGGATGTAGTTTGCAATTCATGTTTTTAATAGATTTTTGTTTAAAATAATGATCTTTCTAATTTCCTAAATCGTTATTTAGTATTCTGGTGTAGGATACAATAACTCGCAAATCAGGTTCAGAAGAGTTCGATTTCTATGTCCTAAGTTTAAACTAGTCAGTTGACTCCTGTCCTTTTCAATTTGTTTAATATGATATTTTGTAAAAGTAAAAGTCTAAAGACTTGTACACGATATTTAGAGTCCGTGACCATGAGATGTAAAGTAGGGAGGTAATTGTCCGTTTCGTGCATAGAACACATCGTAACCAACAAAATACGGTGGCAAGACTTTCATTTTTTTCGGTTGGAAAAAAGCCGTTCAATTTATCAAATTAAACGTGCAATGTATTTAACTGTAATACATCTAAATCCATTCAATGAGGTACAAAAGGTTACGAACAGTTTAAACAATTTCGGTACAAGCAACAGAATGTAGAACCACACGGAAATGCTCGCGCTTACACATCGGACAAAATTCATTATCTGCACACACACTTAACATCAGGTTATTAATATACTGGTCTGTTTGGCACATGTAAGCGACTATAACACGACTCTCCAGTTTTCAAACGTAATTCAATTACACCGGGTGCTAATCACCTTTATTGCATCCTGTGCACATAAAGACTTTTTCAACATAATGGTCACTTTATACATCATCCAATAGTTTGTTCAAATTAATTCGGTGGTCTGTATATTCGCCTAGTCATGTTGACTTGCACATTCGAAAGCCAAATAAGAGCCAAGTCATCGTTACAACTGTCAAGGTTTGGTACCAAATCACCTGAATACCCTGCTCACTCTCCAACTTAGCCATAACATCCATAAACTTGGTTAAACACATTCCAGCCTTAACAGTTGACTTTTCAACAATTTGAAGTTTTTAATCATTGTTACGTTACCCTTTCTGACTCAACATCCGATATCGATCTAGTCAATTTTACCGCTGACAATTCTTCACAATTGTTTGGTTAAATACATCGTCATATTGTCCCACTTATCATCCGGCAATACCTTCTGTAAAAAACTGTAAACATTGAAAACCAACACTGGATCAATATACTAACTGACGTAGTTTTCACTTTACCTCTGTCTTCATCTTTCCGCTCCGAGTCGCCATGATTTCCAACCACTCTACGGGCTGTGATTAGATCCTTCACACTCGGTGCTAAACACCAGGTTACACTCTAACAAAGTATATACCACGCTACGTGCAGTAAAGATGTCAGTTGTATAAAACACAAATTACTTGCTACACGGATACAAAAACATAATAAACAATAATAACTTGCTACGGTACGCACAATTAACACATTTCCCTGACAGGAAACGGAAGCAGTTGATGCGCATGCGCGGGCAGAAGTGGATTTTTGACTGTTTGATCTCCATTCATTTACACTCTATCAATTCTACGAGAAGTTTTGGTCTTGATAAATAAAACATCATTGGCAATTCATGCTAGTACCTAATTCATTCACCCATAGGAAGTCATAATTACTGATTGAAAATACAAGATAACTATGTCACGTAGATCCATCGAGGTTCACATTTTAATACGATATTTAATACGTATTTAATTGGTTGAAAGATATCGTGTAATTTGTTGAATTTGCACGTAAAATATAATAATGCCTCATATCAACGTTCTCAAATATTATGATATTATGTGTGAGTATGTGTATTTGAGTACGAGTTTCCTGATAAATTGTAAACCTCATTAGAATGGCTGTAGTACTGATAAAGTGACCTTTGTCTATTTTTTTCAGGCTTTTTGTTTGATACTCTGGTTAATCACCTGCCTCACCAGGTGTGTTACGGCGATCTTGGATGTTTCAGTAACGGACCACCATTTTTAGATCTACTACACAGACCCCTTTCAGTGGGCCCCGAGTCACCATCAACCATACAAACAAAGTTCCTATTGTACTCAAGGTATGTATATTTTAAGCGCCCTTTTTAAATTTGAAGTACTCGTCAACATACATTTATGTCAGCTTTGTGTAGTACTTTGTGTTGTGTTGTGTTGTGTTGTGTTGTGTTGTGTTGTGTTGTGTTGTACAAGCGTTACCAAACTCTTGGTAAGTTCTATTTATCTGAATGGATGTCTAAATGTCTTACTGTAGAAGTTACTGGAGTCTTATTTAGAGCTTAGAATGTCAGAGTTACGCGGACGACATTTTGTCTGTCAATTATACACATAGGAAGAATCACCTAACATTTCATGATGGCTGTTGAAACATACACTCTGTTACTCACAGAAAACAATATTTGCAAGTATTATCTAGAGTCACGAGTACTTGTGTACGTTTGTGTTTCCAGAAAACGAAGTTTTTGTTGTTATCATATTATGGTCAAAATATTTCTTCGATTTCCTTCCAATGAAACTGCTTGTCAATGAAAATTGTTACTAATCTTTGTAATTAGCACTTTCGCTGCCGGTGGCATAAATATACATGCGCCAACAACTGAACCATTCTATCACATGCTAAAGAAATAATGGTATAAGACTAAAAATCTGTCCTAAACAACGAAGTTGTGTCAGGATTACCAACATGTTACCGTCATTAGATATTTATTTCCACCTATTCTTGAAAAGTATTTATTCGTCGGATATTTATCCTATTTTGTAACTTCCGTTTCTTATTTTATTGCTGCGAACAGTTTATCCGTCGGGAGAAATTCCTGTACACATTACAAGAATACTAACCGTACTTGTTAAGAAAGTAGAGATATATAAGATAAAAACTGGTTTAGGCCTGCTTGATTGATTCACTGAAGATCAGCGATATCGACAGTTGTCATGATCTAGCGCAATTGGCATAGATAAAAAATCTCCGGCTTGTAATTTGATTTTTTATAATTGATAACTTCGCCTGGCATCTTTCTAGTAAAACATCGACCTCACTCAGACTGAGCTAATAAGATAACAATGTACAGAAGTACACAACTTCTCACCTGTGTATTTGCACAATGTATTAGACGTGCATTTCATTCGACTCTTGAATTGAATAGAATGAATAACCCAGTTTGAAATTTTCACATTTGGTTCGACATGCGCCATTGTCATAAATTCAGATTCACGAAGTTCTCAAGGTCATCTTGACTCAATTTTGATAGATCCGCCAATAATTAGAATTGAAAAATTGAATAGATATACGTGTACAGTCTAACCCGTGTTTGTGGTCACCTCCGCAATAAATTACCCTGTGAATATAGGTCATTCTTTGAAAAACCATCATTGATTATTTAGAACAAACTGACCTCCGAATAAAGGCCACCTGTCAATAAAGACCACAATTTGTCTTTCCCAAGAGTAGCCTTCGTTCACAGGTTTGACTGTATTATTCATGTTTTGAATATCCAACAATTATCATAAAAAATAATATTTTTTGAAACTCAGAGAACAGCCACAAGAACGAGTTATAAACCCCTCTTCAGCGTCTACAATAGAAGCTTCCGGATTTATAAGCTCAAGACCTACCAAAATTATTGTTCATGGATTCACCCACAATGGACACAGACCATGGGTACAGAATATGACCAAAGAACTGCTGGTTGCTGTAGGTTTATCTTCAACTATGTGAACTGAAGGCATTTTTACGTTAACTTTTCAGTATCATCCTCTAAACATTTGATTTAGAAACTTAAGATTTTTGCAGGGTAATATAACGAGTTGAACAATGATTTCAGATGATACTGTAAAGTGAATGATAATCTTGGGTATATCTAAGCAATTCCAAACATGATCAGACGATACGCGATAGATTACAATGACCCTGTCTAATTAGAACAATTTGTATTCATTTCAGGGCGATTTTAACGTGATAGCAGTAGATTGGCAGAAAGGCGCTGGTCTACCTTATGAGCAGGCTACAGCTAATACAAGAGTTGTCGGTGCACAGATTGCTCGGCTGATTAAACAATCCGGAGCCGGAGCTGAAACATTTCATATTATTGGACACAGTTTAGGTGCTCATGTTGCAGGTTATGCCGGGGAACGTATTAGTCATCTTGCTCGTATTTCCGGTTGGTATATTTTCAGTATCTTCGGGAAGGAAGTATTATCTTCTATTACTATTAACGTTCACTTTTAACGTTCATAGTTTTTCGAAGCCTAGTTACGCTTTCATAGATAGAACAAAACATGTTAAGCACAAATGCACAAAATCATTACAATTGAAATATTAACGTAAAATTAACATATTTTTTCTGCATCTAAATTTATGATTGGTAATGTTTTATTCATGAAATAATTCATGTTTAACCGTCTGTAAGTACGCGCTATAGAATAGAGTTGACTTGAATGATAGATTTCATTTTAAGGTCTCGACCCTGCCAGTCCTTATTTTGAAAACATGGACATCAAAGTACGACTGGACCCTAGCGATGCTGACTTCGTGGACGTTATTCACACCGATGACGGGGGATTAAAAAATCTTGGATTTGGCGCAACACAAGAAATGGGTCACGTAGATTTCTTTCCAAATGGTGGGACCCACCAACCAGGGTGTGCTGGAGACGCTGTTGATAAGCTTGGGTCCACCACCTGGGCTGCTTTGTCAACTTTATTCGATTTATATGGTTAGTTATGTACACAGGTAAATCTTTGACCACAAGACCTCCTTTCGGGCCAAAACTATTAGTCTTAATTTGTCTCATTATCTAGTTCTTGTTTATAATGACCACCTTTAACGTGTTGAAGATTCTGTCATAAACAGAAGTTGTGATCTACAGGAAGTGGTCATATAGTTGCTAGTAAGGTTAAACTGTAAGCGTACCTTTTACATTTTCTTTAAAGTTTTAGGCATAATTTTAATCAAGTTGATTTGTAATCTGATGTCTATATATTAAAACCGGAGATGTAAAATTACATGGTTTTCACTGCGAATCATGCGTTATCTTACTGGAACAAGTCCACACTTTTGCAACGTGAGAAAAGTCCCATGTGCATGAAGTTTGTAAACATCATTGAATGATATTTCTCTGTCTCGTCTGCTTTTGATAAGGAAATAAAAACAAGTAAATTTGAAATACACGGATTCGAAACAGAAATTATATACTATATTGAAAACTGTCCTAAATGCTAAACTACGAGTTATATGACCGTTTAAAGCCACCAAACCGTCGTGAACATATGCACCCACTAATATACGGGAATACGCATAATTATTCGACAAAGGATCATCAAAACACGACTATGCTTAAACACTATCCCCCGTACCACACCTTGAAAAGTCTGCAAACAATTAGCTAAGTTATTCTTAAAGTTTCAGACAGGAATGAAAACGTTCATTCAGCAATGAATCTTTAAAAATAACGTGAAACAGCCTGTATTAAAAGTTCTGTATACATTGCTTCACATCATCACAGAAAATATCTTTTAATTAACTGATTGTCTCTAAATTTGATTTTTTTTCAGCCTCGGAGGAAACACTGGCTTGTAGCCACGAGCGCTCATACATGTATTATACAGAGTCCATAAATTCAGAATGTCCATTTACGGCGTTTGCGTGTCCAAATGCCGATGAATTCCACAAAGGACATTGTCTGAGCTGTAAACATGATGACTGTTACTCTAGAATGGGTTACCATGCCGACAAATACAGCACTAAGGGTAGTTTATACCTGGAGACCGAATCAAGACCGACATTTTGTGGTATGAGAAAAATCTAATCATAATAAAGGCTCCTTTCAACTACTGGCACATGAGTATAAACACAGGTCCTTGTACTTAATTTTTCCAATAAGTATCGTCGTGATTAAGCCATTTCAAAACAGCAGAATACCGATTTACTTTACCACAGGGACAAGTTGTTTTAAAACATAGATGACTATCCTTGATCAAATGCGCGTTTCAATTAACGTCGAACTAATGAAACAAATCTAGTTGTACTTTAAAACGTGGTGAAGTGAACTCCGATACAGTGACGAATCAGATCCAAAGAAGTCTTCATTTCTCCCTAACATGTCCGTCTTTGTTTTGTTGTCATTGATGCAGTAAAATATGGATATACTGAAGTAATTATCTTAGTCTCCAGGAATTCACTGCAACCATGTTCTACTGTATTCAGAACAACATTGAATGTATTGGGAGTGTCTACATGTCTTCTAGTACGACAACATTGAACTGGGACTTTAATACTCGTACGATATCGTTTCTGGTCAACGGTGAAAAGTAAAGACTAACTCAAAATACCACATGCATATTCCACGAGATATGGAAAGATGGTGGCACGAACAGTGTTCCAAATCAGTGTCACGATAAAATACAGTAAAACCTCGATATTATGGCCCTCTTTGATTTAAAACGATCATTATCAGGTTGAAATTTTAAGGAAATATTAAAAATCCGGTCTTAAGCTTGTGACCGGAAGTGGTCGTAATTTTGATGCTGTCGCTAATATAGTAAATATGTTTTTAATAGTATGCTTTTTCTTTTTACTATTCTATACTGATATATATACATATATACATTTCTAGATTACAACTACCTGATCAATATAAGCACAATCAACACATTTGATGGAATGTTGACCTTGACCTTAACCGGATCTAACGGGACAATTGGTCCAAAGCCATTGATGGAGTGCGTCTTGTTATTTAACATAAGTTTATGAACATTTTTATAAACATACTTAATAATGATATACAGTCGAACTTGTACAAGCGACCACGTGTATTGAGCGACCTTTGCCTGAAGCGTCCAGCTTAATTTCCTCAGAGCGTGTTTGTTCTTTATTTATATTGTTTTATGATAGAATTATATTTTTTGCCTGAAATGCGAAATTCGTCCAGATTGTTTGTATTTGAGTTAGTATTAATTGTTGTGTTCCTAAGTTACACCAGATATTGTAATATGTCACATTGTCCAATTTTTGGTTTTATGAAATACAGTAAAATCCCTGAAAGACGAACTCACTGAAAACCGGAATTCTCTGAAAATCGATGATTTTCCAAGTCCCATTTTTTCTTTTCGATAATCAATAGCTATCTGAATACCGAAATTCTCAGAAAACCGTACTTTTGGCCCAGTACGGAAAGGGTCCGGTTTGCAGGGGTTTTAGTGTGCAATGTAAACGTTTCTCATTTTCTGTTTTATTGTTTTTATATGACATATTGTCACTGGGGTTTCACGTCGTTTTCAACAATATTTCAGTTATGTACAGCGACCGGTTCACCTAACCCGTTTTCCTGGGCTGTATACTAACCAGTACTAACTTACCCGTCCACAAGGAGCCGTCAACTTCTCCACATATGGAGGAAAATCGACATTTTTTGTCAAATTTTCATAGAAGGGTATGACCTGCCGCGACCGGGATTCGAACCGGAATGTCCGGGTTACAAGTTCAGCGCACTAAACACTGGATCACAGCCGCAACCTTTTCTTTTTCTGGTAATCGTAAATGTACCTATATATGTAGAAGGATGGAAGTCTTGATAGGAAAGCAATCTCATGAGTTCATCTATTGTATTGGTTGAATACAATGAAAATGGTTATTATGCTCACACTGAAATGTTATTAAAACAATGCATGAAGAAATTCACTGAATAAATGACTAAGATGATGTAATAATTAATTGCAGAAAGAATGAACCATATCTGAGAAATTCAATTATTAGTAAAGGGTTCAGAAGTCGATTGGATATCGGTAAAATGGAGACCCTTTCACTACATTATGAGAAAATCGGTACGATAGTTATCTCCGGTACATACCCTGATGATTGGCATCTTCTTGGTATATCTATTTGGCAGGCTGACCAACAGAAGAGGTATATCATATATTAACCAATATTGTGTAAAGATTTTATTATCATGTCACTAAATTGTAACACTTACAAGTTTATCAGAACTATCGTTCGCCAGTGTACTGTCTACCGAAGACCAGTGTTCGAGGACATGTCGCGCGTTATTGTACTATCATGGGTCAGTACCGGGTAAAAAAGATCGGAATTTGCAGTAAGCTTTAAATCGTCATTGCCAAGTTGGTCATAAACATGTATTGAGATGAACACTTTGCAATATTTTATAGCTCTGCGCTATGTAGACAGACAGACAGACGGACGGACGGACGGACGGACAGACAGACTGCTCGATTTGAATATTGTACTAAATCGACTTTCACTGATTATTTCAGGACTGGCTTTAACGCGTACCATAAGGAGGTTGATAATCACAACACAACCCTATTCTGCGCCTACGGCCATAAATGCTGATGTCTTATATAACGAATAAAACACTTATTCCAGTCATTGTGTTTTCTAAACGAGTTACATTCAATTAAAAGTTAAGAAAATGAAATATTTCAACAACGACCGCTTTTGGGTAAGCCTAAAAGATAACTGGAATTATTTGTGAACTTTGTTCATGGTGTTTAACGTTGCACTAACAGATATGTTCACTTGGCGTCTTTTTACAATTTTAATGGAAGACTTCAGGCGTACAACAAGGTAGAATCACCGACCAACATTAAGCTAGCTGGACAGCTTCCCCACATGTGAAATTTGTCTTATCCCAGGTGAGATTCAAACTCACAGCGGCGAGGGGCTCGTGATTCGACCATTCTAGGATTAATTTATTGTCTTTAATTAGAAGATCAAATAATGTACGTTTGTTTAAATCAATACTCCTAAATCCTCGAACCCATTGGTTTGTGTTCACTTGTACTCACTAGTAGGGGCTGAATCATACGTCATACTTACAATATATCCCCCCCCCAAAAAAAAATGGTCCACAGGCGGTTTCTGAAGAAGTTTGATCGCATTCAAATAAAGTAGGAAACTAACCATGCAGTAAAACACTTTGCCAACAATAATATAATACTGTCCGCCACAATGTACTATACTCTTGTTATACTTAGAACTTTTAAAATACGGATGTGTTGCTAATGTTGCTCATGATACCGGGACATGAAGTGATTACATAACTGTTGTGATTCTATACATGATAATTATGTTGAAATGAAAACTTTTTTGGCATGTTCGAGTGTCTGCCTATAGAGTTGTGATTTTGATCTAGTACCAGCGATTTTCCTGTGCATAAATACATGTACAATGTTTTAGAACATTGGTTTTAATTGAAATAAAACATCACTCTTTACACGGTACATATGTACCGACTTGAGGTATCTCTTGAGATTTGAGGACGTTTCAATGTGCATTTTGTTTTCGATATAATAAGGTGTTATGTAGTATACTGTTACAATGCTCCCATGAAGGCAAATCGACACACAGTCCTCAGATCAGTTGATGTTTAAATTCTATGATCTGTCAGCAACTGTTGTCCTAATTGACAAGTCTGCATTGCCATAACGACTAGTGTCTTTCTATTTCTATATTCTCATACAAGTTGTAACTACTGTGTCAACAATTAAATGATTTCTTAATATCTGATGAAGGTTATTTCTACTAGTGACTAGTGTAAAATGACAGTTTATAGTACACATATTCAGCAGAATTGGATTTCAATGACCAGTAACGCATATGTTTTAGAACTGTAAAATTAATTGAATGATTCCTGGTAATATTTTTTTGAGACGGCCAACTTAATTCAAACATCAACCAACCACTGACTGGTTTATTGTTCATTATTTATACTCTGAAATCGTGCTGGATTTGTGCTGTTTTTGATGTGATTGATGTTTTTATCACATTTTATTTTGACGTAAAATAAATTGACACATTGACTGAACAGCTGACTGCTAATACGGACCACGTCGATACTACACATGAACCACTCCCGCGACCTTGTTGGACCATTCTTAAAAACATTGTTGGTTCGCAGTTACTAGACCAACTCATTAAAAGACGACCTGACACATTAAAAGCGATTTTGACTTTTTCATTAATATTTTTTGTTCTTTATTCTAGCTATTTATTCCCAGTATCAGCATAATTATATAACAGAACAGAATTTTATTATAGACTTATACAAAAGTACAACGTCTTATTACATTATAGTTTACAATATATTCTCATGATCACGTTCATGTACGGCATGTGCAACAACGACAAATATGCAAACATACAACACAGATTCTACAGACAGTAAGGATGGACAATACTACTTACTCGTACTTTCTGGGAGTACAAAATTGTGCTTCTTAATGACAAAGCATATATTTGTATATATGATATATTTGGACAACTTTATCAACAAAGTTTTATTGAGTTTTAAGTAATTCAATAAATTTATGTATAGATGGTCTAACATAATATTATTATAATATTAACAAACAAATACCTACTTACACACTGTAACCGCAAGCCAACACATTTTTAGGACTTACTTTGCGATGTATCATTGTTGTAAGACAATATACATATATATACATATGTGAATATAAGTAGCCAACAGATCGTACCTAATGTAATATAGGACTTTAAGACACAATAGGGCACTGGGCTTAAACAAAAGAGGCAAACGTTTCCGTAAGCATCCATGTGGAACAAGTTTGCTTATCAGATTAGCACTTTACGCTTAAATCGGCGCTATAGAATATAGACGGAGTACTGGACATTTTTGTTTAATATCTTTTTTATTAATCATTTTACAAAATTCAAGTCAACTCTATTCTATAGAAACACTTTAAAACATGAATTGATTCATGGTTAAAGATCTAAAAAGTGTATGCTGTATATTATTTTCAAGAAAACGGGTATTAATAAAGTATACTTCAATAGTAATAAATTTGCGCATTTGTGCCTAACATGCTTTGTTCTATCTGTGAGAAGCGCAAGTAAGCTTCGCAAAAAAGCCGAAGAATAATTCAAGTGAACGTCATGGTAGATGATAAAACTTCCTATCCGAAGATACTGAAAATATACCAACCGGAAATACGAGCAAGATGACTAATACGTTCCCCGGCATAACCTGCAACATGAGCACCTAAACTGTGTCCAATAATATGGAATGTTTCAGCTCCGGCTCCGGACTGTTTAATCAGCCGAGCAATCTGTGCACCGACAACTCTTGTATTAGCTGTAGCCTGCTCATAAGGTAGACCAGCGCCTTTCTGCCAATCTACTGCAATCATGAAATGAATACAAATTGTTCTAATTAGACAGGGTCATTGTAATATATTGTGGATCGTCTGATCATGTTTGGAATTGCTTAGATATACCCAAGATTGTCATTCACTTTACAGAATCATCTGAAATCATTGTTCAACTCGTCATATTACCCCGCAAAAATCTTAAGTTTCTAAATCAAATGGTTTAGAGGATGATACTGAAAGGTTAACGTAAAAATGCCTTCAGTTCACATAGTTGAAGATAAACCTATGGCAATCAGCAGTTCTTTGGTCATATTCTGTACCCATGGTCTGTGTCCATTGTGGGTGAATCCATGAACAATAAATTTGGTAGGTCTTGAGCTTATAAATCCGGAAGCTTCTATTGTAGACGCTGAAGAGGGGTTTATAACTCGTTCTTGTGGCTGTTCTCTGAGTTTCAAAAATATTATTTTTATAATGATTGTTTGATATTCAAAATATGATAATACAGTCAAACCTGTGAACAAAGGCTACTTTTGGGAAAGGCAAATTGTGGTCTTTATTGACAGGTGGCCTTTATTCGGAGGTCAGTTTGTTCTAAATAATCAATGATGTTTTTTCAAAGAATGACCTATATTCACAGGGTGATATTTATTGCGGAGGTGAACACAAACAAGAAATACAAATCTTTAATGTAATAACAAATCATGTTACAAATTCAGTTCATTCAACAGGGTTCTGAAATAGTTTACTTTCTAAATGAAGAATAGACAACACCATCTTCTCCATTTTTGTTCGCCATTGCTCTGTTTTCATTGTAGCTAACCAGTCTTCATCATATAATTTCAGTTTTTGCAGAGCTAGAAGTTCGGGACAGATGTTATTTGTGATGGGTGGTCAACCTCACACCCGTAACATCCTTGCTTTATTACATCGCCAAATAGAATCAGTAGCACTATCAACAACGTCCATCGGTCAACTGGTCATTAAGGAAAGATTTTAGTAAAATAACGCTTTGATTTAAGTCACAGAGAGAAATAAACTGGTACTCAGTCCATTCTTTAATAAAATATGACACGAATGTTCCGACTTTTTCACAGTCAATGATAGTTTGTTTTCAATTTTGCACTGGATCTGTCGCAAAACTGGTGACCACTGTACAGTTTCTAGCCCGTTTTTTTGAAAACAGTTTAATGTTTCCTCCGTAAATTGGAGCTGTGCTTGTGCCGTACTGCATACCATGAAAACAAATATTAGGATAAAATATCATTCAAAGGGAAGTAACTCACTTAAATTTATCGTTAGTCTTAAATAAATTATCTCCCTTGGATATGTTTCTAATTTATTAGAACAATTACAATGAACTAATTATTTGTATCAGACAATTCAAATTATTATTTCTTAGAACAATCTATTTCCTAGACAAAGTATAAAATTTCTACTTGTATAAATTCCTATACGTTCCAACAAGGGATGTAATTTTAGCTTAACGTGAGATGAAATTATGAAAACGAAGAGAAACTATGTCTCCCATCCGATCCCTATTTGTCATATCGCTATGAAGACAAAATCAATTCATACAAATGAAGTCGGACCATTTTATCAAAACATGCCACAAAAGAACAGTCTACCGTTGAGTTCGGTTAAATAGAGGTCTGTAAAACCATGTTGTGTCCGCTCCGGACAAGGATTCTACAGTACTTATGGATGCTACAGTATTGAAATACAAAACGAATTATTTCACTTTGTGGTCAACAAACTGCTCACTGAATTTTTCCATGAGCACTGTTATGACGCCAAGTATAGTATTTCTCCATTTTAGCCTATGAATTTATTTAACCGGTACATTCAATGAATTTACTAACGTGGAACAACTTGGATGCGATATGCAAGCCGACCAATTTCAGCCAATCACATTGCTCCTGACTTCATTGGTCAATCAGAGAAACAAGCAGTGCAACACTGCACACACTTCTCAAGAACAGAATTAGACATTAAAATTAAATTAAACCCACAAGTAATAACGGCTCTAGTGGGTTTAGTATTGATCATAACAGAAATTTGACGTTTAAATCAGAAAACAAACGATCATCAAATCCAGTTGTCAAGGAAATCTTAAAATACCCGAGAGATGCCAGCGGTTACACACGTCAGCGCCATACCAGATGCTAACGATTGCCAGTTAATATAACTATATTAAATAATCCATTTATTCAGTTATAGGTCAGTCCTATTGAAAACAAATGAAATGGCTTGTTTCTGTATTGTTTACTTATTACTTATTAGGCGATACAATATTGTTGTAGATTAGGGACTTTTGATGAGAATATTGGTACCAGCATATATAAAAAGACTGGGGAAAATATCTGTGAGTTCGATGTACATATATAAGTTATGGTGGCATATTTCTGTATAAGATAATCAGAATATTTTTGCGAAAATCTACCAGATATTCATGAAAAACGAGGACAATTTTCACGAAATTTCAATAACTTTTCATAACGAGATTTTTTCACCAGATAGCAAACGTACTTATAAAGTGGACGATAAAATACTTTCATGAAAATGAAACGTTTTTTTTTCACGAAAACTTAGAAAGCTGTCGCGAAAATTTACTCGCTAAGTGTATGCAGAAGTATGCCACCATAATAGCTAGTTTATCTGGCCATTTCTGCATATTAGTTTTGGATAAGAAGTGTATGGTATCGCTAGGCACGGGAGTATCTGAAGTTTCATTTGTTGACAACAGTGTGTTATCAATTTAATAAATTTTAATTTTAACAAATCTATAACATTTCAAAGACATTCATTATACGTATAAATGTATAGTATATGTTTTTGATTACAAGTTTTAAAATTCTATGATTTCTGTACCGTACCTCCTATTTGCCTCATATCGCTAGCTTGTTTTTTCATGACATGGATGGAACGGTTATGGAATCAAAGCGTCATGAAAGAGCGTGTGCAGCTAAATGACATGTTATCGCATTATGCTTCATCTGTCGTCATTGATAAAAAATAATGTCTAGACGCACAAAATGACTCATGCTGACAATTTGCGAGAAATAACGTATTTTGGAATCTGTCTTATACATATTCTTACGTATGTCAGTTGTCAATGAAGCAGTTTTCACATATAAGTTGAGGTCGAAATGTCATAAACACTAGCATTGACGTAAAATATGCCTACAATGTATGGAATCGTCGAATTATAGATTTACCATTTTCCTGCGACAATAAACATTAGAAGAAACAGTTTTTTATGCAGGTTATATAATTATATGACACTTTTCAGACATTTATCTTACACTCGGAACTCTGATTGCCGAGTAGTATATGTGTTACTTTCTACATAGTATACGAAAGTACTGTCAAACCTGTGAACAAAGGCCACCCTTAGGAAAGACACATTGCGCCCTTTATTGACAGATGACCTTATTCGGAGGTCAGTTTGTTCTAAATAATAAGTGTAGGTTTGTCCTTATTCACAGGATGGTCTTTATTCGGAAGTGACCACAAACACAGGTTTAACTGTATACGTCATCATAATTGAACAAAGAAGAGACAAATCCTTCATTATACGAGAACACAAAGAGCTCCCCGAATCATACCTACCAACCCAAAAGACTTTGAAGGGGTCCATGGGGCCATGTAGGATCAAGTGATACGTCGTATTGAGTCATGTTGTCAGACAAAGTAAGGAGTTTTTATAGTGTCAAGTCAAGTCCAGTGCTAAATGATATTGGCTCAGGCTAGACACCATATTAAGTCAAGTGATTGACTCAGATCAGAAGTCGCTCTATCAAGTCAAGATAGGAATCATATGAACTCCACTAAGCAGCTAAAATAGTCAAATAGGAAATGATATTGACTCAGATTGAACAAGTCAGGGATAATACTGGGTCAATATGAGGAGCAATGTAGGGTCAAACGAACACTTTTAATTTATTCAGATTGCGAAATAATAGGACAGCCAGGTTAGCAAATTCCTGTCTTGAATCATTCAAACCCTTTGTTGATTGTCGAAGTTCTGCCATTTTCTAATCCAAAGTATCAATAAAACAATATTTCGCGCTACAAGTAAATATTGACCCACTATGCCAAGGGATGCCATTACATTTCTGATATACACAATAATAACTGTTAAATACGTTTTTAAGCTCTGTAAATAACGAATATAATGTCGAAATAAATAAAAATTGAACGCCATTTACCCAACACAAGACAAGAGCGCTAGTCGAGGTTCACGCGTATAATAAGTTACATACGTGTTATATTAAATTCTAAATAAAGTCTCTACCCATTCAATCAAAATTAAACAGTTGGAAAACAAATTAACGTGTTAATCAGTAAGTATATGAGCACAATGATAACAATAAAAAGTTTTTTTCTGCCGTGCCATTATTTGGAGAGCTTTGTAAACGTTATTCATGGTTAATACTAAATGCAGACTTATCAATCCGTCGAAACTGGTTGTTGTGACAACCTTATACCTTATAAGAAAAAGTACTAATAGGCTTGAGACGAATCGATGAAATGTACGAATCGACTTGGGACTTATCAGATGAAAAAGTATGAATCGGCTTGGGACGAATTAGGGGAAAGTACGAATCGACTCGGTACAAATCGAAGGAAAAATTAAAATTTCTTAGGACGAATCGTATAGAAAAGTATACATTTGACTTGGGATAAAAAGGACAAACAGGCCAGTCGGGAATCGGGATCATGACCGTGCGACCACATACACGCATCATGAGATCTATGTTTTAATTCTCATTACTGAAAAGCAAGAAAAAAATAGTAAAGTGTAAACTTGCGCACATATCTCAATTACATACATGTAGAAAAGCTAATGTGCTGCTCACCTCTTGCTGATCAACAACGTGCTATTGACACCTTTGACGCAATATATGTTTTGGCTGCGCAGCCAGTGGAAGGTTATCAATGTGCTTATCTAGAAATAAACCATAAATATTTACGTTTAATAATTAGAAATCAGAATGACACAATCCAGACATTTAATAATACATAAACAAAATTTGATTTTTTGACTGATTTAATTTACAATAATATAAAGATTTGCTATTTTAAGTGTTTCAAGATGTAACATTTATACCTGGCTGACGTAAAAGTCTCCGGGGCAAAATAAGTAACTATAAAATCAATTATCCATCATATACGTATACATGTATATATATGATAAATGTGTACGTGATCCGTGTGGTCATTTTACGCCCAAATTCATTATTATACACCAGCCTACTAGTCCCCTAAGGTCTGTAAATGAAAACAAGCGCGGCCACAGCAATAATTCTTCATTATATTCTGTTAGTGTCATCAATATTTTATTAAACCATAGATGAGCACTTTAATCAATGATGAATATATTAAATATTCAATTGGTATAGACCCTCATCAGTTTGTACAGTGCATATAATCAATCACCCTTGTATATGTATATATGATATACATGTTTTTGGTCCGTGTGGCCATTTTAGGCCTAATACACCATATACACTATCCCTTCAACGTGCTAGCCCCCCCCCCCCCCCTGTGGGATTAACCATGTTCAGGATATATCAACAAGCAGGTAAGTATAATCATTGTGAAGAGCTCATCGAAACAAAAAAATGACACCAGCATATCAACATTATCAAAAATTGAGTTACTGGGTTGTAGAAACAAACCGACAAAACGTAGAAGCTAAATCAGCAACAGTTTGACGGCTGTCTCTGTTTTATTGTTCTGTTATAGTTGTTAAGTAACATTTCTCAATCTATCTAAATGGTCAGTAGGCTAACCTGACGTAACAAATAATATCATTCTGTCATCATTTCATGAAATCTCCATTTCATGAAATCTCCATTGGCATTACCCATTCTCATATTTAAAGAGATCTCATAGTTGCTTCAAAACATCAAATAGCGATCATTATGTTTTTTTTAAACCAATGAAAAGCCATTGCATGAAATTTTGGTATAGAGTCAGTATGTTGCTAAAATCATTATTCCTGATCATGGATATCAAACATACCTTTTTACGGTGATGTAGGCATTCTGAAAACTTGTTTGACCTCCAAACATGCACATTATACCATATATGACGAACGCGGCTTACTTGTTTAGTTTTACCATAAACAGTTGACAGATTTGGTAAGAAGTGGCTGATCTTAGTTTTGGACAATTCTGTGTATTGGTTCTTCTAAGCAAAGTATATTTTACTGTCAAAGTACGAAGCTGTATGTTATTGACGAATTGCGCATGTCTTGTTTTATTCATTTGATATTATATATGCGGAATCATTATGGTCTCAATATCATAGAGTTGTAAAATCGTACATACTCCAGCAATGTTACCATAAATGGCAAACTTCAAAAAATACTTTTCCATAATTAAAAATGTTTATTGAAATTTTGACATCTCTTATTGAGGTAAGTTTCAAGTAAAAGGTCGCATCTCGGTGAACGTATCTCCCATTTCTGGAACAATTATACATGTACAGTAAAACCTCACATTGCAAACACCTCAACATTACGACCATTATAGAGTGTTATTGCAACCACTTATTTTCGTACTGGCTTTCAATAACTCCACTGTAACTCAACTTGGTAATGGGACCACCTTGGTAGGCAATTTAATTCGATTTTCGGGCCCCGAAATAATCGAGGTTTATTGTATATTGATTCTATTCTAAGAAAGAAGCAGGTATACAATCAAAAACCACATAGAGGTTGTGTTTTATTCCAGGCTAATATTTTCAAAGCCATGGTCATATGGCGACTTTTCAGCTTTAACATTGCAGGAAGAACCCAGGCTTACACCAGGGTAGAACCACCGACTTTCCGTAATTAGCTTGACGGCTTCCGAACAAATGTAACAACCACTCGATCACAGAACCCCCTCTCCAAAGATCTCGGTCCTTAACGACCACAGAACCCCCTCTCCAAAGATCTCGGTCCTTAACTAGGGAAAATAGGACAAAAATCAAGCAGAAACGATATTTGTTTTTGTTTGTTTTTATGTGTCTTATTGTCACTGGGTTTCAACGCCGTTTTTCAACAACTTTTCAGTTATATACGGCGACCGGTTCATCAAACCAGTTCATTGGACTGTATACTAACCAGTACTAACATAACCTTTCACAAGAAGCCGGCAACTTCTCCACATATGGAGGAAAATCGACATTTTTGTCAAATTTTCATAGAAGAGTATGACCTGCCGCGACAGGTTTCAATTTTGACACGTAATATTCAAAACACATTGTTAAGCTAAAATCACAATCATTTTCAGTTAAACTTAAAACCAAGTACCAAACAAATAGGTAAATAAATAATAATAAAAGATAAAAAATAGAAAAAAACGTAGTACATGTATTGAATCTGTCACTTAGCGACTTGTTCAACTTTAAGACCACCCATACATGTACATGTAGTTCACTTTATTTAGAAACATTTTAAAATACTTTTTCTATATTTCAACTTGATAATGAGGCCACCTAAATATTGAGACCGTTCAGATTGGTCCAAGAGATGGTTTTAATATCGAGGTTTTCTGTTTTTAGGGTAGTAAAATGTGCCCCTTAAATGAAGGACCAGCGCGTTGAAAAAGTTGCGGACACCAAGCCAGATTAGAATAATCTTGCAAAATGGATGCACATGTACCAGTATTAATTCATAGATCAATGCGTATAAAACTTGATTTCTTGAAAAATTTGGATGAATTTCGGATAATTACAGTAAAACCTCAATTAACGACTTCCTCAATATCATCATCCATTTATTTGGTCTAAAAGGTGATCTGAATATTGAGGTCTTACTGTACACCATTGTTGAAAAGTCAGTCTTTGCTTCGGGCTCCATAGAATCTAATTCTCCGACAAATACTTCATTCTTCAAGACGCGCCTTTTGGGAAGATATGGTACTTTTAATTCAATTGTATCGAACATTCGTTATTACCTCCGTTTATTAGACAGCTGTGATTTATTGGTTCAAGAAGCTACTACATCTGAATTCTGTTTCATCCCGCCGAGACTGTGCTGTCACAGTGACCCAAAGACATCAGTATCTGTCCCTGTGCTAGATTTCGGATACTTAGTACTCCAAGAAAGAAATAGATCTATTCACAGCGTTGTTGGATATTCTCCGTCTCACTAATACCCTATTAAATTTATTTTCCATTAAAGATGGTGGTAATAATTGTTAAAATAGTTTATGATGTAATTCGCTGATGATATTAGTGCAGAATTACACGGTAGGAAACATTATTATGATTAAGAAATCTACCACGTAATCTTATCGGAGTGTTACCGTAGAAGACGCATCTCGCACGAGGTATGTTGTGCGTGACACTAAGAAGGAATCATAACGAGCGAATATGTACAATGGTACAATATAATGAGCAATTCTATGGCGATACAAGTTAATGAGCAATTTTGTGACGATACGATATAATGAGCGATCCTACGACAATATGATATAATTAGCGAGTCTACGACGATACGATATAATGAGCGATCCGATGACGATACGATATAATGAGCGATCCTACGACAATATGATATAATTAGCGATCCTACGACAATATGATATAATTAGCGATCCTACGACGATACGATATAATGAGCGATTCTACGACGATACGATATAATGAGCGATTCTACGACGATACGATATAATGCTGGCTTTCGCACTGCTTGACTTTCAGTTTAATGAACTTACAGCTTAACCCCTAAAAACCGGATTCCCTGAAAACCGGATTTCTCTGAAAATCGGACGATATTTCAAATCCCATTTTTTTCTCTTGTATAATCAATAGTCATCTAAAAATCGGAATTCTCAAAAGACCGAATTTTAGCCCAGTCCGGAAGGGGTCCGGTTTTTAGGGATTATACTTTACTTATATACGTTGTGTATATACAACCTTTCAGACCGTTTCAACAATTCCTCCATATTTCAACTAGATGATGTGAGAAATTCAATATTAAGCCCTTTCTCCTTCGATCCAATGGGTGGTCTTCGCATCAACGTTTTATTTATTGCGACAATAAAGAGAAAATGAAAGATCCACGCGAGTTAAGGAATTGACCCTTAAATGGTAAACGAGCCAGCACAGTTCTAGAAAGGTCTAGTATAGACACACTTTATTCCACAGTACAGTGTAACCTCTCCAAAGCAACATCCTTTGGGAGAAGCAAACTTGTTGTTGGGAGGTTAAATCGAACAGAGGTAAAAATCATGCTGCTGTTGTAGAAGGGTGGTTGTTGCTCAAGAGAGGGCCGTTCTGGAGAGATTGCACTGTACTTACTTACCTCAATTGGCGATTATCTGATTAGAGTTGTTTACAGAAGGTTTGAAAGTTCAAATGTCGCTCAATACACAAGTATTAGAGTATGCATGTACCAGAAACTGTCAATCGGAAAATATCTTTGCAAATCTCTTGTACTCTTACAAGTACAAACGTACTACGTCACCAAGCTAATTTAAAGTTAATGTTATATTAGGAGGAGCGAAATTTATTTAATTCTCATTCCTTTATTGCTCCAAAACTTAATAATATACCCACAGTCGTAAAACTTAAATATTGATGCTTAGTAAGAATACTCTAAATAATAAATACACAGTAAAACCCCCACATTACGACCACATCAACATTACGATCATCGTGTTCAATCGATCACTTATTTTCGGATCAGCTTGCAATAACTTCTCTACAACTTCATTTGATAATGAGACCACCTCATCATTACGACCGTTTTTTTCTGGTCTCGACGTTGGTCTCAATCTCGAGGTTTTAGTGCACATGTACTAATAGTTGAATCATTGAATAAAATTTGTCATCAGTTTTTCTGCTAAGCCATTTATTCCTACTACACACTGAACAGAACAAATAAAATATGTACTCAGCAAATTTACGATATTACATTCCCAAATATTGACTAAATTACAAGAAGAAAATAAATACACTTAATGCATATTACATCAACATTTTAACCCTTTATCCTAAGCAATTTACAATTTCGTAAGATATCATTACCCAATAATAGGGGGTCGGAAAAAATTTAACTGATTTAAAATGCAGTTTACTGAAGCAATTACAATCAGCGTGTATATGATGAAATATTGAAATAATCTATAAAAAATCTAATAGTAGATGAACGTGTTGTGTTGTGTTGTGTCGTTTCGTGTCGTGTCGTGTCGTGTCGTCTCGTGTCGTGTCGTGTCGTGTCGTGTTGTGTCGTTTCGTGTCGTGTCGTGTCGTGTCGTCAGGTGTCGTCTCGTGTTGTGTCGTGTCGTGTCGTGTTGTGTCGTGTACGAGACAGAGAAAACTCACGAAGAAACTTTTGTAAAAAAATGAGTCACAAATGTTAATTTGGAGTTGCTTATCTTTAAAAACGTTCCTTCATTGTCATTGTTAAACCGATACCCTTGACTCTGGTTGTGCACTGGAACATGGAACGGGGACCAGTTTATGTCATTGTTAATCTACGGTGTTCCGTTGAGGCCATCGTACCGTTGTGCCATAGGCAGCATACTATCACACTATCGACATTGTACCATCACGTCAGTAATCTCAAGCCCTATGGTACGATGGCCTAAACAGGACACCGTACTTATCAGTGTGCCGTAGGAGATATACAAGTCGTCCTTGCTATGTGGACAACGATGTTAACAGCAAGACTGCTCTAGTACATTGTGTCAACATTCTTTGCCCATAAAAATCATAGAATATTGCACAATGCTTCCGTAATTGAAAAAAAGGAATCCTTGAGATAAATTTTCTGGGATTATTGCCGCAACATCTAGTGATCGATAAAGAAGAGAACAACTCTACTATTTATGGAAGACCGGAAAAGTAAAAGTGCAATGTCACGTCTTTATTAACCAACGCTCAGTTTAAGACAGGAGACATTAATTTGCAAGTCCATTAATCTCGGGTAATTGCAAACATCATCAACGCAAATATTTTAGAATACAGTGCAACCTCTCCAGAGCAGCCCTCTCTTAAGCAACAACCTTCCTTCAACAACAGCATGATTTTTTCCCAGTAGCTAGTAATTTAACCTCTCAATAACGACATAGGGGTGTTGCTTGGGAGAGGTTGCGCTGTAAAATGTTATATAACTTCTTCCGAAGCATGATCAATCATCGGCTAAAAACATTCAAACATTCTGAATGTGTCACTGTAAACTAATAGATTCTATTCAGCCCATGCTCTTGTTCATTCTACACCAGGTCTTATCGAAGATGTAAATCTGTAGAGACAGTCCGCTTTCGGCCACTTGAATTATGTGGGAAATATGTCCGTCTTTTTCTCGGTGAGAGGTCAAAGTTGAACCGTTACGTCTGTGTGGTCTCTCGTCACAAATAAAGCTGGGAACGCTCGGGTCAGATTTTATACATTCATACTTACATACAAACATACACGCCCGAAGACAGACGATAAGACAAAGCTCGTTAATTTCCCTCATGCATTAAGTTTAATTGTCCAAATGGCGAATATATTCATCACGTGGCCGCTCGAAATTACGAAATATTGCTTGATCGATGAAATAAGGGCAAGGTTTTATTCTTTATCGTTTATGATATTCGTTTTAATTCATCTACATGCATACATGTTTTCTAATTCATCGAAATGGCGATGTTAATTTCAGTTCGCGCGACCTAGAAGATGTCGCCTATTTCAAGCTGTCGTGTACGTGTGACACAAATGGGAACCATAAAGAGACGAATGAACCTTATAAGACACATGAGATAAGCGGTACAGTGGGCATTGTAAACCTGTAGTTCAAACAGATTTTCTGATATAAGCGGTATATGATCGACTTTCATCAAATACAGTCAATGTTGTGTTTGCAGCCACCTCCGAATGAAGGCCACCCTGTGAATAAAGACCATTCTTTGGAATACCGTCATTGATTATTTAGAACGAACTGACCTCCTATAAAAGTCATCTGTCTATAACGGTCACATTTTGTTTTTCCCAAGGGTGGCATTTGTTCGCAAATTTATCTTTGCTTTACACAGGTTTGTTATCAGTCTATTTGTCGCGATACTAATTTGAAAATATGCATCTACCAAAAAGAAATATCATTATTTCAAACCGTAACACCAGTTCTTGGCAATGGACGTAGATATGACAATAACCTGATAGATGTAGGACTTCATGCGTGCAATCAGCTCTATACACTAATATATTGTCAATTAACCACCGACAATCAACACATATTCTATTGTATAATCATGAAAATACAATGGACTCCCGTTATCTGGAACTCAGTAAACTCGAACAACCCGGAAAACTGGAAGTCATTCTCCGGTCTAACTAACTTACTAGTATTGCCTGAGAATTGTAGATGTGGAACCAGCTCTAAACATATCTAATCCAGGTTATACCCATTCGTTTTGTAAACTTGTCATTTGAAAAAAATCTGAACTCTTGGTCTGGGAAGAAGCCTTTGCGATCTAGTACTTACTAATTCTTTGAATGCTCAAAGTTCGACTCCCACCCAGGCCAATCAAATTCCGCATGTGAGGAAGCTGTACAGTTGGATTATGAAAGATAGTCGGTTCTACCCAGGCTTACACCTGAGGTCTTCCTTCATCGTTAAAGCTGAAAAGACTGTTGGTGCCACGCTAAACCCCCGCGAAAAAAATGGTCGAAAAGTCGCGGCGTGGGACAGATATTTCTTGCCACAAATTGATTGTGCAAAGATATCATTATTCGTTTTCTTGCTCTTATTTGATCAATACGTCATGGAAAGTAGGCAGTAGCTATTGCTTACAGAATGTCAAGTTCTGGTGGTAACAAACACACAGCAATGACTTAGGTTATGTAAATACGCCACATACACCCCCGAAAATAATGAAAGCATGTTTGATAAATTGCATCGAACGAAAGAACGGACGGACGAATGGATGCTGTTCGCGCAGATTACGAAAACGACAATGTATACCATGGAACATTTAACATCTTCGTTCAGTTCTAGTACTTTCAACATAATACGCAAAAACTTTGCGAACAAAAGACAAAAGCAGAATCTAAGAAAAACACATTGTGTAGCTTAAAATAACTCGAGCCGGCGGCTTTTAGTTGATTTTGTTATTATAATCGACTTCATCTATATCTTGCAGATCACGTGCGTAAAATACCACATGATATTGGTCAATTATCCTAATAGTCATTGATTTCAGCATGAAACAAAACAATGCATTTTTAAGACGCCTTCATCATTTGACACCCACTTACGTAAACAGATGAATAACACGAGATCTTTGATCAGGCTCTTCACCTGTCGACGCAGGACATACGGAAACATAGTATACGGGATATAGAAATAGCAATAGAGTTGGACAATACGCGTCATAAATTAACAAAAGTCTGGGCACTTCTCGTTTTGCGTTCGGCTGTACATATTTGTTTACAAGTACACGTTCAGACAGCGTGGGTGTAAGTATCATTTAATGGACTTAACGATGCGCCCCCTGCGTCCAGGATATAAAAGAGAAATTAATCCTTCTTATGCTCGCAGAGCAACGATTTCTATCCAGAGTTGTCGTTCGTTATCCGTCACATACATCTCTGTCAACGTCTGGAAAGTAGTTCAAAAACGTGTCCGGGTCTCCTTTAGTTTCCATCTGATACGCAGAATCACACTTTTGTTTCTCTAAAGGTACATTTGTTGTCATAAATTTACTTGATTACCTTCGATTTCTGCGTTTCATTTCCATTTAAGCGGCGTAACTTTGTGACCTAACTACCAAAAGCAAACAAAACTCTCCGTCGAGAAATAGTGCGCTTGATAAATAAAATAATTACTCTGATTTTCTGGTAAATTATAGCATCTTTTGTCTCGAATGTATTGTGCAAACCAATTGCTTCCCTTAGCTTAAATTTTTTGCACCATTTGTGGCTTTATTTCTTGTTTTACAAGAATTTTGTAAAAAAAAAACTGAGACGTTGACGGAGATGCGTGTGAGGGAAAACGAACGACAACTCTGGATAGAGATTGGCAGAGAAATTAAACTAATGAGTTGATAAACCAGCATAAGGCTAAGAAAAAAACATGTTTACGGTAACTTGAACAAAAAAATAGGATGGATAGGTCGCAATTTTTTCTGTTACCTTTCTTAACACAATTTTCATACTTTAGAGGTACTATTCGTCCCCAACTATTTTCGTACTTTGGATTTTTCTGTTAGAAATTTAAGGCTAGGCGTCAAACGTCAAAAGTAGGGTCGTACGGGTAATTATAACACGAATTGTTTTTGGCCAACCAAACTTCATTAAAACTAATGATCAAGATTTGACGTAAGACATAAACCTTGTATACCTCTTGTAACCGTCTCATAGCGTTCCGCGACAATTATTTTCTTAAGAAACATTGGAAGCTAAGATACGATGTCTGTTTTGTTTATTGAGACATTCTATATATAGACTATTTTAATGTATGTCTACATTTCCTTGAAATTAATGGTACAATTTAAATATCTCGCCTCACATGGAAATTAACACCTTATTTTAATTTGATACATTACACTGTTATGTCAAGAGGGATAATTCACTGTTTTGTGTTTCACTTACTAGTTCCTATCAATACAGCAAACATTGAGAGGCAATACGTGCCATGCAATCATGAATCGGATAGCAGTTTGTGAGTTTGATGAAGTACCATCGGAACACTTCGGTCGATTCCGTACCTCCATTAGACGTAGTCGGTTAAGGTGCGCCGAATGAACTAGAATGACTAATTATCTACCCTCAGTGTTCCTTCCTAATTTGTAAACTGGTCCCCGTTCCATGTTGCAGTGCACCTAAGGCACTCTGTATAACCTGGGTCAACAGGAACCAGTTTAACTACATTGTTTGAGAACAGCACAATCATGCCTTTAGGGTGGTAGACATTATTGAGAAAGAACGGTGGCTAGTTTGAACACACGTAAACTTCTGATATGTAAATATTCCTTTGTGAGTTGCTCTGTGACAGAAAAGACATTTTTTGTTTCAAATCATCATATGATTTAGTCAGGCCTCCTTCCAAATTATGCATAATGTGGATTGAACTTTTTCTGTAATTATTAAAATAATGTAAATATTGATGAATCATCAAAATCTTTCAGAACAAATGACATATGCGGCTACTCACGATTTGAAAAGATCGTCCACCTACCATAATGAAACGCAGCAAAACTTAGGCATTAAGACCATCTTTGGGACAAAAAAAAACGGTCGAAGTATTGAGATAGTCTCAGTATCCATGACAGTCGAAATATAGAGGAAATATTAAAACCCAGTACGAAATTAAGCGGTCGTTGTAACGGTTTGTCTTGGTATTGAACATATTACACTCTAACCTGTGTTTGCAGCCACCACCGAATAACGGCCGCCCTGTGAATAAATGTCGGCTTTCGAAAAAACATTGTTGACTATTTAGAACAGACTGACCTCCGTGTAAAGACCACCTGTCAATAAATGTCACAGTTTGTCTTTCTCAAGGGTGGCCTTTGTTCACAGGTTTGACTGTAAATATGATTTCACTGTTCATTATACATTTTGTATTTATCTTATCGGTCAGTAAACTTGAGACTCAGTATATAAATGTAATTTATCTATGCCACAACACGCACCTAGTCTGACGTGGTGTAATTATTAAAATGCGTTAATTACGTACGTCTGAACAATGGCGCAGTTTCTTAAATAATGATTTAAACATGTTTTCGTTAACAAAAATGATAGAATTGTGGTTTATGTTCAAATACCAGACGAATGCATAATGCGCTTTGATTATAAAAATCTAATCTAACTTTTATTAAACTTAAATAAGGACTACGGAAAAGTACAATATAGTTAAACCTCGATCATTTGACAGCCGTTTATTCGAAATTGATAAACAATCGAGCGACAATACATTTTACAAGGATTGGGACTCCAAAGAGTTTCATGACATTTTACTGAATTCGAATAATACTAGGGATGACCCAAAAGTAACAGGACAGCCTCTGTATTTTTTTTTTTGTAAGTTATATCATTTCCATGAAATTTTGCATTGATACACATCCACCCTAACCAATCTACACTGATGTTCTCTCCGGAAAGAGATATTATTTGTTGTTATTTCGTTGTTATGACTTAAGATAAGGCGTAAAAAATAGGTTTGTTTCCGGTTACCCGACCGACCTCTCTTTTACCAGCCGACTCAAAAAAAATTTACGGCATCCAAATCTTAGTGCTATATTGTAATTTTCACCCCAGTGTTATGTAAATATATATATATATGTAAAAAAAAAACGTAAAAGAAAAAATTCCCTTCCTACCGACCCATATTTTTTTGGACATGCAACCGGAAACAAATCTTTTTTGGGTTTAGGCCTTACGTAAATTTTCAATATTTCTGCTTTTTTAGATAAATTTCGTACTAAAGACTGAAAACCTTGTTTTACATTCATACGGTATAAACTCCGTCCGGTTATTTCTGGATCACCAATCGTGTATATGTTGTAAAAGTTATATACACTGTAAAATCAATGCAAACTTGGTGGTTTTAATATTGGGGTCGTCTCGTATTCAAGTTGAAATATAGGAGAATACAGCTAAAGGGTCCGGAAATGGGTGGTCGCAAAGTGGTGCTCTAAATATTAAAATGGCTTAACGAGGTTTAATGGAAAAAAATTGAAAACAGAGAAAAAATGAAACATAAATTGAAGTGCATACAATTATTTCAGACTAGATAAACACCATGGATACATTTTTGTCTCAGATTAGATAAACACCATGGATACATTTTTGTCTCAGATGGCAAAGAAACTGTTGTTGCAATAAATTTAACTTTAAACACCAATTTGGTCTTTGTTTTATCTAATTCCGAGACAGAATGATTTAAACCTCGTGGGATTACACCAGACAGTGATTTGTCTTCATTGTCTGAAGAAAGACATTCAATGTATTATGGACGAACCAAATACAGTCAAACCTGTGTTAGAAGCCACCTCCGAATAAACACCACCCTTTGAATAAAGGCCACTCTTTGTAAAACCGTCACAGATTATTTACAACCGAGTGACCTCCGAATAAAGGTCATCTGTCAATAAAGCCCATATTTTGTCTGTCCCAAGGGTGGTCTTTGTTCACAGGTTTGACTAAATGCTTTCGTGCTTGTAAAGTATTGGAAACACGGTCGTAGTTAAATGCATTTCTTAAATATGTATAATATTATGATCAGCAAAAGAAAAAATTGGTTCTTTGTCAATCAACACAATTATATTCTATAATACAATTATGAATATACAATAGACTACCGTTGTCTGAAACTTGGTAAACTCGAACAACCCGGAAAACTACAACACATTCCCCGGTTCCGATTGCTTATCTTATACAGTGTAACCCCTCCAAAGCAACACCCTTTTGGAGAAGCAAAATTATGTTGCTGTTGGGAGATTGTTGGTCTAGAGGGGTTAAATTAATAGTTAAATCGTACAGTGGGAAAAATAGTGCTATTGTTGAAGGGATGTTGTTGCTAAAGGGAGGGCCACTCCGGAGAGGTTGCACTGTATGTTGTATATACATTTTGCAGTTCGACTCTGTATGGCTGGAACCATATTAACTCGAACATAAACTGTCTTACCCATGAAAATTCGAAAAAATGTCGATTTTGTTCCATATGTGGAGAAGTTGCCGGCGGCTCCTTTTGGAAGGGTAAGTTAGTACTGGTTAGCATACAGTCCAGGAAAACGGGTTAGGTTAACCGACCGCCGCATATAACAAACAAATGCTGAAAAACAGTGTTAAACCCAGTGAAAAAAACAGTAGTTCATCTTTATATCCCGATTCTGTCTGTATAGAGTCATTAGGCTTAGTTTTTAACTTTTAAAGCTCTTAAACCATTAGTTTTAACCATAGTAGTACTTTAGTTATGCACGGCTGTCTTCTGATTGAACTGATGTCACCTAAATTCCAACCAGAACTATTAGTGTAGTCTGAGAATCGTAGATGAAAGACAGATAATAGTTTCTGAAATCTCTTATGCCAAAACAACTCGGAAGACAATGTATTTCATTAGGAATGAAAATGTATGTTTCAGGTTACACACTCATTAAAAATAGGGTAGCTAGGTAGGGATTTTTTTATTTTATTTCTTTATTATTCTTGAAAGCCGCTATTGCGATTATTTTAAGGTAAAAAAGTGAGACAGTGGATGAAGTGAGGAAGCTGTCCAGCTAGCTTATGGAAGGTTTGTGGTTGTACCTGAGGGTACACTAGCTGTTGGTACGATTTCAAAGCCTAATGAAAACAAACAGTAAGGAAAGTACTGGATTTATGAAATAATTGTCCCATTAGATCAATAACCAATTTGTCACTGAATGTAGCATTACGTAGTAATATTCGTGTTCTTTTAAAACAACAGATGTATATTTTTGTAACGAACGATCAATGTTTAGTGAACAACAATTACAGCATATTTCGCGATTAGTGTGAACAATAAAACGGTAGACAATGAATTAATATTTCTAACCACATAAATGCAAATAATGTGTTTCATATTGTAATAAACAATGAATGATCGATCGTATATGATATTTACATTTATTTCTTAAGTAGTCATTTATGTTAAACAAAGAGTACCGTTTCATTATGTTACAGCAAAACCTCATTCAGAGACAATTCGGTATTATGACCACTGTAAAGTTTGATTGCTCATTTTCGGACCGTTTTCTACATTTTTGTACTAGTTAAGTTTAAACATATTTATTTCAAGTCCACCGCCGTAGCTACACTGAGGCACACCGATGCGCGTGGATATTTGGGCAGGTAATGGGGAGGGGGGAGGCAGGTTTATTATGGTAAGCCTTCCTTTATGACTAGAAATGCCCCAATAACCAGAGGCGTTCTAGTAAAAAAGAAATCCGGGGAGCATGCCCACGGACCCCTTTGCATCGGTTCAAATATGGGTCTGGCTACGGCACTGAAATCATTAAACATCCACATGTACATAATAAAATATTACATTTATAAGGAAAGGATCTTTTTATATTCGAACCTGATAAATATGTCATCATGTGTGATAATCAGGTTTGTCCCGCAAAGGTCTTAACACATGTACCGAGGTTTCCTATGTTGTATGCTTCAAAATAGGGATAACAAATGTTGATAGATTACTAGTGTGCTTTTTGTGGATTTAAGAAATTGACCCTTAAATGGTGAGCGAGCTAAAGACGTTCTAGAAAGGTCTAGTATGTATACTTTTTACGCTTTATAGTACTTACATATCTTCCTGAGCAATTCATTAGCTAATGTTGTATAGCACTATCATTGGAGGTAATTCACCGTTGTGAAGTTTCGGTGGATACACATACCTAGAAAAAAACGTGCCATATATGGAGCACCTTCAGTCATGGTACAAAACAAATTATGTCACATAGACAGCTCTGTTTCTACGTACATAAGCTTTTTTCGCTGGAGTTTAACGTCGTGCCAACAGGTGGGGTCATTTGACGGCTTTCCAGCTTTAACAGTGGAGCAAGACCCCAAGCGTCCACCTGATTAGAACTACCGACCTTTCGTAAGCCAGCTGGACAACTTCCTCAGACTTGATATCATAAGTTTAATACAGCAGTGTACCAAAACTTAAAAAATCAGTGACTGTCAATGACTTGAACGTATACAGACAAACCTGTGAATGAAGGCCACTGTATACTAACCAGTACTAACTTACCCTTCCACAAAGAGACCAGCCGCGACCGGGATTCGAATCGGGTTCTGATCTCCGGGTTACAAGTCCAGCGCACTAACCACTGAACTACGGTCGCGGCTGTGTGGGATTGTGATTATTAGTCAGTGACCATAATTCGGTCCTTTATACGAGGATATAATAACAAAATGTTCCATCTCAGATGATGAATAAAATACATTGTATCTTTTTTAAGTCCTACTGAGCGGTGAAGCCGATAATTATCACAACACGGAGTTCATGCAGCGAAATACATTCTTTATTTGTGAGAGAAGATAAAAATAGCATCAAAAGGTAGTTTTATTCAGATCTCAGTCAGAGAAAGTCGGAAGTAAAGCAATGAAACTAACAATGTCCACTCCTTTACTGAAGACAAACAATCTTCATTGAAGAGATGTCTTTTGTGAAGAGTAAAAGATCAAATAACGACCACCGCAATATTACGACCACCTTGCTTACACAATCACTTGTTTTCGGACCGGTTTCCAATGACGACCCGATAATTCAACTTGATATTGAGACCACATCATTACGACCAATTTTTCGGGTCCCGAAGGTGGTCACATTATCGAGGTTTTACTGTATTCTATGAAGTTGTTCCATAAGCGGGGTGACCTTCTTGAAGAGTGTTCTTATAACATCATAAATAAAGATAAGAGAAGGAAAAAACATACAAAACATCCCATGTTAGAAACTAAAGTAACCGACACAAAGACCCTTGACCAGAGCATTTTATTGGCTGTTTTTTGACTAATTATTATTAAAATTATCCTGTTATAAAATCTTACTTTTTTCTATAGGAAAAGCTCTCTCAAACCTGAGAAAGAAACGAAATCACAGAGAGAAAAGAGGTATGACCTTTATAAACAGTTTCCCTTAAAGCTGGTTCATTTTGTCAGTTATATCCATATTGGCGCGTTCCGTAACACGGAGTGGATTGTATTAGTAAATCTTACCATAGAATGGAAGGCGTCTTCTGTTTAAGCACCGGAAGTCCCACGTGTAACTGTATGGTGAAGTTTGGTAAGAATCTCTCAATAATTATACATAGTTAAAAGTTTCCCGGAATTTTCCGGAACCTCAGGTTTTTCCCAGGTCCAGAACCAGCTGGTTTTTATCGTTTCCGTGGCACAGAAGTTAAGTTTTTTTTTTGGAAAATTTTCAACCTTCACCCATGCTATAAACATTCCAGTGAAGTTTTATCAGAATTGTTCCAGTGAACGGGACCATGCCACCAAACCGTCCATCTTAAGCACTGACGTATTAAGAAGGATTAAAAAGTAAGCCACAACATGGCATGGGTGGGGTACTGATGTTAGAAACTCGATATTTGACAACGCGTCGTCGCGTTCATATGCGACAACAATACTACAAAAGGTTCAAAATCGGTCAGTGGGACATAAATGCGAAATATTTCCAGCGCAGATAATTCAGCATGTACACAATGATGAAATGATATGCTATAAGTGTATATATATATACTAGATCTATACACAGACAGGTAACAGAAATGAAGTCAACAAACTGTAGGTGAACTTTGATAAATCACGCTACCATTATTTTAATGTCGAGATGTGATAATTAACGTCTATTTCTGTACGTCTGGTAATGTTGGGTGAACAAAAATGATAATATGACCATTAGTCCTCAATTATCCTAACTTGGTGGCTCATTTGATTAGTTTCAATGGGTAATATTTTTTCTGTATTTTTTGGCACTATTTTCATCACAAACAAAGTACGAACGTACTTAGTCTGGCCGCTAAACAAAATAAGTAGGGCTTTAAGTCTGACACTGTAATGATTTTGTTCCAAGATATTATGTCTAAAGGTATTTATCCCCAAACGCTTTGACTATTCACGTTGAGAAGTAAGTAATGACTTGGTTAGCGCATGGTTAGCACGAATAGAAAATAAAGATAAACTGGAGTCACGTGTAATGGAGATAAATGTGTTGTAATGTGACTACCACGTTTTCATTGAATCATTGAAAATCATTGAATCCTTCAACATAATATGATTAAATAGCGCTTACTGTTGTACAGTCAAACCTTTTTTCCCAACCCGCAAGGTTAGCTTTATAGGCTGAGTGTAGGTCTCGCTTGGGTCAATTGTATACAGCTATAAAATGTTTTTCAAAACATAAAACTCAAAGTTTATTTCTCAGAATCTTTGTACAAACGTAATTGAGACAGTTCATTAGTTTTAATACACTACAATGAATGTCTTCAAATAAAATTTCTTAACTGATACAGTGTAACTACTGCATTCCAAACACCTATGTGACCAGTAGAAAAGTTCAGTTTTCGGAAGTTTTCAGTACATGAACAATTGAACATCAGTTGCTTGTACTCAGTAACCTTTGCTATTGTATGTAAATAATCAGACTCATAAATTGTAGTCCACTTGTTCCCTCAGGTCACTTCAATTGTCCGCCCGTTTTTTGTTCATTTTCAAAATGATAATTTCCCAAAATACTATTCAGCGTCTAATTTATATATTACTCTTACAACGCCAAACTTTGAAATTATTACATTTTGTAAAATAGTTTGACATCAGTCAATGACTAAACAGTGAAACTTCGCCGAAAATAAAACTGCTTCGGATTGTTTTAATAAATATACAAATGTATATTCACAAGATGCGTGTCAAAACCGACTAATGATGAATGTTCATTTCACTTATTTTATTCACTGGAGATTAACATTGCACCAACAGCCAGGGACATTCGGCGACTTTCCAGCTTTAACAGTGGTGGAAGAACTCCAGACTTACACCTTGGTAGAACCACTGACCTTCAGTAAGCTAGCTGGACAGCTCCCTCACATGTTTCCAGTGGGATTCGATCTCACAGCGGTGAGGGGCTTGTGATTACAAGTCAAGAGACCATAACTACCCGACCAGGGAGGCCCCTAAACGAACAAACCACAGTAATTACTGTGAACAAAGACCACAATAACAAGACAAGAAAATGGCCTTTTAAACTTCTTTACTTAAATATACTAGTACATGTATATGTAACTATATGCTGTACAGTGTCCATTTCTGCATGTGGAGGGCTTTTCGCGCAGATGGTCATTAACACTAGTTTCAATGTGCTAAGTAATAGGTTGACTCGTACCAAATCTGCTCTTTAGAAAAGAGAGCTGTTGGCCTATGCTTAACTGTGCTTCAATACATACACGGAAGTAACCACAAATTTGTCCCGTCATAGATTAATGCTTTATCACTCATGGCTTACGTTTTTGGTCATATCAGTCATTATACGTCGAAAAAAGATCATTGAGCTGGGGCGTGACACATAATTATCATACAACGACGGTAACTGTAGTAATATAACTTATTATGTATTATAAAATAAAACAATTTATTAATCAGTGAACGAATCAATATATCGCCAGTGTACATATTAATAAATGACAAGCATTCAGATACGGACTGCCTTTAATTAGGAACAGGTAATTGTACATACGGTCAAACCTGTGAAGAAAGGCCACTCTTGGAAAGACCAATTATGGCATTTATTTACAGGTGACCCGTATTCGGATGTCAGTTTATTCTAAATAATCAGTGATGGTTTTTCAAAGAATGGCATTAATTCACAGGTTGGTCTTTTTTCAGAGGTGACCACAAACACATGTTTGACTGTACATCTGCAGTAATATAAAATTAGTAGTTCATTGAGGACAATATTATTGTAACATTATATGTCTGGTGTATATGACGAGACATCGGGCGTTAAAGAACGTGAAACTAACCACGGGTGACGGTGATGTACTTGTTAACAACTTTATACATAAATTACACATATATCAGATTTTACTGACCATGACTGTGTTCATATTTTGTTAAAACTCATGTCTCAACAATTCGGTCAGACCACAAATCTGCTTGTTGTTTATGTTGTTTCATTATTATTGCACATTTGTGCCTAACGACAAAATCATCATCGGAATCAGCAACAACAGTGACAACAACATTAAAATCAACAACAGCTAGTTTAGTAACATAAAAACAGCAACATTAGAATTAGCAACATCGACTTTAGCAATATCATAATCATCATCATCTACAACACTATATTCAACAACAATTTCAGAAACATCATCTTCAGCAATAACAGAATCAGCAACAACAGCGACTTTAGCCACATCAAAAATAGCAACATTAGAATCAACTGCAGCAACATCATACTCATCAACAACAAAAACAACACCATCATAATCAACAAAAACAGCTTCTACAGCAACATCATCACCAACAACAACAATAACAGAATCAGCAACAGCAACGCTGACACATGTTCACCAAAAGGCATGAGGCGGTCACAACCATGGCGATACAATAAGCCTACGTTTTACTTCGTCCTCATGTACAGCATGAATATTGAGTAGCGTACGAGTTGAATTCACATCATTATTTGCCGCCACTAATTCCCTCCTAAGTCGATTTCTTGCTCCTATGTTGCACACTCCGTTCTAAAAGTCGCCTTTATCGCAGATGATTGCTATGCATGACACTAATAAGCCCCGCCTACTTACGTACAGAATTGTACGAAAACGAAAATTCACGAGCATAACATTTGGATATTGTCGGACTAAACAATCAAAATGTACACAAAGGCCATATTTAATTCATGTATTAAAAAACACAATGACAGCATGAGACATAGGTACGGATTTAGAGGGGACGAGGACTTAGATCGGGCGGGCGTCTTCATGTCGCAAAATGAATAAAGAAAAAAGTCCACAAATAATCTTTAAGAATCAAACAGGAATTTTCTAAGGAGTCTATGAGTTCACCCATTCACTACTCAGAAATAAGAACGAAACGGTGTCAACCCCCATCTACGGTTAACGCCCAAGCATATTGGGGCTTGCATGAATTGTGTATAATGGTGTAATAGGCCTAACATGGCCACATGGACCAAAACACTTTTATTATTACATATATACATATATATATACCATGAATATGAGCTAGCCCCTTATGCCCCCAGGTACATGAGATCCCCTACCCTTATCACAAATTTTGTGGATTTCACACACTCACATAATTATAATGTCACTGACAAACTGTAGGCATTGCATACTAATCGGAACTTCTAAAGCCACTGAGACGCAACTCAAGCAATGATGATATTTAAACAGACGCACGGTTTTCACGTGCAACTTACCTTGCTTCTATCTCCGAAAAAAGTTATAAGCAATAAAGGATTTTTTTTAATTCTCTTTACACCAAGATACAGGATATATGTTCAAACATGTGTGTAAATTTTTAACACTACGTTTTCTAATTAAAAAGACATTCATCAAGAAACGCAGGAGAGAGTGCTTAGGAAGTGCCGTTCAGTGTACAATACATTCAACAATGAAACACAATTGTGGTATAAGTATACTACTATTTGAAACTAATTGTACTTATCTAGGTCGCAGAATGGTCTTGGACGCAAGATGACAGCACGCGAAGAATACCAAATAAGCACTTATGTTACACACCATCTCGTACTTAACGAAAACGCGTCACTTTAATATAATATTATGTCTGGTGTGTGTAAGGTTTCATAACAAAATGTTTGAAATTGTCTTTTTGATTAGGTGAATTCGTGTAATATCTGGAAGTCGACTGCCACTCATGTAATACACATATAATCTATCAACGAATATTTAATTACATTGGCGATCAAAGGTGGCGGGGAAAATGAGACCACGTGACAAATTTCTTGTATGCCACGTGCGTGTGGATAAAATCATGAGTCCACGACATTGCAAGTAGGTTACAATGTACTTTTCTACAATTTTCCTATTACAGTCATTTTGTATTTTTATCGTCTGACCCTTCAAGCACACATTGTGCGTGTACCGGACAGCAAGAAGTTAATACCAACAAGTACGCATTTATGTTTTTGATCGGTAATGCCACTTTAAGACCATGTTGACATTTAGATTGTGACCCCAGCTGTCTAGAACAAGTTCTGCGTTTAATGTGATGTTGATCAAATCGCCCACTCTGTAGTGATTGTAAGTAGTTAAAACAGTTGAATATTTCACGCAAGTATATAAAACATTTTATTACCATTTATACTAATGGGCTGAATTGTATCATATTACTTGAAACATTACAATATCCTCATAAATTGTTTGGCAAATGTATTTTTACGTAAATTTGAAGTCTTTCCATTATCGGTATGTATACATGTATTAAAGTAACCTCACTTAATAAAAATCAGACCTACAGCACATAGTGTGTGTCTGCGCAGCCATTCTTATTCAACTTTCCTATTGGCCGATTTCATAAATTAATCCATTTTAATTTAGCCCGGGTTTGCGCCACCTCAGTCAAGAATTTGATTGATTTTGAGTTCTTGTTAAGCCATTTTACCATCCCTATATATTTCATACCACATATTGTTATCTCGTATTTTATCATCTTTTGTGGAAATGATGTCGATTCAGCTGTATACTTGCATATGGGCAGATACAATTATTTGTCATGATGTAATGTTGAATTTAACCACTGATGCAATGAAAGCACGATAGTCACATTACAAAACATTTCTCTTCATAACACGTGACTTCAATTTATTTTCATTTTGTGTAGCTTTATACGATATTTTATTTAGCCAATTTTATCGCCGAAAGCGAAAACACATATGTGTCTCAACATTAATGTCAAATTTATTTTACATCCAGTGATATGCTGAGAACAGTGATAGTAGCCATGTGGCATAAGTTTCATGATTGAGCCTAAGGAATATTTCAACTTATGCAACTTTGAGCAAATGCTTGAAGCAAACTGACATAGATTTACAAAATATTTTAAGCCAGGTGCTTTCCACATACTGATACATGAGATCATTATACAGTATGTGTATAGTGGTCTCAGCTGATACAGTGAGCAGAAGTTGTGACTAGTTTTTTTTCCGTTTTATCCAACATGAAGTCAAGTCATGAGAATTTGTTGATGTTTTACCAAACAAAATGATGATTCATGAGAATTTGGTGATGTTTTACCAAACAAAATGATGATCCAGTCATGAGAATTTGGTGATGTTTTACCAAACAAAATGATGATCCAGTCATGAGAATTTGTTGATGTTTTACCAAACAAAATGATGATCCAGTCATGAGAATTTGGTGATGTTTTACCAAACAAAATGATGATCCAGTCATGAGAATTTTGTGTACACAAAAATTAAAGAATAAAAACATGGGATTCATTTCAATGTTTTTTTTTATTTTCCTATATTTTTCATTCAATAGACATGTCCAGTAGTAACAGTGATGAAACATGGTAATTTACACGATATTTGCACAAAAAAATCATAATAACATAACTAATGCTAATTAGTATGTATGCCATTCTTAAACAGTCCATATATACACAAATTTATCATCTACATTCACACACAGTAATATCCATTAGACCACCATGAATCAGAAAAAAAATATGAGTTTCTATTTTTCATACATTTTTCATGATCTGTGCATAAATATATGGCTATTGTTCAATGGCTTATCAAAAATGTCAAATTAAATGAATAGTAATGAAATTATGAATGTTTAAAATGAGGAACAACTGACAAAACAAAACCTTATATAGATCATCTCAGGGTGCATGAATTAACTGTAAATAATACAAAATAAATTCACAAATAAATCGGACTACAGTGGTCTTACAACGGATTCTGTTCTTAAATTTCTCACACATGCTAAACAACATTTTTGTAAACAAATAAAGAATTTTACCCACATTTACGCTAACAATCTCTTTTCTACCAATCAGAAATCAGAATTTCATTCACACCCTCAATAACAACAATCAGTATCTTATTTGTTTTTACCAAAAAGTATCAATAACATACATACACTCTAGTACAGAAAAGCACAATTTTAGTTTAACACAGACTGTGTATGGTGTAAGTAGTTTTGAATGATCACTAAGGGCTCAACAAATCCACTTGTCTGCTCCTAATTATGAGCAGAAATTGACTCAGGACGAGTGGAAATTGCTGTAGAACTAGTTAAAATATTAAGCTGGTTGTCCTGCTGGACGAGTAGCCTGAAAAAAATTGTAAAGCCCTGTCGCTGAAAATGAGCTAAACTTAATATAAATCATGTTTAAGTAACAGCATACGGCACATTTCAACTTAACGCTAATGAATACTCTACTACAATGTATTATAACAGCATACTTCTAACAGCACAGTGAAGTATACAGGCAGTAAGGAAATCAAGGCTATACTATGACAAGAACAAATTCTTAAGCACATACTGTTATTAAAACTGTTTAATAAATAACTTGTTCAGCAATGCTAAATAACGACAGTCAACAAAAAAAGTCCATATTGAACATGAATATATCATTTTGTACCACTCAGAGTAGTATACAAGCAACTAATAAAGTATAACAAATCAGACTGGTTTTTAATGCACCAAAGATTTAACAATAATTATAAGATAAACAAACAGGTTTGTATAGACCAAAATGTTGATTCAATTTCACAAGATCTAACAGTAAGTCCATTTGCACCTAACATTCACGATTTGTTTTTTAACAAAACCTTACAAAACTAAGCACTTTGTGCAAGCCACCCTGATGACAAACTTCCATCTTCTATCTCAATAATATATGTAACTCAACAAAATTAATAAAAAGATGTTTTTAACTCTTTGCCTCACATGCATATTTTGTAATCTTCCAAATTCAAAGCTAATGTATAAAACATCAATTCATTAAAGAAAATTGGGTTATTTCTCTCTGATAGAATGGAAAACATTGTGGCAAAAGAAGCCATTACTCATTACAAGCAATAATTTCTTTTGCCACAATGTTTTCAAAAGTTGTCTGCTCCAGATGCAGGGAAATGCGGTAATAAGAGGCAAAGGGTTATGACCTTCAATAATTATCCTTTGTTTGGTCAAATTGTTTTCAACAAGAAAACCAAACTCAGCTTCCATTCTGTGATGTAAGTTTAACAACAAATAGGCAATGAACTTAACAACATTTTCAGGATCCAACATTTGCCAAACAACAATCACCAGCAATATCATACCAGAATCTTAACTTTCAAACTCTACTCTTTTCATTGAGCACATTATGTAGAACTTAATGGTTTTATAAACCTCTGTGTACATCAATAGTGACAAACATGGAATACTTCAAACAATAAATCATAGACAATAAACTAAGTTTCAAAATAATTGTCGAGTGAAGTAATAACTTTGGACAAATGCAAACTATGTTTTAAGTTGAAATAATAAAACTTAACAGCGTAATCCATTTTGTCATAGCATACATGGTCTAATGACAGCATGGGTTAAGTTTCAAATATGGAAACAAATTAATCCGCTTTTATGATCATTATTCCTTTCATAGAAAATACATTAAATTTAATGAGTTATTTTCCCATTACTTATCTTAGCCAGAAATAGATTTTGTATCTAAATATAAGAGTAATTTGATATATTGAGAAGAATAAGACTGCTACGTGACTTTATACATGAATTTGATAGTGTTTGATTTCATCAACAAATAAAAATATAATCACACTCAAGTTAGAATACATGTAAGTGCCTAGATGAACAAAAATTCAATTTCTTTTACAGCACTCAGGACTTTTAGATAGCACATGATAACTGGAGTTACTAGATTTTTTAACACATCATAATTAGAATATAGTCATTGAAGACTTAAAATCAAAATAGTGGAACACAGACAAGGATGTAACATACAAGTTCCCCAAACTTTATCATCTGAAGCCATGACTTTTAGATGATAAGGAGTAGATCAATGACATTACGAGCATACACTCACAGGTGTTGATCATGACAAAATTATCAGCAGCAAGTTGGACGAGGTAGTCATAGCAACAATTTCTCTTATTTAATATTCTAATATTACAGAAAGAGGGAAAAGAATAGAGCAAAAATGAAATTTCGACCATATGGAAGAAGTATTTATAGCAAACAGCATTGCCGACAATTTTTCTATTATTTGTCACAGAAATTAGACTGAAAACATCAAGTATGACCGTTTTGACTGTATATGTAAAGTATGTACAGAGAGTTTTGAACTGACTCGGTTACATAAACAATCTCATAAATGATTATAACATGAAATCTTTACTAGACACAAAATCGAATCAATTGAAATCAAGTTACAGAGAAAACATTATTCCTATCTAAAATAATGATAAAAAGATTCTTGTTAACATCAGAAGAAAGCAATAATTTGCTAAAAAATAATAATTTCTACCATTTTTTGCTGAGAATAAATAGTATTAACATAATATTTACATGTGTAGGTATAGACACAGAGTTTTTGTGTTGTAGCAGTTACATGACGAATCACCCATTACACACTTAACTATCAAACATGTACAAAATAATCCAAAATAATTTCAACAATTTGCCATTAAAATTCACAATTTTCATGAATAATACATGTAAAAGGAATTGTACATATAGCAGGATCAAAGGAAACCATTCTCACGATCTACGTGGAGTTGTTCCCCTTTGTAGCTACTCTTCCATGCAGAAGTTCAGACTTAGTAAACTGTCTTTGACTCCACACTGAAGAGCTTGGGTTATTAACATAATTGTGGGGGAAGTGATTATATCACAATGCACTGACTCTCTGGTCCATTATCTTATACATCACAAGTGTTTGTTTTGTGTTTTATAACATG
Organism: Lutraria rhynchaena; assembly: GCA_008271625.1. Taxonomy (NCBI): domain Eukaryota; kingdom Metazoa; phylum Mollusca; class Bivalvia; order Venerida; family Mactridae; genus Lutraria; species Lutraria rhynchaena. The sequence goes on along the minus strand of VIBL01000006.1, from coordinate 2,062,561 downwards.
ATCACCAAACTATTTTTGGCACAAAAAGTCTTTCTACCAATAACAATGCAATATTTGATGTGTATCAGATAAAATTGTCTATCCATCAGTCGCTACGTTTAATTCTGATTCATGTGTAAGTACAAGGGGTCACCGTTTGGCGGTGCGTACAAACTTTCATGTCCTTGACGTACAGGGTATAATAACCGTACATCTAATGTAGGATTGTGGTCTTTTAGTGACTCTTGCTGATGATGAAGCACAAGATGCATTAATGTTGGATGCCTAAAAAATGGCTCGGCAAAACCATATCCAGTTCTTCTATGAAGAATCTTGCAATGTCCAATATTACCCTGGCATCTGAAAAATAGTAGAATTGTCATTTTTAACTTCTCATCGCTTGCTGTTGATAAATTGAATTAAACAAATAAATTATTCATTTTAAGGGAAAAACATATATTTTATGACAGTGAGCAAAAATGACCTATGGGTACATTAATGAATGATGTACATTCCCTAAAGTGATACAAACATTTAATGTTCTTCAATATTTTTAAACGTAGCCTATGGCCTAAAATCAGAACACGCAGCTGTTGAAAAGATCATGTACATGTCAGATACTTACGAGATAGATAGAACATAAACATCGCCATCTTCATGTTTCGGTCTAATCAGGAAAGTCCCATCCGGTTTTCCAGTAAGTAATTTTTCAGCGTTTGGACGATCACAGTCAATTAACCACAATTCCTGGTTATGATGTGGCAGAACGGGAACCTCAAATGATGATACACCATCTGTGTCCTTTTCCTCCAGTATACTGTCTAATTCTGCGGCCGGAACTTTCTTATCCAAGAGCCACCTGAATAAGCGAAATTAAGAAAAATTAGACACAAATTCTTGCCAAAATAACCATTATTGACCCATTACTGAAAAGTAGTAGAAGAAAAAAGCAACATAACAAAAAATATGGGAAAAAATGAATGGCCAATGTTTCACTCGTTATATCTTGCACTAGACAAAGAGCTGAAGTAAACAGAGAAGTTGAATGATATCCTAGCCAAATATCAAGTCAGTAGCTATCAGTGTACAGTATGTATATGAAGCTCATAAAAGTAACAAATACCACAGGGCAAGGCAAAATAACAGCACAAATCTAGCGTCATATGACAACTCCGTTATTACAGATATATATATACTACCATTAGTTTCATCATTGATCTTATACCACATTTGTATATTAATGTTTGTAATAAGTCAGCGTATGCTTGATTTAAGTGAATACTACACCAGAGTACCTATTACCACAAATCATAAATCAAAGCTGGATAATATGATGATGTGTATCTATCTTGAATAAGCTTTTGTGACTAGAATTTTTTTGCATCTATTGTGTGGCATTTTCATTTCATATAACAAACAATTACACTTCTGAGCAGTTATGATAATTATTTTATGAAAACCAACAATGAAGTGGTTTTATCTAAAATAATTAAGCAACTGACGCAAAACATATGTTGAATGAGTCAAAACGCACAGCAATATGGATGAAAATAACATCGTCGTATAAAAACTAAAGGTGGAGATATATATCACGTACCAACTAATTACATTGAACCTACATCTGTCAATCAATAACTCTAACCTAATTCCCCAATCCTCTTAAATATCTATACGTTGGTCATTATCTGATTTTCGAATCAATACATGTGAATACACGCCAGTAAATCCCTGCTTGGTAAATACACAAGAAACTTTCCTACAGATAATGTGACTCAGTAGAGGTGTGGTGGCAACACTGACCAGATTTTAATGGTGGTAGTAAAATGTGCCTTGCTCCAATACTTACTTTTTAAGTTGATCTCTTTGACGGCTAACTCTCTTGATTTCTGGTTTTAAACTGTTCATTTCACTAATCAATGCCCTATTATGCTGCGTTTTGCGTTTAATGTCAATTTCTAGTTGACTTTTACTCTCCATAATACTCATCAGACGACCTTTCAACAGCTCAAAATTCTCGTGCAGCCTAAAATAGTACAGATAGAATTCCTTAGGAATCATATTGGTAAAAAAGGTATAAAACCATGCTTAAAAACAATCATAAATACATGAAGAAGGCTTTGTAACCATTTATAAATAAATTAACTATAAGAAACTTCCCAATACAAATATATTGACCATAGTTATGGTGAAAACCCAACAATGCAAAAATGATGTATTTCTGCAAAATAACTAACTGTACAAACAGCAATAATAAAAAGTGTGGACTCTACCTTTGAATTTCATGAGGTGAAGCCTCGCCATGGAAGCGTTTATGAAGCTCCATTTGTTCTTCAAAAACGGAGATGGTTTCTTTAAAGGCATCCAGTGCTTGATGTTTTAACTGTAAATCCAGCTGAGTTTTTGAGTGTTCCTCATACAAGGAATCATACTCTAATTCTTTTATTTGATATTCCTTATTGATTTGTCTAAGACGCAATTTCTCCTGTTGAATGTCATCTGAAGGTGCGTTGTCCTGAAATGTAATTGAAAAAATAATAATTTATTTATTTTTGTGACATTTTATAGGCTCTAAGACGTTTATTTGCCTAAATAAGTATTGACTCTTAAATAAAATAATTACCCAAAGAAAGAATTTGGTCACAAGATTATAATTTAATATTACATCATCAGATCTTATACTAGCATACAAAAAATATCAATTACAAAAAAGTGCTGAGAATGAATACATGATTAAAAGCATTGTAAATGATGTAACTATGAGAAGAGTATAAAAAACAAAAGCTCACCACAGCTCTGCTATGACACACTGGATAAAGTAACTTGATATCTAGGGTCCTATTATATATTGCCAGAGAATATTGTTTATAATACTGAATTAAATCCACAACAGAGTCACTAGTTAAGGGTTCCACAAAACCGTATTTCCCGTCTTTATGGTAAATTTTTATAAGCTTATTAGCTCCACCTTTACGAAGGGTCAATGTATAATCCCCTGGTGTTGAAGCATCACGCACTAAGAATGTACCATCAGGCTTATCCCTAAGAAGTTCATTCACTTCCTCCCGTGATATTGTGCCCCAGTACCACTCCGCTTCTTTCAGTTGATCTTGTGGAGACATAGTGTTATGTTTGACTGACGAAGGGTGCAAGTCCTCTTGGATTTTAGGGCGTGGTGGAATTGGAGGGGGTGAGGGAGGCGTTGATTCACCCCAACTTCCATTACGCAGTAACTCTTCAAAGATTTCTATGTGAAGTTTTGTGTTTTCAACAATTTCACTGAAAAAAATAAAACCAACATGTATGTTAACTACAGTCCAATGTTAAATACAAATTTCCCAACATGCATTGCAATAATACAAGAAAAATCAATGGTCGCAATCAAGGCAGGAAGTGAAAATTAAAACCTATAACAAAACACTGGCAATTTAATGGCAGCAAAACAAATCGCGCTTTTAATACAGATGTTTCATTATTTTTAGAATTTTTTTATCAATAACAGAAATACGAGCCCGACTCATAATGATAAGAAACTTGTTGGGATCTACGAGATGAAAATCAAAAGCTTTCAAGAAACCATCGAATATCAAATGAAAAAATAAAAAAAATTGTTATCGAAATTTCATTTTGAGCAGTTAAGCATCTGTATCCAAAAATGAAAGTCATCTATATTGTTATACAGTAATAACACCATAATCCAAGCATGTGGGGACCAAATTATTCATTCAATAATGAGTTTTTTATACTAGACAGCTTTTTTTCAATAAATTGTATGAGAAGTAATGTTGAATATAGATATGATCTGACTAATGAAAGTTCCCGGGTAATCAAGTAAAAAAATATTCACATACATAATTTTGTCCCATGGTGGTCGAAGCAAGATATGACAGAAGACATGAGAAAGCTTGTCCAATCCATCCTCCAAACCCGAATCATGTTGGATACGCCAGAGACGAATGAAATGTCCCATAAGGTATCTCAGCGTTGACTTATGGGAAGGAGGCATCTGTTCGACCAATTCCAGCAACGTCTTCACCATTTCTATATTAAAAGTTGTGTTTTCTGAAAGTCAAACAAGATAAACACCAATAAGAATTTAATATAATTGACATTTTCAGTTACATATGACAAAACCAGACTTCTTTATGAAGATCACAAAAGAGCAGACTGATTTAATCTTTTTTGTGAAGATCATCTCTGATTCAGTCAGAGGCGGATGAAAATAAAATGGCATCATAAAATTTTCAATGTATTCATTCTTATTTCATGTAGCTGTGAGCCAGTATGTGTCACAGGGGAAATTATTGATCAAATTGTTACTGGGAAAACAACTAAGTTACAGTTTAAAGTAACTAATATCCTCCATAGTTGATTGTAAGATACAAATAGCATCGTCAAGATCAATAGGAAATGTACCGAATAGAGGATACTGTACATATTCTGTACAAATATAGTAACAAAATAAAAGACAACCTCACTATAAATATGATTGATGATTCGTGTAGTTTATATCAAGGATGTCATAAAATCAGACAATTTTATTACCCCATAAGCTTACATTATACTGAATCTAAACACATAATGTACATATATCGGACCGGCTACCATGACAAGTATAGTTAATCATATTCTTTTACACACGAAGATATAATTCAGTTTTTTTATAGTCCCTTCTGGACTCTAGAGAATTTGTACCGAAGGGTCAAATTTACAATAAAATTAGAAAGAAATTTTGTTGACTATTATCATCAACCAAGGGTCATTTTTAACCCTCATCTTCTGACGTGTAGCAAAAACCCGGCCATACATAGATTAGATGATTAACTTACTTGCTGCATCTATAAATACACTGTACATTTCCACCGGTATAACAGGATTAGGTAATTCTCTAAGATATTTTTTCAGAGCACCGGCCACACAATGGACATTGAAGTTGTCTAAACTAATTTGAGTTATATCACCTGAAATTGAATCACACTTGTTAGTCTCAGAGTTAAAACAAAAGCTCTGCAGTGCAGTGCCAACACTTGTCTGCTTTACATATTCTATTTAATAAGCAGTCTTGATCAAAATTCTAACTTAAAAAGGGGCATAACTCCAAAAATGTAACTTTCAGAATAATGCCCCTTGTCTTGCAACCATGCCTTGTCATAGGAATCAAGTATTCTTAGTGTCGTGTTGATATCTTTAAAAGCCACAGCAGTTATAAAAGCTCGACTTTTTCTTTGAAAAAGACGAACTAAAAATCACTGCGATAAAAAAGGCTACAAAAATTGACCAAGTCAAAAATAAAAGAATTGAGAACTATTAAGTTTTTACTGAGAATTGACCAACTTCAAGCCATAGTTACATGAATGTAGATTCATTCATGTTGACTCAGTTTCAAAATTAAGTAAATAAATCTAACCTTTAACCATTTTCCATAAATTTTCTATCTCAAACTAGGTAGTTTCATAATATATAATGAGTCAGACATTTTTTAATCAGGAAATATAATTTTCTAACCCTGAAGGAAATTTCCCAATATTCAAAAAAACATTTTTTTTACCTCACAAGTTTGCACACATGATGTAAATAGCGCAGACGGAGATAAATTTTCAAGTAAGATTCTTCCATGAGAAATATTCCAGTGATGAGAAAAGTTCTCTCAAGTAGGCGGTAAGGAGTGCCAGCTAAATTAAAACTTCAAACCAAGGGAGATAATATGTGTAAACACATATTTTTTTATAAAAACAAAACCCCTCAAAGACCTACATTTTATCAGCGAAATTGATCCATATCTCAACCAGATTTCACAGCAAATAACCTAACAGCCATACTTAGATTTTACAAGTAGTCAGAATGCCAGGTGGCTGTGTTTAACTTAGATTCCTTATTTCCATACTTTTTTCTACACAATCCAGTGTTAATCACATGGGAATTTTCCAAGCAATATGTGATGTGCAAAAAATCTTACGATGATTATAAAACAACATTAAGAACAGACATTAATTGACTCAATGGACATTACCCACGGAATATGAATGCTGAAATTAAACAGACTAAGAAGGGCATGTATACTAAAATACGTGGATTTTTTTAGCAAGTTGAAGGAAATTTACCAACATGCCTACCTTTATTAAATATAGATTTTATTTCATTAATTTCTTCGGTTTTTCCAGATATCCTATATACACTAAGTGCTTCAGAAGCTGAAAAAGAATAAAATATTATAATTTATTATCAAATGTATAAGTTACATTGTAACACATATCAGCTAGTACAACAGTTACTATGAATGTACAAAAGCAAGTTTAACAATTTTAATTGTTGGTAACTGACATTTATTCTCCAAGATCGGTGGGGCGAAACGTAAAATTAAGATTTGTGATTTTTATGCAACAAATAAACATGTTACTAAAATTAGCATCATCCCACAGGGCTATCTAGTAATCAATAAAAATATAGGAAAATGAATAATTAATGTCACTAGCAAAATGAATGATCAAGTATCACTAAGTGTGTTTCCAGTTTTCTTTACAAGCTTCTCACACTATTCTAAAAATGTAAATGTTTTTTACCCCCCCCCTCCATGACCCTTTTACAAGTTTCTCTACAACATATTCGTGACTTACCATGATCACTAACAGCCTTTTCAATCTCTTCGACGCATTTGATCACAACAGCAGGTGCTTCACTGTGTGTTCTGGACATTTCTTCTGTTAGATCGGCACCAAACACAGTGTCTGTAATATGTAAGTCAGTAAACTATACTTATGTCACCTAAGTGCAAACTTGACTAATATCTATCAGGCAAAAAAATAATAAGTTAGTATTTTCACTAACATCCCCCAAAAAATATAGGGTTCGGAAGGTTGGGAAAAAAAATTTTCAAATGTATTCTACAAGTTCAGAGATACTGTTCATAAAAAAATTCATCGAACAGAATTCAATAAAAAAAGACAAGAAAAAAGAGACAGAAAAAAAGTCTTCAGTCTGCAGAAGAAAGGGGTTTGGTCAGTTTAGTAAAAACCAGAACATTTTATTTTATGTCAGATAGCAAGTACTACAATAAATCTATGTACTGTTTTCCACATGTTGGCCAGTATTTTGAAACTAACATTAAATTTACACCTCAAGTTAATATCCATAGCCTTCGCTTAAAACTTTTCAAAAAGAATAAAACAGTACAAAGCCCCGCGTGAATCATGCTATAAAGCTACACCATTGCAATAAAATTTTCCCCGTGTTTGAAATATTAATAGTCTATATGAGTTGTCTCCCATGGCCCATAGCATTAAACTACAGCCGACAGGCGACCTGCTAACCTGTATCTGAATGTATGACCCACTTACAGTGTAACAAAGAAGATTCGTTCTCTCACATAAATAGAACAGGTCTCAGTTATCAGAATATTTATCATAAACACAAGATAAAATGATCAGCCTAGACATACATATACAAAGGTTTTGCTAGCCTATGAAACATCTCGATGTGCAAATTTATTTGTTAACACAGTGAAGATATCAATCGCACGATATTTATGTAAAACAGTAAGTCAGTATGTGTGTGTATAGAGAACAGAAATCTTATTACAGACAGACATGGTAGATTTATGATCAGGGTTTTCACTAGACATCAAAAGTTGAGGGTAAAAAAATGACCCTTGGTTGATGAAAATTTGAAGAGTCAACAAAATTTTCTTCTAATTTAATAGTAAATTCTCAAGAGTCAGAAGATTTATTTTACTGATTTTAGGACTCAAAATGCTGTTTTAAGGGTCAAATGAATGGCCTGGTGATGGAACATTAGGACAAACTTTTCATAGATGAATATCCCTAACTGGACATTCAGTACATACGTATTTCAGTGGGATTTACCAACACACAGAGGGATTAACAATACCTAACAAAAAAAGTAGGTGAACACTGGTAATTTTCCAAACTTCAAGGAACATGTACAAGAGACACAAGACCAAAAAATGTGACTTTTCTGCTCTTGTAAACAGAGTAATACTTGACATAAATAACTTACTTCACAGTAGGAGGCGTTTTCTAACACACATACAAAAGAAAAATAGAATCGTCTCGTATTCATGTGGCAGATTTTAACAAAAGATCTATTGAGAGCACATTTCACTTACATGTCATCTGATACATTGCACTTATTCTTTATCTTAACCCCTTTCAAAGAGTGTCAAAATCATATATAACAATAAGAAAATGAAACTTACACACAGAGACTACGGGCCAATAACCAACAGGAGGTTTCCAACAATATAATGATCCGAGATAAGTAAAACTGCTGGTGGATAGAATAATGCCACTTAATGAGTCACACCAAATAACTGTTGAAGTACATGGAAAAAAGTTTTTTTTATGAAGGGTTGGTGTCTTACCTGTTAAGTTCAGTGATTGATAAACAAGTCTAAAGGTGAGAAGTGAAGGAAATAGCCAGTATGCATACATGTGCATTATCTGCATGGTATTTTAATACAACATTGAGCCAAGGGATGAATTTCAAACTTTCTGAAAGCCATTCCATATAAAAATGCATACTTCATACATATCAGTTCTGTACAAACAGTAGAGATGATATTTTTTTATTCTAATACTCACTTTGAGTGAAACTAGGTCTTCGGTGACGTTCCAACTTCGGCGTGCTACATTCAGATGGTTTAGTCGAAGAACAATATCGGTGACTGCAAATACCACATTCTGAAAATAATAAACCCAAAAATATGTATTACTACATCAAATAAAAAAGAAATAAAAATCATAGCCCATAAAACTTTCTTTCAGTAATATAACACTGCACGTTGTCATAAGATGGAATTTATCATTTGATTTTTGAATGCTCAAAGATTAAAAAATGTTCATAATGTAAAGTGGACAATATCGATCAAACACGCACACTATAACAACAAAGTCATTCTTCAAATTAACAGGAAGGAAGATAAAATTATGTTATTGTCAAGTCACTAAACAATCATACAACATCCTTTTATTTATTGTAAAAGCGTACGCCGATTTCTTGCTATGATACTGAAGAATGTTAGAAAACAATGAAGCGATGGTGTCACACTTCAAATGAATAATGAAATGACATGTTGAATTAAAGAGGAAAGCTAAACAACAATACAAATATAAGCTTACACAACTTTTATGCTGACAATTCATAATCATAATACAGTCTTACTAAATTTGAAATAACATGTTACAGAAGTGATCAGGGTGCTCACTGGACATCAAGAGTTAAGGGTAAAAAATGACCCTTGATCAGTATAATTTAAACAGTTAACAAAATTTCCTTTTATTTCAACAGTAGACTTAACCCTTTGGAATAAATTCTCAAGAGTTATAAGCTTCATTTTGCTAATTCCACGAGTCAAAATGCCATTTTAATTTATGGGTCAAATGAGAGCCCTGAGAGATGTTCAATTATTTAAATTATCAAAGAGATATGTTCACCATATTTTTGATAGATGTAGAAATAATAATGTCTGATTTAATGTATGTGTTAACACAGTTATCCTCACATGGATGAATTCATAAAGAATGTAACATAATCACTCAGCATTCCTTATGACTTTGTATTATAATATGATGACAAAAACATTGTGAAAACAAATTTCATGAGCGAGTATGGTAATTTTCTTTAAACATTAGGAAAATTAAAAGCTTACCCCTGCACTGGACCCCTTGTCTCATCAAGCCATAGAGGAACTTGTCGCACAGATGACACCTCTGGAGAGATGAAAAGCTGTACTCCGCAAATCTGTGATTCTCCGAAGCCGCACCTCCGCAGCTACTGGCTGTAAAATTAAAAAAATATGACCACTTTGAACATTACGTTATGAATAGAAATAAATCGAACATTTTTGTATAACATTTTTTTATTCACAATTTAATCAACAAGCCCAACCCTAGAACAGGTAAAATTAATATCAGACCAACCAAGAATATATGTGAAAAAAAAATCCACCAGGAATGTTAACAAATTATTGAGCACAGGTTTATAAATAATGAATGAAATCTACAGGCAATAATTTTCTGGCCACTAAGTTTGACAATAACAAGCTTATTACATCCTTTCCCAATTAGTTACAGCATAAAAACTACCATCAAAAGATCATATTTCATTGCATGAATAAGGAGGCCTTTGTGAATTCGGAAATTAAGTCGACTTCATTAACCTAAATGCTCATTACACGGAATACCTACTAACTATTCACTACACAATGGCAAACACAATGCATACGAATGCATCCAGATTTTGGGTAGCATGTTAGACAGAAAAGAGAGGCACAGGACATGACTGAACTTTAAAAACAAGCCTCTTTGGACATGGACATTGCCGTCAGATTTAAATCCTTCATTAATTACTTCAACCAGTGTATTTTAATCAAAGATGATTTGACCTTTGTATCATAGAAATTAACAAGTTCTATTTCATTTATGAAAGAAACAAGACACCAATGAGTCCAGAATTATATCAGACACAGGGTTCATCAATCAGAATATCTGCAACACATTCTAGTAATGTACTGAAAATTTTACATTCTATTTTACAGATGAATTTATGTGAATCTAATCATCCTTCTAGACAGGTGCACAAAAATGAAGGTAACTTATGTGAAGACTGTTGGGTGATTCAAAACATGTATGAATGAGTGAATAATCAAAGATTTCGCAACGGAAATTTTCAAGATAGCTGAAAGCCATTGTTGAACATTAAAAGGTTCAAACTACATCACATTGCTCTGTGTCTGTCTGATAAAAGCAAAACAGGTTTATTACACAATCATTTTTGACATACTAACATAATTCTATGGAAGAGAATGCTATGTCTTAGAAGTTTTGTTTCACTTGCCAGAATGTAACTCAACTACATGTTCATATAATCGGAACAATAAACCATGCTCGAAAAATAATTTTGCTTCTGCTGAGATTTGTGCAAGCAAGTTCATATGAAAGCCAAGGGAAGAACAGTTTTAAAAAAAACTTAGTTAATACAAAGAAAAGTTCACCAGAAAATACGCCTAAAATTTCACAAGTTTAAACGCATTCCCCATAGTGAACCCCTCGAAAATTTCAGATTTTTGCTTCCTTTCTGCAGTAGGACACTGCATGTGTTACTCAATTTGCTTTGTGAGGCAAGAAAAAAACACTGCAGACATTGAAAATGTGCAAGTGAGATCATTTTCTTCATTCAAATGAAACGGATGTGATCGGAATATTAATCTAAAATATTCATTCTAAAAAGAATAGATTTAATGCAGCCTGAAGAATTCAATTCATGACTGTAATTCATTCGTTAAGAAATAAAACAAAATTTCAGGACATTTGACTACATGTCTTCATGAAATATATTGGTTAAAACATGTTGTATAAAAATGTCATCAAGATAAATTATTATGTACATATATTTCAGAAAGTTAGGGAAAATATAAACTAGAAGTAGATCTTATTCAAATTCAGATCACTTCATAAAAACAGAGAAATTCAATCTCATGACACATTTATAGGTCTATAATTCAGAATAGGACAAAACGAAGTTAAAATTTAAATAAGTCAGTATAAAACAAACAAATTAATCTTTTCTTTAAAATACTGTAGGCCTTGGGGAATTTATACTTTAAGCCCCTCTATGATACAAGTACAATACCTATGTAGTTATGATCAATGGTAAAATGTATGTCACCGACTTAATAATTATAATTCTATAACAAAAATTGGTATACCAGCAAAGAGAAAAAATCTTACCTTCCATGTCGGACATAAACTGTCCTGGGGGAGGGAGAGCACTGCTGTATTGTGCCTGTGGGTGATAAAAAGAAGGGTAATGTCCGCTAGTGTAATCCAAACAATTACAGAAGCACTCGTTTTTATCGTATTGCATATTTTGACATTTCTGTTGATCTGAACTCGATTCAGATCCAAAATATTCAAAATCAAAGTCTGCTAGTCTTTTGGAGATCAAATTTACAGATGTCATTCAAATTATTTAGTATGAAAACAGCGAATAAAATCCACAAAAAAGTAAGCTCTCATTTAAATCCAAACAAAAAAATCCGAAGTCCATGAAACGGGTTTAAATAATTCCGGAATAAATGCAGCTATATTTCCGTTTAAATTCTTGTGATTTTTCTAAATCCAATTTAATCCAACAGCGTGTCGTAAATAATGAATTTTAACTAAATTCGCGAACGCCGACACAACGTGTATCTCATTTGAGCGGTGCACACATACACACGTCTTTCCACTATTGTGGTATAGCTGTTTCTGACCGCTATTCAAAGCTTCGCTGTGTTAAGTCAGCCAAGCGAACACAGGCATTAAGACGATTGGCAAGTTGCCAACCAAGTTAACCTAGTGGCATATACGCCAGGTATGAACATTTGACCTAGATACGGTCCGACAGCTTGACGTGAGGCTCCGAAAAGATTTGACAAGATTATAGTCTGTTTCAAAGTACATAATTAAGCGTACCTGTATAATTTAAAGCGCGTTTCAATATTCGACGAAAAGTGTATTGAAATTTTGCGGTAGGATATTGGGATACAGATTGATATGTTGGATATCATAGCGGCAGTTAAATCAACTTAATAAAAGGTAAAATGCCAATTTAAACTATCAAATAAAACCCTTAGGAGAATAAAAAGAGAGTTTATTGTGGAGAAAGAGATATTGTACCAACTGAAGTACTGTACTGTTCAGTGGGGGCTTATATTACATTGTATATTTTTGTGGTAATGGTGAATTTTACCTGGAGTCAATAACTATTTGTTTTAGAGCTCAAAACTATATTATTTCATAGCAAGATTAGGCCAGTTTAGAAAAACTGCAGTTGTTGGTGCTAATAAATAGTAAACAGGGACTCTAGTAAAGGGAGTATTTAGTGAAATTAAGAATGTTGGGTTATTATAAGAATTTTCTGAAACAAACACCCATGTATATTCATTATATAATATTGTGAAATAAATAAGGACTTGTCTTTTCAAGGGCAAGTGAACTGAACACAGCTCATTTAATTCAACACATGACTTCTCATTCAGCACTAAAGAATGATTCATACTTCATAACTGACATTTTTAGATTTATTTTCTTATTTTCAAAATTACTCATATCTCATAAATTATCCTGAAACAATGGAATACCAGAGAAGAATTTCCCATAAACTCTTTCGCATGCATCTTAATAACAGGCAATCAGTAAACTTGATGTTAATTTGTTGTGTTCCAGCCAACATTATTAATGGGTCTATGGGATTTTAAAGACTATTTTTTTCTTTGAATGTATTGGGCTAAAGCTGCTTTCAACAATAAACATATTTTGTGCATATCCAGAATCCTGGAAATAATATTCATTAGAAGTTTAGTATTTTTGTTTAAAGGCCTAACTTTAGCAGACTGTCATGGAATCAGAAACAAATGGTTAAATGAGTGGCCTGAGCATGCGCTGCAATTGGCTGATGTCACCATGCTAGTGAATCTTGCAGCTCGGAGTAAGAAATAAATAAATGTAAACAGATGCATATCACCACTCTGAGAGAGCATCTTCCTGTCCCACAATATTTAATGTCAGATGTCATAGCTGATAACGTCAAGTAAAGATGACTAAAAGCGCCTTAATGACAAGCAATATGAAGAATAACATGACGGTTGATTAAAAGATGAATTGACCATGGTCAAAATAAATATAGAGCTTTGTTCAAGATGAGCAACAGAAAAGCATCCCGAAAGAGCTTGTACAACACATGAATGACAAGCTATAAGAAACATAACATGACATAGGGTAATATGGGTACACTAAGGTTGAATTGACCATAGGTCACGCAATATTTGAACTTTTGTTAGAGAAAGAACTCAAGGAATTTTTTTTTACCACTTTGGAAAAGCATTTCATGCAGATATACAGTCTAAGAGACACCTATATAAATGAAGAACTTGTAAATTAAGACTACTTCATTTTTCAAGTGTCCAGGATAATAATCAGTTGTTGGATGAATACATTCCAGCATCAATTATTACAAAACTACCATCATAAGTAAACTCAGAATTCCTAATCTTTGTTTTCACACACATCTCTCATGAAACTTAAAATTTGAAAAACCAGTCCAAAAAAACAATCCATTCATTGGTCAGTTTATATACTACAGTTAATAACAACGAATCAGAGAGTGGTGTTATAGACTGGTCTACAATTTCAGATTCAAATTCTGAATGATTCAAATAATCTTAATATTGGTATGATCTCATTATCACGTAGAAATATAGAGGAAAAATTGAAAACCAGTCTAAAAGTAAGTGGTTGTTATAATCAAAGGAGCTTTGCATGTATAATGGTGTATTAGGCCTAAAATGGCCACATGGACCAAAAACACATTTTAACATGCTATGCTCCCAATGCTTATAATAAAGTGGTCATAAACTTATTTAATTGAACATGTATTTTAACAAACAAAGTTCACATTAAGTGCATAACTTCCAGTATTTTTATATAACAACCCTAAGAATTCCTCACAGGCAATTACATACATCATAATTTATTATGAACCATTAACCAAATTAGGGTTAGTTCAACAAAGGTCAGTACAAAACATTGATCTTTGACTTTACATAATTAATGTACAGCAAACATATGACACACTGAACTAGTATCAAAAGTGACTAGATAACATAGCATAACAGGTGTAAATGAACTTTAATTCAATGCTTCGATCACGATGGGAAGTTACTGATGTCTTGCGGAGGAATAGGTTACAATCCAAGGAGCACTGTTAAGATCAGCTCAGCGCTTATAAACATAACTGAAATAATAGGAACAAGGTTGAATTAGTGAATAAATTGGAGTAATTTTGAAGTATTTTTGTCATCTAATTCCACCGTCATTAGTGATAGAATAATACTATTTGATAGGATTTCAAGCCCAATTAAATCTAAATTTAATTGTATGTTTATTTTCTTCAACAAGCAGATATAAACAGTCAAAGAGTTGCCAATTATAATTTACTGGTAGGAATTCTTATCGAAACTTTTATCCAGGAAATGCACACTTTCTGTTGCCCTTAATTATATAGCGGAAATTGTTGGCAAAATAGTGGGGCGTTTCCGCCAGAAAAAAATCTGCTTACGTACGAGTGTCAATTTGTAATGGAATCTCAACAGCCTGTTTTGGACAAAGAGAAATTATATGACAATATACCAACTTTTACTTACGTATTATTATTAATAATTATTTTTCTTCCTCTGTTACCATAGAAACTCGCTTCAAAACTACTGCCATGAGAATGAAAATGCAACAAGTAAATTTTGATGTAGAATTTAATAATAATAGCATTAAAAGAAATCAAATTGAAATTTAGTTTAAAGTCAGTTATTTTACACTCCAATATACACATGATTTGTGAGAACTTGACTAAGGAATCACTCTTGAAAACTGTGTCCCTGGTTTTAACCCACATCAAAGATTGCAGTCAATAAACCCATGACTTTCAGATCCAGAATCCTGCTCACAAAATTCCCAGACCAGAGTGTCATGGTTTGGAAGATGCAAGAAGATTTAATTATTGCATTAAGGATAAAAAGGGCATAAAAACATGTCAAAGAAACTTAATCATTTAAATATGTCTGATAGAAATTCAATTTTTATAAATGTGATAATGGTTTACAGGCTTTAACATAATGCAGTGTCTGATAAAAACTATGTAAAATTTAACTATCATTTTACTGCCATGAAAAGCATGTTAGCCTCAGATTGACCTCAATTTGTTAATAATATCTTAATTTAACTCCCGACTTAAACATGACACTTAAAATTTGGTAAATATAAGTACTCATTTTTTTTCATCTTGCACTTAAATTATACAACATACCTGTATTATATTACCATCATGTTCTGTATACATGGGCAGTTTTTTAGGGGGGGGGAGGGAGAAAGGATAGAGAAATATAGGAGAGGGGGAGAGAGAGGGGAGGGAACAGGGAGGGAGGGAGAGGGGGGGGTGAAGAGGGGTGAAAGATAGGAGAGGAAGGGAGCAGGGAGGGAGAGATATAGGACAGGGAGGGGTAAGGAGGGGAGGAAGGGAGAGAGGCTTTTTCAAAAGAAGCCATTAATTCAGGTCTGATGGTATTTTTATGGCTGAATTACTCAAAATACACAAAAAGATACTCCATGAAGGTAATTTATTCAGAAAACTATGCAAGCATGAAGAGTAGTTCACCCTGTAATGAATCCTATCCATAATGAACAGTCAATATCAATCAAGCTTATATAAGCACAATTACGGACCATAACTTCTTTTTTTAGCTTTTTTTTAGACATTTTATTTTTTTCGAATTTACGAAGTATAACCAAGACACTAACAGGAGACAGAGCTGACATTATCATTCATAATGTACCTATCACTCAATATTGCAACCTTTCACTGACATTCAGTATCCAAGTGATTCAAATTTCATCTTGTAGACAAACTGTGATTTGAAATTTACACATTGAACTAATGACCAAAGGAAAAATTTGACACTGCCAGGAAGATTAACCAATATGGTCATTTTTTGTTTCACCAAAAAGCTGACTAATATCAACAGCATATATTACATGTATATATACATTATGGCCAATTAATCATCTGTTTTTTTTTTACATTTATTTTATTCATCAATAAATAGCTGGCAACATCTGTAAGTATTTATAATCGCAAGTTATACATATCCTTGAATTTAATAGGATCATGTACCAGTGCTTGATTTCCTTTCTTTGAACCCAGCACATTAGCCACTGTTTTTTTTTTTGGTTGTGGCATCAATAAATAGCTGGCAACATCTGTAAGTATTTATAATCGCAAGTTATACATATCCTTGAATTTAATAGGATCATGTACCAGTGCTTGATTTCCTTTCTTTGAACCCAGCACATTAGCCACTGCACCATGGTTGTGGCTTGTATTCTTCACTAGTTCTAACTTGGTTCTTCCATCATCTCCAAACAATCACTTGTATTAGAAGAGGAGGAGAATTCTGGCATTTCATTCAAAATCTTCAACCAAATAATCACTGAGAACATTATGCTGGTGCTTTGTTTAGGATTTGAACTCATGAACCTCACCTCCACAGACCTAAAAGTCTACCTATTGAGCTAAGTGAATATTCTGGTACCTAAACGTGTATAAGCTTGGAACACATCCTAACATCTGTGACATCTGATTGGTTGTTTCAGAGCTCAGTCATAGCTTCATTTAGTGATTGTTCTCCAAAATCCAGCATAATCTCAGTGTCTGGTTTCATTCATTCTGTATAGTATAAACTATTAACAAACTGTCAGAATGTCACCAACAGAGTATAATAACTCACAGCCATAGAATTAAATCTAATTTACAATAGCTATTAATGCAATAAGACCTCTTTATTACCAGCACAGTACGATTAATGGACAAGATGCAAGTTCTTACACTTTAAATCCACCAATCATGTGCAGTGAAGTAATCTGTCTTTTTCATAGTTCTGACACACACTATTAATCATTACTAATGTACATAGAAAGCTGACCTAGTTTAGATTTGTCGTTTTTTGGTGACATATGCTTGCCAAGCAATAAAAAGGTAGAGTAATTACAAACACATTTCTATACAAGGGTGTTATTATCACACGCCAGCCTCAGTTGTTACCCTGGAAACTTACGTCATTGATTCTGAACTGAACTAATACATAGACATATATTTTTTAATCAGAATATTGAGGCGCTGTCTATCTCAAAGTTAACTTTCATGATATACAGAGAACAAGACACCACCTTCATAAGCGGATCCAGGATTTCTAGTTAGGGGGGGGAGGAGAAACTGAACAAGTAGGCTGGGGGTCCAAAAATGAGAAAAAATTGTTTGTGAATTGTATGTTATGTCAATGTGTTACTGTACTAGTAACTTATTCATTGTCAATTTTTTGACATTTATATATATTTTCATGTAAATATCATATTTCATGATAGAAAAAAACCCTTGCTTGGGCAATTTTTTTTTTGGGGGGGGGGGGCGTACACTGGGTCCGCCCCCCTGGATCTGCCTATGACCTTATCACATAGAACATAACTCAAGCAATATTCAAGTAGGCTCCTTGTGGAACAATAAGTTAGTACGGTTTAGTATATACTGTCCAGGAAAACTGGTCAGGCATACTGGCCACCATATGAAACTAAAAAATTGTTGAAAAATGGCATTAAATATCTTTATCTATACAGTTAAACCTGTGAACAAAGGTTACCCTTGGGAGAGACAAATTAAAGCCTTTACTAAGGTGGCCTTAATTCAGAGGTCAGTTTGCTCTAAATAATCAGTGGTGATTTTACAAGAATGGCCTTTATTCATAGGGTGGTCTTTATTCCAAGGTGGCTGCCAACACAGGTTTGACTGTACTCAATACAAATACTTATTTGGATTTATTTTGTCTAAAAAGGTGGTCCTAATAATCTAAGCTTTATTGAACATGTGTATGCTTGTAAAAATGTACATAAAACGGAACAAATTTATATATATTCTAAGCCCCGAGTTAAATACCATTATATCGCATTATCTGACCACTGTAATCAGCTGATTTGTTGGTTTTGTGGTTTTTATCAAAACTGGGTCAAACTTAATCCGTCCTATTGAAGGTTTGAACAGCGAATTCAATGCTTTTCATGCATGAAATATCCACGATTAAATCTTATATGAATACCCTAGGAAAAGTAATATCGTCATGTATATAGTACAAGAAACGTGATGTGAATATTTAATGAAACTTATTTCATAATGCAAAACCAACCAAACTGAAATAAAAGAAGTTGTGAAGAGAAGATAATATCAATTACAGTGACATATCATTGGTTTTTGTACCAACTGAAGCTGTTACGACCAATTGATATACATATAAAGAACACAAAAAATATCTCGAAATTTAAATCAGAAATATCGTACGATTTGTCACTATATATAACATTAGGTATTTCAAATATATGGAAAATTAGAGAAATGTTACAAAATACCAATAGATACATCATGTTGTATTGCTATGACTGAGACAGATACTTTAAAGCATAAATTTAAATATTTAAATGTTGACTTCTCATTTAATATTTGAGTCATATATTGAGATACAGCAACACACAATTTTGTCTTGACTGTAAGTAAATAATCATCTTTCATCAAGTTGTAAAATCTTCATCATACGAACATATCTTAAATGAAAAATTAAAAAATCTTTTACAAAAATATCGGCATATAAACTTATTAGACATAAGAATGTATATCTAGTTTAATGACTGACCCTTAATTTACCTGCCGATACTTTTTCTAGACTTATTTACATCTCCACCAAATTTTTCTTGTAGACATTTTCATATGAACTCTATATCCGAATTTAACAAAAATACATTAAAATAATAATTCTGCCAACATATAAACCCTATTTTCTCTGGGGGGTGTTAGTGGAAACACAGTATGTATTTATTTGACCTTATTAAACACTTAATATAATTGTATATGAATGTAAAACTACATGAATCTTGATAAAACATGTCAAATTATACATTATATATTACCAGTTTAAAGAAATATGGTCCTTTATAGTGAAACCTATAAATGACTAACAAATTGACCAAATTAAACCAAATTTAAATCATTTCAATGACTAAAAAATCAGATTTGCCATGAAAAAAGTGACAACTAAATTATCTCAGTAGTACATTGAAATCGGCTTGACTATGGAATTATACACATGTACAGTAAAACCTTGATAATGAGACCACCTTCAGGACCTGAAGAAATCTGTCATATTACAAGGTGCATGGTCTCATAAAACAGTTGAAAATCATAGGGGAATTATTGAAAGCTGGTCCGAAAAGAAGTGGTACGTCATCATAAAACAAGGTGGTCATAAAATTGAGGTGGATGGTCATCATTCGAGGTTTTACTGTATATTGATTTTAAACATAAAATGTTGATGATTTTTCATAAAAGTGCTACTTCTCACAACACCTTTCTTCATAATTTTTTTACATTAAAGACAGCCTTTCTTCCATTGTCAGATTAATGTAGGCCAGTTTTGATGACTCAACTTGTACAAAAATTGATTAGCCATATTAGATGCTATAATAAAGAGCTCTCATTATTCTTTCATATCAAAAGTTCTATTTTCAAAAATCAAAATCTATTTTAGTCTACAAAGTGTCACAAACTGAGTACAACAGTTATGTTACTATAGGTTATTAAGAATAGAAAAAACTGAATTCAAAGTTCAATCAATGAATACAGAACTGATTGTATAAAAGTACAATCTATTCGGAGGCACTAGGTCAAAACCTAAAAAAATTGACTCAATGATCTGAATGGTTGTGAATGCTATGCAAATATTCTTAAAGCTCAATACATTTTATAATGAGAGAGGAGAATCTGACTGGGCAAATACAAATATTAGAATTACTGAATTCAGGAAATCTCTATAAAAAATAGTCACTAAAAATAGACCCCTTAAAATACCCTTTCTAATACATCGCAAAAAAGTAAATAGAATTGTATTATGTTCATGTTTAAATAAGACCAGTAGAGAAGTTTGCAGGTAGAAATTTTCTCCAAATTTAAATAAGATCAGTTGATGAAATTCTAGCTTATTCAATGAAAGCATTGACTGAATTTTAATCATATCTAAAGAAAACAATTTGAAAAGCCAGACTGCTTGATGTAAAACTTTTTCTTCACTTATATTTATACAACAATAAAGAAATTCTCAACAAAAAACGAAAGCTGAAGCAATATATTATACTGCAAAATTTTCACATAATTTTGTAAAGTAGCGAATGTCCAAAAATTATGCTAATTTAATTCTCAATCAATTTTCACTTTAATGAAACAGCAAAACTAAATTTGGAAAACAGACAAAATATTATACCACATGAAACTGCTGAGATTTATTAAATTCTATCAATCATCAAATTGTTACAATACTAACAAAAAGATTGTACAGTCAAGCTCAACAAAGACATTATTTGTTTGTTATTATGAGACTTATTGTCACTGGGGTTTAATGCCATTTGTCGACAATTTTTCAACAAGTTCACCTAGTCAGTTTTCCTGGACTGCATTGCTAACCAGTACTACCTTACCCTTCCACAAGGAGCCGGCAACTTCTCCATATATGGAAGAAAATCAACTTTTTTTGTCAAATTTTCATATAAGGGTATGACCGGGATTTGAACCTGGATTGCTGGGTTACAAGTCCAGCGCATTAACCATTGGACCTAGGTACCTGCTGATAAATTGCTTTAAAACCAATATATAAATATAATAAAAGGGAACCTAAGAAATAAGGGTCTGAAAAAATGACAAACACAGGTAAGATAAACAGTTTTATTTATACAGCAATTGCTAGCAAGATAATGAAGTAAAATTTGAAGATATGAGCAGCCATATATCACAACATTATAATAGATATTATTTTCAAGGGGGACCAAAACAAAAAGGATTAAATAATTATGATTAAACTGGATCCAATTTCTTAAAATTCTGGTAGTAAACTCGTAGATAAAGTTATAGTAACAGAGATAAATTAGGTAACTAGCCGGAACTGACCGGCTCAAAATTAGCAATTAATTCAGACAGCCTAGCCAGCAGGACAAGAATAACAATACATAATTATACCACTAAAAAACTAATTCCAAGCTGGTAATTATTTCATTGACAGTATTATAATAATACAATCAGCAACATTGTACGAATTCAGAGTCTTTGGACTGAATTTAATACCATCAAAATGATAAACTCAAATTATCAGGTATATTTTATACATAAATAAAATGTAATAAAACATAATTTAATTATTTGTGGAATGGCTGTACATCAAAAATACAGTACAATTAATACTAAAAATGATGAAATTGTCCAAAGACTCTAAATCAAAAGATGTAGCTCTGTATTACCTCATCAGGATTTCGTCCACATAATTCATCCACACAAACCAATATAGCTTTACGATGATAATCTGTCAGTACACCCAAATCCTGAAACACCCAAAAAAAACACCCAAAGTTACATGACATACTAAATAGTTAAAGCCATTAAGGCTTTAAATTTTCCCAGTCAGCAGTATAATTCATCAAGCAGTGGGTTTAATGTCACACCAACAGCTAGGGTCATTTGGTGACTTTCCAACTATAACGGTGGGGGAAGATCCCAGGTACATACCTGGGTAAAACCAATGACACGCAGTAAGCCAGCTGAGACAGTTTCTTCACATGTGAAATTTGGTACCAAGTGGGACTCAAACTCAGAGCAGTGAGGACTAATGATTACGAGTCAGAGACAATAACCACTCAACCAGGGAGGCCCCCTTTTCTCTTCAAGCAGGTGATACACTTGAAGCCACAAAGAGCTAGAGCACGGCCCAACAACTTTTTTACAGGCTACTCGTCCTGCAGGGCAAACAGCCAAGAATTTTAACTAGTTCTTCAGCAATTTCAACTTGTCCTGAGTCAATTTCTACTCGTAATTACGAGAGTATGAGTGGATTTGTTGAGCCCTGAAGAGGACTATGATGACAGTGTAACAGTCACCAAATGTAAGCCTGCAGAGTAAGATATACTTACTACCTTTACTACTATAACAATAAAGAGGTTATAATATGGAGACATACAATTTGCATGGTCTCCATGGAAACTAAGGTAAAAGCACACCATATTAGGCCATGTTCAATTGTTCACATTGTTACATCATAATTTAAGGTTATTTAGACATGTTTCAAAGCCAAAGATAAAATGTATAAAGATAACTTTCTAATACTATCCAAAGTAAAATAAATTGACTTATAAAATAAACTATCAACAAGCAGACAGGCAGACAGACAGATGGGCAGACAGACAGACAGGCGAACAGACTGATAATGGATAGTGTACAAGTAACAATCAGAGTTTATATATAGTAATAACTTATCAAGTGATAATAATATGTGTACAACTTCACTGTCATGATCTAATGAATGTAATCTGTGTTTATTATACAACAGTATTCAGGTTGAATCTAAAACAGAGTATTGTTAAGTTCTTCATAAGTTAAATATTATTATAACTATGTATAACAGTGTTGTTCATGAATAGGTCATGAGCAGGGTCAAATATTACAAATATAACAGTGTTGTTCATGAACAAAGCCAATGACTGCAGGAGGGTTATCAAATATGTGTACATGGGCTGACAAGCAAAGGCTGTCAGAGGGTTGTTCATGAACAGTTCATGAGCACAGAAGATAAGTATCGATTGCTTGGACTGAATGTCAACAGAAACAATGACAGATGAGGAGCTACACATGAGTAAGTTCTAATATACAGTGCAACCTCTCCAAAGCAACACCCTTCAGGAGAAGCAAAATTATGTTGTTGTTGAGAGGTTGTTGCTCTAGAGAGATTATATAAATAGTTAAATCGTAAAGTGAGAAAAAATCATGCCCTTGTTGAAGGAAGGTTGTTGCTCAAGAGAGAGCAACTCTGGAGAGGTTGCACTGTAAACCTAAAAAGTGCTTATGAACTACAGTGCATCATGTCACAATGAAATCAGAGCCTGTGAAAGTAGGGCATTCAGAAACAATAAATTGGCATCAGATAGTGAAGCATGAATTTATTAGAACATGAGAAATTAGCCAATGTTACAGTTGCACATTACAGAATAGTACTTTTTAAACAACAGTTCTCATTTTTTAGAAAGTTTACATTTATGAGATACACTTTTACTACATATACATGTGTATGAAATCAGACTAAAATAGAACTTCTAAGGTAGATTTTACATAATTACTGTCTTCAACCAATCATACGTAAAAATCAGTGACAAAATCAATTTTTTATAAGACTTAATCTCATAGATTTTCATTAAGAAATGTTAACCCAGCATATTTGCTTTCTTTAAAGATTATATTAAATCATAATGTCAGCCCAGATAACTGAGCATTATCCAGCTTGGACCTATATACTAGCCTTGTCAGTAAACTAGAACAATCACTCTCCACTATGTCGCCACATTGTCTTTGATAACACCAATGATACTACTTCAGCAAAAAAAAAATGAATACCATGTTTCCACGAACATCTTCAAAAACCTGTATTAGGTAGGTTGGCGGAACTTTTTTTAGAAATATAATTTCATTCAATTACAACATTTACATGAAAATATCAACACGAAAAAAATCGGCCAAGACCAAAAAACTCTCGTGTTGGCAGAAAAAACATGGTTATTGGGGTTAGTGGAAACCAGACTTTTTTTTATAATAGGTTATCAATATGTAAAGAAGAAAATACATTACACCAAAATCATACTACAATAAGGAATGAATGTTAACCAATCCTGTTTGTCAAAATTCCAAAGTCCTTTTTCATATCATACTTCTGCCCCCTTTTTCCGAAAATGTTGCAAAAACGATATTCTCAATATACATGTTATATCTCTAATTATCCATGCATTTCAAAAAAATAATAATTGATCAATTAACACTTGAAGGCAAAATATTAAATAAAAATATTCTTAATTTAATACCAAAAATCCTTGAAAACACCTGCATTACTTATGAGCTTCGAAGTTGTTGATAACTGTATTATTACATATAAAAACGTATAATTCATGTTGGTTAATTTCAATATTGGACCAAAAATTTGGTCTCCAAATAGATGTGGTGTCATTATCAAGTTGAAATATAGAGGAAATAGAGAAAATTGGTCAAATGTTGTTACATTTAGTAACAAGTCTAAAAAATATCAGGGATGTCACTTATTGAGGCCTTAAAATAGATCATACAGAGAAAAATGGTTATAATTCGTTTGGAAGGTCTGTCCTTGTACTTGATAACAAACTGGTCAACATTTTGGACATAACCACCAAAAAGTCCTGTTCTCCATGTACCTTCAGAATGACCCTTAGGTCAAGCCGGTCAAAAGTGACCATTATTTTCATACTGTTATAAATAAAACAAATATTTTCCTACTAATTTGTTTCAAGGCCATTTTGAAAACAGTTAAAATTGGGCCAACAAAACATTTAACACAAATAAAACGCAGTATGCAACATATAACAGATTGTGAAGCAGTCAGGTGGTTTAAAATACCAACTTCTGTGAATTAAAGGGTAAAAATAAACCTTACATTAGCTGACATAAAACAAATGTTTCTTTCTGTCCGGAAAGCCAAAAAAAATGATAATACCCACGGGTGAAAGTTGAAAGTTTTCAAAACACTGGAAATCTTAACCTCAATCCTGCGGAAACAATAAAAACCAGTAGGGTTCGGACCAGGGAAAAAACAGAGGTTCTGGAAAATTTTGGAAAACTTTTCACCATGAATACCAGGTTTCCACAAACATCCCCAAAAATGTAGGATTGGCAGGCTGGAAGAACTGTATTCAAAATACTGGGTACATGTTTTTAAATTCAGATATATATAGATCATATGGAAATATTGGTAAAAAAAATTGTCAGAGACAGAAAAAAGTGCAGGGTCAGCACAAAAAAAGGGTTTGGAGAAAACAGGAATCGTTTTTCTGCCTAAGCAAGAAACCATGAAAAATATAACATTAATTAATAAATACATAAACTACATATAATTTGGAAAATGTATCAAATTCATAAATAACCCAGAATGTAAACATGGGAGAAGCTCTAGAAATCTCAGTTACCTTGGGGGACATGCTCAATTCAAAGAGCTCAGTTCCTGCTTCCACTGATTAAAGAAACTCATTTTGTAAATTTATCAAACATAACTTGTAATAATATTAAGCTATTACTCATGACATGGAATTCTGGGACTACAAGTTGATCATGAGACACAAGTAGTATCTTATATATACATAGCTCTGTAAATTTGAGTCTTTGCACAGCTGTAAAGGTTGCTCATTCAGCACAGTTTAACCCTTTGCCTTATAAACATATTTTGGACTCTTCCAAATTCAAAGCTAATATAATGAACATCAATTTATTTAAGAAAATTGGGTTATTTCTCTCATTACAAGCAATGGCTTCCCTTGCCACAATGTTTTCAAAGTCTACTGCATCAGATGCGGGGGGGATGTGGTAAGAGGCAAAGGGTATGCATCCACTCCCAAAAAAGGGTAACTTCTATCTGCACGCACACACACACATGTATGTATATACTTCAAAACCTTATTAAACAAATAAAACGATGGATAGACTGCGTAGCAATGCAAACTTTACAACACATTCTGCAAATATGACCCCATAAATAGACATGGGAGTTATTCGGGAATAATTATCAGCTGTATTTTGCGGTTGTTAAGTTTTTGAACTTTTAATACAAAAAATCATTTAAGCTTCGATGATTCCTTTCATTGTACACCTTAGAAAATGTAGGTCTAACACACTTAAAAGTGAGACGTTCAAATTGAACCACATTACAGCATTCACTTTATAGATATAATCATTTTACCTACAAGCAGTGGCTGGGTAGATTAAAGGCGGATGACCTAATGTATTTGCTCAGCTGATTTTAGAATAGCTTTTATCAGATGGAGATCATACAAACTGTAAAATGGAGAATAGCTTAATTTTATCAGATGGAGATCATACAAACTGTAAAATGGATTTACTTAATTGGAAATAAGCAAAGATATTATAATGTAAAATGTGGTAAAGCAAAATGAGCTATAAATCACAAACAAATGACTTCAGCAAAAGAGCAAAATCTCTTCCATCAGAGGTCAGACAGACAGATGGATAGACAGACAGATGGGTAGATTTACCACTAGTTGATAATCTTTGAACACATTTCACTAATATGTGATCATACAGAAAACAGCACAGGTGGTATTAACAGACCTGTGATGATAAAATTGTGATAAATTCAAATTAAAACAACAACAACAACAAAAAAAAATTAACCAAACTGTCATGCATATGGTAAATGAAAGAAAAATACATATAATAGTATAAATATCAGCTGAACAGGGTCGTTTTAAATAGAATTTATCACAATTTTACCATCACAGGTCAGTCACGACTGCCTGTGGATAACAGGTGCCATTTATATTTAAACAACAAATCTCCCCACCTGTTAGCATATTTTTGAGCATGTTTCCAGACACTTATTTTAAGCCTAAACTTTAGTGATTTTGGATTTCTTTCAATAAATCTTACTTCAAAACAACCATTTTGTCATGCTTACACTACCACTAAATGAAACTCCAATCAATTTAAATGACTAATTGAGGAAGTAAGTTATATTTAATGTAACCACAAAAATCAATTTAACTAATAATTAATTAGAACACTCTTGTTAATTAGTCACTTCATATCAATTAACCTAGACAACAAAGTCAGACAGGTATCCAGCTATCTACTATTTCAACAAAATCTTTGTCTCTTATGTAAATCAAATTAACGCCATAATGCCAAGTAATACTTCATCAAATTCAGTTTGAAGGAAACACAAACTTGCAGAAAAAAAAATGGTGCACAACTTCAAACAACTTCGGTAGGTAAGTTTGTTTCCAGCATATTTCTCATCCTCCTTCTAGTTTATAAATGATAGAAATGGTAAGTGATGAATAGATATATGATGGCTGGTACCCAAACAAAACCACCTGCCGGCAACAGAAGTCTCAAACAGCCAAAAATACCATCAAGAACCAGTCTGGCATTAACAAGAATAGAAACTAATCAGATCGGTGCCAGTCAAACCAGGTCTGTATCATGCTGCTAGATGCCAAACACTGTAAACAGCAATATATGCAGATATATAACATATGCTTCTCTCATACAGTGCAATACTTAGGTAGCTAAATGCAGGTTAATGTATTCTGAACTGATTCCTGGTTTATTTGGATGGCAGTCTATTAAAACTAATCGGATCAAAGTTTGGAATACAAGGAGGAAAGTTGAGGGAAGGGAGGGGACTGCACAAAATAAGGGAGATAGAGGCATGCAAAGATGAAGAGAGTGGTATAAGATGGATTTGTCAAACCATGGAGGGAATAAGGGATAAAGATGAAAGTGACAGACAAATAGAGGGGAGGGAAATGCACAAGAAAAATATAGTTATAAAGAACAAGAAAGGGTCTGAGTAGGAGTGATTGGCATAGGGTGGGGTTGGGGAATAACGGAGAAACAGTTTCGAGTAAGAAGAAAATAGGGATGGAAAACAAGAAAAGTAACAGTGACACTGTCACAGGGGTTTAATGCCATTTTTCAACAATTTTTCAGTTATATATGCTAGCTGGTTCACCTGGTTCTCTAGGTTACAGGTCTCTTAGAGGTTAGTTACAGTGCACTAACCACCGGACCATGGTTGCAGGCAGGCAACAGAAAGTCAGAAAGATGAGGGAGTGAGGAGAAGAAGGAATGAACAGAAGTGAGCTGGAAATGTGAGGGAGAAAATATGAAGTCAACATTACTTGTTTCAACATCAATATGATATACCATACTAAATATACTGTCAAATCAGTGTTTGTGGCCACCTCTGAATAAAAACCACCCTGCAAATAAAGACCACCCTACGAATAAAGGCCATTCTTTGAAAAACAGTCTTTGATTAATTAGAACAAACTGACCTCTGAATATAAGCCACCTGTCAATAAAGGCCAGATTTTGTCTTTCCCAAGGATGGTCTTTGTTCCCAGGTTTTACTGAAAATTTCACACTTTCCTCAAACTGCTAACAACATCAAAATGTATTTTCTCTTCCATTAAACAAACAGTATGAAAAATATAAAAGTCAATATCAAATATCATACATAATCTTCTAAATACACTTTAATCATGGGTTTGTATTGTAGATTTCACTTGTTGTAAAATTGTGATAAAGCTAATATTAATGTTAAGGTGACATTGTTGGAAGTCAATATCCAGTTCAATAATGGAGATCATGCATAGATCAAGTCTCTGTAGGTCAATCACAGAAAGTACATGTAACATATACTACATCTATAATATATTACATACAATAAAAGGCCAGATTTTTATAATCTTTTGGTTCTAAGGGATATCTGGCCAGCCATAGGTTATGTGGAAATAAAAGTTCACCATAAAGGTTATGAATTCAGTAGACATATAAAGCATCTTATGTGAATACATGATATATTTGCAGATCTATATACACAAGTCAAATGGTGGCATTAATTTACTGGAGAAGATGAAAAAGAAACACTACACACAATTTGTTGAGTTTAACATCCCACTAAACTGAAAACATATTGTTGCCAATAGTTATAAACAATTCATACATCAAAATCTTTTTTTCCTGTACAGGATTAAAAACTTGAAAACATCAAAGATATTTTCTTTCTTATCTCGAAAATGGCAAATATCGACCTCGGATACTAAGTGCTGGCCTAATTAATGTAGGTCTGTAGGCCAGTCTGTTACACAATTAAGATCTATTTGAAGAATGCAATTAACAATGTCTCCCCCAGGGGAATAGAAAGTATACTAACATCTGACTATGAAGCTAAGGTGGGTTTGTATCTACTTTATCTAAATGTCAGTACAAGATATCTGTGTATGGGTTTCATAAATATATAATATTACATCTAATTAGCCAAAGGCTGGTAATAATGTCTGCTACTTATATGCCATATGTAAAATAATTGGTTCTCAATCAAAGTGAAACACACATATGTGAAAAGTTTTATAGCAGTTTCATCATGAAATATATTTAGACGAAAGTTGACACATCTTTGCACTAGCTTGAGAAAATAAATTGTGTATCAAATACCCTACATATGTAATTCATACAGCATACTGGTACCCACCACAAACCGTCTCTTATTTACCAAAAGACAAAAAAAATATACATGATGCAATAACTTCCCCCAAAATAGAGTGTCTGAAGGTCAGCCAAACTTTTTTTAAACATGTTTTTTTAAAGTTCAGAGATAAAGTTCATACAGAAATATCATTAAAAAAAAATGTCAGCCACAAAAAAAAGACTAGTGATGGAAGATAAAAATATAGTCAGCTAGTCTAGTGGAAACCAGAAACTTTTTATTTTACACCAAATCTAATCAGGACAGACAGACAAACACACATATGGACAGAAACCATTATGTTACCCCCCCCCTGCCACCTATCAGAGGGGAAAATTAAGTTATTTCATAAAAAGCACAAAATGTTGAAAAAAAAGTTTCATTTACATAAATGGCAATATGACTGATTTATTGCTTGATGCGTTTTTATTTTACATGTAAGTAACTAATCTCCATTGAAAGAACATGCTTTTTCGCATGTATTTTTATAGCTCATCAGTATGCCATTAAAATGTCACATCACCAACAACAGTTGGATAGGTAGAGGGGGAGTGAGTGGGAAGTTTTGTGGTCAAGTTTAATCATTACAACAATCATGAGATACAGGTATATTGCATAACTTTAACGAGCATGAACACATCTCGTCAAGTCTTAGACACAGTATATCATTTTAATGAGGTAGCTAATTAATTAATTCTAGGAATTAAATCTTATGGTAGGTGGGTTACGAAAGAAATGTCAGTTTAATTATAACCTATGTTGACATATAGAATGAAGTATGCGTGGCCAAACATGGACATATAAGAGACATATATTGTCACCAATGGTTACAGTATTTTTTACCAGCCTACATAATTGACAAATTTTAATGATATCCATAATAGGCAGTTTCTGTTGCTGTTTTGGTTAATTAATGGCCCAAATGAGTCTTCAACACAGGCCAAAAAAAATAACAGCGTCTACGATTATCTGACCAACCCTTTTTGGCAAAATTCAAAGTACAAAAAGTTTGGGACAAATCATACCTCATATTCTCATACAAAAGGTATTTTAAGAAAAAAATTAGGAAAGCGAGGTTTATTGACCTGCGTTTTTCTGTCAAGTAACCATAGAGATGAATATTCTTGTCTAGCTTTAGACATGTTTATAAAGTCAAACATGTGCTAAAGGACCTGCTATGAATAGAGACCACCTCACTATAAAGTCCAAGTTATTAAATTCATTTACCCTCACCAAAGGCGGTGATCCCATATGAGCTAGCAAGCACCATAACCTTGCTGGCCAGGGTAAATAAACTTATATAAAGTCTACAAGTTCTCAGGGCTAGACAAATTTCTTTCAGGCGACTCGTCCTGCAGGACAACCAGCTATGAATTTCAACTAGTTCAACAGCAATTTCAACTTGTCCTGAGTCAATTTCTACTTGCAATTATGAGTGGACGAATGGATTTGTCAAGCCCTGATTCTATTTCTAACAAAAGAATTGACACTCTACCTAAACCTCCAAACATTAAACGCCTGAATCAAAGACCAATATTTCACTCATCAAATGGAGGTCTTCACAAATAAGCTTAACTTTTGTAGCTAATAAGCAAATATCAGCCTTCATAATGAAAAATTTGCATCATATTCAAAAATTAACATAGACTAAGTATCTTGTTTTATAGAGATAAAATTAAGTCTATACACTGTGTATTAAATTATTATTCAACTCCATATTCAGACAATTTTATGCATGCATGCTTTGGTTTATTTTTTTAAGGTATAAAATGACATAATATATAATTAACAATGACAAATGGGACACATTATAACACTTGACAGCAGAAATAAAGTAGATTCACATTTTTTCATGCACAGTAAACACTGCCTAATAATTCTATGAGAGATTGAAAACGGTAGCTCAATCTTAATCAATCATTTCTTTTATAACTTCGCAGTTTTTGAACCCATCAGTATGTTTATTTATGTTTATTTGCAGACAAGATGAAAGCTAAAGAACAAGGTATAATTAAGATACAGTACAAACCTGATAAGATACAGTACAAACCTGATAAGATACAGTACAAACCTGATAAGATACAGTACAAACCTGATAAGATACAGTACAAACCTGATATTGAGACCACTTTCAAGACCCCAAAAATCGATCATATAAATGGGGTGGTCTCATTATCCAGTTGCATTATCGGGGAGTTTTTGAAAGCCAGTCCAAAAATAAGGGGTCATTATAACTCATGATATTGAGGCAGTTGCTATGTGAGGTTTTACCTTACAAAAGTACAATTTTTCAAGCTGCAGAACTTATCCATCACCCGCTTGCTTGTCCCATGTCTTAACATGTTTCAAATGAATTTGAGGAAGCTGTTCAGCTACATTAAGGAAGGTCAGAGGTTCTGCCTACATATGTGATGCCTGAGGACTTCCACCTTTAAAACTGGAAAAGTAGCCAAATGACCTTAGCTGTTGGTACATTAAAACCCTGGTAAAAAAAGATTGTATCATGAAACTGCAAGAAAAAATTCAGCAGTTTTACAGAAATTCAGGTCAGAGAATCATGAAATGTCTGTCTGAAACCTGTGTACTTGAACTGGCTGATAATGCTCTTGCAAAGTGGATGAAACCATATTGCATTAAGATAAGACCGAATCACAAAGTCAATGTGACCCAGATTGTCAATATGAAGATTTGACCTGATAAATCAAACTGTATGTGTGTATTGATGTGTACAAAATGTAGACAATGTTCTTGTAATCAATGTGCATAATTGCATACAATGTCAATATTTATAACAGGTTACAAGGCTTGTGTAATATATCAATTCACATGCTGGGTGGTCACGTCAGTCAGATCTCCTTGAGGCTATACATACAAAAGTTAATCACCTACAACATGTATATAATTATACAAATGTAATTAAACCAATACAGTTATATTACTCCCACCAGTAAGTTACAACAAAAGCATATATAAACCAATTATTTCATTAATTAGTCATAGATTATCTGCACAGATAACAAACGTTACAACATATTAATATAGATTGCAGCTACAAGTACACCACAGGACAATGACTGACTGCCTCAGGTGATTTTTTAATTGACTGCTTGTTAAATAAAACACAACATTTAGTTAAATTCAAAAGTAAAATGAATAGAAAACTTATAAATGGAAAATTGAATTTTCAGCTTTTAGAAGATTATTCAAACATACCAATCAAGATCTTAATAATCTTAGATATGATTTATAAAATCATTCATTCAACAAGCAGAAAAAAGGGGTCAACATAAGTAAACTGCATAAAAAAGTACCTAACAATATGGAATCACAGCATGCTTGGTCAAACATTGTCACATTTCATTTGAATTTTTTTTCAAGCGCATGAGATCTGCACCTGTACTGTGTGCATTTTATTGTACGGTATAATCAATGAATCATGTACATGGAAACACCTGCAGCCCCTTAATCTCTCTATGACATTCTCACAGCAGATCTGGTATATCTACAGTACTTTGATACATCAACTTAAAATTCATAGACACAAAGTGATGTATTTTTGTTCGTATTTAAATTAAGATGGTGCATAAAAATCTGTATAATTTTTCTATCAATACATTGGAGATTTTTTCATGCAATCCTACATGCAACAGATCCACAGTTCAGCCTAGTCGCTTCATCAACATAGTAAAGCTTTAAGTGACACACGATTTTATCTGAACCACTCGATCAATTCAAGTTTCATTAACTTATACAGTTTTTATTGATAAATATTTTTGTCCTTCTAAAATAATTCAACACTGTACAGGGCATTCATTTGACCCTTAAAACAGCATTCTGACTCTTGAAATCAGTAAAATAAAGCTTATGACTCTTGAGAATTTGTACAAAAAGGGCCAAATTTACAATGAAATTAGAAGGAAATTTGTAGACTCTTCAAATTTTCATCAGCTATGGGTCATTTTTGACCCTCTACTTTTGACATCTAGTGAAAACCCTGCCGTATGAAAAACATTTAACCAAAGTTTCGCCACCAGAATGTCAATAATTGTTTACCATGAACTCTTCCTGAAGTTCTTACAGTACTTTGACATCTCAACACACAATTGATCAGCTAATTGACGGATATGTATATTTCTGTTGAATTTCATGTTACATTATATTGCTATAAATTTAATGAGATTGAACATTTCAAGAAACATACCATCACAAACTTATACCCAGTACTTTCAGTACTTTGATAATGAAATCATATATTCATGTGAAGGGAACACATAATATGCTAATTTC
Organism: Lutraria rhynchaena; assembly: GCA_008271625.1. Lineage (NCBI taxonomy): Eukaryota > Metazoa > Mollusca > Bivalvia > Venerida > Mactridae > Lutraria > Lutraria rhynchaena. Next base: position 2,028,561 of record VIBL01000006.1, on the reverse strand, counting down.
ATGAAGATAATTCATATACTTGTATTTGTTTGTGTGTTTTTATGTGACATTGTCATTGGGCATAACGCCATTTTTCAATTCAATTTTTCAATTAAATATATACGACACTGGTTCACCTAACCAGTTTTTCTGGACCGTATACTATAACCAGTGCTAACTTACCCTCCCATAGGGAGCCAGCAACTTCTCCGCATATGGAGGATAACCGACATTTTTGTCATATTTTCTTAGGAGTGTATGACCTGCTGCAATCAATATACTTGTATAAGTCACCAAATAAGATAAAGACCCAAGAAAACTTCCATTCATAGGCATGAAATGAAAAAGAATATAAGCACAGAACTGGTGAAAGTAAAATACTAACTTCACTTCAGATTCTTTCAACAAACATAAGTTTAATATTTCAAGGACTCGCCTTTAATCACAGAGCGATGATTCAGGACTAGCAATCCAACATAGTGCACATGTTTTGACATTAACGAGATAGAATCTTTTCATTTGAAGCCATAGAAACAACCGAATAAGGTAGAAAAATGACATCATCTCATATCTGTATTGGATTATAAATCTTCCAGACAATATTTTTCAATCAAGAAGTCTGCTGAGGGATTGGTATGACATACATTTTAGGTGAAAAAATATCTTCAGCCTATAAGTTATAGAATTGTTGAAATGTTTAATAACATCAGTGCATATTTAAATGTTATCAGATTACCAACAGTCTTAAAATTATCAACAGCTAAACCTGTGATCAAAGGCTATGAAAGGAAATGATAAATATGGCCTTTTTATACAATCGGTCTTCATTCCAACGCATAATTCTCCATTCTACACAGTTGGCCTTTGTTCTGGGGTTATTTTCTCTATTTTAGGCAGTTGACCTGTTTTAGAGGGTTAATCTGTCATAAAAGGGGCTAAAAAGAAGCCTTCGTAAATTATTACAGTGGCCTTTATTTACAGAGGACTGTAAACAGAGGTTTGACAGTTTAGGATAAGAATCATTTATCAAATATATACTAATTAATATATTTTCTCAAGTGTTATCTTAAACACTGTAAGCAAACATAGGATTTGAAACCTTCAAAATTCCAATTATGTCCTAACCTTGAAGAAAATGAAGGACATAAGGATTGTTTACAAATGGCTTGTCTACAGTATATCACATATTTAATAGTTTATCTTTATCAGCAAAACCTTGGCTGTCAAACCCTCTTCTGTACCAAATGAATCGGTCTGCTACGTTGAGATCAGGTGAGTAGCTTCTTATACATGAGTATGTCCAGGCTGAATCTACATGATTCTGACAAATTTTTTTTTCAGTCAAAATTTACACAAACTGCAGTATGATGGTTTCCAGTGTTAAATAAAGCAACTCAGAATGCCCAGATTGCACCAATGTTTTCAAAATGAAGAAGAGGCATGCCCCCCCCCCCCATCTTCCCAATCCCATGCCCAACTACGAATTCACGGAGATAGAGGGCTAGCTATGGTCTCATCATCAAGTTGAATAATATCATAGAGAAAATATTCAAATCAAGCCTTAAAAGTGAGCATTATAATGAGATGATTTTAATACTGCTGTGTTCACTAAGAGTGGTTTAAGTGTATTATTTTACTTCAATTCTAAAAATGTTGTCAACCTGAAGTCAATCGTCACAAAGAATTTTGTGACCTTGGGCTAAGAGAAGGAGAGGAACTTCATGTCCATACTGTATTGTTTGTATTGTCATGTAGGAGACAGAGCATTCGGTCACATGAAAGTCAAGACAAGTTCAAGTCCAATATACTAAAGTACATCTTTCATGGCATAAATCTTCCACAAGATCAAATTATCTCAAAGAGATTAAAAAATTACTTATCATTAGATATAACGAACAAATCTAAAATATTGCGTTTGAACATAGATTCTTGTCGTGTTTAAAACACAGGGTCAACAAAAGAAAAAAAAATCATATCTAAGCCCCATCTGTGATCTGGTTACTTTAATAAAATACACCACCCAAAAATAGCAATATTGTTGAACTGATATTATGGTAAGATACCCTCAGTAAATTATGTGCTTGCTTGAACATAAACTATACAATGATAAACATTTTACAGAATATGAAATAAAACAATAGAATTAGTGCTACAGAATGGACCTCAACAATTGTTGTATTTAACAAAATTCATGTTTTAGGAGTTTGAAATTTTTTTTTCCGTAACTGCACAAATAAAATGCCTAGTATCTTTATAATACTGTCATTTATCTCGATATTAACCTTGGCCAAAAATTGGGTCCAAAATTCGTTGTTATCTATCTATCCATCATTAGAATCATTGACCAGGTAGTGAAAAAATCATGAATTAAACATGTTTTCATCATTTGACAAAATTCACCTTTGTTTGTCTTTTGATAATGAATAACAAATGGTAAGGAGCATGTTTTCTCTCCATAGTATGTTCAAAAATGAAAACAAACCTACAAGTCAATCTCTCTAATTTTCTCCCTTTTTAGCACTGGAAACAAAACATACAAAGAATACCTGGAGATTTAATTTACAACTGTTGGACCATTGGTCTTAACAGTATTTAGAAGATCAAACATTCTGTCTTAAGTCATATTAAGTCTCAGATTATGAAAATGGTATGAGGAAGATAAGTGTTTGGTAAGAAATCTTCCCAGAAGTTTGTTACACTGATATCATTAAACATTTACAGTAAAACCTCAATAATGAGACCACCTTTGGGATCTGAAAAATCAGTCGAAATAATAATATGATCTCAATATCAAATTGAATTATAGGGGAGTTATTAAAAGCCAGTCAGAAAATAAGTGGTTGTTATAATAAGGTGGTGGTAATACTGAGGTGGTTGCTACTTGAGGTTGTATTGTATACCAGTCATAATCTAAACATAGTACTGAACTTGTTGGCATGAGACTTCCATGTAACTACACTCAATTAGAACTGGACTGATTTTATCTGACAAAGCCAGTTCAAGCCAATTAATAGTCCACAGTATTTTAAATTAGATTCTTTGTGAAAATGCTGTTTTGTGTTTGCCATATAGGTGTGGCACAAGTTGTATGTGACAATTTGGTGCAAGACTACACATAGGGCCACTGGTCCTCCATTCATGAGGAGGAGTTAGAGAGAACAAAGTTAGTATTGGTACTGAATCAAGAAAAGTGGTGTGGTTAACTGCCCTGGGTATATAACAGAAATATTGTTGAAAAATAGGCTTAAAACTGGAAAAATTACTTTTGTGTGTGTATCACTTTTATTTCCAATTTTCAGTGCCTGAACAACAGTTCTGGGATTGACTCTGTTGGCACGTAGTAACATAAACTAACAACTTATTTATCCATAAGTGATTATTGAAGCACAGCAAGACATTCAGGAAAGTACACAGACAAGTAAAAGGTTGTTATTACCAGAGGTTTGACGAAGATATGCTGAAATTTCACATTACATAGATTTTACTTCAAATTTCTAAAAATTTCAAACACCATTCATCAATCATTAGAACTTCTTGAGAAAATGATTTCTACAAGAAAAAAAGTATGTCAACTGGGATTGATTTTTATGTTTTACATTCTCAAACAGTGCCAAATGTTAAGTTAAAACAGGACTGATTTTAAATCCACCATGAAATATTCCATACAAAATGTCCAAGTCGACTGAACAAAAACTAAAGCAGATAATCAATACCAGTTATATATAACCGATCAGCTGGCTAACAGCTGATCAAAATGTCAGTGGTATGATTGTCCTATAACTGGAACATGAACCATGAGTGGCTTACTCACATTTTATCATTTACTGAGTGCAATTCTATTCTTTTTGAAAGTATTTAAAAATTGTTCATGATAAGGAAAATAATTATGTTTTCCGTGTGTATGTTTTACAGATATCATTAAAAACAGGTCATTAAGGTTAACCATGGGTGTAAAGAGTACAGGAGTTTTTTTTCACAAACTTTCCAAGCAAACACTATTAATCAAATCAGCTGAGAGTTACCCTATAATTACACAAAGCCTCCCCCCTCCCTGGATCTCTCATACATAGGCTTATTCAAGTCTTTTTATTCTATACTTCCTTGGGCTTCTGATGAACATGTACATTATCATTAACTGCACCTGAGTCTCCGAGTTCAGGAAGAATCTTACTAAGCTTATATTCTATTTCATCAAGTATTCCGTTAAGAGTTCCTCTGTCAGCTTCTTAGTTCTGAGGCTAACAAGGACATTGAACTTGGATGAAAAAAATGACAAATGAATAAAAAATGACTACAGTCGAAGCTAGTGCTTCTTCAGAGTAACAATCTTGCGCTGCAATTTTTTTTAAGTACCAAATATTTCCTAAGAAATGCTCTGCTAATTAACCCTTTGCCTCATAAGCATATTTTGGACTCTTCCAAATTCAAAGCTAAAGCAAAACATCAATATATTAAAAAAAATGGTTTATTTCTCTCTGAGAGAGTGGAAAACATTGTGGCAAAAGAAGCCATTACTCAGTACAAGCAAGGGGTTCTTATGCCACAATATTTTCAAAAGTTGTCTGCTTGACAGAGGTGGAGAAATGCAGTATTATGAGGCAAAGGGTTAAAGCTCACCCACTCATTCTAAGTGACTCGCCAGCTAAGATGGTTTATTCCTGCTTATGATAAACATTTCAGATTTTCCCAACACAATATTTAAGTTTAAAAGCTGAGCTTATCATAGCTAAGATATGTCGATGAAATGGGGCCCCTGAAGAGTAACTCTCACTGATCACTGAGGATTTTACAATAGAATGTATGCTGTATAATGTGAACAAAAACTTGATTGGTCAGCATAAATATATGCAGTAAAACTTCGTTATTACAAGCATCAATATCAGGAGCACCAGACTTATCTCACGGAGTTTTTAAAGTCCTGTAAATTTTGTTGTTAGTTATGCATAATGTTAAGCCAATAAATATACACCTTGTTATTACGAGTCCCATGTTTATCTCAAGCATTTAGTCTGTTCGGATGACTCTTCAAGAAAATGAGGTTTTACTGTATATATGCATAATGAAATAAATACATAATTTATTAATACGAACTAATTGCACCTATTCCAGACTGTTTCAAGTTATTTATGCCGACCAAGCAAATTCTTGTTCACAAGGTTGTTACTATGACAGGGGTAATAATTGATTTCTTTTTACAAATTGTATCCATTCATTGAAATAAGATATCAACAACAGTCTAAGTACTTCAAGAGAGTCTTGTAAGGCCATACAATACCATTTTGTCCAAATAAGGCAATATCCCAGAAACGTAAGACTTCCAGTTTTTCAGTTAACAATAAGTTCATGAATAACCATAAATACATTAAGACAGAAAAGGGTTATAAAATAAGCTACTGACACACAGCATACAATCCAATGTCAAGGTCATGGCTTAAGTTTGTATGTACTGCCCAGATACATAGTGACCATACCTTGTCCACAAGTCAGGACAGAAACAATTGTAAATTAATCTGAGACAAACAGTTCTTATACTTATGTAATGGTATTAATTGTTTCTATTTTTGTAAAGTCTACTGATTAAGACCAGATGATAAGCCATTTTTGAACAACTGGTTTAACAGAGTCACCCTAAATTGTGTAGAGCCTTCAAAAAATTTCTTGTAGATTCAGGTGAACAATAGATTATGTTGAACATGATCAACCTGAAGTTATGTTCCACATTGAGCCAAGCTATTGTATGTTCAAGACTTTCACATTTGAGGCAAAACATTGTGGCAAAAGGAGCCATTACCTGTAAAGAGCAATGACCCCTTAGGCAACAATGTTTTCCACATTGTCAGAGAGAAATAATCCAATTTTCTTAGATAAACCAATGTTTTGTATATTATAGCTTTGAATTTGGAAGAGTCCAAAATATTTTTATGAGGCAAAGGGTAAAAGAATATAAATTTGCAAAAATCCGTCATATTTCCATACCATATTTCCAAAACTTTGCTACAGCCAAAATATTCCAGTTGTTGCTTTGCCATTCATACAACATCACCATGTATGATATACATTTTGATGGAATCATTTTCAATATCATCAAATGTATAATAAGACAATGTTTATGACAGAACATTATCGTAAACCACCATAAACTTTACCCTTATGAATCCTTGAGATTAAACTGATACATAATTAAGGACCACTTAAATAAACAATTGCCTGTAAGAATTAGTACCTCATCATGATGGAACATCATAAACAGTCTGAATGCTTAGGTATCTACAAGTTTGTTTGTTTATATGAGACTTATGGTCACTGGGGTTTAACACTGTTTTTCAACAATTTTTCATATATATATTGCAACCAGTTCACCTAACCAGTTTTCCTGGACTGTATACTAACCAGTACTAATTTACCCTTCCACAAGGAGCCGGCAACTTCTCCACATATGGAGGAAAACGACATTTTTGTCAAATTTTCATAGAAGGGTATGACCTATCATGACCAGGATTCGAACCCGAATCTCCAAGTTACAAGTCCAGCGCACTAACCACTGGACCATGGCCGTATCAACAAGTAACTAAACTAATTCAATACGAAGCAGTTATCGGTATTTGTTAGGGCCAAGACTGGATGATGATTGTTGTAGGTTGGTTGTATTGGGGTTTAACACCGTTTTTCAACAATTTTCAGTTATATACGGCGACCAGTTCACCTAACCAGTTTTCCTGGACTGTGAACTAACCAGTACTTACTTACTCTTCCACAAGGAGTCGGCAACTTCTCCACATATGGAGGAAAATCGACATTTGTGTCAAATTTTCATGGAAGGGTATGACCTGCCGCGACCGGGATTCGAACCCAGTTCTCCGGGCTGCAAGTTCAGCGCACTAACCACTGGACCACGACCGCGGCTTCTGAATGATGATACTTTCTCATAAGTATAGAAATCACACAAGTACACAGTAAAAATTGCTTGACAAATCTCGATATTGACAGGCCAGCAGTTGGCCAAGACGAAAAGAACTGTACGCTTAGACATCTCAATCATAGGTTCTGTGCTAAGTACAATTTTAACTCTGACCCAAATGAATGTACACCAAAAAATCAGCATGTGTCCAAACTAAAACGCCACACCAAAATCGCCACAAAACATTTCTGGTAGGTAAATGATGCAAAAACAGAGTATATTGAGTATATGATGATGTAACAATTATAATACAGTCAAACCTGCGTTTGCAGCCACCTCTGAATAAAGGTCACCCTGTGAATAACGGTCATTATTTGGGAAACTATCATTGATTGTTTAGAATAAACTGACCTCCACATAAAAGTCACCAATCAATAAAGGCCATGTTTTGTCTTTCTCAAGTGTGGCCTTTCTCCATAGGTTTAACTGCAAACTGTAATTTTGCATCAACCCTACACATGTAAAATTCAATGACTCATATGTTCATATTGTTTAAATCAAGGTCAAGGTCAAGAGTCATTAAGAACCAGCTGAAACCACATCATATCATAACCATATTTTGTAATTAAAGTTTAACAATCAATCAGAGGAAGTAACAATTTGAATCAAACTTTTATTAATAATATTTGCAGCAAGATTAGACCTTAGTTTATTTAAACACTACAATAGCAACTTGAATGAATGAACTTCAAATGTCATTAAACTGATTGTAACTTTTTCAGTTATTTTCAAGCCATAAGGATTTATTTAGGGGGGGAGTCAGATGACTTGTATATTAAGCCTAGAGTTTAGTGAACTGGTAAATTTTCACTGGATAAAAATCAGACCTGTCATTAATTTGATCTTGTACAAATCCAAATTTAAGCCTTAAGTTATGAGATTTGAGTGCATTAATGCTAACATTGATCGATTAAAATATAACGTCCTAAAAGTTGGATACAACTTTAATAAACTTGTTCTTTTCATTTCATTTTAAGAATATTAATACCTTATATAAGTTGTTAAAAATTTAGAGTGCTATTAGGATTAATCTGTGTTTTATATTAGTACATATAAGTTAAGTGCGAGGGGACTTCTGTGGTTGAGCCGATATAGTCTCAGATTAGTAATCACTAGCTCCACACCGCTACATGTTCGAATCCCAGTCAAGACAAGACAAATTTCACATTCAAGGAAGCTGTCCAGCCAACATGGAGGGTAGTTGGTTCTACCCAGGTGTAAGCCTAGGGTCTTCTTCCATCATTACAGCTGGAAAAGTCGCCAAATGACCCATTAAACCCCGCAAAGAAAAATGTAATGTTTGGTTGTTAAGTTGAATATTACTTGATACATACCAGATCATGTATACCCTAATAACTGCTTGGGAATTATTTGTGTAGTTATATAATTATGTTACATGGTCACATACAAAACTAGTTGTTTGAAGATAATTTGAACTTCAAATTGAATGATTATTTTCAGTCCATTTTTTAGACCTGCTAATAGGTAAATTTAGCTGTCTGCTGAATTCGTCCACTTTTTTTCTCAATAATTGCTCTCCAAATCTATTCATTTTCAGAATTATGTATGTTCTTAATGGTAAAAAAGAATGCAAAAATATAAGCTAAAAAGAATTTTCTTATGCTTCAACATAATTGTTAAGATTAAAGCTATTAAATTGAAAATTAGAACAAAAACAAGTCTTGCTATGAATTCAGAAATATTTCCCGGCAATTTAATGTTGGCATATGATTTTGGCAACCTGAATTCCGCAGGTTTAAAATATTTGAACTTTCCTTTGATAGCTGTCACAATGTAGTTAGATTTTAGGATCTGAAGAGTTGGCACACCATTCATATTGAAGTGTACAGAAGCTGAGCTTTTTTATACGTTAGTTATTTGGCCATCAGTCAGATACTTGGCGTGTGCCTGTTTCTTGACGGTGCTTATAGTAATTACTGTCTGCCAGAAGGGAAAATTCCGGCGCTACTTATATCATGTAACTCTCCTATTAGTGAAGGAGGGATTGTTTAAATTTTCATTTCCGTGAGAAAGAAGAATATTTTTATATAAATGTTGGCAATACATATTTTTTCCTCTCCAATTTTGTACAATTAGTTATAAATAAACATTTTTAAAAGCTGTCAGGATTTGTATCTAAAACTTATTTAGACTCATTTTAATAATAAAACTCCTTTTAATTGTTTCATGCCCTATAATAAAGCAGGATGTCGAATCTATATTTTACTAAGTCATCAGAATTAAGCAAAAAAAAGAGTACCAGTCAACCTTGTTTTCAAATGTTTTCTCAGAAAATTTAGATGAACTTCGAGGTTTTGATGGTAGTGAGGAGTTCAGACATGAATTAGTACATGTATAACATAATAAAAAAAATATTTGTCTATATTTATAGTAGAGTCTAATCATGCAAATTCAAGCAACAGCATTTAAATAAGTTACTACTGTTAAACTTGGGTTTACGGCTGTCTGTAAATAAAAGTCACCTGTGAACAATGGTCATAGGTGAATAATAATTACCTGTAAATTGTGGTCATCTGTAAATTATGGTCCCTAATAAATGATTACCTGTGAATTATGGTCCCTGGTGAATAATGAATACCTGTAAATTATGGTCACCAGTAAATTATGGTCCCTGATGAAAGATTACCTGTAAATTATGGTCACCAGTAAATTATGGTCCCTTATGAATGATTACCTGTGAATTATGGTCCCTGGTGAATAATGAATACCTGTAAATTATGGTCCCTGATGAGTGATTACCTGTGAATTATGGTCCCTGGTGAATAATGATTACCTGTAAATTATGGTCACCAGTAAGTTATGGTCCCTGATGAACGATTACCAGTGAATTATGGTCCCTGATGAATAATTACCTGTGAATTATGGTCACCTGTGAATTATGGTCCCAGGTGAATGATTACCTGTGAATTATAACTCCTGGTGGATAATGATTACCTGTGAATTATAGTCACTTATGACTAATGGTCACTAGTGAATAATGGCTATCTGTGAAAAATAAACCCCTGTGAACATTGACCACTCTTTAACCTACTTTGGATAATGTCATGATTGACAAAATAAACCTCAGAATTAAAGCCATCTGTGTAAACCTCAGAATGAAGGCTATCTGTGTATCACATATCAATTACTTCTGTACCGTTGTATAACCTAGGTTGGTTTTACTGTATAACTGTGAATGTAGCTAAACGATTATTGCACTAAATAATTAAATTACTAGACGAAATTATTTTGAATGCCTGGCAGTTTTTATTCTTTGGCAAAAGTCAATCTCAATTATCAAATTTATTATTATAAACTGTCTTCACGTCAGTAATTGTGAGCTACGTTTTTTTATAACAAATATTCTCAACATTGACTTCTTTCACAGAAAATTGATTTAAATTGCAAATAAATTTTATCAGCCTGAATACAGAATGACATAATGGCGTGTATAAATCATATTATTTCACATTTTTCAACATTTCTAGGTTTGTACCTTCGCCAAGTAAAAATATTTAGGACAGAAATTTCGGTGAAAATAATATCATTATTAATGCCAGTGATATTCATGGTATGTCTAAAAAAATCATACCGACTGAAGTCATGGCCAACTTAAAAAGTCTGTGGATCCAATTATTCACTGTGATGTTATTTTTTGTCTTTGTTTTTGTTTGGCCTTTTTTATTGGCATTGAACAATACTCCAAAAGCCAAGGTCATAAGGCAACTTTCCAGCTTTTGGAAGACAACTTTTGGGTTCAGAAAGACCCCCAGTTGTTTGCCTGGGTAAAACCACTAACCTTCCATAAGGTAGCTGGAAAGCTTCCTCACATGTGAAATTTTGTCCTGAGTGGAAATCAAACTCACAGCGCTGTGGGTCTAGTGATCGCTATTCAGAGACTGAAACCACTCAGCCATAGAGGCCCCCTTCTTTGTGGTGATATACTATGAGGCTATACTGATTTAATTTTTGATGATCAGGTTTTACAATTATATAAAATTTGGATACACCCTAAGATTACCGACATTTTATAGTAAAAAGTGCCTTTTGTTTAGTCCATTTCTCATACTTAAATATTTTGGTATAAAATTTATCACATAATCAAGACACTGAAATTCTCCTAAAAATGTTTTTATTCTCATTGGGGCTTTTATTTGTTCAAACATAAAATATAACACAGTGCATGAATTAATGGTTTATTAAAAAAAGGGAGGGGGCCTCCATGGTCAAGTGGCTATAGTCTTCGACTTGTAAATACTAGCCCCTGACCATTGTGAGTTTAAATCCCACCTGAGACAAGATTTCACACACAAGGAATCTGTCCAGCTAGCTTACAGAAGGTCAATGGTTCTACCCAGGTGTAAGCATAATGGTAACCTCTACCGTTAAAACTGGAGATCAGTCGCCAAATGACCCTTGCTGTTAGTACGACTTTAAACTCCAGTGAAAAAGAATAAATTATCAGTGAAAACACACTATGTGACCATCTCAATATTAGAACCATCATGTTACAACAACTTCAGTCTAAACCAGCTGAGCCCTGGTCCACGTTATTTGGCCTGTTCAGAGGGAAAGCCAGTTCTGAGGGATGCACCAGAACCTTTGGCCGATTTAGAGGGGAAACCGGTTTAGAGAGGAACCAGTTTAGAGGGTTTCTACTGTACTTATTTTTGTACTGGTTTTCATAATTTTCTCCACCTGTTAACTAAATAATGAGAACAATTCAACAGAAAAGCCTTTTTGGGGTCCATAAGGTGGTCTTATTAGCAAGGTTTCACTGTAACTGATACTGTTTTGCGTGATGACTGCATAAACTTAATTATTTTATTGCCAGAGGAAAAAACCTGACAGAAGCCATTTTGTACCAATAGAACAGTAAACCTTCTGACCCTGATCCGAAAACACACACTTAAGGCAGATAGATTAGGAATCAGATAGCTTATAAGTTACTAGGTACATTCAGAAGAAAACACATTCAATGGCTATAATGAGAAACAGTAGTCAGAAATATGTGCTTCATCAGAACTGGGTGATCTCGTGCATTTCTATAATTTATTTATTTTTAACAGAATTTCTTTCAGGTTTTGGAATGGGAGGTGTATATCAACATGAAAATGATACTTGGAGTAGCTGACAGCAATATTTCGTAAGTGATTTCTCCAGAATTCCTAAAATAACTTAGAACTTGAAACGTTAACTGGTATCATCTTATTACGTAAATGATGAGTTTTCAATCAATAAGGTAAGGCCTCAAAAAATGATTATGTACAGAACTATTTTTGTAATTAAACAATAAATCTGTACCCAATCAACTAGGCAAGAATTACCTTACGGCTAATGGTTCCGTTTCTAGCACTGGTATTTAAAACAATTACACATAATAAGACAAACATCAAAAGTACATAAAATTAAATTAATAATGAAGATCAATAAGAACGATCGAGTTCAATCAGCAAAATGTGCCTTAAAACAAATAGTTTAGGACTAGAATGTTCAGCTCGAATACGTCAGAAAATCAAAATACAAAATCTCACAAGTATAAGACAATATTTCACAACAGTTTACAGAAGAAAATATCATTACATCACATGACAAAGTCTACGAGCTCAAAAGTACTTAAAATACCGCAATAACATTGATTTTGAACCACAGCCTGGCAAACATTTACCTTCAGATAAAACTAGGTTCACAATAATTCAAGCTAATAGAAACTTATGTCTATAGAAAACATGTTTTTCAATGCCTGAACACTATGACATAGTGACCATGAACTTTTGAAACACACCATGTACCACTTAATACATGGACATCGAATGATTGGAGCAATGTTACCATCAGTTGAACAATAAATACACATTAACTGAACTTTTCATACAAGAAAACCTTTTAATGAACAAAAAACAGCGACTGACAAATGTGGCGTGGTTCAACATTCTAGTTTAAATAACACACATGATCATCTTGTGATCTAGGTCAACATAACTAAAGTATATTCCCTGCACTATTATAATAAAATTAATGAATATGCATATTAAAACCTGTCCAAGCTGAACTTTTTATTTAGAAACCTCTCTTATCCTAAAACCCCTCTAATCCTAAAACCTCTCTAATTCAGAAAACTCACACTGTACCTCTCTTTTCAGAAACCTCTCTAATCCTAAAACCTACCTTATTCAGAAACCTCTCTAATTTAGAAATTTCTTTCACCCTGACCTCTATTTCAGAAACCTCTCTCATTCTAAAACTTTTAATTTGCAAACCTTTCTAAGGCCAGAAAAAAACATGGTTCACAGTTGCCCAACCAACCCTATGTTTTGGCTCTGACTCTAAAATTTCTAACAGCAAACTCCAAAGTACAAAATCATTCAGTGAGGAATTTTTTCTATGCCTTCAGGTAAAATTAAAGAAGTTTTACTGTGAAATGTATAATAATATATTATAGTTTTTTTTCCAGCAATGTATGATCATAAATTGCAGAGTCTTACAGTGCAATGTATAATTATAAATTAGAGAGGTTTTACTGTGTAATGAATAATCATATATTAGAGATTTTACTCTGTAATGAATGATAATAAATAGGAGAGGGTAAATTTTGTAATGAAAATAATAAAATAGAAAGGTTTTACAGAGTAATGAATAATCATACATTAGAGAGGTTTTACTTTGTAATGAATAATCATAAATCAGAGGTTTTACTATGTAATAAATAATCATAAATTAGAGAGGTTTTACAGCGTGATGTATAATAATAAATTAGAGGTTTACCCATCATGTAATGTATTATAATAAATTAGAGAGGTTTTACTGAGTAATGTATAATAATAAATTAGAGAGGTTTACCATGTAATGTACGATAATAAATTAGAGAGGTTTTACTGCGTAATGTATAATCATTCTACTTTGAAGATTCTGATAACCAAAGTATGCAAATAAACAGGTATTGGTCACAGATGCCATCATATTATTGAGTTGATGGCGCTTTAAGATAAAAACAGAAGCCTTAAAACCATCAGGAGAGAATTAATATACCGTAAGATCTGAAATACTTGTGGAGACGCCATTTGGCAATTTCAATTAGCGTTAGATAATAAAAATGATCATAATTAATCAATCGTTTAATTTTAAAGTCATGCAACTGAGGTTCTTCTTCCAATGGATACATGGATTTAAAAATAGCTGATAATTTAACTGGCAAGGTGTTTCAAATTAAAAAACACTACGGATAATTTCACTCCATACAGTAAGTGTGTCTGAGTTCTGGAACTAAATAGTACACATATCATCCAGTAAAAACATGATCAGTGGGCTGATAGTCTCATGTTAGACAAAGATCAATAGAAATGAAATTGTGTATAGCATTACCAACAAAAACCTGCTGTTTGAAAGAGGTGTCTAAAAATACAAGTATAAAAGATTTCTAACAAGCCACAAAACTAACACAGACTGATCTAATACCAATAAAGTCTTAATTTATCAGTCCCGATAAAAGACAAGGACAATGTTCCAAGAGAATTTATGACCACTGGAGACATCTGATTACCAGTTAGGTACAGTAAGATCTGTTTCAGATGCTTTTGTCATAAGACATAAACGGGTGAATCTGGAGATGGACTGATAAATTCCCAGTGCAAAAATGTCCCCGAGCTAAACTTCTAAACCTTCTACCCTGATCAATGATGCTATAATTAAAAGAGTAATCTGAACATGGCAGAACCTGCATCCTATTAATTGTCTATTCTATAATAAGACCAATTTAGAACTGAGAAAACTTGGACCTGGAAAATAATCTAAGCATGATGCATTCATTATCGAATAAATATCAATATACAATCTCAGTGACACAGTGATGAATGTAAGGGTCATCAAAACTGGGCAACGACTGATTCATCAACTTATTGATCAATTGATTGATTAATATCAATCAGTTTATCTACTGATCTATTGATGAACAGACTGATAGATGGATATATTGATTGATTAATCTACTGACTGATTGATCTATTTTTGATTGACTGATTGATGGACCTGTCAATTGATTGATCTACTGACTGATTAATCTACTGACTGATTGATCTATTTTTTGATGACTGATTGATGGACCTATTAAATGATCTATTGACTGATTTATATACCGATTGATTGATCCACATATACAGTTGACTGAATGATCTAGAAATTGTTGACTGTTTAATCTACAGATTATTTGATTGATCAACTGAATGACTGAGTTTCTCATATATTAATTGAAGGTTTTTGTCATTACTGGATCAGCAGAGATGCTCAAGTCATAAAAATGAAGTCATTAAGGGGCCACTGATATTTCATTTGTACCTTCTATGACCATTCTAGGGTCCCATAGTTTGATTCATAAGATGGGATCCTTCTCTTATTACACATCAATATAATTTCTATCAAAAAAAAACAGGGAGCCTACAGAATACTTACAATTAAAGTTTGTTCATCCATAGTGGCCAGCTTATGTCCATTCACATTGCCTTCTTTAAACAGCTCCGCATACCTGTACAGGTTTACAGCTGCCATCCATTCAGCCACATTCTCAGCGGTCCACTCCTCTAAAGCCTGCAAGTAGAGTGATTAAAATTCTCAAATACAGATGCCATAATAGTTTTAACACAGTAATATTCAAATCTTCAGGTAATACCAACTTAAATAAAAATAACAATTGTTAAAAACAATGATCAAACAAGTTTATGGACTCTGTATGGAATCATGTAACACAATGGAATGCATAACAGTTCAGTTCTTTGAAATAACAGTCACAACTGGTTGAATAGCCACCTGTGAAATAACAGCCAAATCTGGCTGAACAGTCACCTGTGAAATAACAGTCAAATCTAAACAGTCACCTTCGAAATAACAGTCAAATCTGGCTGAACAGTCACCCGTGAAATAACAGTCAAATCTGGCTAAACAGTCACCTGTGAAATAACAGTCAAATCTGGCTAAACAGTCACCCGTGAAATAACAGTCAAATCTGGCTAAACAGTCACCCGTGAAATAACAGTCAAATCTGGCTAAACAGTCACCCGTGAAATAACAGTCAAATCTAAACAGTCACCCGTGAAATAACAGTCAAATCTGGCTGAACAGCCATGTGTGAAATAACAGTCAAATCTGGCTGAACAGCCGCCTGTAATAGAACAGTCAAATCTGAAAGATTAAGGCCTTCAAGCAAACAACGGCCACTAGTAAACTTATAAGACACATAAAACAAACAGTTCCTGGTTTCCACAAACCTGACGGACTGTATCTTTTTCTGCTGATTTTAAGACTTTTTCAGTATCAGGCAATTTTTTTTCTTGGAAACATTTACATTTTCATACAGAATCAGCCATTTTTTCTTGCCAATTTTTCATTTTCATATTTCAGAATCAAGGTCAACACTATGTAAAAGCCATTCTTCCCTCCATTTCACTGATCTTCATTCACAGGTTACAATGTATGGTGATCTACAGATAATACAGACACTAACAGCAGTGAAGAACATTCACTGGTTCAGTGTTTTTCATTCTTCAACCATCTCAAGTATTCTTATCACAGACAAACTGGGTCACCAGGTTACACCACCGGTGTGGGAGAACATATTTTTTATGATTTACAGTCATGTGGGTGCCTCTGGTGGAAATGTTTGAAAACAGACAGTCTGTCTGATAGAAACTTTACTTACTCTCTGTTTTGAAATCATCCTTGATAGAAAAGAACAAGAACCAATGATGTAATTGTAGCACTAAAATTAGAGCCCACATTTTCTAGTTGAGTACTGAGCTCCTTATCACCTTATTTCAAGATGATTTTCAAGGTCGAACCCTTAACTTTAGGTAAACAGAAGAGCTTTTTTTATTTAATCAACTCTTAATTAGAGGCTGTTGGTTGAGCTTTTCAAGTAGTCCTTTATTTCTAGAAAATTAATTGTAAGGCCCTTAATTCATCACAAATTATGGGCTGAGCCCTTATTTCTGGACATTTAATGGCATAAGAACTCATGAATCCTGGATAATGGTTATTTTGGCTTTGCTATCAGACAAATGATTTTACCTTCAATTTCTGCCTATGTGATAGTACAGAGACCTTAAAGTATTTTTGGTGGTTAAACTTCTTGATGAAGCAAATTTTCATAGCCACACTGAACTATAAGAAAGATAAGCACTACCTTGAACCCATGAGTAACAACATCATTTGAAATTTTTCATTGAAATACAACATAATACACCAGTAAACAACAACACACACTGAAATTCCACGAAATAAGGATTGCCGTCTGCTCTGAACTATTCCAGGAAGAATTGGTAGAATTGGAAACAGTGGGTGAGAAATAATCATATCTGAAACATTGATACACTGAAATATTTTACATGTTTTGCAATAAATCTGCCATAATGTAATGAATGGGCTAGATAATATTGATGGGATGTTTCCACAGTTTTCAACAGCATTTTAATTATCTTAAGCCTGGCATATCAATATGCTATTTAATCACATATCAATATGCTATTTAATCACATATCAATATGCTATTTAATCACATATCAATATGCTATTTAATCACATATCAATATGCTATTTAATCACATATCAATATGCTATTTAATCACATATCAATATGCTATTTAATCACATATCAATATGCTATTTAATCACATATCAATATGCTATTTAATCACATATCAATATGCTATTTAATCACATATCAATATGCTATTTAATCACATATCAATATGCTATTTAATCACATATCAATATGCTATTTAATCACATATCAATATGCTATTTAATCACATATCAATATGCTATTTAATCACATATCAATATGCTATTTAATCACATATCAATATGCTATTTTTGAACCTACTGACAATATTCTTTTCTTTGTGTAAGTTTTTGACGAGGCTGGGCTGAAATTAAAATATTATTTGTTTGGTGTTGCCGACCGACCACCAAACAACCGCCGTCTGAAAAATTTTATCACAACAAATTGAAAGCATATTATTTTTTTAAATTTCCTTTCTATATTATTGAAAATATTTCCTCTAGTTTCATGGTAAATTTACACATGTCTAATATAAAAAATAATACTCCGACTGAACGACCCAACCCAAAAGTGTGGTTGGCAACGGCAAACAGGCAATTTTTTAGGGTGGCCTGTGTTTATGCAAACTGGACTGCACAGTATCATATTGCCTTCTTCATGTAAGTCTGTGTTGTAAGTTTATATCTTGTCAACTGATTTAAATCGCACACTTCACTTAATTTCTTTACATCAAGTATTAAAATCATGATAACTTAATACGCTATTAACTTTTATATTTCAATAAAGCCATTATCATATTGAAACATATTTAATTCATTTAGGTTTCAAAAAGTAACTTTATCATATTTCAGAACAGTCCAACTTTGCAAAAAGAATAAGTTTCTTCAGATTTTCATCATCAGACAGTTAAAAGGACTCCTACCTTTATAACAAAATATTCAAATTACTTAATTAGGCCCAAATAAAGGTTTGCTTCTGGTTTCCCAACCCAATATTTACCAGCTGAGTGATAAGTTTTTTCAGCATCCAAATTGTAGTGGTATATTGCCATTTCCACAAATCATTAATATTACAGCAAACATTTTCCATACAGTATTGCCAATATATGTAAAAAATAAATAAAATAAAAAAAGCCCCACCTACTGACCCATACTTTCATGGCATGTAAACGGAAAAAAAACATTTTTTAGGCCTTATACTGAATGAATGCACTCACAAACATAACATACTCATGTTTTGTGCTTAAAATAAAATTTTAGGACAAATTCTAACAAATCATTCAAGAGCTCAATGAATCCAAGTTCAAAATGTACTGAATAAAAACATGCAATTATAGTCAACACAAATCCAACTTTATGACAAAACTTTCCATTCATTAGCGGGGAACAAATGAAATTTCATTTCTGTGAAATGATATAAAAATTTTAGGAACTGACAACTAGTTAACCTGTTTCTAGGATACACATTAATTTTATAGGGGTACAAAGTAATATTATTTTACAAATTATGGGACAAAGTCATTATTTATCGAGATTTAACAAGGTTTAAACCAGACAGGAAACTATTTTCATTGGATATATCTTAATAGACACCGGCAGAATTACACCGCAAGATGGATCACTGTATAGTATGACGTCAATGGGAATGTTTTTTTCGGTAAGTAATTCGGATTTTTTTTCTCTTGCCATAAAACATAACTTCAGCAGAGATATATATTTATATACTCTAAGTACCAGATTGTTAAATTCATTTTGCAGGTAAACTTATATTCATCAAAGTGATGAAAGGAGGGACCATATAAATAAATGGAAAACTTAAGTTTGAATGTGAGTGATTTATTCATTTCCTGATCGATTGATTGACTAATTGACTCAACGATTGATAAAAGGAGAAATAAACAAATTAATGAAAAACCAAGTTCAGTGTGAGTGGTTTATTCACTTCCTGATCAAATTGACTGATTGATTGAAATACCTATTAATTAAAGGAGCTGTTAACACAGAAATGGATACCGAAGATTTCCTAATAAATACACCTGACCTATTTAACAATCATCCGTTCATGACTTTTGTGAAAATCGAAAACAGTACAACCCCTGAAATACTGGACTCCCCGAAAACCAGAATTCTCAGAAAACCAGATCTTTGACCCAGTCCAGATGGGTTTCCAATTTTCAGGGGATATACTGTATTTACATATTCATATGTATTGTACAGTTCTTAACATTATGCCAATCATGTTGAATTAAAAGTGACTAAATTTGAAATCGTGCGGCTTAATAATCAATCTGGACAAATATGGATTACTCATAGACAAGCGCCACTCCCCTAATTAATGCTCTCATCCTTTTTTTTTAAAAAATTAAAATCATGAAATCACCACAAAAGTCGTAATGATTTTTTATATTAGTTCTAAATGTCAAAAAATGTTTCCAACAATAAATTAAGACATTGTAATACCCGTGAGACATTTATAAGTGAATGTTGTGAGATAAGTGAATGTGAGCGATTTATTGGTTTCCTCATTTAAATTGACTGATTGATTCTGACACATCAGCTCTTTAAACAGAGAACAAATAAATAACAGAAATAAGTCAGAAATCATTTAAATTTAGAAAGATGCCCCGGGAAGGAGTTGAAAAATACTTACAAACTACAAAAATATTGAATAAATAAATTTGTACATGGAAAAAAAAGAAGTCAGTGAAACATGTCCCCGAGGTGTAACTAAAAATTAAGTTAAGCAAGAGTTATGGTTCTTGCCCCCGACAGTTGTATATGTATTGTATGTAACAAACTACATTTTCAAGAAGAATCCAATCAATAGTTTCTTACTGTAGGGCTCTGTGCAAGAAAAACATTCCACACAGAAAAGGGGAATAGGTGCAAAATTATTGAAGCAAGAGTTGCTGTTCCTGCAACAGAAATCCCAAACAAATATTTCAAATTTATAGTAAATGGTTTAGTATTTTTATGTAAAGCTCACAGAAACATAAAGATTGGAATGACAGACAGAATGATAAAAGAACCATGCAAAATCTATATACAGTCAAACCTGTTAACAAAGGCCACCCTTGGAAAAGACAAAATGTGGCCTTTATTGACAGGTGGTCTTTATTCAGAGGACAAATTGCTCAAAATAATCAGTGATGGTTTTTCAAAGAATGGCCTCTATTCACAGGGTGGTCTTTATTCAGAGGTGGCCACAAGGTTTGAGTGTACCTCCTTTTGCGATGCTTTTAAATGACCTTGACTCCCTTACAGATCAATTTAAATGTTTTCAGTCAGTGATAAAACAATGAGCTACAGCGTTGATGTTTTTTTTTAAATAAATAGTTTAGTGAAAGATCAGTTGTCAAGCTTTTTTACAGTGTTCAGATGGGAAAGAAGACTATCCTTATTTAGTTCAAAGAAAAAAACAGCTACAATGGTTTTGAACCGAACACAATGTACTATAAATGTTGTCCACATGTAAATAAATGAATAATTAAGACTAGACGAAACCTCTCTAGACATGAAGTAATGTAGGAAACATCATCACCTTGCTGAGGAGACAGTTGAAGTGACAGCCACACATCGAACACTTCATCATGAATCAGTCTGTTACCCCATTTTCACTCCAGGATGCCAATACAGAGAGTCTCACACCTTTCTACAATCAATAGAAGTATCAACTTCCTTAATACTCAAAATATGATCCACCACTTGTACAACATGGCAGACTGAAAAAATCTGCACAAACATCACCCTAACCTCAATATAAGAGATTTTTTACATAATTGCATTGATGTTCATTCACCTCAGGTCATTAATCAGCAAGACCTAATTAGCCACAATTAAAAGACTCAAAAATCCACAAATAACTGGTATAAACTTGAAGCCAGTCATAGAGACGACATGCGCTAACAGGGATCAAGATGTTTGGGCCAACTTTAAACTAATGGATAACTTAATTCAATCATTATTCTCACACATAGCCAGCAAATTAAGTAGGTGAAGGTTTGAGAGGTGGTTACCACAACTTTTATCAGACAGAACCAAAATTAACCCACTTTAGTTTGAACATAAGACCTTTGGTATCCTGATGCACTTGGTACCAGTGGTAGACTTCTAAATTTAGCATGTTTATTTTTTACAACAAAATATCAAAAGACTTTCAAATCCATCTATTTAGCTCGTCTGTGTATCAGTATCAGATTTCTTCCAGCGCCAGTTTTGGCACAACCGTTTTTCTTACGTTTTGACTGTTTTTTTCTTTATATTTTCAGAAGTTATTTACAGTATAACCAGATTCCCTGAAAACCCAATTTCTCTGAAAAATGGATGATTTTTTTCTTTTCTATACTCAATAGTTCTCAGAAAACCAGAATTCTCAGAAAACTAGGCTTAATAGGCCCAGTCTGAAATGGGTCCACTTTTCTGAGGTTCATACTGTATAAAGACCAGAACAGAATTCAAACATGCCATTGGTTGATTCAAAGACAGAGATTGGAAACCAACCAATCAGATTTGAGATTCCACAAATGATTTCTATACAATTTTTGATACATTATGGTCATAGATAGCTGACAACAGGGAATGGTTAATTTATTGTCCCAACAAGGAGTACAAGCACCGACTTATTTAGACAATTTAGTCTCAGTAAATAATAAATGAAACCATATAATATGCAGTGATTATCTGATTACACAGACAAATTAGTTCACAATGACAGCCTGAAATAAAACCCTCCAAATACATAAGACAGTAAGAAAATAAAGCCAGGTTAAAATAGCACGCTAAGACATAATAAATGTTCAGATTTAAACAAAAACCCAGACACTTACAATAATCGATTTGTTTTTTTTTTCAGCAAAAACAGTTAACGATCTCGATTTTTTTCTAAAACCAGACATCTGAGATTTTGAAACTTATATTCTAAGTTCACCTAGTTCAGAACTAATTAAAACTAATCATATATCAATATCTACCTGCCTTAATGGGGTGAACGACATAATCATTGTCTAAGTGCATGACAATCAGCTGATCGAATTCTTATACCGCATGTGCACATTAAGCATAATCTATTAGACAATTCAAACCTTAAGACCGAATAACGAACAACAGATACTGCACTTCACCTAGATTTCAAAAACAGTGACTGCACTAAAGCTTTTGTTCATGGTTAATTAAATCTTTTATATTAGACACACAGTATGCACAAAACAAGCAACTAGAGACTATTAACACTGCTTCAAGTTTTGTCTTACATTACATTATGAAAATTCAATGGCTGAGATCAAAGTAAGGCGATTTATATACCCTGAAAATGACAGAACATAAATCATTTTATGTCTACCAAAAGCCTTTTTTTCAAACCTGACAAAAAACTGACCCTCATTAAAAAAGCAAAAAGTTGAGCTTACCAGACTAATGTCTAGACTATAACTTTCAAACCACAAGAAACGTAATTATTCTGCCTTTTGTGCAGTGCTGGGGAACAATTTTAAAGTTTCATTCTAATTTGCAATAAATAACTAAATCACTTGATCCCCTATCTACTTCATACTAATTTTCAATAAATAATGGATAATTTTTCAGTAAGCCTGTAACATATAATTACTTTTTTACACCATGTAGTGATATTTACGACAAAATGAGAGCATTATTTGGGGCAATTACATAATGAAATATCCAAGGGTGATTACAATGCAACAGTAAAGAATGATATTAACTGTAATAATTATTATCACTACTAAGTATTCAAGGGCAAAAAAATAAACATTCACATAAAAAAATGATAGCAGGTATATTAAAAATAATTTCATTAAAACCACCAATTGAAAAATATAAGCACTCAATTAATCAGCAGCAAATTGATCCCTAATACGGGATGATTTCATAACTGACGCCTTCGTTGTATTCCTTATCACACTTAATTCCTTATCCCATAAAAGCCAAAAAAATTATTCTAAACCTCAAAGAACTTTAAGTGGTATAAATGGCAAAATAATTAGTTAAAACCATATAATTAATCATGAAATCTAACCTAGACATAGTTCTAACGGTTTTATACAAATAGCATTATAAATAAAAGCACATTAGCTGCCAACAGTTTCTATTCATTATTTGAACATTCAAATTCACCATGAGATTATGATTCATAACTTAAAATGCAGGAAGATAGAACGTCTGTGGCAATTTAATAAATTATGACAATAAATAACTCTCTGATGAAACAAATGGGCAATAAATCAGTAAAATAAACTTTCTGAACTAAAAGCTTAGTACAAGAAGCTCAGGTAGACCAGTCTCAAGACAGGCCACTAAATCTACAGAGGCCAGCCTATGGCTTCTAAAGAGGACAGTCTTAGGTAAGCACACTTCTATAGATTGCAGTCTAAGGTAAGACATTTCTATAGAGGCTAGTCTAAGGCTTCTATAGAGGACAGTCTAAGGTAAGCACACTTCAATGGAGGACAGTCTAAGGTAAGGATACCTCTATAGAGGCTAGTCTTAGGTAAGCACACTTCTATAGATTGCAGTCTAAGGTAAGACATTTCTATAGAGGCTAGTCTAAGGTAAGACATTTCTATAGAGGCTAGTCTAAGGTAAGACATTTCTATAGAGGCTAGTCTAAGGCTTCTATAGAGGACAGTCTAAGGTAAGCACACTTCTATGGAGGACAGTCTAAGGTAAGGATACCTCTATAGAGGCTAGTCTTAGGTAAGCCCACTTCTATAGAGGCTAGCCTAAGGTATGCACACTTCTATATAGGCTAGTCAAAGGTAAGCACACTTCTATAGAGGCTAGTCTTAGGTAAGCACACCTATATAGAGGACAGCTTAAGGTAAGCACACTTCTATAGAGGACAGCCTAAGGTTATCACACTTCCATAGAGGACAGTCTAACGTTAACACACTTCTATAGAGGACAGTCTATGGTAAGCACACTTCCATAGAGGACAGCCTAAGGTAAGCACACTTCTATAGACAGCAGTCTAAGGTAAGCACATTTCTGTAGAGGACAGCCTAAGGTTATCACACTTCTATAGAGGACAGCTTAATGTAAGCACACTTCTATAGAGGACAGCTTAGCACACTTCTACACTTATCACACATATCTAAAACACCATGGAATCATTGTTAAGAATTAAGAAATCAATGATTCTCAAAGACTTTAGGTGTTAATTGGTACTCAATCCTGATTTAGGGATAAAGAAAATATGGTAGAATAACCATTACAGGCATTTAATGGGGAGTACATGCCAAGACCATGATGTCGTAAACCACATCGCTTCCATTCCCAAAATGATCATTGTTTCTAATGAAAGGACAGAACAAACCATAACTAACTTCCAGTATATCATAAAGTCATTAGTCTAGCAATCCTCCCATCTTAACAAATAGTCTGTCGAAACATTACAGACATAACAATGACTGACATCAAAGGCTTTAACAATACATTATACATATTTCAAACCACTGAAGACAATCCCGGAGCTTAAACATAACCAAATATACCCATAGAATGACGCACAGAATTAGGTGACACACTTCTAACAATCACCAATCTCTATGTCTCATTGATTTTCATGTAATTGATCTATTTTATCTATATATGGCATTTCTTAATTATTCTTGTATTAACTTGGCCAAATCAGATATTGACAGAGTTAATTAAAAGTTGAGATAACAATCCTTTGATATTTTGTGCCACGGTCCTCAATGGATATACAATAATAATAGGCATGCTCAGTGAGTATGACTGATATTGGAGCCCTACTTTTTTGTTTCACAAATGTCAGACAAGGGAACTGTACCCAAAGACACTGATAGGCATGGATAAACTCAATCTAACTGATTTTTAGTTCAACATGTCAACTTTAATATTAATCTTCATTCCAATGAGACTTTTTATAGCTATATGCACTTTGAAGACCTAAGTAAATTCAATCACAGATGAGTATCATTTGTACTTGATCAAAATCTCTATACGGCACAATGGCAAATCATACAATTTGAACACAACAATCATTAAATGACGTCAAATGTACAACAAGATCATTTAATGCATCATGACAATCAGTGTGATTTCTTTCTCACAAAACTAAATTAAATTAGTTTAACACAATGCCATCTAGTGCTTGTTCGCAATTAACAAAAACAATTTCCCAAATTGTCAGCTGATTTATTAGACCGATATCACTCACAAACTCATGGTGCAAGGAGAAAATGTGGATTAATTACTTATTGTCACTAGGGTTTAACATCATTTTTCAACAATTTTTCAGTTATATATGGTGACAGGTTCCCCTAACCAGTTTTCCTAGACTGTATACTAACCAGTATTAACTTATCCTTCCTCAAGGAGCCGGCAACTTCCCCACATATGAAGGAAAATTAACATTCTTGTCAAATTTTCGTAGAAGGGTATGAACTGCCACGACCGGGATTCGAATCCAGATCTTCGTGTTACAATCTCAGCGCACTAACCACTGGACCACGGACTGATTCTAAGTCATTGTTTATAATAATTGATGTGTCTCAAATAAAAAACCAAATATTTTAATTATCTGGAATCTGTATGTAAATCTGGCATGAAAAATAATGAATACAAATAATGAACAAATAGTAGGTGGGGTAATTTAAAGCAATGACATCATTTGTAAACCATACAATTCAAACAAATTATCTAAACCCTATTATTCTTGTCCCAAACATTTTTTTCATTTGAATGACAACAATAGATACCCTTATGCCCCCTTTTCTTGATCCAAGCAAAACATCAAAGATATCTACTGGTAACAGAGAACTTTCTTCAACATAGAACCCGGATGGAAAATTTCAAAATGGAAAATTTCAGAATACTAATTGATGCGGTTTGTGGTTGTACAACCCAAACTTTTTACAGTGGTTAGGCAGGTACGCATTTTTTTTTCTGTTGTTCACATTATTGAAAACAAAACAAAGACCTATAAACAGCTATAAACAAAGAAAGATAAATTTTTTGCAAAAGCCTTTTTGGAGGTCAGGGATTTCTTAATGAGTCAGTAATGTAATTTCAAACTAACAATTTTTTAAGGATGGCCTAACTAGACTTTAAATATCTACTGACGTAATTTTACACTCAATCAATTGAAATCATTTATGTACTGTGAAAAGAGTCTGAATACACCTTAAGATTTCAGTCATAAAATCTTTTAAACACTGAATATATCATTAGCATAATGTTTTATAAAAGTTCAAACATTTAAGTATATAATAATGGAAGTGTGCTATAAATGGCTAAACATGACACCGACAATCTCATCTGCACAACTCTTTCTGCGATTTAATTCAAATACATCAACCAGATCCAGTTATAAAAAAAATTCAACCATCATATGTGTCTAATTCTTCAGTGTCATCAAATCTAGATTGCTTCATTTCAATTTTAGCGCTGACAAACACGGCAGCATATTTCTTTGTTGTTGCACCATCAACATAAAGGAGGACATAGTGCAATCGCATCAAAATTTTCCCTCGAAATTCGGTCAAACGTTAATGGTAACAATGAGAGAATTTATTTCAGTATTGACCTCTATTCAATTCAACACTGAAGAGGATTTTTTCCACTAAGTATCTGTTTTCTATATCAGTTTGTTTTAAAAAGACCTTCAGAATCTCAGTCATACATATTATATTGACTTTTATTTTGTGAATTATTAATTAAGTTAAGTCAGGTATAAGTCAAAGCAGCTGTTAGTTATTCAGTGGTTCGTATTACATGTTACGCAATTTATCAACATTGAATGTAGAAATGTATAGTAACACATTTAGTACCAAGAAGATGCTGGTCAATTATCTGACCGCACTCAAATGCCAAAAACAAGCAAAATACAACTCAAATGCATAATGAAAAATTGCAACCAAAGCCTCAGTAAAGCATTTGTGCAGTGATTTCTTGCAAATTTCATTGCACAGCCTTGATGTGCAAACACCTTGACATGTGTACTGAAATATTTAAGTCCTTCACAGTATCCCCCTCCCCGCTTACTGGAAGTCAAATTTATTGCAATCTGGGCTGCTAGAAAATTCAATATCACTTACAACCACACTTTTAAGACAAAACCTCATTTGAAGTATTTTAATCAGCAACTAAGTACAATAAAAACATTTTAATTAGTGTGGGAATTCAGTCACTTTGTTTAAAATTCCGCACTTGAAGCTTTTAGAGCAAGTTACCTTGACCCAAAAATTGAACGTGACTTTATAAATAATTGATAGCCATTGAGAAACAAGTCAGAAACAATTTTTCTTACTCTGACAGACCAGTTCAGTTAATTTCAATACTATTACACACCCTTATTGTCGCAACAGTCCAATTTTTAAACAATTCATATCTCCTTCAATCTAATTTTTACATTTACATCTTAAGCTTACATTATCTTATTAAAAGACTTATCACACTTATCCTTATCATTATGATGTGCACTACAAGACCAGTGGATGTTGATGCGCCATAAAACGCCAATAAATAAATAAATTTCAATCTGGTTGTAACAGTAAGATACCATTTTATTTTTAGCGCATTGAGATGTAAACTTTTGTGTATGAAATAACAGGTTTATCATCAAAACTTTCCACTGTCTTAATTTGATGCAAATTATACACATAAATTAAGTACGGATTTACACAAAATGAGATCAATGAACACATGTCATTATGACCCAAGAAACTATTTGGATAAATAGGCTAAACTTTAGAATATGTCTGTAAACACAATCAGTAAATAATGGAACCAATATCAATAATCAGAGGAACCAGAATTAGTGAATAATGGAACCAGCATCAATAAATACAGGAACCAAAATCAGTCATTAATGGAACCAATATCAATAAATAGAGGAACCAGGATTAGTGAATAATGGAACCAGTATCAATAAATACAGGAACCAGAATCAGTACATAATGAAATCAGCATCATTAAATAGAGGAACCAGAATCAGTATAATAATTGAACCAGCATCAAAAAATAGAGGAACCAGAATTAGTGAATAATGGAACCAGCATGACTGAATAGAGAAACCAGAATCAATAGTAACAAATATAATTATACACATGAAATTATAACAAATAATTAATATAGTAAATAATGGGACCAACACGTAAATGATGGAACCAGCATGAGTAAATAATGGAGCAAACGAAAGTAGACGATGGAACCAGCATCAGTAGACAATAGAGTTGTAAATAGCAGAACCAGCAGCAGTAAACAGTGTATAAATAGATTTACAGTATAATTAAATCATGAAATTCATGTCTATGAACATCTAACTTATGGTTTAAGCAGAGTCATAGTGACCTACAAATGTGGCAACACAATGTAAACATGGCACAAAGAAAATGTCATGTGTGTTCAACAAAATTAGGTCAATATTTTCCCGTTAGAATATTTAATTCAAAATGCCAACATTCCAATGACCAAGTTTTTGTTAAGTAGATTACAATGCTTCAAATGTTGTATATATCTTCAGTTATGCCACAAATTACTATCCTGTGTTGCAGAATAGGAGGGGAATTTTTTAAATGCATGAAGAATTTTCAGTCGCGATGTTTTCCTTACATATTTTAATGTAAATTATTATCCAAATTGTGTAATCTAAATACCATGGCCTATCTGAAGTGATACTGGTCCCTCATAATTTGAATTTGATGCGCTATTAACATTAAAAAATGTTCACCTAAATTTTGGAGTTTGTTAAAAAATGTTAAAATTTACAATAAATGTGAATGATATTAATTACCTACACATGAGTTCACAATCATTCCATTTTGGAAAATGAGTACGAAAGCTATTTACCATTTGACATAGTTTACATATATTTTATATCACAATAAAGTTTGGTATGTTTGTTTATAATTACATACTATTCATGTTTAATGTGTGCATGCTTATCATAAAATTCATTGTAAATAAAAAAAAATAAATAAAAATATAACATATTGTGTTTGTTGTCAATACTTATTTACAATTATGTCATTACCTATTTGGGAGTGTCATGTTATCTCCTTTTATTTTAACACATCACATTCTTGATTTTCCATGCCACTGATCATCAAAAACCACAGATAATCCGAAGTAATATTTCAGACCCATCAATTAATGATTAAAATAATTCATACATTTAATACAGTTTAATTATAACTAATATTACTAAAAAATTTAAGGGCCAAATACATATTAAGTTTCTATGTTATGGTATGGAGACCAGAAACATTTAGTTTTTTGCCTAACATATTAAAATTAATATCACAGACTGATGGTGTGAATAATTATTGCACAGCAAATTATAATACATTTATATTTGTTTATAAATACCTCTAAGATATATCTTTACAGAAATATTTTGTAAATTTAGTTTTTTCTTGTAATAAAAATATTTTTTGACAACATAATGCATTGTGGCAAGAAATATGAAACAGCAAAAAGACGCACACAAAACAGACACTAGGTAAAAAAAAAACACACTTCAAAATTTTGTTGTCTATAATATAAAGAATTATTTTCTTTCAAGTCATCAGCTATTAAACTAAAACAAGAACATGTACCACTTGTCAAGAGTGAATTGCGAAGACATTGGCCTAATTGCAATACAATGTACATGACTGTAACACTGTATCACATTTGGTTACCATGGAAACAAGTTTACCAGGGAGATGATGAGATAATAATCACCAAATACAAACTATTTCAATAACGCTCATAAACGCCTCAGGTTGTATTATTTAACTTAAATCTTCACGTAACACTTTATCTCATACAGACACGAAATGCATCCAGACCTATTACCTCATACTCAAACTTAAAATTCATATTAAAGAAATTTCTTAGCAATTCAAGCTTGCTTAAACACATTACGCTATAATATTTAATGCCAACTTTTAATTATTTGCAGATAAAATACAATAGCAACAGAAAAGAATCACATTTATCACATTTTAGTGCAGCATAACTGTAGTAGCATTTTCTTATGATGGTACCAAATTTCGTGAATTTACCTTAATCAGTTATTTCGTAGGTAAGTAAATTCGTCGATTTTCAAATTTTGGAGAGATGTATTTTCAGATGTATTTGTAATTTCACGAACATCTTATTTTGTCAGTACTTGAATTTGTTGTTAAACTCACCAACGAAATTAAATGCCTCACGAAAATTTGTAATTCCACAGTAATTAAACATGTAGTTTGGAGGAACCAAACCACGACCATGGTTCAGTGGTTAGTGCACTGGACTTGTAACCTGGCCATGAAGATAGGTCATACCTGAAGCAGGTCATACAATTCATTGATAATTTGACAAAAATGTTGATTGTCCTCTGTATGGGAATAAGTTGATGGCTCCAATGTGGAAGGTTATGTTAGTACTGCAAGTTAGTGTACAGTCCAGGAACACTGGTTAGGTGAACCAGCCGCCCTGCATAACAGAAAAATTGATGAAAAATGGTGTTAAACCCAATGACTGAGGAAGCAGAAACATATACTGATTAATTTTATTCACCTCATAAGAGAGTTACAAGATAAATCAATTATATAAATGATACAACAGTAAATGATATCTTTAAGATTACAATATCTACATTTTTCCCATGTTGCCAGAATGTACCAAGTAAATGTGACACAAAAAACTTGAATGAAAACAAGGTTCCACTAAAGAGTCAGCAAGGTTGGCAAATTATTTTTCTGAATAAATTTTTTAAGTTCAGAGATATAGCACATTATGAAAATCAAAATTTCAGCAAGAAAAACAGACTGAGTCCAAAAAAAGTCTAGGATTGGCAGAAAAAAAGGGTCAGACGGATTACTAGAAAGTAGGAACTTTTTATTTTCTGCCAAATTATTAAAAGAAACAAACAGATTTACAATCTAGTCTTAAGCAATTAAATAGTATTCTTATACTAAGATTAATGCACAATATTAAGATCCAAAACATCATGACAGGTAAACCTAACAAAGCGACCACCTCAATATTATGACCTCCTTATTATAACAACCACTTGAATTTGAACTGGGTTCTAATAACTGAATTCAACTGGATATTGAAACAAACTCATCATTACGACCGATTCTTTTGGTCCTGAAGGTGGTCTTATTATCAAGGTTTTACAGTGTTACCCTCATTTGAAACACAAAACTAAATTTATGTAGCGATATTTAAGAGTTCACTGAGTGATTAACATTAGGAATTAATCAAGCTTATGAAAGTGTGATAAAAACCTCAAAAACGGTTCTAACAGTGAGGTAATCTCATTATCAAGTCGAAATACAGAATCTATGTGGAAAGTGGTCCTTTTTATGAGGTGGTCTTCAAATTGAAGTGGGCTTTAAGTGAGTTAAACTGAAAAGGACAGTCAAAGTGAATGAGTGAAACAATAGCACAAAATTTCAGGGAAAAAAAACAAACAATTTCAACACGAGGCTATTATTCAATTATAAAAGTATGTATTACAGCATATTCAATAATGTTTCCAGAGCAGATATGACTCACAGTAGACCTTAAAACAGTCGTATTGATGAATAATACTTATTCTTAGCCAAAGTCTGCATGTGAATGCGGCATAAATGACCTTCATGTTGGATAGAATGCATGTCCCAGAAACAGCCTGCATATAACGCATGTTTTGTTTATAATGAAAAGAACAATATTTTTAACCATCAGATAACAGTACCACTATTAGCTGTGCAATAAGAATGCACTTTTAATGTATTTTACAATGTCGTTAACACACTCTAACCCAGTGATCTGAATCTTGTGGTTAAATAAAAGAATAAAAGCAGTATCAATGTATCTGGCATCAAAATTCAAAGGTTTTCCACTTTTTTGCATTTGCCGAGCTTAATTTGTTAAATAATTTTTTACGCATGCATCAGAAAGTGGCAATCCTATGAAAATAAGCAATATTCGCTGAAACGGGATGTAAGCCAGTAAATAATTCAGGTTATATGCACTGTTAGATAACAGCCGATACTTGACATGTGCTTCAAAGTATTGCGCAATACCTAAGTTTACAGTGAGGAACGTACAGCATGAGGGACAACATAGCCTACATTCCATTTTACATAAACAACAGATATCTGTCATATCTTTTCAGGACGCTTTTGCAAAAGTGAACCTGCAGTTAAAAATGTAATCTAACACCTAAAATAAATTGGTAAACCAATAATTATTAAGAAGATATATCTGCCCCCTCCCACACATAACCAAGCATGGAAAACCATGGCAGTTCAGTTCCCAATCACTGGTAATCCATGACTTAATACATCTAACTACATGGAAAACCGGGGAAGGCCATTCACCTAGAACTGTCAGTTATTTTCCATCACTTTAAACCATTGGCAACACAAGGGCCAAACAATTAAAGGGGTACAGGCATATCATCCATTACCTTCTAGTTGCTGCATCAGTCAAATTTATCATGTGATTTGGACATATCAAGGGCTGGCAACTTAATAAGAAAAACAAACAAAGGAATAAACTGACAAATGGATAGACGGACAAACAAACAACACTTACCCCCATTCTAAATGAATGAACAGACAAATGGATAGATGGACAAACAAACAACACTTACCACCATTCTAAACGAATGAACAGACAAATGGATAGACGGACAAACAAACAACACTTACCACCATTCTATCTACCGTCAGATTGTCTTCTTTTTTCATCCTCTGGCAAGTATTCTTGGCTGTTTCCACGCAGCAGTCATGGCAACAAACCCCACATGCTGAAAAAGAGAAAAACGCATTATTATAGTGATTATAATCGTACAAACAAGTCACATTGCAGATGCTCTGCTGCAAATAAGCAGACGTTTTCTAAGAAAATGTTTTCCAAGAATATGCTGTAAATATACAGTGGAACACAGTACAATGAATTCACTCTGCAAACAATATTATATTACATATAATATATATATATATCTTATATATGTTTATATCGAGCGATACATCTGTTCCAATGACCTCTTGAAATAACAAGGTTTTACTGCATATTTTAGTGATTCTAGAATTTTCAAACTGGTGTAAATTTACAAATCTAGTTTTTTCCCACTGAATTTAACATTATTCTTCAACAATTTTTCAGTTATATATGGCGGCCAGTCCACTTAACCAGTTTTCCTGGACTGTATACTAACCAGTACTAAATTACCCTTCCACAATGAGCTTGCAACTTCTCAACATATGGAGGAAAATAAACATTTCTGTCAAATTTTCATAGAAGGTATGACCTGTCGCAACCAGGATATGAAATCGGATCGCTTGGTTACAAGTCGAGCACACAATCCACTGAACCATGGTTGAGGCTGTAAATCTTACAAATCCAAGAGAACAAAGTTAATTAAGGATTCTGTAAACATGCCTTACTTTGCTGTTAGCTCATTTTTTGTGACAATGAAAATGTTGATGTAATATTACGCAGACATGCTATACTACATATCTGTATATTAAGTGTGGACACCTGTTTCTGTAACTTATGAACTGGACGCCTCAAGAGTTAGAAACAGAACAAGTCACATATTCCTGTGGCAAGGCAACTGTCAGACACACATATTATCCATTAAATGAAAAAGGGCCTCTGTGGTTGAGTGGTTATGGTCTCTGATTTATAATCACTAGTCCTCATGGCTGTGAGTTCAAATCCCACCTGAGATAGAATTTAACATATGAGGGAAACGATCCAACTTGCTTACAAAAGGTCACTGGTTCAACCCAGAGGTAAGCCTGGGGACTTCCTCCACTGTTAAAACTTGATAAGTTGTGAAATGACCCTTAAGCTGTTGGTGCGACGTTAAACCTCAGTGAAACAAAATTAAATGAAAACCTCAGGCATGAACTGAAGTACATGTACTTTAAAAACACTACAGTCAGTTAACATTTACATGCTTTCAATATTTATCAAAACTGTCATGACAGAAGTTTGCAGTTGAACTCAGAAAAGAAGAAGACAACAATCCTAGTACTTAGGAAAATATACAATAATGAGGTGATTATGCACAAAAATGTATATAAATTTGAAACTTTGTATCAATCGTAAGAACCGATTACACTAAAATTGTTCGTGGATTTACTATAAACAGTACAGATTTACTATGAATAGACCAGACATGAGCCGTTAGGCACCATGATGGATTTAAAATTCAATTACAAATATAAAAACATTTTCCACCTGACTTGACCAGGTATTCATCACCTTGTCACATCTAATAATGTCCGTGGAACATAGTATTGAGCCCAAGGTTTACATAGCTTGCAGTAAGCGAATGAGTAGGTCAATGTATGGTTAATCTTTAAGACAGAAATGTGATGAACATATTTCATTTAATGTCTATATATAGATAGGACCTATTCTATGGGGAAATTTCAACTATGCAGAGAATTTCACTGATAACCTTACGATGTCATGATTGGTCAAAGTTAAGTCTAAATTTGTCATTCAAATAGAACAAAAGATTAGGTCTTCAAATTTTAACAGATGGGGAGGGAGGTCAAGGAGTCCAAATCATGACGCTACATACAGTATGATTAACCAAGTCCAGATCCAGAGACCAAATCATTTACAGAGTCAAGATCTAGAGGCCACAGTATTACTGAAAATGAGTCCAGACCATCTAGACATAGAATCATTGACAGAGTCCAGATCAAGTGATCATCTGGTAAATGACTGTGTCCAATCAAGTGACCATCTGGTAAATGACTGTGTCCAATCAAGTGACCATCTGGTAAATGACTGTGTCCAATCAAGTGACCATCTGGTAAATGACTGAGTCCAGATCCAAGAACTATATACACAGGTGGAGTGTAGATCCAGAGGTAATTCAGGCTTCACTTCTAGAGTGCCAGGCTAAAATTCATTAAAACCTTTTGCTGGAAAATCATACCATTTTCATGGTTATTTTAATGAAACATTTACTTTTTTAGTTATTTTACTAAATCATTTTTAAATATGGTTAAACCTCATTATCTCGAGGGGTCATTGGAACAGACTAAATGCTCAAGATAAATGTTAATAAAGAGGTATTTGTTTGTTGGTTGAAAATTATATACAACTAATAACAAAAAATTGAAAGGACTTCAAAACTCCTCAAGATAAGTTGGGTGCTTGCTATATCGATGCTTGTAATAACAAAGTTTTACTGTATTATTATATTAAATGTATTTTTTTCATCTTTCCACTTAATTTATGACTTCAACAAGTTGAAGTAATATAACAAGCTTTTAATTGAAACATTTTACAGCAATATTCCAACAATAATTATCAGATAATGTCGTGGCTTTTACTGTAATATAAGTGCAAAGGAAAAGATCAAAGTAATATTGTTCAAATCAATGAAGAGACACTTCATGGAGAATGTAGGCTAATTAATAAAAAAGCAAGCTGGAAAATCTTCTACATTAATAAGATAGAAAGCTTTGGATGTAACCAGAGAACTTTAAGAAAGGTGCAACATTTTCACTTGTATCCATTACAGAAAAGTACTTCTAAAAAATCTTCTCACAGGAAAATATCACCAGATTGGATTTCAACAACAAGTTTTTACAAGACTGTCAGATAATTTGAAATTTGGTATGTTTGTACTTACTGTAGGCGACACACATATTTTCAGGTTGTATAATGAACATATTACTATGACCTAGTTGTTTAAATCAAACAAAATCATATTTAATTGGGCAAGTTATAATTAGGACAAAAAATTGACATCTCCATGGTTACCAACGACCCTACTTCTTGGCACTGATAAAGTTTTCAACAGCGAAATCCAAAGTACGAAAATATTTTGAGACAAATAGTACCTCCAAAGGACAAAAGTAATGTAAAATAATTAAAGAAGAAAATAATTTGTGACAAATATATTAATTAAACCAATCCTTTGTTACACAAATAAATGATTATTTTTTTCTAGCTAAACTAAAAATTATAACATTCATAGCAATATATTACTTTAATGGTAGATTGTTGACAAATTCAAAACTTTTTAGTTTCCAGTAAATAACAATCAATATACCAAACATTTCCTAATAAATGCACTTAAGGCATAACATTTCACAAAATACATCTTTTACAGTCGTAACTCTTTACATTTAAGTTCAACAGACTTTGTGCAAAATTGTTCAATATAAACGAACTTCAACATATTGAATTATCAGAGAAATTCAATGACTGTGTTTACATTCTAGAGCAATTGTGGGTGTGTTGTAATGTTCATTTGATTGTGCTATTTTGTGTACTGGATAGGAACGGAACATGACATTTATACTTTTGGTGTAATTACTTCTGCAAAACATGTAACATTTATGTTAAATAACAAATAAAAAAAATACAAACATATTCATAGTAACTGATTTCATCATCTCCCATATGGACACTGGCATATTTACAAAATTGTCATTAATAAAATATCGATTATTGAGTTCAATACAAAAATTAGGGGAGAAATTAATAGGTGTTTGTTGGTGGTAAAGGTGCGAAAAATTCTTTTGTTAATTGGCGACTTAATTGGATTGACATAAATGGTCACAGTATGGTTTAAAATAGATGTTTGGGACCGAAAATCTACTTCTATATACAAAAAAATTGAGAAAACTAATTTGAAATAAGTGCATTTTTTGTACGTAAAAAGAATAAGATTCAGGAAATTCGTATTATTTCAATATAAAGCAAGAATTTGATTAAAGCGAGTTTACTATAGTGAGTTTCTACTGTAGTAGATTTACTGTTTGAACAATATATGTATGCACTGGATAAAATTTAGAGAAATAATAAGATGTTTTCATTTTTCATGATTTTTTAGCAGCTCAGCATTAATTAGTGAGGGGGGGCGCTACTTAGGGAATATTTGGTAAATACAGAGACAGATTGAAATCATAAATCAAGACAGAGTTAATTAAACGTGATTGGCATATAATAAGAACTATACAATACATACTGGTGTGCGTGTATATAAATATTCAATTCAAATGTTAATAGGTCAGAGAGTCAGCAATTATTTCTTTTAACTAATTAGTATACAAAGAATGACTGGCAAAAAAAAACGAACATTGACACCGGCATTGACATTTTACTCCACGGCATGAAACATTTAAAATAATACATTCAGCATGCCGATACAGTACATTACAGTTATTTATCATATTTCTGTGATATATAGCCTAATATTGTCCAGAAACCAGTTCATACCATGGAAATGCTTAAACTTATCTTACAGTACCCTCATGCAGTAAAATCTGTAAACAAAGGCAAAGAAAGGATGGAGAAATGAGGCCATTATGCACAGTTGGTCTGTATTCTGAGGTTTCTTTATTAATAAATGTCTGTTAAAAGGAGACCATTGTCCCAATAGTGACATCTGTTCACATAGGCCATCATGTCAGGTTTGACTATAACTTTAGTACCCGCTGGCTAGCGCAGTGGTAGCACATTGAACTACTGAGCGAGAGAACGTGGGTTCGATCCTCAGTAGGGGCACATGCTCTCCATGAAAAGATTGTCCTTCATCAAAGAATAAATTTATTCATGTGGGGTAGCTAGGCAGATGGCTAATGCATAAATAACAGGTTAAAAGAGCATGGCAATAAAGTACTGGTTACAAGACATTTACAAAATGAATGTCCAGGGAAACTGGACAAGTTGATCTGCCTGCCCTGAATATGACTAAAAAATTGTAGGCAGGTGCGTTAAACACCATTAGTTAAACACAACTTATGGTGTTTAAAAGTATAAAATACAAAGAAATACTAAGTACATACTTTCACATTTTTTGCCAACTTTTCCTGTGCCCCATATGTAGTCATTGCCTGAAAAAATAAGGTAAAAAAAAGTAAAATAACATTTTATCAAGGAAAAGATTTCTGACAAGCACCTACTATCAACTGGCTCATTTTCACACAATTTATCAGTGCATCAGAAAGGAAGGAAGCACTTCGAGCCTGCATCATTGAACGAAAGTGAACACCAATTCCCAGGCACTCATAAACTGATCTTGATCATGGACTTGAAAAAATATGTAACATGGAATATTTGCCTCAGCTGATTAAGTATACTTGATGACTACATCACAC
The DNA here is from genome assembly GCA_008271625.1 of Lutraria rhynchaena. Lineage (NCBI taxonomy): Eukaryota > Metazoa > Mollusca > Bivalvia > Venerida > Mactridae > Lutraria > Lutraria rhynchaena. The sequence goes on along the minus strand of VIBL01000006.1, from coordinate 1,989,996 downwards.
AAAATCTCGTGCAGCAAAATGTACTTTTCACTATGCTGCACATACTGACCGCGTGCCAAATCACCTTCGGCAACCATTACAACAATTGTTTCCATGGAAACAGCAATTTATGATACATTATAATGTAAAACACTTACGAACTAAACACATCTGCATTATTACATAGATCAAAATTTTCCTGTTACACAAAGTTACGCAACAAATATTGAACTACATTAGAAACCGAGATTGAGATTCATATTGTATCAAAGAGTAATCTCAAATAAAAAATATTTTATTTTATAATAAAACCTCTGTTCAATCATCAAAAAGTGTAAAGATATCAAAAGGCTTGTATAGCAAACACAGACTGTATTTTATATCATAAATCTATGACTTAACTAATAAGACTAGACAGATACAATTTTTATGACATAGTATAAAACATTGAGATTGTTGATTAATCTCAAACCTCAAAATGGAGATTGGTGGATTCTCAGCCTTTCTTAAAATTGACTGATCACATCCATTTTATGCTACGTAATCTGAGACTAATAAGTATAGTTTAATTGACTCAGTTTTATCACTAAAGTAGTATCATGATTTTTTGTAGAACAGTGGATTTCTTTGGTGAGCCTATCTGCCAATTCAAGAACCCAAATGTTGAAATGGTCATAAAATTTCAAATGTATCCAAAATACATTATCCAAAATTTGAAAATCCAAGAATTTAAGTACCCACAAAATTACTGATTTATGCTTAACCCACAAACTATGATACAAACGAAATGAAATGTAACCACAATAAGCCATCACTGTTAAAAAGTATTGGGCTCACCAAATGTACCCTTATAAATCCCATCAAAGCATTACATCTGACAGATTTTTCAAATTTGTTTTAATTACTGTATGAGCCATTTCAAGATTAATTGGAAATAATATGAGAATTATTACATTAAATTATGAATTATAAAGCATGTATGAGGAGTCGTGACCTTTTTGTCAAATAATTTGGAACGTTGATAAGGAGAGGAGCATTTATCAGTGGGAAATTTCAGTATGTGATGTTTCAATGGACAAAATGAGGTAAAATCATTGATATCAGGGCTGTGTCAGTATAAAGTCAAATCTCCATGGTAAAGATATACATGAGAACATCAAACATGTTCAAGCATAATTTTCATTTAATTTCCAAAACAAACATTGCATAAAATGCTATTTGAATGATATGAGTAGCAAATATAAATCATTTTAAGACATGCATTAAATGCAAAAAAAAAAACAAGTATATTCTGAGGCATGCACATCTCACATCAGAAGGAGAGCCTGCACTAATGCAATTAAATTCATTGGCACAATACAAATAATATCTGGATATAGTTCATTAACGCAAGACCTTATCACAGTGAACGTGCATGACCTACATAACAGTGAGGAGCGTGCACGCCAATCAAACCATGATCTATTTTTAGTAACACATTAATTACTTAAAATTTCACTATCTGTCTCACTCCAGTCAAGTTGTCTATGATTATACAGTTAAATAACTCACAAAAAGGTTTAAAACATTCCCGACTTCTTCATTATTCTATGCCAGGGGTGGATCTAGGTTTTCAGTTCATGAGGGCAACTCCCATCAAATGTATAACAATATGACATTTATCACATGCATGTATGATCCTCATGTCAGCTTAAAGTATGAAAAGTGTGCATACTGTGGTTTATTGTTCTATTCAGCAATTTATGTAAGAAAATTGGACTTAAATTCCAAATATAGGTCATCCATAACAAATTCTTTATTCGCATACAGATGATCTTCAGTCTCCTACATACAGGTTTAAGTCAAAGATGAGGCCTAAAAAATATAGCTTTTTCTGCAACTTTGACTGACCCCATTTTTTGCCGCCAACCCTATGATTTTTTTTGGTCCAATTATAGTTGCGAAATAAAAATAACGACAGTCATATTCTGGAATAAAAAAAAAAAAACAAATCCCTACCTACCGACCCTATTTTTTTCAGAGCCATAGTGCAAACAAGCTATTTTTTAAGGATCTAAACTAGATCGAATTTGGACTTAAAGTTAACTTTCAGGCAATCCTTAAAAATAATTGGTCTGCAGTTACGCAGTTACGGACTCATTCAAATATCCGAGACTGAATAATTAATCAAGTTTGACAAAAAAAATTTTAGTGCCATATTTCAGCTTCTTGTTCTGTTGAATCTTTACTGAGACATAATAAATTCAATTAGAATGTATCTATAATAAGATTTCTTTTTAATAAAATAAGTCTTTTCGGTACCAATAATATAGTAGTTGGTTAGCCTCCTGCTTGCTAAAAGCTAGGTAAAAATTCTATTGCCAAATCTATTCCTTTTTTCTATTGTCAAACAAAACTAAAATGTATAAATTAAGTAAAAAAAGTGAAATATAAAACATTTGATTGGTTTATAATGAGAGAGGTTCAACATGGCAGATCAGTTAAGTCAAGAATTTTGGGGGAGGGGGGCTAACGAAATTAGTGTCATTTGAATTGTCATGGGCTTGTTGGTATATTGGTTTATCTGCGACACCAGGCATTTACAAAGCTTAAATTTTGTAGAAATCCAAATTATCTGTTGATGTTCGTGACAAAACATACCATAAATATTCCATAAATAATAAAACTAAATAAACATAAATATTCCTATTTTTAACAGTCAATCCTTAATCAACAGGGCACATAAAAAATAATTAACACACAACAATAAGTCAATTCTTGATCAACTGGGGGCATAAAAATAATTAATACATAACAATAATAATTCTATGGACTTCTGCATTACCATATAACAATTTACACATCCTATCCCACTCATCTTTGCTTTACCATCAAGACAGGCAAACAAATTTGTAATCATGGCAAACTATAAATACAATTTTGATGATAACTATAAACACATAATTAATTAATACCTGGTACACAACTGGGATATAAATGAAAAGTTCGGGTCCAAAAGTTCACAAAAACCTGGGTGGTATTCAAAAATGACAACTTTAGATCTATCACTAGCAGTTTTTACCACATCAATCAGCCCCTGACGTTATAGTGATAAATTACAATGAATAATACCCCGGCCATAACGTAGCTTATCTGTATGAACATAAATCCGCTGACTTGCAAATAATTATCAACAAGATCGGCAATTAAAAGTCAATTAATAAAATCCACATAAAATTCATCAACTTTCGAAAGTATAAAAATTCATTCCATTAAATAATTCACCTTCAAAAATCAGGCCACTTAATGCTTGAAGAAAATGATAATGGATTGTAATTGAATTTGGTTGTTTCCTTGCAACATAAAACATGTTTTTATACAATATGGTCACAGCCATCTTAACTCAATGACAATATCATTCCACCTGCTCCTATCAACCTTATGCCAGAGCCTGATGGGAACCAAAGCCAATAGCTTCTAAGAAAAGACAAGATTAATATGGCTCTAGCTACAGTCAAAATATAGTCAACAAACTGATAGAAGTATTTGATGGTTTATCATGCATTCATTAGTACTGGTAACCAAAAAGCAGTCAAAAATATTTTCTTGACCATTCAGTTAAACTACCAGGAAATTCTCAAATTAAGATCAATTTCTAAAAGGGCCATCACTCTAGCATATATACATGATACATTTCAAACCATGAACAAATCTCTACTAAGGTAATATGGTCATATATAAGGTGACTAGGAATAAAAACATTGCTAAAAATGTGTGACCAAAAACAAAGTTTTCAGCTGCTGTTAGCTAACCAATATACTTAATTGTAAAAAACTTGTCATTAGCACTTGGAACTAAGTATGCCAAAAGGAACCAAAACAACCTGGATCACAGTGCATTAACCTCCCCCCCAATGCTGAACAAATAATGATGAACCTGTATCTTTCACCTACCATTAAATAATTGGCCTCTATCTAAATGAAAGTGTAAGTCAATCATCAAACAATGTATCTGTTGTAAAGAATATTTAAATCATTAAAGATTCGTTTTGTATGATTAATATGAACGTGCTAATTAACCCGCACAATGTGTATTAAATGACTTAACAGACATGCAAATTAAGCTGATATCTCTCTGAGGCTCAGTGCATTATACAGGAATTATCATAAACAACCTGACAAAATGAAGCTAAAACAAAACAACTCAACAAATTGGGGAGTTTTGAACGATAAACATATTTTCTTGGCAATTCAATATTTTGAAATGTGTTTAAATCCCGGTTTCAACCCCAGCCTCAGCCCTGATTTTTTGATTGACTAAGTTCTAACACCTAAATTCAACCAATGACAAGGCTGCATTTATTATGATGCAATAATGAAGTATTAGACTAATGGCACTGGTGCAAAAAATATGGAAAGAATTTCTATAACTCTCACTATGACGCATGTATACTGCTACATGAAAACTGCTAGTTCTGACTAACAAAACATACAGTAAAACCTCACGTAACGACATACCTTGTTATAATATTTAGGACCAGCATTTAATAACTCCCCAATAATTCAGCTCAATAATGAGACCACCTCTTTATTAAGACCCATTTTTCAGGCACTGACGGTGGCCACAATATCAAAGTTTTAATGTACTTGGAAGAGAAAATCTTGACTCATGTCAGCATCTTTGGTGTTTTTGTCAGTGATATCACTGACACATTCTCAGACTGTTTTAAAAAAAATGGACTGTAAATTTAGTTATTTAGTGAAGTCATCACCAATCTATCAATTTGTCAAGGCTTTGACAATTACAACTGGACTGACAGACAGACAGACAAACAGATGGTTTAGACACCGAAAGATGAGAAAAGTGTACCTTTGAACAAAAAAGAGATAAGAGGTAAAATTTATGTTGCTGATAATTATAGGATGTAGCCAGTGGGGTTGACCTCTTAAGTAGAACAGCGTAACTGCATGTATATAATATATAACTGTCTATGTATCAAATGTCACAGCTTGTCATTATATGTGTACACACATATACATACGACCTACATTTGTACATAACAAGATGTATCACTGACCTAGTTTCTGAGCCATATCAATTATCAACCAAAAACACAAAGGATGATAAAATCTTTACAAAGACAACAAGGATATGAAGAATCCATGTTCCTATTTAATCACATTAATTTTGTGTCCCAAACAATGCTGACAGGTGGGAGACTTTTCGTGGGATTCACATTACAGGCAACAAATTTGAAGATTACAATAGCTGCTAAATTGACGAATAATTGGGGAACTGTAAACAAGGAAGTTGACAGTAAAATATCCTCGTTTTATTAACATCAAGTAATGCCATGAACTGTCTTAATGATTATATAGTCACTGACAGTTCAATCAGGATTTCTCCAGCAAACACAATTGTAATTGTTAAACTGGTACTGTTATATATGCATCATCTCCACATTTATTTCAGAACATCCTAACAGTTAACACATGTTTTCATGAAGCCAGTAAGATACTAAAAGTAGAAGGGGGGGAAGGGCCCCCCCCCCCCGGTAAAGAGCAAAGGGGCAATCCACCCTGTGAGAAGTAGCCAGTGAGAATGTTCAAATAGCAAGTTGATTTTTTGGACTTCCGACTCATTTCTACACCCCTGTAGCATTAAAACAAGCATTACAATAACATTGATTCTCAAATTACAGTACAATGCAACCTCTCAACAACAACAACAACAACAACATAATTTTGTTCTCTCAAAACGTGTTGCTTTGGAGAGGTTGAACTGTGTCAGATTTGTATGAGAAAAATAGACAGAAATAAGAATTACTGAATTACTACAATCCAAAGGCGAATTGAAGGGCATTAGATCATATAGGCTAAAAACAATTAATAATTAGGTGTAAAAAATTGTTTGTTTCTGGTTACCTGACCTACTACAGTTTTTCCCTGCAACCCTAGACTTTTTACTAAGCCCACATTTTTACTTTTAGGCACAAAAATAATCTCAAAAGTGGCTTTCAAGAATAATAATAAAATAATAATAATAAAATAATAAAATAATAATAATAAAAAAATTCTCTAACTACCTACCCTATTTTTAATGAGCATATAACCAAACCCGAAAAATTTTTTACAGCTTATGTAAATTATGAGAAAGCAATATTGTATCATAAATTAACCAGCTTGAAAATACAGTACAATAAAACAGAACACAGCCATAGACAATTTCAGTGCTTTGCAAATTATTTTAGTATCTCTGTATTTTTTTAAAGCTACTAAATAATTCTTTGTTAGTTAGTAACTTGCAATTAGTCATAACTTGCATTATTGTTATTCAATTGGTTGATAAACCACAACCAATACAAAATGATGTTTCTGATACAATTTGAATAAATGTGTCATTGTTGTACTCGCATGAAATAGTTATAATGAAATATGCCAAAAACAACAACAAAGTACATTTATTATACTAACCTGATCCTACACAACCCACAGTCTGTCAAAGTCATCAATTTTAATTATGTGGCAAACCCCAAACAGTGACATTTTAATTTAGTGGCAAACCAACCCAAGACCTTGACAGTTATATTATTATTATAATATATAACTGACCACAAAATTTATTCATGTCCCAACTCAAAAAAACCCACACACTTATTACACTTCCTTAAACAAGACCATAACAAGAGTAAATATTGATACCAAGGAAATACAGTCAAACCTGTGTTGGAGGCCACCTCAAAATACAGGCCACCCTGTGAATATTTGAAAAAAATCATTGATTATTTAGACCAAAGTGACTTCCAAATAAAGGCCACCAGTCACTAAAGGCCACATTTTGTCTTTCCAAGGGTGGCCTTTGTTCATAGGTTTGACTGTATAGTGAGAATAAAACAGACACAAGAAAACAGAGACAATTCAGACCAACAATCAAAGAAATAATCAATTATTACAATGATTAAAATATTTAGAGTTACTAAAATAAAAGTTCATACAAATCTTTAAACCCAAAAACACTTTCAAAGGAGATTTCAGAATCAGCTTAAAAGTCCTAACCCCATTCTTCTGACCCCTTTTCTTAGTATGTGACCCAATTCCCAGGCTGTCATTATTATTCAAGGCCTACAATTGTATTGTTAATCTTTTCCTTAATTATAGTAACATCAGAACTCCTTTCACTGCTTGACAGGTGGGGGTAATTACGGGGCCCTTCCTCCTGAATAGAATAGCAACAACAAGTCAGAAATGGAAATTACTTCAAAAACTGCAATCTAAATAAACTGGGTCCTTTATGTCAGCGTGATACCAGCAGAGAAACTGATACAAGAGGAGAAATTGTGGTGGCTAATCATCATCATCCCCTGGAGTGATACTTGGTCGTTTGATATTTCAATCAGACACAATGTCTTAAAAACCTATAACCAATTTATACATGAAAACAAAACTGATTATTTCAGTTACCTATGATAAACAATTTGCTATCTAAATGAACAAACCACATACAGTTACAAACAACAACTAAACAGAAACATATTTGCAACAAAGAAACAGCAATGTTAACAATTATGACAATTGTAATGATCAAAACAATGGCAACTGTAGAATGATGGCAACATTACTGATAAAAACAATGACAACAGTAGAATGATGGCAACATCACTGATAAAAACAATGACAACAGTAGAATGATGGCAACATTACTGATAAAAACAATGACAACAGTAGAATGATGGCAACATTACTGATAAAACCAATGACAACAGTAGAATGATGGCAACATTACTGATAAAAACAATGACAACAGTAGAATGATGGCAACATTACTGATAAAAACAATGACAACAGTAGAATGATGGCAACATTACTGATAAAACCAATGACAACAGTAGAATGATGGCAACATTACTGATAAAAACAATGACAACAGTAGAATGATGGCAACATTACTGATAAAATCAATGACAACTGTGGAATGATGGCAACATCACTGATAAAACCAATGACAACTGTGGAATGATGGCAACATCACTGATAAAACCAATGACAACAGTAGAATGATAGCAACATCACTGATAAACCAATGACAACAGTAGAATGATGGCAACATCACTGATAAAACCAATGACAACAGTGGAATGATGGCAACATTACTGATAAAACCAATGACAACTGTGGAATGATGGCAACATTACTGATAAAACCAATGACAACTGAGGAATGATGGCAACATCACTGATAAATCCAATGACAACAGTAGAATGATGGCAACATCACTGATAAACCAATGACAACAGTAGAATGATAGCAACATCACTGATAAAACCAATGACAACAGTGGAATGATGGCAACATTACTGATAAAACCAATGACAACTGTGGAATGATGGCAACATTACTGATAAAACCAATGACAACTGAGGAATGATGGCAACATCACTGATAAATCCAATGACAACAGTAGAATGATAGCTACATCACTGATAAAACCAATGACAACAGTAGAATGATGGCAACATCGCTGATAAACCAATGACAACAGTGGAATGATGGCAACATCACTGATAAAAACAATGGCAACCTCAAAATGATGGCAACAAGAATAGCTAAGACAATGGCAACCAAATAATGATGAGATTACTGCAATGAAGAAGTCAAAGGTGAAAGGAGAATACTATAATAAAAATTACCATAGTTATAAAAATGTTAGAAAATGGTTCCTTTTTTATATAAACTAAAAAAAAGCCACAATCAGTATTTTTCATCCATCAGTCAGGTGAACCGCAACCTACATATTCAACTTTATCTGGGACATACAAGCACACAAAAACACATTTCATCGATCATAACAAGATTGAAGAGCTTCAAAACCAATTTGGTGGTTTTACACACTACTAAATAATGTGTTTACACCATACAAATACTTGGCAATACAGTAAGGAAATGTGATTAACTGAGGAATAATGAAAAACTATGCTTTTATAACCCTTACATCTAGGTTAATTGTTTTTCCTTTCTATAAATATGCTTTAAGGTTATCACCAGGGAGTCTTACACTGTATATTGGGATCAGATTAGCAATGGTAGATAAAAGGAACACCTTTTTTCTCTCAGGCCTATTTTCATAGAACAACTTGGATGATTCTTTTAATCAACCACAAATTCTTATTTAAGAATTAACTGGGTAGATTTCCATAAAGTATGATTTTTGATGTTATATTAACCCAAATTCAATGGGATTAGTTAGTACAGATGCACCAAGTTGTCAATGAGACAGTAACAAGAAACAGATGTAACACAGAATACAATTAACCAAGGTAACACAATTCCCAATATTTTCTCTCAACAACAACATCATCAACAACAGAGTATCATAAATTGTTGCAATGTCAGAACAGAACAGAACATAACAACAGAACAGAATATAACAACACAACAGAACAGAACAGAACAGAACAGAATATTCATTTGAGTACATCATCTGCATATATACAAGTAAAAATATGAAATACACAACAAACAGCATGTATGAAATCTGCTGATTTGGAAACAAAACTGCAGAATCTTAACCTTATTCCACAGCCTTTTTTAATCCCCCATAAGCATACAGGGCTTTTTTTTTCACAGGTAGGAGAAGGGGCCTTTTTCTTAAATTTGGGAGAAAATAACACAGTGTATTTGTAAAAAAAAAGGGAAGAGGACAACTTGATGTAAACTAAATTTTAGAGGAGAACTGCATGATTTTACAGACTTTTCCTCGGGGAAGACACCTATAAATAGCCCCTGCTACAGAACAAAAAAAAGCCCTGGCATATCTAGAGCATTCCCTGACAGGAATTATGATAACCCTCTTATCATTTTGTCATACAAAAAATAAGCACCATAAATACATACAAAACTGTGAAAGAAAATGCTTTCCACAAACTGCCAAGTGTCATGCCAAGGTTTCATAGACATCCAATCAAAACAGACAGAAGAAACAGACGAAAGAAAGTACATAATCTGACCAAATTCAATGGCATATAATCTTTCTGATGCGTTGGCTGATAAAAGATATCTAATGAGCATCAACTTATCAAAAAATTGCATGTATGTATTAAAGCATGAAATTTCGTTGGAATCCATTGAAAACCAAGTAGCAATGGATCAGTTAACATACTGACCACAAACAGCCATCATATAACTCACACATACTTCATCAGTCTGAGTACAGAATACTTATAATATTGCAATGGTTGTAGTACAAAACACTTTTTTTGAGAAAAAATCCTATTCCTCAAGAAAACAGGACTTAGGAGGTCTAAAATCAAAACTAAGACCTCTTCCCATCAGGAAATGAAACCAAAACCTACATTAATCTTGTCATACACAATTAAACATCATTGACAGTTTCAATGGCTTACCACCATTAAGAGCTGTTCTGAATTTGTGGATAAATATTTCCACAGGGAACAGCATCTTTCTTAGAAAGGATTGTGTTTATAGACAATATATAAAGAGTCAAACTTACAGTCAAATCTTTGTCAGCAGCCACCCCTAAACAAAAGTCACCCTGTGAATGAAGGTCATTCTTTGAAAATCTGTCATTGATTATTTAGAACAAACTGACTTACAAATAAAGGCAATCTGTCTATAAGACCACATTTCGTCTTTCCAAGGGGTGGCCTTTGTTCACAGGTTTGACTGTATTTCCTCTTATGTGTTTTTATCTTCATAAATTATGCATATTCATCTGGCTGAATCAATAAAAGTGAAGTCTATATCAATATTTTTTATACAAAAAACTCCATCAATTTCTTGCCCTGATCAGACACAATTTTCCCCTATCTCAAACACCTACCACCATCTTGCCAAGAAAAAATGTACCAAACAACTTGGCATTGAATAAATCTGAATAATCAGGAGGATTATCTGTGATGAGAATCAACCACCATAACATATTACTGTATCAGTCTGATCTTCACAGATAGTGTAAGTAAACAGAGAAAGTTGGATAAAAACAAGGGATTCTAGCATTAGTCTTTGCCCTCATATGACACCCTCATAGCTCTCAGAGAAGTTGAACTGTCAATATATCTGAAGCCCATTTTTTTTATTTTCTTTTTTTACATATATCAGCAACACTGTATGGGCATATGTGTGCCATAATCTTAATGAATTGTGAAAATTATAATATAACACTACAATTGGGATGCAGTAAAAAATAAAAGAGTTGGCAGGTGAAATACTGGGTCGGTCGGGTAACTGGAAACAAACCTTCTTTTTTAGGCCTAATTGACTTTGATTAGAAAATTAAGTTAAGACAACTTTTTAACACTGTGTGGTATGCCTTCATCATCTCTTATTTACATTTTTATGAAATTGGAACAATACTAAGCAACCAAAGTTTAAATTGACATCGCTTTGCCAAAGAACATCAACAACATGAAAAAATATATACAACAATAACCATGATTGTACTTTTCACTAATACTGAATGCATCACATATTTGAAAATGACAGGCCTCCTGGTTGAGTGTTTATGGTCTTTGACTTGTAATCACTAACCCCTCTCACCACTATGACTTCCAATCCCACCTGGAACCAAATTTAATACATTATGGGCAATTCTTTTCCTCTTTTGTTTGGTTCTGGTAAATAGACCCTTCCCAATTGAGAACAAAGACATTTATTCCCAATTCCCGACCTAAAATTTCCCAATTCTGGCTTCATACCATGCCTTTTGTCCCAATTGGACTGGACCCAGACCCTTTCCCAAAATTGTCACTGTGTGAGGAAGCTAACTTATGGAAGGTCTGTGATTCAACCCAGCAGTAATGACATCTCCAACCTGAATCCAAATATCAAGTCATGAAATCTAATTTTTTTGTGGTAAAAGTAGCTTAAGGACCAGTTGGCATCCACTGATAACTGAAACATAAACCTGAAAGTTTAGTTGTAATATAGGAATTTGTGTACAACTCGCTGCCAAAACAACAAAAAAGCATCCAATGAACTTTCATCTCCTTTCCATTCAACAAAAAACGTCTTCCAAAATGTTATTAAAATTCATTGAATTTAGAAACAGCGTTACAACATGAGAACAAAAATAACCCAAACACAGCATTATGTGTAACATATTTCAAAGGTGAGAAGGCGTCTTCAAGTACTCCAAATCTTACAGCCATGATAACCGTACTGTACTCCATAAACAACATGTGTACCTGTTGCCACCTGAACGTGATCCTTAGCAACACAGGTGAGGGGGTAAGGTACACAGTACACTTCACCAAAAAATGTAATTTTGTAATAAAAAAACCAGTTTGTACCTGATTACCTAAGAACAACCAGATCTATCTGTATCATGTGTTTACGGTATTTGTAGTAACTGAGGATTCAGACAATACGATCATAAAAAATAATGGCACTTAATGTCAAAGTAATAAGAATGTCGGAATCTTTTCCAAGAGGAGCTAATTTTCCCAGGAAAACAAGATGCCTGAAGTCAAATTTGCTTGGCAACGCATTTCAGTTCAAACCTTTTGCCCTTCATAGACTGTCAATATCACAGATAAATGTGATGATTTGTAGAACAAAAGTACCTAGGTAAGCATTTGGAAATCATTTTACAACAGATGAATAATGCCTGTTAGTGTCTCAAAAAATTGTTTTGGAAAGCAAGCAGATGATTTAAGCAGACATAACATACTTCAAAACTTGCATAAACAAAATTAGACTTGTAGCCAAATCTGATGTACAGTTCTCTGGTTATTTTGTACATATTTAAGGGCTGTAACTCAGGATTAATCAGCTACCAATTAGCCAAAATTGTAACAACTGATCTGCTAATTCTAATTGAATGTAAGGATAAATAATTACATGATGGTACCCGGGCCACAAACTTTGACCTTATGTTATTGTATTGCCCAGGATTAAAAATCATACAGGGCTTTCAATCTTCAGAGTTTGGGGTCGAAATTCGGCCCCATTCCCCCACCTCTTGATCCCCTATTTTTGGTAAAAATTCCCCCACCTGAGAAAATAAAATAAAATTTTAAGCAGGTTATGTTATATCAATTAGGTTTTTGAAATTCCCCCTTGAACTGAAAATGACGCAAAATTCCTCCCTCTCAGGGCCCTGGCCCCAGTGCCCCCAAAAGAGAGAGAGCGCTGTCATATGTTAAGTAGATGAACACTGCTATCAAACAACATTAAGATGCTTACACAATGGATGGGATGCAACCATGTAAACAAACAAACAAACAAACAAACAAATTATTGTCCTGGTGCCCAAGCGTGGGCCAACAATATAAAAGAAGGCTTCACACATGAATTTGCTAAGTTCAGACGAGCAAACAAAATGTTTCTTTGCATGAACAACTCAGACCTTCATGATTTCAAATAAACAATTTAGTACATAAGTAGAATAAACTAAATCATTGTTGAACACACCACTTGTAAAATCATTAACATTGGGAGAGCGGGGACATTAAAACTCGGATAAGTGCAATGTCACATTAACCTTAAGTTATGTGGTCATTCACCTCCTGTGGGATCCATTCTTTTATAAATTAATGATCTTTTAAATAATAAATTGTAGCTAATCATTACATCAGTACATATTTTATTTCTGGACAGATGATTGTCATAATAAACACAATCATTTGCTATCAGCAACAACATCTACATGGTGAGTGACTTTCAATTAACTTTCAATAATTAAACACTTTGTATTTCCGAAGCATTACTTAAAATGGAAAATGAACTAAGCTAATCTAATAGGATGCTATGATGAGTACATAGTGAATAAAGTGGTTACCCGTTTATCAAATTTACAGGCAATAATTTTCAAACAAAGTGTTTCTACATGTGCAAACAAATAAACCATGATTGAGGGAGGCCAACAGCCCTAGTCTTTCACTCCAAATGATTAAATTGAAATGAAAAGGGGTCTAAGTTGTGTTGGAAATGTCAGCGCTGAGAATTTTGGGTCATTAGGAGTAAAAGCTTCAATGTAACCCAACAATTTGGGTTCAAATCCCTGTCACGGCAGGTCATACCCCTTTATGAAAATTTGACAAATGTCGATTTTCCTCCATATGTGGAGAAGTTGCCAGCTCCTTGTGGAAGGGTGAGTAAGTGCTGGTTTAATAGTATAAGTCCAGGAAAACTGGTTTGGTGAACCGCCTGTTGTATGAAACTGAAAAAAATGTTGAAAAATGGCATTAAACCCAGTGAAAAAGAAGCTTTCATAGCAACAGCATATAATCAGCAAGGTATTGATATTACTGTTTTTGTAAGAATGACCTGCAGTACCTATGTATGTACTGGTGGTTGATCTGACATTTCATTGCTTAACCTGGAAGGAAATCACAAGCCTTCCTATCACACGTTTTTTTTTAGCACAAGCCCTCTCAGCTCAACAGGGCAAGCATTCACGTGTACAGAGTTCGAATCCAAGGTGCGGTACATGATTAAAGCCATTTGTCCTCTAATACAGATTTGAGTGATTCATATGGAAAAGTTGACTAGCACAGGACAAGGTTAGTACTGGTGTGAAACCCAGAAACATTGGTTAGGTTAATTTCCAGCTGGTATATCACTAAAATACTGTTAAAAACAGATATGAAAATTTAATTTTTCCACATGAGTAACATTACTAAGTCTAAGGCCACTTGTACAGTGTCTTCCATGCTTTTACCAGAGATTCATGAGGAAAAGTTGGCACTAATTTGTACAGAATAAGGTTAATACAGGTACTATGATTACAATAAGTAATTACCCAACATGATACAAACATAAGAATAACCTGCATACACACATATATATATATACTGACTTGATGGGAATTAATTGTGACATGTCAACAATACATACACTGTACTCAGGCACTCTACATCAAAGCATAATACTTAATGGTGTAATTTATAACACTTCTATACCAAAGGTGAATGAACTCATCACGTTAATGCTCACTTAACATAATACAGTCCAACCTCAGAAATAATGGCCACCTCTTAATAAAAGTCCACCATGTGATAATGAGAGAGCCTTATGGAAATATTTATCGATATGAAACTAACCTAGTAACCTTCTAACAAAAAGCCACCTGTACATGGAGGCTGTACGCCACTTTTCTCTATGTGACTGTAGTTCATAGGTTGGACAGTAACAAGTTTTCACATCAGAAATCAGTTGAAATCTAGGATCATGTTGAACACATTAAGATAATCACTATAGATCACTCATGAATATTTTCACAAAAAAAATTGTGTTGTATTCTCAATACATTTTCGTCTAATACTTACCTGGATTCTAGTGATGTGTAAAGGTATGAAAAAAATAGTCATGTTTAAGGTTATCCTGTATTTTTTGGCACCTGCCCTAAATTTTCTAATAGCAAAAAAATATATAAAAATATTTTAGGACAAATTAGACCAGAAACAAATTGGCAACCTCCCAGATAAATTGATCATTGCAATTATGCCAAAGCAGAAAATTAGTTTAAAACTGTATTGAAAAACTTCTTTTCAATGTATCCCATTTAACTGGTGAAATTAGAAATATTGTTATATAGAGTTCGCTTGTGAAAGCTATGTTCTCACGAAAGTTATGTTCAGAAAAATAAAATCAAGCAGTTTTTTACCACCCACCCTGATGTTTTTGGTAAAGTAACCCTTAATATGACTATTTTTCTGGCTTCAGGGCTCTCATATGACCCTTAAAATGAGCAAAATAAAGGTTCTGACTCTAGAGAATTTATACCGGAGGGTCATATCTACTTTTAAAACAGAAAGAATTTTTTTAAGTCTACAAATTATACAAGCTAAGAGTCGTTTTGACCCTGAACTTTTGACGTCTAGTGAGCACCCTGGACCTGATAGCCATGTAATTAAAGCATATGAAAGCAAAGTTTGATTTTTTTTTTTATTTGAAAGTTTAAGAAATCAAAAATAATTATGACATTCATCAACTTCACATATATTCTGTTCTGTTCTGTTCTGTTTTGGTCATATAGTAAACAAAATAATTAAAGACGGAAATATAATCACCTCTGAGAATAAGGCACTGACAGACTTCTATATAGGTTAACTTTAGTAGGAATTGAACATAAGCCAAATTATGTCAAAAAATGACATGACAATGCTATTTTTCATTGAACAGTAAAGATTTGAGAAGAATACTATTTAAAAGGCCAAGAGAACAGAATTTTAATTAGAGAATTATGTTAGGCATTCAATCAATTCAGAGCACCTAATTAGGTATAAAAATATAACAAGTTTAAAGTATACAGTATGGAGCCAGTCTTCAGATTTAAGTGTCTATGTAAAGCATAGGGCCTTTGGTTGAAGAATGATTGGAGAACATTTTAAAATAAATTAAACTAATTTAAAGATGAACTTTCTAAACCATCACAATGATTTTAATGTCCCAAGGTCACAAAATAAGAAATAACAATTATTGCAATTGTACTTAACAATTAAGTATAGATCTCACACACAAAGATGTCATTATACAAGTTTTAAAAAAGTAAGTCTGCTTACACACAGAACGATACTTTACCAAGACAGAAGTTTTCTTTAAAGAGTTTGTGGGTCACCTAGGAGGCTAAACTTTCAAGGGCCACAATTTTTTTGTGGAAATATTATCAGGATTATCATAAACTTGAATGTATCAGCCTCCACAAACATCCCCAATTTTTCAAAAAAAATATTTTTGGTTTGAAGATATAGAGTCAATGAAAATTTTAGCCAGTAAATATAGACCAAAACTGAAAAAGGTCAAGGGTCGGCAGAAATACATTGGAGTCAGTCAGGTAACAGAAGCCAGGAACTTTTTTACGCCTGAAATAAAAATATTCCAAGCACAAAGGACAATCCATGTTGCAATAATAACAGTAATGTATACTAAAAACTAAACAATATGAACATAAATATACAAGGTGACAGTTTATTCAATACCCTAATCAGAGACTGGTTGTATTATGGCTACTAAGTATGCTCAGTCACAAGGGAATTGCCTTGATGATTGATAGGAGGTTTGATACCTATAAGTCAGGCTCATGTTTTTCAGTGAAAAGTTGACTGAAGGTTTAACATTCATGGTCATCTGTCCTCCTAACCTTTGATGTAACACATCATAGGGGGAAGTTGACAGTTATGTATACAGAATGTGCTGAGAACATGGTAGTCTTGGTAGGTTATCCCTGAGTTATGGAAAGGTCAACTGTACATTACTAAAAATACATTTGATATATGATGTTACATCCATACAAAGGTTTTAATTTCTATTTTTACTGAATTTTTTTTTTCACAGGGTGAAACACCATTTTTCAACAATTTTTCACTTATATACAGAGGCCGGTTCACCAAACTAGTTTTCCTGAACTGTATACTAACCAGTAATAACTTACCCTTCCAAAAGCAGCTGGCAACTTCTCCACACATGGGAGAAATATCAACTCTAGTCAAATTTTCATAGAGAGGTATGACCTGCCGCGACTGGGATTGAACCTGTATCGCTGGGTTACAAGACCAGCGCACTAACCATTAGAGCATGATCGTGGCCCCTACTTTTATTAAAGAGGTAATTATACAACTTAATACAAAGATAAAATAGAGTTAATCATTCTATAAAGCAATAAAATCATTCTTCCAGCAATAATGCATGAACATAAAGCAATAACCTTAATTGGATATTTAACATACAATGTCACATGACATATTGCATTAAAAATTCTAATTGCAAAGTACATTAGGCAATTAAATACTCATTAGTGGAACAAGTTCATAGAGTTATATGGATACAGATCTTGGTTTTGGTGTTAATTAACATAAGCACTAATGATGTGAAATCGTAAAATGTATTCAGTGTTAGGGTGCTTTAATAATGTACAAAGAAGTCATAATAACAAAGCTAACAAAGAAATAGTATGCATGATTTTTTTCACTTAAGTTTACGTCGCATCATCAACTAGCTGTACAGCAACCTCACACGTGAAATTTTTGTCATGGGTGGGATTCAAACTCACGGTGGTGAGGTGCTAGTGATTACAAATCAGGGACCATAACCACTCGACCATGGAGGACCCAGAATATGATTATTATATTAATCTTGAATGATTTCAAAGTTCATCTAAGTATGCAACAAAATAAGATCAAGATACCAAACGAAATAGGTGTACCAATATCTACCAGGTATTTTCTAGTACAGCATGGTCATGAAAGGAAAGGCAAAAATCAAAGATCATACAATTAGAATGTATACAGATAAGTCGCAAGATTTAAACACACCATTAAATACTGAATCAAACAGGGACGTCACAGACTGTGTCCATACAGAACATAATTGGGCAACAGTGACACATTGCAAATGACACATTAAATTTACACTGTCATATCGTTTTTTTGCATGGTGTCTTGTATTACATTAAAAAGTATAATTATAAGCAAGTTCAACCTAAAGCAACTATATAATGAAAAGCAGATGTTGATGAAGATACAGTAAAATATCTGTTCCTACCTGTAGACAGGGGATAGTTTCAGTATAAAATACATGTTCCTGTCTGTAGACAGGGGATAGTTTCAATATAAAAGATGTGTTCCTACCAGTAGACAGGGGATAGTTTCAGTAGAAAATATGTAATCCTGCCTGTAGACAGGGGATAGTTTCAGTAGAAAATATGTAATCCTACCAGTAGACAGGGGATAGTTTCAGTAGAAAATATGTAATCCTGCCTGTAGATAGGAAATAGTGGTTCCTGTCTATTCCATAAATTCCATAAAAATGTTTCTAAAGGCATTTATTCAACATTATGACCTAGTAGAATATTTTTGTTAAATTTGGAAGTTTGACCAATGTCATTTTACAACTATGTCTACAAGTGAGTAACAAAGTAACAAAAGTTAAACCCCTAAAAAGGAGACATGACAAACAGGGTTAGACATCAAAACCAAAAACAAATACATGTATAATAAGAATATGTTTTCCTTAAAATCCAGAAACTTTTACCCATAATTTACAATTAAGCCCCCTCCCTAATTTAAAGTTGTTATCATTCATAGGCGAGATAATAAGGATTCTTAGGAAACAGCCTGTGTGATAAATCTTTATTTATAGCCATGAAAATAGATATCAGAAAGTATTGGCAAAAAGAAACCATAGCAACAAAAGCACAAAAAACGCCTGGATACCAAGATGGCAGCTTGAATGACAATCAAGCATAGTGAAGATCTCATATTGACCTAGTAGAGCAGCAATTTTCTGGTTATTTCTGGAGAAGACCACAAATAATTCTCTCAGATGGCATATTGCCATATAAGGTAACAGAAAACCTCTGGTTACTAGTAATAAAGTCTCTACTTAGATTTATTCATACAATAAATCATTTTTTTACAGAACATATCCTTATTAAGATCTGAATTAAACCTTTTCTATGAAGTAAGATTAATTACAAAATGTGGAGAAATAGACAAAGGGTGTTTATTTATCACATACTCTTCACTTAAATAAGGTCGCAAATCTTTAATTGTCACAGTCATTGAGTAAAAATATTAAAGCAACTATAGAATCATACTTCATTTCAAGCTATTTTGGACACAGTTTCTGAGCAAAAACTAGGCAAAGCATGATTTCAATGGAAACAAATCTACAGATGAACCGAACAAGACAATTATTATAATAACTTGACAGCCAGTGACAATTGATATTGGATAAAGATTTCAGAACAAACATAAGTTACTCAATAAGACCATAAAATGAATACGGAGTGTTCAATCAACACCGTTTAACAGAAGCACTTTTAATACTTTTTCAACAGAAATCATCAATCATAACAAACGAAATAAATGATTAATTGATGCCAATTAAAATTATTGAGAATGCATGAAGTATGAATATTAAGTCAACCTTGAATGTTGATCATCTTCAATCACAGACTTATTTGTAAATTTTGCACAAAATCAAGCATTCTGACACTGAGTCAGATTCAATGACTAACTTGAAAAAATTGCTGACTCAGACGAACCAGATTTTTAACCAACAAATTATGATAGCATAGCAGAGTCAATAATTAACTTTTAATTCACCATTTCTGTATCAAAAATTTCTTTGTTTCCGTGGCAACACACCAGGAAGTCAGACAATAAGATTTCCAGGAAGTCAAATAAAACAATTGCTACCTGTCAATGTAACACACTCCGGTGTTATGATGCACACATGATTTTTGCAGTAGTACAATTAAAAGACAATTAATTTCATTACATAGAACAGACATGGTCACAGCCTTTCAGAGTGTCTATAATCAAACAATACTCTTTGATAGCAAATTTTGACTGTTACACACAGGGTGTGC
Source organism: Lutraria rhynchaena (assembly GCA_008271625.1). Taxonomy (NCBI): domain Eukaryota; kingdom Metazoa; phylum Mollusca; class Bivalvia; order Venerida; family Mactridae; genus Lutraria; species Lutraria rhynchaena. The sequence continues at coordinate 1,969,710 of VIBL01000006.1, read as the reverse complement.
TTGATTGATGATTTTAATTCATTTACAACATATTTCTGATAATTTCATCATATACAGAATAAAGTGGGGGCTGGGAACATGGTCCAGTGGTTAGTGTGCTGAACTTGTAACACAGCATTCCGGGTTCAAATCCTGGTAATGGCAGGACATACCTTCCATGAAAATTTGACAAAAAAATCAATTTTCATCAATAAGTGGAGAAGTTGCCAGCTCCTTGCGGAAGGGTAAGTATAAGTACTCAGGTTAGTATACAGTCAAGGAAAACTCGTTAGGTGAAATAGTTGTGGTATATAACTGGAAAATTGTAGAAAAATGGAGTCAAACCCAGTGAAAAAACAACAACAACAGAATAAAGTGATAATTTTCATGAGTGTAATTCACTTCTTCCACACAACTGTAAGATTTGTGAAAGACTAAATAGACTTCCCAAATTTCTTGGAGAAAACTTTCATACCACTAAGTATAAGAAAAAATAAATTTGTCAGCTTTAACAGTGCAAAAAAACAAAATGTTTATCTTATATGCAACATGTGTCAAATTCTAAACATGTTACAGAAATTTAGTGGTAGTTTACACGAAGTAATTTATTTTAATTGCAAAATTAGACATCAGTGACTCATATAATCATTCAAAAACATAATTATTCCAAGGTTTAAGAACAGTGACTTAAGAATTAGATTAGATAAATGATTTTGAACTAATAGTAGTCAAGGATTATAGCAAACAAAATCAAAATTACTCATTTAGCACCACAGGGTATTAAAGTCCAAGGAACTTAAGGCCATGATAAACCAGAATTTCGGACAAGCACATAATTATGACATTATACAATGAACACAATGAGAAATTGAATTAATTCCACCATTTCTGACAACTTGTTTAAAATTTCATTAGCAGCGTAATGATAGGTTTCAGGGGAATAATATTAAGGTGTAACTTACACACCAACCAATACCACTTGAATTTTCCTGACATCTGAGAGAATTCTGTATGCTAATTCAGTCCACTGGTCAGTGGTTAATGAATACAATCAGGCTGGAGTAATTTAGTTACTGACTGATGCTGAAATATCTCCTTAAAATCAACATCCATCATTGTTAAGCGACAGAAATCGGTCAGTCGGTCAGTGGTCAAGCCGGTCAAACTACATGAAAGGTCAGAGGTCATCTGCACTTTGCTATCATTAACAATGGAAGAATGAAGAGACCTATTCCCCCCTGAATTTCTGGTATTCATGTTATCATGATGATGGCTTCAAGGTTGTATCTCAAGCTGTTCAATTCATGGATCTAACAGTACTTGAGGCCGAGGGAAGAAAATTGTTAGTTTTAGTAACAAATCAATATAATACATGAGTAAATGAAAGTTTCACATGAAAAATTCTCTCCTATAATTAATTTTGATCAGCCTTCATAGAGACTGACACATTAATTATTCAATTAATGACAAATTTCATCAAAATTTGCAACAATTTTCAGAGACAGCCTTACTAACAATGTCAGTAAGAAACGTTGAGTGTGAAAATTATTCATTGAAAGTTGCTTTTCTTCACACATTGTAAAAAATATCTCCCTGCCCCCTAACTCCAACCCTTGGGCCAATATGACCACTTGCATTGTATACCTGATTCATATTGGCCTGAAGGTCACTGGGGTTTAATGTTGCACCAAAATACAGGGTCATTTGGCGACTTTCCTGCTTTAACAGTGGAGGTAGACCCCAGGCATACACCAACCTTCCGTAAAGGTAAGCTGGGCAGCTTCTTCACATTTGAAATTTGGTCCCCAGCAGATTTTGGACTCACTGTCAAACTCCATAATCTTTGTGCTATTTTTGGGGAAAAAATCTTACCAGAAAATGAACAGATAAGCAGAGAAACTATTAAAGAAGTGACATGTACAATCCGAACTCCATACTTCTACAGATATAAATGAAAGAAAGCAAGCAGTGTCATCTATTTGAACATTACATCATTTTCATTTAATCCATCAACCAAAATAGAATGAAAACACATATGCTGCTGCATGAAAGGAAAAGCTGATTTAGTTTCAATTGAAATATCACATGAATACCATTGTTTTTTTACATATTCCACAGCTGTGTACTTTTTCCCATACTTAGAACTCTTCTATTGATAGATATCATTTTACTGCCATGACATTTATATATAAAAACAACCAAGTGTTCTGAATTAAGATATTTTGGAAAAAAATCACAAATTTTAAACCAGAAAGCAATAATTGTCAGCTTTTAATCAATACTATAATGATACCAACGTTTTGAAACTTTAGATTATGACAAATGACCGATATAATGCCTCTTGTCTACCGACTTCTCGGAAAGAAAACTCATTATCATAACATGTGCTCACAGCTGTTTATTAATCAACATCCAATTTATAAAAGGAAAGACCTGGAGAGGTTTGGTCACAAAACACAAAGACTTCAAGGTCTTTTTGACTAGGCCAAACGGTGTTTACGCTCATTTAAAGGTGACCTTGAGTACACGGCAATAAATCTGGACCCACTGACACCAGGATGACCCAGGGCATACAGCCAATGCATCTGTCAAGGGATGAATGTCTTTGTCCATTTTAATTGGAGCGTTAGCTATACAGCCGATAAAGGGGCTGCGTGGTAAAGGGAGAACGCACATCCAGGGAACACATTGCCCCATTTATTACCCATCATCACAAAGTGTCCAAAGGGTCAATATATCACTATACCAGGGGACATTCTCAGCAGCCCAGAACAAAGTGGCCCCTAATTATTGACCATCAATGAGTAACTAACAGACCCTTAAATTATTGTGTTTGCATAAATGTCTTCATTATTGTAAAGGCATAAAATTATAATACAAACTAAAATATCTAATAATCTGTGACATTAGAAGCTTGGAAATACAACACAAGGGCAATTAAAAAAATTGGAGCCAATCAAAACTAAGTTGTAACAAAGAAAATCATAAATTATATTTCATGTAATTAATGGTGGACTATGACAAATGAATTTGAATGACAACAAAAAAAGCACAATGGTCTTTGTGGTTTCACATTTTCTTAAGCATAGGCCTAAAATAAATTTTGAAATCATACGAACCAATATAGACCCTAATAGAGTTTACAGTATTCATGACATGTTCTATTATATCTGCAATTGCAATTGTCCATTACATAAAGTAAATCACCATTAATGAACAAATCAGAAAAGTATAACCAAATGTAATGAGCTTGTGTACTTAGAAATTATAAAGATTATTTTGTTCCATGCATCATTAGGTACCAGTTAGTATCACTCAGTGAAGTATGCTAACTAATGACGAAAAAGCACTATGACCTCTGGTTGACCTCTGACAGACACAGCAATGGTTCAATTATGATCAAATTCTCCATAACTCATAAGGCCCAGGGAGTCTACTGGTCAAATTATGGCTCATTAATTTTCCATAGGGACTTGAAGCATATGCTTTGTCTCTGAACAATGGGAAAAATATGGCCACACTTTTCAATAAATAGCCTAATATGATGACCTTGTAGAAGCCTGGCATCACCATGGGTCAACCAATAAGTGAAGGTCAAATATCAGACATTGGGTGAGAGTTGACTGTCACATGGTTGACTTGATATAATGTGAATTAGTAAATGAAAGAAAAGAACAAATAAAAGAAACAAATTTTGTATAAGACTTAATTAGGTGAAATAAAAAATGAATTTGACTGTATAGTTAAATTCTCAAAGAAGTGCATTCTAAGCATACACTTAGGAATCAAATACAAGAAATTATTACTTAAAAACATAATTTAAAGAGAAATACATGATCATCTAAATAAGAATAATAACAAAACAACGCATAAATCAAAAGCTGATTAAAAATGTCAATACAACCAATATTCAACATGTTAAGTGCTCCTTCCGGAAGATCAACACTTGTTGGAGTCACTAAAGTGTTGTTCTATGGAGGGAGTTGTTGTTCAGAGGGAATTGATACATTCGCAACAGGTGTTTTTTATAGTGTGTATGTGTGCCTTTTACTGTCGTTTCATGGAGGGAATCGGACTTTGGAGGTGACGTTACAGGAGGGACCACTGTACAAAAATCAAGATTTCTGAAACAACATTTGACGAAAATGTCAACATAAAATCCTTAAAATGAAACAAAAATACATCATTTGAGTTCTTGGAGAATAAATAGGTTAATAACGTCTCTCATACAAGATTCAGTTTTAGTCGGAAGAATGTCAATATCTATTTCTCTTCTCCAAAATAATTACCATGTGTACAACATGAGCATATGCAATATGTCCGCTTGTATCTCGGGAAAATACCTTTGGGAAAGCTTTCAAGTAAAAATAGCAAAACCTAGTCATTTATCACCACAGCTGTGCCATTAACCGAATTTTTGCCCTATATTGGCAGTAAAAACAGCTCACAGATCTTGAACAGACTGTTTTGGTTTTAAGCAGTATTCAAATAGCCAGATTACAAGTAATTCGGTTAGTCTTAAACGACAGAGAGAGAGAGCTTATTGAGATGCAAATTTTTGTACACAAGTACGTTGCTAAATTTCATATTCCTGTCACAAATTTTTACAGGGTTAAATTAACTTCCTTTTGATTAAAGGTCGAGTTAGTTGGATGGAAAAACTTAACCTTTAATGAATAATAAAGCAGCAATAAAAGTCCAAATTAACCATGCCTTCCTTCACTTCTCTGAGATCAATTTAAAACACGGCATCTAATTAAATGTATAATGTTTCATTTTATGCTATAATTATAGACGTTTATATTCCACATATAAAATATGTTCTAACTTAAGATCATTAAAATTTAAGAATGAACTAGGCACACTCAGCTGAAAATATTGAATTTCAACAGAAATTTGTAAGGTAAGAAAATTACAATTTTTATCAAAGCAAGGGCAATAATTCTTGTGTTGGGTAGGAAGGGATATTTTTTGTTGTAAACATTACATGCCTGTATTGAAAATAAAAAGCTGGAATAAAGAACAAAAATTGTCAAAATCGATAAACATTTTTCTGGTTTAGAGATTTTTTTTATGTAGCCACCTAATTGTAAACCTGCAATTATTTAATGATGGCATAATTTAAAAATTTCATCAATTTCTATGCCCATCAAAAATGACTAAAAATATCTGATATTCAAATTTTAGTAAATCCAGTTTTTATTTTAATGAAAATCTGAAATTTGAAATAAGCAAAACACAATAAAACATGTCAACACTCTGTAAAAAAACATAAATTTTTATAAATGAACAAACGCTGACCCCAAATTCAATGTTATCATTGAAAATTACAGAAAAAAACATCAATAAATTCAGCCTGAAATTATGCCTTAATTATTTTTTGGCACAAGAGTAAAAAAAACATTATGAAATGTAATATGAAACAAAGAATTCTATAGCTGTATACAGCATGGGAGACAGTCATTACCTTCCCTTGAACCCGGCCAGACTCACAGCTTGGTCAGACAAAGAATTCTGATAAAATACAAGGTCTTGAACATTTCTTCATCCATCTAATCTTGACAGATAGATAGATAGACATTGCTGAGGGAACTGATAATTCAAGGCTGAAACATATAATTCATTAACCGAGAATTTCCCAGTTAATTACAAATCATGGACAAGAAGAGAACAATAAGATAAATTTATCATCTCTGGTTCCCTGTAGAGAAAATTATCATCCCTGGTTCCCTGTAGAAACATTCACAGAATTAATTCAAAGTTAATTCCAACAAGTAAGTATTCTTTGTCCAACACTAATGGACATCACTACAGTCTTAGAAATACTGACAACAAATAGAAGAAAGATGACTATCATACTATACTATATACTACATTACAACCTCTTCAAAGCAACACCCTTTGGGAGGAGCAAAATTATGTTGTTGTTGAGTGGTTATTGGTCTAGAGACATTAGAGTTATAGTTTTTTGTACATTGGGAAAATCATGCTGTTAAGGAAGGGAGGTTGTTGCACAAGAAAGGGCCACTCTGGAGAAGTTGCACTGTATTCTCTTAAACAGGACAAAATGCCAAGTTATGTAACATAATAAATGACTGGTCAAAAACAAGGATGCTGGCACAGTAAGTAGGACACTTATCTTCAATAAATTCAACTTTTATACTTTTTCTTTTTCAGAATCTGTCAAATTCATAGTTTCTCAAATATCTCAAGTAAGAGATGAGTCAACAGTAAGATTTTAATTGTTCCACAATAGCATGCTCATACACCATTCTGAGTATGGCACCATAACGTCAATTAGTGTATCCCCCTTCTCTAACGGGAAAATCTTTAAATTGATTGCTCTGGTACTTGTCATGAAAGATAAACATCAAAGTTAATACATTTCAGGCTCCAAGTAGAACACAATTATAAAATATTCTATAACTAAACAATGATGAACACAGCTGACATCATTTCAAACAAACAATTACAGATAAGGTGATCACCATAATATATCAAAGTGATTTCACTGCCGTGAACAAACGGCGGGGTTTATTCAGTGCATTATGATGATCATAATCGGCTTTGACGCTCCCAATACACAGAGCCATAAAACAATGAAGTACGCATCTAATGCCATGTTATTGAAAAAATACTGAAACACAGAGTTCTAAGGTTACATTGTTTTTTTTTAAACATTACTGATGAAAGTTAAAAATGCCATATTGAGAATAGACACTAACTCTCACTTTTAGTAGGCATGACCGTTTGACCCAATTAACCCCCCCCCCCCCGAAGCAGATGACTTAATTTTGAAAACACTACATTGGAATGAATTGCCTTCTAACAAAATTTTGTTAAATTTTTGCCTCATAAGCATACTTTGAAAGCTAATATACAAAACATCAATTTATTTAAGAAAATTAGGTTATTTCTCTCTGACAGAGTAGACAATTTTGTTGCAAAAGAAGCTATTGCTCATTACAAGTAATGGCTTCTTTTTCACTGTGAAATCATCTGCTTCAGATGCGGGGGGGGGGGGATGCGGTATTATGAGGCAAAGGGTTATTCCCCCCTTAGTAGTGGTATTCGTCTAAGAAAAATTAAGTACCATAAAAAACAACAACAAGAGTACACCATTACTGGAGTCAGTGATAAAAGGATTATGTCACCACCAAACCCACTTGACAGATCCAATGATTATAAGGGCCTAAACAGTAAATTAGGGTTGATACCTTCTACGATAAGAAGCCATCAGAGTAATGAATTAACTTCTCCAGTAAATGGTGAATTCCACGGACATGATTTATGTCCTCGCTCTACAACCATTTCCGATCGCCACCATGAGGACATTCAAATTAGGATGTGACCAGGTCATTGTTCCAAGAAAAAAAAACATAAATGGTGAAGTAAACCCATAGTTACTGTTACTCAAGTATTGTTGCCAAGTCGCTTGTAGTTAGTAAACCAATATTGACCTATCATTGTTGGCAGTCTCTCAGCACAAAAAAAAAAACATATTAAGGCCAAATTTGTCCAGGGCTTTGAATAGAGTTTGACCCCTGGTGTGAACTATTTAATGGATGACCCTAAAAGAACTTATAAATACATTGTTCTGATCATACCTGACAGCTGCTAACCTTTGAATAAAGGACTAATACCATATTGATAATGAATTTAGACATTGAATTTCACATTTTTGTCCAACCTACCAAACAAATGCTTTGTTTGATCAAGTCAATATGTAACAAGAACCGCGCCGCAGAAAAATAAAACGAAAGCATTACAGGAGGAAAGTTCACACTCGCGGCAAAAGGTTTAAAAGTTTACTGTGTTACATACGATTACCAGTTTTTTTTCATGCTGATAAATTCGTTGACAAAGAACATATGTCCAAAAAAAGAAGATTTGCCTGAGGAAGTCTTGAACCCGAGACAATTATCCTCTGACCTTTAATCCTTCATTTATAATTAATAACATATACCACACAAGGACACTGTCTGTAGTTATCACCATTGTCTAACAATTTACCCAATTTTCAGACTATCGCACTGTACATTTTCTATTTCTTATCTACCATGGAAACCTGTCTTATCAGTCTAATTAGCAGTAATTCTGTTCAGTAGCCTTTTCACCTGGATGCCTACCCTTTCATCTGTCTAAATCAACTATCATAGTGTCAATCAAAAATGTTTAAAGTTTATTATTAATGTTGTATTTTGACACATTCATGACTCAATGTTTGAAAACATCTGTTTGAATAGTGTAAAGTTTCAAACCAAAAAGCAGTTGGAAACCAGTACAAACCTGACCCTTCTGAAAGTCTGACCCTTCAATGACCTCAACACTTTGTTTCCTTAATTACAGTAAAATATAAAAGAAACATAATCACAGAAGTGGTTCATAGATACATTGCTGAATCAGCAATTTGTTTGGAGGTGTATACCATAAGTCTAACAAAGGGGTGTTTATAAATAGGCCGTAATAGTTCAATAGGTTCTACAAGGTTGAAAATTCATGGTAAACTAAAACCAACATATCAGAAATCAAAGAAGCATTTTGTCCCTTGACGACCAGTCACAAACCCCACAAAGAAGGTAACAACAATTTGAAAGGTTATTAAAAACCTGGGCAATGTTATGAATGTTTACAAAATCTTTAAATTTAACGAACAACTTTCAACATTAATGTATTCATAATCATGCAATAAAATGCAAAGAAAACTAAAGGATATAACAGAACAGAAGATATTTAAAGCTATGACTATCAAAAATATTTATTAAACAATAAGATCATATCAGTATAAGGATATAAAGAAAATTCAATAAACTAAAAAAACGTAACATACAGAAAAAAAGGTAAAGAAATAACAACAATACATGTACATTAATAAAATTTTACACACACCCACATAACTTCTTTTAATAGGACAGTATGTAAAAATTATCAACCATCTGAACAATAAAGCCTTAAATATGCAAATTAATGTACTCCTAAAACATGAAGCTCTCTCAATGACAGTTATACTGCCAATCATGATTTCATTGGCAACATAATTTTCCACCAAATTTACAATTAATTACCATGACAACAGGGCCTCGTTTTATTTCTCAGTTCTCTTTTCATCCAATATACATCATCATAAATAACTAATGTTTCTGGTTTTTCTTTGAGCCTTGGGAGATAAAAAAATATATTTCATCATGACCCCATGACCTGACGAGAACTTATGACCTTTGAATGACCCACACTTTCAGTCATATTGAGGTCAATGTAAGTATGAGTGAGATAATGTTGTGTAAAATTACATGGTCATGTGGATAACCCCATGTTCCCAGCATGAACTATTGACTCAACTCAAAATGTTTTTTATGTCCCGAGCCAGTTAATACAATGACAGACTGAGAACAAAAAAGTAACGAAAAAATAAATAAATCACAAGATACAGAGAAACTATTTGTTACTTGATAAACCTATACAATGAGTGAATGAACACAAACCCATTAAATTAACTTGACGGTCATATGAAGTGGTTTATACTCCATAAATTTATGGAAAAATCTTCTATATCTAAACAATCTTGAAATATATATATATATATATAATATAGCTACTTGATTTTTCACTACTTCTCATTTTAAAATCAAAGTTCATCATGAAATTATCTTATTCAATATATAAAATCTTATACCAGTCAGTAACCTATACAAGTACACTTGTATTCAAATTTTCAAGTTTGCAAGTACACATGTACTCACACATTCAAGTTTTTCAGACTTATTTATCAATAGTTTCCAATAAGACACAAGATTCTAGGAGTGTTCAAAGAACTGGAGAATTTTCACCAAAAGATATTGGACTATCAAGTTCACACAGACTAGAGTTATCTTGAAAACACAAAGTTAAATTAGAAACAAGTTTTTTTCTCTCTCTTTGTGATATTTCTCTAGTTTACCTGCAGTTCAACTCAATCAAGTACAGGTGGTGATAAAAGTTCGTGACATAAATTGATACATTTTCGTACTTTCTCATTTCATTTTACCTTTTCATATGAGATCTATAAAAACCCCGGATATGAACTCAGTTCACCCGGATTCAACCAGAAAAACCTTGTACTTAACAGCCTAAGTACAATATTTCATAACATGTCTTTAAATGTACTTCTCAATTAGAACGATAAGACAAAACTGTTGATTTTATACCTCCGTTATCTTCAAGTAGGCTTCAGAGTCAATGTGTTTTGAAAGAACTCCAAGCAAAGTAAAGCCGGCAATGCTTTAACTTAATTTAAAGCATACACACTAGGAAGTGCTGACCCCTTGAAATGACAAAATGCTACTGTCACTTGGTACAAAACTTTAATTAAAGAGCTAACTGTAAAATAAACTCAGTTTATGTCAATACAACTGAACAATTCAGTCCACAAGAGCAGATAGGAATCCGATCACTTAATTTCCCTAATTTTATTCAAGCTGACCCCCTACATGCGTGTAGTTGACATTTTATGGACCAATAAATTGTCAAATTTACATAAATTCATATGCTTAGCGATAAGTATTAAAAGATTATAAATGTGAAAGTAACATTTAATGGGTATACTTTTTGTCCCCTAAAACAAAATTTTGTACTGAAACACCATACTAAATGACCTTTAAGTGACCTCATATTAAACATACAAGTAAACTATATTGTACTCTATTATACTAATATGATTCTACATACATTAACAGTCAAACCTTCTTGTAAAAGTACAGTCAAACCTGTAAACAAAGGCCGCCCTTTGGAAAGACAAAATGTGGCCTTTTTTGACAGAGTGTCTTTATTCGGAGGTCAGTTTGTTCTAAATAATCAGTGACAGTTTTTCCAAGAATGGCCTTTATTCACAGGACTGTCTTTATTTGGAGGTGTTTGAAAACACAGGTTTGACTGCAATGATAAAGTCAAAGAATTATTCTAGGCTATGCTGGAACTAATCTAAACCAGTTTCTCTGATCAAAGGCAACATGCATAAGAAAACCAGCAAGCCACAACCACATTACTAGACATGTGATTCATTTTTTTTACATTTTTTTTTCATATCATTCCATCCTTTTTTCACTATTTCTATTGAACCATCACAATAAACCCACAGCAAAACATGCGCAGAACTAAATTTAGAATTAAATTGCATCTGTTTTTTTTTCACTCTGTTTTGATTAAAGTACATCAAATACCAAAGCTACAAAACATTCATTGGGAGCCCCTTTATCAATTGAACAGACTTCCCCTGATTGGCCCCTAGTTTAACAATATGACTTAAAGTTCAGGGTCACACTGTCAGCAATAAATTAGTTGATGCATATCAATGATTCTGATTGGTCAGTTTCCAGTAACCTATTTTCTTTCTCCCACATTCTGATTGGTCGTAAAACAGGCTAATGTAAAATGCAGCCATGACTGCCAAACAGAAAAGGTCACCTATACACGGGAGATCCAAAAATAGTAATTTGAGTAAAAAACGTTTTACAACTATCAAGGACAGTCAACAACAACAAAGCACAATGCAGAATATACACCATCTGCATGAAGAACACATCAGTTTGTCAGCGTGAGTCACGACTGCATCATTCTATTGTCTTCGGAGTAGGATGATGCAATCGGATGCAAAACAGGGGGGCTTACATTGTTGAATAAAGGCTGTCAGCTTGGGAATTTTCATTAACTCTAAGATGGTTGAGAAAAAGTAAAACTTGATGGAAAGCTAAGGTGGAGATGTAACAAATGTCAGTTTTAAACAGGTTTAAACTAGAAATAACACTGCCCTGTGTGATAGCTGAATAGTAACACAACAGAAAGAAATTGGGGGGGTCTGTGGTTGAGCAGTTATGGTCTCTGACTTGCAATCACTAGCCCTTCACCACTGAGAGTTTGAATCCCATCTGGGACCAAATTTCATGGAAATATTACAGAAAAACAATTGAACTTATATTGGCTTCTTCGCTGACTGGATTGATTCATTCTTAAGTAATAATTTTAACTGCCTGATCACAATGAGCTGTTTGACTAGATGGATCATTTCATCTAGTTAGCTAGACGGACAAATTTTGACACTTGATTTTGTAAGTCATACACCATACAAAAATTGGATTCCTGTCAAAACTAACCAAACTTCCAGATTTTAAGTAAAAATAGGCAAACATTAACATACAATTACCATATTTGGTCAAACACCTGGTTTAGTGTCCTAAATAAAGTTAACATTACTTAAATAAATCTTCCGCTTGACACAACTTAAAACTAGCGAGAATCATGGACATACTGAACTATAAAGAAAAATAGAGTAGGTCAAGGTCGGAAGATACCTTATGTAACATTGATTAAATTTGTTACAAAACGTAAACACGGCAATCAAATCCCGCTATAACTTCCCAACAATCTGACAGTAGAACGGTAAGCAAACACTGTCTTAGCATTAATCACACAGCACAATATTTCGTAAAAAGGCAAACATACCTTTTAAAAGTCATCAATCAAACATTTCTGCTGATAACATTTAATAGAGCATTCAAACACTTCAAACATGATAACCCATTAAATGAACTTATAAAAGAGCACTTGTTCCAGTTTATGATAGCAGACCATTAGCAACTATCAAAAACTACTCACAGAACAGGATCACGAAAACGGCTTTATATAAAATACAATTTATATTACGTCAACCCCACATAGCAACAGAAACAGTTCAATACTTCGCTAAGTTGTTCGAGGCTTCAAGATGCTGCAATCACAATAAGAGACCCACTTTGGGCTAATTTAGCCAGAACCCATTTTTTTTTTCAGCCAAATGGATACATGTTTTGGATTAATTAAAGCAACAATTTCTTTTTATAATAAAAAGAACAAATTTGTGTTTGTGTGAGGTGTTTGGTACCTGTCGAGCAAGTGGCTCCAGTGAAAGACTGTGGAACCAATTATTCCAAGAATCAGAAGTTAAATTCACTGTGTTTATAGTGAAGAGAGCAACTCCCATTCTTTTACAAACTGATTATAGCATTTCCGGGAATTGAACCCAGGATGCTTCACACTGCAAGTCTATCATAACAAAAACTGGGTCCTAAAGCGAGCTGTTGTCCACATGTTGGCCTTTTTCACTAGAGTCTGTCAACTCAGATTTAACCGTACAAAGCAATACATCTACTTTTTCAAACCAAATATGCTCCACAAACAAAAAAAACAACAAAATTAACATAATTTTAACTTGATACATGCATACGCATCACTATTGTCAAGTTTACATCTGCGTAGAAATTTATGACAAGATTTTAACTGAGGAAGGGGGGGGGGAGGTGAATCCCCAGTAATGGCCTATTCATCTAATTGTCTATAGATAATTAGGTTTGAGCGGAAATTAGAGATAATGATAAATAATGTCACATTGACATTCTGAAGGTTACACATACCATTTAACTGCGTGCAATCAGAGCACATTAAGATAGCAGGTGTAGCAACACACAGAGGACAGATTCACCATTTCTACACTCCAATAATATTCAATTGCACATGATTCCCTAATGTTTGCCTTGAAGTGAAGTAATCAGTAGCAGCCTTCATAGACCAAAATAGCTTTCCCTCTCTGGGTTTTAAAGACTGCTTTTTCTTCATCAAAATTTAAAATGAACTATTACCGTTTTTTATCCGGAGCAGACACCAAATTTGCGTTCAATTCTTCCCAAATACCTCCACAGATTTTTTTAAAAAAAAATAACAGAACTAAATTTACACAAAATAAAAAGTAACAGACAATGTATGGACTAGTTATGTAAAACTATTATGTCATTCAGTATGAGTAACTAGTTCCTATGGTAATGTTTTATCAGGAATATTGATTTCAGCCCAGAGTGTGTCATTATGTCACTGTAATCTATCACTGGAACAACCCATCACTGGTTGCTGGGAATGAATCTACCAGGCAATAAATATTCCACTGACCCAGTAACCTAATCCGCATTCTGCAGGAATAGCAATAGTTACTGCTTGTCAATGTGTGATAAGTATGCAAATCCAATGTATCTTACAAATCCACCATGCCAATCTCTCTGGCTTTAAGCGAAAATTGTATTTGGAGCTAGCACATTGTGTATGCATTAACATGTAATTTCTTTTTTCACTGGAGTTTTAACGGCTCACCAAAAGCCAGGGTCATTTGCTATCTTTCCAGCTTTAACAGCTGAGGAAGACCCAAGGCTTGCACTCAAGTAGAACCACTGCACCTACCTTCCATAAGCTAGCTGGGTAGCTTCCTCACACGTGAAATTTGGTTGGAGGTCCCCTCACTAACATGTTGAGTTTTGTGGTCATAATGAGAGAGTAAGCAAGCTACTTATTAATTCATCGATCAGATTCTACTGTAATATTTCCATCACAAAGAATAGGCAATCCTAATAAGATTATTTTTCAGATGGTGACTCGTTATAATATTGACTTCTAATGTGCAAACGGTTAGGAGATTAAACACATAATGTCAGGTTACAGAGTGATGATTAACAGAAAATAAACACAAATTTCTAATTAGCTGTTGACCTTTTTCAATCAGTCTTTAAAAAGTAAATTTTTCAATCACTGATCCATTATGAAGCATAAGTAAATAACAAGTGACTTTCTATGAGAGACTGGTTCCCATATTAATCAAAATATTCTAAATAAGTTGCTTAGGTAAGGATAACCAGTCACACTAATGGTGTTTACAAATATCAAAATTGCGCTTCACATTTAATAATTTTACCTGCTTATAATCCTATTTGTGGGACATGTCATACAAAGAGGATTTTCACATGAGACCGAATTTCTCATGCATCAAAGTATGTAGCATGTATTAATTGTAACAGATGCACCAGCCAGAGTCAAATTGTAAGATAAATGTGAAACTGGTGAAAACAAGAGACAGTGTCTTCATAATTTGCATACAGCAAATTATACTTTGTTATGCTGCATTTTGTACGTTGATGAATAACAGTCTAACATCAACCGGTCAATTAATTAGTTTATAACAGTATACTGAATTGTCTGTAAAATACAAGGAAAACAACACAAACTGGTAATTTACTACAACACTGGAGTTTACTGTTGTCACACCAACAACCAGGATCATTTGGCAACTTTCCAACTTTTAACAGTAGAGACAAACCCTCAGGCTTACATCTGGGTAGAACCACTGACCTTCTGTAAGCTTGCTATACAGCTTCCTCAAACATGAAATTAGGTGGGATTCAAACTCAAATGAAGCTGGCTTACAGAAGGTCCAGGTTATAACCAGGTGTATGCCAGGTGTACAGGGTCTTCCTCCATCATCAATAAATTTGGAAAAGTCGCCAAATGGCCCTGGTGTGGCATTAAACCCTGTTCAACAAAAAAAGAATAACTAGATAGGTTTGACAAACAAGCTCAGTATTCATTTGTTTGAGAATTACATTTAATGAACATTCTATATCAGGCAATGGATTTTAAATTTGTTCAGTTGAATTCTGAGAATTCAGATAATCATAAAACATTCAATTACAGTCTGAGTTATGATAATCATTTGACTAAACAAACATTAATGAAGATAGATATGATAAGATAATCTATAAGAACATACATACATAAATGAATATAAATCATTTATCATTGCACACAGTTTTATCAAAAACATATACAATCAAAACTTTGTTTGTGGCCATCTCTGAATTAAGACCACCCAGTGAATAGAGTCTATTCTTTGAAAAACCACTATCGATTATTATAAAGACCACATTTTGTCTGTACACCATTTCATTTGTTCATAATTTATCCTATATAAGTGACTGACTGCTTTTCACCTCAACATATGTAACAGCTATATAAACACACATACATAGAGATTACATATACTACATACATTCATATACATCATACATAGGTAGGTATATGACCCAGTGACCTAGAGATGGTAGGCTGCATGCTATGTATAAAGCTACACTCTGGGAACTTTCCTATACCAAATGGCTAATTACAGGACTTTTGTCTATACAAAATGAAATCCATTCAATGGAGGTAATATCATGAGAGGCACTCTTCAGGTTTTAAGAATAGCCCAGGTAGTTTATAACTTTGATAATGAGAAAAACAAGGCAGCTTATAACTTTGATAATGAGGAAACCAAACATTGAGAAGTCTGACATGTGAAAGGTATACATGTGTGTTGTTTCTAGTAACAAACAAGTACCTAATTATGGTTGGATTACACATTGTAAGATACTTTTCTATGAAACAATGCACTAAGTCAGTTAGGAATGATCAAACAGCCATTTCTTAAGAGAATTGATTTATTGAAACCTGTAAATATTGTATCAATAGTGAAACAAGACAATACAATTTGTATCATACAATGAATTCTGGTATCCCTACTTCTTGAGTAGCTTAATGAATCTATCAGTACAGACCCCTCCCCCCCCCCCGACAAAAAATATGGTCAGGGAGACAGACAGACATACGCTGTCTATATGCCTATAGGGCTATATGCCGCCCCAATGGGGAGAGGGGCCTTTTTAGCAAAAGCTAAAACTTAACAATCCAATTTCCACATATATGCATGGATGAAAGTTGAAAATTTTCAAAACAAAAAGAAATCTTAACATCGGTGTTGGGGAAACAATAAATACCAGCGGGCCCAGAACAGGGAAAAACCAGAGGTTTTGGAGAATTCTGGAAAAGTCTTAACCTCACTAACGCCTCGAAATGCTGACTAAATCATAAGAGTTTTATGGAGTGAAGTTCAACTATCAACTACCCTGATTTAATAATGGACTGAAATCAAATCTTCTAACCTTGGGCAAGTTTTCAGCATTAATTGTACAAAATTGGGAGACTTCAGGTCTCCTCGATTGTTGCCTACATGAACCAGAGGAGTGTGTGGGGTATGATTCATTCCCAATAATCATCAATGTATGAGTAATATAGTAGAGGAGAAAACTGGGCCAATATTTTACATCATAATGATAACAGCCTATATTCTAACAATTGTATTGTTACCACAATGAGACCATTCAACCCTGGCATCAAGTGCTTCAGTGTAACAGGTACAATTCCCAAATGCAGGACAACTCAAGATGCTGAAGATTGTTCACCAGATTAGCAGCATTGTTTGAATCATGGGTGAAAGTTGAAAACTGATGCCACGGAAACAGTAAAAACCAGTAGGGTCTGGACCTGGGAAAAATGGAGGTTTCGGAAAATTTAAAACATGGTTTGAATGAAAACTTATAGTGAGAGACATATCATATTTCTTCCAGTAAATAAGTTCAAAGGTTTGCCCCTTTTTGATTCTGAGAGCTTTTCGAGCTATTCATGCATAAAAGGACTTAAAAACAATGACATACGATCCATGATTATGTAATATAAAGGAGCAAGCCTGTTTCATAAACAGAAACAATCTAAAGTCGAAGTGATAAAAAAATGTTGCCATAAAAACTGATGTAACAAAGTCTGTCCTTGCATAATGAGATCAAGACATCAATAAGAGTACCCTTGACTTTCCTTTTTTAATTAATTGATTTCCATATATAGAATTTTATGTAGACAACACGCAGTTTCGGAATGAATGGTGAGATGTATGATTCCGGATTTTAATTTAACAGCCAATTTATTAGTATAATCACATTCTTAAACAAAACAAACTTTTAGTAACTAGTTCAGACAAAAGAACTCTTCAAACAACAGGATTTAAAGTATAATGCTTTCAACTTATCAGACACACATGAAAGCAAATATAGAAAATTACAGAAACAAGAACTGAAAAAAAATTCATGCCCGTGTTTTTTTGTTTTTTTTTTCACCTTTAGTAGAATGGTGGCTGGATCCATAGTAAAATAGCATCTAGATGGGAAATAGGGGAAAATAAGACAAGACATACATATCCCCAAATAGTTCATAGTCAGCAATTTTTTAGCTTGATGGATACAGACAAATTAAGTTATTCTACAGGTAAATTTTACAATCTTCTTGATTAAAAAAAAATGTTTTGATAAAAAAAAATAAAATTAAATGACAGTGGAATTTTCATGATCTTAGGGGAAAAACATACTTTTCAGACAAGGGAATGGGGCCCAACTTTGGCCCAAAATCAGTCCCCCCCCCAAAAAAAAACCCACTGCATGTTCTTATAATTACCACACCTGTCCTATTAGATGCTCCATAGATATTTTAATGATAACATAAAACAGCCAGAATCTGATTCAGCAGATCTATAATCCTATTGTGATTCTAAATTTAGTTACACTTGTTAAGTCTATGCATCAATTTTAGAGTGGCAGGTGAATCCTAATGGACTTCAATGTTATTTAATAGTTGATTATTTTGAGAGGAATGCATAAACAAGCATAGAAATGACTGCTGAACACCTGATATCCATCAATACTTCAATATTAGATAAATTTCTACAGGCAAATTTTTGTGGTCATTATAAATTCTTTACGTAATTATAACACACCGTTGTCAACAATCACTAAATTATTAATGAAAACACATTATGAGAATTAATGATGAAATGATAATCGGACACTATCGATTAGCGGCGTGAAAACGTCTGCCGATTCCGATTATCGATTGCAGTTTTACCTAATCGATTATCGGTCTATATCATTTAAGTGCCGTAAACTAACTACTGGTGCCGCAAACTAAACACGCATTCAAGGGAAATCACTCACGTCGTTTAAAAATGATGGCAGATTGTAGATCAAGGCGAAAAAATTATTTGACCATCCCTCAGGTTATTTGATGTTAATAGAGCCTGGTTAATGTTTCATATGGATAACACACTCCATTCCCCATTCTTATATGTTACAATGCCAACTAGCATATAGCAGAGGATGGCTAAGAACCAAAGGATGCATAAATAGAATCAAACACTAGTGGTCTACTTATATTACGCCACTACATGAGAAACGATTATATAATCGGAAAATCGCATCGGATGTACCAACCCATGGATGTACCAACTGATTCCAACTGATAATCGATTATGATTTTCAAGTGATGTTGCAACACTAATGGGAACAGTGATTAAGTAGGTCAGTTTGTAAAATAATTTACTTAGGAGAAACAGAGGAGGAAGGCCAGCCATACAACTGGGTAGAATCACTGACCTTCCTAATTATAAGCTAAATGGACAGCTTCCTCACCAGTGAATTTTTCTGAGCCTGGGTGAAATTTGGACTCACAGTGGTGAGAAGCTATAGGAAAAATATAACTAGTCAGAGCCGATAACCACTTGACCACAAAGACCAGTAACAGCACCTTAACAGCAAGAGAAGCACTCAATAAACAAGGCTCAAACATCTAGGCAAAAAAAGGCTTTTTTAGACATACACAGTCAGTTTTTATTCAATAAACATGATTTTATATTCTGAATTGGTTACAAGGTGCTCTTCATCAAATTTGACCCTTTGTAATGTATGTTTTGTTCCTTTATCTCTGACCTTGTATAAAATTAGATCAGCTCTATCACAAACATATTACAACAGATAACCTTGTTCATCAAGTTACAACAGTATGTATTTAGTGGGTTACTATGTGAAATAAATCAGTCTTAGAATCAGTTGACAAGGCAATCAATTGAACATCCTTCAAATCTTGCCACAATCAACTTCTTCACGTGCTCCAAAGGACATCAGCCCTTAACAGCCCCTAAATATTAGTTCATATCTCTTAACAGAAAATAGCCCCTAAATATCAGTTCATATCAATAAGTAATACTGGGAGATACAACATCCCTTGAGACATCTCTCAGCAAATGAGTCTCTGTCACACAGCATGTATTCAGATGATGCAATATGGGTCATACAAAGATAACATACTGTAATACCCTGCACACAAACACACAGCTATATAGTACATAGTTCTGATAATGAATTTTTATTTGTTAATCTGGGTTTTTGTTTCAGATAAGGCTAATCTAAATGTTAACAGAAACATTTATTTATGACATACACATGCTTGCAAACATGTAGGGCATACACATGTTGACAAACCATGCACCTACATTCTGAACTGCATCTACATGCAAATAAACATAACCAATGAACAGCATGTTTTGTTATACCATACACTTCCTAATCAACAACCCATTAAAATGGATTTTCATTTTTAATAGTTTACCTAAACTGAGACTTTTTGCCACAAACTTCACACAGAAATGAACAGAAAATATTGCTAGGATCATCACTGTACATTCTAAAATAACAAAATATAAACAGATGTGTCCAGTTCAAGGGAAATAAAAGGAAAAAAGGTACAGAATAATAATAATAATAATAATAATAACTTACAACTGAAGCAGAGTATTGGTCTAAGGAAGAAACAATCTACCAATCTGTGAGGAACACCAGGGGGATCTGAAATATATAAGACATACATTACAACAAACTTAAAACATCATTTAAATACAGTCAAACCTGTGTTTGCAGCAACCTCCAAATAAAGGCTACCCTGTGAATAAAGTTTTCTTTGAAAACCATCATAGATTATTTAGAACTGTGGTAGACCGGACAAGTCAGGACTTAGACAAAATATCTCAAACAAGATCATCACAGAGTCGTGTGCCTTATGAGGTTCTAACCCAGCAACTCAAGACCCATAGACCAAATACTCTCCCTACTGTTGTATGCAAGCTGGCTTTCACTATTACTTCATTGTACATCGTAAATACAGCCAATCACTCCTTACTTTCAATAGAGCATAGAGTATTTTATCTGTACTAGATCAGTATCAAACAATTTTCTCACCCATCAATAATAAATTAGGAAAAAAGATCAAAGAAAAACTACAGCATTTTGTGGTAATAACATAATTGGAGCATACGAGAAAAAAATGAGGTTAGTAGAATAAGAACCTCAATCAAAGGGATTCAATTTTTATTGCAATGTACTTTATCCTTATCAGCGAAGTACTTTTATCTGAAACAGGTCGTACACTTTCAATGTCTAATATATTTACAGGCTAAAGCCAGCAATAAAACCAATCATATAATCATTGAACATTTGAATGGCAGACTTCAAATGACATCTGACAAGGAGGCAATACAGAATTTATGATAACAATATACTAGCAATCAAGAAGAAATTACTTAAAATTGGATGCTTTAATTGTGATGCAATAAATGAGTCCATCTTCTGTAAGTTTTAAACAAATAAAGGATAACTAGGGAAGGTAACACCATATTTTTTACATAATACACAATGCCAAGGTAAAGATATGGGAGTTAAAACTTGCAAAGAGCAAAAGAAGAATGGTTGAATACCTCCACAATAAACCCATCCTAAAGTACCAACATTCAGAGCCGTCAACTATCACTGTTCATATCAAATACCAAAATTGTAGAACTGGCAAACCAGACCCTTTAGCAGAGTATTCATAAAATAGTGAAACAACAATATTTACTAGAACCAGAACTGGAACTGAAGACCACCAAGTTGTCTTATAATTTAAATCAGCATTGAGGTGCAAACAAAGTTCACCAATCCTTTACAGTGAAACCTAAAATCTCCAGGAAAAATACTAATATTATTATATAATGCCATTTTTTTCTTTTTTTTCACTGGGGTTTAACATTACACACCTGAGCAACAAGGGTCATTTGCCAACTTTCAAGCTTCAACAGAACCACTGACCTTCCATAGGTCAACTGTAATGAATCCTCTTCAACAGGGGTTAGAGCTTAGAGTGCACATACTCTTTATGCCTCACCTATCAAGCAAAACTATTTTTTCTAGCAGATTTAAACAAGATCTGCACACTTCACTTGGAAAAAAATACAAAAGTGAAAAGATGAAATCTATTGAAAGGAAGAATAATCAAACCCCATGTTATAATAATGGGGGAGAAAAAAAAGTAAAGCTGCAAAACTATTTCATGATAATTATGCAGGCAAAAAGTATTTCAGTGCAATCACAATTTGTCAGAGAAATAATTCCAACCACCAATGCCAATTTTTATAGGCAAATTCCATCAGCTTTTTTTTAGTGAATTAGGAATTTTTAATGAAATGAGTTGCTTAAGAACTTCCACACTTAATTCACCGTAGCGATAGATAGCTTCTTTCAAAAATCCCATCTGAATCAAACATATTGACGTCATATAAGAAAAGAAATTCATTTTGGGCAGTTTAGGGCTATGATTACCGAAATCACTAATTTATTGGTCACCACATCTGTGTATAAGAATGGCTAAGCCGCCAGCTACAGGGAAAATATAATCTATACTTTCATTGCAAATTTATGTAACTAAATTTATTGTCTATGTATCTCTGTGTAATGCTTGCATGTTAACAGACACCTGTTTCATCACAAACTATGATGTATAATATTTGTTCCAGAATGTGCATTCTTGAATAATTGATTGTTCACGAGAGAAAGTAATTCATAACGCATGATAGAGAAATTACTTAATTCTGCATTAAAAGTGCATTCCATGACAAAAAAGATAAATATACAACATACAATGTAGTTGGAATACTAATTACCATAGAAGAATATCAAATATTATTTAAGTATGCTTTTGATGTTGCAGGCAAATTTCTACAGTAAAACCTCATTATCTCGAGGAGTCATTGGAACAGACTAACTGCTCAAGATAAATAATTATAACAACAAGATATTTGTTTGTTGGTTGAAAATTTTATACAACTAAGAACAAAAATTGACAGGACTTTAAAAACTTCTTGAGGTAAGTCAAGTGCTCGTGATATCGATGCTTGAAATAATGAAGTTTTACTGTATTTTTTTAAACATATATTTTTATGGTCTTGATCATATTGTAATGATTGTCAGTGAACTTGTTCTGTTATCAATAAAACAAACTTTCAGTACAATTTTTATTTTAATTCATTAAAGGATGTTTTCTGCAGGGCATTCCACTAAAACTTACCCAGCAATGGCAACAATCTATCTCATAATAGCCAGATTGTGACAAGGAACATTGTGACCCCCCCCCCTTTATGGACAAAGAAATTAATGGTCAACACTCAGACCTGATAAGATCCTAAGTATCCAATAAAACTGACCAATGAAAAATTAGTTGCATATTCAGCAAAGTGGATTTTATCTTTGAGGCCATTATGCACAATACAACTATATTGATTGTACACATAGTAGGTCACTGGAACACTTATAATAAGCACACTATTAGTGAACTTTTCTCTGGTGTTGTAATGAATATATTAAACATTGTATTATAACCAAATATTTCCAAATAAAAACACCAACACATGATTGAGAAACAACAACAACTGTGCCTCAACATAAAAGCTTTAATAATCCTTAAATTTTATCTGTTGCATTCAAAAATTTAAACAAATAAGTCTGGGGCTTTTATTAGGGAAGGAAAATTGACAATTCTGTCAAATTTTCATACAACAGAACGACCATTTGCAACTGGGATTTGAACCCAGAGTGCTGGATTACAATTCCAGCTCACTACCTCTGACCAATGGTCAAATGCACTGATGAAAACTTTGTACTTGGAAAATGCTGACCACTTCTTCAAGCAAACACATAATCAAAATATTTAAACAAAATTTATGTTCTTCAACATCTATTATGGTCATCAAAGTGAACAATACGATGTTTATTTGTTTGACTTTAATCTAATACATTTAATTTAATACATTAGACAATGAATGGTAAGGGTAAGGATGTGACTGATTTTACACTGATGTAATATTTTCTATTTTAGGGGTGAAAATGACCCTTAACGATTGAAATCTGACCGCAAAATAAAGAGTGACTTTTATCAAGTTTTAACAACACACCAAATGAGTGCAGACCAATTGTTATAACCATACAAAAGACCAGATAATTTGATAGGTGGGAACGTTCTAGATGATGCTAGGTTGTGTCATAAAATGTAATACTATGGGTAACACATACGCAAGTAATAATAAGGATTTCAGATAATGGGGCCACAGTTAGAGTGCATCTCCTCTCAAATGTCATTAACCCTTAGTGAAAATAATCACATAGAAACTTGGTCAGCTGGAAAATTATCAAACCTCCCATTGGCAAAAGAAAAGGGTCATTTATACCGAATAATAAATAGGGTGCTATACATAAAATTGAGTAACCTTATAATTGGGTCATAGGAACTGTTAGATAACGAGCATAGGGTCATTGTCCCAATTGTGTCAGTGTTAGAGATAACTCTTCAAACAGGAGATGATTAATGTCCTAGAGAAGGGATCTGCACAAACGAGGTCAGTAACATAAAGGGAGCCAGAGTAATTTATTAATGCCAGATGGGGTAACTAAAATTTCAAATCTGTTACAGTTAGGTCATCATAAGTGTAGTGGGATCAAAATGGTGGAACGCTCTTCCATGTGACTTAAGATGTGTTTCGAAAGAAAACCAGTTCAGACAAAAACTCAAAACATATTTGTTTTCAAATTTCCACCAGTAACTTATCAAATATACAATGTTTTAGACTGATTTTTAAAGGGACCATGTGAAGCGCAATCAAATATCAGCATAATTTTTGCACTATATAAATGGACTAGTATTTGTATCATGTGTTAACACTGTTCAGATATACAAAATTAATATATAACTTCAGAATTATAATATGCATTATAAGCATGCATTTCTTATACAATACATATTCACATAAACATCTTTTAAGCATGGGAAAGACAAATATAAAACTAAATTCCACCCCCTCTTGATTCATCCAAATATTCCAGGTTTAAAAAAGCAATCCCCCTGTTCCATTTGACACACAATGAATCACATAAAACAAAGACAAAAACCCCAGTGACACATGGGGTGACGAAGATGGTTGAACGAAAGCATGAATCAGCCAGAGTACCCAGTGATTTGTATATGAGCAGTGAGTTTCACCATGACGTAACACCAAGTGCATACAGCGTGATACAGTCATGCCTCATACCATTTGTTGAACTCAGAGCGGACGATGATATAATATTGAAATTTTTGCCAACAATTTTAGCAGGAAACTGGCAGTGAAAACATAAGCTGTTATTCATCAAGGTGTTTTATCTTGAACATGAACTATTTAATGAAACTCTTCAAAAATTTCAGTCACATCAGGGGTGTAGAAATGAGCCTGAAGCCGGAAAAATCAACCAGCTATTTGAGCATTTTTACTGGGTCCAAAAATGGGATGCGTCTTATACATAGAACTCAATCCAATTTGTTCCTTGTCTAAAAATGAACAAAATCAGGACAAAATGGATTTATTTGTTTGCTGGAGATAATATCTATCAAATGGTGTATTGAAACAACTAAGGCAAATAACTCTTTCATAATGGTCATTTGAAAACCCTTATGGTTCCATACTTCTCCCAGATTTTGTCTAGACAACAATGTTTGCTAATGGTGTTGCTAACCTGTAAGTGTTGAGAAGTTTAAGTATGTGTTGGCAGATTGAAAAATTCTGTGGTGTTTTACTACTAAAGTCATTATCACGTTTTTGCTTTTACAAAAGGGGCAGTTTATAGGCATCTTCCCCCCACAAAAAATCTTTATATCCCTATCAAGTTATTCCTTCCCCTTTTTGCAAGAATATCATGTCCCCCCAAATTTAAGAAAAAAGGTCACTTCCCTTAACTGTGAAATAAAGCCCTGCACACATAATGTAACCAAGACAGCAGGCATCCAAAGAGTCAGATCAAAGTTGTAAATAGGTATTTCACAGTTCATGTGAAATAATAAAAAAGGTTTAAAAAGTGTTACTTTAAGATCACCATTTGGATCCAAAGAGCAGTTTGAATATCGAGGTGGTCTGGTTATTAAGTTCAAATATAGAAGAAATACAGAAAGCTGGTCCACAAATGAGTGGTTGTTATAATGAGGTGGTCTAAATTGAAGTTTTACTGTATCAAGTATCAAAATAGCTAGAATTATTTCAACAATCAGGAAAAGTATTCCGAATCTCTCTCTCTCTGTCTCTGTCTCTCTCTCCATATATATATATATATAAATATATATATATATATGTATTTATATAATTCATCTTATATAATCCTCACACAAAGTGTCTGTAATGTGAGTCTTAAATACAGCTGTGTGCCAGTTCCAAGTTAAGGGTCATTTTCACCCCTAAAATAGAAAATATTACATCAGTGTAAAATCAGTCAAATCCTTACCCTTACCATTCATTGTCAAATGTATTAAATTAAATGTATTAAAAACATTTCAAATTCCACAGAACTATCATGTAAGATCAGACAATAAACATCAGATGCGTAACACACCAAAAAGGTGATTTCGACTTTTTGCACTGACAGATATATACATAAAATCAATTGATACAGCAACAAGTAATAAAATCACCTCATTTTGTCACACATCACTGGATGTTTAAATTTTCTGGAGTTTAACAGCCAGGGTCATTTGGCAACCTTTTCCAACTTAAATGGTGGAGGAAGACCCTGGGCATATACCTGGATAGAACCAATGACCTTCCATGTGTTAGATGGACAACTTCCTCACCTGTGAAAGTTGGCCAGAGGTGGGACTTGAACTCCCAGTAGTGAGAGGCAAGTGATTATTAGGCAAGACACCATGACCACCAAACCATGGAGGCTCCACCAAAAATTTTAAAAAAGTACTACCAGATTACATTGTAACAATGTATTATCTTGTATAAATAAACTTTGGTCATTCTTTAAAACAAAACTGTTGACTTTCTTTTAACATAAGCAGTTAAAAGGCGAAATATAACAAGACCAAAGCATTTGATGAGAACAAAATGACAGATTAACTTAGACTGTCATCATTTACATACATTATTTATCATGCTTCATATGTTAAACATCAAAGGAAATTGCATGATCATACATCATTTGGTTTTTAATGAAAACAAACACATAACCAAAATCTGTGAATATTTTCGCAGCTAGACCACACATGTTGTCTTGTTCTGACAGACTTTCTGATTTGATTTACAACTCCCACATTCCATACCTCATATCTTCTAAAACAAGACACCCAGACAGTCTGTCATACACCGGGTGGGTTTGTTTTTGAATTATTTGGGATTGCATACAAAATATTGGTTTTAGATTTAAAAGGAGGACGTAAAAAGGGTCTGAGGAATTCTCAAACCATATACAGTGCAACCTCTCCAAAGCAACACCCTTTGAGAGAAGCAAAATTATGTCATTGCTGGGAGTTTGTTGCTCTGGAGAGCTTAAATTAGAAGCTACATATAGCACTGTGGGAAAACATCATGCTGTTGTTGAAGGAAGGTTGTTGTTCAAGAGAAGGCAGCTCTGGAGAAGTTGCATTGCACGGCTAAATGGTTGATTTCCAGTATTTTCTGCCATCATTTAAAGCCGTGTAGAAAGCATACGCTGGTATTGTGTATTTGACATTCTCGTTCACCTAATGTTGCATACAATCAGAGTATTCAAATAATCCATAAAATAAGTGATTAATAAATCTATCTGTTTATAAATTATAACTACCATCACTGTATTTAATACATCAAAATTAAATTAGCAGTGTATTTATCAATTTATAACAAACAATTCTGAAATAAGTGCTACCATTGTTAACTGACAATTAAATGCCATAGGAATCTATAATCAATAAACTAAATATCTAACTTAAAAAAATGGCCAATATTCTAATTCAACTCTCCTCCAAAGGCAAAAATCCATATAATTGCCCGACATAATGTACATCATGACAGCCTCTATTTTCTGATTATATCCTGACAGCATCCCATATATGAATACATCCCCTTAAAGTTCATGAAGCGGTCATTGTAATAATTTAGCCTACTAACTTACAACTGACATAAGACTGATGGTCCATTCATCAATGTGAGATAACTGTGCTTCAGCCTTCCCGGCCTTCTGAAATGTTGTACATTTTTTATGAAATGAAATAAAGGAAGCTGGATGTTTGTATGTGAGATACAGACATGACATACTTTTTTATAACTAACAAAGTACTCAAATTGCACCTTCAAACTGATAATAAGTACAAAATAGGTTAAAAAGAACATTAGAAACAGACAAAAAATGCCATTAAATCTCATCAAATGAATCATAACTGGTTTATATTTCAAACGCAATAGAATAAAAATCTTTGATCAACAGATACCAGGACACAGTTGTAAATGAACTCAGCATAATTTCAATGACACTACTGAATTTCAACTTTCGAAATAAAATGACCGGGCAAACTGCTCGATGTAACACAGATAATGAATAATGGCTCGACCCTGATTCATATCGCAAGGCTAGAAAAAATAGTTTTGTTTATATTTACTAGACAGACCCAATTTTTCTAAGGGTACAGTTTCTACCAGCATATTCCAAATTATGAAAATATTTGGGGATGAATTGTACCTTATTGTACCTTAATTTTGGTATTGACCGCGCATTTTTTTCCAATTGGACCAGACCCAGACCCTTTCTCAAAATTGAAAAAAAATTGCTGAGAACAAAGAAGTTGTCTACCAACCCAGGACTCTTCTAGTCAAGTACCCCCCAAAGATGACCATTTTTGTAGCCTAATGTCTATTAAAGAAAAAAGGTTGAACGTTCAATGGTACTAGGGGGGTTTATCAAATAACTGTACATTATTAGCTAATTCCATCAAACATCACTTACCAACAGGGAATAAACTAAAAAGTTCTTGGTTTTCACTAACCTGATTGACCCTATTCTTTCTGCCAACCCTGGACTTTTTAATGGTCTCAGTCACTTTTAGCATGCCGATATCATCATCATCATCATCATCATATGAACTACATCTCCAAAACTTACAAAGGTATATTTGACAAAAGAAATAGTGCTGACGACCTACCAACCCTAATATTTTTAGTGGAAACATAGAACATATATTTTTGGCCTAAGTCTTAAACAAATTCTATGTATTGTACTTTTTAGGCATCCATGGAAGTTCAAATAAAGTTCAAGCAAACAGTTTTATTTAGAAGCGTAACCATGACTACTGCAGTAAAAATTCCGGGATCGTTTGAGGCAAGGAATGACAGGAAATGCCATAAATGGAAGAATCTCATCCCGAAGCCATTCACGGACAATCAGACTTCACAAAAGATATGCTGTCACAGACAATATCCATCATCATCAGCCAGGGGACATTAAACACAACAAATAATTTTGCAGGCCAGAGAAGTTTATTAATACCGTTCTATGGACTGCAATTAGATCAATGGTGACATGATAATCTCCATCTAATGCCTACAGGGATAATACATTCAATTTAACCGCAGCCATTGTCATTAAAACTCCTGAATAAAATCTATAATTGGACAGAACAGCGGTTCAAGACTGGGGCAGTAGGACAAATTTTCAATAGGAAATCAATACCATAGTGATGAGATTTCCTGACAGCTCTGTATGAACTACTGGGAACACTGTTCAGATTCAAGGCCAACTATTTGGAATAGAATGCTTAAATTATATCATGTGAAATAAGCCTTCAGTTTAACCAGTAAAATGAAATTATTTTACTAATTGTGAGGAATGGTGGCAAGCCATGCAGAAGCAATTTTTTAAAAACTTATTTGATGAGATGCCTTATAATTATATACCTTAACCCTTTGCTTCATCATACAGCACCCCCCCCTTGCATCTGAAGCAGAAGACCTCTGAAAACATTGTGGGAAAAGGAGCCATTCCTTATAATGAGTATAATGAGTGGCTTCTTTTGCCACAATGTTTTCCTCTGTCAGAGAGATCGAAATAGCCCAATTTTCTTCAATAAATTGATGTTTTGTATATTTGCTTTGAATTTGGAAGAGTCCAAAACATGAATTTGGAAGAGTCCAAAACATGCTTATGAAGCAAAAGGTTAAATAATTTCAAAATTCATTTCTAGAGGCCAAATAAAGACTTATGAACAAAATACATCCATAAATCAAAGATATCAAAGGTAATCATGTTATAATGAACATTGAACATCAGCTAACATAAATTTTCTTCAAACCTAGATGTACAATTATACATTTCAGTGTTAAACTGAGCAACGAGCAAGTAAAAAAAAAATCACAATTATCAACAAATACAGCATGCAAATTCTTAATAAAAAACATGATAAATGGCCCCTAGGTACAAAATACTTCAAATTTATTCAAAACTTAAAACAAAGAAAAATCAAAAAGCATATTGTACAAGTCAGACAAACACAAATTAAAGGAAAGCTGTACATTACATAGCTAAAACAAACAATCCTATGTGTTAATTTGAAGGTCAAAGCATGTTATGCACCAACCACTACAAACCATTGGGTTTTTTATACAGAAAATGTCATAATATTAACAACAGGACATTGAGAATGTCACCTTTATGAAGTCTACTTCCCACTAAAATATATTAAAAGACGGCTGAGGGGGAGGATAAAACGTTTACATACCAACATGCCTGAAAAAGCCACAAAGCCCCTGTGGTAAAAGGTTGGTGACATAATGACAACAGCATGAATGCGAGACTCATTAATCTACAATAAAACCAAAATTTCACAGACAAAAAATAAGACAAGGGACAATGAATTGATTCATTCGTAGGTGGAGAAACAATACATCACAATCTTAAAGTTAAAGATGTTCATGCAGAAAGGACAAGGGCGTATACCTCAGTAACCTCTAATACAGAACTAAGGTTATGTTCATATCTGAATTATTATCACATAAAAAGATTTTAGTGTTTCAATAATATCCCATTTGAGGAGGTTATATGTGTGTGTGGCTACCAAGGTGAATCCAGTCATGCTTTGCCATGCCATGTCAACGTTCTGTTTTTGTTCAGTTGGCAATGTTCTGTCAGTCTATGTTTGGTTAGCACAGTCTGAAAGTGATCAGTTAGCAATGTATAATGATCAGTTAGCATTGTTCTGTTTGTCTATGTTTGGTAAGCACAGTCTGAAAGTGAATAGTTAGCAATGTACCGTCTGTCTTTGTTCAGTCAGTAGTTAGCTTATGTTTATCATCATCAACAAAGTTAATAATATAATAGTTTTAGCAAGGCAACTTTAGCAATAGTTTATAATTACTTAAGACCATAATTCATATTTACAACAAATTTGCCTTCTGGAAGGTAGGTGGATTCAAAGACACCTGTTATTGTGCTAAAATAAAAGTATTACCACACTACGAAATTTTGAACCATACGGATAAAAGAAAGTTTGAATAGAGCTAAAGGAGAGAATCTTTCATAAAACTCAGGGCTTTCATTTGACCCTTAAAACAGCATTTTGACTCTTGAAATCAGTAAAATAAAGCTTCTGATTCTTGAGAATTTGTACCAAAGGGTCAAATTTACAATAAAAATTAAAAGGAAATTTTGTTGACTCTTTGAATTATCATCAGCCAAGGGTAATTTTTTTGAGCTTCAACCTCTGATGTCTAGTGAAAACCGTGAAACTAATGGCATTGTCAAACAACACAAGAAAAGTCTGATGAAACACATCAGGAAATGATCCAACATTGGCACAGACCAATTTTATGACAGAAATTGGTTCAGTAAAAATTGGCATCTCTATGGCATACATACACTCCAAATACATTAGTTTGAGATAATATATAGAAACATTTAGTACATCTACATAACATGTCAGAATTCTGAGAAATCCAAGAAAAACAGCTGTTGTATAATCAAGCAAATTCTACTGTATGATAATCTATTCAAACAGGTCATTGCCCATCATTCAGTCAATCTAAAGGTGATGGACATGTCAATGACTTATAGCACCAAAATTAACAAAACCGATCCACCAAATCAGACATTAAATGGAAGAAGAACCTAATGTCTTCACAATCTGTGGTGTTTTCATTAACTAGATTTAGCTCAGCTAACATGATAGCTTCAAGTTCTTGATGCTCTCCCTGCTTATATTCTGCTTATTTTGGACCCCTATTTATTTATTCCATGCCCTGTTTAAGTTTATGTTAAGCCAAAGTGATCTATGTAGTAAGGATTTGATTTGGAAAGTATTCCTTATCATAGCTTCACCTTAAGACCATCTTTATAATTGGACTATCTCACTATATATAATGACCATTTTTTTCAAAACAGCTTTTATTATTTCCTTTGTATTTCCACTTGATAAATAAGGAGACTGTGTTTTGTCCTCTTTTTTTGTACAGTCCGATGTGTAGGGTGGATTTTGGTTGGGGATTTGGGGAAGGGAAGAGAGTGGCCACGACCCTGGTCCAGTGGTTAATACACTGGACTTGTAACCTGATGATCCGGGTTCAAATCAGAAGTTGTATACATATTCATCCTGCATTAACATTGAAATACAATCAATAATGTGAAAAGAACTGAGGAACTGAGCATTTTGAGCTAAACAATAAGAGCATCATACTGTTTGCAATAAGGTAGACCTAAAAAAACAATCACAACTGTGTATCTTAGAACTTTCGTAAATGCTTTCATTCCAGCAAACAGACTGCAAAAGTGGCTTAAATAGGAAAAAATAAAATCTATCAATACCATATGACTATGACTGTGTTACTATATTTATAAAACTAGAGCTCCACAGAGCAGCGCCAATTTAATGCTCGTCTGTTGTACATCATTCTATTTAAAAAGCAATTTCGATCAAAATTCTAAATTAAAAGGGGGCAGAACTCCAAAAATAACGCTTTCAGAAAAATGCCCCTTGTCCTGCAACTGTGCCTTGTCATGATAATCAAGTACACCAAGGGTCGTGTTGATATCTTTAAAGGTGTTGTTGTAATGGGCTACATTAAAGATTTTGCACAACAATGACTATGACGACAACAACAATGCTGCAGGGATCATAACAGCTAAACTTTGTCTTCAAAACAGAGGAGCTAAAAATTGCCATCTTCATATCTTCATATCGCAACTCACTCATAAAACATTTCTCAAAATCACAAAAACAACAAGGTTTGATTTATCATATTCTTTGAACTCATAAAATATTTCTTCAAAGCACAAAAAAACCTTCCTTGTGTGGGCGGAATTTAACAGATGATTGAGTTTTCATGATGATGTTAATTGATTGTTGTATGAGGTTCATTAGTTACCTTAAATACCGTAAACACTGATATAAAGGTCGCACCTGTGTATAAG
Source organism: Lutraria rhynchaena (assembly GCA_008271625.1). NCBI lineage: Eukaryota > Metazoa > Mollusca > Bivalvia > Venerida > Mactridae > Lutraria > Lutraria rhynchaena. The sequence goes on along the minus strand of VIBL01000006.1, from coordinate 1,936,672 downwards.
ATGCAGGTTTAAAATCAGCGGAAATCCTGTGAAAAAAATATTTATGTGAAAAATACAAATATTTTATTCATCAATTGAAATGACCAAAATGGATGAAAAACTGGAAAAAAACAGCGACATTATTTTTTAATGTTACATAAGTATTATGAAAATGTGATAATAACCATCATAGCAAAACACCACTTGATTTCTTAATATGCCATTCAATAGATATTGTCTCCAGTAAACAAATACACATGTCCCTATTTTGTTCATTTTTAGTCATGGAACAAACTAGATTGAGTTCTACACCTATGTATAAGACGTCCCCGGTTTTGGATGTAAAATCATGTGTCTTATACATGAGTGTTTATGGTACATACCTCCCACACATTCTTACCTGATGAAACCTGAAACAGATTCTAATTAACAAGTAGAGTATATTTGCACATATTAGACAGTATATCCATGGAAACTTCAGTATTTCACACATAAATCATCAATCGAAGTAATGAAGCTGTAACACTTAATAGGGAGGGAGCAATTAGTTACAACCAGCCTGGTAAAAAAGGAAACCAACTACTGTAGAAGCTTGGGAAGCCAAACTATCTAAATTATCATAAACGTCCATAATCTCTTGTGATTAGGTGAAACAGTTAGTAAAATCAAATACAAACAGAACATATTAAGTAACAAAATAAAGTACACAACAAATTAATTAGAAGGTCAAAATTCCAAAAAAATGAATTTTTTAAAGGCAGGTAACCCTATACTGATATAGATCCACTAATAAAGGGAAACAACTCTTTAACATATCTGATATAATTTTTGTTGAAACCCTTCAGAAGCTATGACCTTATGTAGATGACTTAGGTAAGAAATTACTATTGTATTACTTAACATTTCCTTATACATGTATGGCAGATATACATATTTCATTCAGTGTTATCTTAGTACATATAAGTATTAACATACTAAAAGCATTTATGAAGCATTTGCACCTTCTTGCGCCTAATAAATTTCAGTTAAAATGGCAGGTTTTATTCAAGACGTGTCATTCATGTAGTGAAATAAGTATGACAGGTCAGTCATAGCTTGTATTGTCTGTATAACAGAAACATCCTCATAATACCTTAGTCATTGATGTTTATGAATTGTTATGGTGCAACGATCATATGACACTGTCCGCTTAATTACTGACCACTTTAAGATCAAAGTAGCCTACATAAAGATTCACAGCCATTAACGTCTAAAGGGAGATGATATATTCTATATATATCAACAGAAAACGTGTTCTCCCTGTTGCCTTATGCGGAGGAATGGGAACATTTTTTTGTACTGAGACTATAAAAATTACTGGTGATCTGTACCATGTTGATCTGTACCTATAATCTATCAGTACCAGAGACATTATTGAATATACAATAAGATCTCAGAATTTATACCATCTTTCGGACCGAAGGAAAGTCTTGATATTAATGTGGTCTCATAATCATGTTGAAAAAGTAAGAGATAAAGAAATAGGCTACAAGGTTATAAAACACTACGCTCAGAAATGAGCTCCAAGCTCAGAAATGAGCTCCAAGCTCAGAAATGGACTGCAAGCTCAGTTTGAGGCCAATCTCAGAAAGTATTATAGCGTCTATCTGAGCTGTAATGATGACTCCACTGGTTACTAGGTTATAAAACTTGAGAACAGTCTCCAAGCTCAAATCTCAATTTCATTTTCAAAGCATTCTGGTTTGAAAGTTATTGCAGATCAATACATATATAAAAATACATATTCAGACCAATTAAGCTAATAGAATTACATAGGATCAATATCTTTATTGTTTAGTCATAATTAACTTAGACACAGTAAAACACAAAATATGAGATTTGAGTTTGGAGACAAATCTCATGATCTATTACCTGAGAAGAGTCCAAGCTTGCAGCTGAAATTTGAGCTGAGATGTTAACAGTCAAAATGAAAGTCTTAAAAACTAAAGGCCCCAAGGTTATACAACTTGAAAACATAGTCTCTGAGCTCAAATCTCAATTCCATTCTCAAAGTATTATGGTTACACAGATAGAGCTGATTTATGTTAAAAAATATATATATAGGTCAATTTTGCTGATGGAATCATGCATTAATGATATAATTATTGTCTGAGCATAATTAACTTAAAAACATTAGAAGATATGAGATTTGAGCTTAGAGACTGATCTCAAGTTTTATAGTCTCAGGCCTTGATCTGAAAATTAATATTGAAGAGGTCCCTAAGTAAACTTTTATGCAAGAAAAAGCAAGACAGAACAGGTTTTCTTCACTTAACGAAGTTTCCATAATTATTACAGACCCCTGGAGCTTGAAAACAATCCTTCAGGGAAAGGTGAAGACCACCACAGTCATTTACAGCAAGTATCATGGTGGGCAGATGATGAGAAAATGTACATAAGGTTAAAATATATGTACACAAAGTGATGTACGAATATTTTCCTTCTATTTAAGTTAGCACAAGTGTCACAAGGTCTTGTACACTAGGTTATGTAATAAACATTGTATCAAATAACAACCATTCAGACCACAGTATGATTTACCACCCAATACGTTCTTCTAAAGAAAACTGGTCACATGATCTGGAGGTACTAGACTTCTATACAGATTTAATTTCCCGAGAACTATTTATTTAATTTCCCGAGAACTATTTCAGCAGATGATGTTTAATACAATTTATAGTAGATATTAACCTAGCCACATTAAGACAGTATGTCTCATACTTTCTGGATGACAGAAAATTTTCCATTTATTAAGACTAATATCTCATCTCAATGCTGATAAAGAGACAGTATACAGCAGTAGCACAACCCATCTCAGAATTATTCTCTTTTACAGAACAGACATAAAAATTCACAACTTTTTTCAATAAATGTCTACAATTTTAGCCCTTAAAATGTCATCTTTGATGCGAGTTCTCAACCAAAAAAAAAAAAAAAAAACACACACACACAAATCAATAGTTTAGCATTAGAATTAATGTTTTTATTCAGGAACGTTCAATGATATCCTGCACCACTTACAGAGCTTGGGATTAAGTAATGAAAACTAACATGTGAAATCTATGTATGAGATTCTTTACATAGATGAGAATATTATTGAATGAAGCTGATACTAATAAACACTGATCAACTTGTTTGGAAGAGAAAAAAAAGTGATATCACACAATTCAACTGGGAGTGCTGCGTCTAAACATTAAAGTGTGGCACACCATATTCTCAAGCCCCTACATATCACTTACATACAGAACTTACATTATGCCATCATGCTTCATGTCTCATCGGATGACAATGTGACACTGAAGTTTGCCAAGCAATGCCTGAGTTCAACCCACGCATAGAGACCAACTAAGTCTATAAAAGGTATAAAAGTAGTTCCATTTCCAATACAATCATAAGCAATTAATTTTATCCTCTAAAACATCACCTTTAATAAAGTTCCTTAACTTTAATATAGACCATATTTTTATTCTCCTCTCTGTGGTGACCTCAATAGACATGTTTATATGCATGAGAGCATTTTGAGCCCAACTTAGGAACTCAAAAAATGATCAAGGTTTGGCATACAACTTGTACAATGATGGATGTTAAGTAATTGGTACACATTATCACATGATGATATGAACAACTTAACAAAAACCCTGATTTCCAGGACTGGTTCTAACTTTGTTGTTACTTAATTAACATTATGATATACAGTACAACCTCTCCAACCAAACAACCTTCGGGAGAAGCAAGATTGTTGTTGTTGAGAGGTTGTTGCTCTAGAGAGATTAAATTAACAGCTACATCATACAGTGGAAAAAAATCATACTGTTGTAGAAGGGAAGTTATTGCTCAAGAGAGGACCGTTCTGGAGAGGTAGCACTGTACTCACCTTGTCCAGAAGGAACTGTTACTGGTTTTCTAGATGGTGCAACTTTAGTTTGCGGTGGAACTGGGGCAGCATCAAACACAGCATAATCACCTGTAAATATAAAAATATCAATTAAATTAGTTATCAATTAACTGTGTAATGTTTATAGACAGACTGATAGGCTGCTATCCAGTGGTTCATTGACTTGTTCAACCCTTGTCTCATAATACCACATCCCCCCTGCATCTGAAGCAGACGATTTTTGAAACATTGTGGCAAAAGAAGCATTTGCTTGTAATGAATAATGGCTTCTTTTGACACAATGTTTTCCAATCTGTCAGAAAGAAATAACCCAATTTTTTTCAATAAATTGATGCTTTGTATACTTGCTTTTAATTTGGAAGAGTCCAAAGTACGCCTATGAGGCAAAGGGTTAAGCTCAATTTCCAACCTGGCCAGAGGTTATGTAACTTATGAAGAGTCTTCAAACTTAACTCTCAATTTCATTTCGCAATTACAATTTGATTGAAAAGATATTTAAACACAAAGTTATTGCTTTAGAACTATTCAAAGCCAAAATATGAGATTTGAGCTCAGGAGACCAAGTTTTATATCATTGAACACTGCTTGACTGAGCAAACACTTGTTTTTACATGAGACAAATCATCACACAAAGCCAGATGTCAGGTGTAGCTTAAATTTATCAGTATTTCTTAAATTTGATTTATTAATTTCCACTGACTGTGAAGCAAATTTATGACAAGTTATGCAAAGAACTTTCGCAATAAAGGACCTCAGACTTATTAAGTAACCAATACTAATGCCAGTATATTTTTGAAACACAAACATTCAATTCAATTAATTCATCACACAAAACGTTAATATATTTTTGCCTGCGCACTAATTCATAGACAAAGTCTACATAATCTTCAACTGAAATTTCAAATATGTCATGCAGGGAATTGACTACATTTCAGTAAAAAAAATTGTAGTTGACTAGTAACAAATGTTTGATTAGCAAACCATGATTACAACAAATTTCATCCCAAAATACCACATCAAAACCTCTACATTCTGTGATTTAAATATTGAAATTTACTATTAAGCACTTATACCACAGCAATGAAATTTAAATAGATGGATTGGTATTTAAATAAATTATTCAAAATCTCTGGAGGCATCTTAAAATACCCCCCATGAGCTGATTTACAGACAAATCCTGGTGAAAATGGAAGAGAGAGTAACTAAGAGAGAGGGGGGTTCCTGCCATAAAATATCTCCATGGATAGGAGAGTGATTCATAATACCACTATATTGATTTCCGTGCAGCAGACGGATTGTGCTACTGACATACATTTCCAAGTCGTTTGATGTGGGTTGTGTGCATATTGCTCTACTTCAGGCATTCACATTTAACTGTACAGGCTCTAAACAACTAAGCACAGATGAATAATTATCGCTTCTAAAAATAACCAATTTATTACGTAATATAAGCCATCCTACTGAGATATAAGTTAGAGAATTAACAAGCCATTAAATTATATGCAGGCAGACACTAAAAAAGTTGCATGTTAATGCATAATGTACGTATAAAATTTTGTCTGGAAAAAATGGATTATCTTCAATGCACAAGAAGACGTGTAGGATTTGATGTAAGTAATTGGGTGGAGAATTATTGACAAATAATTCACAAACCAATCAATAGGATCATTGAAAATGAGATGAAATGAAATATTGAAAGAGGAAAATGGCTTTAGAAGTCATTCAATACACCTCTTAATGAACCAAATTGAAAGTCAAGGTCAAGGTAACCAATTTATTTCTAGACATACGCGGGTATCAATGGACTTACGAGATAATATGGTGACACTGGAGTGCCATATCTCGTGAAATATTTGGTAAAGTCACATTTCTAGCAATGACAAATATTATACCACAAATAATCATAAGGCCAAGTCATGAAACATTGACACAAGGGGAATAACGCTGAATCATTCACTTTTCTAAAGCCAGACTCGAGCAATTTAATACATAAATATCCCAAGTTTCCAACATTCTTAGCACATGACCAAATTGAGCAGACATAGAATGAATTAAAGTACAGTAAAACCCCTGAAAACTGAACCCTCCACAGATGGGGCCAAAAAGCCAGTTTTCTGAGAATTCCAGTATCCAGAGAACAAGTGATTATCAAAGAGAAAAAAATGGGACTTGAAAAATCATCTGATTTTCAGACAATTCTGGTTGTCAGGGGTTTTACTGTATAATATGAAATCAACATGTAGATCATGGTGACTGAACTAAACATATTGAATTTCTGTCTTATTTCGACCAAATGACCTAAGAAAGGCTTGCGGCAAAATTCAGGAACAGCTTAATTCAAGAGTACATATACATTAGTGAATAAAATTCTCTAGTTTCTAACCTAGATAATAAATCAAGTAAGAACATACCAGGATCAAATTATAAGTGACAGAATAGGTTATGGATTCTCAGAGAAATTCTGTGAGACTTAGACAAACATTTGACAGTTGCTTCATATGTAAATAATCCGCAAATCATATATACAACATGGCTTTCTATGCAGAAAAATGTATCACAGCAATTTTTTTCCTTCTTTGTTTGGGTTTGATAAACAGACCCTTCCAAATTGAATATTAAGACATTTTTCCTAATTCCTGACCTAAAAATTCCCAATTTTGCCTTCACACTGCACAAATTTTCCCAATTGGACCAGACATGGACCCTTTCCCAAAATTGCAAAAAGATCGCTGTATCATGATTCTATTTATAGCTTCAGATATTTCGAGAACCCGTGCAGTCAGCTCAGACAGTCGAATTCTGTTTATCACAATATTGAAGGTTCGAAACGTATTAACAAGGAGTGTTCCAATAGTTCGAGGAAAACAGTTCTCATTTCCTTATTTTGGGCCATGTCATTCTGAAATTTTATGTGATCATTCATATAAGCATTATGCACATAAAGATATAAATAAAAATAATGTTCAAAATAATCACAATAATTGTACACAACTGTAAGAAAACTGACCTCAGTAATGTTATCATGGAGACTGCCATTTTTTCATGAAGGGACATACAGTAAATTTATTTCTAGCATAAATACATTATAATCCTAATTTATATGATGATAACATTCAATGGTGATTGAAAAAAAATTAATAATTTTTAGAACTTTTCTTCAAACTCTCTGAAAACCCCTCACATATAAGTGACAATTAGGAAGTTATTTCCAGGTTTGAATCCAAGTCACGGCAGGTCATACACTTCTATGAAAATTTGACAAAAACGTTGATTTTCCTCCATATGTGAAGAAGTTGCCAGCTCCTTGTGGAAGGGTAAGTTAGTACTGGTTAGTATACAGTCCAGGAAAGCTGGTTACGTGAATCGGTCGCTGTATATAACTGAAAAAATTGTTGAAAAACGGTGATAAGCCCCAGTGACAATAAGTCACATAAAAAGAAAAAAGGAAATTATTGCAACCAATTTAGTCATGTTTCCTACACCTGATAACAATGATGAGAATTTTATCATGCAGGAAAATAGTAATCCAGTTTTAATCAAAGTATTATGTGCAGGCCAATATTTCACGTTCAACTTTATTTGACATGAAAGTATTTTCGTATATTAATAATTATTTGCTGTCTAAACTCCAATTACCAGCATCCTTCATCATTAAGAAGAACTTTATTTGATATATTTATAATTTGTTATGAACTGTTTAATCTCTACCAAGATCTGATACGCCCTCTTAAATCTACACTACTACACTTCACCTTTTGTTGAAAGAATAAGTTTGTACAGAAATTTATGTTGACATAATGCATATATAATGGCAATGAGAAGACAATGCTTAAGTCAAATAATAAATATTCTGTTCCATTCAGTTCTGTTCTGTTCTCATAAAGTAGACTCAATACAAACAATTCTGGCAAGGAAAAGTTTCAGATATCAAAGTGTATAACTGGCTTTAATTTCCTAACATGTCTTATGACTTTTTCGTTGTTTTAGAAAAAAATCAACTCTAATAAGAATTTAACCCAAACTTTTTATATTTAAGCATAGCAGTTCAGACACTGGCCATGCAAACATCTTATAACATACAAGTATTAACTTAAAACACCTCTTAAATACAACAAAACAAGCCAAACAAATTCATCTCAATAAACCAAAAATAACTGCTTTTTACAACAATGAAATCATTTCACACAAATATATATACAAGTATCTATCGTCTTCCTACACGCCAGGGAAAGAAATGTAGAATTAAGCGGGCGCAGATTTTCTGCATTAGACTTAACACATAAATATGTCAGATGCTTCGCTGGTGAACATAAATCATGCAATCAAACAACCTTTTATACATAAACCTTACACCAAAATGGAGTGAAAATTTGAAAATGATTAATAATAATGGGACAAGAAGATAACATGACACATTTTTATACAACGCTGACAAAAATGAGCAATTCCAGACTGAAAAAAAAATACCCATAAGTCATAGCTGTGCAGCAGACGGCATAAAAAATACAAGTGCATTATGCAGCATTCTACAAAAGATAATTCATCAAACCAAGAAATGCATGCGCTTAAATGTACGGAAGCAAAAACGGTCTATCTGCATGAAACACAATATAAAACATGTATGGTTTTTGTAACCACGGAAATAATTCCCAGCTTGTTAATCAAATAATGCAGCTGCAACTGAATAATCAAGAAATTTTCCCACGTTGGGCACCCTAAATGTACAATATGACATTCGAGCGTGCACAATGAATAATACTAGTAAATGTATCATACATATATTAATACGAACTTCACTCTGAATATAACTGTGATAGATTTTATGGTATTTCAGTTTAAATTTAATTATCTGATATTGATTGCATCACTTATCTGATTTAAACTTTTTATGTCTTTTATATCACAATTGTATTTAAAATAGTCATGTTTTATACCGATGTCCAATTTTTAATTCAGCCGCGACCATGGTCCAGTGGTTAGTGCACTGGACTGGTAACCTGGTGATCCAGGTTCAAATCCCGGTCATGGCTGGACATACACTTCTATCAAAATTTGACAAAAATGTTGATTTTCCTCCATATGTGGAGAAGTTGCCGGCTCCTTGTGTAAGGGTAAATTAGTACTGGTTAGTATACAGTCCAGGAAAACTGGTTAGGTGAACCGTCGCCGGATATAACTGAATAATTGTTAAAAAACATGAACAAACTGGATTCGCCTTACAGTGATGCCCAACAATTAAATTCACCTGTACCTTATAAGATCCCTCATATCTTATGAGTCATATCAACACCATACAACTGATCAAGATTTTTCAGTTATCATACTAAGTTACATTATTTGTTGCTGTTGCTGTTGCTGCTGCTGTTGTTGTTATTGTTTTAGCTGTTGAAGAAGTTGTTTATTTTTTTGTTGTTGTAGCTGTTGATTAGCTGTTTCGTTGATGTTGCTGTTTTGTTGTTGATTCTACAGCAACAGTTTTAATAATCAATATGACATTATATAGCAATCATTTAATACTAGAACTATTACCTGATTACCTGAAAAGAAGGACACCATTGTATCATAATTTTTAGTTTGTGTAGTAAAAATAAAGACCAAAAAGATAAATAATTGTATTGAACAGTTTCAAACTATAGCATAGTACGTCAACGCAAGCTTTACAATAGTCTAAATTTTAGTTATTTTTACAATAATTACCCTCGTCACCCCTATGTAGCACAAAAAGCAATATTAACTTCATTAAAACGTAACATAATCCCGGTAATCAGTCCAAGTTCACAGCGTACTTATCCTTTATTTTGAGCTTTTTGACGTCAGACCTGAACTATATTTGCAAATATTGACCTGTTGTAACAATACTTAACCCCATTCACACAGAGCATGAATTATTGTGTAAGCAGAATGCCCAAAATGGTGAAATATTCCAATTATTTCTACTTTTGTGAATGTTGTATACATAATACATCAGTTAAACGTAAATGTAAGTGGTGGTCATGCTCCCCCTTCGTAACAACCAGTGCTCCTAAACCGGTTCCTGTACACATGACTCGCAACCTCCTGAAGTAGTGTGTTGGTAATTAACCCTTTGCCTCATAATATCTCATCCTCCCCCCCCCCCTGTATCTGAAGCAGACAACTTTTGAAGACATAGAAGCCATTGCTTGTAATGAGAAATGGCTTCTTTTGCCACTTTCTTAGAAAGAAATTAACCAATTTCCTTCAATAAATTGATGTTTTGTATATTTGCTTTGAATTTGGAAGAGTCCAAAAAGGCAAAGGGTTAAGTCAATCTGAGGCACCAATAAATTGAAATTGAATGTAATAGTCTATTAAATTATCATAATATGCTTTACAGACCTATGTCTCATCTCAGACTTTCAATTGATCATTTGGTAAATGCTTTTTTCGGCTGGAGTTTAATGTTGTACCAACAGTCAGGGTCATTTGGCGACCTTTACAACTTTAACGGTGGAGAAAGACTCTATGCAGGCTCACACCTGGGTAGAACCACCAACCTTCTATAAGCTAGGTGGTAAGCTTCTTCACAGATGAAATTTGGGGATTCAAACTTGAAGACCACAAGCAATCAAACATGGAGGGTGCCATGGCTAAATGCTTTACAGCATATTTATAATTATGTACATAATCAACAACATACTTAGCCATAACCTTCCTGTTTTTCTGAGTCATGTGAGCAGCTAGATATTTCAAAGATTATGTGTACAAGAATGACCAAAAAGTAGAAATAACATTCCACATAAATCAACCACATTTGCATAATTGCTAATTTTTTGTCCCCATCAAAGTACTGTAAAGGTTATTTACTGGGGTCAATTACCATCTAAAACTTTTAATAAAACAATTGACTCAAGACTATGCATATGAAGTGTTTCATTAGAGGGAAAACAAAAATCTGGTCAAAATGAGGTTACCAGGTCAGGAACAGTCAACTTGATAACATACTACTAACACAACACTGATCTACTTCAAACTGGATAGGACAAGAGCAACACCTAATTGACCTAATTGTCTTTACAAGTGATACTTGAAATAAATGTGCATTTTCAAAGAATTTAATTAAGCGTAGATGGAGTACAAAAAATTTAAGATCAGGGAAAAAATGGTTGAAATCAAAGTACTGAAAGGCTGTATTCAAACAAGAGGGTTTTGATGGCCCTTAATTGCTCACCTCAGTGACCTGATGAGCTGACAATTTGGTAAACAAGCGCTCTTTTGGCCAAAAAGATTTTTAAAGGTTATCCCTACATAGGTCTTTATAAAACAAGTGCCCCACCAAGGAAAACATTTTGACCCCAGGAGCATCAATTGAAGAACCTTAGTAGAGGTAAGGATCATTCCAGAGAAGTTTGATACAAATCGGTACCATGGTTTCAGAACAATAATTATTGTTGACAGCACAATGTTTAGGGCAATCACAATCACTTACCATACGCATTTTATTACCATGACCTAATAATAATAATAAATAAATAAAGATTTTGCTTTTGAAGGCACCTAATCTTTGGGCATTGGGGATATCTTCAGCTGGAGGGAGTTCCAAAAAGAATAATCAAAATATTTCTGAGTAAATTCTAATTTTGTTTATAAAAAGACTCTGTTTGCAGTCAACTGATCTGAGATAATGGGTTCAAATTCATGGATTTTCTCGAATAAACCAAATCAAAACAAATTAAAATTTTAGAAACAAAGGAACAATTCAAAACTTGACAAACAGAAGGAAATAATCTACAATCCTTATCCAGACCTAAAGAGAATCAAAGCCCTTAAAAATCAATCATTGAGAGAAAAAAGTTTATGCATTCAGCATGATACTGTTGTAACTTTTAACATAATCACCTCTTTCTAATTTCCATCTTTCTATAAAAGGAATTATTGATTCCATAAATGGTACAATAACTTCTTTAACTTTACCATTTCAGTTTTAAAGAGAAGCCAGAAATGACAAAAAACAATTATTTATCACTAGATTGGATTGTAAAAGGAGAAATCATTTTTCAAAAAAAAATATAAGTGGTTGTTTATTGTATATGTTAAAACCAATATGACAAGTGTTGCACTAGAGCTAAAAATCAAGGGGTGGTTAAGCAAATATTTGGACTCAATTTCAATAGCTTTCAAATATATTTTGCTAAGTTGAAAAGCATAATAGTAATAAACTAAGGTTATAATTCAAATTCAATTGAAAAATAAGGCCTATTTTTTTGAAGCAATTTGTACATGCTGAATAAAACAATTTGTAAACACAAGTCTAAAAAGTAAGCCTAGCAACTTAATGAAACAGGATGCTACATCAATTAAAGGATAATTGTTAATTGTTTAACAAGGTATTAACAAGTATAGGATTGAAATAATGCATAAGAAATATGTGATTGACTAATTTAATGCATTACACTCAGGATTTCATTGGGGTTTTTTTGTTGTAATATAATAATAATATTAGCAAAAATGATGAAGACTTTATTTATAAAGGCAACACAGGCAGAGATTAGGTCAATCTTCCCTACAAGCCTCACATAGATTTCAGTAAGTACTGACATTACTATTTAAGAGACAAACAATAAAATATGTATTTACATGTATAACAGTGTACATAAAGGAAACTATACACTTACAAGTGCCCATTAAAATAAGATAGACTTAATACTGAGGTTTTAATGTACATAACTACCCAATATACATGGGAAATATTTGTTTCCCCAAGGTGTGTTCAATACTTCATACAAGTGGCCGAGGTCTGTACATAAAACAATTATAATTTATATTTCATAAACAAAACAGACAAGTTTCGGGTATTCCCCAAACAAACATACTGACAAAAGATCCATATATTGAATTACTGTAAAACATACTGTAAGAGTAATAGTACAAAAATATTAATACAATGAAAACTAGATCATACAAAACTGACCAATAATCATTAAATTTAGATCAAGAATCTAAATAGATTAGATACACACACACAAGATAATTGGCATATATACAATGTACTTCAATAGGCAAAATGTAGGTAACTTAGATAAATCGGTCATTTCATTTAAATTTGCTTAGCAAAGACTCCTGCACAGGATTATAACATACAATGTCCTGACGACCTACTGATCCACATTAGCAATAATAAAAAAAATAATCAAAATTTTCCTGTATAAAAACACAATAAACTTTTTGTAGGCAAATCTTCTTGCAAGAGCCAAGCAAATATAGCATTGTACGAAATGCAATTAAAACTTATACAATCTCCAATAAGAAATTACCCCCACCAATTTTCCCTTTTTTATCAGAGTGAAAATCAATCAGTTAGATTTCATACTATTTCTAACTATAATCAAATATTTACACAACATTTCAAAACCGTGGCTGATACTCAAGCCCAATAAAGAATTGGGTCACTGGGTTATTTAAACATCTCAACTAGCAATAACCGCAAGATTGATTCAAGGAGGTATGTTAAAACAAGCAAAAGTGCATTCGTATCAAAAACAATTACACTAGATAAAGGTATAATACTGGTGTATTATTAAGATGACTGATAACCGACTTTCATTGACACCGTAAGCACGTGACTGTCAAGACACATAATGCGATTGCCACGTGAGCAATAGGCATGTTCAGGAGATTTAAAAAAAAAGATAAGCGATAAACTTTCAACGTACTATCTTAGGTAAGCATTCTGAGGTGACCAGCAATCACCTAACAGAACGAATAAAACAAGTATGTGGACAGAATCAAATTATCAGTCATTGACACGTCTTTCTGACCAATATTATGCATAAAAGAAATTTCAACATAAATGACTGGAAAAAGTATGAATGTGTAATAACTAAGAAAAATGTAACAAAAATTTTTAACTAAAGTTGCAGATAGAATAAGATTATTTGACGAGCTGCCCATGTAACTAATTTAGTTGTCTAATCCTAGGTTACCAACTTGATCAAGTTTCTTTATTATCAAACAGTGATATTCAACTCTAAAAATGGTTACTAAAACAAATAATTAGATGGTACAAAAAAGTTCAATACAACAAAGTAACATAAAATAAAAATCGAAGCAGTGAAAGTTTAAAACACTGTACTGCAAAACACATGACAAATGAGAGTAAAAATTACAGATTTATTGCTTTAACTATGAAACAAGTTAAAACATATTAACTTCATTTTATGATAATTTTTTAGCCATTACATGAACATTTAAGCAGAAACCATAAATTTCAGTGTCTTATATTTTTATCATGAATAATCTTGAAACGATTAACCCCCCCCCCCCCCCGACATTTTCAAAGAAAGATACGGACATGAATATACAAGATCAGGCCATCCTGGAAAAATAGTTGGTTTGCTATTAGGAGAATGACTGAGGCTCAAAAATGCCCCATCCACATTTTTTCAAGTGATCGTAAACAAAAATTTTTTTAGGGAATTAGAAGAGGTTCAAGTTTTCATTTTCAATACAAGTACAAAATGTTATGAAAAGAAGGTCTACCTACCTATCCAAAAGTTTGGGGTGCATGACTGCATACCGACATTTTTTTTAAAGATTGTCTTATTAATGTACTAAGTAAAATACACAAAGAGGATATTCAAGACATGTTCATAGCTTGATTACAAAGCATCATCTTACGATGTTGGGTGTGGTTGTTTAAATGGAATATCAACAATTTTTGTTCACTTGAAATAAACAAAATGTCTGACGCAGCAGGCATGAGGCACAAAAGGTGAAATGTGTTCACTTATTTGAAGATAAATATTTATAGATTACCAGAAAATCCACCCAAATTCAGGTCAAAATGATTGGCAAATATTTATACTATGTTAACTATCTTTCAAAATGTTAAGCATACATTAACCTACAAAACATCACAGAGACATTTTCCTTTCATACATTTTCATAAAACTACAAATGAAAATGTGGTATTGATATTCTAACAAATTCTTTCTGGGCTACAAATGTAACTTTTACAAAATCTGATTCAAGATGAACAAGATTACATGAATCTTACACATAACACAAACATAGATAAATCTAAATGGCATTCCAAAATATGCTAGGTATGTAGAAACGATTTGAATGGCAATTAAAGGGCAGGTGTTAAGGAGTGCTAGCATTTCCTACAATAATCAACATTTCAGGGTAGGTGCACTTTAGAGACAGAGGACCAACCAGACTTGGAACAGTCTCCCCAAAAATATATTTTGAAAAATCAAATTTAGCAAAGTACAATAAAGGTGACCACTTTTTTCCCTGGTGTTTAACATCACACCTACAGCCAGGGTCATTTGGCAATATTTCTGGTTTTAACAGAGGAGAAAGACCTCAGGCTTACATCTGGGAAGAACCACTAACCTTTTAGTTAGTTGAACAGCTTCCTCACAAATGAAAATTGGTCCTGGATGGGATTCAAACTCACAGCAGTGAAGGGGTAGCGATTATAAGTCAGAGTCCATAACCACTTGGCCCCATAAAGGTAACCATTACTGCATGTGGACACAAAACACTGAACCATACTAAAACTAGAGCCTCGTATTTGACAACTGATATTTAATAGTTTAAAAAACTTCAAATTTTAAAACAAAACATTTCACAGCAGAAAGTTCAATATAAGCAAAATAATGTCAGTTTGCTGATTTTTTTATTTCTCAGTCCCGACGACCATACAATTTGACAAAACCAATTTTAAAATTTGCCATTTTATTGTTTGATAGTTACTTCCCAAATACACTGATTCTCATGTACAGTTGTTTTCACGGCACCACCAAAATGGCAGCCCACTGAAACTGTATGGTTTGCTCGATATAGTTTTTTTTTTCCTCCTCCAACCTGATATTTTAAACAAAATTAGAGAAATAAAAAAATAGCGGCCTACTTATATTAATTGCAAGTACTTTACAAAATCAACAAAAAATTTACATTCAAAATCACCAATAATTAATTATATTCCCATAGACCACAATTAAACTGCAAGTTCCAGAACATAAATAAACTTAAAAATTTTAACACCAAATTATTCATCATAAGAGACACTTTTCAATCAACATAAACCACACAATTAAATTGATTTATATAAAGATATTAAGTTTAATGAACTTTTTAAACTCACAAACTGCATATATTTGCATAACATTTAAAATGTACCATTAATATTGTATAAACGAAATATGAAGATATTCTCTGCAAATAAATTCAAAAAAACAAAACAAGAAAATTTGAAATCAAAAGCCAAAATTTCAATTTTGCTCACATTGTAATAAATTAGAATTAAAATTGAATAATATATGTGATTCTACAAGGCAGGGCTCCACAAACCCACTCGTCCGCATTACAAGTAGAAATTGACTCTGGACGAGTTAAAATTCTAAGCTGGTCGTCCTGCAGGACGAGTAGCATGAAAAAAATTGTCCAGCTCTACAAGGCAACATGTAAGTGAACACAAAATAATCCTACAATCAGTAGACAATACACCACAAGTTGCATAATAAAGGGCTCAATAGAAGTAGGTCATGTGACATACAGGGTATAATGCACTCCAAGGATAGGGCACACTATGGGGTCACATCAGAAACAATTCAAACCCTGTTTAAACATCAAAATCATAGCAATTTGTAAAACACAATCTCAATATTAATGCTTGATCCAGATAATTTTCCTGACCCCTTTTGTTTGATGTTTCATAAAGCGGCTTAAGTTTCTATTTGATAATCTGGTATGTTGAACAGTACTGCAAACATCTAACACACCATGCTGTATAGTACTCAAGGTTGACAAAATTTTTAACAAGAGTTAGCAGATATACAACTAAACGGTCAAGCACCTTTTTCCCACAGGGGTAAATGCCTGATAAAAATGGTACATTTCAAGAGCTTTGACAAACACATATCAATATAAGAAGATTTAAAATGATGACCCCATGTGGGCAGGCTATCTAAACCTCACATAATACCCGTCCATGTATGGTAAGGACACTGAACCTCTATGTTATAGAAATCTCGTGATTTATTTGAAGTAGCAATCTAACAACTTACATCAAAAGTAAATAATGTGACATTTTGTACACATATACCTTATCTAGACTCACAAGGTCTTATCAGCCCTACCACAATGTTTGTGCTTAAATCTTATCCACTGTGGACAATAAATAATTCAAGATTTTTCCACTGACTCAATAAGGTCAATTATGACAAGTCAGCGAATTAATTTTTTTTAACATTAAGACAAAATGATACATAAAATCCCAAATTTTGCAAAAAATGGAAATGATCTGAGCTGATCTTTAGGAGAGCAATAAATTTGACAATCATCTGCATCTAGGAACTGAACAGCAAAACAAGAATCGTGCTACATAGGTACATACCTGTAACCATCACATATAACATACCAATAGAACATCATATATATAACATACTAATAGAACATCACATATATAGCATACCAATAGAACATCACATATATAACTTACTAATAGAACATCACATATATAACATACCAATAGAACATCACATATATAACATACCAATAGAACATCACATATATAACATACCAATAGAACATCACATATATAACATACTAATAGAACATCACATATATAACATACTAATAGAACATCACATATATAACATACCAATAGAACATAACATATATAACATACCAATAGAACATCACATATATAACTCAACCCATAGAACATCACATATATAACTAAACCAATAGGACATCACATATATAACTAAACCAATAGAACATCACATATATAACTCAACCAATAGGACATCACATATATAACTAAACCAATAGGACATCACATATATAACTAAACTAATAGAACACAACATATATAACTCAACTAATAGAACATCACATATATAACTCAACCAATAGGACATCACATATATAACTAAACTAATAGAACACAACATATATAACTCAACCAATAGGACATCACATATATAACTAAACTAATAGAACACAACATATATAACTCAACTAATAGAACACAACATATATAACTCAACTAATAGAACACAACATATATAACACAAACCATAGAACATCACATATATAACACAAACCATAGAACATCACATATATAACACAAACCATAGAACATCACATATATAACTCAACTAATAGAACACAGCATATATAACACAAACCATAGAACATCACATATATAACTCAACCAACAGATCACTTCATGTCATTCAACAAAGTATCTATTAAAGCCGTCAATGTACAACAATGAGACTAAAGTACAAAAGATATTTAAATCTTTCTTTTTGACTATTTAAACAAAGGATTTGCAGCAAGGTGTAATTGTTAAACAATTTTCATTCCACAGCAGACAAGGAGCTAAATACAAGCCAAGCACTAATGTCTTATGCATCCACTCACTTCTGAAGTTCAGTAAAAGTCATGAATTTCATGTTATTTGATATTTTATGGGCATAATAAATTTAACAAGAATAGAGCACAAATTACACAAACCTAAATATTTATTTACTAGAAATCAGAAAGGTGAATGTCCCGTTATGAGTTGGTTGAATTATCAACTTCATGTCCCAGAAACCAAATTTTCTGCACACAGATTGTACCCCGAAATCCATACATTTCTATCTACTCTTAGGTTAATCAACTGCAATAAGCGCGGGAGGGGATGGGGCAGTGAATGCCTTATCTGAACATACTGACTGCTAACATATATAATCACTTCACTAATACATATAAGAGGACAAGACCCTCATTTAAAGTTAATACTGTATCTGAAACACTTTGGATGCATTTATATGTAGAAACAGAAACACATGTACTCTATCAATGTCAGGAAACACATGTACTCTATCAATGTCAGGAAACACATGTACTCTACCAATGTCAACATACACATGTACTCTACCAATGTCAACATACACATGTACTCTAACAATGTCAAGAAGCACATTTACTCTTACAATGTCAAGAAGCACATTTACTCTAACAATGTCAAGAAGCACATTTACTCTAACAATGTCAACATGTACTCTAACAATGTCAAGAAGCACATTTACTCTAACAATGTCAAGAAGCACGTGAAATCTAACATTGTCAAGAAACACATTTACTCTAACAATGTCAACATTTACTCTAACAATGTCAAGAAGCACATTTACTCTAACAATGTCAACATTTACTCTAACAATGTCAAGAAGCACATTTACTCTAACAATGTCAAGAAGCACGTGAAATCTAACATTGTCAAGAAACACATTTACTCTAACAATGTCAAGAAGCACATTTACTCTACTGATGACAAGAAGCATATATATCCTACCAATGTCAAGACCTTAGTAAATCAACAGTATTAATGATGGGGCATCAAGTAACAAAGCAAATATATAAAGAGATCATGATGGTATAAATTTGTGCAGTCATTAATCACAGAGTAGGAAGGGAACATAGCATGATACAAAAAGTAAATATTAAAGAATATCTGAAAGAAATGTGAGATCATGCCAAGTCAACAATAAAGAGAAGACATAAATTTCATAAACGAAATCAAAACCAGAAATCAACACTCAGGAAAACATCAGCTCAAACTTGTTTCTGGTCAGAACAGACCATTAACTATACATACACACAGTAGTTGTGACTCCACGTCTTCCTCTAGTGACACAGTTTTAAACAAAACTAAGTGAAACGTAAGACATTACAATACGGTATACGACAAATAGACCATTGTGGTATGATTGCTTAATTTACCAAATCACAAATCAGTTCACAATAAACTGTGTAATTAAACTGAAACATGATGACACCATCGACACTAGGGGTCAACCACTTCAATGATTGTATCAAGCACAGAAATCTCTGTCAGATTGACAAAAATGGTCTCCAATCTCTTTACATAATCTGTTCTACAAATGTACATATTTTGTACAATTATTTGAATTTAGAATCTTGCTTAAAAATCATGATAACAAAATATGACACATTGATTTCACACAAACAAATAGAGGTCTAATTGTTTAATCACTTAATTAGAACAAGTACATGCACACAGGTGTAGAAGATAATTACATTTAACAACAGTGAAATATTTGCTTTTTATTCACTTTCAAAGTGAATGATATCTAAAACCTGCCTAGGCTCAGATTTCAGAAACTGATAAATCACAATTTTTTATGTAAAATTTTTCAGTTTCTGTAAAATGAAATTACCATATACAGAGTCATCATTCATAGAGCTCCTAAATTCTTAAACAGGTTCAAATCTGAACTAATTATGTTCAATTCTGATTGACTACCAGTTAAATAACTTCTATAAAAAAAGCTATAGAAAACTGTAGTCTAAGATTGATAAACAGGAGTCTGAGATTGATATCACAACCAAGATCCAGTGGTTAGTGTGCTTGACTTGTAACCTGGCGATCCAGTGAGTGACAGCAGGTCATACCCTTCTATGAAAATTTGACAAAAATATTGATTTTCCTCTACATGTGGAGAAGTTGCCGGCACATTGTGGAAGGGTAAGTTAGCACTGGTTAGTATACAGTCCAGGAAAACTGATTAGGTGAACCGGCCGCCATATATAACTGAAAAATTATTGAAAAATGGCGTTAAACCCCAGTGATGATGTCTGAGATTGATCTTAGTTGACATTGTGAATGAGATCAAAATGATAACATTGTGTAATGAATATCACAGTGAAGAGTTTATAATAAGCCATCTGTGAGTAACCTGGGACAAATGATATGATAATTAGATTAAAGCTGTTAAGCAAATTAAAATAAATAGTAAAACCTTACATAGTTTTCAATAATTCATCAATATCCTTAACTTGATAATGAGACCACCTCAACACTAAGTCAGTGCTTCTTCAGGTCCCAATGGTCATCAAGAATTATTATATAACTATATGAAAGTCAGTTTGAATTATAGGTCAATAAGAATTGAAAAATACAACATTCAGGAAAGTGCTAAATAAGCTTCTACAAATAAGATCACATACACTTAATACTGCCATTTCATACGCTTGAAACTATTTTCATACCAGAAAAGGGAGAAAATACAGATTTCCTTTTGCTTGTAGACGAGATTGTAAAAAATAACCATCAAAGGAAGAAATTGTTTTATAAGGAGAATTAACAAACAAACGGAAAATCTAACCCCAATTAATACATTTCAGACAACAGACATAATTGTATGTATCTTACTATCTGTCTTTGTTTTTCATTTTTATATATACAACAAATCTAAATAGATTAAATTTCATAGAAAAACAGAGTTATCTTAAAAGTTATGCATACAAACGCACATATGCACACAGCAACCTTCTATGTCAAATTCAATTTGACAGAACATTAATTTCATTGCAAAATTTCATCAAAGTTTTTGAAAGTTTATAATTATTGATACCTCAAGATGTACCTTGGCTTAGATTTTGCTAAATGATATAATAACACCACATGACACTACAATTTTTTTCCTAGCCAATGAAAATACAAAATCACCATTAGCATTTATAGCTCAATTAAATAACAAATTGAATTGAAACTTTGTGAACAACTTTGTTTCAACATAATTAGATTCAGCACGCATAGGGAAATTTATACCATAAGTAAAGTCCTTGAAAAACCAGGAAATGCATTCAATTTGATTAAAATCTAATTAAACTTTTCAAAGTTTACTAATCAAGATTTTTTTCCATACACTGAAGGAGTCAATGTAATTCCCTTCAACGGTTACAAGCATTCCCTAATTAAATGTGTTTGTCCAATCAGAACCCTGTCAACATTTTGGACAGAATGGGGCCAAGGCCCTTAGAAGGGTGAATTTTCCAAACATTTTTCGAAGAAAATGTGAATTTATGTTGCCCTGTTAAAATTTAAGGAATACAGAAACTCAGCTGATTTATAGAGTTGCGCAACATGTTTATTTTCTCTACCAGAATAAATGCAACTTATCATCACTTTTTTGTGAATCTTTATCCTTTCCTATCAGAGGCTAGATTACACAATGTAGCTACAACCATAGTTTCATATTCTTTTATATATTTTTTTTTCATTTTGATGGAAAAAAACATACTATTAGGAGAGGGGAATTTCAGCCCCTAAAAATCAGCAAACAAGAGCCCTGTCTACATATATCTAATATTAATGGAAGATGGTATAAAACAGAGATGAATCTAATTAATGCTGGATAAGTTCTGAGTAAAGACTAATCACTACTGACACTACGAAGTAAGTAACACCATGTTAATTTCATTCAAGAATTCATCTCTGTATGACCTCATCTGTCACCATGGTTACCAGAAAATTGACATTTCTTAGGTAGGTTCCTTTCTGCAAAGACTTCCATACGTCAATGACCTTGTGTAATGTGAAGTAATGATCCGCTATAACAAAGATGGATTCTATTGTCAACCCGAAAATAAAGCAGTTACCTAGATGATTCTAAAACCGAATACAGACAAAAAAAATCTGGGTTATTGTAACTCAGGACGTAAAATATAGACGTCATTGACTGGGTACTTAATAATTTTTAAAGAAAATGAAATCAATAATTCAACATGATAACTTTCACTTTACTGATCTAAAAAACAACCTCATGATAACTTTCACTTTACTGATCTAAAAAACAACCTCATGATAACTTTCACTTTACTGATCTAAAAAACAACCTCTAGCTACATTTTTTTATGGAGAATCTAACTTACTATAATAATTATTATTCAACATGTTTAACCGCTTCAATGTGTAATTAAGTAAAAATATCATATTGAAGATAACAATTCAACACAAAATGACATGTAAACCAGGAATAACTTGATACTGATTATCAAGAAAAGTTTAAAATAATAGACAAGGCAGAAAAAAATGTTTGTTTGTAAATTGCTTGGGTTTTACGCTAGTTTTCAAAAATAATTCAGTTAACCTAACCATGCAGGTTTCTTGCATTCTGTAACCTAGTTCTCCGCAAGTTACTACCAACTCCTCAACAATGAATGACCAGCAGTGGAGATGAATAGCCTCAGACACAATCTTTTCATACAATCATTACAGATAACACCATGCCAAGGGTTCAAACATGCAAATCCCAGATTCATAAGCCAAACACTACCTATTGGGCTAAGCCAGTGGGCTCTGAAGGGGCCTGGAAAGACCTTATTATAACATTAAGATGTTCCTTAACCCAATCTGAATGCCCACAAAAAGGGCAAGCATTCAATTGATAAACAGGAAATGAAAATTAAAACACACATGAATAAATTCATGTAGGAGTTTAGTTTTTGTTGTTTGCATAATAAAAACGTATCAGAAATAATAAACATAATATCATTGAACAGTTTTTAAAAGATACATGGAACATTAATGTCAAAACAGCATGAATTATTAAAGCTCACTAGTGTCAGCAAAATACC
The DNA here is from genome assembly GCA_008271625.1 of Lutraria rhynchaena. Classification (NCBI taxonomy): domain Eukaryota; kingdom Metazoa; phylum Mollusca; class Bivalvia; order Venerida; family Mactridae; genus Lutraria; species Lutraria rhynchaena. The sequence continues at coordinate 1,913,355 of VIBL01000006.1, read as the reverse complement.
ATTCACAGGGCTCAATATATTTTTTTCAGACTACTCATCCTGCAGGACAACCAGCTAAGAATTTTAAATAATTCTTCAGCAATTTCAACTCGTCCTGAGTCAATTTCTACTCGTAATTGCACGTGGATGAGTGGACTTGTTGAGCCCTGAGTCAAACTTGAGTTAACGGCCATCTGTGAATGAAGGTTACCATGTGAGCAACTGCTACATTTTTTGATAGATTCAAGTACATTAAATAAATGTACCCTGAATACTGGTCAAAAGTACATTAAGGCTACATGCCTATCTTCATGAGGGTTGACTATAAGTATCTAACTGTTTGTCATTTTCATGTAGAGGTGAAATAACAGGAATCAATTAACTAAAATCGAAATCAAATATTAGCAATCATATCAACACTATATGCATGTTTGGACACATACATGTGAATTATCACTTTTTAACTTAAATTTTTTATCAACTTTTATACAAAATGAATTATATTCGTGGTAATTTCCAATGACAGCATATCCTATACCACAACTAATTATTAATGCACTTATGTTTGGCATCCATGTGGCATATCAGGCATAAAAAAAACTGTCTGTTTCTAGTTACCCAACCTACCCTAATTTTTCCCAACGACCCTAAACTTTCATTAGGTCCAAGGAATGGTACTTCTCAACCCACCTACCCTATTTTCAATGAGCCTGTAACCAAAAAACAAACAATTTTTTATGCCTCATCATGACAGATACAGGGATGGTAAAACAATAAACTATGAATCAGACACATCATTAATAACAGATATATCATTTCAACCTTTATCTGATGAAATTGAATAATTATAAATTGGAAGAACACATGATAAATACTAGTATCTAATGACAAAATTGAGATGAAACACAGGCAACATATTGCAGGATACAAAACTTCAATGCATATAGTATCATTCTAAAATAAAATGAAAAAAAATATAAATTAAGAAACATATTTCAGTTTATCATATCTAAGGTAAATATAAATAATTAAATACTGACTTTTAACACTAAATTTTTTATTAAGGATAAAATTATCAAGCAGAAAATGATTAGACATAATTTAGTAGTCTAAGGGAAGCAACTGCTACAAAAGCCACCATACAAGCTTGGTCAAAGGGAGGTAATTCTTTAGAAAATTCATGCAAAATTAAACATTGTTGTCTTCCTTTCAATCATAATTGATATGAAAATCAAAGAACAAGTTAAGTAAGACATTTGTAAACAATGCAATTAGAAGAAACATGTTTTCAACAATACAATATATATATTTAAATATTCAATAGTATTATTTTTATATTCCTACACAAATAAGTAATTTATTTTCAGTAAGAAAAAAAAACAGCTATGGTAACCTTACTGACAATATTTTTTGGCACCAACTTAATTTCTAACAGCATAATCAAAAACTGAAACTATTTAGGGATGAATTGTACGGCATATTCTCACAAAAGGTGTTTAGGAAAAACAATGAAAAGTTAAAAAATTTCAACCTCCTACATTAACTTTTTTATCAAGTAACCCTAAATATGACCATTTTTCTGACCAAACGAAATGTATAAAAGATAAAACTGACATTTCATAATTTATGCAGTGATAGCGGTGGGAAAACATTGATAACAATTGGTTAACTGTAAAAGTCTGTATCCGGGGTCCATTGCTTAAATGCATATATAATAGATAACAAATCTACAAGAAAAAATCCTGCTTTATACTGTGGTTTACATGTAAAATATCACAAGATACAATAAACTGTATGATCATATACATCCACTTGTTTCCATGGTAACATAAATGTCAAACTAATACCACTAAACAAGCTCAAAAGTGCTTTTTACCCACTATTTTAGATAAAATTTGATCATTCACCCTTTTTGATATCAGTACAGTTGCATGTATTATAATATACATAAGATATAGTCAGGTTCTGTTTTATAAGTTGTGAATTTCAGACAACTAAATCACACAAAACCAACACAAGGATGGCATGTCTCATGTATGAAATGATATTATTCAACCATTTGCCTCAAGTATTTTATATATTTTAGACTCTCACAAATTCAAAGATAATACACAAAACATCAATTTATTTAAGAAAATTGGTTTTATTTCTCTTAGACAGAGTGGAAAACATTGCGTGGCAAAGAAGCCATTACAAGCCATGGGTTATTTCGCCAGTGTTTTAAAAAGTTATCTGCTTCAGATGTTGGAAGTGCTATATTATGAGGCAATGGGTTAAATGATTTCCAACAATAAGTAACCTAGCAGGATTTTAGCACAGATAATACAAAGGAAGGACAAGTAATATATTTGAACAACCTTGCAATGATCCTAGTCTCATATCATTTGATGAGTACAGTGTAACTTCGAAATACTGAACCCTCTGAAAACTGGAAACTTTCAAAAATTGAACGTTTCTCAGTCCCAATATTTTCTTTCTAATTTCTATATAGTCCTTATTTCTGAATACCAGAACTTACAAATTCCAAATACTGAACAGTTATAAGATGATTTTAGACTATTCCCAAGTAATTTACTTCTGAAAACTGAACAATGCAAGACCCTACTTCCATGTCTATTCCTTGTTCAATACATTTTAAGGAGAATAAGATTTATTAAGCCACATTTTATGGAATTTTGTGCATACTTCTTGGTTCACTTTCATATTATATATATTTCAAGTGTATGCCTTCATTGATTGTTAAATTTAATTATTCAATTATTGACACATGCATGAGATACTAAACTGATTCGGTCAATCTTTCGTAATTAACAATAGATAGACTGTTATAACTTCAAAGTTAATGCAGTACAAATTATATAATTTAGACTCCAAATTCTTTTCAAAGAATGCTAAAATCATGAAATTATATTAAATTTGTTTTCAAAGGACAGTTCAATAATTTTCCATTTCAATGGTGATTTGTTCACATTTGAAATAATTATAATTTGTAAGAATTTTGTACTATCAGGGATTTCCCTGATGCAGGTTTCTTGCGTCCCTGACACGATATTCAGCCAAAAGACTCCCACTGAGAATGACCACCACATCCTCAGGACCCCATCCAAATCAGAATTTGTCCTTGGCATTTTCTGTGTGGGACCCCCAAAAATCCCAAGGGACCCCTAAAAGGTTGGAGATGAGAGTCCCAGGGACCCTCGGGTGAAAAATCTTAGGAACCCTTTATTATTGTCTAATAGAACAACACTAATGGTACTGCATATTAGCAACTGATGTTCAGTGGAAGTAACTTCACTTGTTCAAAAACTGAAAACTTCGGATAACCGGAAACTTCTGAAAAACAACCTTTTTACTGGTCCCATTGGTGTTTGGTACTAACCAGTAACATTTTACAGTGGACCCCCACTGAACACGCCGAGTCCGGGACCAGGTCATTTGGCTAGTCCAGATGGGATGCAAGTTTAGAGGGATTTTTTTAATTATACAGTAATGAAGTCTGGGCCAGAACATTTAGAGGGGAAACCTGTTTACAGAGGAACTGGTTTACAGAGTTCCCACAGTAATTGCATTAGATTCACAAAAATGACATACTTGTATCATTGAGCCCAGAAGGCATTTCAAGTCGACTTGGCTGTGATGATGTTGAACGAGGTTTTGGTGGAATAGCTGGAGGTGGGTCGATAACTTCTCCGTCATGCCCTTTGACCCCTAAATAATTCACATAGGGACCAGGAAACAGTCCTTGTAAATTTCGTGTCACATTGTAGCCCCTCAACCATTGCTGGGGATTTTCAGGCGGTAACCCCTCCAGATCCTTTCCAATAACTTCCAGGATGTCTCCATGTTCTATGAGAATGTAGGTATTAGTGTCGTCACCATGGTCACCAGGATTATATCGGTACCTGGCCTCGTAAACGTGTACCTCACCCATCAATGCTTCAACAGACTTCACCATTTCATCTGATTTATCCACAAACACGGAATATTCGTTAGATTAAAAATTCATCAGACTGAAAATTAATTAAAGAAGAGTTTTAAAACTTATGAATACTATAGGCTAGTAGTAAAAACTAAAAACACATTAAAGAAGATGTAGCATAAGAAGACAAAGGGGACCCCCATGGTCAGGTGGTTACAGTCTCTGACTTGTAATCACTAGCCTTTCACCACAGCGAGTTCGAATCCCACCCAGGACCAAATTTCACATGTGAAGAAGCTATCCAGCTAGCTAATGGAAGGTTGGTGGTTCTACCCAGCTGTAAACCTGAGCTCTTATTCAACAGCCAAAGCTGGAAATTCACCATATGACCCTCATAGTTGGTACTATATTAAATTCCAGTGAAGTAGGAAGGTAAAACGTTAACCCATTATGTAAAAAATTCAACAGCCAAAGCTGGAAAGTCACCATATGACCCTCATAGTTGGTACTATATTAAATTCCAGTGAAGTAGGAAGGCAAAACATTTACCCATTATGTAAAAAAAATCCCCGTTTCCCCATATATCCCCCAAAAATATAAAGTTGGTAGGTAGGCAGAACTTTTTTAAAATATATTTTGTTTAGTTCACAGATGTAGATCACATGAAAATGAAAAAATAGGATAGGTCAGGTTAAATGAAACCAGGAACTTTTTTACCCTCAAAAAGTAGCAGTCCTTCCTTCTAATTGTCAAAAGTATTACACAATAAGCAGTAAGCCATTGCTCAATACCATTTATCTTAAGTTCAATCTTGTCACTTTAATAGCAATTGTATTTTTTGATATCTTGTGCATTGGTAATGAAGCAATACAGCAATAGCCCAAGCGGTGGTACATTGTAGAAATTTCAATTTCAAAACTTCTATCTACAACTTATTTTGACTTCCTGAATTGGAGGGATTAGTGCAAAGAAGGTATCTCATTCTTTCTCATAATGGAGATAGACCCTATTTGCACTGACCCCTTCAAATAAGAAATAAGTGAGAAAAATATCAAATTATGACAACAGATCAAATACTGATATAAACAGACAAATTGGTTCACAATAAAAAAAACTCAAACATATGATTTGTAAATGTTATATATTTTTCGATAAAAACAATGTTTTAATTTAAAAAAATGTGTATACCAGCACTGGAGGTTAAAATAAATCATTAGGAGAGTCTACAGGTGGATTAATTTTTTGGTAATTGGTCAATAAATTGGCCAGTCAGACTGATGGTAGGTCTGCTTGTTAGTCTTTCACAGTAATTTTATACACCATGGTTATTTATCAAAGCTTTGGAGATTTTACAAAATAAACAAAGTGTGAAATACATTTTCTGGCTGCTACAGCTGTAAGTCTAATATTTATTCTGATTAAAGTAGTGCAAGTGCCTTAATATGTAAAAAAAAAAACATAAAAAAATATATGACTTTTTACAAAGATTAATATTACTCTTTTGTATTGTGCAACAAAAAATCTAACTGAATGCCCAAAAATAGGGATTTATTGTGATAAATCCTGTATCCCTTCACTGACTTCATTTTATCAGCGAGAATCATCTTGGGCACTGATCTGCAATGGGCTCAGGAAGAAACACTGGTGCAGTGGGTTTTTTAAATTATACAATTATGCTTAACTTTTTAAAACTATAAATTGGTGAAACTTGATATCACCAATTAGCCAATAATGCTACCTTAAGCAACGATAAACTTTTAATTTAAATACTTATATGCCAAGATATGAAATATTAACTTACATTAAACTGTAGTAATTTGGAGAGATTGTGTTACTTTTAATGCACAATTGCATTCATATGACAAGCATCATTGTTTCCTTAACATAATTCAGACATAACTTCTTCAATCTGGATAAACTAGATAAACTTTTTACAGACAAAAAACAAGGAAGATCACAATTACAATCATATATATTACATGAGTTAGTCTATCAAGATATAAACAAGCCACGAAAATAAATGTTTAAATCAGAAGTCATTTTTGTTCAAAATGTATTGTAAGTGATTGGTTGAAGCTACAAGATAGTGGGTGGGGGGTGGGCCCTTTATTCATTTCTGTGTTATATTAAGTCACTTATTACAATGAATAGAAGGATATCATTATCCTATTCAATACAATCCAATACTTTAGGTAATATTTTATCAGGAGATTTTCAAATAGTCCAACTTCCAATTGGTGAAAACAAATTATATAATAATAATAATACCAATTTTCCCTGATAAATACAGGTGTATAATGGTGTATTTAAGCCTAAAGGTGTAAAATTATGAGACTATCATCAGGACCTGAAAAATTGGTCATAATAATGAGGTGGTCTCATTAACAAGTTTAATTACAGGGTAGTTAATGAAAGCAAGTATGAAAAAAGTGGTCATTTAACAAGTTCATGATATTGAGGTGGTGGCTATTTGAGGTTTGACCTCAGTATCTTTGTTTATGCCATGTCCATGTCAGTTTAAATCAAGCAATACTACACCTCAGAAAACAACTTGGTTATAAACCTATCAGACATATTGAGGCATACTTCTTATCTATGAGTTCAAGTTATGAAACTGACACACACAAAACTGAAGTATCCGAGTTTGGGAAATAAAGCAGCTACCATAGTTTTGCAATAAAACCTCAAATATACTAAATCGGCAATTTTACATTTATTATTTAGTTATGACGCCAATATACAAATATTTATTTCAAGGTAAAGATTTACAAACGACTGTGTTTTATACACACCTTCAGTGGCAGAAATTTTCATCATTAAGTCATACAAATACCCTGAGAATATATGCAAATACAGTAAACTCTGTAACAGCAACCACCTCAATATTACGACCAAATTGTTATAATGATCACTTATTTTTAGACAAGCTTTCAATAACTCTCATATAACTCAACCTCATAATGAGACCACCTCATTATTACAACCAATTTTTGGGTCTCGATGTGGTATCATTTTTTGAGATCTTACTGTAGCTAAAAATCAATGTATTCATTCCTACTAAGCTAAACATAGATGATGGCTAATTTTTGGGTTCAAATCTGTTTAGAACATCATGCATTGTGTGTATTTTCAATTATGAGAAGACCTACATAGATTTCACACATAAGGATAAAACATAGCATTGTCACTAGCCAGCAATTTAACTGGATGATATTACAAGTTCACTTTACAGATGGGAAATAACCACTTTTTCCTACGACCTCTCAACATTTTTTCACATATTTAACAGACACGTCCACTTAGCGTTATAAACATCTTCATAAGAAAACATAAACTGTAAAAAGTAAAATAAAACTAGAAATTTTTGTGAATGATTATTTTTCGCAACAAATGCAAAAACATGAACTTCATAAAAATAAATGTTACAGGAACACTGTAATATTGATCAGGACTTTTTTACACAGATAGGGGAAAGCGCCTTTTTCATAAATTTGGGGAAAAAATAGCATGGCATTTTTGCAAAAAGAGGAAGAATGAACTTGATGGAAACTGAATTTAAAGGGAAACTGCATAATTTTAAAGACCTCTTGATGGGAAAAGGCCTATAAAAACAGTCCCTGCCATAACAAGGAAAATACCCCCATCTGCTTCTATTGGGTCTTTATCATAATGTAAAACTGAAAGTAGAAACATGACAATGTTTGACCTCTTACAGCATAATACATGAAACTCTTAAATATCAGATTTTACAGTAAAACAAACAAATATGTGGATCATGTAAGACCATAAACCCTATACTTATATTTATACAGAACAAGTACAATCTTTTGAATAGGTTGAAACAGATTAATACACAACTAATACTGTGAAGAAGATAGAGGGTAAGAAAGACCAGACAATATAAAATATTTCATTACATTGTCTAGACAAATTTAACCACAGCTTCTCTAAAAAAAGGCTTTTTCAAATAAATGTGTCCACATACCTCAACAAAGGATGAATAATACATTTACAAGCACATAAAGTCATGTACTTTAAAAATTGATTTAAGTGAGGGGGTATTTGATTACAGAATTTATACTATTGACAAAACAATGAATGTAAAAATGCATCAATCATGTTAGCTGAATATCAAACATGCTGCTTTTTGGTTAAAAACCCTATTTTATGAGTTCTGAAATTTAACTTAAGAGTCACAATCCAGCAATTCTTTCTGTCTTTGATTACGATAACCTGACCCTTACAAATAAAAAATAAAGGCATTTTCCCAATTCCTGATCTAAAAATTGCCAATATTTTGCATCACACCACATATTTTCCTAACTGGACTAGACCCGGACACTTCCCAAAATTGCAAACAAAATCTCTGCAATTTTTAAAGTTTGAGTTCTCTACTAACATTAATAAACCATGTAAAAATGAAAATTCAGGAACAATTTTCGTGGCATTTCTGTCTCAGTATCTAATTTTTCAATTCATCATTGTTAACTAAGTACACTATCCCATTAACAGGTTTCCACTATTTTTGACAAAAAGAATGGATGAGAATGGTCAGATGCATCCATTCCAAGCCCCAAGGTTACAAAACTTGAGAAAAGTCTCCAAGCTCAAATCTCAATTCCATTCTCAAAGTAGTATGGTTGAAAAGATAGAGATGATTAACATTTAAATACAGATTCAGGCCAATTATGCAGTCACAATAATGTATCAATAATATCATTATTGTATGAGCATAATTAACTTCGAAAAATTATAACACAAGATGTGAGATTTGAGCTAAAAAAACGATCTCAAGATTTATAACCTTGAACCTCGATCTATAAAATTATTTCTGTTAGGTAAGAAAAGAAGACTTCCCACAATTTTAGGTGTTGGATGCATACAGCATAAACACTTGAAAACATATATGTCTAAATATTGCAAGTAGGGCAACCAATAAAACAATCACTAGTCAGATTTACCGACCCTTGAACATGATTTCGTATCATCATGTTAAATAATGTGGTGTAATCTGCTAACAAGAGACCACGTGGTTTATACAAAGGTCTAAGCTTAAATGAAAAAGAAGCTAGAATAAGAAATTATCTTAATTAAACTTAATACAGGTATTAGGGACCAGGCAGTATATGCCCATATCAGGACAGAAAATAAATAGTTGAGTTTTACAATCACTAATCAGATTTATGGACCCTGGAACATGACTTCATGGTCCCATATCAGGACAGAAAATTGTCAAGTTTGCTGTTACTTGATGGAGAAAAATTAGGGTAGGTAGGTTGAAACACTTTTCCACTTTTTCTAAACATTTCTTTAGTGTGAATGAGGCATTTACCAGCAATGATTTACATTGTATAGTCGTATTGGATAGAATAACTTGTTCTCCTCTTGGACATTCACAAGCTACAACCTTCGTGGTGATTAGAGAACATGTCAATTTGATTTTCTGAAACAATTCGCCCGCAAAATATTTGTACTTGGTTTTTACATTCCAATTTTTTTGCAGTTAGAAATGCAAGGGTCGTCCCTAAAATTTACGGTAAGTCAGGAAACATGACTGTTTTTTTCTGGCCTCATCAAATGTTCACAGGCAAAACATGATTGAGAAATGAAAAATATAAAATCTGTTAAATAATTTAGAGATATGGTGGGACATATCAAAAGTCTGTCAAAAAATTTAGAGATATGGCAGGAAAATATCATCAACAAACTGGAGTAAATGCTAATGTCAATGAAGTATTGTGTCCAAGTTAAGGGACAGAATTCCCTTTAAAACTGTATACCCCTGTTATTATTTTTTTACAAGGGAAGTATTTATCTTAAATTCATTGCCTAGTCATAGGATAGATACAATTATAATTACAGGATAAGGTTTAGATGGCATTGACACTGATAGAATTTTTAAGACTCAGTGTGTTGATCTCCAAAACTATTAAATGTTGGGCAGGGTGGCCCCCTACTCAAATTAAGAGCTGACCCCACTTAAAACTATTCGAATATTGCAAATACATAAAATGCTTCATGTTTAAGAACCAAGCCAATAAACAACTAGGAAATTGTAGTAAGGTTTTGTAATTCACTTACAAATCCATAAATCTAGAAACAAAACAGGCTGCCTGACTTCTTAAATCTAGATGTATTCCGTAAAAGATCTCAGAAATAATCCGTCATGGACTAATCTAGCATTTTCTGTTCGGAACACTTTTCTTTGCTCCATCACTACATTATGATTATTCCACAAAGAGTAATAAATGATCACAGAAAAGTATCACAGAAATAGACACATTTGGTTTGTTGCAGCTAATGAAAAACGATGTTCGTAAGTTAAACAAGTAAAACTGCATGTGTAAAAATACAGTCCAAAATTTGTCTTTAGAATGGGAATATTTACCAGTACCAATTAAATATAGGTTAAAAAATCCCTGAGTACACACAATGTTCTGAAAAATATCAGATTGGTGTTGAGTAATCACAGGGGAAAATGCTACATGAATATTAGTTCCAGAAAACAAAATGAAGGTTTTTGTACAGATCAATGTTTCGTTTATCTACAATTCATGCGAATAGTAGAAATAATTTAGTTCAAATCTTAAACCTTAGGTGACGATAATCAAGAGGCAGAAACATTTGAATTGATGAATTGGGTGGAGTATACAGCATCATCACAAGAATCATAAAACTCAGAGTTTATCCGACATGACAACGGCTTAGTGTTCATAATACATGCATAAAATATGTATAAATTACGAAAATAAGTAATGTAGCATTTCAAATACTCACACAATCGCGTAAATAAGTGAATTTTTACAAAAATTGGAAACAGGAAGAAGAAGAAATAACATTCGGATCTCCTCTGCAATTACCGCGTACTAATTGTCGGATGCTTATAGAAGGTCTACTTTCAGTTTTTTATCAAATTAGTGCATTTTTAGTTGTTTTACACGAAAGGGAGCACCAGTGGGGTTATTTACAAAATTATTATGATAAATATTTGACTGTTTGTGAAACAATCAAACTTAACATTCGGGATTATTTTACAACTTGATTTAATTTAACTTCCGCCAAATATCCCACTTCATAGATCATTCCGCCTACTGAGTCTGGGAATGACGGGCACAAGCGCACGGAATATATGTAAGACACATTTCATGATGCGAATCTTATAATAAAACAATAACTAATCAAGTATCATTTTCACGTCTGAAAATGTCATAGTCAAATACCAACTATCGACTGTGACGTGACAAACTGTGTATTGTCTAAGGGAAACAACTCGATTTACCTATTACATTTGATTTTTAGGAGTTGTCTTTCTTGATCACTCTTAGCCGTACCAATTTCAATGCAGATTCCCGTTCGACTTGGTTCAATGTTTATCAACCAACCTCTTCAAGAATTGTTAAAATTGTTTTATTTTTTGTCAGAATACATTTTGTTTGTCAGGACTGATATAGCATAAATGAATAGTTTATTGGTTTATTGCAAAAAATAACGATTCACTTTCAGATTAAACAAACCTAATTATTGCGAATGTCTTAACACTTGTCGTAACCATAGGTAATCTTAGAGTTTTATATATTTAGGTAAACAAGTATCTTATTATATCATTGTATATTTAAAATCTGACCAGTCTCGTGCATCATAAACTATGGTATTGTACTTCTGACTTCAAATGTCTAAACATTCATAATAGTTTATACATGGTGAGTGTTCCGTCTCTCATAAGGCGTAAAAAAATAGGTTTGTTTCCGGTTACCTGACCGACCCGTCTTTTACCTGCCGACTCAAAAGTGTTTATGGCACCAAAATCTTAGTGCTACATTGTAATTTTAACCACAGTGTTGCCGATATATGCAAAAAAAAAACGTAAAAGAAAAAAGTCCCTACCTACCGACCCATATTTTTGGGGGCATGTAACCGGAAACAACCCTTTTTGTTTAGGCCTTATACAGCCTGAAAAAGTCTCCAATGTCATCATTCAATCATCATATCAACCGCTGGATATGACACTGCCAAATTAGTTCGATAGCCCCAGACGCGGACATGGCAAAATGACCTCATGTAGACATGCAATATAAGTGTTTCACATTGAAAGTTGCCATATCATGATACTTTATCATGGTACGTTTTCTAAAATGACAGGGTAGTATGTGACTCAATACCAATTGGTATACTTGAGTGGAATACCATTAAGGTTAACTAAAAGCTACAGATGTCAGAGATTACTGATAATCTGTAAAAACGCAATACTTCTTTATACAAGTGTAATCATTCAGTTAAAAAAAGTAATAATCGTCTAATACATGTACACGTAGAATCGATACGTGTGATATTCATATAAACAGTTTAGACTAGTCTCCTTTCAACGCTGCAGTGAACAATACATTGTCAACGGCGATCCAATTCTGATATAAGTCTTGACTACAGTCTACTGACATAAAACATTCATTATTACCTGATACCAAAAGGTAATTGTCAACTTCCATTAATATTTCATTACATAAACACATCTATTATTCGGAATGGAACTTTTTTACAATGTATAACCAACGGCTATTGATGCTGGAAACATCTGCTTCAATGCGGCACAAACTGTTAGTGTACTAAACGCAATTAAACGAACAAATTATTCGGCTCACGTTTGTGTATTTATATTAACCATTATCGTTCATTGTGAATACAACATAAAAGCACTCGGGGAATTCATTTTACACTCGCTACAGTTAATGTTTTCCATATCAAGTGATGAAATAAATATAGAAAATAGTTCCAACATGGGTGGTTATTTTAATACAAGTTTACAGCATTCATATAATGAGCTCTTGGATATCAAAGACTGTGTTCCGGACTTTTATGTGGAGTGTTTAATTGCTCTATGGATGTGGAGAACCGTTCCGCCTGTTCTTGTGTTTATTGGCACGTGTGGGAACATTTTGAATATAATCATTCTTTCCAACTCAAGATTGCGAAAGTACTCGACCAGCATATTCTTAATATCATTGGCTATAGTTGAACTTCTTTTCTTGTGGGTATCGGCTGTTCCGGTCACAATACACGCGCTGACATCGATTCAAGTTCAAAATTTGGGAGAAGTAAGTTGTCGCCTTCGAATGTGGATTGGCCAAACGTGTGGTGCCATGTCTGTTTGGCTATTGGTTCTATTGAACATTGAAAGAATATTACTAGTTAAAGCACCGATATTTTCGAGAACGAAGGTAACACCAACGAATGCATTAATTACAACTTGCATTACTTTGGCAGTCATTGCCACACTAAACACACACTTTATATTTGGCATGACTATAAAAGAACACTCGTCAAACAGCACGCATGAAAAAATGTGTTATTTCCGATCCGAAGAATACAAACATTTTATAGACAAAACATGGAGTGTATATTTATTTGTATTGTTCACATTATTACCGTTTTGCATCATTTTCATCGGAAATATTAACATAGCCAAGGTTTTGATTACCAGACGGAAACGATTAGCGGCAATTCACCCGACGAACGAGCAGGTCCTTTCAAACAATGAAAAGAGAAAATCATCTACTTTGCTTCTGTTTATCCTCTGCACTTTTTTCTTGATAACCATAGCCCCTTATTGCATTTACCTTATACTAAAAGGAAATGTTCAAAAGTTCGAAGGAAGATCGTTAGCACGGTGGCAACTTGCTAATTCTGTTGTGTCTGCTTTAATCACCAGTAATGCAGCCTTCAATTTTTTCTTCTACTTCGTGAGCGGGACTTTGTTCAAGCAGGAGTGGAAAAGACTGGCGACTAAAGCGAAAGAAAAGTTCAAAACCTTAGCAGGGATTACATGATTAATTTGGAGTTCACGCCTATGTATCTATATCTGTTTGTGTACACATGCGCATATATTCTACTTGATAATTTCTGTGCTGGCATTTCAAATTTATTAACAAGTAGTCTAACATTCGATCAAGATTCTTTCGAAGAAACAACGACCAGTAATATTATCCTCATGGACCATTGATTGCAAGGATGGGGTCAAGTGACCTCGCCTATGTTGTTTGTATTGTTTTGCCCGACTTCAAAAGGAATACAGTCGATTGTTGTTGGTGGTATTTCAGAAATTCTAGAGTATGACTGATGTCGTGCTTGTTAAACAGTTTTAAATCTTTGTCCAAGCAGTTGCTAATTGTTCAAATACACTGTCAAGCAGATATTTAACATACAAATGGTCACTAGTCGTCTTTCCCGTTTCTACATAGTCGTGATGGTTGGTTGAAGAATTATTTAGAATAAGACCTCCATATAAAGACCACCATTGGAACCAAGGAAATAGATCGCAATGTTGAGGTGATCTATTGAATTTTAGAGAAAACATTATTAATGGGCCTCGAAACAAGTGGTCATTAAAATGATTAATACTGAGGTGATCTCAGAGTAAGATTTCGTCGTATTTCCTCGGTAAGAAAACCTAAGACTTTTAGTAGTAGTCCTTTCATCTTTGTATTTCTGGTGGTGGTAATGTTTTGATGATTTCTAGTTTTTGAAGTTGTATCGTCGTAAGTTATGTTTTAACATGCATGTTTTCGTACGCATTCATCATTTTATTCAACATTGTTATATTTTTATTCATGTCACTTGTCAGTGTTAACTCAGTTCGTAAATGTGTACAATAAAATCTGAAAATTTTCGGTTCTATGTCGCGGTTTTGTTGTTTGTTCGTCTGAAACTGTATATTTTAATGTTTCCAAAACATCAGAGGGTGAGTTGATGTGCCATACTCTCCGTGGATATCGACGAGCACAACCAAAACACTGAAAAGATGTGGGCAGATTCTGAACTGTTTAAATAATATGTTTGTTCGATGTCTAGTAAACTGAATTAACAATTGCGATTATATATTAAATATAAGTCATAAGGTTTTTTCGTAGAAATATGGAGTCATGTGGTCAATTTGAGGAGAAATGTTAACATAATCACTGTTTTATTATGGTTAGTAAAAAAAGCTGATTATATGTTTTGATTTTACGTCATCACAACACGCGAAATTTTCATATCCCAAGACCGTTATTTAGAGAAAATACAGTACCCTAACTGATAAACATGTAGATCTATAGTTCTGTGAATTAAATCAAAGTGATCACATTTTTACATATACATGTACCATATTGTGAGTAAGCGACATTTTAGCCAATAGTTGACATTAGAATTTCAAATTGCTCTTCAATAAAGTCAAGACATTCCGTGGATTCAAATAGGTCTGCAACCAACGAAATGCAGCGGCCTTGTTTGATAATGTTGTGATGAATGTATTAACTATATCATAGTTATAACGTCTTTTAAAGAGTTCACCATTCCAAAGCGAAATACAAGTAACAAAATTTACACGGTACACAATGCAGATTGAACATTTTTCATACATAGTGTATAGATTAGGAAAAGTCATTTCCGTACAAACCTGAATATAGACATCTTAACTGTTATAGAAAACTATAATCAATGAATCACTGGAATAACTAATCACACCTAAACGTTTATACATGTATCTATATGTGTGTATATAATAATAAATTACTTGATTCAGTAAATTCAATAGATACGGTATCATGATGAATTTTGAATATGAATAGATTGCAGACGTACACCAGAAAAGAGAGTGGATAACAACAAAAACGTAACCTCAGAATATTCAGGGACTCTAGTATTTTTTCAGTATCCTGTTTTTAATATTTTGCGATATTAATGAAGTACATCGTTTAAACAGAGTTCGGAGTAGGATTAAAATCCTCCACAATGAAACACTGAAATTATTCATAGCAAGGAATCTTTCCTGTCATTTCGTATATCTTTGGATACTAGTAATACGTTGGGGGTAATTTCTTTAACCCGTTTGACGCGCTAAGCAGGGAACCAATACCGTTACCAGACGAAATTCTTACACTATTATTATTGTGTTGACATATTTAATTACTCTCAAGCCGAACGTTCATGCTATTTTCTTCAAAATAATAATATTTTCTCCTAACCATTAAATCAATAAATGTATGCTATAATCACTAGATAAACAGACGAACTTATTTATGGCGTAAGAACATTGTTTACAACGTTTGTTGTTAGGTCACAATTTTATTGTCGAAAATGACCTGACTGTAATAAAAGTGTTTAATTTGGATAAATATGAGGATTACGCAGCAGGTATGTACATGTGTTTATATTATTATATCGTTTTGGTATGATTTAGTCAATAAAAGTGCACGCAACTCTATTTGTGCACTATTAATATGCTTATACCGCGGTTCTCAAACGAAAGTCATGTCATACCACGAATTAATTCTTTGATAAAGTCAATACGTACAGTCATTTCATTGTCGAGTTTTTTTTCTCGTTTTTGGCTCTGTTGCTTTATTCCTTAACCACAGCCCTGTAAAAATCAGAATGCTTAAAACGTCATATTCTTTGAACAGTAGATTCAGGCTGGATTCCCTATTCTTGATAAATCAGTAAATAATAATGCCATATGCATTGTTGATCGAAAGGTTGCCAGTACAATCATCAACAGCGGAAATCATCAGCCTGAATATATAGAGTAAATTGGAAGTTGAAATCGTCAACGTTTAGTATATGCAGAAGGTGTGATAATCTAATTATAATTATAGGGTAATTAACAGATTTTTTTATGTCAATCAGACAGGACATCTCCAATAACAACAACATCCTCTCTGCATCTTATGATAAAATAGAAATGGAATTTATACTTAATACTAGTAAATTTATAACATAGAGACATTTTGTTCATTCCTTTTTTCAAATCAATTAACTTTTTAATACTTTTTTCTTTTTATTTTAATGTAACATTACATAAAAAATCTGTTAATAACCCTATAAGTATAATTAGATTATCGCAACTGTATATACTGAATGTTGATGATTTCACTTGCCAATTTACTCTATATATTCGTGTCAATGATTTCTTCTGTTGAGGATTTGACCGTTAATTGATCCAAGCACTAACTCAGGTTTTGAATATTTGTTGAGTATTTGTATTATTACATTATTGTAAAGAGAAAGTGATCCAGAAGGGGGCACCATGACAAAATCATGTTTCACTGTATTTTCATTATACTGTCACACCACTACATTTGTTTGATTATGCTTCATGTTATATTATCCATACAAAATGGATTTGTTGTCATCAACATATCAGATACTGATAGGTAAGGGAAAAAATCATGTTGATTATTATTAATTGAATCCTTGACCTGAGCAATATTTTTACTTTTAGTTTTAGTAGCTTACCAGCTGCATGAAAACATTCCTACACCCCTGATAACATAAACCAAAGCACCTGGCAGCTAGAGAAATTTTCAACCTATGAAAAAATATAAACCAAAACAACCAGGATTTGTATTGTTTATTACTAAATTAAATTTTCTATGATCTTTATTTTAATGTAGATATGTTTGAAATGTATTTGACCATATTACAATCTGCAGAAGCCTAGTAATATGATAGTGTACCACCTTGGAATGGTCTACAGAATAAGGGTGTAATAAAGATATATTAACCAATAGATTATGTTTTTATGTTTTCATTGTTTTCAGTTGTTGCGGTCTAAAGCTGCTGCCCCATTGCAGTCTGTAGAATACCTGGATTTATCAAACCTTGGAATCGGTGAGTACCTTTGGTTGTTTTGGGGTACTTTTTCAGTCAAATCTTTCTTTTTATTTAAAAAAAAACAGCAAGATTTAAACCCTGATTAAACATATTAAAATAAAATTAACAATTATTTTATCATCATCATTTAGAGTAAGGCTCCTAACTGAACTTGATTTTGGTGTTTCAATGAATAAGGATTGATCATTATTCATGTATTTTAAATTATACTGCACAATGTTTAAAACAAATGTAAATAGCATTCATTTATGGTATTTGAACTAATTCTTTTAAGCACTAGCCCTAACCATTAGTGTGCTGTTGAAAATAAAATATTTACCTTTAACCCAAATTCACAATTTTGAGAAAGTTCATTAGCCAGAATAGAAATTTACTAGCCACAGGTCTTGGACTAGTGCGAAGACTTCCATTAGTTTACTTCACTTTGTATGAATTTGGATGAAGTGATTGTAAATTTGTTCTATAAGATCTTTTGAACAAATAAGATAGTATTATGATCATTTTGATTCACTGTACCTCTATATATGCAAGTTTATTGTAAGTGTAAGCAAATAGATATTTGTTGTATTGAATGTTCTAATCTCAATCAATTGTAGAAATCTTTTTGATCTTCTCCAAAGTAAAGTGAAAACTTGGACTGGATCAGATATTGGCTCATGTGTATTCCAATGTACATGTTCTAATTGTAGCTAATGGCTGTATTTACATGATACCATCAACTAAGGCATTGTTTACTTACAATGTTGACTAACAAACAGTTCCATATAGTATAAACTTTAAACAATTAATGCTATAGTAAAAGTATTGAATCATTTTCGATATACTGCTCCAGTATTGATTGCACAACTTTTAAAATCTCTATAATGGGAAAATTTAAAAACTGACCTTAAACTGCGTGAAATTGTTTTACTACAAATTATAACCTCTGTGTTTCAATTCATGGAAGAATTAACACAATGAGTCAGGAGGTGTAACAATTATCTTGAGAATTTAATGTTGCTTCATGCTGGTACCATGGACTATCTTTATTGTTTCAACTTAGTTCAACACAAAAAGTGATTGACAATTTTTGAGGAGATATTGTTTGCTGGCACACACCAACTTTGTATGAACAAATATGTTAATGCTTATAGAATGTTTACCAACATTTGCTTTATTACTTATCATGTAAATGATAGCTAACAATGTATATCTATTGTTGTTTACCAGCTCAATTAAAAATGTATAAAAAATATTTACTGCTCTTCATCTGTATATTTATTAGTTTAAGTGGCTTACCCATGTTTTGTCAATAAGTTTAAGATAAGTACACATGTATATAACTGAGGCCTTTTGTTTGACCCTTAAAACAACATTTTGACTTTTGAAATTAGTAAAGTAAAGCTTTCAACTCCTGAGAATTTGTACCAAAGGGTACATTATATTGTATGAAATTTATAATAGAATTAGAAGGATATTTTGTTGACTCTTCAAATTATGCAAGGCAAAAATTCCAAATTTAGATGAGAAAACAAAAAGAAAAAAAATATTTTACTGGTATTCAAATGTGTATTGAAATCATTCAAATAAGTCATCAATATCTAAAAACAAAAATAAAATTATAAACATAATACAATGTATTTGTATTTTTTTAGTTTTACTTGATTAGTTTTAAGTTATTTTATACAGTGCAACTTTTTCCCAATTTGTCCAAAATGTTGCTAAAATTCCCTATTCTGGGGGTCAGGTCATGTTCCCATAATGCTGAGAAAAAACACTGTAGTGTGAACCCTGTAACTATTATTTAGTGTTCAGGATAGAGATGTCTGCTGAAAAAACTCTCGGTTCACTAGTTATCCCACAAACATTTCTTCATTACTTATATGAAGAAAGTATTTAAAAAGTATTAAACTTTGTTTTAACTACTTTCGTAACATCTTATTTCATCTTTTGATTGTTACTTTCAGTATCCCTGGAAAAACTCAGCAGTTGTCCAAAGTTACAGACTTTGAATCTAAGGGGCAATAACATTGCAGAGGTTTCAAATTTAGATCAAAACAGAAATTTATGGACACTTGATCTCAGCAATAATGAGGTAAATTTTCATAAAATTATTTTTGTTACTCTCCTCATTGAAGATATTTTACAATTACTCTTTATTGTAAAGGTACATTTATGCCCAGATACATGAGAACTTACTGAAGAGGAAAGTAGTTCTTCTCATTTTTCTTTTTTATATTGTCAGGTTATATGATAACAAAATAATTGAATAAAACTCACGTAGATTTATCTGTGAAATTAAAACTTTACGCTACGTGATAGATCTTTCCTGTACAATTTGATCCCTTTGCAAAGTGGATTTGGTATGGCAATAATTGTACATTCAAGTCATATTGTATATATTAGGAATGTATTTCTATATAGATAGTTAGTTATACATACACATATTTGTTTAACAATCTAATATAAACATATTCCTATTGAAAAAAATCTTGATTATATTTGTTTTGTTGAACAAGCAAATGAGTATGTACAGCAGCCAGAAATTATTTGCTTAAAGTCAATGGAATATGTTAAGCTTTGATTATCATTATATGTATTTAGCAACTTTAGTGTGTCATTTGTGTGACTGCAGTGCAATGACATTAATCAAACCTAGACATTTTTGATAAATGCTTCCTCTTTTATGTATGCAGACTTTCTCTCAGGGGGAAGGTCTAGGGGAAAGTAGTATTTTGGGGAAAGTGGGAATTTTTGTGTTCATTTTTTTTCTAGAAATCCTTTTTCTCATGGCATTTGTGCTTGAATTGTACTTCAAGTTATTGTGTTTTGAACTTTGTGAAAATTATCTAAATCTTATAAAATCTTCATAGCTCACATTCTATTGATTATAAATCATACAAAAACCATAGTTAAGCTCCAAATATGGTCACCAGACATGCTCGACTGATATCTCTAATACTGCATCAAGGTTATGGTTTGGTGTTTACAAACAAGTCTTTGATTTGTAAAGTAAATGATATAAAGTTTGCAAAACTGTGACACCAAAGGGAAAGTAGGCATTTAGTTTTTATGCAGTACAGGAGAATGGGGTCAAATTTCGGCCCCAAATCTGTCTCCCAAAAAATATGGATATGGAGTTGCTAACCTTCTATATGGTTATTAAATCATGTAAATAGATGATTTTGCTTACTCATTCAAAGACAGAAAGATTGCTTATACTGAAAAGGATCATGTTTCCTATTTTTTTATAATCATTGTAAACAATAACATGATTTTGTTTGTAATCATTAGTGCTTGACTGGGATTTGTCTGACTTGTTTGTTTATATCAATTCATGACAATTAACCTTTTTGAAGAAGTCATTAATTTGTGAAATATTTGCAATTTGATTGCTTTAAAAAAAAAACAAAGGCTTATATTGAACCCATTCTTGTGAAACCTGTGAACAAATGTCACCCTTTGGAAAGACAAAATGTGGCCTTTATTGACAGATGGCCTTTATTTGGAGGTCAGTTGTTCTAAATTATCAGTGACGGTTTTTAAAAGAATGGCCTTTATTGACAGGGTGATCTTTATTTGGAGGTGGCCACAAGCATATATTTTACTTTAATATCATGTTCACTGTAAACTTTATTACTCAAACACAGAAAGAACAAAATACTGAATCTTGTAATTTGAACTGTTTGTCAGTAAGGATACTCCAGTTCATTAAATCTAATACTTTAATCTTGTCAACTTATTTTTCTTATCACTTTATCTTATAACATTTATTTTAATTTACTGCCAAAGTGAAGGATTTTGTTTATATTTTGCAGGCATAGATGTTTTTTTTTTTGGTATTCGATGGACAAATAAAATAGATTAAATCTAGGATGTTTTGATTACAACTTATCTGATAAGGATATTGTTGGTTGAATATGATTGATAATGTTCCTGTCTGTCAAATTATTGTACAAACTCTACTTATGCATGACTCAAAATTAGACAATAAAACTTCTAGTTGCAATAACAGAAATTATTACCTTGTATGAAATTGCATACCAAAATTATTTGCCTCTTATACGTCCATTATTTTGATTTGTCCTTGTAGTTCAAACAGTCAGATATCTGACTGGCATTCAGCCATTTCTCTTCTATGATAAAATGTCTTTAATGTATTT
Organism: Lutraria rhynchaena; assembly: GCA_008271625.1. Lineage (NCBI taxonomy): Eukaryota > Metazoa > Mollusca > Bivalvia > Venerida > Mactridae > Lutraria > Lutraria rhynchaena. Next base: position 1,891,671 of record VIBL01000006.1, on the reverse strand, counting down.
GGTGAAATATTTTATTGAATGTTTGTTATATATCATAATTGAGTGCTTAGTATTGTAGAATTGCACAAATTTGATTGTAGTATTTATATGACTATTTTTCGTGATTTGACTAGAATAAAACCCCGATATTGAGACCGCCTTTGGGTCGTAATAATGAGATGGTCTTATTATCAAGTTGAATTATGGTCATTATAACAAGATAGTTGTAATATTGAGGTAACATGAGGGTTTACTTTATAAGCTATTACATAAGTATATTGTGGCCGTAAATAAATACTTTAATTGCTGCCACTAGCATTTGAAAGGACTCAAAATGGCTGTTTGATGTTTAGAGAGGGTATTTTCTTGGAGAAGGGATTTACTTGGAGAGGGAGGGAGATATGCTTGAACATGTTACATATCCTTAACAATCTATTGTATCCTTGTACATTTTGTATAAAACGTAATTGAACACTATTCTTCACTCACTTTTGAAATTTGAGCAGAACTTATTTACTTTTATGTATTACCATTAACACAAATTAAGTGTACATTTTGAATCTACATATTGAATTAAATCGTCCTAGGACACTATATATAGATTCTACAGGCAATCAAAGATCTGACAGAATGTATTTTGTAACACACATCTAGATTGACCTTGTTATAATTTTGTGTTTTATTCAAAGAAATCTGATCCAACTCTGACAAGTCTTTATTACTATTGAATGTTTGATCCACATAGCGTGTGCATATTTGTTAACACATTGTTAAACAATGTGCTTTGTTTAAATGGAGTGCCATAAGTTAATATAAACATTTGTTCTCATGTAACATTGGTTTGATGTTAAGCTGAAGTAATAGTAATCACCAGCCCCTCACTGCTGTGTGTTTGAATCCCACTTGGATCAAATTTCACAAATGAGGAAGCTGTCCAGCAAGCTTACGGAAGGTAGGTGGTTCTACTCACTGAATTTAATGTCACACCAACAGTCAGGGTCATTTTGTCTTTCCAGCTTTAACAATAAAGCAAGATCCCTGTCATGCACCTGTTTAAAACTACCGACCTGTTAGCTAGCAGGACAGCTTCCTCAAATGTGAAATTTGGTACCAAGTGAGACTCCAACTCATAGTGGGTGCGGGGCTAGTGATTACTAGTCAGAGACCATAACCACTCGACTACAGAGGCCCCTTTTATTGAAATTAATATGGAATAGTTGAATGCCGAATGCAAAAATGAACTGCAATAATTATATGTCTGATCTAACTACTAGAAAAATGTTGTAACAAGGCACTTTTTACTCTGAATATATCAGTATCATCGTTTATAATTATCTGAAGTCCATGGCCCTTTACAGGTGAGTGTTAAATAAATTAAGATGGATCTTTTGTTAGGAAAAGAACTTATTTCTTTTTTCGTATATGCTTTTGCACTGTGAATTGTATGCATTGGTTGGATAAAGTAAAGTAACAAATTTCATGTACAAGACAAATATGGTAAAACCTCCATATTGAGACCACCTTTGGGACCCAAAAAGTTGGTTGTAATAATGAGGTTATCAGGTTGAATCATAGAGGAGTTATTGAAAATCTGTCTGAATATAAGTGGTTGTTATAACAAGGTGGTTGTAATATTGAAGTGATCACTTTGTGAGGTTTTACTGTATACCATGTGAAAGTTTTCTTGTAATAATGCATGTCCTTTTAACTAGAATGCCTATCAAATGAGTGAAGCCTCAAGATTTGGAAAAACAGCTAAAATCTGGAGTCATATCCCATTTAGAAGACATTTTATAAAACCTGATTTTTAAGGTGACCAGGCAGATTTATAAAAGCTTGACATTAAAAACAAAGAAGTGCTAAAGAGATTTTCATTATTGAATACAGTGACTTTGGTATAAAGTATTTATTCTGTATTTATTTCAGATTAAAGATTTAGACTGTCTATCAAAGTTCATAGCACTTGGCACACTAAACTTGGCCAATAATGACATCAGTTGGCATCAAGTGGGTCAACTTCGACATCTCCACATACTTGAGCTCAGTTTACATGGAAATCAACAACTGGAGAAAGATCCTTACTGTAAGTACACTAAAACCCTGATATCGAGACCACTTTCAGGACCCGAAAATCTGGTTATAGTAATGAGGTGGTCTGATTATCAAGTGTACCCGTTAGGGTAGTTATTAATAGCTGCTCCCATAATAAGTGTTCATTATAACATGGTGGTCATACTATTGAGGTGGTGGCCATGTGAGGTTTTATTGCATATACCATGTTTTTTTCAAAAGGGCCATGTAGTGCCTCTACAAAAAAATCTGACTTATTCATGCATTTTTTTTTCACTGGAGTTTAACATCGCACAAACAACCATGGTTATTTGGCAACTTCCCAGCTTTAACAGTGGAGGAGGACCCCAGACATACATCTGAGTTGAATCACCAACCTTCTGTAAGCTTTCTGGACAGCTTTCTCACATATGAATGTGAGTCTTGGGTGGGATTTGAACTCGGCAGTGAGGGGCTAGTAATTACAAGTCAGAAAACATAACCACTCAGCCATGGAAGCCCCTTATTCAAGCATAAATACATGAAGTCTCCATTTTCTCATGCATAATGGATTTAATGTCTTTCAGCACTATTTCCAAGCTGACAAAATTCTGTTTGCAGAAATAGACCAGCTTTAAAAATTGCTACTATTCTTACCTGACCAACGGATTATCTATCAGTCAGAAAATCTGGCTCGTTTGTCAAACTTTGATATTGTTTTTATATTTTGGACAAAACCTCCCTGAACAATTATAGAAATTGATGCCATAAATTTACATTGTAGTTTGTAATATTACAGTTTGATTGATGCAATTTCATTGTCCATTTTAAGTTTTGACATTGTCTGTACAGATTTACTTTTTCATAACCATTCAGTTAGCTTTTAATCTTCTTATAGTTAAGTTATGATTTGTGATTAACCTAATCTCTCATGCTGTGTGCAGGTAAGCACCCAGGTGTAACTCATGAAATGTTCTGTTCTGTTCCTAATCCTTATTTCAATCCTTAAGTAGTTTGATTGGCATGGAGTATTGGATTGTATACTTTCCTGCACTTAATAGACTTTGGGTTTATTTCTTTCTGTCATATTCTCTTATACTAGAGTTAGAAGGGTTTACAATCTATCGATCTGTTAACGAGTAATTGCACTATTTTATATCAATACCTAACATTCATGGGTGTTCTAACAAAATTTATAAAATTTTAAATAAACATTCTTGAATTAGGTCTTCTTCTAAAAAATCGACAAAGTATATTTGCTGTTGGCTAATGGTTTGTATTTATGTAATTAGAAATTGAAGCTTAAGTGTTTGGTATGGATTAATGAAAATAACATGTACTCTGATTACACAAATAAACTTTATGAATATTAAGTACTATTAATAGATGACTGACCGATGGGGATGATCTGCTATCTTGTAAAAAAATTGTGTACTTTAGTAAATCTACTAACAAATCTATTGATGTCCTTCCATATGTGAAGAAGTTGCTGGCTCCTTATGGAAAGTAAGTTAGTACTGGTTAGTATACAGTCCAGGAAAACTGGTTAGGTGAACCGGTCAAGGTATATAACTGAAAAATTGTTGAAAAATGGCATTAAAAACCCAGTGACAATGTCACATAAAAACAAAGAAACAAACCAATCTACCATTGCAAAAACTGTGATAATATTCAACACCCAGCGGATGTCATAGATTTTATCTACTGTAAAACTACTTTAAGTTATTTATTACTTTTATCAGTCAACTACTTGGCAGATGAATTCTTTAATGATCATTACTGCTATAAATTAAGTGTCAGGTCAATTAAAGTGTTGAACACAGGCTGTCATGGTGTAACTATCCAACATGGAATGTCCAAATACAAAAGCTAAGAAGGACATTATGTGTTTTTCTGAAGTGGTCTAAAGTAGTCTGACTACCTGAACTGAAGTCTTGTGAAAGCCATTTTCTGCCTTGTACTTGTACTTGGTAGATTTGCTGTTCAGTATTATTTGTATTCTAGATAAAATACGTAATTTAGCCACAAGTTAGGTGAATTTCATGCACAAGCTTTTATTCAATTGGGATGAATTTTACATCAGATCTCAAAGTCATGATCTCAAGATAAGCTGTCCTATTCACTACTGACATAGCTTACCAGATGTACTTCATGTATAAACTGTAAACTTGTAATTTTTGTAAAAGCTAGGGTCATATAGTGACTTTCCAGCTCTAAAAGTAGAGGAAGGGTAGAACACCTGGGTAGAACCGCTGACTGTCTGTAAGCTAGCTGGACAACTTCCTCACATGTGAAATGTGGTTGTGGGTGGGATATGAACTCACAGTGGTGAGGAGCTGGTGATTACAATTCAAAGACCATAGCCACTTGACCACGGAGGCCCCAGTCCTGTCAGTCGTTGACTTATTCTGGTGAATATTTTCATTATGGTTTCAGATCGAATTCATGTAATTGATTGTTTACCACATGTCTGGATGTTGGATGGCAGAATTATCACATGTAAGTACTGTTATCTTTATACTTATCATATTAGACTGGTTCCATATTTATAGAACGTAAATTAACTGTGTCTATGTATAAGATTAGGTTCTTTGGTTTGGGGACCAGTTGAATCTTAAAGCTGTTTTGGAATAGTCAACATGTCCATTGAGAAATAAATGTGAAATATATTTTGAATAGTCAATTGATAATTTTATCACAGGGGTTTAATATCGCACCAACAGCCAGGATCATTTGGTGACTTTTACACAGCTTTAACTGTGGAGTAAGACCCCCAGGCATTAACCTGGGTAGAATCAACTACCTTCTCTAAGCTAGCTGGACAGAGATGAGACATTTTTCTGATCTTGGATGGGAGTCAAACTCACAGCAGAGAGGGGCTAGTGATTACTAGTCAGAGACCACTCGACCTCATTAAACCGTATTGTCTCTTCATAATCACTTATATTTTTCTAATTTTATTTTAGAAAAGCAATTAAAATTTGTCTCTGAATTGATTTTTAGTTTATAAATAACCTTTACAATAAACTTCAGAATGTCAAAGTTTGGTCCTTTATAATGTTTGGGTTTATCACCAAGTTCTTACAATACTTTGATGTTTATTTTAATATTTACTTTCACAGCTGCAGAAAGATTACAAGTAAAACATTTTTTTGCTGATTCAGCATTAACTGAACATCCAATTGTAAGTAATATTTGCTTATCTTGTGTACTACAGTCAAACCTGTGTTTTAAACCACCTCTGAATAAAGACCACCCTGTGAATAAAGGCCATTCTTTGAAAAACTGTCAATAATTATTTAGAATAAACTGACCTTCAAATAGAGGCCATCTGTCAAGAAAGGCCACATTTTGTCTTTCCCAAGGATGGCATTTGTTCACAGGTTTTTATTTAAAAAATTAATGCCAAAAAATAAAACCCGATTATTTCAGTAATTGATATTCGTATGCCAATGCTAATATAATGTGAATGTTATGAAATATACTTTACCTTCTCATATAAACTCTAAATATGCTCTAAATAATAGCATTTTGTCTTTGAGGCTAACAATTTTTTTCATTTTAAGACTGATTTATTTAATTGATTTTTTCTGAAATGGCTGAAGGACTTTTGTGAAGATGAGGCAAAAGATATACCTGTATTGAGTTTTTATTTAATTCTAGTCCCCTATGAAGTCTTAAAAACATGCTGTTAAAGATTCAGGTAGTAATTATATGAAATCAGAATGGATGGATTAAGTGGATGTCAGCGATTGATCACAATCATGGTAGGGTTGGTGAGAGTGAGCAATTAATTGATTCTCCAATTAATCTTAATTGATTGTAATGATACAAAACTGTTACCATGACAATATTTGTAATTTATCAAAGTGATGTTATAACTTTCAGAGACGTAAACTCTCCAAAGAATGGTTTGTTCCTTCCTCATTAAAGAAGATTCAAGTTCATGGTGTCTATGGAGATAAGGTATTACATACATTTATATGAGGGACGATCAGAAAGTTTTTTAACTGATGTAATATATTTTTGAATGACAATATTAAAAAAAGCCTGTGTTATTGTGGTTAAATGGTTCAAAACATGGTCAACTTGACATTGGAATGAATAACCAGTATGACTGCTAGTGATTATTTTTCACTTTTATTGAAAGTTTTAAAAAAAACATTTTGATCGGCCCTCATGTAAGCCTTATTATTCAGGTTACATGTTTGTGTTGTCATATACATTGAAGTCCATGTTATAAGTCTTTGTACCTTAATGGTCACAGCATTTTATTGACTTTCACTTCTATTTGTCCTTTTCCAAGAGAATCTTTAATCAATCATTTTTACCATAATGACACCTTTATTGTGTTATATTATATAAGTGTTATTGTTGGTGATTAACGTAAAAATCTCCTATTATTTGGTCAGTATGAATCAACATTGTCATTGATATACATTAATATAAATGGATGAAATCTGATAATGAGTGATCTGTTTAATTATCAGATTTGTAAATGCAATATTTTATAATTTGTCAGATCATTTTACTAAAATTGTTATGTTTTGGTTTCCAGGCAACACATTTAATGATCAGATTTCCTGCAAATGGAGTTAGCAATATAGGTCAGTGTGATGATTCTAGTGTAGATATCATATGCTGTGTCTTTCTAATTCTGAACAGTAAAACCTAACTATTGAGACCACTTCAGGACTTAAAAAAGTGGTCCCAATAATGAGGTGGTCTTATTATCAAGTTGAATTATAGGGGGAAGCCAGTCAGAAAATAAATTGTTATAACAAGGTGGTCATAATATTGAGATGTTTGTTATGTGAGGTATTACTGTAGTATAATATATTTAGTGCATATTTATTTTGATATGTTTGTTTTCTGTTTATCCAATACATAAATTATAAATACATTATGTTACTCTGAATTCTGTGTGGTGTGTAGTTATAAAAAACACTTCATATGAGGTTGATAATCCAGTTGTTAATTAAACAGTTGAACAGTCAAACCTGAGTTAAAGTCCACCTGTGAATCACAGTTACCTGTGAACAGTGGCCACTCTTAGATAATCGCTCAGTGTATCTCTAGGCCTTTGGACATGGTTTCGGGGCAGGCTGGAAATGCATTTTATAATTGGAAAAGCATAAAAAATGGTATCAAAGGGTTAATACATTTTTTTTTTTATGTAAAAAAGACAGTTACTTTAAAACACTGATTTTTGTACTAATAGGGTAGATATGGATCGGTCAGTCACAGATGAACTGTTAAGAATGGACTGTTATTAATAACCAGATAAAACATATAAAGTTCCCCGCATTCTTCAATTCTGAGAAATAATGACCCACTAATTTTACACACTGATTATAAAGATTCCATTTCTCTCAAACTTGAAAATATGACCTATTTTTTCTTGTTTGTATCTAACTAAAATAATTATCATCTATAAAAACATAATAATTGAAGAAATAAATGATAATAAGATAATAATTAATAATAATAGTAACAAATGATAATAAAATCTGATTAAATAATAATTATTAATAGTATTATTTATGTTAACAATAATAAAAGTAATAATAAAATCAATAATAATTATCATGAATATAATCTGTTTTATTTTCATTATAGAAACAGATAAAAGAAGGTTGAAATATCTGGCATTAAATGCTGAAGATGATCTTGTGCTGGAGAAAAGATACACAAAAAGGTAAAACACAAACTTTACTGTTTTATGTGATTACTTTTCAGAGGTGTAGCCAGTTTTTAATGAATGTTATGCAGACAAGGGGCAGGTGGGGGGGGTTAGCCCCTCCTGGTGCTGGGGATGAATTTTTTTAAACTAGAACTAAAATGGTAAACTTTGAGGTGTATTTGGAAGGATTAGGAGCACTGAATACGATTTGTTAGAACCATACATTTTATTTATAAGTGCCATTATTAGATCTAATTGAGGTCCAACCCTATAGCTTTGCTATTATCTAAGACATTGTGTAATAGGACTTGTTTGTCTAGTGAAACATCTGTATAGTTTAACTCATAGCATTAATGGATCTGTTAATCATTTTTGTATCAGCATACTACATGTTGATTCTATCTAAAAGTAAAGATGAACAATTTTTATCTTGTAGGGAATTTTCTGTGTTGAAGTACAGGAAGACGTTTATAGAGGACATACTAGATGCACGATGGGGGGACCGTGAACGATGTAACATGTTGTTGTTGTTACTGGTGGTAAGTTTATTATGTTGAGGAATTAATGATCCATTTAATCACTTAACTTGAATTGTTTTAAATTGCTGTCATTTTTTTTTCTTGATGACTGACATATTAATGTTAAAACTATGTTCCATTAGTAATAAGTTCTGGTTACAATTGATTAATTGTTGTTTAATTTGTCCTTGAATTGACTACTGCAGAACTGGTGTTTATTTATTTCAGGCCACTCTAGAATTTGTTATGCCTACGCATTTGGTTAAAGAGACGTTAGATGTCGCTAAACTCAGCAAAATAGGGTTTGTATACTTTTATATTATATTGACATCATCGTTATAGGGGTAATATAGCATAGACATAGGATCGATTCATGGATTTAAAACTGAGCATTGGAGACCATAGTTCAGAATCAAACTCTACAGGGTCTGAGGTTATAAAACTTGAGAACGATCTCCAAGAACAAATCTCATTTTCGTTAAGTTCGTATTCCTGAGTTAAGATCAATCAATGACGGTATGAATAATATATAAATTGATCTAAACATGAATTTGATTAAAAAGTGATTTATTTTCTGTCAAAATACTTGAAGAAATGAAATTGAAATTTGAGCTTGGAGACTGTTTATAACCTCAAGGCAAGGGCTTAAGTGATGGGACACCCGAGACTAATATACCAGAAAATTATGCATTATTGGAATTTCAGGATAGACATTGTTCTTCAGTTTTTTACCATATTATATTATATTAGTTCAGATTGTTTTGAGGGGCCTCTGTGGTCAAGTGGTTATGGTCTCTGACTAATAATACTAGCCTCTCTCAGCTGAGAGTTCGAGTCCCAACTGGGACAAACTGTCACATGAGGAAGCTATCAGCTAGTGTCTTCCTCCATTATTAAAGCTGGCATGTCGCCAAATGACCCTTGGTGTTTGTGTCATGTAAAACCCCAGTGAAAAAAATTACATTGTTTTGTTCGTTTTTCTTTTCCTCAACTTTTTCTCAAATTTTAAAGAACAAGAAGAATTTCAAGTGAATTTTTCCAAACTGATCTCGCAACTTATTTATTCATTCAGTTTTTGTGTGTAGTTTTGGTCAAGACAAGTGTGTTGTATTGTTAATCAGAAGCCACACCTAATATTTCGTGTATTAATTTCATGTAAATTTCTTTTTCAGGAAAGTCTACTCCATGGATTTATTCTTGTTGCCAAAAGATATTCGTTGTCGGATTGTTTGTATATTATTAGGGGCTGTCAAGGTGGATAAAGATTCGAAAGAGGTATAGTGTTTTATAAACGATTTTTAGATAAGCACTCAAGCTAATAAATATACTACCACAAATCAAATTAAAGTAAAACTTTGATATTTAGACCATCTTCAGGACCCAAAACATTTACCGAAATAATGAGGTGATCTCATTATTGTGTTGAATGATAGGGGAGGTATTGAAAGTCAGTCACAAAGTATGTAGTCATTATAATAAGGTGGTCTTAATATTGAGGTGGTTGTAATGTGAGGTTTTACTGTAATTTGTTTACTGAAGTGTTTACCCTATAAATGTATTTGTTCTTTCTATTGATATTATGTATACTCGGTCACAGCAAAGATTTTGAAGACCTCATTTTTTCCTTGTTGATAAATCCTTATATCTACTTATCTGAAGGGCTTCATTTGTATGTTGTCTGTGTTATAATACATTCTAGCTTTTTTAGTTCTATCTCAAAGTCTTGAGCTCATATTACTTTGTTATAGTCTTGCAATGATAGAGACCTCATTGTGACATTGTTGTTGAAAAAAACCTATTAAATCTGATATTTAATGTATGATTTTATATGTTTAAATTAATGCAATTATTTTTCCAGGATGGAGGTCTATATGATAAACTCTACTTGTGTTTATTCTACACTGTCGCTGAACTCTCAAAACTATCTAACTCCATATTTGGTAAAAATTCTGCCCCTAAAGTTAAAATAACACAGTTGTAAGTATAACATTACTCAGTTTTTTTATCTATTTTGCAGGAAATTTATTCCATTTTTTTTCACTTGGTTTTTCAACATTTTTTCAGTAATATCTAAACATACATACTAAAGCAATACTATATAGTCAGAGGTGTAGAAATGAGCCAGAAGCCGGAAAAATCAACCAGCTATTTGAGCATTCTTGCCGGCTACCTTTTCCGATAGAATAGTCTCAATACTGCATTGAAACCCCAGATGCCCTTTCTACTTTTAGTAGCTTACCGGCTACATGAAAACATTTCTACACCCTGTATAGTGTACATGTGCTTTAATTAGGCAATAATTATTTAGAAAATCTTGTTGAATGTAATGTTAGAATGAAGGTTTGTAGTACCGGTATAGAGGGTGGTTGGATTGTAGTGATCTGCGATACTAGTTGATGAACTAGATATTGAACCTTTGTATACAAACTACATCATATTTTAATGGACACTATGTGTTAGTATTTAAATTTGAGTTTCTCTTTGCTCTTTGTTGTTAGCTTTAAATTCAAGAGGTAAATATATTGTGTGTGTTGCTAATACTTAGTAAATGCTGTAACAATACATTGATCTCATTGAATGCTTTATTTAAGCCTGGTAGTACAAAAAAAGTTCAAGCGCATAACTAGTGCATGCTCTGGTGTAAAATTATTATTTTACTAAATGATGATTTGACATTGCTAGCATGTTACAGTTTGTTTTACCTTCTTTGGGAAAACTTCCTTAGCTTTTTTGGGGGGATTTTTTTATATTTGTTATATATAATTATATAACTCATGAGATATTATTTAAAAGAATCTGTGAATCATAGAAACATATTTTGTCAATAGGATTGCCTCAATAATTTACTATTATCAATTGAAGTTGTTTTGGTTTTTTTTTGTTTTTGTTTTTAAAAAAAATGTTACTCTCTTCTTTTATTTACCGGTAATACATTTTTATGGTTTAAAATTTGGTTATTTTTGTACATGTTTAGTACCCAGAGCTTTTTTTACAGGTAGGGGAAGGGGCCTTTTTTCTTAATTTGGGCAAAAACAACTCCATATTTTTGCAAAAAGGGGAAGAAAAAACTCCAGAGGGGAAGATGCCTATAAATGGCCCCTTCTATAGAAGGAAAATACCCTAAATTCATTATTGTTTATTTTATTTATTTTGTTTTTACTGACAAGACATTTCATGCTCATGTTGGGAGAGAATGAATTTTGTTCATAGAGCAGTTATGTGACTTTTCCATAATTATTCACACATTATTCTGGTTCTTACAGGGGCCTAATCTACCAGCAGTCCTTATAATTTCATCACTTTATTTGTGCTGTTAATCTGTCTAGAACTGAATGTTAAAGCTTTGTACTTGATATTTTTCAGATACAGGGACTACAAATGCTTACTGGCATCAGAGATTGTTCAACTCTTGTGTATCGTGCCTGCATTTTTTGAATATATTGACAAGGATGTAGGTAAGAATTTGAAAATCCACATTGCCATGGAAATGTTTTGCAGAGATATAACATTGGAATTTTTTTTATTATTATCATTAAATCAGAATTTGTCTGTAGATGTGATTTTTTATATTATTATGGAGATTTTTGCTATTATGCAATTTTTATATTCTGAATGTAATCCTTAACATACAATATATTTACTGGTATTTAAATCAACACAACATTTTATACTATTTCTGGTGGTTGTCTTTCAAATATCTTTATTGTGTTACAAGAGCTATTTGGATTTGTTTTGACATTTTGGTTGAATTTTAGACATGCCTGGTTCAGCTGGTAAGGAGTTAGTTCCCTTTAGTAATTTTGTATGTTTGTAGTTATCTCCCTTCATAGTTCACCTGGGAGATGTAAAACTAAGACTGGTTCCCTGCTTACATTCTTGCCTATCCGTTGTAGTAAAGTCGTTGTATTTAACAATGATAAAAGATTGTTAATATCATCCATAACAGGGGGTGTAGCTAGCCCTATTGTAGATTCATCATATGGATTCATAATGGTGTAAGGCAGGTCCTGGGGCATGTCCCCCCCATGAAAATTTTGAAAAAAACTAGTACATTCTGGGCATTCTGGGGTGCTTTATTTAGCATTGAAAATCAATTTATTGCAGTTTGTGTAAAGTTTGACTGAATTTTTTTTGTCAGAATTCTGGTGTTCTGCCATATACTATATAGGCAGCTACATGCCCGCATGAAATATTTTCTATGATGTCTCCAGGTGAACTGTTCAGATCAATTATATTATGTTCTTTTTTTTCTCCGTTCACATTTATATGAATTCAATACAATTTTTCACCTTTGCTTTTAAATACTGCTTATTTATTAATATTGTACCTACCCATATACAAATACAATATAAGTGATTTAAGTGATAGTACTTTGTGACCTAAATCGGTATGTGAAATAACACTTTCCATCAAGAAATAGTGCACTTGATAAATGAAATATTTTCTGTTAATTTCTTGTAAATTTTAATATCTTTTATCACCAAAGTATTAAACAGAAGAAATTATTTCACTTAGTTATAAAATCATCTTTTTTACATGTTTTATAAGAATCTTGTAAAAGCTGAGATGTTGACAGAGATGTGAGGGATAACAAATGACAAGTCTGGATAGGAATCAACACTACACTAGTCATTAGTGATGTTGAAGATGCTGTTAGCTGTCTTCATTAATTTATACTAAATGTTTTACTTTATGTAAGGTTAAAAATTGAAATATACCTGTATATGATGAAACTGTACTGAGATATCCTCTGTGTAGAATTTAGTTCCAATACCCAAGTGTGCAAGACCCATAACTCTTTCTCACAATCCTTTGAGATCATTGACAGGCACTTTTATCTGTTTTACTTATTTTACAAACTTTTACATTTATCACTTTTGCTTTCACTGTGACATTTTTAAATACTATTGCTTAATAACAGCTTAGGTCATCACATGATTTTGTAGACTGCTTATAAGTGTATAACCATGTTTCATTCCTGAATATTAGCTTCTCTGGACCATACTCTAAAAAGTTAGTATGACTCTTCTACACCACAAGCCTGTAACTTGGTCATACTATACAAAAATTTACTACTCATGTTCTTAAAAATCTTTTATTTCTCATGTATTGGTAATGATGGAATTTTCAAGGATAAGATACAGTAATGTCTGTAATATTATAAAGTCCTCAAATCACAGGTCCTTTGATAAAGAGTTGTGTATGATCATCTGTTGAAACCATCCATTTTCAACAATAAATTCATTACTTGTAATCCACATAGAGGTATTTTCAACGATGTTACCCTACAACTACAACCTGCCTTGGTTTTATTTAATCATGTTTAGAAGCTATTGAAGACAAAACTATATTGTCACATTTTAATATCATCATACCTGCTACTTTTCAAGCTTCATGTAATACTTATTTTTATTGTGTTACTAGTATATACTATGAGTTAATATCTGATATGTTGCTGTATGTAAAAAAAATCTGTAACAAAAACAAGTGAAGGTGGTACAGTAATTCACGGTGGTAGTCAACTTGTATAATAGTTAAGAATCAGATATTGTGATGTCATTATTTTTTTCCTACCAGGTTTGATTTTAATGTGATTGATGAAGTGAAAAATGGTCATAGTGAGCTAATTATTCAGGTATCAAGGAATTCATTCTAACCGTGTTCAACTGTACAAAATTGCAGACTTTAAATCATATGTATGTGTGACAAACTATTAGAGCCAAGTTAAAGCAGGATGTTACATTGCATATCTGTGTGGGAACCAGACTGAAAAGTATCAGTTAGCTTTATTACTACATGTTTTATGTATGTTCCCACAGGTGTAATGAATCTGGTTGTTACAGCTACTGGAGATAGATTTATTACAGAAAAAGTCACCAAATTATCAGAAAACATTGAACATTCTGGGGTAAGCATATAGTAAAACCTTTCAATATACAGTCTGCCACTCGGTGGTCATAAATATTGTGTTGTATTTGTTTTAGAAGTCTACTTAAATGTAATGATTTAAACCAAATATTGCATTGACCTTTTCAGCACCATACCCGACTTGCATCAAGATCCAATTAGGCTGCCATATGCAACTTTTGTCTAAATTTGCTTCCTTCAGTGAATAATATGTTTATTACATGTAATTAGTTGAATGGTGCACTGTAATCAGGCATTTTCTTTGTGATTTCCAATATGAGTCAAGTTAACACAGATAAAGCAATTGTATTATCCTTATTAGTTTAAAAGATTCAGCATTTTTACCAAACATATGAAATTGTTTGAGGAAAGCCAAAATTATTTGGCGCTGTACTTAACATCACATGAGGAATATGGTGCCAAAAGGGTTAATAAGTATTGGAAGTTTATTTTGGTGCTAACTTTCTGTCTATTTATAGGCATCACTTAATTCGTAAATAATTGAATCTATTTATAGTATTTCACTTTTAATGCTATGTGACTTCCGGAAATCATGTGATTCCCATGATGCAATTTCTTAGCTCTTCCTTTTCTAGAGAGACATTGATCAACTAAGTACTACCATACTCATAATAAGTTATTCAAACCAGAGTATGCAAAGCACAGTTAAAAAACAAATCTTAAAATAAATGTGCTTAAGTATAAAAAAAAATTGTTTCCCTAATTTTTCCGCACAACCTATGACTTTTTATTAGGCCCAAGAAACAATACATCCACCGTCTCACTGTTTTACCTTTCGGCACAAAAATAATCTCAACAGTGGCTTTCAAGTCTTACGAAAACTGTCCAAAAAATTCCCTCCCTACCTACCCTTATTTTTAATGAGAAGTAACAAACAATTTTTATGCCTAATTTCATTATCAAAAACTTTTAGTGTCTTGATAGTGGCATTTAATTATGACAGTTAATGACAAATAAAATCTTTTCACAAATTTAAGATGATCCTATTGTTCACTGGACCTCATATCATAATATGTAACATACAATAACAGGCTTGGAAAAACATCTTTGTGTAAAATGCCTGTCAACAATGATTTTTTTTATTATTCTGCATATTTGATCTTAAATGTATACATACAATCAGGAATATCCAATATTCTGAAAATCTTTAAAGAAGTATGTAAATAGTAGTACACAATGTTAGTCATTTTGAATTATCTATGGTGAAAACCAAGCTTTGTATTCTTGTTGCTTTGTTAGCCCATGTTTGAATTTTGTTGTCTTATCATAGGGTGACATGAGAAAAGTCTATGAAGAGTTATCTGACTTTCTTCTACAAAAAGTTCAGGAACAATCACTCAACCTAACAAACAAGACACTCAGATTATCTGCGGAGGAACAAGTGATTACTGTAACTAGCGTTTTATTTTGTCCATATTTTGTGAGCAGGAAGAAAGCTTAGTATTACACTATTGTGCATATTTTTAGTGCTCTGAGATAACTCAATCTAAATTAGATATTTTTAAGCGATTTTAATATGAGTTAAATTTGGCATTTGTTTTTTAAATAATCAGCATACTGACAACAACATGTCTCCTTGTGTTGCTGGGATAAAGCTTAATTTTTTCTCTGGGATTTAACATCACACAAACAGCCAGGGTCATTTTGGCGACTTCCTGCTTTAACAGTGGAGGAAGACCTCAGGCTTACACCTGCGTAGAACCACTGACCTTCCCTAAGCTAGCTGAACAGCTTTCTTGCATGTGAAATTTGGTCTCGGATGGGATTTGAACTCGACCATGGAGGCCCCTAATAATTTTCTAAGAAAACCAATTATCTCATTTTAACTTAATCTTTTAGCATACAAAATCAATACCAATGAAAAGCCACAGATCACCTGTAGATGCTTCCGACTTTCATGCCAAAGGCATAACAAGTCCTAACCTTGATCCACCTACAATTCTTAGCGCCAAAAGGCAGGCGGAGAAAAATAGAAAGCATTTCCCACGTAAGTTATTCATCCATTTTGTTGATTTCTTATCCTCAGTTTAAATTTGTATGTTTATTTTCAAGATGTCTTATTTTAAGTTTGGTTCTGCAGTTACTATATCCATTCATTTTTTTTTTTCACTGGGTTTAACACCATTTTTCAACAATTTTCAGTTATACATGGCGACTGGTTCAGTTTTCCTGGACTGTATTCTAACCAGTAATAATTTACCCTTCTACAAGGAACTGGCAACTTCTCTACATATGGAGTATAATCAACATTTTTGTCAATTTTCATAGAAGGGTATGACCTTGCCTGGGTGCAATTCCAGCACATTAACCACTGGACCACAGTCATGACTGTATCTATTCCAGTGACCTCTATGCCGGTACCTATATTGAGAACAAAACAACATCATAGTATTGTGATTCAGTTACAATTTTGTTAACTGTTATCAGTTCTTTTGAATGATATTTTTAAAATGATAATTGTGAAATTATGGCCATTTTTGTATTTGTATGTAAATCCAAATTTACGTCCATATTGAAATGTTTTACTTCATGAAAACAATAAAGGTGTATGGATTGTTCATATTTTTGTTGCAGATTTAGGTGACTACCTTCTGTTGGGGCCACAGGTATGTTTTTTTCTATTTACATATTACAGTAAAACATTCATAATGAGACCATCATCAGGACCAGAAAATCAGTCATAAAAATGATGTGGTCTCAATATTGAGTTGTATTATAGAGGAGATATTGAAAGGTGGTCTAAAAAAGTGGTTGTTATAACAAGGTGGTTGTAATATTGAGGTGGTTGCTATTTAAGGTTTTGCTGTACTATACTTCAGACCGATGGATTGCACAATAATAGATATTGTGAGCACATATCAGTATAATTGGCTCTAATTTTTACCATTAGGAAAAAATTATGGATCATGCACTTTCAATACTTTTGTTTAATAATATGTTTTATCAGTTTTTGGAGTAGAATTCAAAATCAAATAATTTTCCAGATGCATAATAAATTTTAAATTTTATTTTCTGTACATTTGATTTTTATATTTCAGACTCTGGGTAAAGTAATTGGATTACCTCAACCATTTGTTGCTCATGTTGCCATGGATTCCGTACCAGGTAATTTAGAATTTTTTACCATATTATCAAATTGTTCCAAGAGTGGGTGTGTATTGTTTTTGCAAGCTGTCCATGTCTAACCACTGTTTGTCTCGGATCAGTGCTAGAAGAGTGATTGAGCTCACTATGTTTTGGTATGAGTGTTTGGGTCCATAGATCTTAGACCCAGATATTTCTCTAATTAATGAACACAAACATGAACCTTGCATTCAATGTGTTTAATTTGTAATTTTGCTCTAACCTTGGCATGGGTGTAGAAATGTTTTCGTATAGATGGTAAGCTACTAAAAGTAGAAGGGGCTCTGGGGGTACTATTGCAGGTATGTAGCATTGTGTCCATTTTTTCAGAAAAAAGTAAAAGTAATATTTCCGGCTCCTGGCTCATTTCTATACCCCTGCCTTGATAATGAGACTACCTTTGGGACCTGAAAATTGGTTGTTAATATGAGGTGGTTTCATTATCAAGTTGTATTAGCAAGGGGAATTATTGAAAGCCAGTCTGAAAATATGTGTTTGCTATAACAAATTTAGTATTGAGATGGTCGCTGTTTGAGGTTTTACTGTATAACATGTTTCATTTCAGTCGCTAATGGAGCGATGGAGAGCAAGTTACGTGAGAGTGAGGATCATTACACGTATGTGAACATGGATCAGTTTGATTTTGATGCAGAGTTGAATTTCTGGAAACCTAGAGGATCCATTGGTGACAAGTATGTTATACATCTTTCATTGACTGTTTTAAATTTTTATGTCGCTTTTGTATCAGCTTTGCTAAAGTTTGCATGGATCTCATATAATGTTATTTATTCGGCTAATTTTATGTTATTTATTTGTTAATACCACAGTTTTCATATAGATTTTTGAAACTTTTGCACATATTTTTATAGTATTTATTGTTTCCTTGTATTTTTAGGGTTTTATTGAATCGTACCAAAAATAGTTTAAATATGTTAAATTGTGGCTGTTGTGTAATTGTTTAGCTTTATTAAAGTGTAAAGAGTCTTTTAGCTTTGTTGATATTTTGTCAAGTAAAATATGATGATGATGAATTCACTGTCTAATCACTGATTGGTTTAAACTGAGTGTAAAATTCAAATTGACCTATCACTAGGCTTTACTGTTAGAAACATCCTCAAAGTCATTGTTGTCACTTTTTGAGTACTAAGAAGACATTGCTGTCATATGGTAGACATTCTGCAAGTCCATTTATAACATGTCAACTCTTTTGTAACAGATATAATTTATGTTGTTTGTGGATATGAGGAAGTTTTACAAAGATAGATTTACATGATTGTTGTGCTGGTGATGGATCAGTAATCAAGAAATACTGTTTTATCATTTATACCATAGGCTGTTATTTAAGTTTTAGAGTTTTTTTTGGTGATATTCCAGAAACATGATAGTTATTGTATTTTACGATATAGTTACATTGTGTCTAGCTGGATCATTATACAGTCAAACCTGTGTTTGCGGCCACCATCGAATAAAGACCACCCTGTGAATAAAGGCCAAGTTTTGAAAAACTATCACTGATTATTTAGAACAAATTGACCTTGAATAATAACCATCAGTAAATAAAGGCCACATTTCATCTTTCCAAAGGGTGGCCTTTGTTCACAGGTTTGACTGTATTTGAAGAACAAGTTGAACAAGCACCTGTTAAAACCCTAGGTTTAAATAAATGTCTGTGATGAGTATTTACAATGGGTATCATATATTATCTTAGGTTTATCTTTCATTTGGTATATTGTACAATAATTTTGATATCAAAGGATTTGATAAGCATTCTATGTATTCTAGCAAATAAAGGGCCTCTGTGGTCAAGTGGTTATGGTCTCTGACTAGAAATCACTAGTTCCTCTGTTCAAAATCCACTCAACCAAAAGTCACTTGTGAGGAAGCTGCTGAGAAGGTCAGTGGTTGTACCCAGGTGTAATCCTCGGGTCTTCCTCCACTGTTAAAGCAGTAAAGTTGCCAAATGATCCTGGCTCTTTAAACGTTAAACCCCAATGAAAATAAAAATGAACGTTACAAAAGCATGGATCAGAATATTGTACATGCTAATTTAGAATTAATAAATTTTTGAAGAAGATATAATGACAAGGCCTTAATGAGCAATTGACTGAAGTTTTAATACTGAAGTATTGAGAAAAGTTTATTAAACTACTTGTAAGCTTTTATGTGCTGTAACTCACAGGTTTCGACATGTCTTTATATTTTGCACTTGTACTAAGTTCTAATTGTATCTACATATCTGCCCTGCATCCATTATGTATTCATGTGCCACTTTGCTTTCTAATCTTTTTTTTTTGTATACAGTCTTCAAATACGTCAACATAATGGTTAGAACTTGAATTAAAATAATTTGATGATAAATTTTTCTATTTATTAATTGATCATATTTTTACATCCCAAATATGATGATCAACTTATAAAAATAGTTTTGTATTCATATTTTTACTTGATTTTAATTCAGTTTTCATTGTTCATCATTTTGTTGGCTCTGTGGTTTAGGGGTCAGCACAACACATTAGATCCAAAGGTTGAATCCATTAGATTCAAATCCGAAATTGTTAGATTGACACTTTGACCCCTAAGGAAACCCTGAACACTGATCAGTAACAATGGAAACAGTCATTCAGAATGATGTACGTATAAAAAGTTTAAAAGTTTGTTTCGCAATCAATCAGAAATACGATATTCTGTACTAGTTCACTGACCCTATACTTGCAGTACACAACACATGCAGAATAAATGATTTTACATGTCGAATTATTCTTCTCCATATTTTATCATATTTGATTTAGCAGTCATTATTCGTGTTTCCAGCATGCTTCAAGAGTTTCTAGCCTACAGTAATGTGGCTTCAAGGTAAACATATAGGATTTAACATCACCTTTCTATTGTATATTTAACTCTCATGTTACCACATTTCCTAGTCTTATACTGCACACTGTATAATCTTGTGTATATTTACACTGTTATAGTAAATCACTCACCTCCTTATCCATATAAAGTGGAAAAAGATTATTAATAATTGATATGATGCGAAGCATTGGTCTGACTTAGGTCAACTTTCCTATCTGTATGAAATGGTAAAAACTATGTAATCAATTTAGTGTGATTTAAAGTATTGGACTGATGGTGACCACTGTCTTCTCAATTATTGTAGAATGGTATAAAAAATAGACAAGACAGTCTGATATTCTTACCGTCTTCTGGTGAATTCTATTTTTCTTGTTCATTGTCAAGGATGAAAGGAAATTTTCGTTATCATTCATTCTTAGTAACTTCTTCATTTGTCGGTTATTCATTATGTTGGCTTGAATCTGTATATTTTGTTTGTATTTTCTTGTTTAAGTGACTGTTTTCAGGTTAGATTTTTTTTACCTACTGTTTTATTGTGATTCATCAATGATCTCATTTTTATACTTATTCTGGTGATCTGGGTTCAATCCCAGTCATGACAGGTCTACCCTTTCATGAAAATTTGACAAAAATGTTGATTTTCTTCCATATGTGGAGAAGTTGCCAACTCCTTGTTGAAGGGTGAGTTAGTACTGGTTAGTATACAGTCCAGGAAAACTGCGTAGGTGAACAGGTCGCCATATATAACTGAAAAATTGTTGGCAAATGACAATGTCTGTTTGTGATCTGTTGACATTATTAATGTTCCTGCATTTCCTATGTGTAGTTACTATGTGTAGTTACTTGTTCTATCAAACTCTACAACTAACTCGTATCTTGCTCATGTGATACTTATCAACATTTGAGTACAGAAAAATGAATGTTTCGATTATAAAGCATGTGTTCCACCTGAGACTTGAACTTATGATGCTTCGTCAATGGTCTTGCTCACTATCAATTAAGCTAAATGAATTAACTTACATATTACTGATCCATTATTTCTTTATCTGTTACAAACCATAATGTCTTATGTTGTCTTATTTTTTCTAGTATGTTCTGTTTTTAAAGAAAATATGGAACCGAGCAACAGATCAGTAATTATTTGAAATACTTTACTGAATGTCACATTTTTTTTGTCACATTTTTGTCACATTTTTGCCCGCATGTCTTCACTATGTATGAAAATAAATTTTCTAAGGCCCCAGAACTGTGTCATGTTAATCAGTATCTTTGTGTTCATTTATTTTTTTTTAGTGAAAAACATCAATTGATTTCAGTATTACAGGAAATACATAACTTTGAGTGGCAAGCCTTACTTTTTCCAGCCTTACTTACTCAAATACTTGGTTGGCTGGCTGTATACTGAATACAGCTGGCTATGTGCAAGATGGTACCCAATTAATGATGTCTTGTAGTGACAAAAAAGTCTTGAATAGTCCTTTTCTAGATTATAACAGGTCATAGTATGTTTACTCTTTGTATTTAGTGTTCATTGGTGCTTTATGTTGATTTTATTTTGTAGTGCAAGTAAAATATGCACAGTCTACTTTAATTTATAATAAACTGTTAGGTCACACATTTTATGATAGTACATTGTATCTCTTATGGCTGGACTCCACTAAAAGTTACACACCTGTTTGTACAAGGCTTCAGCTAATAAAAAGTTTTAGCTATCATATTATGTAGTTTACAGACATATTACAATGATATCTCTTATGGTTAGACTCTACTAAAAGTCACTAGTTAACCTATTAAGGCTACAGCCAATTAAAAGTTTTAGTTTGTATATTGTTTAATTT
The DNA here is from genome assembly GCA_008271625.1 of Lutraria rhynchaena. Classification (NCBI taxonomy): domain Eukaryota; kingdom Metazoa; phylum Mollusca; class Bivalvia; order Venerida; family Mactridae; genus Lutraria; species Lutraria rhynchaena. Next base: position 1,869,703 of record VIBL01000006.1, on the reverse strand, counting down.
ATATGTAGACCTGTGTATTGTATACTCAGTTATAAGTGTTGGATATGTTTGTAATCCATTGTTTTATAATTGTATCATACTTAAATCTACCCTAGATTGTGTTTGTCAAGTTTACCCCCACCCTCCATATTTCATTGTATATTTTTCAGTTTTGCTTTGAATCTTTGCTTCATTTTTTTGTGAATTTCATTAAAATTTGTGATTTTGTCTTAGAAAACTTTTGCCATGGTAGTGTAAAAAATGTACATAATTTGATTTATGATAATATTGATTTATAACATAATTACCATTTCTAACACTGTTACCATGGTAACATTAAACAAACATGACTTATTTTATGATCAGGTTTTTGTTTGATATCTTGGATACAAAATGAAATTAAAATGTATTAAATTGATGTATTTGATATTACAGTAGACTTCGTCGCTACCCGATTATACAACCAGTAACTAAGGGGCTGTTGTTCAGCGTGGCCCTTCCATTGATACACCCCCAGCACTATTTATATCGGTGTAAATGGTAAAATGACAATCAATTCTGGCAATGGAATATATTTTATTTTATTCTTATTTTCCTCTCTATCTACTGGTATCTAACAACCATATTATTTATATGTATTACTTTCATGATGCAAGATTTGTATACTTAAGAAAAACCCCTGAAAACTGGACCCCTTCCAGACTGAGCCAAAAGTCAAGTTTTCTGAGAATTCCAGTTTTCTGAGAATTTTGTAGTATATACAGTAAAACCTCAATATTACAACCTCCATTTGGACCAAGAAAATTGGTCATATTATTGAGGTGGTCTGATTATCAAGTTGAATTATAGAGAAAATATTGCAAATTGGTCTGAAAACAAGTGGTTGTTATAATGAGGCAGTCGTAGTATTGAAGTGGTCACAAAGTGAGGTTTCACAGTAATTCTGTTCTAGATTAGAATGTAAATATAGAATGAATGGTGTTATGTGGTACTACATAATAGCTGGGTAGGAAATAACAATATATACATATGTAGCATCAAAAATATTCTAAATGATTAATTAAATAAAATGATGTATTTTTTGTAGTAAAATCGTTCCCAGGTATGAATGTGTGCATTAATGATATGTATGAGTTTATCCTCTCCCTTTAAATTATGTTACATAGTATGCACATGTACATGTATGAACCTGTAGAGTATATGGAAGATTTTTTACTATTTTTTTATATAAATCCTGCTTTATTTTATTGGCTTTGGTTTGTATTGATCAGGGATTGGTTTCTGAAGTAGGGGTTAATGATTTTATTCTCATTCAGTTAGTAGGTATATGGATGTCAAAGTTCTTTTTTATATTATGATGATTCATTGTGAAGTTTAGTTATAATGAAATCTGTATAAAATCATTTTGTACATACTATAAGACAAGGAGAGTCTGATGTAAACATCATACTTTGTTTAGATCTTAAGTTTAGACCATTTGTTAAGTAATACAGTTTTGTATGATTTGAAGAATAAATAAGTTAGTGTTTCATTATGAAACGCTGTGGCTTTATAAGTCACTATCAAATCAAATATGTGGCGCAGAAATCTAATTGTTAATTATAATGGATTAGTTTTTTGGCTTTTGTTGTCTATTATTAGAAAAAAACATTGTCTGCTTTATTGGTAAGATAATAATTACAGTAAAACCTTGACAATAAGACCACCCTTGGGACCTGAAAATAGGTAGTAATAATCAGGTGGTCTCATTATCAAGTTGAATTATAGGGGAGTTATTGAAAGCCAGTATTGAAGTAAGTGGTTATTATAACAAGGTGGCTATTTGGGCTTTTGATGTTTGTTATCACTATTGAACAGATACATTTCATATTTTTGATAGATCAGCCTACGTATATACACCCATTCTCTTACATATTTTTGGGACACTAACTTAAAATGTTTGTTGGCTTGTATGTATGTTAATATTTTGTTGTTTTTTTTTTTGCTAAATTGACTGTTGGCTAAATTTGGCCATATGTGTTTTACTGCATTATGTCTGTAATAAACCTTGTTACACATGCCACTATTCTGATATGCATTGTCACTGCATGAGATCATTTTAATATTACTTGTTATCATGTCTTGCAGTGATATGTTTTGTACACAAACACAAGTTCTCTCCCTTCGTTCTAACTTAGTTGTCTCCCTTGTTTTTCTCAGAAATAGCTTTTTTTAACTTGATTTTTTTTTTGCCAGGTTTACTATACACACAATTGAAGATCTACGCAAAGAGTTGAACAGAAGATCCAATATCATCAACGATCAAGTGCCACGCCCTAACTCACCTGAAGAGTCCCACGGGTACTTGAGCTATCCAGCAACCCCTGGGCGGGACACATCGACCCCTCTGATATTTTCGTCTGGTGGAATGCCATCCATGTCAGATGATTATATGAGTAAAAAATCTCCCGTGAGTAATTTATCTCAGTGTCCCTTGGTTTAAAATGGTTGAAATTCCTAGAATTCTTACAACATTTTTCAGTCATTCCTAAAAAATAATTCATTTGCTGATATTCACATTACCCTTTTAACTCTCCTGTTTTTCATGTAAAACATGACAGATATTAATTTAAAAACTCAGAATGATCTGTTGCCCTACCAAGCAGTGTGTTTTGCGCCTAAATTTTGACTATAAAAGTGTAGGAAATATATGCCAACCTTTTTATCCCTAAGTTTTGAACAGCAAGCTTACAACTAAGTATTTTGTTCATTTTACATTTAAAGATTTTGTTTGTATATTTGCAGACCCCTGACTATACTCCTAGGCCTATGACTTCCTTATTAAAGGAAAAACTAGATCTAAAACTAGATTTTACTGGACGCCAAATTCACTCCGCTGGATCAGGTGACAGACGGACGCACAGTCCAAACAGTCCCAGAAATACTCCTGAAAGTAAAATGAAGGTAAGATAACTCTTGACAAGTTGATTTGCGCTATTGGTTGCAGTAGTGTCCCTTTGTTATATGGTATTAATGAGCTGATTACTAAAACTTAAACAATTGAGTTTTTTTCCTGTCTAAATTCTCATCAATTTGTGGAGAGAAGTTGTTTTTACAATAGTAAATCATGTGGGATGGTGTTTTTAAGGGAAACTTATGAAAGTATTTTATGGCTATTTTCACTTTTTTATTTGAAATGTGGCTTGTGCAAAACAGAACTAGAGTATCGTTTCAGGAGATATATTCAAGTATTTCAATAAAACTCTAATGTTTAGTTCAATACAAATGGTGCTTATTGACTCCCTGTCTCTGTCCTCTGCCTGTGGTACTCATTATCTGTCCAGTTATTTCAATTTCATACGCCATTATGATTGTTACGAAATCTTCAAAAATCCAATCATATCATCATTAATTTTGATGACAATGAAATATTAATAGATTTTACAATATGTTATTCACTATGCTTATTTAATCATCATCTAATTGAAAAAAAAATCTATCATAAATTATGTACCATTTATTACATAATTCAGGATGCAGTTGGAGATGATGAGAGAAAGGAAACCGGGAACCAATCAGCTGATTGTGTTCATTGTGCTGCTTTAGCTGCATTGAGTCAGGAACCAGATCAGCAACCTGATAGTCAGGTAAGAAAAATTTTCAACAAATGTGGCTAAATTATTGTACAGTCGAACCTGTGTTTGCAGTCACCTCTAAATAAAGGCCACAGGGAAAATGAAAACAGAACAAATTGACCTCCGATTGACCGGCCATCTGTCTATTTTGTCTTCTAAGGGTGGCCTTTGTTCACAGGTATGTCTGTAGTTTCAAAGTGTTTTAGTGAAGGACAACTACAGGAGTTAGGTTATGGTGCCCACATGGACCTGATAATGTTTCAACTGATCCAGATTTTTGAATCATTATTTGGGTTGCTTCACATCATGCTGTAACCACTCATGTATAAGACGCATGTTTTTATATCTGAAATTGGTCAAAAAATTGAATGTATCGTATACATAGATGTAAAACTCAGTCCCATTATTCCAGGATTCAGAACAGACAAAATTTGTTCAAACTGAATTATTTGTTTACAGGAAATGATATCTATCTAATGACTTAAAGGAAAAACTCAGGGAAATGCAGGGGTGTACAAATGTTTTCATGTAGCTGGTAAGCTACTAAAAGTAGAAGGGGGATCTGCAGGTTCCCAACTGTAGATGGCAAAGGGGCAATGCCCCCTGAGGGGAAAATGTAGCCAGCAAGAATGCTCAAGTAGCTGGTTGATTTTTCCAGTTTCCAACTCATATCTACACCCCTAGAAATGTATCTTTCATAATGTTTCTCTCTAAGTTTTTAATTGTTCCGTAGTTTTCTGGAATTTCATATTGTCAAGACATCTATGTCAGCTTGAAAATCAACAACAAATGTTTACTCATCTTGTCGCTAATTACAACAACCTCAAGGTGTTTAGGTGTTTTGAGTTCACATTAGCAGTTTGAGAAAGCTACAAAAGTTATTATCACTTTTTTCATGATATCTAACACAAAAGCAAACAAAATATGTAGCACATTTTTTCGTATTTTTGCCTGTTTTTGTCATTTTCTTAGTAAAAATTGTATGTGTTTTATACATGAAGTTACTTTTCCCTAGATTTCCTCTGATGTTTTACCTGTGCATTAATTAGTTTGTTGACACCAAATAACTTTTGATTCTAGAAATTTTAATTCTAATGGTTAACAACTTAATTTGACATTAACTTTCAGATCAAAGGTGTTTGCCAAATTCATTTCATGTTGATATAAATTTTATCACAATAAAGTGTACAAGAGAAGATAAATTATTAATAATATTTTATGGTCAAATTGTGAATAGCGTAACATAACAAACATTCAGCAAATACAGTTATAAATGCCAGTATATGTATATAATACCATCATTGTAAAATTATAGTTAGCAACATATGTCAGAGAAATAAGACTGGACAAAGTATGTGTACAGTGTGTTTGGAAAGTTTTGTACAGAATAAAATGTGCCAAGAGATCAAATTTTCACTTTTCTAAAAATATTCATCATTCTGTACAAATGGCAGATGAGCATCCATTGGAATAAATAAATCCACAGTATTTAAAAGTGTCTTGAATCAGGTATACAGCACTGTTGTGTAAAACAAAATATAGTGTATGGCTTAAGTTATTGATTTTAACCACTAATGCTTCACAGACCGTCTTTTGAGTGAAGCATCTTTAGCATCAGGTTGTTTTTGGTCCACTCCATGTTTAAGTACACTTTTTAAGGCACTAGATTTTGCGTAGAATTCTGCCAGTTTGTTATCCTCATCTGGAGACTCCCTTTCTACTCCCGCTCGCAATAGGAACACGCATATGTCGTAATTATTCAACATAGCTGCATGATGCAAAGCCGTCTTCTGCTTGTTGTCGCGACAATTGATGTTTGCATCATTGTGAAGTAAGTATGTTAGGAAACTCAGGGATTGAGCTTGTACTGCGTAATGCAAGGGAGATAATCCATGAAGATCGCGGAAGTTCACATTAGCGTGAGCCTGCACCAGAAGTGTTCCAATATTGAAACTATGGTTTTCTATTGCTTCGTGTAGTGGTGTTTTGTTGCCAGTTGTCAGCATGTTTACGTTTGCATGATGTTTAACGAGAAGCTGAGCCGTCTCTGTCCCTCCATGCTTTGCAGTTATGTGAAGTGGAGACTTCCTGAATGTCGTAGAGAGGTTTACATCTGCTCCATTGTCAATCAACATTCTAGCTATTTGGGTATTGTTTAAACCACATGCTAAATGCAATGGAGTTCTTCCCATTAATTTTTCTTTAGTGTTCACATTTGTTGTACTTTTTTTAAGAATTATTCTTGTAACATCTACGAAAGGTCCATGAACAGCTAAGTGTAATGGTGTCAAACCTTGTTTGTTTCTGACAGTTACGTCTGCTCCTTTAGTAATTAACAGTTTTGCTATTTCTATGTTTTTATACTGTAAAGCCACATGTAGCAAACTATCTCCTGCACCATCAATGGCATTCACTTCTCCGCCTCTCTCAATCAAGTACTGTGTCATTTTCGTGCTGTTTCGCAAGAGAGTCAAATGTAGCGGACTTCTTCCGCTGCAATCTCTAGCATTTACAAGAGCACCTCTTTCCACTAACAGATGTGTTGCCTGCAGATTGTCTCTCAGAACAAGTTTATGTAGAAGTGACATTCCGGTACGTTTTGATAATGTTTCATTGACGTCTGCTCCACTGTCAATCAACATTCTAGCTATCAGAAGATTGTTGTAGAGTAATGCCGTGTGCAGCGCTGTCTTTCCTTCATTGTTTCTGGCGTTTACATCTACACCAAGGTCTAGAAGTAACTGAAATATTGGGAGAATGCTTCTTTTTTAAAAAAAACATACATTTGAGTGGGATTATTTAGTCTTTTCATAAAAATTGGCTGTTTGGATTTAGTCATAAAATTTTTTATAGTGTTTTGCCATTCTAAACTATCTCTTGCCATATTGAAAAAATTCATCATTCTAAAACTGCTAGTCCTTGTTTAAACTCATCGTTATTGTGTAGTTTGTTTTGAATGTTGATTAGAAGAACCGTATTTCGCATCATGTGTAAAAGTTAATCGAATTAATAAATTTCTAAATTTATCATGTCGACATGGTGACACCATGCAGCTCTGCACTTGACACCTTCATTGTCATGTCATTCTGACATCCGGCATACAGATAAAACACAATAGCGATGCAGGTTTACTACAGGTTTCAAACCAAACAGTACTAACATCTTGACTGATAACAAAAAATACATCCTAGCAACGATTAGTTTGGGTCAGACGGTGGTTAAGAATGTGTTTATTGATTATCACTCAAAATAATGTAGCATTATTGTGTCTGTGATATTCTAAATCAATGTTGAAGTGCACTTGAAACCAAATATGTTTATGATTTCAAGTTGGAAAACTTTAAGGCCTTAGTTATTATAATATTTGGTTCATGCTTCTTTGTTTCTTAATTTCACACTGGTTTAATGCCTTTTTTCAACAATTTTTCAGTTATATATGGTGGCCTGTTTTCCTAACCAGTTTTCCTGGACTGTATACTAACCAGTACTAACTTAACTTTCCACAAAGAGCTGGCAACTTCTCCTCAAATGGAGGAAAGTTGGCATTTTTGTCAAATTTTAATGGAAGGATATGACCTGTCGCGACTGGGATTTTAACCTGGATCACTGGGTTACAAGTTCATTGCAATAACCACTGGACCACAGTCGTGGTCCCCATTATTTCCACGAATATGTTTCTCCATCATAAATTTTTCAAATTACTTTATATTTTTTAGCATTATCAGTGGTATTACTGCTAAATGTACTTCAACATTTTGAAAATCAGAAATATGATTTTTTTTCATTATTGATTTAAGTTGGAATGAATGGAGCATTTGAAGCAGGGAATAATTCTTGTTTAGCCTTACATGAGCAGTATTTTATTGATCTTGATTTGCCAAACACTCCAAATTAAGTCTTATAATGCACATATCATAGAAAACACTGCCTTTATCGCTAGATACAATAAAAAGTCACCTTTAAGCTTGTCGTAAATTCTTCTTTTCCTTTTAGAATTGGAATTGTTTCTTATTGTGGTAAATTTTATCGATTTACTTATCCATTAGGCCAACGACGATCATACGATTTTATGTGAACTTTCATTCGTTCAGTTGGCAAGCTCAAAATTGCATTATGGGAACATGAATTTTATATATATTTAGGTGGTAAAGATTCTTAATGCATTTGTAAAAATTTAAATTCCTGTTTAAAGTGTTTTATGCCCTATTTTGTGTTATATAGATGTTTGTGTTTGACTTTTGATGAAATTTGTTTGTATTTAATTTCTTATATTGACATTCAATTTCTATAATAGCACATGTACATCCGTTGGCAATAGTGCTAATACACAAATTGTATTAAAAATTATAATTCAACTGTGAAGATTTAAAAAGATTGGGGAATGAAAGTGGAAGACACTTTCATATATACCCATGAACATAATCTTAATAGAACCTGTCATTTACTTTTAATTCACACGTCTTATCAGATATGTACATTGTGCATTAAATAATTGCCTATAAAAACTAATAAAAAAATTGTAAAATGAATTATGTAGCCCTAAAATAAATTGATTTTTATCAAATTCTTTGGGGAGGAATAATTTCAGTTGTTAAATCTGAATTCATTGAAGTTATTTAATATGTTGTCATAATAGAAACTAAAGTATGCATTATGTATATGTGTATTAGATTATTTGAAAATGGGTTGAAAAGTATTTCATCTATAAATAAATTTTAATTGAATGTGCTAGATCAGCCATAGTTCAACTTACTTTTGAAATTTATACCCTACCCGTATTTTAAATCCATTGAAATTTATTGTGTTTAAACTAATTGTCAAAAATGTACAGATGTCAAACAGGACTATATCCGCTTTTTAACTTCAGTTAAAAGACTAAATATATGCAAAAGCTATTATTGCTGAGTTACAAAAATGGTTTTGCTACAAGCCCTTAAAACTATAATACAGTAAATCCTCAAATAGCGACCACCTCAATATTGCAACCACCTTGTTATAATGACCACTTATTTTGGAGTAGCTTTCAATAACTCCCCAATATTTCAACTTGATAATGAGACCACCTTATCATTATGACAAATTTTCCAAGTTCGAAAGGTGGTTTCAATATCGAGGTTTGACTGTAGAATGAAGAGCTTTTTAATAATGAAACAAATTGGTATGTTGACTTCAGAAAAATGAATATACCTGCAATATTTGAGGTCTAGAATGCTGAGCCATGGCATGAAGCGCCGTACTTCCATCCTGCACGATGATGGTACAAATCTCTCGTGAATCTCTGTCATTTTTCAGCAGGATACGTACAACATCCTCTTCTCTGTCGTACTTGACACACCTCACTACATTCTCAGCTTCTTTTTCAAGGAGTTTGTAACCCCTCATATCTGGGTCCTGATTGTTTGAAGGTATCACTAACTGTAATAGAAGCGAGTTATCATTTACATGTTGTCCAAGCTGAGAATGCTAGACTTGAAGTTCTATTGTGTCTACCAATACACTTATATGTCACTTCATGAATTGTTAATTACCCATTGTTTTACATGTATGCACAGGGAAATGTATATATGTGATACGTATTTATGATTTTATTCAATGAATTTTGTAATGACGGAGGTATTAAGTATTAATGCACATTAATAGGTGATATTATCTGTACTGGGAATACTCCCACTGTTGGAAAAAATCTTATTTGTTGGTAAAGATCACTATCGTCAACTTTCATGTCCAAAAAGGGAAACTGATCTTTTTTCAGTCACAAAATGTCCTCAACTCAAATTTCTTGTTGAATAAATTGCCATTTCTGAATGTAATTCATAGGTATGATTAAACTTGTACACTGTATATGCTGAAAAAGCATCAATGTATGCCAAAACATACTAAGAGCATTTAATAAGGATGCATGAAGAGATATTATTAGGACAAATATGGTAAAAAAATCTTGATCAATTATATTCATCTAATTAATTGATTGAAGTTCTAGAATAAGGCTTCAGGATTTTTTCTCTTTGATTGTAATTCACTTGTTTCCAGCAAACATCAATAGTTCTCCATTCTGTGTTTTTTTTTTATTTATGGATTATACATCAAACGTGAGCTGTATGATCAATATTTGATCATTTAGTTCACATTAATCCCTCCGTGTATTCAATTCATATCACTGAGCATTTAGCGAATACTCCATTCAAGTTTCAAGTTTCATACATAACAAACACTAAACCGTAATTTCATATGATAGGAAAAGTTTGATGGCCAAGTTATGACATTTTGTATTTAGCATTCAATGTATACCTGAAGTATATTTCAATGACTGGTTTCTAGTTTTTATGTACTCTCCATTTTAATGAATATGTATACAATAGAGCCTCTGTTTCATTCTTTTTATTTATACAATAACTAATATACTGTAAAGTGAAATCCATTTTTTCTTTGAAACTTTTTGTTAAGGCTTCAAAAAGCATAGCTGGTTGTCATATGCTTGATAGCTTAATGTAATAAATTTGTCTTCACATATTATTTTTCACTGGAGTTTTACATTGCGCCAACAGCCAGGGTCATTTGGCAACTGTCCAGCTTTAACGGTTGAGAAAGACCGCAGGCTTACACCTGGGCAGAACCACTGACCATCTGTATGATAGTTGTGTAGCTTCCTCACAGGTGAAATTTGGTCCCAAGTGGGATTCAAACTCACAGTGGTTAGGGGCCAATGATTGTGATTACAAGTTAAAGATCATTACCACTCTACCATGGAGGACCCTGCCTTTATATAATACACATCAACAATTTATCGCTTTTGGTTAAAAAAAACGATTTTTGGGTAAAAATATGATCAGAATACCAATAATGTTGACTGATAAAACAGTTTTACTGTCTACCTGGATTTATCAAGATTTCAAGATAAGAACTGATTTTATTTTGAAATTTTCTGATTCAAAAAATTGTTTATATATTTATAAATTAATGTGCATAATTTGTCACCTGCTTAATAAACATACTTTATGCTAATTTATCACCTACCAGTATGTATCTATGGCGATTTATTAAATATTGGTTTTCTACTAGAAAAGTTTTATATTGATTCCATCAAATTTTGTGTTTTGGTTGTGATTAGGGTAAAATATGGTTAATTATTAGTTCAAAAGCTGATTTATAATGCGATTAGTAAAACATGAGAATGAATTTGTTATAAAATTCTAAACTTTCAGTTTAATTAATAAGATAATGCATTTTTTTGTTGTAAAATATGTACAATACAATGATGAAATCAAATTATTAAATAATTAGTATTATCTAAACACTGTATAGTCATCCTGTTCATGAAGAAGTGAATGGTTTAAGGTCGATATTTATTTCCGGTGCCCAGAGAACCAAAAATTGATTAGCTCAAAAAAATAAAAGAAGTACAAACTGGTCGATGAACTTTGTTGAGGATTGATTACAGTGAGTCTGTGAGAATAAAAAAGTATGTTTAAAAAAAATTGCTCTGTTATGATCAATACTGGTGAATGTGATACTATTTTATGAAAATTTGATTTAGTTGTACAGTCAAACCTGTGAGCAAAGACCACCCTTGGGAAAGACAAAATGTGGCCTTTATTGACAAATGGCCTGTATTCAGAGGTCAGTTTATTCTAAATAATCAATGACAGCTTTTCAAAGAATGACCTTTATTCACAGGGTGGTCTTTATTTGGAGGTGGCCTCAAACACAGATTTGACTATACTTTGTTTTCAATATCTTTAAATCATGACTGAGATCTGATTGTTTAGTTAAGCATTGAACTGTTATATAGAGTTGCTGTAGATTGGAAATAAAACTATGACTAAGTTTTTGTTGAAACGAAACAAATGCTATGATCCCTTATACAGTGAACTATCTCCTATCTGCGCTTGTCCAAACTTGGACAAACATCTGGATAAGCAAGCTTTTCATATTTTTTTCACTGGAGACTTTAACGTTGCACTTACATCCAGGGACATTTGGCGACTTTCCAGCTTAAGCTGCAGATGAAGACCCCAAAAGCACACCTGGGTAGAACATGAGCTAGCTGGACAGCTTTCGCACATGTGAAATTTAGTCCCGTGTGGGATTCAAACTCACAGCAGTGAGGGGCTAGTGATTACAAGTCAGAGACCATAACCGCTTGACCATGGAGACCACTTTTTATTTTTAGACAAAAATATTCAAAGGTTTTATGCAAAAGACATTGTATACAAATTCTGTATGGACAAATTAGTCAAGATTTGGGTGACTCCCTAATTTTAGGGTTCTGCAGAAATAGACATTATTCAAGGTTTTGATTATGATACAAAAACATGACTCACGTCAAATGTTTCAGAATTCTGAACAGAAACATATCTTGGTTAAATTTCATAACCAAACCTTGTTACTAAGTATGAATGCAATGCAATATGACAAAAATGTCATTTTACAAGTTGAGTGATTGCTTTAAAATCCACATACTGACTTAACACGTAGCTGTTTTACTCATTAATTAGATTGATCTTAGTTTAATATAAGCCACTTTTCCTATCCTGTCTCTAAGTTATCAAGAAAAAGTTCAAAATTTATGTGGTAAAAAAGAAAAAATCTTAATAAAAAAAAACAAAAAATACTGCCTTACCTCCATAATTTTCTTAACCTAGAAACATAAAATCTAATATCCAACTGGTAAAAAAATCATCCAAAATATTATTTTTTCTTGTCGTTGATTAAGTTTAACCTATCTTGTTGCTTGAGCTTTTACTTTGTGAGAAATACTGAGAAAAATTCATGGATTATCTTCGTAATATCTTTTGTAATAAAAATTCACATTGAAGATTTTTATTCGACCCCCTGCTATGTAATATTTCCATTCAGATATACGTTAATTTGACAACCAATAAAATTCCAAACTTAAACATTAACACTCAATGTCACTGAGCAAAAAAGTGACTCAATTTATACTTAAATTTATGCTTGCCTAACAAACAAGGTCAGCATTTGACGAAAGTGACTAACTGAACTCATTAATTGAAATATTGGCAATTTTCTATCCGACTATCGGAGATTTATTTGTTTACGTACGTAGTAAGCATACAGACACGATAACTCACCTTGTTTTATAAGTGAAATCATATCATGTCATACGTGTACTCCATTTTATATTAACCACTTTTCAAAAACTGATCTAACGTCTGTCATAGCTTGTTTAGCTGTCTGAAAAATTATATCTCTAAATACTCGTCAAACTTATCAAGCAGGAGATAAACTGGTGTGGTTTTGACGCACAGATTTTTTCGCAACTTTTTTTGGTTATTTTCCCAGCGTATTCACAGAATTAAATGAGGATTTTATCGACTGTTAAGGCTATAAGCACTAATGCTGCTCATTTGCATATGCGAAATGATAGTAAATATTTAACAAACCTCGAAAAATATTGACAATTCGTACACCATTAATCCCATTGAATATTGGTAAATATTCGAGGCTTTTAAAAATGTCATTGCTCTGACTGCTTGTGTCTGTAAATTGTTCAAATATTAAACAGTATTTAACTGATTCTCCAAAATCCTATTTAAATTATGGTTATTGTATAGTGTGTACATTGCACTATTCGGAATATTAAGCCGACATACACTTACCCATTTTTATTCTTAAATGAAATTAGACCTCCACTTTTATTGCAGAGAAGTAATTAGTATGGCTATTCAATATTTTCAACAAGGATTAAATAAATTGAGGTTACTTATATCTATCTTGTGTGGAAATTAATAATGTTGTATGAATGAAGAAATTAAGAATAAGGGTCACCTCACGGACCCACTACCTCGCATAATGCTGCTCAGCTTTATATATCTTTTTGTTATAATACAGGAAAATGTTTGTAGGTGATAATAATGTACAATTATTGCTGATTGACTTTATACTCTAATTACGGCACAGTAATTAGAAAAAAAGAGAGTTGATTTATGAAGCATTTGCCTCATAATACTGCATTTCCTTGCATCAGCTACAGATGGCTTACAAAAACATTGTGGTATTAAAATAAGCCATTGCTCATTACAAGCTTCTTTTACCACAATGTTTTCCGCTTTGTCAGAAAGAAACTACCAAGTTTTCTGTTATAAATTGATCATGTGTATATCTTTTTTAATTTGGAAGAGTTCAAAATATGCTTATGAGGCAAAAGGTTAAGAAATGAAAAAAAAAACATAAGCAAATTGTTTGATGATTATAATACTGGGTAAAATTTGCATGATATTCTTAAAAGACCAATGATCAATGTTTTTGTACCTAAACCTGGTGGCCTTAACAATACCTTCCCTAATCACATTTTATGTTTACACATGGCAAAGTTTGTGGTCAAAATATTATAAAATTCTCCTCAAGTTGATTGACATTGATATTATGTATCAGTTGAACAAATATGCTTAACATTAAATGTATGTGAGTAATATCCTGTTTAACATCTTAGTATTGTTTTGTCAGAAAATGTCAGTCTTATAACAAGACCCAGCATCATTATGGTTTTTACAAATAACAATTCTGATCCATTCTTTTCTTTTTTCTCTTTTTTTTTTGGGAACCCCATTTATTAGCCTCATATGGGGTCAAGACCATCCCCATGACACACCCATGACACTTTACAATCTTACAATTGTGATATTTGAAAACATAATTTAATAAAGACATTTTTACTTATATCTGATCCATTCATTGTAAACTATTGCTAAAAAATGTAGAAGATTGTTAAAATTAGTTTTTTTGTTTCCATCATAGCTTAAAAGAATATGACTTATGGATGTGAAAATGACTTTTGTTGGCTAAAGTCGCAAACCTACAGCTAGACACAGAAGCCAAATTTCTGAATTTATTGACAAGCTTTTTAATAAACAATCTGTATTTCTGTAAAAGTATGATAAATTTTGCAAAATGTGAAATAGTTTTGTTGTCAAGAATAATTTTCTGTAAAGAATTAGTGAAAATCAATTTTTACTCACATGCTATGTCATAAATTAGTTAAAGTAAGAAGTTTACACACCTTTTGAATTAATTATTAATACATAATAGTGGGAAAAGGTAGGAGCCTTACTGTAGACCACAGTGTAGTTCTTATTGAAAAATTTTTTTTGTACAAAACAAGATCCTGCAGTTAGAGTTTTACATTTTACAAACATATATACTCACAGTTTGACTTCCCAGCATAGTGGCCATTGTATAACTAATATTCCCTGGTTGCATGTCCCAATACAATATACACGTTAATCCATGCGTCGTACATGTACAACGACGATTACGACAATGTCTAGCTATTTAAGTCACAAATAATGATTGGCACGCTACATGTCTGCTCATATTAAGCAGTTCCTAATTAGATTAATGCCGTAATAAGCTGCACTTGACCATTTCCTTTCACTTGTTGATCCTGCGACAGTACCTGTATACCAGATTATATATGATTAAGTAATGTTATTGACCTAGAATTAAGAACGTCAAAAATGGGGGATATTTAAAAATCGTTAGAGCCCCCGTGACAGGGTGAGACAAGGCTTCATATTTGACAATATTTGTTCAACATCTATTTTACTAGATCCATACATAGAGTTAATGTTTACTGAATTGATCTGCAAGTCAGTGGAATGAATGTAAAAATAACTTCATAAGTTTTGTACAAGACTGTTCTAACTCATTTTGGGTGCAGAAATAATAACAACAATTATGCGTTGTAGTCTCGATATATATAGAACACTTTTGACTCTGCTATAATCAATGTTAATGTGTATTCTGTAGTCAGTGACATTGTTCTACTTAATAAAAGTCAAATATTTTATATTTGTGTACTTATTGCCTTTGTAAAGTGAAGACTAACATTTGTCTTACTTATTAAATTAATTGATATTTTATGTAAACATTAAGTGTTTACTTACTAGTATGGTATATAGATTCAGTATCTTTATAAATTTTTCAATTTCCCTCAAGTATCAATCTAGGGGTTGTCACAAAATCATAGGATTCTGACTAAGGGAGACAACTCATATTTTCAAATAGTTACCATATATTTTGTGTTACAGACTCACACCCAATCAAACATTGTCATAATAGTGAAAACTTGTTCTTGTTTTGTGGATGGTGAAGATATTATATTCAGCCACTCCTGATGTCTGTTTGTTTATTTATAGAATGAAGCACATGATTGTACAGGTGACAAGAAGCAAGAAGCTGAATCTTCAAAAACTGAAAAAGATGAAAACACGCAAGATTCAAACAAGAGGTCAGTAGATTGGCTGTAAGCTTTATACCATTATAATTTGCTGAACAAAACAGTGTAATTGAGACCACATTGTTTGTATGCATGGAATATTCAAAGGCAGTAGTAACGGACCTGTGATGGTAAAATTGTGATGAATTATATGTATATATCAGTTAAACAGGTTTGTGTCCTGTGATATTTTTTTCATTTAAGGTCATACTGGGTAAAATGTGGGTCATCTGTTTAAAGTAAAATTTATTACAATTTTACCATCACAGGTCCATTACTAGTGTCTGTGGGAATATAAGGCCAGTTAGGTATCTGCCTATGTGTATGGATGAGTTTTTATCAACTTCATTGTTTGTTTATCATCTACAGTCAGGCCTTTGTTTGTGGCCACTTCAAAATAAAGACCGCCCTGTGAATAGAGGCCATTTTTTGAAAAAACTGTCACTGATTATTTGGAACAAACAGACTTCCAAATAAAGGCCATCTGTCAAGAAAGGCCACATTTTGTCTTTCCCAGTGTTGGTCTTTGTTCACAGGTTTGACTGAATATCAATGTTTTAATGAGACTTTGATTGTTGGACTTAACCCTTTCCCTCATAATCCTGCCGAATCACGCCATCTACCGTATTCGCATAATCCCGCCGAATCACGCCTCTGATTTTTTATCACTAATAACATGTATTTCCCGAAAAAAATCGAACTTTTTAAATCTGCTATCATAAATTTGTGACTCACTTCTAACGTACGATGTTTTGTTACAAATCCATATGCTCAAATAATTTGTTATGCATTTACTTAAGTAAATGTAGTTTAATATGGTATGAGTTATAAGAACCAGTCTTCCTGTTCTATTAATCTAATGCAAGATTATGATTGGTTAGAAGACGATACACTTGGTCTTTCCTGTTGTTTCCTCTGAATCAACCTTCGCATAAATTAACATAAATTAACATAAATTTATATAAATTAACATTGATTAACATAAAATTTCATTCAATATTTTACAGTCAACAAGAATCAAACAAAGAGAATCATAGACCAGACACGGCTCTTACCACTGATAGTTTGGTTCATTCAGATGAGGAACCAGAACTTCAGAATCTTGGTTCTAAGGCAACCGACCAGTCTACTGCCAGGAGCCAGAAATCACCAAATGAAACCAAAAAACCAGTCGATGAGAAGGGAACTCCAAGAATGGTCAATTCGAGTTTGAAGATAAATATTCCTCAAGTAATTCATTTTTAATTAGAATTTATGTATAGTATCAAACTTTTGTACATAACACAACCTGTGGAAAACCCAAATGTGTCCTTTGTAAACAGGTGTCTTTTACTTGAAGGTGTGATGAAATAGAACATAAGTATGGCATTTGTTGACTGCTACCTGGTATGGCCGTTTAAAGAGCGTTTTTCTCCAGGGGAAATTACTGTGTCTGTTGTAGATAGATCCGTTGTTCATGGGTGCTGCATGGTGTGCAGCACAGGTTATACTACATTACATCATAAAAAATTGTTTTTCCTATACTTTTTTGTGTGGCTGATACATAGTTGTGAAGTTAGCTCAGAATCTTGCAACTTTTAGGTGTGAAATTTATTTGATTGATAATAAAATGAAGTTTTCTCATTGTTACTGATTCATTTTTTGGAAATATCTGAACATGTATGCCTGGATTGAATCCTTGTTGTGGTAACATGGGTAATTAGGCATAAGATAAATTGTTCCTGGTTTCTGCTAACCTGACTGACCCTATTTTTTGCTGACCCTTTATTTATAGGTAATGTTAGTGGAAACATGTTATTTTTTGTGCCTATTTTTTTTTATTTTTTAAATAATGTCATTTTCATTGGCTGCGGTTGGCATTTTCTTGCTTGTTATAAATTGTTGCCATGGTTACAGGTGGAGATAATGGACAGTGAAGATGAGAAGGGTACCAAAAAAGGAAGACCACCTGTTATAAAAGGGAGACAACCATTCATGTCGGGAAGGTCAACCCTTAAAACAGGGTAAGTAACTCTATAACTTAATATTTAAGCGAAAAAAATGTTTTTATTTTCACTTTGACAATGTTAGTGCAGAATTCATAAACTTAAATTCACTGTCAAAACAAATCAGCCATAAATTATATTGTCTGCAGTATTTGAAAACAACCACTTATTTTTCGACCATCTTTCGGTAACTCCCCTATAATTCAACTTGATAATGAGACCACATTATTATGACCAATTATCCAGTCCCAAAGGTGGTCTCAATATCAAGATTTTACTGTTCTGGGAAGGTCATCTATATTTTGACACATTTTGCATCAAAAATGTTAGTCAAAATACTTTTCTGATTCTCTGCACACTTTAAATCTGCTTAAGAAAGATCCATGTCTATAATTATGTTGTTTTTTTCACAAACATAGATGATAATTTCATTTTAATAGGGGATTTTTGTCTGTATGTAATGTATTTTTTGTGGAGTTATTAAAGTATTAAGACATACCTATAATATTTACCGGTAGATTTATTTAAATTTTCACTATGTCTAAAATATTAAGGTTTATTTATAATATTATATTCAATGAGTTTAATGTGTTCATTGAGTGTTTTTGGATAGATATACACCCAAGGTTTGTTCAAATTCCTAAAAATTTCAGTCACCAATTATTTCATCATATTACTTGTATTGCTGCATCATTCTGTGAACTTTCTGTGAAATTTTTTTGTTTAAAAACTTAACTTGTTCAGTTTGTTTAAAAATAGAACTAATGTTTGAGAAGTCTCTTGTTTGTAGCTTGTACAAGATACTGTTGATAATTTATGTGAAGATATTACTTTTGACGATTAAGATGAAGATATTATTTACTTATGACAATTTGAGTGAAGATATCACTTATGAGGCTAATTGTCCTCTATGTCTGCATTACACATCAGGTGGGGAAGTTTGAGAATTGCTCATGGTTATGAGAGGGAACGGGTTAGCACTTAAAGGTAACACACGAGGACTGGTAAGGTCCAGTATCCAATGTACATATAATTGAACTCCTGGTTGTTCTCACTTTGATACAATTGAAAGAATGCATGAATGAATCAACAGACAGACACACAGACAGACAGACGGACAGACAGACAGACGGACAGATGGATGGATTTTGTGATTTTTAAGACTTATTGCCACCAGATCTTACATTAATATTGATGTATAACTTGTATGGAAAATTTATATATATATCAACTTACTATGTGTATAATTATTTACTATTCAATATGATTTTCTTCAATTTCAGAAAACTGTCTGTACAGTCCCGTAATCGACCATTTAGTGCCATGGATGCCTATCGCTACATCCTAGATCATCCGCGTAAGAGTTTAGGTGGTTCAGACGTGTTTAACACGTCGTACCAGCAACAACGTACCGAAGCTTGGAGACAGTCTGCTTCTACTTCTGCTTCTAATCCTCAAACACGTAATATAGCTTGTAGTTCTATATCAGACAGGTTCCTCATTTTTTGGATCAGAGGCGCAAAACTGTTGTACCACAGACTGACCTATGATCAAAGGCCACTAAATGTTTTAAAGTCGGGCTTGTATGTATGGTTGGTCATTATTTAGAGGTTTATTTGCAATAATTAATCCATTTGTTTGCATGATGACCGCTATATTTAGGGCCATAATAACTCAGGTTTGGTTATATTTGTTACAACAGCCTGTGAAAATTATGATTTTATTTCAAAGTAATTTTTTAAAATTTTGCATCTCAGTTAACTTATATTGAAGATCTTCCATTCAAAGTCACTTTTTGTATACACGTCAAATGAAGAGTTGTTTGCAGAATGTGGAGGAAAGGGATGAGTACTGGTTGATAACCCAGGAGCACAGCAGGTCAAGTGTGACCACTATACATAGCTGAAATAAGCTGTGTTACATGCTGGATGAAACAAATGTAGATACAAAAAAAATGATGGTACAATAGTTTTGCATTATGAAACCTCATTGCATCCAAAGCCCTTCAAATATTTAGTGATCAGATGTTAAATTTACTTCATTAGATAATAGAATGATTAAAATTTTGAAGTATACCTTGCAATACTTTAACGATGACGTAATGAAAAACCAGTGGTAACCTATATATGCTTGATTATGTCTCAGTTATTTAACATTGAAATTATTAAAATATTGTTATAAAACTTGGATTTTAAGGTCATTAATAAGCTCAAATTACTAGCTTTCATGAAATAAGAAAAAAGAACCAGACCTTTCAACATTACTTACGGTAATTTGCATATGTTTAGGCATATAATAGGAACATAAAATCATACAATGGCAAAATGGATATTTCATTCTACAGTAAAACTTCGTTATTACGAGGATTAATCTTACAACCACACAGCTTATCTCGAGGAGTTTCTGAAGTCCCATCAATTTTGTGTTTATTTATTATAAGTTTCCATGCCTATTATGAGCATCATTGTCTTGATATCTCAAGCATGAGTACTGGTTCCTTGACTTGTTCTACATGCATACTTAGCATTATGTACTAAATAACTTAATGTTGGGTTACTATGACCGCATGATAGGAACACGATTTTTGGACGTGATTTTATACAATTGAAAACACAAAATTGTTGATGGATAGAAAACACTATAAGATTAGATTCAATCAGTATATGAATATACAGATGACAAAAATGTATACTCCTCCCTGACATTATACATAAGCGTTTTGTACTATAACTGTAAATACCCTCATTAACACACATTTTCAACCAACAAATAAATACCTCATTATTACGAGCACCCACTTTATGTTGAACATTTCTTATGTTCCGATGACTCCTGGGAATAATGAAGTTTTACTGTAGTTTCTAGTTTTTTGTTACATCTGATTTAATTACCATACTATTATTGATATTGCAAATTAGTTTATAACTGGAAAAGTAATTTTCATCTTAAAATGGATTTGAATGATAATTTACATGAATTTATTCTGTTTTATATCATCAGAAATTTATGGTAATTCTGCCCTGGGGTTCCTATACTATTTAAAGGGTATGTTATAAAAAAGAGTGACAAAGATTCATGTCTTTAAGTATTATGGGGATAATGATTTGTTATAATAGTATCTAAACTTTTGTGAATTTTTAAAATCTGGGAGAATGGATACAGTACTAAATAAACATGTTTTATTCTGTTTTAGTTTGTTTAGCTTTTGGTAAATAATGTGACCTTTGCATATCTACATTCAGTTTCCTTTTTTTCATGTTTAAAACTGAATTCATATTTTAATTATTTGTTTCTGATTTTGAATATTGGTACTTTTCCTTATGAGTAATTTCTGTAACAGGAATTAAGATTTTTTATTTTAGATTGTATTTTAGTATGCCAGTCCAATTTTATTTTGATGTTTGTATCTGGAGTTGGATCTTGGAAAAATCAAAATTGTGTATCATAGCTTTATGAGTTATTTCTTATTCCTGTTGCCATTAACATCCCATCTAGAAAATCTATATTTAGGCATTTTAAGGAACTGTTTATGGTAGTTGTCCTTCTTTTGCTTCCATTAAAAACCATTTCCTAGGGGCCATTAAGATACACTCCATTGAAGATAAGAACTACAGCTGTTTTCTGTCTGTCAACTTTTTACTTTTGTTTTTTTCACTTAAATGGTTGTTTGTAAATCTGTGTCTTTTCTTTATCTGTTGAGTTTGACACAAAATTACTGTAATTTCTAGCTCTGTATTTCTGAAAAAAAATTACAGTATTTTTGTGTTAAACCTTGTCTGTATATGCTTGAAAGATTGCATGGTGGTGATAATTGTATTGTTGACGTGTAAATGTTTGAGTGCTACATGTATGGAAAAGGTTTCAGGGAGCTTAATTTGGTTTAGTTATTGTGATTTTGGGGTTTATGGAAATTGGGTGTATGTACACCATCTGTCTGTGATTTTCCTTTTTTTCCCCCAATTTTGCATTTTTTTTCAAACACTTTTTTCCACATGTATGTTCTGTGTGACTTTTGGTGTTTATTTCTGAACAGATTTTTTTAATATTGCACGTCTTATTTTGTAACATTTCATTTATGTCTCATTTTCGTTCCTACTTTCTGTGTATGAATTGTAAGGTCAGTGGTGTCACCTTTGGTATTTACAATGTATGCCTTAAGTTCCATTTCTGTTCTCAGAAAGTCAGTTTATGAACCAACTGGTCAATTTATTACCATGTACAATTATCTTGTTTTAGGTCAGTTTATAGTTTGGCCTCCTCCATCAGCGCAGGACTATCCAGAGTCTATAGACACAGCATTCAGTGAACATAGTTCAGACTTTCTTTATGGTGGAGAGATCCTCTCTCTTGATGAACTTTATTGTAATTCATTCATTCTATACCCCACCCACTTTTAATGTTGCAGTTTGTCCTCAAAATCCTCTTGATATTTGTTTATGATATTTGCCTCATAAATTAAATGTCCATCCACTGATGTTTTGTCCAGATAATATTTGTGTTTTTCCCATGTATATTTTGTCATGGTTTTATTTCCGGTAACAATTCCTGAAGTTTAAAAAAAATGTATGGTGAAATTTTATTGCATACAATAAATATGATACCATACTTAACCTATCACAATGCACCACCGTAGCTACACTGAGGCACACGGAGGTGCGTGCCTCTGTTAAAATTTAGGCTGGTAATGGGGAAAAATGACAGGTTTTAGTAAAAAAAATCCGGGGAAGCATGCCCCTGGACCCCCCATAGGTTGCCTCAGTTCAAATGTGGGTCTGGCTATGGCACTGCAGTGGTACAAATACTTCAGAGTTTATCCAGTGACACCATTTTATCCTAATATTGTCTGTTATGTTAAACTAACCATTGCAGTATTTACCATTATATTGTATAAATCATGTATCAAATATAAATCACCTTTCATCACCCCACCCACCGTGTGCAACAATACCTGTTTTTTTACCCTGTGTCAAATGAAAGTTCCATAATATGTACCACACAAGTTAACATTCTTACTAAAAGACCAAGCTGCAATGAATTGAATGATGAACATGTCAGATTGAATGCAAGGGGGTCCCTGGTCAAGTGGTTATGGCCTCTGACTTGTAATCACTAGGCCCCGTCACTGTGAGTTTGAATCTCACCTGGGACCAAATTTCACTTGTGGTTCTAACTGGCGGTTCTTCCTCCACTGTTAAAGCTGGAAAAGTGCCAAATGACCCTGGCTGTTGGTGCAACTTTAAACTCCAGTGAAAATAGAACATCATAAAAAAATCAAGATGTTCAATACATTTGATTCTAGTTTCATTTTACGAGAATGTTTTGCTTTCTGGAGTACAGTTAAAATGATGGTCATTCAATCATATAGTCTTTCCCGAAGTTAGAAATAAAGGATTGATCCTCAATATGTATGTGTATGTTTTCATCAAATTTTGAAATTGTTTTTTTCTAAATGTTGTATGACCTTTAAGATTTAGTATTTTATAGTTTCAGTACATTAGCAGTAATGCAGGCTTTGCGGAAATATGATAATCCATGGTCATTTGTACCTTGTAGATCCTTGCATGTTGTTTTTTGCAAAGACATTTTTGTTATTTTGTTATATCATATGCTTTTTAGAGTTTGTGTATTTTTACATCAGAGATAGAATCTTTTATTGGCTTTTATGCATAGCTGCCCAATTTTAGATGCATTTTTTTATGTTTATACGCGTCTGTTTCGTTCAAATCTACTTTTATAGAAATAGAGTTATGTTTTAAATATGACTTTAAGCACCAAAGCATTGCATTCATTTAAAAATTGATTTTTGCCAAAACAATAATTTATCAAGTGTTACTCCATTTTCTAATGTGTTGCAGTTGTTACTAGCATGTATTTTAGAAATGACAGTTGTTATTCTTTATATGATATTTATTTTGAAGTGATTTTTTCATGTGTTAAAATTGTCTTTATTTTAAGGAAAGTGCATTCTATGCAATCTTGTTCCATTTTGTTTTATTTCCAAAACAGTTTTTCTTTGACTGTTCTTGATATTTCATGTTATACCCTTTTTTTATTTCTTAACAGCAAGACAAGGCACACCTCCTCCACAAAGACCCACCTCTCCTGATCATAAAGCACGCCCTAACTCAGCCCTCTCTGTGACAAAAGCCAGTGATTGGCTGGCAGGAGGTCGTGACCTATACTGGGAGTCAATGCAAAAGAGGCCAAGGTCAGGTCATGTTCCTGGATGGAAAGAAGGTTTACCAGACAGTATGAAAAGACCAAGATCTGCTGTGGCAGCTAGAACCCTAAATAGGTATTTAGTAATTCATTGATATATTTATTTTACCTTGTACAAAATACTTGCTGTTAATTGGTTGTGACAGGTCACATGCTGACCTAATTATTTTCCATATTAGGTCAGTAGCAATTCATATCCAGGCAGTAATCATAATTTCAAAATTAAAATAAAAAATAAATATAAAAGTTTGGTGAATTGATTTATGAATGGCACTTGGTAAAATAAGTTTAGTATGTGGCTTCTTACTGACTTGATACAGTGTAATACAGGGTCATAAATTGATATTGGGTGCAAGCTATCAGACACGCCCAGTATTTACTTTTGGACCTTGTATCATGCCATATTGGGTCAGTAAGAAATCATGTAACTTATAGTTTATATCTTGATACCACTTTTACAATTTTTGATTACATATATTCATTGGTACAAGGTCAATGCTATAATCAATTTGCTTTGGTACACTTCTAGATGTAGTTGATAATGTTGATACATAATTATACATTATCCTCTTTTAAATAACTGACTATGTGCCAAGTACAAAATTCTTTGTGAAAATCATGAAATTATGTCTATATTTTCATGAATGTTTTCATATCGGTCAAATAAGAAACTCGCAATACTTATTTTCATTTGTACTAAATGAAGATTAAAAGTTTCATGCACAAAATATACAAGCTGTGTGATGTATGTATGGTGTACAGTAAATCCTCAATAATGAGACCACCTTCGGTCGTAATAATTAGGTGGTCTCATTATCAAGTTGAATGATAGCGGACTTATTGACAGCAGTTTGGAAAATAAGTGTTTGTTATGATTTGGTGGTCATAATATTGAGGAGGTTGCTATTTGAGGTTATACTGTATATGTATTTTTATTCTTCAGACAAACTAGAAAATCCCATCCTGTTACACCATCTTCGCTGGCTTATGAAGCCATGATGCAAGGTATCAATTTTCTCCATATTTTATAATACATGTAAATTATGTTCACATATTTTTAAAAACTTTGTTTCTAAACCTTAAATACTTTCAATTAAAGCTTGTTGATTGTTACAATTCTTTGATCAAAATTAGTTGTAACTCACATTTAATTTTTGGTTATAAGAGTTACTGCCCTTGAATCAACAGAATAATTTCATTAAAGTCCATATTAATAGTATTTCATTTCAGATTTTAGCTTGAAAACTAATAATTTCGAAATATTGCCACTGAAAATAATGTATGTCTGTTTACTCTCTTTTTTGAAATATCATCTCTTATTTTATGTCTTACAAAAATGGTATGCTCTAGTATGCAACATACACCTGTATGTAAAAGCCACTTGATAAATATTGATATATTCTTGCTTACTTACTTTCAGTGAAATATTATATATTTGATATTTCTGAACAAGTTGAATATGAGTTAGAATTTTATGAATGGTATTTTATTGCACATTGCATTGTGAATTGTTGTTAAATGTTTTACTCTGCTCTCATAGTCTGGCAGAAGGTTTAGAATCTACAGCACAGGTTTGAATCAAAACCATTGTTATGAAGCCTAATACTGCAAGCACGAAAATACTCCACAAAATCGTGTTTGCATTTTTATCGATCACATTTTCCCTACCTTATTTTTACTAGTATATCAAAGTCCCTCTGAAAAATCTTTCCTCTTTTTTTTTCTTCTCATTTTGATGCAATTTGTTCAGAGATGTAATCAAGTTTTTTTGTATCAAATGCATCCATTTAAAAGGAAGTCATCATGAAAAGCATCTGGAGGCTCGATTATGGATACTCGTCATTGTCTTGAGAAATTGAATTGTTAATTCTGAACACTTATATTTCTTATGGTAACAATTATGATATACAGAGCTGTCATATATTTGTTCTTGAATGTTTCCAGCTTTTGTTCGTAAGCTTAAGGTAACTTGAATGAAGTACAAGCAAAATGAAGGTTATCTGAAAAGGTTTTTTTGAAGTTTTTGTCCAGAGATCCCACATTACTTGACTAGTTATAATATCAGCAAATAAGTGGAACAGTCTGACTTGTATGTATAAAAAGACATGAAATAAACAGCATGGCCCCTTTAAAGCTGGAAATACTTCAAAAAAGCCCTGACTACATTAAACATGAAAATTGCTTTGAGCTAGAACAATATGTTGCATATGCAAATGTTATAGTACTTTCCGTGTAAAAATCATTGAATCAGTTGCTTTTGTATTTATTTACAAGTAAGCTTGGTAGGATGGCATGCTGTTTCTGTTTTCTTTGCCAGAGCTGTTTAGCTGAATGTTGGAGTATTTTCTTGTTTGAAGTATAGTGCTCTGTGTGACACCACATGCACCTCTTGCACATCAACCTTTAGCACTGAAAATTGTGTTGCCAAGTTTGAACATTGACATTGTGTTTTCCTACCCATGTTGCTTTGTGTTTTGGAGAATAATGCTGGAAACAGCTGTTTAACCTACCATATCATATGTTCCCATGTTTTATGATGTCTCACATTTTGTTGTGTTTATGGAATGTTTGGGTATTTTGCACTGTGTGTTGTTACATCCCCTTTCAGGAGGTCGTACTGGGGCAACACGCTGGTCTTTTGAAAACTTACAGCTCCCAGATATGATGGACCTTAATGAGTATCCACCAATGTACCAGCAGATCGGTCTCCCACGACGACTAGGGTCCACTGGATCCCTTGAACAATCTGCACAAGATACGGTGTATAGGTAGAGCTAGTCTCATCTAAACTTTTGTTGCTTTTTAGCAGATACTGTGATAGTCATTGATCAATACACATGTACGATAAACATTAGACAATTTTTGTGTGAACATACCTCTTTATTTCAGACTAAAACCTGACTCAAACATACACAGTTTTTTAAACTGGTATTTCAATGTTTATTTATTTATTTATTTATATTTTAGTCAGTTTTTCTTCTTTTTATTATAAAAAAAACACTAATGGAAGACCAGGTTTTAAATTATTAATGTATTTCACATTGAATGTCATATTATGTAAATTAAATTATTCAGTTGATGATTACTAGACGAAATATGTAAATAAGATGATATTGTCTCCAGGATTGGTTTACCTGTAAAAATCTTTGCAGAATGTATTTTTGCTTTATCTTTATCAAATTGATACCCCATTTTTTTCTGAACCTTTTTTCGAAAATTTCTTTACAGTATTTATTTTATTACATTCTGTTTTGCTATCTAATGATTTATATACATGTGTATTTCATGTTACAGTATTATTTAAAACATCGTAAATGTTTTAATTATTTTATTGTTATTTGTTTTTTATGTCAATGTTTCGATATTTGTTAATGTTATTTAATTGTTTCTAATAATTTTCAATTGTGATTTTAAACGTTGATCTGTTATCTGTGTTAACACTGCATGTAATGATGTGGTTTTATGTTTCTGTATTGAAATTCTTGTAGCTAAATATCCTGGTTAAATACATTGTAGATATCATGCGGTGACGGATCTCTTTTAGACTACGTGTAGATGCTTCACAAAATGTTTAAAATCATGTTTCTGTGCTACAGTAATTATTAAATACCTGTGTTTTATTGTGGGAAGATGATTAATCTTTGATATTCTTTGATAGTGAGGAAAAGATTTCCTACATGAGGGCAATGAAATGGTCAAAACTTTTGAATTTGAAGTTACGGAGAATGTCTGGGTAAATGAGCATGCTTGCATGTTTAAAACAAAAACTGGGTTTGGCTTATTGACATGTTGTACATCACCCATCCTTAAGAATACAATATGTAAAAATTCTATTTCATATATATAACCTGTGGGTGTTCCTTAAAAACTGATGTAACTTATTATCACCTTCCATGTTTGTTTGGGTGCTTGTGAGATTGTAATTTATTGTGACCTTTTAAATGGGTGTTTGTGTTACCTTTTCATTATCTGTTAATGTACCTCTGATAATATATGAATATTAATTATGCCGTTTACTCATTTTTTACTTACGTTTTATGTTAATTTGAATTTCATGTTCTTTGGTAAACATAGACTCTTTTGGAGTTTTAATTAATTTTACTGCATAGCCATCCTTTATTGACATTTAATGTGTTAATTTAAATTTACATCTTGGTTCACCATTGTTAGGTATTGATTATATAACTAGGGTGGGTTATTGGTACTGTGAACTCTCTTTGGCTGGAACTGGGTACAATCAAACATGCCTGAAAGCAAGAACTTGTTTGATCCCAATTGATTTTGTTAATTTACGTTCTTTAACTGCACGAACTTGATCTCTCAAACAAATAATCAGATCCTGTGCTCAAAATTTATTCTGTAATACTCATGCCTAGGTCGAACTAGGTCAAATTCTCTTGTTATGACAAGGCACATTAAACTGACACACCTGTGAAATAATAATTTATGGTGATTAACAATTGTTAAATATATATTCACAACCTTAATTATAATTAATAATGCATTAATATTCATTTTGTTGGTTTGTGGTTGGAATGATATTTAACTAGTGATTGCTTCATAATTATTTGTGAAATAATCAGTCAATGATGAGTAAGAAATGTTGAGTTGTCTTGTATGTTTTTACTTTCTTAGATTATATTTTATTATGTACATGTAGTTATATGATCAAGATGTATGACTTTAAACAACATGAACACATTACACAATACAAAGTACACAAGGGAGGTAATTCTCTTTCATGGAGTAAAATATTTGATTTTGGATATCTAGAACTCTGGAAAACTCGAACCTTTTTCTGTCATTTTTGGCAAGTTCAAGCTAATAAGTCACTGTACCTTGTTTAGTGTTTTTATTTGGCTGCTTTTAGCTTATGAATATCATCTGATCATTTTTATTGTTGTTTTCACATCATAGGCATCAGTAACTTTATATGCACATTTTAGACTTTTCTTACAATGTTTTACATATTTTTACTTTTGTTTTTGAAATTTAATCAATAATTCGTATTTTGCTTCTTTTTTTAATGAACTAAAACACTGCTGTCCTTCTAACTTCAAAATGTCTTTTATGACAATTATGCGGAGACTTATTTACTAAATCCTTAATCATACTCTCAGAAAGGTACAGTTTGAATCCGTCGTGTAATTGAAGGTTATCCGGTTACCTAACTTAAATGGTAATGTGGATATTTGTGCAGATCTAATTTGATGTTCATCTTTGTCTTACTGTCTAAAAAGTTCACTTTTTATTTTTAAAAAAAAACCATTTAATGTTTTGTCTGTGTCTACTGTCTGTCTACCATCATGTTTTTTTTTACCTGTAAATAACTGCTAAGATGATTCATAGCTCTACCTTGCCTCCATAACTTGTGTTGGTTGCTATGGAAACATCCTGGTTGCTTGGAGACTGGTCTTGGCTGAGTATCCTTTGGTATATGGTATGCTATCTTTTTACAAACAATCGCTTCTTCCAATAAAATATTGGCTGCTGCTTAATAGTTGAATGTTGTCAGGTTCTTGATTTATACCCAGACTAGTTCTTAGATTTGGACCTATAGACTGGTAGCTGGTTACAACCAAGTGATACTGGGTTACAGATGGACTTGTTTCTAGTTACAAAGGGACGTTTGGTAATGAACAGACTGGTACTGAATCAGTACATTACTACGAAACAGACTAGTTCTCAATTACAGAATAGATGGTACTTTCTTCCAACAGAATGACAACTGATTACTGTGGACTGGTTTATTTGTAAACTCATATTTTAGACTGGTTCTGGGTCTTGATGATTGAATTTAGAAGCTTATAGAAATCTCCTTTTATCTAAATAAGAATAATTTAGTCATCTTCTCTTGCATTTAATAATTTCATACAATATTTAGATTATTCTGTCATGCTTGCATGCAAATGCTTATTTCACTTGATTAACAAAAATTAACCTTTAATTCAACGCATACTAGAGAAAAGTCAGTTAGAAATTTTGTATATTTTTCGTTTTTGATAAAGACTTACTTCATCCACCATTCTCACTCATCAGGAGTCCAATATGTCTGACAAATTGCACCAATTGATTCCTGATTTGAGAGAATGATATTTTCAATTAGAAATAAAATCTAAAAATGTTTTTTTGTATTTATCTTGTAGACTTCCTCCTAGCCCAAAGACACAGAGCAGTATTAGTGCACACGCACCTATAAACATGGTGAGCATTCATGAAGATGATGAACTTGGTACAATTACAACAGAACTTGATTCACCTCACGTCTAAGAGTGCCGATCTTAGAGTGCCGATCGTCATCATATTAAATCCTATAGTGTATCCTGGTGAAGTATTTCTATATGCTTGGATGAATTAAAAAACTCCATACTGTCCAACCTGTGTTTGCAGTCACCTCCAGTTAAAGGCCACCCTGTGAATAAAGGCCATTTTTTGAAAAAGTGTCATTGATTTTTTAGAACTATCTGACCTCTGCATAAAGGCCAACTGTCTTTGTTCACAGGTTTGACTGCATATTGATTCATTTTTACATTTGACAGCCAAGTGCTCTGTTTTGATAATGTAATAATCAGGATATACTTACAGGAAGAAGCTGAATCTAGATTTCTGTTTAAATAAAGTCATAAGATGAAAAATAATCCATATGTTCGACTTGTACTAATTATAGCATTATGGCTGCTCATATTGACATTGATTTCATTAGTCTGAAAATTTTAATGGTACCTTTTTTTGTTTAACTTTTGAATTTATTTTCTTCTTGCTCTGTTAGAAATGAAAGTGTTGTATGTTAGGTGATTATTTAGTATAAGAATCAGACTCAGTGTTTTTGATTCAACTTTGATGGGAAATAAGGGAAAATAACAATACAAGGCGTCCATGTCCTCCCAAACTTTAATTGCCGATTATTTTTAACCTAGATAGTTGCAGACAAAATTAGCCATTATTCTTGACGAAAAAACATCTATGAAAAATAAAATTCAACTGAAGGGGAACTTTCTATTTTTATTTTAGGGGAAAAAGCATACTTTCCAGACAGGGCCACCTAATTTCAGCCCTAATTTGTCCCCCCCCCCCCCAAAAAAAAACACTGAGACTTCTTATGTTTTCAACATGAGAGTTTATGTCTATTTTATAATAACCGAAATATATATTGTAAAAAGTAAGAATCTCTGCTGAAAACATTGTGTACACTTAAGATATTCTTGCAGTTGCTTTTTGTAGGATTGTAGATCTTGTTACTTATAGAATGCTTTTAAATCTTATATGGTCACAGGCAATGATTTTTCAATTAAAATTGATTAATGTATAATTTTTTTGTTGACTTTTTTGTGAACATTGAAGCCTTGTGTTTATTTTTATTTCATGGCTGTAAGCTGCATTTTATTACAATTTATATTTGTATTTTGTATTGTCATAAATTTATTTTGAAATAAGCGATGGATACAGTTGTATGCTATTATACATATATTTAAATGATCATGATACCAGTTTTACCATGTGAATAAAGGTCTAATGATGTACAGTATAGCATTAATAACCACCTTTTGGACCCAGAAACTACTTATTTTGAAGTCCTCAAATCATAAAATTGAAATATAGAGGAAATTTTAGGCACTGGTTCAAAATTAAGTGTTTTTATACAGTGATGGCATTGATATCTTCTTCAATTTTATTTAATGACTGTCATATGATTTCCCCAGTTTTGTGGCGTTCATTAGCAGATTTTACAGTTTGAATGTACAGAGTGCTGGGTGTGAAATTTCTACTCCTGACTTCTTTGCAGGGCCTCTATTATGGGCCATTATGGTCTCTGACTAGTTAAAAATAGCCCCTCACTGCTGTGAGTTTGTGTCTACTTAGTACTATCTGTCCAGTTAGCTTATGGAAGGCTGGTGATTCCACCCAGGTGTACGAGTCTTCCTCTGCTGATAAAGCTGGAGAGTCGTCAAACAACTTTGGTGCGATGTTACACCCCAGTGACTTCTGGGTAAAAGGAGTTGTAACAGTTTATATGCCAAATCTCCAATAATGAAATATGTTCACTGCCTTAGTCATGTGTTTAATCAAAATAGATCTGAGATATACATGTATTGTTGTGTACTGTATAAATATGAGTGAAATCTGTTCTCAGCCCAGATTAAAATATTTTTACAACATGGTTGTTTTAGATAAACCTCAAAACAAATTCTTACATTCAATAGATTTTTGACTCTGTAGTTTAATCAATGTATTTCTTTTAATAATCTGTAAATTCCTAAATAAACGCCCCTGTTTAATTAAACCTGTATTTGTTTTAGATTACATAACTTTGTGATTCATTGTAAATGTTGTAATAATCCTTCAATTTATATCCAATATTTATGAATATCAGTCTAATAATAATTCAATAAAAAAAACTGTAAATGTAATTCACCTGGGACATTTATTAGGCATTATTTGATAGGGATAATGTTTAATGCGTCCATTCAGTATTGTTTTATGTACATTTTTTGTATTGAAGGAGTTATTTACAATATTATTGCATTGATTGATTGATCTTTCATGTACATCTTGGGAAAATTATGTTCTAACAAGATTTAAGTACAATTTCATCACAGATATTTTTCTTGTTGTTATTAATAATGTTTAATTATCTATATTTAGTTAGTCTGATAGTGCCAATTTTTGCTGTTGTTTAAATATAGATCTGTATGTAATGTGTTGTGACATACAGGAATATAATCTACTAAAATAGAGAAGCTATGTAGATATTATGAATAGTCGATTCTCGTTATGGCGACATCCGTAAAGACAAATTTTTTTTATGCCCCGATTTTTTCCTTCTTTAAGTGTATAAAATCCTGTTGTGATGATGAATTTTGCTCATATTTTTTCTTTGTGTCAAGCTAAGTTTGAAGTCGGAATGAACAATTTCACATCTAATCTGTGTTGTTTATTACGAAGTCAGACAATATGCCCTTGCACAAATGTTTGCAGCACCTCACTGACCGTACAACCTGTCAGATTTAATTTTGAATCAATAACATCAGGGTAAATATCGCAAATAAGTCATTCTTACATCCCACAGGAATTATCATGAATAAGTGATTCTAATGATGACCAAAATGGCTAATACAATATTATTTATCTTACGTTTATGTAGAATTTTTGTTTGTATTTTTCTGGCCTGAAAAAATCGACATAACGAGATTTGACTGAAGTTATGATTATACAGTGACTCCATAATTTGATTTTACATCATTTTGCCTGATGTTCATGCTTTTCTTATGCTTGTGAGAACAAGAAAAAGCATTGTGCCTTTTTATCATGATCACAGTACAATTACCCATCTGCTAATTCAAACTTTTTTCTTTCAGAAGCTGACCTCTTGTCCACAATGTCAATGTTGCATCTGTCAAATATCCATTTCCCAACATTGCATGGTTTTAATGTATGTTCACAGATATACGTGTATACAAAAAAATTGAGTATATTTTTCAGATTTTTTTTTATTTGTTTTGATACAATCTGACAAACAATGTTTTGCTGTGATTAATTTTGTGTCAACACAGAAAACATATTGTGATATTAAGATAGTGTCTTTTTTTAATTTATTTTTATATGAATATAGCTGTGATATTTTCTTTTATTTTTACACAGAGTATCTTCCCATACTTTGATGTTGTTTGAAATTGTACTTAAAATGAAGAATAAAACAGATAATTTAAATTCATTGTTGTTCTTTATAATTTATTGTGTGTGTTTACGCTTTCATAATTTAATAACTTTTAGAACAACCCTTGTTATACTGATTTTATTATTCAAGTTATACCAAGATATTATCTAACTCAAAACATGCTGTGGATGAAGAAAATGTCTAGTACTGCCCTATTTTGTAAATGCGGGTATTTACAAGGGAGGTAACTTTTTCAAAATGTATGGTCTGAAATTGAGTTGTCTCCCTTAGATTAAAATTGTATTATGGGCACAATACAAGAGACTTTATAAACATTAGTGTGAACTGTTTTTAATGTATAAATAAATGCATCAATATGTAAAAAATGTTACAAGATGTTTCAGTTCGTAGATTATGATACCAAATGTATGAATATTTTCTATCATTTGAATTTTGAAATAATCAGTGTGACAGCTGTCATTGTCCATTTTTTTTATGTAGGTAAACCATGATAAATCAACTACTACCACCGTATTTAAAGTGAAGTTTTCTCCCTTTGTATATATGTTAAGAATTCTGAAGACAATGATATGTTATTCTGCAACATATAATGTTTTAGTGATAAGACTGGTGTCTACAAACCTTGACAAATTTTACTTCAAACATTATTATTTTATTCTTTGAAGCTTTATAGAAAACCGACAAACAGACTTGGTCTAGTATTTCATGAGGAATCAATTTTGAACTGACGGTTAGAATGATAACATTCTATGTTGTATTCCACTGTAAACGAGACATTGTTGTCACATGTTGGCAATAGATGATATACACATCACGCAAACATTACATAAGAAAAAAATCGGAATTTGTCAGAACTATCATCATATCTCATTAAAAGGGCCATCATTAAAAATCGTTGGTTTGCAGACACTAGTCCAACTTATTCAAAAATCCCTGAACACCAAAGAATGTTTCGCAATTTTGACACAAAGATTGTGAATATACACCAATTATGTAAAGTGTGCTTTATTTTTTTAATGTAGAATGACACAAATAATAAGAGTTTTATAAATGAAAAATGAGGATTTAATGAATAAATAAATTATTGATGAATTTTGATAAAAAAAATTGTATGAAGTATGTATAAACATGTAAGAAACAGATTTCTTTTTTAGTATAAGCTTCAGAAACACTTGAATACTCACAATCAATTATAACAATATTTTTCTTTTGATCATTTTATCATACAAGTTAATCAACCAAGATTTGGTACAAAACTGCTGTAACTTCTTGTTATTGCTCCATACAAAACTAATATAATTTTATGTCTGTTCTTGGATTATGTGTCTACCGTCATAAAAATGAAATGAATAAGTTTGATTCATTAAAAAGCGTTTCCTTATTTATAATTGAACTTTCATTTCCTTGTATTAAAATTGACCACATACATCAGATTTTCCTGACTTCCACGATATTAAAGTCGCCATCAAAATTCACTCCTCCCTTTAAAAATGCAATTGAAATATTGTACAATTTCCCTGACATACAGTTAGAGGAGTGTACATATAAGACAAATATTTGTCCACTTGTAGCCACTATACAGCAGTTGTTTTTTGAAAATGCGTCACCTTCAAGTTTTTTTTCATCATGCAGTTCATAGAAATGTCTTTCAAAGATATTTTAAAATTACGAATACTAGGCTGGTGCTCAAAAGCAATGTACCTGGTTAAATACTTTCCTGTTTATGTCCGATAACTGTGAATGCTCTGTTAAACTCTTATTTTAAAACCACCCTTGAAACATTTGACCTTAATGTTGAGGTGGCCATGTTTTCAAGTTGACTCTTAGAGGAAATGTTTAAAACTTACTGAAAATAAGTGGTTGTTATAATGACATGGTTTTATTTTTGAAGTCGTAGCTGAGTGATGTTTTGCTGTAACTGTGAACACTCGATGCCTGGTTATAGTACATGTATGTATATTCTAATACATGTAAGAATTGTATTGTACTATTGTTCTTCCATGACAATAGCTTTGTATCGCTAAGAGATGACACTTCAAAATTCAGTAAGTCAGCAATAATTGGTTTCATGAAGATTCAACCACAGAGGATTTCAAGTAGAAATATTTGTGGCTTACATCATTGCAGCAAAAACAGTAATTCTCATTAATTGATGTTTAATCACCCAATCACTATGTTGATGTACTTATTTTTTGTTCCTGAATAAATGATGGCAGTGAACAGAATTTGTTTTCTCATCCTTTGATGGAGTACATTTGTCACTCAGTGTATTTAGTGTGTTGTGCTAACATGTTCTGATTTACAACTTCACAATGCTAAGATTGCATTGATATTACTGTCGATAATACAAGCTTAAAACTAATGGAGTAAAAAAGACATAATTCAGAAGTCAAGTTTTATAATTTTATTAACCCCATGAGGTATGAGGTTTGCACGATAACTTTATAATAATATAATAATGAAGAAGACCAGTCTAGCTGGCTTATACAAAAGCGAAACAATCAGAAACCAGTTTTAATTGTGATAAAACAAATTCTAGAATATCTAATAAATAATACTAACAAAACATAATCGATAATTTAACTCAGAAATTAATCAAAAAAGGTTTATGAAATGAAATTCTTAGTGATAAAAATATGAAGGTTTGAGTGAATATTTTCAGTAATTCTAATTTAACTGAATGAATACAAACTTTAAAACTGGGTTCTGATGTAAACAAGAGTGTGAAGATGGCACAATGACTACAAAATATCGCAATATTGACTAGTACCGCAGAAAATTAGTACAACATTTCACAAGAACGAGGAGAAAATAGAAGCACCAAAAAATAACAATAAAAAATAAACAATTAAATTAACACAAACAACTATACAAAATCAACACAATAAAACTATAAGAATAATGATACAAAACAAAGCTTCATTCACATAGATGATTTTCTTTTATTCAACAGATTGAAATTAAAACCAAAGCCTGCTTGGCAGAATTATATGCAAAGAATTTTAGGAAAAATAAACAGAAAATAATCGACAGAAAAATAATTAAAGATACTAAATAAAGAAATACTCTGATTAAATATAGTTGTGTAACTGTTAAGCTATTCTACTATTTGAAATATGCACGTGAATGCACGTGAAACACGATACGACCAAGAATGATCTACTGCTCTTTGAAACGGGCCAATTGAAGTCTTTCGACATGTTTTTGAACACATGTAATTGCACAAAATATCTAGTTGGTTTGATTATTTTTTCGATGGCTTGAAAAAGATGAAATTAATGAACAATCACCAGAGCTAAGTAATTTTATAACAATAAATGTAAGTATTAATTTCTTTGGCAAATAATACATATACAGCACTTACTGCTATAAAAGCATTTCTAGGAATACAATATAATATCAGGATAAAATCAAAAGCGTAGAAAAATAAAAAGAGCACTTAAAATGATTTTTAGCACAAAATATTCACATTTTATGGTGAAAAATAAGTGCAGTCGTTTGTTTATAATATTTTTTTTTGATAAATTGTAATATCATTTGCAATACAAAAATATGATTTTACCTATTCTATAATATCTATAAACAAACATAAAATAGTTTGTGATCAATGTTTTGGCAGTATTTAACAATATATATTTGATTTTAATCATAAAATAAAATATCTAAACACCAACCAACCTTCGCATGACCTGTGACAATGTTTTACATACATATATATTGGTCTCAATACACTAACAATGTATTTGGAATAAAAATGTACACCTCAACACCTCCCTGTATGGGCCACATGGGGCGACCAGCACCCACTATTGGTTCCCGTAGGGTAGACATTGCAACAAAACACTGAACCAGTCAGCCTACAGATGCCTTCTGTAGTAACAAAAAATGGAAGGTTTTTCCAATACAATATCACACAAAATGGTAAGACAATATTTCAAATTATTATTACACAACAATTTTACGTGAAAACAAGTCTTAATAACCATCTGTCAGTATGGAAAAAACCTCAACATATCTACCCAAGCGCCAAAATGATACGGACTTCATTATTAGCCATTCTGAATACTTCAGATGCTTACAGGTAAACAGTTCACAAGTGCCTCTTCATGTGGAGAGACAAATGGTCACTTCTAGAGAAAGCACGCTCACAGAGATGGCACTGGAATGGACGATCACCGGTATGTTTACGGTAATGACGAGTAAGTTCATCAGATCGGGCAAACTTCCAGCCACAACCTTTCCATGTACAACAATATGGCTTCTCACCAGTATGTGTGCGTAGATGAGCCTTCAAGTGTGAACTTTTTGTGTAGGTCTTATTACAGCCCGGATGAGAACAAGTGTGAGTAGTTTGGCGCTTGCGTCCCCATGTGCGGCGACCACGTTTCTTAGGTTGAACCATGGCGGGATCCATAATACTCTGAGGCAACAGTAAGTCGACAAACTGTTGAGGTGAAGAAGGTGGCGTTACCATATGTGGTGGTAGCTGAGTCATATGACCATGTTGTCCAAGTTTAGGCATCATATGCTGAGACAGGAGGTATTGTTGAAACTGCTGATTCAGATGATGTTGCTGATGAGGATATGGTGGCAAAGCTGTGTGAGATGACCTCATTTGCTGTAGCGCAGGCATATTCGGGTGACACTTAGAAGCATTGTCCTGGTACAGTTCTGGAGATGATGGTGGTGACAACTGACTCTGAGGAATGTTCATAGAATAATGCATCGGGGCTTGAGTAGCTGCAGTATTACACTCCTGATGTGGCATAGGAGATGCAGTGAAGTTCAGTTTTTGATTGAATGAGGCACAAGAATTTGACACAGCAGTATTCTCCTGTTTTGGAATTACATGTCCGAAGTCCATTTTATTTGTTTCAGCTTCCAAATAATTGTTAGGTGTAGCATCAACAACAGCTTTAGAGAAGTTTTCATATTTGATATCAGGTATGTCCAAAAAGCTTGAACTAAAATCGGGAAGTGAGTTGTCTACACCAGGCTCCTGTTTCACTTTCATGTTGTTGTCATTCTCATACAGCGATATATTGTTATTGTCCATTGTGTTTGAAAGAATAAAGTCAAAATCCAATAGATCGTCATACAACTCCTGATTCACACAACCCGCTGGAGCTGGTGATCCCGTGCTGCTAATGGGACTATTGCACGAGTAATTTGATGATGGCGATGACGGCGAATTGGCGGGTGATACCGGACTTCCTGGAAAACCGGATTTCAGCCGTTCAAAGTTCTGGAGAATTCCAGCTTCAAACTGTTGTGGCTCGTTGTACAAACACTTCTCAAATTCTTGTAAAGCCTAAAAATACACAAGTAACAAATAACGTAAGTTCACTGTAACTTAACGTAAGATTAACTGCGAGTATTACACACGCTGTCTGAATTATGTACAGTACCTGTAGTACGTGCGCATCAATTCGGCGCAGCTTGCGTCAATGTGCACAAACACGAAATGATATCATTATAAGAAGCTCGTTAAGCAAGTCAATTTATTCAGGACATCTTGATCCTAATGTTTGCGAGATACTTTAAAATCCGTCACGATCAAACAAACTTGAGATAAGACTTCAAACTCTGAATTAATTATGACGCGTCGGGCATCATGTATCTTCAAAGCTTTATCGGCGAGAAATACTAGACATTCCGAAACTATCTACCATCAATTATTTACGGTGAAGTGATTGGTTCAAAGCATTTAAAACAAA
This sequence comes from Lutraria rhynchaena, assembly GCA_008271625.1. NCBI lineage: Eukaryota > Metazoa > Mollusca > Bivalvia > Venerida > Mactridae > Lutraria > Lutraria rhynchaena. The sequence goes on along the minus strand of VIBL01000006.1, from coordinate 1,830,275 downwards.
AAAAGAAGAAATCAGATCATTAACATTGAACGAATTTCGAATGTGAAAATAAGCGCTCAAGTGGGGCGCAACGTGCATTCGTGAAATGCGCATGAATTAAAGCGGAATAAGAGTTTTATCTTGATATTCAAACCCACATCAAAGGAAATAAAAAGAATCAGATGAAATGCGCTAATTTAAATCTTCTTTTTTGTATCAAAAGAGAAATAAACGTCCAATACCACTAAATGACTGAATACTAATGTAAATGGTACAGATCTACTAAAAATAAAATAGTATACATAGTAGTATGCAATATGTATTTTATAAACGAAATAAGTTTGCATATTTTAACTAAGTGCAGTTCATTATGAGAGCTTTTAAGTCAATTTTATCAAAAGTAGAAGTTTGCAAATATGTTTAAATCACAAGTATGAAGTTAATTACGTAATTAAAATATAGTAATACATACCTCATTAACGTCGAGAACATTGCCCGTATCTCCAATCAATGTATCCAACATTTTTCAAAACTAAGTAAATTCGATGACAAATATAAACAAAAAAAACAATCAATTGTAGACAATTTGCATAAGTTGAGCTAGTCAGAAAATTATTTAATCATGTGTCTGCACACACTGCGATTCTAAAACAAATTGAGTAAGATGAATATTGTACAATATAATAACACTGTATGTATCAGCCAATCAGCGCGCGCCAGTTATTTATAGATCGTATATATATCGCGTTTTACATACAGGTAGTATTCAGTATTGCACAGGCCACTGTTGGACGTGAGTGGGAACAAAATACCGCCAAATGATTACTCATTACATCGCACACGTATATATGACTTGTCGGTTTTTTTGCTTGCATGATCACCATGTAAACAAATACGATGTGATGTAATGTATATTTACGCAACAATGAAGGTTTAACTAACCGAAAGTTCACTCATGCTAACTAAAAGTCAGGACGTTTAGTTTTAAATCAAAATCTAGAATGTGGTCAGATGTAAACTTGTATTATTAATTCCGAACGCTGTAACAGTGTATAGAATACATATTCAACAATAAAAAACATTGCGATACAAATGATTCTTTTTAAACTGCTTTGTTACTATATATATATATTAAGTTATATTCAGCGAAGAAAGTTTAAATTCGGAAATGTTGAGCGTAATTTTGTAATATTTTCATGATATTTCGCAGTTTTTGTGGTCGAAATGTTAATGAAAATATATAAGTCACTTTTTTTCATAATTACAAATGTAAAAGAAATCGCGCATTTTGTCATTCACAAATGTTCGTGAATCAGACCCGAATTATATTTATAAATGAAATATTTATATTATTTTAAATAAAGGGATATTGTTCATGTTCAAAGAAAACTATGTATTATTTGCTGTTTCAATCGCTCGCTTTTTGTTGTTTTGTTGTGCATGTATAACCGTATAAAAACTAGGGAGTTTCATGGGAGTAAATGTTTATTTACCGAAATTGTTTTCTATCTTCATGTACATGATATGAGCGAATAAAGGTATTTAACTTGACTTGTAAATCGAAGTATAATATTTGTTTATCTCATAGGTGCATAAAATAAGCGCGCGAAGACTCCGGTTGGTTTTATGTTACTCGAACGAATGATAAAAAGAATGTCGCAATGGGCATCCTTAAACAATTATTGGCTTGCAACTACTCGACCGACTCATTCAAATCCTCATTTTTTCAGCGATTTTAACGAAAGATTTTTTTTCGTAATATGTTCCAGCTTTCCTCTTTCAGAACAAGCATGTGTTACCAAAAATATATACCTACCTACCTACCCACTGCTAAAAATTTGGGCCGTGTAACTGCAAATCAATATTTTTAAGGATTGTATAACTATTACATGTAGTTGTTTTTCGAAGATGTACAAACATGTGAATTATCTAAAATACATACACGAATAAGATGAATACTATATTGTTTTCACACGCTGCTATTCAAAATATACCTCACGGAATGTATGTCTGTTGTAAGTCTTCACATTACTCATCATATAGCAAACTGCCGTGTACTTTTACGTACAAATAGGTTCTATACACGATTTTGATAATTACGATCTGATTCGAACATAAAAAATACGTCAGTACAAAGCTGTGTATTTTTTTTGTTTGCTTTCTCGCATTTTGGGAATAAAATAATGTATTTTTGTAAATATAAACTAAGATTTTTTTTATCAGATTTCCGATTCAAAAGTCTCGTAAAAGTTAGTCACACAAGTCTGTTAATGTACAAGTAATTTATTTTTTAAGAACCGGAATGTAGAGTCTATTCATTTTATCCGGGGTTATAAACTAGTACACACGAGCTAGATTTATTTCTGACTCGCATTAAATCGTTTGAGTAATACTGATCACGAATAACGAATTTCAAAATATTGGGATTATTGACAAATAGTCACTGTTCAATGAAAATAAAATGATTAGGCCTATGTAAATCGTGTCTATATTGAATAGAATTACAGACTATGACAATGACTAGTCTTAAACATAATAAGTGAGTTTATGTAACTACATGTATATAACTTACGGTAAAAAAACACTGGACTATTTTTTATATTAGAACAAAAACGCGATACGGAAAATTTATCGATGCGCCACTTTTCATGGTACAAATGTACAATATATTTCGTTGCAAGAATAAGGTATATTTTAGGCCACGAAAAAAGAAACTAAACTGATGATAAATACAGAAAATAGCACCAAAAATGTACAGTAATTAGATACAAAATTATCATCAGAGGAAATACTAAACTACCTAGGTCCTACGAGACTGTCCACATGGTAACTACTTGTGGCGGGCGAGAATGCAATGAAGTTATCTGAAAATTGTCGCGAACAATTACAAATAAGTTTCTTTCAAATTACACTCGTGATAAGAAAAAAATTTATCCAGTTTCTCGCACAATTATCATCCTGTGGTAATTTAAAGGTACGAGGACATGTACACTCAGGGGCGGTACGGTTCAAGATATTAGCTTAAAGGGGTGCTTATTTTCTGTGTTAGTAATTCGTTCCTCGGTAACTTACAATTTTATTAAGTCTAATAAACAAATCTTTTATCACGCACGTTTGTTTCCAAAAATTACGAGCACATGTTCACTATTATTATTTACATTAAAAATGTATAATAAACACTTTCGACAGCAATGTAGTAGGATTTTATTTATTTCTATACATCAGAAAATGGCTGCTTTTTCAAAATAAGGTTACAATCAACAATATTTACCTATTTCCTATCATCATGATCATCATGATTATATTATTTTTGTATTCTCTCGTATAATTGAAACTGTTACCACTCATGTTGAAACAAGTGCGTAGCTGTTAAATGTCCTTAATAACTCATTGTATAAATTGAGTATGAATTAATTAAAAAAAAATTATATTCATTAATTTCATGATTTAATTCAATTAAAATATTCCTTTTAGAATGTATCATTTTGACGGACATTCTTTAAATGTAATATTCAAATAATAACGTCTAATTTGCAATAATTATTTTACGAAATTAATAGCATATGAACAAACTTTCATGAATGAATAACATGAATGTTTTTTTTTCAAATTTCAAGAGTCGCTCACTTTTGGGAAGCATGTTATGAATGTACACCGAAAGACTTTTGGAACGTCATATTCATATATCCAGTTAATGTGTTGTCCACGCCCATTGTTACATTAAACATCAGTATCTGAGTATCTGAGGCGCTTTTCAGTGTTTTTAAGCGTACATCCATGAGTTATTTAGCAATGTTGTGGGGGCATTTGACAAACTCTACAAGGTGACATCAAAACGTAATGAATGATGACTTATACTGTAGTAGGCATCGTGGTCTAGAGGTAGAACGCCAGACCTCTGATCCGAAGGTCTTCATTTCGAATCCCGGCTTTTACGGTTTTGGTTCATGTACTTCACAATCCCATTTTTCGGACGCAGTTCTGGTGTAGTGTCCAGGAAGGGGACTCGAGCGTGATTAATATAAGAAAAATTGCTTGTTTCGCAATCGAGCTAAAATAAATTAGTATAAAAACTAAAGTAGACACCATACTGCAGACGACAACAAAAGCCGGACACACACGTAAATAAAATTCCTAATTGATGAAAACAAACATTGCTATGCAATTCATTATGTACAGCCAAAATTAGTGTTAATTTCGAGTAAACAATATCACGAGGCGTGCCGGCAACTTAAATACTTGTAAACAAGCCAACACGGGAAACGATTTTATTGAAGACTTAACGGCGGTCACTGCTTTTTAAAGTCGTGAGTTTTAGTCCTTGAAAGATCAGTGTGATGTCTCCTTATAAGACTTACAACATAAGTGCTATTAAAAGTAATAAAAAAGTAGTCATATTATTCTAGGACTTTGAAATGCTATTTATTGTAAAACTAATATTCATCTTTTTTCACTGGGTTTAAGAGTTTTCAACAATCTTTCAGTTACCGTATATACGGCGAACGGTTCACCTAACCAGTTTTCCTGGACTGTATACTAACTAGTATTGACTTACCCTTCCACAAGGAGCTGGCAACTTCTGCATATATGGAGGAAAACGACATTTTCGTCAAATTTTCATAGATGGGTATGACCTACCACGACCTGGATTTGCAGCCGGGTCGCCGAGTTACAAGTCCAGCGCACTAACCACTGGACCTCGATCGCAGCTGCGAGGTGTTGTGTACGTTTACTGCCACTGGGTTGCGGTTCATCAGAGAATAATATCATACATTTATTCATACTTGTAATAAAAATTCTTAAAGGGTTTTCTAATCTTACATATTAAAATGGGAGGAATCTCATATTAAAATGTGTTATATATTCCAAGCAAAAGTGGCTTTGACGAATTCAAATCAAATTCAAGTTGACCATTGTATTGTTGTACACATGTAGTTGAGTTTCAAGTTATTTTCTGTTCTAAATTTCAACATTTGACAACTCCAGTTTAATTATCCAATTACAAAGATCGAGGGGGTCGGCTAATAAATGATGTCAAACTATCTTGCTTAATAAAGTATTGTTCACACCCAACTCTTTACCAGTAAGTGCCATTTAATTATTAATCAAACCATTCGAAATCAGAAATATTTTCGCACGCTCCTGTACATTTGTTTAGCCGAATATATATTAAAAATAAAGAATTTCATCCGTGAATCACTGTATAACGTATTATTTTCCCATCATCCGTTTAAGTGAGGCAATAATTCACGTTCCTGACTTCCTTGTAGTATTAATATCGTGTCACCCGTCATCACGCCACTCACAAGAAAAAAAAACACTTCGATACCATGAATAATTTGATTTTTTTCAATTATTTTGATGTAACAATAACCACCGTACGTACTTCTATCACTGAAAAATGCTGCACAGTGAAACCCGTGTTTGCAGCCACCTCCGAATAAAGGCCATCATGTGAATAAAGGCCATTCTTTGAAAAACATTGATTATTTAGAACAAACTAACCTCTAAACAATGGTCATCTGTCAATGAAGGCCAAATTTTTCTTTTCTTCCCCAATGGTGGCCATTGTTTACAGGTTCGGCTGTACGTACAAGGAAGTCACATAAACGTTGATAGTTAAATCCAATATTCATATCGCATGTAGACAATTCAGAATAAACATGAATAAACATTTTTCCTTTATTCTGTAATGCTCGGAGACTTGGTAGTGGTTTGCGTCCCTCGAATATTCAAAAAAGTTTCCCGGGATCTGTGATTTAAGCCCACATATCGACACCCAGGGCAATTCCTCAGACAAGGACAAAATGGTCATTTTTCACATTACCGTAAAACCTCAAATAGTGACCACCTCAATATTACGACCATCTTTTGTTTTGTCAGAAAATAAGTGGTCGTTGTGACAAGGTGTTCATTATATTGAGGTGGTCGCTATTTGAGGTTTTATTGTGGTTCGAAAATCTAGGAACGTCAGTAATACATAATCTACAGTTACACATAATCTATGATATTTTTAAAAAAATAAATATTTGCATGAAATCATACATGATAAAAACACACAAAGAGAGAGTCCCTCACAGTGCTTTGATTTTACGACTGTTACATTTTACGACTACGGAAGTTATGCGATACATTTGTTTGGTACGTAAGGAGAACAGAATGTTATTTATCTGCATGATATCACAACCTAAATAGTTACATGCATGAACTCGACTTCTTCCTGATCAAAGTCGGCGTCATGTCTTTAATAATCAGACCAACACCTGTACCAGCATGCTGTAGCATCAAGCTGGTCTTAGATGCGATTATCACACCACCTATAATATTCCTGCGTGTGCCAATTTAGTCAAAAGTCGCGTGAGGTTTAGGTACAAATATGCCGGACCCGGAAAACCGGACCAATTCCAGACTGGATCAAAAGTCTGGTTTTCTGAAATTTCGGAAGAGAAAAAGATGGGACTTGAAAAATCGTCCGAATTTCAGAGAATAGAGCTGGGTTTTCAGGAAGACCGGTGTTCAGGGGTTATATTGTATGTATAAGACAGACCACCCCACGTTCACGCCTCCATTGAATCATCACCCCACCAGGAAAATTACGCGTGTTTCATGTTATATTGAATTATAAGAATTCCATTACTAAATGAATTTGCATTTTGTATGCAATAAAACTCTTTATGTCAACATGCATTTCCAACATGTCGTAATATTTCTGATTTTAAACACAAAGAGTAACATTTGATATAAAAATGTGAACGAGAAAGTTTTGACACGCCAAGAAAATTGCGCTAAATACAAAATAGGAATCAGATATCCCGATGTTAATTTGCATTCGTTTAACAAAATACTTATTTTGACAACTTCTTTCTGTGGAGTTTTGTTATCATAAATGATTATCATATTTGAATAATGCTCCAAAAAACTCATGAACAGGGTCAGTACAGTTTAACGTCTGTTACCTGAAACGGCTGCAGTTTTATTTAGTCACAATCGCAACTGTTGTGCCCGACAAAAAACCAAGAAGTATAACCCCGTGTAATAAGTTAATTTCATATCTTGATTTCCCATGATTTCTAAATTTAGCGCCCTATAAATACTAGAGTCGATTTCGAGATGTCGAGCAGACGAGAAGAAATCGTGGTCGGAGTAACATCACTGTATGTAAGACGTAATATACAGGTTTATATACTTAGTGTGTTATTAAATCGTTGATATAACATCAGCCTGAACCGTCTCTTACTTACACTACGTACTAAGCGTTCTGAATATCAACACATTAAATATAATTAGGCTTTCATAACTTTTTCAACATTCATGGCCGGTATTGAAAGTAAAGTTTACGCAATTAGTCTAATTAATTTCATTTGTATAGATAGAACAAACAGTCTTCACATTAATTAACCTTGCTGTTAATTGCTTCTTTAGATTTGTCAGTTAAAGGATAACATTGTGTATCCCGTGAAGTAAGTCTGAATTAAGCTGTCAAAGTTTGTTTTCTTCTTTGCAGATAAATATAAAAGATGAGCTTCATTTGTCTCTTTACCTCACTAACTCAGGCTTGTACAAAAGTTAAATTGCATTTTAATAACAGTTTTTGTTCCATTGGACATTTAAATCGTAACATTTCTATAAAGAAGTGCGTCAGAGCTGTATTTTGATACAGAAAATTTGTCCAACAATCGTCACAGATAATAACCACAAATTATGAAAATTATATTTGCAGCGCTTGTTAAGATAATTTGATAAACATATTTTCAACAGAATTCCAAATTTTTAATCATCTTAATCGAAAGGTTGGAAAATTTACGGACAAAATCTAGAACGGTATAATAGAGGTCAAATGATCAAAGGTATCGTTAATATCAATTCAGTTTCAATAAAAGGGCCGTTCCGTTACTGTGTATTTAAAAATCCCTTTTCAGTGAAAAAAATGTGAAAAAAGTGTTCTTGCTATGACGTCAGAATTTCGAGAAAAAAATCGACATTTCGTTTGTTAAAATTGTAATACAGGAATGTGAGAATTTTTAAATTATGCAAAACGAGCAAGTAATGATTGGATAAGAGTTAATGTAATACTATTTTACTAAACACCACAATAAATGCACTGATTGAACCTAGTTTTACATAATGAACCTACGCTTAGTTACTAAGTACACGCTCAATCATTTTAGTTCTTGTTTCGAGTGTTAATTTTAAAAAAGAAAAAATCTCTCCATATCTTAAATTTCCTCGTGATTTGGGATTGTTTATAAAAATACGACAACTAATCGCCTAGCCATTTCGGCTAGCTTTGCGTTCCCTCAAAAATACCTTGGCCTACACCCTGAATTTAAAATGGCCACCGTGCGACGGCGCTTAATTTCCGGCGATTTTGAAACCTATAAGACATTGAAGGAAATAGAGACGAACTTGTAATCCCTGTATCGACTACTACATGTACAAGATATGTCTGCATGCTAGACCTTACTCATGCAATTACATCGTACTAATATGACATTGCATTAAATACAAGGAAATACTCGCATGTACAAACACACTTCGACGAATATTTTATGAAACCGCCATTACTAAATGACACGAGCATGCTAATAAATGATTTCTGTGAGAGCTGTTTATAATGGTTCACATTCTTCAGAAGAACGATCCTTTACTGAACATACATCAACCCAGACGAATTTATCTCGTGGAAATTTACGCAAGTTTCTCAAAAATTGTACACTCCTAAGTCAAAAAAACTTAAGTCTTAAGGACATTACAAAATTGCTGAATCGCCAAAATATCATTGTGTGTATGTTTCTATGTAGATATGTGTTGTATTGTGAAAGCTGTCATAATTACAGTGATTTATGAATGAGTTCAATAATGTGCATTATAAAAATATATATATTAAACAAATATGGATATACTTAAAGTAATTTACGTAAGCCCTCTACAAGTTGGGTTCCACTCATGCTCGTGTGTCAACGGTATACAACGCGCCGTAAATTTAATTGCAGAACTTATGAATCATATAGTTCGTCTTTTCATTCATAGTTCATGAAGTTCGTCATTTGAACGTGCGTAGTTTCCGGTTTTGACCGCGCGAGCGTTTGTCTGGATGTAACGGTATAATGCAGACTAAACTAACAACACGTATGTAGATTCTACCACTTCATGGTAAGAGAAATCTTTCGAGGATGGTCAATATTATGAAAAAAAAAAAAACAAATCATTCATCTGAGCAGATTTGTTTTACTATGAATTTATCTTAAACTGTTATTAATTATTATTATTAATTATTAGATAACTAAATATATATGTATATACTGCTTTGTACAATGTGTACTGAAGCGCATATTTGCCTGTTGTATAATTATGCAGTCTAATCCGTGTTTGCGACCACCTCCGAATAAAGGCCATTTTGTCAATAAAGGCGCATTTGGTATTTCCCAAGGGTGACCTTTATGCACAGGTTTGACGGCATCTAAATATCTATGTTTTAACGTATATAATAAAATAAACTCTTTCTTTAATGGGAACCGGAAGCTAACGAACTACATAAGAACATATACATTTAACCCTTGTACAACCGGCCCCTGTGAATAACGACCACATGTGTACATTCAATACGCGCTTAATATATAAAAGACCAGAAGAACTGTTCAATAGTGACCAGCTGTGCATAAAGGTCATCCAGTCAAACCACTGTTTGAAGTCACCTCCGAATAAAGGCCACCTTTTGAATAAAGGCCATTATTTGAAAACCCATCAATGATTATTTAGAACAAGCTAACCTCTGAATAAAGACCGTCTGTCAGTAAAGGCCACATTTTGTGTTTCCAAAGGGTGACCATGCAGCCCCTGAACCCTTTAATAGTTACTCAGCATTTTACCATCCAGTGTGACATTGTTTCAACTTGTTAAATGACTGACGGATTGTTTGGTGTAGCAATTAAAGAATTTGAATTATTTATCAAACAATTATACGTTTATCAGTATACAAAAACATCTGATAGTCACATATTTCATTGTTGACCTGACCTATAGGCCTATATACTTACACACTACAATAGCACACTGTTTCACTAAACGAAATTGATCTTAATTTAACAGTAATGTGTGTATTCTCACGTTTAAATTTTAAAAATGCCTGTTAATGTTTGAAATAATTTCAACTTGGGAAAATTGTTCTGCGTTACATTTCTGAAATTCTATCAACTGCGCATAAATCAACTAGGAAAAATAAAATATGTACAAGTAGTTGTACTTTGATTATGATAATGAGTTTGCTGTATTTTGCATCTGTTAAAAACGAACATAAATTAGTACAGTCTAACCTGTGTTTGCAGCCTCCTCCGAAAAAGGCCACCCTGTGAATAAATATAAGAATAGCAACAATTGGAATACTGATACAGTCAAACTTGTGAATATAGGCCACCCTTGGGAAAGACAAAATGTGGCGTTTATTAACAGATGACCTTTACTCGGAGGTCAGGTTGTTCTAAATAATCAGTGACGTAAGAATGACCTTTATTCGCAGAGTGGTCTTTATTAAGAGGTGGCTTCAAACACAGGTTTGACAATATCTCGAAAATGTGTTCTATTACTTACAAAATGTATTTTAATTTGATTAAATTATTGAGTTGAAAAATAATAATGGCGTACAGATTATTATGTTAAAACTGACATCTTAGATTTACCTGACCCGTAATCATTCACTTTCCATACACTACACAGAGCATCTACAAATCCATATGCCATTTATGGATTGGGATTAACCCTATTTAGGATAAATCTACAAGCAGGTACATATGATCTTTGTAAAGAGCTCATTGGTATGAAAAAATGGTACCGTAATTTCAATATTGCCAAAAATTACGGGGTTGTAGAGAAAAACGTTATGTTGAGGGGTTTTCGAACATAATACGCGCGTTCTTTGGAGGCAAAACAACACATAGAAATTAATTATTTAATAGTTTAATAACAACGTGGTTTGTTGAGTAATTTCGTACGATTAATATAATATTAGTACAGATAGTATTATCACAGTACATATTTTAAATTTCAATTTATCTCAGATCATCAGATGCTGTGTCGACATATCATGTCAGAAATGAACGAAAAATGTTCGGGGTATCTTTCTTATATACTGATTTAAAAATAGAATTTCATTGTTAATTGTCGGATACGGAAGATGAGGATTTTAAACAGTCTCCTTTTACGTCATCAAGCCATAAAGAGGTGTCGTCTGAATGATGTAGCTCAAACACTCAAATTAGTGTTTATTTATCGTGACTTACAATTTACGAAAATACGCTTTCCCACATATTACAGCATTTCTATGGTTACGGAATGTTTTTAGGATAATTTAGCAAAACTTAATCTGTGGTTTTGAATTTTTTATCGGGACATCAAACGAACCCCATCATAAGTGAACGTAAACGATCATTCCTATGTTACTAATGTGTGAATTTGTAAACATCGCGCAGACATCTCTCGATCATGCAGAACGAACATTATACTCTAATGCATGTTTCTTTATTGTATACCGTATTACCATATACGGTAAACTATTGCGTATAAAACAGGTAATAGTTAGTGCGTTAGTTTACGAAAAATCTTAGGCGGACGCTCACATCCGGAAAGCATCGGGTTTTGCGGTGCATACAAACGATCTAATTATCCCAAATGTAAAATAAACACAATACAGTTGTCTCAAGTACTGTATATGATATGCATGATGATAGAAAAAAATGCACCAACATGCACAATAGATGCGCGCATACACTCTTAATTATAGTGTTAAGGAAATACAAAGCTACATGCTCAGTTCTGCTACATCATCGCGACTTTATTATTTCGTAGAAAAATGAAGTAGATCATATTGCTACCCACCACTTCAGCGTTGAAATAGAATTCATAGGCGTTAGGCCATTTGCATGTTAAATATAAAATTAATTTTAAAACTTTTATTTCAATGATAATAATTTCATTTCTATGACAACTGGGTTTGTAGTGATTCAAGGGAGGTCGTATTTTAATGCATTTCGCAATCAAAATGAAATAAATGATTCATGAGGAAATCAATACAAACGCTGCATTTTGCATATTGCTCTGTCATTTTATGAATGAATCGTAATGCAATAATTTATGTGCGGGAAGGACCGGTTTTAAAGGTAATGCTGAATATATATTATTTATGACGTCATTTCATTCCTATGTTGCCGATTTAATTGTTCAATTGAACACGCACCTGTAATTTGACACGTTAAAAATAATCGAACGTTGAAAGATAAAGTAATCCGAGGTCGTAGCCTTTTTACAGAAAGATAATAAAATCTTCAAGTGTTCGTCGTAATTCAAATCAACAAAACTCACTCCCCCGCGCCCCTAACTAAACATACTAGTCAATGTAAGCTGTGTTGTCACGTGACCTAAAGGTACAAATGTGGTGGTGGATGTTTGCGGTTTATACCCTATATGGTTATTTACGACGTACCTGTACAGACGCTTGACTGCTATCAAATATATCGTTTCACTGAGGCAATCGCTTTTTTTGCTTGTTGCAAACATAATATTTTGTAAACAGTTGTAAACTTGACTTGGAGACGCTGTCGCTGAACACTCAGTGTGGGAGTATTCGCATGGCTAATTTATCAAATTTTACAATCTTCTGTCATATCACTGTGCATGTATTAAGCATGAGCTCGGGTTAACATTATTAACGTTATTTCAACAAAGTTTTTTGCGTAAGTTTCCGTCCCAAAATTTGTTGAATTGCTGAATTGCAAACAAAATGCGCATAACATTTGCACCTGATATTGGCCATACATGCACTTGGTTATGGTCGGCTATCATTTGATTGCCAAATTGCAGAAGTTGATTTCATTTCAATATCAACAACATGAACTGAAAACTTTCTGTTTTAAAATATATCTAAAAATGTAGCGGAAGTCATTTTGAGAAATGAAAATAATTTTAGTGTTTTGCCATGGACGAAAGAGAAAAGTCCTATGACTTAAACTAATGATACCCAAGCCTACATACTTAACTCAATAGGAATGGCAATAGGTCGAATGACATTGAGTTCGAACCGTGGGCGCGGCCATGTTGTTAATGACGTCAAATTTGAATTCAATTATTATCTGAATCCATTCTCACTGAACCATGTAAACTGCTGTTTTGGATGAATTGTGTGAAGATGTCGGCAAAGAACAATTTCTATATTGGTACAAAATCTTGTCACTGTTAACATCAGTGAAATTCTGTTGACAACAGTAACCAGTGTTGTTCATTGTTATATCTACAACCCCGACGGTGTATTTAGGGGTGGGGGGCTTAGCTGGCGTGCGCCCCCTCAAAATCTGGCACGCGTAAGTAAAAAATGTCAATTATGTGCTGATTATAACTACATAAACATGCTACTACTCTAGTCTTTACGCCCCCCCCCACGAACCAAAAATCCTGTACCCACTTCTGAACTCGGTATGCATATGTCTGACTCAGGAATAATACAGGTTAATGACTGGTACAGAATCATGTCACTCATAATATCAATAAAATACAGTGCAACCTTTCCAAAGCAACATCCTTTGGGAGAAGCCAAATTATGTTGTTGTTGTTGTTGAAAGGTTGTTGTTCTACGGAAGTTAAATTTATAGTTAAGTTGTACAGTGGGAAAAAATCATACTGTTGATGAAGGGAGGTTGTTGCTCAAGAGAGGGTCGGTCTAGAGAGGTTGCACTGTAATGTTAAAAACAGGCGCAAAACTAGAAAGGTCAGGAATAAGTTCTATTTATTTAACTTTCATTTCCTTACTCTAGTGAAATAATCATGCGAACATACGCATACCGGGTTGTAGGTACAACAATAGGTAAAACTGGTTGCGTATGTCGGCGGCCTGATTTAAGCACAGTCTGAATGAGTCTGAACGGACTTTAAAAATACTACCATAGTATTACTTCATTATGACAGTACGGACCTGCAAATCTTGACAAGGCAATTGCAGCATTCATTTGTCATATATTGACAATATATTTTTAATATGGCGCGCTCGATCGTCTGCTCGCTATATGAAGTAATTTACGAGTGTCTGTGAGTCGTTTTTATGTGTTTGTAAGATATACTTGATGTTGATATGTCGATGAAAACAGTACTCAACGATTTATATCTTAAATTTGGGACGATGGTACAATATTTTGACATTTTTTTGACATTTTGCGTTTCTTATGAAGACGCGACATGTTTAAAACCATGATTTATGTTACGTTTTTGGTATACGTACATTGAAAGAAACTTTACGGATCCAACAATCGCAAGATCTTTAATCATTTTGAGCACAGATCTATTTTCTTGGAAATTAACATACTGTGTCTGTTGTTTTATTTCGTAAAAATCGCGCCACTTACAAATTAGTCATATAATTGTTCTCATTTGTCACTTCACAAATCACAGAACATGTACATTGTTCATAATATATAATAATGTCATGTCACACACACAATTGTCCACTGTCACCTTTATTTTCAATTTTTAATTACAAGAAAGTAAACATTCTATGCATATACATATCTTAAGAATGTTTAACACCTTGCCAAGATGTAAACAAATAAACAAATAACATAGTTTTCTGTTTACATACCTCGCGACGAACTTCGGCATTTCTAAGTGATTTATATGAACGCTTTCAAGATTGATGGGTTTTCGCGCTCGTGGGCAAATTGTGGACCAAATTCGAAATGAAAAACCCATTTTGTTTTTAATGTAGCGGTACAATTACTGATGAATTGCGCGTTTTCTTCGTCTGACGTAATAATGGGGTATTTGCCTACCTTTTGGATGGTTGAATCGTTTTGTTTGTATAACAGCAAAGGAGTGCTTTTTGAAAAAAAATCTTTAATATTTGCAGACGACATTAAACGTATCTTTCGATACTGAGATTAAAACTGAAAGCGATTATCAGCCGAGTTTGGTTGAGTCATAGTTAAATATGTTCTGAATTTATATACTGAAGAACGGTTTGTTTCCGATAGGGAACGCCATTCATAGTACGAGGATTGGTGCCGAACCCTCACCCTTCTCTTTTCTGACTTTAGATTGTGCGTCATAATTGTTAAGAAAACGTATATTGACCATGATGGCGCAATTCTATGACCTTGCAGACGTGTTCTCAGTCATGGTGTTATCACGCTTTATAAGAATTTGAATCAATCAATCAATCAATCAATCAATCAATCAATCAGGGCCCTTCTTGTAATTATTTCTATTTATTTGATTTAGTACGGTGTAGGTGAACTATATACAATCATTGATTAATCCTAGTGAAATGTTAAGTTGCCGTGGTTACGTAGACAAGTTCTGGTCTGTCAGTATCGTATTTTATGTCAGCTACGTCTTCAATTATTTCCTTTCTATTTCGACTTTTTGTTAATTTGTTTTCCTTATGAGTCTTTTAACGGTAATTATGGCGTGTGTTTTTTTGGAATTCAAGCATTTCGGTCGAGCCGCGACCGTGGTCCAGTGGTTAGTGCGCTGGACTTGTGACCCGGCGATCCGAGTTCAAATCCCAGTCGCGGCAAGCCATACCCTTCTATGAAAATTTGACACATATGTCGATTTTTCTCCATTATGTTAGAATACAGTCCAGGAAAACAGGTTAGGTGAACCGGTCCGATGTATATAACTGAAAAACTGTTGAAAAATGGTTTAAAACCCAGTGAAAAAAACTCGGTCGATATACCCATGTGTTTTTTATAGCACGAGATGAGAGAAAAGAGATCTTTGGAACGTCAAATTCTGTAACGCTGGATAGGGACATGAGAAAGTAATTATGAAGTTAAATTAGTTTGATAAATGACTCTTATATGTCCACGTGTGACAAAAATGTCCTTAAATGATTGTGGGAGAAAAATAAATCATCATCCCCCGTCTGCGTGCTTGCGTTGTCTCTGTGACCAAGTCTAATGACGTCAACACAAGCGTTGCCATGATAACTGCATTCCATTACATACTTGACTGTGACCCACTTTCTCTTATATTATCCGTTTGATGTAAAATTTATCTTTTGATGCAGATAAAACAGGTTAAATAAATCTTGGATTCATAAATTTTTAGGATTTAAACATCACGAACGTGGAAGAGATTGAAAGGTTGCGCACTTGTAAACAAAACGAGCTACTTGGCGTCCATTACGTCCAAACAGAATTCTCAAATATCTTGAAGCGACTGTCGTACAGTAAGCATACTGTTGGAAACTGAAAAACCTTTATTCTTTTTTACAATAGTCGCGTTGCTATGATATTTTTTAGAATTACTGGAAACTGCGCTGTTTTATACTAAGTTCAAACTTTCAACTCGAACCAATTAACCCCCCCAAAAACCCACATTGTTGGATTGTGAATGCAATTAATGTAATTACATACAAGTATGTAGACATGATCAATCTTTGGTAAGCAAATTACGTGCTGCGGCCGTGGTCCAGTGGTTAGCGCGCAGAACTTGTAACCCGGAGATCAGGGTTCGAATCCCAGTCGCGGCAGGTCATACCCTTCTATGAAAATTTGACAATATTGTCGATTTTCCTTCGTATGTGGAGAGGTTGCCAGCTCCTTGTGGGAGGGTAAGTTAGTACTGGTTAGTATACAGTCCAAGAAAACTGGTTTGGTGAACCGGTCGCCGTATATAACTGAAGAATTGTTGTAAAACGGCGTTAAACCACAGTGACAATAAGTCACATAAAAACAAACAAACAAAGCAAATTACGCAGATATTTTGCGAATGATGCCTTCATGTATATGTTTAAGAAATACATTTATTATATATACAATTTTACGCGCATGTGCATCATTATTTGATAACTAGTGTAAAAACTTTGTTATCAAATTCATTAAACAGCTAGAAAAAGGCAAGGTAAGACGAAAATTTATTTTACACGACTTAATCACAGTTGATTACATATTTCTACACCTGCAAAAGTTCATCATGATATATTGGTATAAGTTTACGTGATCGTAATCCAGTACGCAACAAAACGTTTCAAGGTAAATGGATTACGTAAGACTAGAATGTTTCCAGGGCCCGAGGTTATAAAATTTGAGATTGGTCTCTCAAATCTCATATATTGTCTTTTAATGTTAACTTAATTATGATCAGACAACAATGATGTTATTGATATATTATTCTGACAGTTCATGATTAACCTGAATATGTATTCAAACATGAACAATCTTTACTTTTTCAACCATAATACTTTGAGAACGGAATTGAGATTTGAGCTCAGAGACTGTTTTCAAGTTTATAACCTCGGGGCCAGGCGTCCTGGACAAATGCTATTCTTCTAATATTCTTCATCTTTTCTCATTCTATTTCTTCTGTTCCTCCTCTATGGTTCTTCTCTCATCTTCATCATGTTTTCTTCTAATACTTCTTCTAATACTTCTTCTAATATTTCTTCTAATATTTTTTCTAATATTTTTTCTAATACTTCTTCTAATACTTCTTCTAATACTTCTAATATTTATTCTAATATTTCTTCTAATAATTCCTCTAACAATTCTTCTCTTTTCATATTTGCCATTTGTCAGTTCTGTTTTCTGATGTCGTAAAACACATTCGTCGCCCACTTTGACAACCACGTCTTTGAAGGTTATATTTTCAGGACCCTGATATATAATGCAGTTCAGTTTATGCGTAATAAATAAGGCTGGCAGCGAACTACGACCTTGCGAACGATATTTTTTAAACCTGCTCTCTCCGACAATTGCATTTTAGGAAAACAAGTGTGATCGACATTGCTGAAATATCGTTTTTGAAGGTCGTACTTTGGCGACAATTTCATGTAATTGTGAAAATTCCTGTTTTCAGACTATAAATCAAGTTCAGTAAACATTTTCTTACTAATAACAAGGCAGTTTAACGTATGGTACTTTAAATGACTTAAATCATGTTGAATTGAACGATTGACGTCTTTCACTTGGTACCATTTTCATTGACTATACTTACTTGACCTACTAACCACAATGTCATAGAATATCTATATTCGGCGCTCGTATACTAAAATTAAATACACATTATCATAATTCTACTTAACCTTATCTGACGTTTGAAGCTATTATCTGACTGGGGTAATTGAGCTCTATATATAAAATTTGTTGACAATTGAATCTCCAGGTTGACAGTACGGATTACGGAATGTTAGTATCAACCTGATACAACGGTACACTGTTATATAATTGTGATCTGTTTATATCATACCAACGTGGAAAGTGCACTTTAAGACTAAAGTATATAAACTTAAGCATGGACTGTTTAACAAGCCGAAAATTTACCAAAAGATGTCTTATATAGTTGCACAGTTACATGGTTAGAGGTTGTTACATTATACTCAGCTTAACCTGTGTTAGGGGCCATCTCCGAATAAAGGTCACCCTGTGAGTAAAGGCCATTCTTTGAAAAACAATCGTTGATTATTTAGAACAAACTGACCTCCAAATAAAGGCCTAAGGGTGACCTTTGTTCACAGGTTTGACTGTACTCGGTAATTGCTCGTAATGAGTGCCACAGTACGGCTATCATAATATGTCTTCTGTACTTCGACTACATATTTTGAAGAACGCAATTAGCAGCAGAATTTCATAGACATCAATATGCAAAGTGTTTTTCATTGCTTTTCAACTTCGCAGTTAATTGGAAAGTGGCACCTTGCGAAAACTGACTCGTATGTCACTCGGTGAACACACGCCGTACAGAGACATTCTTCTCTGAAAAGTCCATGAATTTGTCAAGCTAGAAATTGTAACGAGCTTGAGCTGACGTGCTTATGTGTGATAAAAACAAAGACTAAAGACCAGCCTATAAATCCACAGAAATGTCTTCTGACAATTTTCTAGTACATGTATTTCTTATCAAGTAAATTTCAACTTATTCCTCAATTATGTAAATTATTTCATAATTCATTTTTTTAAGAAAATTACAGAACTTTGATTGCAATGTTCTTAGAAGAATTCGGAGTTTTTGTTTAATGTCCGAAGCAGACACCTTGGAAAGTTGGAAAATTTATCTTAAACATACCATTACGTATCATTTTGATTGGTGAAATTCATTGAGTGGTTTGGTTGCACTGTAATAAGCCAGGGTCGCGACCGTGGTCCAGCGGTTAGAGCACTGGACTTGTAACACGGCGATCCGGGTTCGAATTCCGGTCGCGGTATGTCATACCTTTCTATGAAAATTCGACAAAAATGACGATTTTCCTCCATATGTCGAGAGGTTGCCAGTTCCCTGCGAAAGGGTAAGTTAGTACTGGTTATAATACAGTCCAGGAAAACTGGTTAGGTGAATCGGTCGCCTTGTCTAACTGAAAAATTGTTGAAAACCGGCGTTAAACCCCGGTGACCATGTCATAAGCCATCAGCGAAGGGCAAAAAATGTTTTCTGCAGATTTTAACTGCCCAAAAGATCAACTATAAACACATGTTGTTAATATTGCATAAGACTTAGCCCTTCAGCACTTTGCGTTCTGGGTAACACTTATAACGCCAAACAAAAACTTTCCAAATCTCATTAAAGTCAGTATACACGTCTTTACAATCTTGCCGGTTTCTTCTGAGATTAATTTGTCAGGTATTTAATCATTCCATACTTGCATAACATTGTGCATCACTCGTACGTGCTCAATAGCATATAATGTCAGTGTTTGCTTGTGATGATTTAAGCTTAATAGCAGCGACCTCAGCTATCACAGTTTGCCAAGATACAGACACCACTACCGGAATTAGTGTCGTTGTTTTATCATGGGTAACCATAAACACTCGATAAGTCCCCTGTCGCCAGTGGATCAAATGATGGCCATCATTGTGTTTGTTACTTACGGTCTGGTATCATTTAATTAACATTGGTGACGTTATATTACATTTATCTTATCAAATATAATGGATTTTTACCGTTGCAGATTGTGAACACTGTAAGTACAGTAAAATCTTAGGTAATGCTATGTGCTAGTCAACCATTGCCTGGCAGTCACTTGTCATCCCTTTCTGAACTTAAAGTGTCATGTATGCGCATTTGTGATGTAGATCTATGGCTTATATAGCTTATGAACCGAAAATTTCATTCACACTTTACGACATCGTGCAGTTTCGTAAAAGAAATGATTTACTCCCTTAATACTGTGTTTCACATGTAATCTATTTTTGAATGAATGAATTGTTCACTTTCTAACATAATAATTTCACGTATCAAGTCTGGTATCACGTCCTCGGCTTCATGTCGAGAATTGTAATTGGTTTGGATTGTTGTTGATGTTCAACATCACGTGTACAGTCTTTACCTTTGTGGTATTTAGGGAACATATAATTAGATAATAATTGAAATCTGACCGTTTGTCCGCGTTTCAACCATTCAGAGGAGGCAGTTCTGGTGACAAAGTTAATATTCCCAAACCAATACGTCATTCAGGCAAGGTAAAGGTAACGATCTAGTAGAAACAAGGCTATGAAATATCGTTATTGTTTCTTAAAAGACTTCTTTGATTACGCTAGTCTCTCCATTAAAAATTGAGCTTCCCTTTAAAAACCATATGCTATCACTTAACCCTCTGCGTCAGATTTCCTAAACAGTGGATTTCGCTGCATGTTTGTAAAAAATTTCTATTTTATTCGTTTTTAAGACTCAATCATATCACTTTCAACTTGGTGTCCGTTGAATAGCGAATAATACCGTCTTTTTCTTACGTAAGGACCAAAATCGTGGCTGTTTGCCAGCAACGAAAGTACTCTAGCCATTTACTTATTATTCAACCAACCTACAGATTTGAATTGCTTGTAATTAGGAAATGAAGACGGATGTTTATCACACCTTCTGACATAAGTACATACAGTTAAATCAAGGCTTACGAAAGATTCCAATGTCATTGCCAAGGTTTAAATATAATTTGCTGGAAACAGCCACAAAAGGTGCTTAAAAACTAGAAAGGTGATGCTAATGAAACCGGTATTCGTGAAAGACAATACGCTTAAGGCTTGCTGGTCATACTTCTGCCATGAAATTTGATTTTCCTGTCAGATACGGTGATAAAAAAGTAATCAACTGTCGCACGTTTATAAAATCCTGTTATAAGGGTATATTCTAACATGCTAGATGTGACTTAATGTTCTACTTTTATCTTTTATCACGCGGAAGTTTGCCACGTGAATCAAAGAGCTCTGAACTTGAACTATTATATATTATGCCCTTGTGACAACAGTGATTCGCTCTTTCACACTATATACTGAACTTGAACTTCAATATAAATGAAACAAATTATTCGCCTTTTCAGGTGACGCCTTGTTTTGCGGAATCTGATGCTTCTGCTAAGATTTACAATAACAAAATCCGATCCTTACTTGTCACTTTCAACATGGCCATTCTGGAATGGAATATTCACTCATGGAATGATAAAACGTACTTAACTTTACACAGCAAGTTGTTAAACAAACAATTTTTTTAATTAATACTTGTGTATATAATTTGAAAATGATATGAAAGAAAAATGTATGACACTTTACTTTTTTATTAATATATTATTGTTTTCATTGTTCTACTTTGGGAAGCGCGGTGGTCTGGTCTAACGTACTTAACCATCAATCGAAAGGTCGTGGGTTCGAATTTCGGCTCAGGCTTCCAATATTTCAAGGACGTTTTTCAGTGTTCCCCCAACTGAGCCCAATACTGTGTTTAGAAAATCACAAGAAATTGGTGAGGCGTGTATCGTTGCTTTACACCGGGCAAGATAAAGAACCAGGGGGTATACTAGTATTCGAGAACAGTAGGGATCTATACGCCCGGTATTTCTATGTCTTCTCCCCCCCCTCTCTCTCTCTCTCTCTCTCTGGGGCGGCTCTGAAATGAACATAGCTGTCGAATGGACCATTAAACAACAGATAACAGATAAATAAAAAAATATTCTCTTTGAAAAGATGATAATGATGAAAACAACAGATAGTTCAGATATTTAACGAGTATGTATGAATTGAAAGCATTGAGAATGAATTTTTAATGACGAATACTTCGCATATCAAATATGATTAAAAGACTTATGCTCGTACGATTATTATTAGGAATCTTGAACAATAAAAGGAAAATGATACCCAGTAAAATTAATTTTATTCACCCTTGACAAACCAAAAAAGTGAATTGAAGCGTCAGTAATGATTGGACATATCTGATTAGAAATCGATCTCCGAGAACGGAGATATCTTTGATCTTAATTGTCAAAATAGTTACAATGTTTCTATTTGCTTCGCTTGTTTTGAATACCACATTGTTTTACAGCTGGATTGGAACTAAAGAAGACTAATTTTGGAATGTCTTCTTTTCAATTCTATCCTTAAAACTTTCGTCGTTATTCGTTTATAGTTTGATACGGAAATCAAAAAAAAATACTTGAATATTTAAAATGTTTTTTACTCGATGCAAATCGGTCCGTCCGTCCGTCCGTCCGTCCGTCTGTCTGTCTGTCTGAACCAATGACCAAATCTACGGAATCCTATTTCGTCGACATACATTTTCGCTAGTACCATGTGATAATTATCGTTTTAAAGGCGATAATTATCCCCTGGTGGGTTAGGGTTAGGGCAGGTATAAGTGTCTCTGATTTCGCCCATCAGGCGATAATCATCGCTTTTAAAACGATCATTTTCGCGTGTTACTAGCGAAATTCAATGTGGACGAAATAGGATTCCTTACAAATCGGAGAAATTTCATGGAATGCTTTGCGTTTATTGGTGTTTCTACGAAGACGCATGTTCAATTCGTGAAACTTTACAGAATTTCAAGTAAAGTAAAACCCCTGAAAACCGGACCACTCCCGGATTTGGCTAAAAGTTCGGTTTTCTGAGAATTTCGGTTTTCTGAGAATTTCGGTTTTCAGGGAACTATTGTTTATGGAAGGGAAAAATGGGACTTTAAAAATCGTCCTAATTTCAAAGATCTCCAGTTATCGGGGAGTCCGGTTTTCAGGGGGGGGGGGGTATACTGTAAGTGCTATGATTATACAATGTACATGTAGTTAGTTTATTATATCAACGTGCCCCGCCTGAATCACCCGATACAGGCTTAACTTCCGATTTGTTCAATTTGGCATAGTATCTAGAAATTTTATCTCTTGTTTTGGGCTTTGGGAATTCCCAATTATCGTAGTACAATATATTTATATCCAGGTTCTTTCCCTAAGATATGTTTTCTTTGTTAAAGTTACAAATTTAATGACAAATTATCATGGAAGAACCAAAATCGCGTTATTTATTTAAACATTTTTACGTCTGCGTTTTTTGTTTATTTAATGACTACGGACTCAATAACTTCTGCCGAATTTAGACAATTCAATCCACTAAAATGTTTATCTGATATTGGTCTTATTGTTCCAGGTCTAAGTCTGTAATTCAAACCGGAATATCTAGATAATAATATCGGACCGTAGATCTTCGAAGCAAATATGCGTATGACAGTGTTTATACAGATATGTAATTGATAGGTAATTACTGTTAAAGAATTACAAAATCAGTTATTGATACTGTTATTGTCAGTTAATTGTATAAAATTAATAACTTATTTCTACAATATTCGGAGCGATATCTGATATACCAGTTAAACTGATAATGTCAACTTTTAAAACAGTAACAAATCGGTGACCCTAGAAGCATTCCGAATAAAGCGTGAATGACATCCGGGGAATCAAATTATTCTGATAAGTACATATATAGTTACAAGACAATGGTATAAAGTATACTCTTTTGTCTGTGACAAATGAAGAGAATATTTGAAAGATTAGAGATGAAAGTAAAATATGGCAACTGTACGTCAAGTGAACATGCCATAACTGAACTTATGTCTGACTGAACTTTGTGTGAAGGCTCGGTTTTAAAAATTATCGCACAATGTAACACGATATGATATTTACGTATTCTCTGTCGTGGTTAGATATGACTTTGACTTCGGGTGCAATATGTTTTACCATATGAAACACGTTTAGAGACAAAAGTGCAGAAATAAATTTGAGGTAGAAATAATATGATGATGGTAATATACAATCAGGTCAATTCAGAGAAGAGTTTGTTTCAAATCGAGTTCTTGTACCATGCGTTCTTGTATAATATGTAATCTTACGACAAATAAAAATGACCCCTAAAAACCAGCTCTCACTTCTTGTAAACACCTTATCCGCGGAGATATACCTCTTTAATAATTTGACTAAAAAATATGAAAAAAGCTATTTTCTCCCACGGAATATTTATAATTCACATCGATAAGTTAGTTGCTGTCAGAGATAGATTCTTCTTCTGTTCTGATTGCTAACCCAGGACCACTTGACCAACAAACAAAAAAAATAAATATATGCATTTCATATTAAAATCATCGAATTCCTTGGTGTAATATTCCAAGATATTTCAAATATTAAAACATAGTTATATACCAAACTTATAAAAAAACGGATGACAATTTTTTTTCAACCCAAGATATTTTTTATAAATAATAAAAATTGAAGTTTTTTTCAATATGAAATCACGCCAATGCAGTACGCATGCATAAACATTGTATTAATTCCATTATCTAAATACGGTGTTCATGGCAAACTGATTTCTACAAAAGGCATTACGCGCATTGATAACGCTTACTTACAAAACAAATTGTGTAAAATGCAAAACGCTCAGAATTTACCACCTGATTAACGTAAGTACTCAACTGGTCGTTGACTTGAGCATTAAAGAAATGCCAGTTATGCGTTAAATTCTTAAAGTTATTCCGTGTTATTCTCTCTTGTTAATTTTTTAAATAAGCATGTTCACCAAAAACCTCAAACAAACATACGTCAAGAATTTTTGTCGTGGGTTGCATTACATGGTTACAAAAAATTCAAGTTATGGATCCTAGCTCCATCTGACTCATTCATATATTCTCATCCTAAAAAAATGGAACATTAAAATTCAATTTTACTCCTACAACTAGACATTTCAAATAAAACATAAATAGATTTCTCGTCACCAACCACAAATAAATCAAATGTATCATTTTTAATACATCAAGAAAAGCCCGGTTTAATTCTTGTTAAATTTCTCGTCGGCGTTCTTAATTGATTGGTAAAAATAATTAATGCACACTTTTTGAGGGCTTAACATCCACTAAATAATATACTTGTAATTCGACCTTCCGTACACACAAAGGACTTTAATGCGAAAAATGTTGTCTGAGAATGAAGAGATGGTGTTAGTGATTTAATCACGGCAACTTATTTCTCAAGTCCATTAAAATCGTATTCGTCAAATCAATTACAAAACCTTTCCTCTAAACAAGCCACTGGAATAGAAATGAGCTTCACGATTTGATTTTAATGAGATGTTATACGTTTTGATGATGCTACATTTTTTGTGCAACATTTCATGTCGTGTCGGTAAACCAGATTACATATCACATTGTTACACAGCGTTTAATAATGTACTTCAATATGCAGTCAAACCTGTGTGTTGCGGTCACTCCCGAATAAAGACCACCCTGTGAATAAAGGTCATTCTTTGAAAAACAGTTACTAATTATTTAGAACAAACTGACATTCGAACAAACGTCATCTGTCAATAAAGGACATATTTTGTATTTCTCAATGTGACCTTTGTTCACAGGTTTGAACGTACAGTGTTACGATAATCCAGTAAAATACCTTACTCTAATGTTAAAGTAACAATCATGTTAATGCCATTTGTGCCACACGATTTCATTAAACTATCAAATATGATAGCTGGTAACCCCGTTAAGATCAAAATATAATAATTTAAAACCGAAATACAGTGCAACCTCTCCAAAGCAACGCCCTTTGGGAGAAGCAAAATTATGTTGTTGTTGCTGTTTAGCGAGGTTAAATTAATAGTTAAATCGTACAGTGGGGAAAGTCATGCTGTTGTTGAAGGGAGGTTGTTGCTCAAGAGAGGGTTGGTCTAGAGAGGTTGCACTGCATTGTTAAAAACAGGCGCAAAACTAGAAAGGTCAGAAATAAGTTCTATTTATTCAACTTTCATTTCCTTACTCTAGTTATAGATGCTCAGGAGAGGGTCGCTCTGGAGAGGGCCGCTCTGAAGAGGTTGCACTGTACTGTTGACAAACTACGAAATCCTGCCACATTTGAATCATATCTTGTTGATAGACATCATTTAGTCTTTAAATTATTAAAATAATCCATGAATTTAGGTTTACTATTCATATCTGTTTCCGTGTGTGTGTGCGGGGGGGGGTACTTGACAAGTTTTACACCAATTTCAATTTTAGGTGTTCGTGTTTCACCCACACTCTGGTTGCGCAATCTTAAAGTTTGAAGTGTTGATCATTGACAGAAAGCTGTCATATCATCAAAGATAAATTATTGGTTTGTGGGGACGAACGATGCTGAGGGGCAATAAGACCACTTAAATAAAGCTGTAAGTAAATAAAGAAAAAACATGATAGATGCCTTTTAACATTGTGGATACAGTCCCCCTGTGTTACTACTGATTTTCTTCGTGGGACAGCGCCTGTCACGTGTTTGTCATTTCGCGTAAATTGATTTGTTTCAATTTTTTTAAGCTGCGCATCAAGACACATTGTAATTGTATTATGATTAATTACAATTACTGAATTTGTTTCTGATATTCATTGTTAATTTCTTGTCATTACCGTAGTATTAATCACGGAAATGATATATCTAAATTTAATTTATCATCTAATTGTCAAGTAAAAACGTAACGTCTCCTCATCTAGTCATACCGTTATTTATCTAATTTTATGTATTTTACATATTTATATTATTACTGCTTTGACAACGCTTTCAATTGAAATATACTGATGAAGATGCATTGATTTAATTTTTTTTATTAAAAAATGCATTATTCTAGGAACATTTAGTAGATGTCATTTACTCAAACAGAACAATTGAAAGAAAAGCAAGTATCTAAGTGGTTGACGTAAAGTACAAATTAAAATTGAATATGTTCAACATTAATTGCGATGGTTGTGATTTTGCGCATACTTACACTTACATGTGATTAATTTATGAAACAAGGAACACTTTCATTATTTGATTCATATTTCATTCAGAAATGTCGACGTTAATTACCCACTTTGAATTATAATAATTTCCCTGGCGTGTTAGTATTAATTTCTCTAAAAAATGTGTATTAATGCTGATAAGCAAATACAAAATCCATACCATTATTCAATGCCTGCAGTAAATGTAACACACTCGACAAACTTTCAACCTCTATCTAATTTAAAAAATATTTGAAAACTTTAACATCTTCAAGTAATATCTAATACGCAAATATGACAATGAAACATGGTTTCGTCAGATGTGCAATTGTTCAGATTCAAACATTGCGCAATCGTCATCATTCATGTACAATTGGTACTTTTATTATACTTATAGCATTAATTATGGCTGGGTTTAATAGAGTTATGATTGGTTGATAAATGAGGAACATAACGGCGTCCACTTACGCCTATACAAACCACAGGCAGTGAGTAATAGTAGAAACATGCAATACTTAATAATCCAGTTAATATATAAACAGTGACAATAGCTCATTTATCCTACAAGGGTTTAGACGATAAACACTCGAGCGGTATTTAATTTAGTTTTTAATGACCGCCTTACAGCGATTATTAATATACAAATTTATACATTAAGTGAAAGTCTTTGCCTATTTTTGTGGCCACCCCCGCGTTTCTATGTTACGCGAGAATGAAGCATTTGTGGTAAGGTTTTGTGTCAACAGAATAATCGTCATTTCTGCTATCTTACCCGCAAAACGACGTCTTCAACCGCAAGGTACGCAACGTTGTGACTCAGTCAGAACTCCTGCAAACGTCTAGATTTACATACATATACGCCGTTCAACGCAATATGTCCTTTTCCGAGTCGTGCTGCCTTTTGACAATTTTACGGATTTGTCTTTTCCTTGATCTATAAAGGATATTTTTTTATTATCAAACATTTATTGCTACTTTCTCTGGGTCACATGTATTAGTATTTTTATGAGCGTTGCTAAAATGCTCCTGGGAAACAATTTTGCCACCGAAACGCAAAATCAGCGATGGTGAAGGCAGACATTGTTTGTATCCTTCGATGAGATGTTTATCACGGAATGAGTATAACTGAACATTTCTTTCCGTTTATCATGTAAGTCAGCATTTTTCTCTTCATAAGTAAAGCGTTCACACAATCTTTTTGAAAACGTATCTGTCAAAGACACTGCCTATTACTTATTCCGTAAATAGGTAAATAATAAAACGTATAGAATGGATTTGTAGATGTATTCTAAGTTTGATCAAGAAGGTACAACACGTTAATGGTGTTGAGATGATCCAGTGACTTACCGCATCAACTTCACTTAACAACAACCCATTCAGCGATTACACAAAATGAGGGTGCATCTCGTCCTTGCAACTTGCCAATTACAAAAAATTCAATTTTTGCAACACTTATAATTGTTGACTGTTGTCCAAATACACGTGACGATGAGAATATGCTTTGTGTTTGTCTAATTAACAACATCGTGACACTTTTAATGCCGTAAGACATTATAGTACAATTAAAGTTGACGATTTTTGCTTTGAAGAACGCAGCAAATCACGATTAACCAAACCATCATTGGGTCGATGAAAGTCTTATCGTGGACGAATTCCCATCTTATTACTGTTGTTCAAATGTCGGAGAATAGTAAACTTGTTCGGTAGTAAGTCGCCGGGTTATTTCACTTCTACAAACCCTGAATGTCAATTTTTCCCATTTTGAGAAAATCGCATTTGATGTTTTGAACTGCAATAATTTTAAGCGAGTTACGGGTTTGTGGAATTCGGGATTAATCCTATTTAGGATATATCTACAAGCAGCTAAGTAAAGAGCATATCGAGACGGCAAAAAATACCATAATTTCAATATTGCCAAAATTGAGTAACGGGGTTATAGAAATAAGCCGACGAAGTTGTCTCTGTATTCAGATGGTATAAATATTGAAGTCTCTGAGAAAAGTTTTATTGCATATGAAAAGAATGCATCATTTAACCTCAGGACCTTCTGTTTTGACTTTTTTGTTTGGTTACGTGATGAAATACGAGTATATCCTTACGTATTCTACCCAGTTTCTAGTTCTGTAAGGTGTGTACCATCACTTTTTGTTTCTTAGTTCATCGACTTCTTACCGATCCCTACAACATTTTGTAATTTCATTGACAAACTGTTATATAGTTTGCCAAACTGATAGAACAAATGCTTGACGCTCCTCTTAGTCCTTAGTCACTGGTCATATTACTTAAAAAAGGGAAAAAAATAAAAGCGGTATCGTTTCAACCAGAATATTTCGAAAATGAAGTCGATTTTTGAGCACGGAGATTGTTCTCAAGCTATATCACCTTGAAGTCAGGGACCGAGGATATAAAGACTTCGAGAATGGAATTGAGATTTAAGCATGGAGACTGTTCTAAAGTTTTATAACCTCAGGGCCAGTACTGTTTCCAAATAAATTTGCACAAAGCTCAAACGAGTGCCAGATTGTTGTATCGATAAAATGTATAATATTACAATGACCAAAAGGTCAAAATAATGTCGATTTTAATTTGAACATGTTTTCTTATATTTTCTTAGTTTTCTTAGGAATTCATTCATATTGCATTCAATACTTAACAACAGTCACTGAGCTCAAATCTCAATTCCATTCTCAAAGTATTATGGTTGAAAAGATAGAACTGATGATTGTTTAAACACACATTCAAGTCAATTAAGCTAATAGAATCATATATCAATAATATCATTATTGTCTGGTCACAATTAAGTTTGAAACATTGAAAAACAAGATATAAGATTTGAGCTCGGAGACCAATCTCAAGTTTTATATCTTTGGTATCTGTTTCATAGTTAATAATTAAGTAATGCACATTTTTTGTAAATAAATATTACTAAGGAACGAAAACTCATGCAGCCGCAGGCTTGCATTTTTTATAATGTATGAGTCACGTGTTTTAGGGTGGAAGAACCTTGTTTTGTGAATGAGTTAAACTGGATTCACACGCTTAGTTACATGATAATATAGTCATACAAGGTTAGGAATGATAAATGCGAGATGTCAGGAATATATTAGTATACAACTTGGTAGGGCAGAGGTATTACTTACATTTCATACTGTGTGTCAACTCATTATTTAGCTCCATTTGTCACTTTTTTCTCTAGGTATCAGCAACAAAAAGTAGAAGTAAGTGTTCTGATGACTCATACATTTTAACACTGTTGGATTCCAATCTTACAAGATGCCTTTTTTGGATTAGGTGTAACTACACGTATATAGTTTGGCTTATTGATGCTGAAAAAACTATCTATCTATCTATGTAAAAAAACTACAAGTAACACAAATGTATAAAAATTCTTTAAAAACACATTTTGGTGACATTCAATCCTCTGCCGCATTTGTAGTTGAACCACAAAATGATACAAAATTTACAACTTTGCAATTATTACATGTTTCAAAACTTCACGAACAAAATATCAGAGAACTATGCATCGTTTACTTTTTTGAAAGTGACGAATTTAATTTATTCTTCAGGAGCCTTTAAAAGTCCTTCATGGGGGTTTTTACTAATGGAGTTTTGACTAGGGAAAATACAAAATTTGGCCTTTATTAACAGACGGCTTTTATTCGGAGGTCAGTTTGTTCTAAATAATTAGTGACGGTTTTGCAGAGAATGGCCTTTATTCACAGGGTGGTCTTTGTTCGGAGGTCAGTTTGTTCTAAATAATCAGTGACGGTTTTGCAGAGAATGGCCTTTATTCACAGGGTGGTCTTTGTTCGGAGGTCAGTTGTTCTAAATAATCAGTGACGGTTTTTTAAAGAATGACCTTTATTCACAGGGTGGTCTTTATTTGGATGTGACCGCAAACACAGGTTTGACTGTATATAGTCAGTAATTGTGTAGGAAAAGCGTACACAAATGTATCAGTACAGATAAGTCACTAATTGTTTGCTTACATATTAAGCGTACTGAAGTCCGTGTGGTAAATGTATGCAATCTTTATTAGTATCTGAGAAAAAATAACTTTATATACAGTCTTACATAGATATATGATAGTTAATGATTCAGCTTGATAATAAGGCTTCTTAATATAACGGTGGTCTTAATATAAAGGTCTTATCGACTGCATACAATATTAGTATTTAAAATACCGCTTTAAACCACTAATTGAAGACTAATAAATTAAAACCTCGGTAATGAGACCACCTTTGGGGGGGCGAAAAATCTGTCGTAAAATGAGGTGGTCTAATTATCAAGTTGATTAAAAGGGAATTATTGAAAAATGGGTCCGAAAATAAGTGGTCGTTATAATAAGTTGGTTGTAATATCGATGTGGTCGCTATTTGAGGTTTTACTGTACATCGAAACGAATTTATTGGTCTCCAGTCATCAATAAAAATATGTGTAAATAAACGCGAACATCAGCGTAATTATTTCTGGATCATAATATTATAAACCCTGAGTTTCTTCCTTATAAACGCACAAATACGCTATATATATACACCATCAAATACCACGACGGTTATGATCGAGAAAAAAGCAGTTTGCTTCTTATATACTGGTCTATTATTAGCCATAAGATGAACTAATCACGCATGAAATCTATCCAGTCAAAACAAACGGAAAAGCATCGTATTTTACTCTATTACCATCATATAATGTACTATAAATATATAAATATGTCATATTTTTATCCTTAATGATGAGGGAAAGAATGTCGGTGAATGTTTCCGGTGGACAAAATTACCATAAATAAACACAAAATGTTTTCTTGTCGGTGACCTTGTACGTTTTTTGGCGTATGATGTATGATGTATGATGTAACCATGCAATTAGTCATTGATTTTTGTATCCATTTTTGTATTTTAAATCTGTGATCGTGATAATGGCGTTGCTAAATCAGTGGTCAATTTGCAATTATTATAATATATGTTTAATGCATTCTCTTCGAAAAGTTGCCCAACTATGCACGCGTATATTACATAATAAAACATGTACAAATGTAAATACTGACCAGGAAGCGATTTAGTTAAACAGTTCAAAGTAGAAGATTACATCATAGATGTACACTTAAAAATCACACTAAGCAAAATACAGTGCAACCTCTCTAAAGCAACACACTTAAGGAAAACATATGTTGTTGTTGAAATTTTAATTGCATTCGTTATCAAGTCAAGACATTGTTGTCATCCTGATTGAGCTAGCAAACGATTCTGAGTCGATTTACCCATTCATATATTTGAGTTCCATAATATGTAATTAAAAAGCAATATCAGACTTTTTTGCCTCAATACTAGCTTGAACTTTTCGACCCCAAGACTTTAGTTTGTTATAATTGTGTGAATAAAATAAAATGAGCAAGTGAATTCTTGTTGTCGTTAGACATTCTGATCTAGATATTCCTACAAAAGCATGTTTATTAGCACATTCGTGTAAAGGCTATTGCTGTTAAATGATGTATATATAGCATTTAGGTGGAAAGGTATTGCTCCCATGACAATCTAAAGAAGATGTATTCAAAATCTTTTGTCAACGACATCACACATCATGTTGGTGAGTAGACTGCCGCTTCAGGAGCGTTTTTATTAGTTGGTAACCATGGAACACTGGATAGGACTATTATGACAAATATTATCGATAAACGATTTTTTTATGAAAGCAAGACCTTTCGGTCCCAATACTTTTTTATCATTGCTTTGGATATTTTGAATTTTCTTTCTTGTTGTACATTATGACATATATTTCCTGTGTACTCGTCACATTTGTGCACTCGTCACATTTGTGTACTCGTCCCATTAGTGTACTCGTCACAGCTTTGTGTACTCGTCTCATTTGTGTACTCGTCACATATGTGTACTCGTCACATATTCAAATATTGTGAAATAACGTATGTTCCTTAATTAAGAACTAATAATTTTTCAAAGCCAGCAGATGCCTATGCAGAGTAAATTACATATAAACATCAATCTTTGAGGGCTTTGCATGGTCCTGATTACTTTCTGATTATCACTATTGCTAGTATTGTAGTGTCCTCGAACAACACAATTTTCGGACAGATCAGTAAAGTTACGCATATTAACCAAAATATACATACATGTAGATTAAGTACAAGTGTAGTTTATTTATAAACAAGTAAAAAAAGTACAATTAATATTACGTGGAAAGTAAAGTGAATCATATCATCATTGTATATACTTAATGTATTCATTTTGATCCGCTCATAAAATGCCCTCGTCCAATCAAAATCGAATATTTCAACCGGGTATATGATCTTATAGGATGTGTAATTGATATATACCCGGAACTGCCAGGGATCAACATCCGGGCATGTTATACGAGATATAGTTATATAGTAAACGCCAAACCGCTTCAACATACGAGATTACATAATATTATGTTAATAAAATTATCAACTTGCTGATACGACGAATTATCTATGATGGACACATTTGTTCTCGTCCTTCCTTTTTTGTCAATTTGAACAAATGCCCATTTAATCAGTTATTCAGTGCCATAATTAACATATTTGAAGGCGATAAAATCTTTTTTAGTTCAATTAAAGAACCATTTTACGGGACATTTGACTCAAACAGATTGATGTATTATTTTCTATACGCTATTAAAAAATAGCGCATCAATTTTATCTGATGAGATATAGCAATATAAAATATTGTTAATATTTCTATTCGAATTTTACGTGTTTTTTAGCAGTAATACACCGGCGGACAGTTTTCATGATTTCAATGTCAGTACTACCCTTTTTATTCGCAAACAGCTTTCTTCTCCGCATGAATGATCGGCGGTAGGGGACGATTGGCACGCCTATTGTTCTAGCCCACGGACCCGAACCCGGAAGACCTAACGCTTCTTTTGAGCAAATAATGTTGTGTTCTTTCTCATTAATAGGTTAATATACTAATTACGGAAATCTGATACTTTTTTAATATATCATTCCGCCAATTAAAAAATGATTGAGGTAAACTAACACTTACTTTTATCTTTAAGGCAGCAGATCTTTTCCTGTCTACATCAATAATATTAATATTTTTGCTCAAATGGGTGTTAAGTATAAAGATATGGAACTAGTTTGCGCATGTGAAATGAAAGTGTGCATTTTCATATTCCGTGCAAAATACAAGAACATGTACGTGAGAAATCGGGTGTACTTTGTGTTAGCAGATTGTTTCGAAACGAGCCCCTTTCATTAGCAAGATCTTCCCTCAAACGTATCATTATTATCACCTGTCTATATATATATATATGTGTGTGTGTGTGTGTGTGTGTTCGTGTGCGTGTGCGCGCGCGCGCGCGCGCGTGTGTATTAATTCACTGAATCATAACTGGGTCAATAGTAAATTCTGTAAAACGCATGCTGATGTATAATGCACTTCATTTTTTTGCTGGAGTGACCTATATCAGTAAATTAAAAGTTCAAAAAAAATATTATCGCACTCTATATTACGTAGTTCACATCTTGTTTCCCCCCCCCCACCTCAGGATTCGATTGTTTTTTGTTAGGTATCGGTCAGTCGGACGATTGGTAACCTTTTTAAATAAACTTAAACCTCAATAATTTGCTTCGGTCTGATCGCTCTCGGTAAATTATGGTTCGAGGCAAATGTCCCGGTGCTTGGAACACATCCAATCAATTTCATCTGATGAAAAGAGTTGAATATATTTTCAATATTGATGTATAATTCAGATTTAAATAAATATCGTCTTTGAACACAAAATCATTCAAATATCTCGGGACTGTTAAACCTTTTACATATAAGAATAAAATGCTAGTGCCTGTAATAGCAAACGTATTTATGACGGTATATAGTAGTCTTTCATAAACATCCTTGTCATTTTTGTTATCTGACAAGGTAAAACCAATAGGAATCAAATGAAATAAATATACGATGTATGTAGTGTCTCATAGAAAAATGATTAAAAAAAGTATTCTTCCTCCTTTTCATCACCATCTTCTTATTCGTTACATCTCATAACACCGTAAACTGGTCCCCGTTCCATGTTGAAGTTCACCAGACAGAGTCAACGGGAACCAGTTAAATAAAGACTGCGAATAATGCAAATTACAAAATTCATATATTTTTGGTTTGCAGAATAAACAGTTATTATACTGCACGTATTCACTTCAATTTGTAAACGAACTAATATGAAGAGTGACTTATTTTTTTTTACAAACTGATTTATCGATTAGAATGTTAAAAGTACCTCGTAACCTAAAAATTGCCTTTTAATGTGAAATGTGATAACCGTGGCTTCAAGTTAATAATTCTTCGATTGTTTGTCATAATGACATGTTATGGAAGTGATCATTTTTGATCGAAGCCGACGCCCCAGTATCAAAATACATAACAATGTGACAGATTAATGGCGCTGCTAAAATACATTCTATTTATGTGAATAGGGCAGGCAACTAGATAATAGATTTGTAAAAGAACTTTAATAGTTTTCATTCTGAATTGGGGATCGGAATATTTAAAGGACGTGAGAAGAATCGGAAATTTTACTCATTGGTGAAAACAGTAAATGCGTTTCGTGTCCGAATAAACTGTCTTATTAAAGAAACAACACATGAACCATGGTTAGATCCTTATCTGCTTTGGCTCTGTTGATGGAGCGTAACGTGTATGAAGTCCTTGCTCGTAGGTTCGAAACCTGGGACAAGTTCTCTGTGGCGATTTGGTTGGAGACGTTGTATCTAAGACAACTCGAAGGGCCTCAGTGGCCGAGTGAACATAGTCTCTGACTAGTTATCACTAGCACTTCACCACTGTGAGTTCGAATTCCACCCAGGAGCAAACAAATTTCGCAAGTGAGGAAGCTTTCCAGCTAGAGTACGGAAGGTCGGTGGTTATACCAGGGTGACGCCAAGGGTCTTCCTCCACAGGTTAACTAGTATATAAGTGAAATACTGTTAAAACAGATATAGCACAGAAATTGTTTCTAAGACGAGTGTATGTGAGTGCCTTAGTTGCAATAGTGGGAGCATGTTCCATGGTATTGTGGTACTTGAGTTCCTGAACATTGAAATCAAAATATGTCATTCAAACGACGTATCGCTGTATTATGGTGGCATATTTCTGCATAAGATAATCAGAATATTTTCGCGAAAATCTGCCAGATTTCCATGAAAAACAGACATTTTCACGAAAATTCAGTAATTTTTCATGATAAGATTTCTTCACCAGATAGTAAACGTACTTATTAAGTGGGCGATAAGATATTTTCATGAAAATAAAACGTTTTTTCACGAACACTCATAAAGTTTTCGCGAACATTTTCTCCCTAAGTGTATTCAGAAATATACCACCATAATTTATATAGCTAGATTTATAAATTCGTATATAGCTTCATAGTTTCATAGGTTCATATCCTAGCTGGCAGCCATATCATCAGGGTTAGGTATATAGTTGGGTATCAAAGCGGCGTTAAGAAATCCGGAAGGGGTGATGCAAATACAACAAGCACATGATCCGACAATGGCATGAATAAAATCGGAAGCGAGATACATGTACTATGATTGGGTTTCAGCCGTTACAAATGAGAGGAAGAGCCACCATTGCCGACTTTGCGGCTTTTTACGTAAACTCCGCAAAATGAATATTTGTTCTTCATAGAGCAATGCAGCCATTTCCAATGAAATGTCTAGAAAGCATTTCAATCGGTGTTGTTTTTTTTGTTTTGTTTTGTTTTCATCAACTTAGTTCAACATATATACGTATTAACACGTTTCTTATAGTTAGTAAGATAACGTCGACAATGTTAATGGTAAAATGATTAATAAAGACAGAAGTTTTAAGAAATAAAACGTTTCCAGTAACTGTCATTTTATTTAAATTCCTGTCATCACGTGGTTTGGAGACTGTATTGATGTATTGCTAAGAGAGATTAGAATTTCTCGTGTCGACAAAGGGGAAAGCGATAGCAAAGGAAAGGGGTTGATTATCAAGATAAGGTAGATTTGTCATTAAAAATCCTACATATAGCATCAATGGTTTGTAAATAAGTATTGTTTCTTTTTTCAATTCTTACATATAGAATTCCACAACTTAATGTACTCAAAGTAAAATATCCCGGTGATGGTATCTAGTGCACTATTACGTAGGCACAATATTTTCTCACATACTAGTAGGTTATACAAATATGGTGTACGTGCCAATATAAACGTTTTCTGCAGTACCCAATTTGCACATTTTTTGCGTGAAAACAAACAAGCCGAGACAGTACCTTTAACTCATTCGGAAAATGCCCGATGCCATGTGATCAAAAATGACAGCAACAACATAATTATAAATCAAAAATTCATAATAAAATTTTCCCAATTATAACCTTGATATAGTTACTCCACAAACCGTGGTCATACTTTTCAATGGCTATTGTGAAAAGAAAGTAAGCAAATATATATTTATTTTAAGACTTCTCATAAAAAGGTTTTTTTTATTCCATTGTGGAAATAGTGACAGACAATGCTAATGAAATCCAATTGGAAGATGTATTTAAATCTCGCTCAAGAATAGAGAAGTATGTGGTTAGATTACACCGATATTCTTCGGTATCAATTGAT
This sequence comes from Lutraria rhynchaena, assembly GCA_008271625.1. Taxonomy (NCBI): domain Eukaryota; kingdom Metazoa; phylum Mollusca; class Bivalvia; order Venerida; family Mactridae; genus Lutraria; species Lutraria rhynchaena. Next base: position 1,792,687 of record VIBL01000006.1, on the reverse strand, counting down.
AAAATCTTTCACAAATTTCAGTTAAAAAGGGGGTCATTAAAATTTGAACAGCTCATATTTTAGTTCATTTCCGATTAAGTAGAATTGTCATAAATGTATTGTGTAAGAAGCTATTCCCATTGTGCAAAAAGTAATCTCTAATTCTTAAACAATGGTCAAATGTTAATAAAATTAATTAATAAATATATGATGTTTCATGATATATAGCACAGTATTTAAAAAATGGCAATCTCGCGATAATTCATACGTCATCCCTTTATACGGCTGTGACAGAATATCATCAAATTCTTAATTTTGTTGTAGAACCGTGATTAAGCAGTTTATTTATCATTTGGTCTCAATCGTTTTATGGAGGAATTCAAATCTTAAACCTGTAGTCTTTTTTCAAACTCGTTTGGCTTATAGTGGAGTAAAATCATTACACAATGCCGGTACACATGGTATCTAAATATCACATTTGTTTACCAATCAGCGCAAACCAATTACTGCAAGCTCAGCATTTAATATTCTCTCCTGTGTGAGAATGTCGCTCGATCTCGTGAGATAACTAATCTTTATGAACTGTCTGTAACAAAACTAATGTATAAACTCGAACATGTTCATGTAATTAAATTCCTCTCATTCCATTTGTGCTTTGCTCAAAACACATTTCACAATGTCACGAAATCGGATCGGACCAACATTCATCAATTAATTAACTCTTTGAAGGATTAATGAATAGTCTACTGTGATCTTAAGTTTTTCTTTACACTACAACATGAATGCAGAATTCGATCGTATCCTAAAAAAACAAATATGTCCAGAAATTATTGACAAAACGCCAGTTTAACTGCGGAAAGTTATTCCCCTAGAAAAAATGCCCTCAATATCGGCGAAACCAATTAATTAAACACTAATATATAGTTAGTTCATTGGTCACTGAAAAGAGAAGGTAGAAATATATGTTCGTGTTTATATATTTTCTTATTCTCATCAAAAAGACAAGAAAATGATGCATCATATGGCCCATTTTCAGACCATTTTTTCTTAATAAACTAATATAAATAAGGTCCGTGGTGTGGTGAAGCGTCGCTAGCACATCATTTTGGTACTTTGAGCTTTTTTAATAAAGCGAAGATCAAGATGGTTACATCTCACGGTCATTAACACTCGAATAAAACGAACCACAGGTGTTACAAATTAAAACTCGCTGAGGTTGCGAAGTTGTCGTTTTTTATTAGAGTTTTTTATAAGATATTACTGCAATATCCTGACAGATCAATGGATCATATAATATATTTATTAGGTACTTTACGGCCCTAATGCCTGTTACGTACCGATGCAGGGAAATGATAGTACATTTTCACATAAGTAAACGGAATTGGCTGAAAATGATAGCTCAAAGATTTGAGCATGATTAGCAGTGATGAATAAATATTCAGATACACAATTGTGAATCTTCCTGGGAAATATCTATATTACAAAGAAATTCAAATTTTGGCGAGTTATTTCGACGTATTATTTTCCGGAATTTTCACACGCCAAATGAAATAAACCAGTACTTACAATTGAAATAAATCTTAAATTAATTAATTAATTTTTAAGTTATCGGTAATAAACATGGCGCAGGAAGTATTGAATATCATACTGTTTTACTACGGAGATAAACTCAAACACAACTCATTTAAAAGGACCGTAGACTCAATATTCATTTGAAATCTAGAAAATCCATTTATTCGATAGCACAATAAAACCTCGATATTTTTTTCATTGAGGATTCAACGTCGCGCCAACAGCTAGGGTCATTCGGTGACTTTTCCAGTTTTAACAGTGAAGACATTCACCTAGGTAGAACCACTGACCTTCCGTAAGCTAACTGGACAGCTGCCTCACATATGAAATTTGTCTCGTTCGGGATGGGTGGGATTCAAACTCACTGCAGCCATTAGCACTCGACCATGGAGATACCCGCCTCGATATTACGATGGACATTCATAAAATATTATCAAACAATGCCTACCTATCCAACTACTGGAGTTTGGGTCGCGTAACGTCAAACCAACATTTTTAAGGATGGCCCAATTTATATTTTTTCCAACCGTACTAGCTTATAAGCCTTATGCTTGCGGAAAAGTTTATAGCGATTATTTTTTGTATGGTCATATGTGCTGGACGGGCTTTGAATCGGGAGATCTGGGGAAGGTAGTATTTTGATGAAGGTGGGATATAGAATATAAGCTTTATGCTTGCGGAAAAGTTTATAGCGTTTATTTTTTGTACCGTCACATTTGTTGGATCGGATTTGAGTCGGGGGGATTTGGGAAGGTAGTATTTTGAGGAAGGTGGAATGTTTTCTGGGAAACCTTTTCTTATCTATAGAATAATGTTATCATCGTGTTTATATGACGCTTCAGTTTGTTTCTGACTTTGAAATATCAAGCTGTAAACATTCCGGAAAGCATTTGGCCAGAAAAAAAGTATCGTGTTCAATGTTACTAGATCGACCCGAATTTTGGGCTAAGTTTCTAACAGCAAAATCCAAAGTACGAAAATATTTGGGGACAAATTGTACCCCGTAAGTTGGGGATGTACAAATATGCTCACATAACAGATAGTTTGTGTCAGGTGTCCATCCTCTTCAGTACAGTAAACAAAAAATCCGAATTTTCAAGGCTGCCTGGGATTGTAGAGTCAATGTCCTTAAATATAATGTATAATGAATCGGTTAGATAAAATATTAAGGTTAATTATGGTTCATTTTATTGCCAGATTGTCCAATTTTTTATTTAACTTAAACGAAAATAAGTTTTATTATTTTCTCTCTATTTACGGGGCATTATTCAAAACTGTTATTGTTCAAAATTGGCGATATTAAAATTCAGATACGGTCCACTGATTTTTCTTGCAAAATAAAATCAGATATTTTAAATATATCATGTTATAAAAAGTAGTCATCCGTTGGGTTACTTGACCCTAAAATAGGTAGGGTAATTTGGAAAAACTTTTTTATGCTTACCTTTCGTACGTTTGGGCTATGATTCGTCCCCAATGTTTTCGCACTTTGGATTTTGTTGTTAAAAACTTTAGCGTCGGTGGAAAAGTTTGGTCGGTCGGGTACCTGATGACATGACTACTTTTTTCTGGCCTCTTTGAAATTGAGTGTAAAAATAATTTTGTTACAAAACACACACACACACACACACACACACACACACACACACACACACACACACACACACACACACACACACACACACACACACACACACACACACACACACACACACACACACACACACACACACACACACACAAACACACACACACACACACACACACAAACACACACACACACGCACGCACGCACGCACGCACACACACACACAATTTAGACATGATTACAAAATGCGTATAGCCTTCTAATGTCTACGCTATAGAGTTCATGTTTTAATGTTTATATTTATGAACTTTGGTGATTTGTTTACATGTTGTACGACTGATACACACATAATGTCATCCCCCCCAAAAACCATTTGGAAACGATTATACATTACTATTTGCAGTGCAACTTCTCCAGAGCGGCCCTCTCTTGAGCAACAACCCCCCCCCCCCCTTCAACAACAGCATGATTTTTCCCACTGTACGATTTAACTATTGATTTAAACTCGATAGAGCAACAACTTCTCAACAACAACAACAACATAATTTTACTTCTCCCACAGGGTGTTACATTGGAGATGTTACACTGTATATTTCTGTAAAAGAAGCCAATACAAAAACGGTCAATTTTAGATTTATCATCAGGGGAGTACGTACAGACTTGGCTCGTAAATCATTTGTTTGGACATAAAATGATTTGTATTGATAGGTACGGACTGTCGTACTGATGATGGACCGTGCCCACATGTACATTGATAAATACATTTCAATATATCTATTCCCTGAACGGACATGTGACACTAATAGCTCATATTTCATTTATTGTTTAAATAATCTAGCCTCGGAGCGCATTTTTTACGCTGTTGTCATAAAATAATTATTAATTTTCATATAGCGACAGAGCGGATTCGGTAACACGAAGCGACGTGCAAGGTCATTTCGGGCAAGTCCGACAATGTGCTTATTTTCATACGTCACGTATAATTAACAGGAAAGTAAATACTTGTATATCAGTTTTATATCCAATATCTGAGACACGAGTGTGTGACAGTCACGTGTAAGTTTCCATACATAATTGACCGTAATTTCATATATTGAAATCAACATGTTTGTTGTTTCTGTATAAAAAAGTGCTTTTTGGTATAAAAATATTTTCAAACGCATCATACTCATTAAAACGCTGTTAGTATTATAATTCCAGGAACAATCTAGAACCGCAAATAATCATTTTTTATCCGTATTGCAATTAGAATGTAAAAATATATTTCAGAAATGTTAAATTATATTGTAAGTCAAACTGTCCCATCACTGTTTTTCATTTACCAATATGAACTATACATGTACCGATATGATTGGATTCCACTTTGTCAGTATGAAGTTAGGTGTAAGTAGGTATCTTCCTTTACAAATCGAACTAAAGATTTATGATCGCAGTGAACATAATTGTGTTATTTTTTCATGAAACAAACTGACTTGAAGACAAACTTGCATACAGACACTGAAGAATTCTGAACCACAATTTTGAACGAACTTTTTTGATGAAATATTTTCGATATAGCGGAAACCCTCTAAACCGATTCCTCTATAAACCAGTTTCCTCTCTAAACCGGTTCCTCTATAAACCAGTTTCCTCTCTAAACCGGTTCCTCTATAAACCAGTTTCCTCTCTAAATCGACCAAATGTTCTGGTACCAACTTCATTACTATATAATTAAAAAATCCTCTAAACTGGCATCCCTCTAAACCAGCCAAATAACCTTGTTGGGCTCGTTCGGTTTAGAGAGGTTGCACTGTATCTGTATCTTGGTGTTACAAGTAGGACTGTTATATGTGTGTTAAAACCCTGTATATTAATGAAGTAATATAAACACATACAAAAGCAATTTGTACGTTTGGACAATAGCGTGTAAATAATTATATATGAAAATGTATGTACTGGCTCGAAATGCGTTTGACCTCATTTTCTGACACAAAACAACGGATTATACCAAACAATGTCCGGAGCCTGACAGTCTGAGAGAGGTGTAACCAAGGTGAGCATGGCGTTTTCGACATTATTACCCATAAGAATTGTGTTAATTGTCTGAAAACTCATTTACAGGGTCACTTTAAGAAGCAGGGACAGGTCATACTGCACGCAGAACTCATCTGGTTACGAAAAACTGTCGCGAAACATGTTAACAGTGAGGCTTGTCGAGAGAAAATTTATGTGTTATGTTGTAATGACCAAATTATAATTGTTATAGCTATAACTGTTTCAATGATTGTCGTATAAAATACAAACGCACGACAGTAGAAGACAGTAATGTTCACAATATGACTAGTTTGGTATTTTATGATACACGGAGTAAAACACTTCAAACTGGTAGAATAATCAAAATCATTTCGTTTCTGTCATGTGTTCTTGTGTACACTTAACTCGATTAAATTAATGTATATATGTATTTTTTAAAATCGAGCATGGCTTACATAAATACGATGCTATTTTTGAAATTTCTTGGAAATCCTGCGTAACTAGACGGGGCAATTTTCAAGTTAAAATAGCGCGTAATTATTTGTAGAAAAGCTTAGTTTACGGAGACCCTTATAAATGATAATTGTGAGTTTTTACGCGGAGTTATAAATGTAAATCATTTTGTTGTCACATGTTTTTATGTCCAGATGTTCATATTGGTCAACGCTGTGTATTTTCTCATGGATGTATGGATAATTCACAAAGCCGGTCGAGATCTGATACAAAAAGATGTCAGTGCGCAGTCCGGAAGTGCTTAATCATGAGGTAAATAATAAATTAATATCCGGGGTAATTAACGTCCGGTTAATGGTACAGTTCATAATCAGTACAAATTAGAATGGTCATCTGATGTCCACCTTTGATATATGTCAGTCAAGGTGTAAGACCCAACTCGCCGCGCGCCATTACTGTCAAATGTGTCACGTGAGCAACACAATGTCGTCCGTCACAGTATGAACTATATTCTTTGTAGCAGTACCGACAGCAAACCATCAAAGAAGTATCAAGTTAATGACGTTTTTATAACAAAAGGTCAGGTGTTGTGCCAGCAGAATGCGCAGTTTGTTAAAGGGACAAGGCTTCAGATTTATTAGCCTGACTTATTCGGCTTTCCGGTTGGCCGCTTTCGTAAATGAATTCCGGGAAGGGCCCACACAGTAGCCTACATCTGCATTTTGCGAACTCTAGAAAAATCTTTAATTTGACATTAATACCATAAAAAACAAACTAAGTATCATGAGCGTTTGAATGTTTTCAAACCCATGCATAGATCTTCATAATTGATGAAAAGTATTCACAGGGTCAGCTACGCAATAGAACTACAGTAATTAATATTTAAGCTTCAAGCTGTATTTCATACATTTTTATTCATATTGACAAAATGTACAGTCATGAAAGACATTAAGGCCCTTAAAGAAACTTCGTAAGATTCTATTAGTATGATTTACTTATGACAACCCAGAGGCGAAAGGTTTTTTTATTAGGTACAGCTGTGTCTACTCCTACAATGTAGTTGTAATGCCAACAGTTACTACCACACAATCTTTGCTTTCGACTGTTCGTTCCTTTTCTGCGTTTTTTTTTCTTTTACTTATATTTCAAAAAGTTTTTATCATTGAAGTTTTGGCAAAATTTAGGAAAATGGCAATTTTGGCAAAATTTAGGAAAATGGCAATCAAACAGAACATGGAATGGCTTGTCTTGATATCTAACGTCTTAAAGTGCCATCATCTGATAGGATCCTGTCATGAATGGATTGTCTTTCCGATTAACTCTAACGTTACCGGAGGCCTTCCATTCCATGCGGTTCGTAGAGGCAGTGTGTTTGACCCGTGATAAAGGATATTGCATATATTTGACAAATATATATATTACAATAATATATATTCAGTATATCGACGTGGACCGCGGAAACAATGTATTCTGATTAATACGTGAAACGGGAACTAATATATTGCGCATTTGCGTTCCTTAATGAGACACATTCACGCGATGTTTACATTTAATCCTTGATTGCAAAATAGACTGGAGAATACACGCATGACAAATGATCAGAAATTATCACTGATAGCTCGTTTGAACTTAGTAAGGTTACAGTAAAGTTTAAACCGAACTTAGTACGGTTACAGTGAAGTTTAAACTGAACTTGGTACGTTTACAATTAAGTTTAAATGTACAGATGACGTAAGATCGTCGGCTTAATGTATTTTTTTCAGTTGGAAGTCAATACTCAATTGTATCCACATAAAGCACAGCTTATTGTCACGTTTTTGAGACAAATTGGCATGACACTTGCAAGTTTATACGAGTATGCTTAAATGGGAAAAAAATGAACAATTCTATCTGAATGTACTTGGAAAACTGACCGAGACACTAAGTATTCATTCGTCATTGAATGAGCTGAGAATTGGTTTTAGAGTAAGAACTAGCACACAACGAAAACAAATCATGAATTTTAAAACTGATTAACCTTAATGTTTCATTCTATACAACTGCAAAAATAACATCAAAGACAATTTTAGATAGAAAGACATTTTATTTAGTAACTTTTATTCAGTAAACAAAACCGTTTGATCAAAAACACAAATGTACATCATCATAGGAATCTTGTTTTACAAAATTTACACTATTAATTTATGTTAAAACAAACGATTTAATAAAAAGGACAAGAAAATGAGACAAAACAAAAGAAACCTCATTATTAAAAAGTGTCAGCAATTATATTGACATTGTAACAATTAGTTTGTTGTCATGGAAACAATAAACTTGTTGTCACTCATTAATAAAGCGGTGACATTTTACCACCAAGTTTTACCTTCATCTTCTCGTGTATTTTGTGGATTTTTTGTTTCGCTTTCAGTGCAATTTCCTGGTGCCAAATGTCATCTAGGTACAGACTGCATTTACCATGGGGAAATTATTGTATTGTAGGAGGACTTAAAAACCTGTTTTTGTTTAAATAAACTGTTGAACTTATTTTTTTCTAACAGTGATGTGTGGCAACTTAGTACATGTAAGTATGACTAAACCACGAGAGTTTCCTTGCAAAGATGAAATTTATTATCAAATGGGTGACCAATCTTGAAATTGTCAAAAACATGCTGAAAATTTGACCCACACTGCATGAAAACAGCTAAAACATGCATACACTGGTTAACCATCCAACGAAACATATATTCTCGTAAGTCAAAAACTGTTGAAATTGATTAACTGCAGTTTTCTAATGTTGCATCCCTAAAAATTGACAAACACATAGATAACCTACAACTGAATCTACCCATTACTGAGAACATTTCAAAACACATACATGTATTGAGGCTTCATTAATGTGCAAAACAATTCTGAAATCTTGACATACTGTATTATGAAACAAACTACAACGGAGCAAAGAAATAACACTTTCTATGCCAAAAATGATGCTACCTCTGGAAAATATGTAGCTCTAGAAAGTATGTTGACATAGCAAGGGGTTTTCTCCAGCAAGGGTGTTGTTTTAGAAAGGATAAAACTCTACAAAGGAAGTTGTACTAAAGAGAATGTTGCTCCAGTAGGATGTTGCTATAAAGCAAAGATGTTACTCTAGAAAGAATGTTGCTCTGGGAGGAATTAGAGGGAATTAGAAGGGATATTGTTCTAAAGAGGATGTTTCTCAAGTAGGGACATTGCTCCAAAAAGATAAAAGAAAATACCATGAACATTGTATCTGATAAGAATGTTACATACATGTGTAGATAACAACAACATTAAAACACCATAAGACCAAAATTTTATTCCCATGTGTTGATTTAAATAAAGCAAGACATAGGGAACAAGTCATAACTACAGAAATTATCTAAATAAATTATTAGTGCCAGTTAGTAAATGCAAAATAGATACTTAGTAAATAAAATAAATGATAAAGTATAATTTCAGTTAATTGTCTCCTATGAGATAAATGCAAATTAAAACACACATTGTCTTAAATTATAACAAATTCCCAACAATAAAGTTAATAAAACGCAATTCTTCAGTAAATACAGTAATACCCCGATATTTAGACCACCTTCAGATCTGAATAAATTAGTCTTAATAATGATGTGGTCTGAAATTAAACGGCTGTTATACTAATGAGGTTTAAGCATTGAGATGTTTGCTACATGGGGTTTAACTGTAAAACAATGTGATCATTAGTAAAGCAGAAAAAAAGGCAAAATAAAAAGATAAAAAAGATTCTTTGTAATAATCAGAAAAATGCAAATAAAAAAATTGCATGCTAAACCATGATGCATACATGTACAGTCAAACCTGTGTCAGCAGCCACTTCCAAATAAATAATTCTGTGAATAAAGGCCATTCTTGGTTATTTATAACATACAGACCTCCAAATAAAGGCTATCTGTCTATAATGACCATATTTTGTCTTTGCCAGGGGTGGCCTTTGTTCACAGGTTTGACTGTACATGTAAAAACTGTGGGAAAGAAATACCATGGTACCAAAGCAAAGCAACTTTTGTAGTGAAGTTTGCATGATGATAAAGATGAGTGGATTTCTCGGACAATTTTTTTTGTTCATTTATTTATTTGAAAGCACTTAGGAAACAAACAGGCACAAGCTATGAAATGTAACATTAAACTTCTTACAAAATACTCCTACCAATTCATCATCCAAATGTCATGTGATGAAAAATACTTGTCTACACAATATGTCATTATTTATTCACAATAGTACAAACTTATTACATAAATGAACAATTACATATTTAAGATACCACAACAAACCTAATCAGACTCTCATCACTCATACAATTGTATCAAAATATGTACATCTATCAAGTGGGGCGCAATTGAACCATTTTACAAGCACATGATTTCCCAAGGTCAAGGTCAATGTTGAAAGCATATGACCTTGAAAACTGCTTTATCACTACTGTTGTTAAAATTAATGTTGCTGCTCTATTTAAAAAGACTTGAAAACTTCAAGCAATTATTTCATTTGGGAGCTTAATGTAGTGTCACATAATAAACAGCAAAAACTTGTTAAAGTTAAACAATTGGAAAATCTAAATTTGCATTTCATGTAATAAAAATGCAGACATCTTATAAATGCATATAATTTGAGATTGTTTTATCACATTTGTGGACCACAGACACAATTTTACACCAAAAAAAACTTCAATATTTACAACTGTCATTTAGCCTGAAACACTATCAGGACAAGAGTTTTTTTGATTTTATGCCACATTTTCTGATTCACCCTACAAACATTGACATCATTCAATGCAAAAATCACTGTAATAGAAATTAAGAGAGTTAATCTGTACTGTAAAAAATTAAAACAAATGTTTTTGGTATTGGACCCTCAATTAGGGGCTAGGTATGCCTGAGAACTCACTGCTAATATATTATGAGTAATAGAAAAACAATAACAATATTGTTAATTCATAAATATCACAGCAATAAGGAATCAAGTGTCAAATACAAATATATATATGTATAAGCTATTATAACTTTGGAATGCATGATATGTGTAAACAAATATATATATATGTATATATATATATATAAATTCACATTAATTTGTATTCAGAATACTTGAGACACATTTAAGATTATCTTAATGTTTGCTATTTTCAAAGACAGATCACCCAGAACACATTCCTAAACATTCTTTGTATCACACAGAAGTAATATAAAATGTGTAAACATATTAAATGTTCAACATTCCACAGGAAAGAACCAATCTAAAAAATATGTTACACATAATGACAACAATGGCAGAACAATGAGATAAATGCATTGGTTATAAAATAATCAGACTGTTCTAATGTATGTTGTAATTTTTTTTTCACTGGGGTTTAACGCCATTTTTTAAGATATACATGGCAGCTGATTCATCTAACCAGATTTCCTGGACTGTATACTAATCAGTACTAACTTACCCTTCCGCAAGGAGCTGGCAACTTCTCCACATATGGATGAAAATCAACATTTTTGTCAAACTTTCATAGAAGGGTATGACCTGCCGTGACTGGGATTTGAACCCAAATTGCCAGGTTGTAAGTCCAGTGTACTACCCACTGGACCACAGTCGTAGCTCTTGATGTACTATTAGGCAAGAATAATGACCTGGGGCCCATTTCATCGACATCATTGTTAAGATAGCAATTTTAAACTCAAAATCTCGCTAATGGTATATTAAATATGAATATTTTTTTGTCGTTAGAAGACTTCATAATGTTGTTCGTTCAATACTAATTTCTGGTTACTTAATTTTTGTAACATTAAATCAGGTAATAATCCGTAAAAAGTCATAAATCATGAAAGTGTTCACTTCCATAAATTGTAGTTAAAAAGTAAAAAAAAACTCCACATGACAGAAGACTTGCTTGACATAACCATTCATTAACAAGTGTTACATTTCCCAACAAACTAGAATTCTAATTAAATGATCAATTGATCGAAAATTGAAATTTTCAAAATTTAAATATAAAAAAAATGTATTTTATCAAAAAGTAATTAATCACTCTGTAATACAATTTTGCAAAAAAAAATAATTAAATTTCAAATGTATTTAATTTTCATGAAGAAGTTGTAAAAAAGGTACGATCACTGAAATAACACGCAAAATGGATAAAAATGCTGGATGTGCAACATTAGGAAGATTAACAAAAAAGTAAATAAATTAATTAGCTGATGAATTAACTCCTTACAACAGGTGTTGTATACCTGTAGGGGTAATACGAGTATTATATAATATGTCAGGTAAATAATGTACAAGATATTTAAACAAAACTGTAAATAATTACCACAAAATGGAGATATCTGCAGTAGAGTGCATTAAATAGATACACAGGGCACAAAACTCGCATTCAGCCATTACCAGGCAAAAACTTATCAACAAGTAAATGCTTCAGGTACATAAAATACCTACAGGTTACTTTTTGAGGCAGTTTGTGAGGTTTTGAAGACTTCAGGACAATATTTCAGCTGTCATGGCAATTTATCAACAATTTCAGAGACAGCAAATCCAAAATACGGCAACAAGCTGTCAAAGGTAGACACGGTGTAGAAACTAGAAGTAATGGCTGTATCAGTAGTTTAATGGCAAATTTAAAAAACAGATTCTCTAACACAGTATATTGGTACATTGAACAACTGATAGAAACTTACAAGAAGTATTGATCTTCCTCGAGATACCTACATAGCTTAACCATGAGGGAACATTTTTTTTAATACCTCACATTATTATCTCAATATTACAACCACCTTGATATAACAACCACATATTTTCAGGCTGATAATTCAATTTGATAATGAGGTCACCTTATTATTATAACTGATTTTTTGTGTCCCGGAAGTGTCCCATTATTTAGGATTTACTGTACATTCAATGACTGGTATTATCCTACAAGAAATATCCATCTATCTCAAGCCATATAGATGACGTATCAGCTCATATACACATACAGAAACATTCTTCATGGCAAAAATTTATAGAGGACCAAGCACACATTTGAAAATGTATTACATCAGGGATATTTCTGCATGTGCGTCAAGTGTCCAAGACCCACTAATATTGACTTTGACACAATGTTTTGAAATAGGAACATTCTTGGGACATATAATAGTCAAAATTGAAGAGTCTCATCTATGACCATTTTTACACATATTTTCACATATACTTTTATAATGTGCATAGTAAGACTAACTTTTGTAAACTCAAATCTGATTGGATGGTATTGCTATTTAAAACCAATTAATATTGGTCATGCTCTAAATGCGTTGAACCTGTGTAAACATAAACATTTATGCTTTTTATGGAAAGTGGGACCCAAAGATTTTTGAACGCAGCAAGTGCCAGGACTCTTATGTTAAAATTTACAAAAACAAAAACAATGGTAATTTGACAGTAAACTACAGCTCCAAAAAGTGGTGCAAACACTCGCCTGTTTTATATGTCAACAACTGGAGCCATATTTGAGATTTCGAGTTTGAATACAACAAGGTATAATTATGACCAAAATTCTAGGTTAAAAACTCTAAAAATGTAGCTTTCAGAATAATGCTGCTTGTCTTGCAACTGTGCCTTGTCATGATAATCAAGTATCGTGTTGATATCATTGAAAGTGTTTGAGTAATGGGCAGCATGAAAGCTTTTGCACGATAACAACAACAACAACAATGACAACGACAACAACCCAGTGATCGTAATACCTTGACTTTCTTCTAAACAGACAAGCTAAAAAATCAACACAAAAATCTGTTTGATTACTACCATTGTCAATAATGAGATAATTATACATTCACAAACATCATTATACAAAAGTCACGAAAGCAATTAATTTCTGCAATTAAACACGGTAACCAATGGAAATTAATTTATTGTATTGTACTTAAATTGTGAACAATTATACCAAACCAGTGACAACATGGGAGATTAAGTGCAATTATTGCACACATAATGTATTTTGTAAAACACTGTTTGGTTTGACAGCAAGAGGAAAGTGGGAAAAGACTAATTTCAACAACACGAAAACATAAAAACGTAAACCAGCGCAGTACAGCATTTTAGCTGAGATAAGAAGAAAGTCGCGCTATTCTGCTGTTTGGATAGCTTATTGTATGATCTTATCCACCAGGTTGTGCTGCTGGCAGCATCTCATAATAAGGTCTCATCGTCATAAACTTTCTGATATGTAAGTCTATTTTTTTTCACTGAAGTTTAATGTTGCACCAACAGCCAGGATCATATAGGGACTTTCAAGCTTTCATTGGAGACGAAGACCCTAGGCTTACATCTGGTTAGAAGCACCAACCTAATGTAAACTAACTGGACAGTTTCTTCCAATTAGAAATTTGGTGCCCGGTGGGATTTGAACTAGCAGCAGTGGGGGGCTAGTGATTACAAGTCGGAGACCATAACCACTAGACCACGGAGGTCATTTATGTGGTAGTCAAGTTAAAAGAAAGCTTCAGATTATTGTGTTATACATAACAATCAATAAATTAAGTGAAAAATGCTGCATCCTTTGATTGAGAAGATATAACAAAACATGGAGACCAGTCTCAAAACTCAGGCATCTGACTGGTTGTTTAAAAAGCCAATGGAAAAGCTGCATTCTTAGACAAGCCAGTAAATATTTATTTTGTCATGTCAGGCCCAGAACAAAATGTACAGTTTATAGTTTATCATCATACATATATATACTTGTATCAATACAGAAACATTAAGCTATTCTAAACAATCCATACCCATACAACATAAGCTATTATTCACATTTTATGCATAATTTATAAACAAACCTTTTTTCGTACAGTAACTCCATATAAAGGCATAATTATTACTAGACACACATCACACAAAACATCACTGACCAGCAGTTTGGTACAAAAAATATTTTTTCTCATCAAAAAATATAGATGATATATAATAAATCTTCAATCTCAAAAATAAATAACAACGGGAAAATTGCGCAATATATGGGAAATATTTGATGAAGAAATGAGGGATAAATAAAAATATCAGGCACAAAAAATAAGGTCCCTGGTTTCTACAAACTTGACTAACACTATTTTTTTTCTGCAGACGCTGGACCTTTTTTTGGTCACAGCAAAATTTTTAATTTCTGAAAATAAACACCGACTTAAAACCTTTTGTGTACATAAATTTTACTTTTATTATTGTCACTATCAAATGAATGGAGTTTTGATTTTTTAAAAAAAATACACAAATATGGAGTCCATTCCTTGTCAACAATCTGGTAAACATTTTGTTAGCAAACAGGTGAGGTATTTATTTATCATTCACACATTTCAATGTCTTTACAAATAAACAAACAAAAAATCAACAAAGTACATGCCGAGCACTTGTTTACCTAAACAAATCACGTGTTATATAACATGTAGGTAATTTGACATTGGGTCATTGAACCAACACTCATTTTGTTGGCAGTCATACGATCATTCCATCACCATTTATAAAACCATAATGTGTATATTTGAAAATCAACTTTGAAATAAAGAAAAACATGAATTAAAATTATCCTCTTTACAATCTTTCAGTCATGTTCTAACAATTTTCGAGACAGAAGCTCAATAAATATAAAATACTCATTTGATTAAACATGATCCATCACTTGTACAAAATTAAGGTATTACAGAAAAAGAAAATAAATTCAAAAATGTTCTGTATCAATAATCCAGTCACTGGGAGACTGAATGTATGAATTGGCAAAATCTTGAATTATCTCCCTTGTAAACTCTTCATCTTTCTTTCGCTGTCTGCTGATTGGTGGATACAATGCAGCATGTTTGTGATCATTCTTGGTCACTATGGCAAGCCGAGGATACACGAAGAGTGAAAGTGGGTCAGGGTCATCTGACTTGACTGTAAAAAAAATATGAATTGATTAATCAGCATCTTGTGAAAGAACAATTTATAGAATGTGAAAGATATGAATTCTGCTGAGACTAGATAGCAGCTTTATATATACCAGCAGGACTTTGTTCGATTGAATCACGTATACTTTCACTTAGGCCATCAATAGAAAATTGTTGATTTGCAGTTACGTGACCAACACATTAAAAAATCCCTCAACACCTGAATTTTTTTAAAAATTTATGTTTTCATTTTATATTCCAGCATTCTGTTTTCAAAACAAGCCTATAATGTTAAAAAAGAAATTGCCTTCCTAAGTATCCACAAAATGTCAACAGTTTGTGTCATGAAACTAAAAAACCAACAGTTTTTCAAGAATGGCCTTATCTGACTTTAAGGAACTTATGAAAATCAGATGCACAGTAGCATTTGCAGTTCATTCTGATTCTGAGGCAGCTTTCGAGGAGCATAAATATATACAGTATGCTCATTAATGCTGCTTAGATCATTTATACATACTGATAGGTCAGTGTGAACTGACTGAGCATGAATATATACAGTATGCTCATTAATGCTGCTTAGATCATTTGTACATACTGATAGGTCAGTGTGAACTGACTGAGCATGAGCAAAAATAATAATGGACTTAAACACGCAAATAATTAAAGACTAGTTCAGGAAGGTCATTGAATGAGGTCAATATTGCTTTGATGCTAGGTTGAAATTTTATTCGGAGTTTTTTAAATGCATTTTTATCAATAAAAGATCTTTTTTTTCCACAAGATGACTTTTATTCACAGGTGGCCATCAATGATATAGGTCACACTTCAACCATAAACAAATCAAAGCACTGAAGGGGATGATTAAATTAAATTTAAGTAACTAAGTCTTTATTAACTGTATTCAAATTGATGTATCTTCATTCAAATGTAAGTCACTTTACAGGTTATTACATACAAATCAACGATCATACAATTTCACCAATCTGATAAGCCTAAATTTTATGGACCAATAACTTTCTCATCAATCTATTATACATTTAAGGTAAATAACCTTTTTTGTAACTTAATATACTACCATAAACATTTGTATCCACACAGGATGAAATTACCTGTCTTATAACATATTCGATACATTTATACAGACATCAAATTGAAGTTGATCATAAATGGGTTTGTGAAAGTTTACTCACCTACCTGTGAACATACGAAATCAACCTAATCAACATTTCCAACCTGCTTGAATGAATGACAATTACCCTTTTGTCAACACAGGTAATGGAATACAGCATATTGAACAGAAATAATTTCTAATCTAGATTCAGACAATACAAGCCATATAAGTTGCAATTAACTGCTATACTAGTAATGGAGTATGGGCTGCAGCTGTGGTAAAGTGGTTTGTGCAGTGGATTTGTAACCTGGCAATTTGGGTTCAAATCCCAATGGGGGTAGGTCATCCTTATGAAAATTTTACAAAAAAAAATTTTTTTCCTCCATATATGGAGAAGTTGCCTGCTCCTGAAAGGGTAAGTTAGTACTGGGAAGTATACAGTCCAGGGAAACTGTTTAGGTGAACAAAAAATTTGTGGAAAAATGGCATCAAACCTAGTGACAATATCACATAAAGACAAACAAACGAAGTAATGCTGTAGAATATGATGAGTGAAAATGGATGCTAATTCAGCATTACAGAATTTCAGTGTCAGAATTTTTCTTCAAGTATAAGTCCTGTTGAAACAATGCTTATTGCACTGACACATTACAATATGCCCTAACAAGAAGAAACTGAAATTTTAAAATCTCAATTACGCATAGATCTTTAACAAGCTTTTGAGTTCAAGCGATCAGTACAAAAAAAAAAACAATTAGTCCAGGACAGAAACTATAAAATAATTGGTTGGGGTATAAAAAAAGTCACAAATGTGTAGTCCAACTGTACTGAGAGTTCTGGTGAAGATAAGGATTCAGATCACTGTTCAGGAGACTAAGATATCCGCCACCAAAATGTGGAAGAGAATTTTAAAAAAAAATTAAGTCTGAACAATTTGCTGTTCAGTATTGGATTATAAACTTAAAACATGTGAATCTTTGACTTTGTTGTTTTCTTATCATATATGTTTATTCCACAATAAAATTATGATTCAAGCTACCCCTTTTTCAGTACACAAAGGCCAATGGCCGATACTAAAAAAAAATATTGAGCAGACTGTTAATGTTCTAATCAATGAACAAAAATCAAACCATGAAAATAGCTAACACATCAAAGAAAATAAACTATGTAACAAATGGTACAAAAAAGTAATTTTAACTTAAGTTTATGTATCAATACACAAATATGAAGAATAATTTCATAATAAACTAGCCGCAAATCATACTATCTTAGATATTAAAAGCAGTTAAAGAAGTGTATCGTAGTTTCGCACTAAGGAGTATTTACCTCAATAGGAGTGTTTTATGTTTTTTGATCAAATAACTAGAAAATGAACTCCATCAAACTGGGAGATACTACTTCACGTATTGAACTCTAATTTTCATTGTTGTCATGGTAACATTACGTTAGCACTTGGCACTTAAAATATAAAAGGTCACTGTCCAAACACATTTGATAATAGAGCCATATTCACTGATGTATCAGATGCATGTTTTTACATCCAAAATCTGGGCCATAAGTGGGTGCGTCACATACAGTATAACCACTGACCCCTTCCAGACTGGGCCAAAAAGTCCAGTTTTCTGAGAATTCTGGTATTCAGAGAACTTTTGATAAAATCTGAAATTAATCCATATTTAATTGTGGAATTCCCTTGATTTGTTACCAGCATCTAGTACACAGGGTGCACAAGGATGCTACAGTTAAATAAGTCAAGTTAAACAAATTCAAGGCTTGCTTCAAGACTTTAAACTCAAAACTGGGGTCAAAATTTTGTGACTGATCATCTGATTGGCATATTTTAAGACAGTACTTGAAACTGACCAATCAGGGGACCAAAATTTGTGATCAATGTCTGATTGACCTGCTTTAAGACCGTACTCAGAATCGACCAATCATGGAACAGAGATTTTATAACCTCATACCACAGTCATTCAAATAAGAAATAAATCAAAGTATAATAAAGCCAAATCAACATTTTAATTTTTTAAATAAAACTTATTTCATGGCTGTCTCAAAATGTTTACTTAAACTGTCTGATATCATAAAACAAGCAAACATTGTTCTGTAAATATCAGTTGATCTTGTCCCTGTATCACATACCCACTAACCCACATATCATAATGTTTTATGTAAGTATTTGTATATATTGTATCTATGCAATAAGAACAGTATGTACATAAATACAAAATAACTACCAATATTGATTTAGCACTTATATCAAACACTCAGAACTATTTGCTTATATGGGTAACATGATTAATTTATTTCCTATTCAGTTTGTAGATAACTTGCCTTCTTGTGAAATGACAGCCTAGTGCTACAAAATCTTATATGCGAATGAATTATAGAACATCTGAAGTTATATAGCTTGCACAGAAAAATGTTGACACAATAACCTTGAAACACGGGCACTATTATGCCATAAGGACAAGTGCTTATTTGACAGTTTGAGAATAAAAAAATCTCACTTTGTTTGTATGATGGTTCCTTAGGAAAGTCACAAAAAATTTGGCAATAAGCAAATGTTGATAATTTGTTCCATGGTTACTGATAATACATAATAATCAAGGTATACAAAATATGTAGTCATGGGTGAAGGGAAGATTCTGGCATTAAGTTACCATATTTGGTCAAAATAAAGGTGTCTTCAACACTCCCAGTGGTGCTAGTCAGTTTTTTTCACCAGGTTTAATGCCGTTTTTCAACAATTTTTCAGTCATATATGGTGGCCGGTTCACCTAACCAGTTTTCCTGGACAATATCCTAAACAGTATTACTTACCCTTCCTCAAGGAGCAGGCAACTTAACCACATATGGAGGAAAATTGACATTTTTATCAAATTTTCATAGAAGGATATGACCTGCCGCATCCGGGATTTGAACCCGGATCACCAGGTTACAAGTCCAGCACACTAACCACTGGACCACAGTCTCAGCTCTAGACAGTTTGTCCTTTGTTATTTGAAAGATTAAACAAAGTTTATAAATGTTTGAGCCTAAAGGTACTTGTTTGTTCATTTCTGTACTAACTTAATAATTTGATAAATCACTGTAACACTGGTTATTTTAAACTACAGATCAGACGCAATGTCTGATATCATTTTTTTTAACAAAAAAGAAAATTTAAATCAACATAAATAACAGAAGGTTTTAAAGCGAAGTATCTGTAAATCTGTGGTGATTTAATACAGTAAGCTTCAAAAAGTAACAACTCAAATGGAAGATTTAAGTGTAAAATGCCCCTACAGCCAGATGATTGCCCAGTCAGTATGTCAAAGACAAGATAACAAGAGCTTTATGCAAGCCTTTTATAGTGACAACAAACAAACGAAAACAAACATCAAATAAGACAAGTAGCTTTGAGTACACATCAAAACAAATTGTGTGTGTGTAAGGGGGGGGTGACACCCCCGCATGTTTACCATAATACTCAACGGCTTGACATCTCCATTGTATGAAGATAAACGCAATAAAACATTAAAAGTAATGCTCCAATCATAAAAATACTCATATAACAATGAAAATATTGTTTTATTTTCAAATGATTTTTACTATTTTCAAGCATTTGTTTGATATTACATGAAGCAACAAAAATGTAAAAACAAGCCAGATTGAATATCAGCGTGGTTTCTGAGCCCTCAATACTTTTAAAAATTCACATCATTGTTGGGAATCAGTGATTTGTAATTGATACTTAATTGATTTATAAAGCATAAACAACAGATGCATCTACATGTATTGTGCAAATTTATGAAAAATATCGCTAGTTAGTAAGTGAGACATTCCCCAAAGTAGTATTGAGAATATGAAGATATATTTTTTAGCAGTGTTCAAAGATGAAACACACTTTATATAAACAAATGTATATTTTTCCTTTAAGTCAAATTTTGCACCTATTTTTTATTTTGTAAAAAAAAGATACCTGCACTTACGTGAGCTTTTCACAAACAGGCAGTCATAAAAACATTTAGACATTTGATTATCATCAAATTGACATCGTCATCATCTTCTCTGAACGACAGCATAACAACAAACAATGTGCTTAATCTCTCAAGTTACAAAGAACAAACTAACTAGCACCACTTTCATTTGAAGTGTCCAAATAACTCAAATCTAACTTAAAAGAGATTTCATGACACATGACTATCCGTTATAAAGCAATTAAAGAAAAGTGAAGTCAGAAAATAATGTGTAAATTGAAATAAATATCTACCAGGCAAAACATTACATCAAGCTTTTCAACCACATAAAAGAAATATTAAGTAAAAAGTGAAGATAAAGTAGAATGGAAAATAGTTGTGTAGTTAAATCATTCAGCGGTATGGAGTCATCTTAAATCTATGACAACTGACCATTTAAATAGCATTTTATCAAAATAACAAGAAGGAAGAAGGTTGGAAAAACAACTTTTACATTTTTCAGAAAAATAAAATCAGATCTTCACGAAAACTTTACTAACACTGAATCATGGTGGCCATAACCATGGGCCAGTGGATGGTGCACTAGTAACCTGGCAATTAGTGTTCAAATCTTTGTCTTGGCAGGTCATACCCTTCTATGAAAATTTGAAGAAAATTTGTCCATTTTCCTCCATATGTGGAAGGGTAAGTAAGTACTGGTTAGAATATTGTCCAGGAAAACTGGTTAGGTGAATTGACTGCCGTATATAACTGAAAAATTGTTGAAAAATGGTGTTAAACCCAGTGAAAAATATGAGAATGAAACTGAGATATGGACTTAAGAGGCTGTTCTTATAGCCAGGGCTTCGTATCATCATTTGTTCAGGAGGTAATCTCACAAGTGAATTAAGTTAACATTAAATTCCTCAAATTCCTTGTATTTGTTTCCTTCAAAATTGTAAGTTATTAAACTTGTTGTAACAGTTCATTCTTATATACTCATATCATATCGTGTACCACTTATTGTCTTAAACTTGCTGTAACAGTCCATTCTTATATACTTGTACCATATCATGTACCACTTATTGTTTTGACTTTGTCATTATCATTACATTTGTAAATGGGCAAAGGCCTAATGCCAAAATGCAAATATATAAAATGAAAAAATGAAACACTTAAATTACAATACATCTGAGATAAAGTGGCACATTGTACCAGTACTTAAACTCAACAACACAAACAATGGCTGCAATATACTAATGATTATTCAATGGAAATGTCAACTTTAAATGCAAATTGTCATTATAGCAAAAATTTGCTGATACGTAGCATTATTAGTACATGACATTTACAGTCTAGAAATTACTGTTTTATAATCGATGATTGCTATATTATACAACTTTGTTGGGCAAAAAAATCCCTACACTATAAATACAATGCTACACATTGGTTCATTTCTGTCACAAGAGAAGGTCATAGTAATGTCCTCCTGGTGACAAGCTTTGTCCCCTTATAAAACCCCTATTCTTCATTAATACAGCATCTGGGTGCAAAGAGATAAAAAAAACTTGCTATTAAATGTCAAATCAGCAGTGATTGTCACTGAAGATGGACTGATTTAACAAATATTAATTCCACATCTGGAAGTTGCCAGATTCGAAGTACAAAACTGTTCATATTTGTATAAACAAGAGCCAATTTTGACACAAGAGCATAATTTTTTGGTCAATCTTAAAGAACCACTAGAAAATATTATGCATTAATATCTAAGCTCAAGGCCATGCCATTTTGGCCATGATTTTTAAGATCTTGAAAGGATCATTCTTGTGAGGCTTGATTGAAACTGGCACAATGGTTCCATAGATTTCATTAGAAACGATTATTGATGAGACAAGATTTCATGCTCCGGAGCGCTAAAAATCAGTCATACCTGAATAGAACAAACTTTTATTAATATTCATCCCAATAATTTATAAGCAAACTGACTAGCTACGTACACATCACACTTGCAGCCTCATTTCTAACAGATTTAATTTTTGAACAACCCTCACAGAAATAAATTTTATAATCCATTGTGGAAGATTTTTTTGGTCAATATGTCTGTCCCTTAGTCCATTCAATTGTTCATTCCTATGTTCCTTTGTTCATTTGTTTGTTTGTACGTTCATTCGTTCGTTCGTTCGCTCGGTTGGTCGGTCGGTCAGTCAGTCAGTCATTCAGTCAGTCATTCATTCAGTCAGTCAGTCAGTCAGTCATTCAGTCATTTGTTCGATTGTTTGTTCATCAATATGGTTGTCAATCTGTTCATCTGTCTGTCCATTTGTTTTTTCTAAGTGTAATGCCGTTCATTGACATTTTTTAATAACATATGAACAAACCATTATGAAAGAGAAGGATGGCACGCACTAAAGCTTTTCAGGGTTTGACAATTCCACTTGTCCACTTGTAAATACGAGGGGGGAAAAGACTCAGGACAAATTGAAATCGATGTAGAACTAGTTAGAATTCTTAGCCGGTTGTCTTGCAAGACAAGTAGCCTGAAAAAAATTTGTCAAACTCAGCTTTAACTAGAGACAGATTTCCGTTCGAATATGAGCTATTTTTGTTCATTTTACATGTCAAACAACCATCTTAAAAAACAATTTATTGCATGGCCAATCTGATTATACACTGCTTAACAACCTAGGATTTGTTTTCAATTATGATATCCAACAGCTTGTAATACACTTACATAATTCTATAAGATACGACCCAGCTTGAATAATTAAAGCTGACATTTTTATTGAATCAAATTTTAATTTCATTTTCAAGCATATCAAACAGTGAAAGGCCATAAATAACTGAGACTACAACCTATAAAAGATAACCTGCCGGTACCCAGCACACTGTACACATTACTATAGGAGACATTATCTCTAATTTTATATGCCAGGAGTCGGGACAACGAAGAATATTGGTAATTAGCAAATGAGAATAAAAGATGGAATTTCTGCGGAGTTAGTAAATGTACAATAAATATGCAAATAAATGCATAAAATATGGACTAAGTATTTCTTTTTTGAAGTGGCAAGTATGAAATAAAATAAAAACTGAATGTTCCTGCATTTCAGCAGAATAAAGATATAAGAGTGGTTGAATTTTCCTAAATTTAAGGCAGAAAAAAGGATCATACCAAACAATTTATTTAAACTTAAAGTGGTGTATTTCTGTATGAAAATACTATAAAAATCCAGACTTTAACCCACTGAGTCTCACATAAACGACCCTCAAGATAAAGAACAAGTATTCATTTCATTGTAAATATCTTTTAGAACATTTTAAAGAGAGTCTTTTAAAATTTAAAACAAAAAAGATAATTTCCGTATCTACAGAGAACTCTTTTAAAACAGTCAGTGTTTTAGCTGTAATTTTATAGGACATAATCAAATATGAACACACAACTAAAATGAAATAATTTTAAGAATGCCAATGAAAAAGCGTACACAACATTTTTATCATTTCTAAAGCTCAAAAATCGGAAAAGGTGAATCAATTTCACAACTGTTGCCATGGAAACAGGTAAATTAAACACTATAGAATGCGGGGGAGACATTATTGAAATTAGCAATGTCACAGTGGATATGGTATTCATTTCTCGTAAGAAACCAGACAGTAAGTCGCACTGATTAGTTGTTATAACAAATTGGTTGCTAGAAAAGACGGCCACATTCTTGACCACCCCAACAGTTGCTCACTGCAAAAATATGAGCATTATAGATAGCGCGGTGTATTTCATTCCGTGATAAAAATGATATCTGCAGGGGGTCATAATGAGAGTCATGATAACTGTGTTACTATGTTTCTCGGTCACTTAGTGACAGTAAAAGTACATGGCTTGACCTTTATCGCACAAATTGGGAATCATTTAAAATCATAAGTGATGACAACTATGGCTGAAATGTTTTGTTACAACATTTTTGACCATAGAAATTAAATCAACTGGACAAACTCTAAAGGAACTCTGCTAATTCTTTAGTTAAAAATAATTGCTGAACAAATACACAACAAAATTTAAAAAATCCAACTGTAGTCTTATATGCTACCAATACATTTATAAGAATTTTGTCCTGACCCCTAAACTTTAGGGGTCAGTCACTGACCACAGTCCATTGAAAATAAAAGTGTTTGCAAAATATTAGTCAGAAACTGTTCTAGTTTTTTTCAGCACAAAATACACAATGAACCAAAATGTGTGAGTGCAACCCCAGTACAATTTAGAGTATAAAAAATTACCACATGAATGAAATATACGTAATATTTATGATGAAAGTACATGAATTATGTTTTTATTAATATGAACTCTAGTTTTGATCATAACTTAAGTATGCAGTAACTCAAATAACACTAAATTATAAATATCATAAATATGACTCAATACTAAATACTTTTACACAGTTCAGGCGTTAAAGTCATTTTTATGTGAAAATATATAAAAAGAAAGAAGCACAGTATTATATTTTATGGTTAGGAAAAAATTATTATTTTTCACTGGAGTTTCACATCACACCAACAGCCAGGTCATTTGATAACATTCCAGCTTTAACAGTGGAGGAAGACCCAAGGCTTACTTTTGGGTAGAACCACTGACCTTCTGTAAACTAGCTGGACAGCTCCCTCACATGTGAAATTAGGTCCCAGGTGGGATTTAAACTTACAGCAGTGAGGGGCTACCGGTACTTGATTACAAGTCAGAGACCATAACCACTCGACCATGGAGACCCCCATGGAATCTTTTATTTTATTTTCTGTACTGGATTAAGAGAATATATGAACATGAATTAACAATTAAGTTTGTTTCTAAAAGGATAATGTGCAACCAAAGGTAAGAGCAAGTACAGATCCACATTTCTGAATAGGACCAAAAATAAACAGGTGTTTCTTTAGTAATGTTCTTTGTCAATGGCTTTGAAAGCACTGTTGTTAAATATACCCTTATATTCTCTTATATAAAGCAAATCAGTTTAATAGGTATATTTATACACAAACATAAACGTTAAAAAAAACACAATGTGAACAATAAACCCACAGAAATGATAAAGCAAGACATATGAGCAGATTTATCACAGCTGCATAATAACACACAGTACGCAAACATCTCCCCTACGTAACATCACCCCCGCAACTTATTTGGCCAAAATAAATATTTATCAGAAGATAAAATAAAAAGATATAACAACAGACTGAAAGAGTTCATTCTGAACGTACATAAAGACAAAGACAATGACGGATAAAAACATTTAATTAAAAATGGTCAAATGCAGATATAGGTCAAAGTACAATCTAATATTTCTATATATATCTAATATGTGTTAGTGCAACTCTATCCAAAAAAAGTCAGTCATAAAGTAACTCACAAGCTCTTGTATGTCCATACAATGCTGGCACAAACTGGGACGCCCAAACCGAATACAGCCTGACGTTCAAGGTCATCACCACAAGGTCATTATAAAGGTCATAAGCCACAGAGGTCAAATCCTGTAATTAGTAAATTCTCATTAAAATAACATAATTTATTGTGCCTAATAATTTACTATGTAACTTCAAACATACAGTTAATATAAAACAGAATTAAATATAACAATTACATGCATGCTATTACTAGGATATGAAAGCTCTTATTATAAGAGCCGTGAATTTTTCACAATTAACAATGTTATTACCACAAACACAGCAAACAGACATAAATCATAATAAAACGGAGGAATAAGGACACAATATGCTTCATGTGTTTTTTTTTTCACTGGGTTTAACACCATTTTTCAACAAGTTTTCATTTATATATGGCTGATGCTTCATGCTCTTTGTATTTACGCTCAGATCAAGTTGTTGTGTTGCGATTAAAGGAAGATTAGGGAAACTTTAATGGTCAATAATAATACACAGATATAAAACACAAGTTAAACATCTAGAATCCAGAATGAAAATATGAAATTATACAAATACAGTAAAACCTCACATAGTGACCAACTCAATATTACAACAACCTTGTTATTACCAGTTCTTTTTGGACCAGCTTTCAATAACTCCCTGTAATTCAACTTGATAATGACACTATCTCATTATTATTTTTTGGGGTCCCCAAGGTGGTCTCATTATCAAGGTTTGACTGTATTTCAAAGTTTTTCATTGAGATAAGGTTGAAAACGCATTACAAATAGTTCTGTGATAAAATAAATATTTTCGTTTGTCACACTAAAGCGAAGTTTTCATCATCTCACATCAATGTCGTTTTCTTTGTCAAGAGAACCTTTAGGTTTGTGATACAATACGAGGAAATGACAGAGACGACAAAAAAGAAGAGTAGCACTTTGTGTTTGCACAAGTTGCTATTTATCCCACACAATTAGAATACTATCTCCTGATATGTGGCATTACAATTAAAACAAATAGGGACAATAGCATTTTAACAGTAATATTCAGTACAATAGTTATAATGACTGTTCTGTTGTGGTGTAACACAAGATGTTTGTTCTGACACCTTGTACAAATAGACAAAAAAATGAGACCCTAATTAAGTAAATTATCCATGGCAAAGGACAAATCTACATGTGCAAATAATAGTCAGCTATTACTGAAGACATACACTAGAAATACAACTAGGGTTTTCACCAGACGTCAAAAGTTGAGGGTCAAAAATGACTCTTGGCTGAAGAAAATTTGAAGAATCAACAAAATTTCCTTCTTATTTTATTGTAAATTTAACCCTCTGGTACAAATTCACAAGAGTCAGAAGCTTTATTTTACTGGCTTCAAGAGTAAAAAATACAATCTATATCAATCATTCTTGATGCCTGTTACCCTGGTTACAAACCAGTCTTAGCGCCTTATTCTGAGTTTGTGAAACTATGAAGAGTATAAGGACCATCATTAGAACACAAACAACCAGTTAACCATGAGTACGTCACTCTCACTACAGATGTATATTTCAATATCACGACAACCAAAGGTGTCCAAACTGGAATAGGGTAACCAAACCCAATTCAATATGGGTCTATCTACATTATATACCAGTCCTACAAAAATATAAAAGCCCCAATAGAACCCTAATACAGTAGAACCTCTAATCTGAACCTTTCCAATCGGAATCCTCTTAATATCAAACACGTCAGCTGGTACCAATATTTTTATTATGTATTTAATACTAAAAAAACTTTTCAGGACCTTTGTATTCCGAAAAACCTCTCTAATCCGAACATTTTTGTCAGTCTGAACAAGTTCAGATTAGAAAGGTTCCACTGTACTACAGTTCATTAAGTTGAGATCATAATATCAAGTAATGATTATAAGTAGGTAGTGAATGATATATTTTTACTCCTTAAAAATAACTAGTACAATATTAAGTATCAAAGATCTTAAACTAGAGCTACAGAATAAATTCAGCTATATAGTTCAGCAATATAGGTTGTCCTATTAAAGAAATGACCCATAATGACATCAGTTCAAGTCAAACTAGAACATTTTACATCCATATATCACAGGCTATTTATCAAATATTTACCTGATAAAATTTGGACGTTTCAGTCAGATTATCGGGATAAGCTAAGGCTATGAGAATAGGAAGATCTTCGTCTTTCAGCATACTGTAACAGATAAAATGTGCTTTTACAGTCAAACCTGTGAATGAAGGCCACCTTTGGGAAAGAAAAATGTGCCCTATATTGACAGATAGTCTTTATTCAGAGGTCAGTTTGATCTAAATAATCAGTGAAATTCAAAGAATAGACTTTATTCACAGGGTAGTCTTTATTTGGAGGTGGCCACAAACACAGATTTAATTGCATAATATTTTTGATAATACAAGGAGAGGTCTCAGTAGCTGAGTGGTTATAGTCTCTGACTTGTAATCACTAGCCCCTCACCTCTGCGAGTCTGAATCCCATTCGGAATAAAATTTTACACGGGAGGAATCTGTTCAGCTAGCTTCCGGGTGATCGTTGGTTCTACCCAAGTGTAAGCCTGGGGACTTCACTGTTAAAGCTAGAAAAGTCGCCCAATAGCCCTGGCTGTTGGTGCAACACCAAACCCCAGTGAAAAGTAGTAAAATAAACTCATTGAGACAAGAAACTCACCTTGTGGATGTATGGAACATATCTGAGGTAAGTGGTGTTACTGGAAGTCTACTGTGATCCAAGATGAACTCAGTCATAACATCAGCACAGGCAGCTACATCATCTTCGCATGTCTGGATCGAAGTGACATTGTAGCTAAAATGATCAAAGGGAGGTAATTCAAACATTACTCTAAAAGAATAACAAAATCACAGCAGTTACTTCCCTTTTTATAATTAATGTAGATGTCTGAATTTACTGAAATTTATCCATCAGCAAATATTATGTGCAGTTGAAAGAAGCATATTGAATTGAAAAATATGTTAAATGTTGTGGTTTTATTCAAGGAATGTGACATAAGTCTATCTGCTGGATCAAAAATTCACTGTGCAAATATTTTTCTTTCACTGGGTTTAACTCAATTTTTTTAACAATTTTTCAGTTACATACGACAGCCAGATCGCCTAACCAGTTTTCCTAGACTGTATTCTACTATGTACTAACTTATCCTTCCACAAGGAGCCAGCAACTTCTCCACGTATGGAGGAAAATCAACATTTTTGTCAGATTTTCATAGAAAGGGTTTGACCTGCCATGCTAATGATTAATACGAAGTACAAAAAATTCAAATGTTACGTTTTTAGAACATTTGCATTCTTTTATCAGATAAATACATTACGTATACATTGTATTAGACGATGTGTTAGTAAAGTAACAATAGACATTAACGAAAGAAATGTATGCACTACCTGTGAGGTTTGTGGAATCTGTGAAGTTGTTCATTACCAAGATCTTCTAGTGTATCTAGGAGAGGTATTCCTCTTTCCATAACCGTAGTCTTCACACCATCTCTCCTCTCCAATGTTAACTACAATATACATAAATATATTCATTCATTTATGAAGTGACCTAAATCCAACATATAGTTTTAATTACAGCCAACTCTGTGAACAAAAGCCAATAAGAAATAGGGTCATATGAATTTTTTAATGCATTCTATGGATCAAATTAACCTACCAGTTAATATAATTATTAAATTAGGAGGGTTGATAAAAAATTTCGATTAATGGTGCCCCAGTTTCCTTTTTGTTCAATAGATACTTTTGAAAACCATATCACTGGACAGTGGTAATTTTTCTCTACAAGAGTACATTGTGTACATTATTACTTCAAACAAGATTTATAATCCCATATTTCAGAGCATCTATTTACCTTGTTGTTATTTCATAACAAAATAACTGACAATAACGACACTAGGCACACACATAGAGAAAAGATTGAATTTTTTGATACTGTAAGTTATATGGACCTGGTGCAATAGCTTTTTTGATCAACCCTCAATGATAAAAAAGGGCTCTGTAAAATAATTCAAATTTGTGCAAAAAGCCTATCTTTGCATTTGTAAAAGTAGACAGCCATTTTTTCTTTACAAAATCTCAAACAATATGTAGGAACACCTAATATGCTAAAAAACCAAGGTACCATCAGAAAAATGTCAGACATCTTTGAGAACAAAGTGACTGTGAAATAAAGTCTGAGTTTATCACTCCTGAATTAAATGTCAGATTAGCAAACAGGAATTTTTCCTTCTATAGCAGGGGCTGTTTATGGGGTCTGCCCTCACGAAAAATCTCAAAAATCATGCAATTTTCTCCTAAAATTCAGTTTGCATCAAATTTTTTCTTATCCTTTTTGCCAAAATACCGTGTTATTTTTCCTCAAATTTAAGAAAAACGCCCCTTCCCCTACATGTGAAAAAAGCAATACTACTTAACATACCTTTGTGATCATGACATCAGCATTATCTGGTAAATCTTCAGAATGAACAGAGAAGCAGTCTAAAACACTGAATAAATGTTCACAGAGCAGACGAAGACATTTATAACTCCAATATGCCTCTGATTCAGTATTCATGACACTAACAGAACTAACAGTGGCTGTCAACCAGACATCTTTATCCTGTAAATTGCGTAAATTTGTCAGTGTATGAAAGAATCTTGATTTTAGCAGTGTCATAATGATGTCCAATAGATGCAATAAAAGGAAAGGAACAGTCAAACCTGTGAACAAAGGCCATCCTTGGGAACGACAAAATATGGCCTTTATTGATAGATGGCTTAAATTTGGAGGTCAGTTTGTTCTAAATAATCAATGATGGTTTTCAAAGAATGGCCTTTATTTACAGGGTGACCTTGATTTGGAGGTGGCAACAAAAACACTGACTGTAGTTGCAAATGACAGTTTACAATGGGAGAGACTCTTTTCTATTGATGACCAACAATTGACAACAGGTTTAACACATCTACCTTATAATGAAATTCATATGAAAAACATATTTACAATATGTACAAAAGTGTATCTAAATAATTCTAATTAGTTTGAATTTCCATGACAGAAGACCACACTCAAACAAAAAGAATCCGATTGACTGGTTCTTGACTTTTAACACAGTCTTTTTACTTTGATTCTATCAATGATATTTGATTGGTTGTCCTAAATACATCTTGGAATCAAGAAGCATTTTACGACTGGTTTCCAAAGTCTCCTTAAAGTCTTTTAAAACTTACAGACTGAGATCTTTTACTAATTTACTAAGTTCGTCATTTAGGAAGTTAAGATTCAATTAGTTCTTTGTAGGTATTGATCCTATTAGATATTATATAAACATGGGTGAAAGTTGAAAATTAAAAAAAAACAGAAATCTTAACCTCAATGCCATGCCCCAGAAAAAATAAAAACCAGTAGGGTCTGGACTTAGGAAAAACCGGAGGTTCTGGAAAATTCCAGAAAACCTTAAGCCATGTATAAATAAGACTTCAACCAAAGTAACAACATTACCTGAAACTTATTTGTTAGTTTGGCTTTTTTAAGATTTGTAACAGAGTTATCAGCAATTCTTGAGAACCATTCCAGTATTGGTTTTGTCTGAAAATAGAAATAAGCAAAAAATAAATGACACAGTCAATACAATACAAACATGAGCAAGCATAAATGTGAAAGCAATTTATTTTAATTCAAAACAGCAAGCAAATTATACACAAGTATGCTACATTTCTTCACTTAGTTATACTGGCTAGGTGAACTGGCTGCCACATATAACTGAAAACTGTTGAAAAATGGTGTTAAACCCAGTGAAAAAAAATTTAGCTATACTTAGATTTGCCTATCATTTAAGAATGCAAAAGCATTTTGCTATTTTCAGACTAACTTATACCATTTTTATCAAATAACTTTAAAAGTCTATTAGGCATTTAATACTTCTAATTGACTCCTCACTTAAGATGCCAAATACTAGGGTGCAAGTTTTATATTGTGATAAATATTTGCACCAAGTTACATGAATTTATTCATTATGTTGAAAGATATGGAGTAGACGTGATTCTGTGATGGATAGATAGTAGTATGCCAAATAAGGTGTCCATCTTTCTAGGTAATTTACCTGAATTACTCCATGATAATCCATCCTGACATATCTCTGAAATTGTTTCTGACTTTGTTCACTTAGACACTCGGTGGTATCCATCCAACCCAGACCTCTAAATGCAGCTATAGTTGGAAATCCTCGGATATTATGGTGACGACAAAGTATCGGCTCAGCTGTGCAATTAACATGATACATAGAGCCTCCATCTAAAATGAAGTTGTCAACTTAGAAAAAAAAGCATTCAAGCAACGTAACTATATATACAGTATTCACATCAAGTATTTTAATGTTTTTAAGATTGATGGCAATGATACAGACAGCTATATAAGCAGACTTCCTGTACAACATCTGACAAGTCTACAATAATGAGATTTATACTAGAGTAACCTCTTCAAAGCAACACCCTTCAGAAGAAGCAAAAATATGTTGTTATTGAGAGGTTGTTGCTCTAGAGAGGTTAAATTAATAGTTAAATCGTACAGTAGGAAAACATCACGCTGTTGTGAAGGGAGGTTGCTCAAGAGAGGGCTGCTCTAGAGAGGTTGCTCTGTATATCACTGGGTGAAATACGATGAATTTTAATAATCTATCAATATCAAATATTAACTTTAAAAAATATTCTTTGGGAAAGAAGAAAACTGCAATAAGATCAGCATTTGCAATAAACCTAGTCAACATATATCACCTATATGTAAGACAGATTCTCGTATTTCCCTGAAAGTCTCATTTTTCCGACGACAATTTCCACAATCAGCCATGATAAACACAACCTGAAAAGTGAATTACAATACATAGCAGTTTTCTGTATTTATTTTTGTTTTTATTTTTATTATCATACATAGTCAAATTTTACCTAGAAACAATTGCCAATCAGTAAGTCTTTTTAATAAGTAAAAATGGACATTTTTAACCATATACACAGTCATATACTGTTTCTAACATAAAATATATGATAACCATTGTATACTTTATGAGAGTAAAGTCTGAATAACTGATTTACAGCTAAATGTTATTCACTGCTCATAGTGTGTCAAGTATAATACAATAAACTGATTTTATACAGTGAAAAAAAATAGCAAGATAATTGTCCACTAACCAGAGAAACCTTGGTTACCTCCCCTGCCCATTTTCCAGATTTATAAAAGATGTGTCGAGGAGCATGTGATTTCTCTATAACATCAGTCCATGTTTCCTGTGTCAGTAATGGTAGAGTATTGTGAGTCTCCAACTTTCTCTCTATGGTGTCTGTGTCAAACTGAATACAAACAGTTCATAGACCATAGTCATAAATGACAGGGTAACAACAAATGATTGAAAGTATTATACATGTGCTTAGCAAGTATAATTTTAGCTATATCACTTTGTATATTGAAGTTTTAAAACCCTAATACATAATATAAGAATCACTTTCACATGATGGAGAGATTACCTTATATTGTCCTATGCAATAGTCTACAAGATAAAACCGACATTGGTTAAGATGTTGTATTCATGCACCATTTACTACCCAGAAATGCTTTAATTTGTTACAGGCTTTAGGTAAAAAATGTCAAAATTCAATGATACAGTATAACCCCTGAAAACCTGACCCTTTTCAGACTGGGTCAAAAGTCTGGTTTACTGAGAATTCTGGTTTCTGAGAAATATTGATTGTAGAAGAGAAAAAAAGGGACTTGAAAAATAGTTCAATTTTTGGAGAATTCCAGTTTTCAGGGAGTCCAGTTATACTGTATTCATGAATTGTTTCAATTTGAAATGAGATCTTGATAATGATACAAGATGTCATCATTATACATAAGGCTAATAGATAAATACTCATTTATGTAAGATAATGTCTTTAAGCAGTATTACATCATATACAATCTTAGATAAATGTACAGTCAAACCTGTGTTTGCAGCCACCTCCAAATAAAGACTATGTTTTTTTCTTTTCTCAAGCATGGTCATAATTCACAGGTTTGATTGTACAGTGCAATTCGTATAAAGAGATCACTTACCAGAGCCCAACATGGTTTCTTACAACAAAAACATTTCTTCTTTAAGCTAGCAAAGAGGTCAATTTGCTTCTCAACAACTTTTGCGAGACTAACAAGTATAAATCTTTCCCAAAACTTTAGGGTGGGTGCCCAAAATAAGGTGGGCTGATCCAATCTATTTCTGACCTCATCACCATAAACTAGAACAGATGAAGTGATCTCTCAAAGCAGGTAGTCTCTTTAATAGACATGTGGCCCATTAAACAGGTTTGACTGTAATAAGATTAATTTGAATAAAGCGATTACTAAAGAGGTTTGACTTTTATAAGTTTACCAAATCATGCATGGAAAGCTTTACTGGTTCCACGGGTTTGACTTTAACCACAACAGGTTTCTTCAGCACTTTTTTCTTAACAATAAGTTTTCTCACAGCCGGTGTATTATCTGTCATGTTGTGAGACCACGGTGTACATAATGTACCATTGGGTCCCTCTTGTATGTCGCTGTACTGTAAGAAAACAATACAAGATCTTCATCAAGAGTTTGACCAAATTATGAGAATAAAAACAGAAATAATTGTATTCATTTATTTATTTATTGCTTCGTTTGTTTTTGCGCGACATTGCCACCGGGTTTAACGCCGTTTTTCAACAATTTTTCAGTTATATATGGTGACCTGTTGACTTAACCAGTTATCCTAGACTGTATACTAATCAGTAATAACTCACCATTCCACAAAAAGCTGGCAACTTCTTCATATATAGAGGAAATTCGACAATTTTGTCAAATTTTCATAGAAGTGACCAGGATTTGAACCTGGATGGCCTGGTTACAAGTCAAGCACACTAACCACTGGACCAGGTCACGGCCCTATTTATTTATTATTCATATGATTAAATGCATTTTATACTGAACTTGAAGTAATGAAATGTTTGACAATTTATGAGGATTGAGACAATTAGATAATTTAATGAAATATCAAAATAAAATGTGATCTACATTATTCTATATTCAAAATACTGTAAATTCTCACAATATCATTGTCTCACATGAAAGCAACCACCTCAATATTACAACCACCTTGTTATAACAACCACTTATTTTTGGACCTGCTTTCAATAACGCCCCAATAATTCAACTTGATAACAAGACTACCTCATGATTACGAGCTTTTTCTTCAAGTCCTGAAGGTTGGTCTCTGAACAAGATTTTACTGTATAATACAAGTAAGCAGAGATTTATTAATACCTGATCAAATGAGAGAACTCCCCATGGATCAAAATAGGGTTGTACTCTAGTCACCTCCAGAATTCTCGGATCAAACTTCTTCAGATAATCATAAATCAACCACGGGTAGGGACGTCCCATATGTATATAGTCGGACTGCAAGGTGCCTTCATCATCTGAAACAATTCAATTTAATAAACAGGATTGCGATTGTTAAAAACATGAAAATCAAGTTTGTCCCGACATATCACGTCTGTTTGCTCTTAAACAATCTGTATATAAGTCAACATACATCCAACATTTTAAATTTTTAACTAATTTAAATCAAGATTAAACACAAAGGAAAATTGTTTGAATTTTTCTTCTTCTTCTGAATCTGCGCTGAAATCATGAAATTTTGGACTCTTCCAAATTCAAAGGAAATATACAAAACATCAATTTATTTAAGAAAATTGGGCTATTTCTTTCTGACATAGGAAAACATTGTGGCAAAAGAAGCCATTACTCATTACAAGTAATAGCTTCTTTTGCCACAATGTTTTCAAATTGTCTGCTTCAGAAGCTGGAAAATGTACTGGTAGTATCATGAGGCAAAGGGTTAAGATGATTCACTTATGTAAGATCCTCCCTGTATATAAATAATGTAATACATAATTATAACTATTTACCTAGGTAGAATAATGCAAGGAAAGGAATTTGTTTCATGGCTCCAGATCTGAGATGCCTCAATACCACTGAAATAAGGATTGAATTATAATTACTTAGTTATTTTAGAGACTTTGACAAAACATTTAAAAAATAACCATCAAAACTGTGACCGTGGTCCAGTGATTAGTGTACTGGTTTGGTATGCTGGCGATCCGGGTTCAAATCCTGGTCATGGCAGGTCATATCCTTCTATGAAAATTGGACAAAAATGTTGATTTCCCTCAATATGTGGAGAAGTTACCGGCTCCTTGTGAAAGGGTAAGTTAGTACTGGTTAGTATACAGTCCAGGAAAACAGGTTAGGTGAACCGGTTGCTGTATTTAACTGAAAAATTGTTGAACGATGGCGTTAAACCCCAGAGACAATAAAAAGTAACCATCAAACATGACCTCCAAAATACAGTAGAAGAGAAAAAAGGTTCTTTTTTCTCTT
Organism: Lutraria rhynchaena; assembly: GCA_008271625.1. Taxonomy (NCBI): domain Eukaryota; kingdom Metazoa; phylum Mollusca; class Bivalvia; order Venerida; family Mactridae; genus Lutraria; species Lutraria rhynchaena. Next base: position 1,756,270 of record VIBL01000006.1, on the reverse strand, counting down.
CCAGATAATTCAAGCATTCTGATACAGATGAAAATTATTACCATCAGTATTACTGATAGAATAACACCATAGTATGTTATACAGCTTTACTTGTAATCATGGTGTTAACCTGATGATCAAACAAGTACTATCATAATATCATAGGTGAAAGTCGACAATTTTACAAAAATTGGGAATCTTAAACTCTGGGCCACAGAAACAATCAGATAAACTACAGGTTCTGGAAAATTGCGGAAAAATTTTAACCATGCAATTTTCAAATAAAGGAATCATTTAAATAGCATCATTAATGTTTATCAAATGTCTGCTAACAGAAACATAACCGTGGGAAGAGATGAAGATTGTTTAAAAAATTGATTAGTTGATTAACAATTTAAGAAAAACTACAATGAACGTTTCAACTCACACTTCTTGGACGGATCTTTGACAAGATCAATAAGTCCGAACCTGAGGTTAACATTGTCAGCTTGATATTGTTCCACTGTTGATTGGTACGCATGTAGATAACCAAAGACATCATCAGCCCAATAAGCGTAAAAACATAGCAACGCTGGAGAAAAGACCCAGCCAGGATCGTTCTTGTCTCCGTGTAGTAAACGTTCAAATGCTTTCTATTAAAAATAAATATATGGATGTTGATACAATAAACAAGATGAAATAGCAATAAAATGCAATTATCAGAGAGAATTTAAAAGAGCGAATTTAATCATAAAATGTAATCATTCTTGTCTCCTTGTAGTACACATTCAAATGCTTCCAATTAGAAATAAATACATGGATGTGATACAATAAACAAAATGAAATGGCTATGAGTGAATTTAAAGCGAACAGTGTTTCAATAAATATGGCACATTATTGATTTTGAGAGCTCAGAAAGTTTGTCATTCATTAAGATACAGAGATTGATTGATACAATTTTTTGTGTGTGAAAAATGGAAAATAGACAATTACATGATAATAACACAAATAAACTGAATTACGTCAATTTGTTTCGTCATCTCCAAAGATCAATTCCCTCCAAGAAATGACAGTAAAAGGCACACATACACATAATAAAAAATACCTGTCATAAATACATCAAATCCCTCCAAACAACAACTCCCTCCAAAGAACAACACCTTTTTGCAACTCCGACAAATGTTGCTCTTTGGAGGGAGCACTGTATAATATTTTTCATCTGACATTGCATTGTACAGTTTTACAATATTTATACAACTATATTAAATGAAAGACAAGCATCAAGCACCAAGGTTATAAAACTTAAGAACTGTCTCCTAACTCAAATCTCAATTCCATTCTTATATGTATTTTGGTTGAAAAGATACAGCTGTTTAATGATTAAATACATACACAGATTAATTATGCTGTCAGAATAACATATCACTGTTGTTAAATTGTAATAAATTCATAACAAGACAAAATATGAGAGTTGAGTTCTGAAACTAATCTCAAGTTTCATAACCTCAGGACCAGGCTATACCATGTCTAATATAGGTGCACTGACACTGTAAGCTGCCATAAACACTTCTATCACATGTTTCTTTACTTCCAGTCCAGCCAGAATTGTAGAATCCTCATTCAATGTATCATTAACAACTGTATCAGAAAAAAATAGGAAAACAATTACATTAAAATTTTAATCAAGTTGTAGCAGTATAGTTCATGAATGGTAGTGCAATTATCACTCTTAAATTATAAGTATATTAAGGATGTATGAAGTACTGCATCACCAAATCCTATTACAATAAAGTTCTGCTAAAAGATCATCAACAAATCCTATTACAATAAAGTTCTGCTAAAAGATCATCAAGCAGACCAGTGACTTTTTTGGCATTTTTGGGAAAGGGTCAAGGTCTGGTCCAATTGAGAAAAAAATCACCTTGTAATGCTAAAATTGGGAATTTTTAGGTCAATTGTTTTTATCTTCAATTGGGAAGGGTCCATTTACTGGACCCACACAAAGAAGGAAAAAAATCGCTGCAGACTGACAGAAAGTGGTCTTATTATCAAGTCAGACTTGATACCGTGACCTAACATACAATAAATATAACACAACCTCTCCAGAGCAGCCCTCTCAACAACCTGTCTTCAACAAAAGCATGATTTTTGCGCACCATAACTACAAATTTAACCTCTCTGGAGCAACCACCTCTCAACAACAACATAATTCTGCTTCTCCCAAAAGGAGTTGTTTTGGAGAGGTTGCACTGTTGTGTTGATAATGTTATAATTAAGATTTATATTCATAATTTGTTATTTACTTTGATCTATTAGCTGTAATGAACTTAAACAAATATGCCATTTTTTTGTATTTCAAAATTTACTTATTTTACTTTTCGTCTATGTTTTTCCATTTTACATATGTGTATGAACTTTTTTCTTCAATAGATTTCAATATTATATGAATGCTATGCTATGCAAATATGCAAAGAACACAAAATTCATGAATGAGCAATGAAAAATTAAGAAGTATGAAACGATAAAAATGGTGACATTTATTGAGTGATTATCTTCTAAAAAACACCCAAAAAAGCCTAACAAACTAACTCTAACAGTCAATCAATGTAAACTTAATAAAGACAACAGAAGTGGACTTTATCTTTCATAGATAAATTTAAAAGTAAAGGAAATTAATTTAATGGTGATTTCAATTTTCAAGGAATCTGCCTATGAAAAGGCATGCATGTCAACCAACCATACATATAGACTGACCAACATTCTACACACTATGCACTGAATAATAATACAGGATAAACAAAAAATTACAAAACCTAAAATAGCAACCACCTCCATGTTATGACCACCTTGTTATAATGATCACTATTTTTGGACCGGCTTTCAATAACTCCCCTATAATTCAACTTGATAATTAGACCACCTCATTATTACCACCTATTTTCTGGGTCCTATATGTGGTCTCATTATTGAGGTTTTACAGTATATATCGAAACAAATCACTAACCATGATTGTGCATAATAACAACAGCTGGGTAGTTAGTAACACCATATCTTTGCTTCAAAGTTCTGCAATAATAAATTGATAATACAAAGAGAAAGTATCAATTATCTTTAAATAAATACCAACATTTAACTTAATTCAGTTAACACTGAGATAAAAAAATTGTTTCTGGTTACCTGACCTACCCTAATTTTCCCCCATGACTCTAGACTTTTTATAAGGCCTGAGAAACAGTACATCCACTTTTTTACCCTTCAGTACAAAATGATTTCAACAGCTGCTTTCATAATATTAAAATTAATCCCTACCTACCCTATTTGTAATGAGCATGTCACTAAAAACAAACAACTTTTTACACCTAAGGTTCAGTAATCACTCTTTACTAGTGAAAGTATTCTTTGACTTAGTAGATTGTTGTCATATTAATTATGATCAAGTCCATACTTACTTCACTTGTGGTGAATTTAAATGTACTGCCATAGCTTTACAGGATTCAGTTTCATCAGCAATCTAAAAATGATAAATTCAATATACAGTAAAACCTTGATAATGAGACCACCTTTGGGACCCAAAAAATCAGTCATAATAATGAGTTGGTCTCATTGTCAAGTTGTATTATAGGGGATTTCTTGTAAGCTGGTCTGAAAGTAAGTGATAATTACAACAAGGTGATCATAATATTGAGTTTTACTGAATATTCAATATTGGTTTTATTGTACATTAAAATTATTGTATTGACCAGACACATATCAAAATAGTCTTTATAAGAAATTTCTCTTTTAATTTGGACAAAATGTAAGAAGTAAATGGAGAAAAGAGGTCGACATTTACTTACAGAATAAATCATGTCTTCTACTTCATGATGCCGCGGACCATCTGGGAATGCGATTAACAATATATGATACTTTCTCTGAGCTTCACTGATACGTTCTAATGTAACCTCTTCACTTTGTTCCACATAGAGGTTGGCCTAAAAAAGCATCAACATTATAATAGGACACTTTTACTGTATTTCTAAATGCCTAGTCAACAGATTATCTTTGAATTTTGAATAATTAAGGTTTTGTGGAAACAAAAATTGGCACTCAAAAGCTAAATTGATACAGAATTACAGACAAGGAAGTCAAGGAGGTTTACTCTCTTTTTTTTTAACTTTAGTTCATTAGGTGCAAACAGTTCATAAGTCAAGATAAAATTATCACTATAACTTACAAGCTGACGAAGCCATTTTTTCAAATCTGCTTCCCTAGTTTTACCTCGATACTGATAAGACGATAATTCACCAAGGAAACATCTGAATGCAGGTAACTTTTCTGGCTTAGCAATATTTGGAGGCATAGGATACTGAAAAAATTAAAACAAATAATTGACATTAACAAATTGGTAGACACAGACATTTAGGAACAGTAAGCCAGATTCCCAAAATAGAAGTTGTAGATAAGAATTTCACTGGCAGCCAGATTGTGTGTAGACAATTTGATATTTGACTTGGTTCAAAATATGATGAAAAAGCAAAATATTATTCACTAATAATGTAAATTACATAAAGTTCTCAAGTACAGAACAACAATTCAATAAGTCTTACTAGGATAAAATGAATATGAAACTCCCTAATTATTATCACAGAGAAATAATAAATAAAAACTCACACCCAGTATAATGTCCTTTGAAAGAGGCCTTCAGTGATCAAAGGCCGCTTTATGGAACACATTGAAATAATTGACAAACGCACCTCTGATAATAGGCTAATTCCCTCTCCCTCTGGTAGCCTTTGTTCACAGGTTCAAAGTACAGGTTCATCGTTAAAATCAAGTACAAAGAACTTTGCCTGTTTATTATATACACAGTACTCAAATCATACCTTGCTAGGACTAAATGCTCCGAATTGCCAATCAGTAAAGTTTTCTTCATTTTGTTTGTCCTGCCATAGGTCATGAGTAAGTTTTTCAAGTCTTGATCCTTTGCCTAATAATCATACAAATGAATATCACAGTACTAGAAGCCAATTAAACAGTGTGAATATAAATGAACACACCAACAATGGTTTTACACAAATTAAACAAAAATCTGCATGTTGTTTGCATCACCAATAACATTATCAAATGATTAAGATCTTTATATTGACGGCAACCATTGTCATAATTTATGCTGATTTGCCTAAACAAACAAGTGTACAGTAAAATTTGGTCAAAAAATAGGTTTGTTTCTGGTTACCCAACAGAGCCAATATTTTATCTGCTGACTCATAAGTTTTTATAGCGTCCAAATTGTAATGCTATGTAACCGGAAACATTTTTTAGGCCTTGAGAACAAAAACCAGCGAGTGCAACACTATAAAACATTAGGATTATTTCTGTAAGTATTCCAGAAAACAAGATTACACTGATGGAATTTATACTCACTTTCATTCCGGAAAACTACACAAAGAGGTTGATGCCTAGATAATTTCAGATGTCTTTGAAAAATATGTGTTTGAAAATCTCGAAAAACTGTGTCATAGCCTAAAAAATACATAAGATTCAATCATTCATGGTATTCATAAAAAGTCATTGCATCTATTTTTAAAAAAGTCCCTATGATAAATGCTTTCCAGATTTAAGCTTGAATTTAACATATTTATGTTAAGGTTATACTAAAGCTGATTGCTATCAATCAATATCTAAGCATAATATACAAATAAAGGTCAATTCTAAATAAACCAAGCGCAAACAAATTCTTGCATTTTCTAAAACTTTATTACATGCTAAGTTTAATTTAGTGCACCTAACAAGATTGACAAACTGTGCAGTAACAAAGTAAATACAAAGTTTGAGCACCATTGTAATCAAATTACATTAAGTCAGTCAGAAGATGAATAAACTAAAAAATAGCTCCAGTTATGATAAAGATTATCAATTCATGAGATCAGAGAGAGGTTGTACTAGATTATTATTCCTCTTCAACCTAAAAAGCAAGACAGTAAGAATATTTATTGGGACCAGACTAGAATTTCTCCCTTTATAGTTTTTGAAATGATTTCAGTGGAGAGTGCGTAGAAAAAAAAATTGTAAAGAGTTAACATGAAATCAATGTATCTATAACGATGATGAAATTCGTTCAAAAACGAAATTCATAAATTCAACTTCAAAAAAGACAATCTCCACTTTGCCAAAAAAAAAGGTAAATATTTTTTTCAAAAAACAAGTTCAGGGTGATACAAAAACATTAATTTTGTTACTTTTTGCTGTTGACACAGTAATAACCAACGCCAAAACGCAAAATATCACAGAACAAAAGCGAGAAACAACTCGCACATCCGCCATATTGTATACAAATGAAGAGTAGTAAAGGGGAGTAACTATGCAAAGAGGCCCGTCACGCAAATCTTCCAATAAAGTGGTCTTCCGCTCGAGTGCACGCTATAAATCTTCGATCTGAGTAGCAGTTTCATTCCTATGATATATTTAAATGAAAACTATGAAGCAAATGGTCAGAGGCACTATAAAAGAAGACTTCATGATGTTATGAAATAAGTCCATTTACTTGTGAGTTGGATTCAGATATCTTAATTTAAATCTGGTAGATCTATATGATTTTGTGACATTTGGATTACTTTCATTATGACAGGGCCTTTTCCGCGCGTACTCTTTTTTAATATACCTGTATGTCTAATTTGACACACATTTCTTTAATTACTTCAGCTGAGACCATGTTATACATATGTGTATAATGGTCTCAGTAGTTAGAGACACACTAAGTTTTTTTCAAAAGTATACAATAAATATGGTGATAAATGCTGGTGAAAGTCTTTCCTGGTGGGCTGTTGGTGTTAGCAGCCTGAAAAAATAAAATATAAAAAATAAATAGTACACAGTGTTTATTGCTGTGTGTCTAGTTACGTGAATGAAAATTTCATGATTGAACGAAGAATATAATTATTGTTGCTGTGAAGTTATTGTTGCTGTGGAGTTAGCTTCCTTTTCTGTGCGTATTTACTTTCCCTAATTCGTTTATTTCATGTCATCAGGGAATGATCCCCGACTTCTGACTTTTGAAATGCTCTTTTGAAAGCAAAATCAGCGTAAACTGCAATATTTATTTGTAATTATTTCTTATAAGAACGAACACGATGGCGCCCTAGATATTCGGTATATACATGCATGTCAAATTGATATGTCACTTCCTACTTACATTTTTACCATTTACTTGTATATAAATGATAAATTTGAGCAGGGACAGGGTAAAGAAGAGTCCCTGATTCGAGTAACTTTTTTTAAATAATAAAAATGATGTTTCTGTTATTAAAACGTATTAAATTGTCCAGTTTCATTTTGAGGTACATAAAAAGCATTTTAAAAAGTGGTCATATTACTATGATTTGAATATGTATATTTGGACTGTGACCTTTTTAAACTCTTCCTCAGATGTCCATAATTTGGTTGGTGGCTGCTTGGATCTACGTCCCAACCCATATGACAGAAATAAGACAATTTGTGTGTAAATTTATCTCGCGACATGTACAGATATGTTGCTGCGCACCAAAGACACAGTCAGAGTCAATGGGAACCAGTTTAAGTGAATGGAACATTTTTCATTATCAGTATTGTTTTTGAGTTTCTTCCCTTCATAAATAATCAACATGATTTCGGGTGTCTCGACTGTTTCAAGGAGGAAATATTCCCCACTCATAAAAATTCCTAAAACTTGTAACAATTAATATTGTTTTTATATAGGAAAATATATAACTCAAATTAATGATAAAGTAGGAATTCCCTTGCTTTCTAATTAGATGTATAACATTCAATTAATCACAAATGACCTTTTTGTAGATCTGTATTATAGTCAAAATCACTGTTTTTTATCTTTATTAGATTTTTTCTTATCTGTGAACATTTACATTGGCTAGTCTAAAACGTTTATATATATGAACACCAACCTCGTAAGAGAAATGTAACATGTTAAATGGAACACCTACCAGAGCCTCTCATACCCTTGCGTTATACTGCTTTGGTTAAAGGGCGAGCTGATGTTTTTTGTGTTTATCGTGGAATGGATTATCCTTGGATAATATTGTATACATGTATTTAACTGTGTACTTGAACAAACTAAAATGTCCAAGGTAATTATAGAATTTATCGAACGCCTGCATGAAATGTTTAAAATTATAGTACATCTAACTGACAACGATTTCAATTACAGCAACTAACTTTAACACATTGTTTCGGTATGAATTATCATGCTCAGTGCAGTTACCGCTAACGTTCAGTCAATCCGATATTCCGCACTGCATCCACTGCAATGAAATATTATGTCAGGAATCGTTCAAGGCGAATTTCAGTTGTATGTTTATCAAAAGTTTGATTATTGTTAATCTTATTCGGCTTGGAAATAAGTTATGCGTGACGTAAAGTTAACACATGACTGTATAAAGTATGTGAAAACGAAAGTAGGCTGGAAGGCTTCCGAAAATCATCGACGGATAAACACTGATAAATGCAATATTTTTATTATACTTGGATTATATATCTAACAATAATTTTCAAATTATTTCATATTTATAACATCTAACATCCATGCATCATTATTTTCTGGCTCATGTATCCTATAACGACCGTGTTGTCATTTATAAGACTTCACTCGTTCCAGAATGACATTTTTCACAAGTAGCCTAATAAGAAATGTGTCACGTGTTTGACCCCTACCCGTTCACAACAAATTAAGTACCTGACTGGGCTGCCACAAGTAATGATGCATTTTTTTCTTTTACATAAGTAGAATTTTCGATACTTTTTCAATATTTAAGGGCGATACCCCTCCGGGAGATAGTGATACAGTCAGTCAGGCAGTAGTGGATTGCTAACGAAACTTTCACTGCATTCGCCGCCAATAGAGCGCGCAAATTATTGAAATATATACCGATTAAAAGCAAATTTTGTGACCTTTCCGATGGTATAAATCAAATTGTCTACTTCTTCATCTTCTTAGTTTAAATGCCGAATTTCGTAAGTCGCTCATTGCGGCAGTAGCGGATCGATTCAGGCCACTGGGGGCTAGCACGTTGAAGGGATGGAGTATAATGGTGTATTAGGCCTAAAATGGCCACACGGACCAAAAACACGTATATCATACATATACATATACAAGGGTTACAACTTCCGAAATGACAGTTTCTGCACCAAGTTTGTTTAAAACTACGTAAATTTTTAAGGAATCGCTCAAATTTCTGATAACTGGTGTCTACAGGTAGCTAATATATTATACTACACATAACCTGTTCTGTATGGCTTGAACAGTCCAACTTGCGGCTTTGCTTCAGGACCCTGTCACAATTTGCAACGAATTTTGTAATCTAATCAGACCAAGACATATCATCCATCCCCTGATTGAAGTATTAACTACATTGCATCGGATTGTCACAAGTCATAATGCTTAGTTAATGACGTAATAAATTACACTTTTTTCACGATTTCAAAATATACAGAATGTATTAATTGAAGTAGAATAGAAAAGAACAGTTCGATGGTGAGAAAATGAGCATGCGATCATCTCAATGTTATATGGCATTACAACCAATTTTCTGACAGGTTAGGACATGATCATATGCAATAAGGCATGTAAATCTAAGTTTAGCGTTTTCATTCCACAGAAATGCGTTTACCACTCGTCAGCATCAAAACTCGCCCATTGCTAGAATGATATTTGATTTTGACGCAGTGCACCAAATCGTCAATACCTGAATCACCGATCTTGCATGTTTCACTGAAATCGGACAGATTAATGGATGATATGCTAAATAATTGTATTGGACGATGCCATTGGATATTTATACGCAGTATGGTACCAAATTGAGGGTAATTTAAATGTTAAGTTTGATGATATTCGCATTTCAGTTTTAACGACGCGCTATTGCGTGCATAAAATACGTAAACATCCGATGACCTCATTCGGGACTACACGGTTTTGTAGACTTACCCAGAATCACAACATGTTCAAATATACGTGAATTTGTGGAATGGAACCAGGTTAATGACTGAATATTTCTGTTATTAATATATCATTAACGGACCAGCAAGGTTTTAAAAGACCAAGCGCGCAATCCATTTCTGCCCGAAATCCGCTACTGCCTGACTGACTGTAGGTCCCCTTTTTTGTATGTTTCTCTGTGTGTTGGATGGGTTTTGTGTTTGTGGGTTTTGGGGTCTTTTGGTATTTTTAGAAAGGCGGGATTTGTGTTTTTTGTTGTTGTTGTTTTTTGCTGGGTAATCCATTAATTATCTATATTCGCATTCTCATAGCACAGCTTGCGAGTTTCATGTACGACATACGATGGTGAGCAACCCGCGCTTGCTTAAAGGAAGGATTTTTAAAGAGCGTTCACTTACATTGGATTTTGTAGACGTTTGCTTAGGCGTAGGCAGGAATGTAAATACGCACAGTGAGGCATTAAGTGCCGATGTGGGAGGATGTGGGAGGGGTTCTACAACTTAGGTCGCGGAATTTCGCACGTGCATATCGCGCGTAATTGGCGCTACGCCCTTGGTTCGAATAAGATTTGTCACGTTTTGAACTTTTTTAACGTTATCTATTTATTTGGTATCAAATAAGGAAAACATTCTCTGTACTTCGCCAGAGAAACCATGCATTCTTACTATTTATTTTCTTTTGATAAAAAGTTGGACCTACTTTTGGGTAGCCTAATTCTAATACTTAGTCGAAAACAGATAAGCAAGTTTCGTGTTTTGAACTCACCTGAATCATGCATATCTTTTGTCATTTCAAGTAATGAAATTATTTTGGATGAATCGGGGTCGTATTTAAGCTGACACCATTAGGGTGTTCATTCTGTGGATTAACCGCAAGGGCCTAGCGCCCATTACGCATAATACGCACGTGCGTATAAAAAAATCCGCAACCTAAGTTGTAGCACCGAAATATCGTATGGTGAGTTTTCTCTAAATTTTGATACTGCGCTGAAAAAAGGCCAGAAACTTCTTGACCTAGCAACAGTTACGGAGGCAAAATCAATACGAACATGACATTTATTTCTGAGGTCAAATTAGTTCGAGTTAACTTTTATTACTCTGAGGCTAACTCCATTGACGGCAAGGAGGAAGTGGATTGTCGTCTGCCTTTAAGCGATTATTTGACAAATTGTTCACTGAAATCGGTAAGTTTGTCACTGTGGCAGCGTTCATAAATATTTTTACACCTTAAATATTCATCTAGGTTAATGTTGTGCGGAATAATTTATAAGACAGAAATATTCAGTTTGAAGTCGTGACGGCGCGTAAGGATGTTTATTTGATCTACTTTTACGATAGGCTAGCGTTCGTTTGATACTCGTGTACAGTCAAATGTGGTTGAAATTTTGTTGATTTGTGTTTTGTGTGAAGATGTAGTTACACATAAAATTTATTTGATCGTTTTTTCCTGTGTTTTTATGTTGTTATCGTCTTAAGTTTCGAATTTTCGCCTGGTGACGGGTTAACGCGGGTTACGTTTTTTTTTGTGCCTGTAGGGCGCAATAATCAACTATGCTGCTCCTTGTTGTATACATGAAATTTAATGATCATTTATTATTTGATTGTGTGTATATTCAATCATGATAGGTCACTGGTGTGACATATTTTTGCGAGAATGACGATTAACAACAATATTCGGATAAATGGAATATGTATTATGTTAGACTAGAGTTACCAAGATCTTGACTCAATCTTTGCTGTGACACCTCGTCTATCGTCAATGTCATACTCTGTGTGAAGATGTTGATTGATTGATCGATCGATCGATTGATTGATTGAGGAAAACTTAAAAATTAGTAATTTTTTATGAAATCAATATTTACTTGTGTGTTTGGATATTTATGACACGTCTTATTGACTCTTGTCATACGAGATAACTATGTTTTATACGTGTATCTGACTCGTAGAATCTATTTTTTCTGTTGTTATTTAATAAAATCTCAAGAGGTATTGAAATATTCTAAATGTTTTTTTTGATTTTTAAATTTTTATTTTAAATTAAATTATTTATATGGTTGGCATGTCAGTGATTTTTTCTTGCATTTTTTGGAAATCGTCCGGGTCCAGTCCAATTGGGAAAAAATGTGCGGTGTGATGTCAAAATTGGGAATTTTGGTCTGGAATGGTGAAAAGATGCCTTTATTTTTTATTTGGAAGTGTCTGTTTGCCATACCCATACAAAGAAGAAAAAATCTTTTATGTAATTCCGTGAATGACTAGATTTTTTCTTTGTGTATCAGTTCGCTAGAAAGGAGGGTTATTGGCGTGAAGGAGATGCCGGTGTCTGACGTCTGGTTGACCCCTAGACCATTGAAGGAATCCAGATTATGGAAGTTCGGAAGTACGGCTGTTATATTTTTTGTTGCAGCTTGCAGCAAGGTTATCCTTGGTGAGAATTACGTTATAAATTTGATATTTTTTTAAATCGATTGCTGTTTTTTTAGCTTGACTGTTTCAATGAAATATTCGAACTATTATGATCGCTGTGGCATCATCATCGTTGTAGTGCAAAAACTTTAATGCGGCCTATTACTGAAACATTATGAAGATATCAACATGACACTTGGAAAACTCAAGATTATCACGACAAGACACCGTTGCAAGAGGAGGCATTATTCTGAATGCTATATTTTTCGAGTTATGCCGCTTTTTAATTTAGAATTTTGGTCAAAATTGCTTATCAAACAGTATGATGTAAAACAGACGAGTGTTGTTGCCGCTCTGTGGAGCTCTTGTTTAAATTTGAATTGGATTAATTTAAATCTCAAAGGAAAGGTTCTATTTTATATATTTTTTTCTTGTCTTGATTCAAGTTTTTATGGAATGATGTATTTTTGGTAATTACTAATTAATGAGCATTAATGGTATTAAAGCAATGATATGATTTTGGCAAAAAATAATGTTTTACTGCTTTATTTAAAAGCTTTTTATCAATTTAGGTTCCTGGTTTTACTAAATTTAGATGTGAAAAGAACTTGAAATTATTTCCCTAGGTTATCTTAGCAAACCCACCATATACAGAAAGGAAGCATTTATGAGATGTGTTGCTAAGCGACCAGCACATAAACCGCTGATCACTGTCAGCAATCATTACAGTATGGTGGATGATTGCCTGATCTCATGTAAGTTTTGTTCTTTATTTGTGTATCATGCACATTTTTTGCGTACCGAAATATTAAGACCATGTTTGGGTCAAAGATGTTATGAAATACTCTAATTATAAGCTTAAAATATTAATTTTCTTTGCCTCATAATGCTGTATTTCCCCGCACCTGAAGCAGACGACTTTTGAAAACATCGTGGCAAAAGAAGCCCTTGTTTGTAATGAGCAGTGGCTTCTTTTGCCACTATAGTTTCCACTCAGAGAGAAATAAATCAATTTTCTTGAATAAATTGATGTTTTGTATATTTGCTTTGAATTTGGAAGAGTCCAAAATATATTTATGAGGCAATGGGTTAAGGTAATGATGAATATAATTGGTTTGTGTTAGAGGTGGTCTAAATACTGAGGGGCTGAGGTACTCTATGTGAGATCTTAATGTATTAGTTTTGTAATATTTCCTACTAATATGTTTTACAAAACAATGAATAAATTTACTTTAGATACATTTGTTTTCACATGCAACCCACCACCAGCTGCAATGATAGCTTATTACTAAGTCATTTATGGAAAGCATAAAAATAATCAAGTGGGTTTACCTCAGGCATGTTTTTAAAGTGTTGTATTATTTGTAGTACATTGCGTATAATATGTACTTAATTCTCTCGATATGGTTGAAAATCCCCTTAGAAAATTTCATCTTTCGGAATTAATTATACATTTACTTTGTAAATACTGATAACATTGTGTTTGTATAAATTCATGGTTAAAAGTTTTCCAGAACCTCTGGTTTTTCCCAGGTCCGGACCTGTTTAGATGTTAAGATTTCCGGTTTTTTTTTTCAACTTTCACCCATAAGGGGCTAGCATGTTGACGGGATACTACATGTACTTAAAACTGATGAATATACTTTGTAAGGCATTGGAAAATTGCAGATAAAATTTTCATCTAAATTTTGAGAAAATTTGGCTGACGGGCAGATTCTATTTTTATCCATTGACTGTTTTATTACACATTGTTTGTGCTTGTGTGTACTTCTTGTCTCTTGTCAGGAGACTCTCATAAAACTTGGTAATGCATGCAATTCACTTAAAAATATATGGGCATGAAGACCTAGAATGCATGAATCATGTCAAGTGGTTTTCATACTTGGCCCATTTTTCTTAAATTTATGTGATAGAAATTGAAGCAGACTGATTTTCAAGGGTTAGGCTAGGACGACGATTTAGGAAATATTTTTCTATGTCCTATTATTAACAACTAATGATCATATTTGTCAATTTTTAAAATAATTTTGACTATATCAGTAAAACAGTGCATGTTATAATCGTGATTTGTTTCCTTTAATACTACAGACATGATGCCTTGGAAATGGTTATTTAACAGGCCAAGAGTAAGATGGTTGCCAGGCGCGCAAGATGTATGTTGTCGTCGTTTTGCGTCTTCCCTATTTTTTCAGCTCGGTCGGGTTATACCAGTAGTAAGGGGAGACGGTGTGTACCAGTCATGTATGGATTTCTGTGTTGATAGATTGAGTGCCGGGGAGTGGGTCCACATCTATCCTGAAGGAAAAGTGAACACAACTGCGGAATATATGAGATTAAAATGGGGTAAGATTGTTGAACTTGATCTAGTCAAGGAAAAGTTGTCCAATAAAAATTAGAGTACTTGATTGTCACGGTCTAGAAGTTGTCCAATAAAAATTAGAGTACTTGATTGTCACGGTCTAGAAGTTGTCCAATAAAAATTAGAGTACTTGATTGTCACGGTCTAGAAGTTGTCCAATAAAAATTAGAGTACTTGATTGTCACGGTCTAGAAGTTGTCCAATAAAAATTAGAGTACTTGATTGTCACAGTCTAGAAGTTGTCCAATGGCAACAAGAGTACTTTCATTTGACAATCCAGAAGTTGTTCAATAAAATTTTGAGGTTATGACACAGTATAAAGTTGATCAATGACAGCATGAATAGTCTTAAAACTATTATTGAAGCCTTAGGCCTGGATATAATATTTTCTATTTTGTAGGAGTGAAAATACTCAGTCAATTATGTTTTCTATGATATTGTAATTAAGAAACTAGTTTGGTATCTATTTCATAATGCTGGTAGCCGTGAAATAGCTGCCATGTTCTCCACTGGAGTTTTAATTCACACCTACATCCAGGGTCATTGGTTGCTGTCCAGCTTTAACAGTGGAGGAAGACCCCAAGCTTACACCAACCTTTTGTAAGGTAGTTGGACAGCTTCCTCACTTGTGAACTCTGGTCCCAGTTTGGATTCAAACTCACAGTGGTGAGGGGCTAATGATTACTAGTCATAGACCATAATCACTTGACCATTGAGCTCCCCTGACATGTTTTCCAATTGGAAATGGACATTGTATTGAGTTGTATTTTTTTAACATACTGAAAGTGTAACTGGACCATTTGAGTTCTACCCTCTGTCATAAAGAGATATTTTCCAGTTAGTAAGCTCCGTATACAATTACAGGAAAACATTAATAAACCCTGAAAAATCAGTGGTCTCATTATTAAGTTGAATTATAGGTGAATTATTGGAAGCAGTTTGAAAATAAGTGGTTCTTATGATAAAGTGGTCGTAATATTGAGGTGGTCACTATTTGAGGTTTTACTATGTATGATTTTATTTCAGGTATTGGCAGACTTATAGCTGATAGTGAAGTTAGTCCGATTGTTTTACCTTACTGGCATGTGGGTATGCAAGAAGTTTGGCCAACAAAGATACCATATTACCCCAGATTTGGACATGTATGTGTAATTTTTCTTCTTTTAAATCTGTAAGAAAGAAATATTTAAAAATTTGATGCCATGTATATAAATGTGTACTTGAATCTTTTATTCAAGGGGCCATCCATATTATGTTGTAATTGTTTATGTTGTGTTTTTGTTACAGTGAATTGTTTTTATCCCAGAAGGACCCCCTTAGGTTTCATTTATTTTCAGCATTATTTTCAGTCTGGCAGACCTTCAAAGCTATATTTTTTTTCATGTTTAGGGTTACTTGATCAAAAAAATTTGGTAGGTGGAGAAAAAATTTTTCTCAACCTTTTTCTCAAAACTTACCTTTCATACTTTGGAGGTCCATTTCAATTTCAAATATTTTCATACTTTTGATTTTGCTGTTTAAAAAAATGGTTGGTTGGGTATCCATAAACACAAGTATTTTTTTCTGCCCTCATGCACTTAGATTGACCAGTTTGTCTCCACTTTTTATGCATTTTTTTCCAGAAAATTACTGTTGTTTTTGGCAGTCCATTAGATTTTGAAAATGATCTGAAAATGTTACGGGAACAAAATAAAACCAATGTAAGTATAAATAGTACCGACTTTACATGGTATCTCTGTAATTAGGAATTAATTAAACTTGCACAATATTCATACTATCATGTATTTAGATGATTAGTGTAAGAATTTTGTCCATCACTGTCACTATTTGTATACTATCAAATTGTTTATGTACAAATAATGAACTTAACATGTAGTATAATTATTATCAAAGCTATGTTTCAGTGTCTTTTAAAAAATCTTTTCATTATTAACCAAAGGAAAAATAGTGATTATTAAATTGGCAAATGTCGGAGGGCGGGCGGGTGTCCACTATTTCTTCTGCACGCAGCTCCTACATTTCTCAAGGGATTTCAAAGAAATTTTCACATAATTAACATCACTAGCTCCACAGCGCATATTGTCAGGGTTTTTTTATTCTAAAATTTTTGCAGGATTATAGCCCTTTGTTTATTTTGAGCACATGTAATATTCTATGTGCAACTTCTCATGGGAACATGGTTTTGTGACAGTTCCTGCATGGGTGAAAGTTGAAAATTTTCAAAAAAACCAAAAACATAAACCTCAGTGCAGCAGGAGCAATAAAAACCATAGGGTCCATACCTCAGGAAAACTGAAGTTTCCGGAAAATTCTTATCATCTTGTTTCATCCTTAAAATCAAGTTTTTTTAGGTAGGAACTATCAAATTGATTACTGTTTATGATAATCATGGTGTTGATTGGTGGTAATATTTTTCCACAGCTCTGTTCGATATTGATACGTCAAATTATGTTTGTGGTTTTATATTTTCAGGAAGAAATTCGTAAATACATCACAGACAAAATTCAGGATGTACTTTTGACTTTAAGAGCTGAAACAGAACTTGAACATACCAAATCTGATAGTGATAATAGATAATGATACATCAAGTTTAGTTTTGTTGGAATTTCATAATAAATTCACTGATTGTTATGGATGAGTTAAGAATATATTTAAGTGAGCTGAACAGGTGTGAGTGTAATTGATTGTAGTCATACCTGTGAACAAAGGCCACCCTTGGGAAAGACAAAATGTAACCTTTATTGACAGGTGGCCTTTATTTAGAGGTCCATTTGATCTGAATTATCAGTGGCAGTGTTTCAAAGAATGGTCTTTATTCACAGGGTGGTCTTCATTTGGAGGTGGCTGCAAATACAGGTATGACTGTAATTGTAATTGGATTTGTTAACCTTAAGTGGTGTCTAGCATAGAACAGCTCACAGATGTGTGGACATGGTTTTTATAAACTCAAATTTGTTGTTTGTCGTAGGTTTTGATTTCACCTTTGAATGTGTGTCAACTTACCGAATAATAAAGAAACTTTATCATGAATATGTACAAGTAGTCACCGTCTAAAGCAGCAAAAAGAATCTAAGCCATATGATTGGCTTAAAATGTACAACATTTACCAAGGATTGGTGAGATTATAGTGTTCATGAGTTTAGTTGGGATTTTGTTTGTCATGTAAGCATTGATTCACCAAGTTTGCATATCTGACAGATATGTATCTCACTGTGTATGTCAATGATCATTTTACTCTATTGGAGGAAAAATTCAAGTTCCAAGTATGCACTCAATTTGACTTGCGTGTATAAAATATGAATCATTTTGTGTACTACATGTACTTTTGTTGACTGACTCTAAGACAACCAGACAATATTGAGGTTGATTTTGAACATTAAAGCAATTTGATATTAACCTCCCGTTAGTCTTTACTGCTGGATTGTTTCCCTTTAGTGAAATCAAGTCATGTATGAGACCTATTTCAAAGTTACTATTTTCGGAACCATGCATATCATTAACTAACCAGAGTTACAGCTGGGGGCGAAACATTCACTGATAAGCCTACAGTCTTTATATAAACTGTGTGTGAATTGTCATTTAAGTCAATAAACTTCAGACAGAACTTGCAATACTGCAAAAAACAGCCAACAAGTCTTCTCAGTGCTTTGATTATGGAGCTGGAGTTTTTTACTTATAAAAAATAAATACACTTAATGTTGATCTCATTTTTTAACTAATAAAAGAGTATTAACATAATGTTGTTAAAATGGTCAATTCTCTTTCAATGTGTTTGTGACAATTGTCAGCGTTACTCTAGAATTCTTGTTTACATAATTTTTGCACATATACTTTATATTTGGTCACTTAGTTTCACTTGATTGTTTAGGAAGTATTTCAATGGTTGTTATAACACTTCTGTACATGGATGATATTTATTTGTACTTGATTTATATTTCACGATTATTGTGGAATAAAGATACGCAACATTTCGCTTCTTTATATTTTGTTCATACACTTTATATAGAAAGCATTTGATAAGACGCACATACATGACCCATTTTGACTTCTGAATTCCTCAAATCAGTATCAATAGTTGCTGAAATGTCAAAATTTCCAAGGATTGTGGAACGAAAACTATGCAAGCATTAGTTGAAACCTTTCGTCTCTATCTCACCTCATAGACTTTTTAAGGGTTTGGACTAAAACTTTATTGAAACCCAAACTTTTGCATTCAAATCTAAGATGAAGTCTAGTCCAAAATACATGTGTGCATAGAATCACATGACACCAATACAACACCAAACACTAGCAACCATTTTTAACAATGATACACTAGAATTTCTGGTACAATAAATACAGACTGACAAGTTTTAGCTGGAAAAATGAACTGCCTTTGATAAAATTATAGCATGAAAAAATGTGCAGCCTTTGATAAAACTATCAAGTAGCAACAAACACAGTTTATTTGCAAAATGCAGTTTATTATCATTCAAGAAATAAAGATCTGTTCTGCAAAATACGAAGTTACAACTTCCGATGATTTTATAACAATAAACCAATACTCTTGTAAACCAATGGATAAAGGTGTATCCTATTTGGAAATATTAACACTATTTCAGTCATATTTAGTTATTCTACAGTAATTACAAAAATAAACATTTGTATTTTAACAATGATATTTAAATGACATATTATTACTATAAAGCAGCTGTTTAATTGAAACACGACAAAAAAAAATAAATCATAGCTTTATATAAATATATATACCATGATACACTTCAATGCAGTACGTAATCAGTATAATCAAATAATTGGAAAATAATTAGAGCCTATTAACACAATCTCATCAAGGCATTATCAGGGAAAAAATTAAGATTTAACACGAACCCTCATTTGCTTTCACTAATGGCAATTTAAACTCATTAAGTAATTTATAACAATAAAAACATTTGGCATCCACGGTTGCCTCTCCCCAAATCAACACCAACACCTGATTATTCTGTATAATTGAGGAATTATTCAACATAATATGGAATTCTTCATAAATTCTAAAGCAGTTATAACCTAATTATTATGAAACAAATCCAGGAATGAAAAAAAGCAGAACAGTTAACAGTTTTAACTGAGTCTAATTTTTGACAACACTAGAGAAAAAAATTAAACCAAATCCTAATTAAAAAAGAATGTTAATACAATCAAAATAAATGTGCAAGTGCATAGCTGTGCAAAAGTTAACCATTTAGTAAAACAAAAAATATTGACATTGACTCCAAAAAATTGATACACATCAAAATAGCCTTGGTAATATTAAAAAATAAGATATACAGAGTGTGAAACCACAACTTCTGAAAACTTTTGACTGATGGGCCAAATCAAGTACGCATATTAAGTAAAAAAGGGACAACATTAACTTTGCAATACTACGGTCAAATTTACTAATTTGTTATTTTCATTCTAGAACTTAACACTGAATAGACAGATCTATTGTAAGTGCATAACAGCAGTACTTAAAAACAAGAACAAGAATTCAACTTGAAATGAAGAAATGTGTGTAAAAAAAACGTATTAGTAACATTTTTCCCCATAAATTGTTATTTCATATTCTTGATAGACTCAATGCAAAATGAATTGAATGCCTCAAAGTAGATATGTAAGAACATGTTGTAATTAATTCCATCTTAAAGTTAATAGAAAATTTGTGTTCAATTATTTCTTAGTAATTTACTCTGCCTCTAAGTCATATCATGGGCTGATCATCCTTTTTCCAAAATATTTTTTTAAGATTTTGAATTTCACATTTTGGCATTTTAAAAATCCAATCCAACACATCGTTGAATAATAGTTGATAATTGGATTCGAGAAACTAATAAACTAAATTTTCATATATACAGATCAGATCAGTGATAATTTAACTTAACTTCGCATAAAATTGAATAAGCGACAATGAAACTGATATGAATTTGGAAAACATTGTAAAATTACATGTCCGAATAGGCCAGAATTGAAATACTTAGCACAGTTTATACATAAGGCAATGCAAGTCTCTTTATAAAACACAGTCCCATGAATATTGTATTATACTGTATAAGTACTGTGAGTAATTGGATACAACTAATTGAATTCTTAGCCTGGGCAGCTTTGTCATTAAAAGCAACTTGTATACATAAAACAAACAAGCCAGTTTATAAATAAGGTGATGCTTATGGTATATTATGAGGCAAATGGCGAATATATGGATATGCACAAATTGTTTGAGAACTGATCATTACAATACGTAAGACTCATTGATGATAGCAAATAACTAGGGGCAAGTACAGTATAACTCCTGAAAACCAGACCCAGTCTGGACTGGGCCAGAAGTCCAGTTTTTTAAGAATTCCAGTTTTCAGAGAATGATTCATTATGGAAAAAAGGGACTTGAAAAATTGTCCGAAATTCAAAGAGTTCCTTTTTTAAGGAGTTATACGGTATACACAAACATTGAATGTAAACAGATAGACTGAACAATGTATATCAATTATTGTTTATTGTCTTCCAAGCTTTAATGATATTAAAATAAAAAATGTTATACTTAAGTGAGTTTCAATAAAACAGAGTAAAGATTTCAATACTATGAGATTGATTAAACATGAATAATAATCCAAGATCAGTACACAACCATGTTCAACTTTTATATAAAAAAATACCAAAGAGTAAATCACTGATCTTTTCAATGTTGAGCAACTGTTTTGATCATTGAATGAAACAAATTGTGCACATCTTTATGAATGAGATGAAATAAATATGTATCCCTGTTATACAAACATATAGATATATTCACATAATAGGTGACAGAAAATCACTGAGTGAGGGGCTCAAAATTTAGTAACAACCAATAAGCAAGCAAAATAAATCTTAAAAACAATATGGCCAAACTGAATATCTTCTTTCAGAGAAAGGTCAATGATAATGTGAATAGTCATATGACACAATGGCTAACATTTGTACATCTGTATTAAACAAATATGTGACTTTTAATGATACAGTGTACCAAAGTAATTTGGTTTAAAAATCAGATGCTTTATCCATGTTTTTGCAATATTACACCTTGACAGTAAAACCATTCTAAATTGCACAAATGTTGGTGATGATGAGTGTTGGATGATAATTAGATTGGATTCTCTTTCTTGTGATACCATATACATTGAAATATCGCATTACCTGAAAAATTATATCCGTTCCTAAGTCTAAAACTAAGAAACATTTCCAAACACAATACAGTCATTTACTAATCATAAAATTGGAAATCCTTAACATTTAAATCTCAATGGACTAGATGGGTGAGGTTTGTTGGGAAAATAAAAATCTGCAGTTCTAGGTTTACAGTTTTCAAACAGTTTTCGTGACAAAAATTTTGAAAAACAACACAGAAACTAACAGTCCAATTTTGTCCTCGTAATACAAGACAGCAATATTAATCAATATACACAGAAATGAAATTCATGACTGAAAAAATTCAAAGTCACCAAATGTTTGATAGAAGTGTCATTCAAATATAATGTATTAATGAACTGATTAGCAAGAGCAAATGGGTAACTTCAAAAATTTCATTTCAAGGTAAAAGCTGTCAACAGAAATCAATGAAAAATGTTTTTTCTTATGAATTTCGGATTTATTAATGGAATATGTCTTAATTTTTCTGGACGGACATATCTGAAGCATTGACAGGGAGGTGTTCATACCACAGGGCTATAAATGTTTTCACAAAAAAAACAATGCCAACACGAGGCATTGTTCAAATGATTGGATGAATTTTGGATACAAATAGGAAAGTTTACTCATACTGCTAGCAATGACTCAGTATGCTAGAATTATATATCCTTTATAAACAACATTAGCTGAAATTTTATGAGATCAAAGCAAACAAACTAAATACAAGGCAGATATTTAGAGAATGTTTTCGTAAAATAAAAAAAAAACAATTAAGGTTGTTAACAATTGCACATACAAACCAAACCAATGAAATTCAGTAAATGCTCAATTAATGCAATTACTGATAAGTCTTCATGTGACTCAAGTACAACTATAGACGCGATCTAACCTAAAAACACAAATCTGCAGTACAGGTGAATTAACAGTAAAATCTCAGAATCTTAAAAGCAATAATTTCATTTCTAAGGTATTATCGAAACAGCCAAACAACTGCATAAATGATCATCATAAAGACCAAAATTAATTAATGCTGTTCTCAAGACAGGTCTTTGAAAAGATGAAAAAACACTTAAATTTCAACATGAATGTCATATTAATCAAATCAGACACATAAGAGACAAGCATTATATAACTAAATGCAGGTGTCTAACAACCTGTGAGGTGAATAAAATATCAATCAAGATTTAAAAGAAAGCAACTGAAACGACTTATATTCAACCAGTGAAAAATAGGCAATGAAAGAAATAAGTAACTTCATGAGTCACTGACACAAATGAAAAATCAAAGCACTTTGAGAACTTGTGAAAAAGACAATTATTTTCTAGTTCTATACATTCGTACATATATCTTCAAATATTCAAATACATGATATCACACATATTGAGAATCACAAGGGGTTTTGAAGAGACATATGTAATATACATTGACTGTTAACATCATTACAGGTACCTGAATACCTTCATGGAACAAATCACTGTTATTAAGTATAATCAAAGTACAAGCCTTTTCACCATGATTGTTGTCATCAAAACAATCAATTAAGTTTTAATTTAAATCTCACACAAATGGTACCAATTAACACCATAGTGCATTTTATTGTAAAAAATTATAATTCTATAATTAAGTTACAAAAAAAAAAATAATTTATCAACTTGGTCATATTTTTGCACTGAACATGTCAAGAAGGTAAAAACTAGGGAATTTCATCCGTAAGAGTAAACTGTACCGCAACACAAAAATTTAAATGTAAGATGTACATGTTATAATACGTAAACATGGAATACCTCTTTTACCAGTGAGATGTAACTAAGCATAAATACAATGGTACAATTAAATGAATATGCAACATGTTTAGTTATTGAACAAGTACTGGGTATTAATCTGAATACTTATATAAAATTGTAGTCTGAAGCTAATTATTAATGTAGGCACAATATTTTTGAAGGAATGTGTATAAAAACATTTGCATGGGTGAAAGTTGAAGATTTTCAAAAAACCAGAAGTCTTATCCTCGGTGCCGCAGAAACGATAAAAACCAGTAGGGTCTGGACCAGGGAAAAACTGGAGGTTCTAGAAAATTCTGGAAAACTTTTAACCATACATTTGTGTATTGCTCTTGGTACTTGATGCATACAGTCAAAACTGAATAGTAGAAACAAAAAGGAAGCAAAATGACTCAGGTTTTATTGTAAGGTCTCATTAAAAAAATGGTTTCATTTACAAAATACAATATTGAGACCATAACAAAACTAGTCCATAATAAAATATGCCATCATTTCATATATATTTATCTTACAGGAAAAAAAAAAAACATTACACAAATAACAATGATCTGACTCAAAAAATAATACTATGGAGAATTATAATGGTGATAACGTCTTTTTATAAACTCCTGAAGATTCTAAGAACACATTTTTCTACAATTTATCACGATTATCAATAAACTGTACACTGGTAAGACACAAATGATACACAAGTCAGTATAAGAATACATCTCATGATGATGTTTTATGCATAATGGCAGCACACGATTCAATGATAGTGGTGCGTTAAGCGTTACATTCCTCTCTGATTTGTATCACATGACAGCACACAAATATGTCACATGACTTTTAAAAACTTTGAGCTGCGTGTGTTTACTGGATCAACTTTTATATCCAGCGATCCAATAAATCCTTGTGAGACAACACATTTTCACCAAAAACTATGTTACTGGGCAGTTTAGTAAACACATTCAATAATGGACACACAAGCACGGAATAACGCAAAAGGAGAATCTCCACCACGCAACGAACAATGAGCAAATAGTCAAAGTGATAATAGAATGCTTCTATATATTTTTTTCATCAACGTCAAGGACCTTTAAACGCAATTCACTGGATATATATCCATCAGTCAATGTTTTCACACACTAAAAATGGTTACAGCAGTGTAACATTGCCATTCAATTGTCTGCATCATCTGAATCTGACTCCGAGGATGAAAGGGTGTCATTCAATTCCTGTGCATTGGGTTGATAAACAGGGATATGCTTTGGGCTCCATATTTTAGGTATTGTTTTTGCAATTCCGTTTCTGGGACCATTCTGTTGCTGCACTTGTTTCGTTAAGTCCTCAAATGCTTTCATATCGTCTTCAGTGATTTCATACTCCTCTTCGTCAGCTTCATTCCAGCCCATCTCACGTAACAACCTGTCAAAAAATTATAAAACATTATCACAATAATATGAATTTTAATTGAAAACAAAAGCTGTCCAACATCATGTGCACATTAAAGATACAATACTAGGAAGCTGTCCAGCTAGCTTATGGAAGATTGGTGGCTCCACCCAGGTATAAGTCTTCATCTACTGTTAAAGCTGGAAAGTCGCCGAATGACTCTTGCTGATGGTGTGACATTTAAAGTCTTGTGGAAAAAAATATGTACAGTCAATAAATCATAGGGAAAAAAGTGACTTGTACGTGTTTTGATCCTACAGTTTCCTGGTAAGTAGTCATGTTCTTTATCTACTCAGCTAATAGTACAGACCTGACAAAGCACGTAAGCCTTATTGTACAAATTTAAAATCAGGACACCATATACAATGAGAGCATCATGGATAAAAGGTGGTAATTTTGAAAAATAAAAACCAGCCTGAAAATCATGAAATTCTGGCACCTACCAGACAGCTTTTAGTCATTAATCTTGCACCTAGTTTAACAGTCCCTCACAGTCAGCACCTCAGTCCCAAGTTTCAAAATTTACATTATTTGCTTTATAGTAATAACAGTAGAGAGATAATTTTTGCATGAACATAAAATCCCCAAGCACATTTAATTGCAAGACTCCACAAATTTTTCATGCTACTCGTCCAGCAAGACGAACAGTTAGAATTTGAACTATTCTACCGCAATTTCAAACCATTCCGAGTCAATTTCTACTCGTAATTTTGAGGGAATGAGAGGATCTGTTGAGCACTGAACTGCCATCAAAGATAATGGAAAAACTCCTGTCAATGTGCATCAAATGAAATTGGACCAAGGACTGAATGAATGAGATATATATTACCTCTGTTCTGCCTCTAAGGAGCTGGACAGTAGACCACTTGTATCATGGAGATCCATATTATCAACACCATTTAATAAATCATCCGCCTCACCTGATCGATGTACCTGAAATAAAGAAATCAATGTAATAAAAAATGAAAGGATGGTCAGTCAAAAGGTCCCATGTACTTACAATATATTTTGATATCACCAGGATGATATTATTATTTTTGTCTGCACACACAAACAAAAGGATATAAATGATGGACAAGATGCATATTACTGGACCAGGATGTTCAGCAAGGCGCATAAACATGCTACAGCAATTATGTAAATGTATCCTCTTTAAGGTAATTACAATTATTCTGATCATTGCAGGTTTTCACTCACACCAACACACACTACAGCTAACCTATAATTCTACACTTACTCCTTTTTTCTCATCTTCTTGCCGTAGTGTTTTCAGGAAATGGCTTTTCTTATCTGACAATGTTTTTGGTTGAGTTACAAATCTAGTATTGTGTATGTCCACTGGTGGTGTTGATGGCTGAGTCAACTGAAAGAATAGTTAAAATCTTTTAAAAATATTTATTATTATGTACACTATGCTTTCATTCCTCCAAATGTCCATAAAGCTGGTTACCAGAATCAAAGAAGCCGAAATACAGACTAAACAAACTTTTCTCCAGTTAATAAAAATCTCATTACATTCTCAGTAGTTCAGTAAAACAATAAACAAGAATTTTAAATATGTACCAAAACAAAAACAAAACAAAAAATGCTTTACAACAGTTGGTTTTAATGAAGTTGAAAATCACAAAAGTCTTGAAATAGATAGTCAAACATGTTTATGTGTATAAATTTTTTTATGAGATATGATTGTCAGATGTGGTATGCAAGAATAATATAAATGGTAAGATTAACCTTTGACCATCTATAAAACTGCTCACCAAGAAACAGGGTCACTAAAATGAATGACATTTATGTAGCTTTAACTTTAGAAATTCAAAATAGTTTCTGAATATTAGATTCATATCAATATTGAATTATTCAAATTTGAGAAACTTAAAGAAATTGTCCAATAACATTTATTTATAGACATTCACTTATAAAAAGTATCATATACTTCTATGTTTGTGTCAATGTATCAATTATCAAGTTAGTAACAAATATTCACCAATCTTCATATTTTGTTTTAACATTAAATTTTAGTAATAAAACAATGACAGCTGAATAAACCTTTGGGGTATAGATTGGGACAGATAAAGTTAAAAAAATGACAAAAAGTATATAGAAGCCATGCATTACTGGTAAAAGCCATAAGCTAACAATTAGCAAATATACAATACAGACAAAAAGAAATCAATTTTCATACACTAGTTTTCAAAGATACCTTTCAAATTTCCTCATAGTAATAATATACTGTTTAGAAGGAAAAGGAAAATTGAAGAGAGCAAATAAAAAATATAACATGGTCATTTTTAAAAATGAATTAACAATAAGAAGACCTTCAACTTACTCATAATTCATATTTTTCTACATTAACAGCAAGTACAAAAAAATATTAATCGTCAAAGTGTTGGTGACGAGCACTATGTCACATGTAATAGGGAAAAAACAGAACCAGTGTTCATGGCTTTATACGATTCATCCCACCCCAACATTTCAAGCATAAATGAAGATAAACAGGTGAAAAATGTATCTTATGAAATGTTTGCTCAGTCAATCAATCATTTAAATGAATATGAGAGCTATACCTCTTTACTAGATCCTGGACTACTATTACTACTACTTGTGGGAGTTAATGGTTTGATACTCGAGATCGGGCCTGTGTCACGTGGAATGCTGCCATTCAGTCGGGTTGGTCTTCTAGTGGTCTTTAAATGGACAAAGCATGCATTAAGTCAAGAAACAACAAGTTTTAGTCTTAATTGACAAGACAACACGCTGGTAAGAACACACAAGATAATTACTATATTATAGGTAACGTCTTTCAATATGTGTTATGTGACAAAAGAAAGATTTCTATCATGCAAATTTCTAGCAAGCAAAAAAAAATGTCACAAATTTGATTCCAATATTCATGCTATATTTATCTTTACTACAGTTGATATAAAGATAAAAAATAGATGAATGGTGTGGAAAAGATGAAACCTTTAGACATGGTAATGAATAAATACATTGAATCCATCATGAGGTTTTATGACTTACTGTCAAGTCTCACACCAACATGACAAGACAATGGTTGTTTTACAGAACAACTGATATAATCAGTTTGGTGCAACAATATTGAGATAGCGTATTCAAATAGTAAAGTATAGAACTCTCTTAAGAATATATGAATGAAGCCAAAATATATTTCAGGTATAGAACAAATTATCAGGAGCTTGTCAGGGCACATGAATCTAGTAAAAACAAAATGTAATTATATCTACAGTTAGTAATACAAATTCCACACAAAAAAGCTACAAACACAATAATACAAGCAAATTGAGTAATAAAGCACCATTACAATAACAACAACTTCTGAAGATTTTTTTCATCAATAACATATTGAATGACTTTCACAAGTACCACTATCAACCTACATTGGATGTTGGTCTGTTGATAAGGAAATCCCACTTTTTGTAGGTATGGAGGGGACCCTTATATATCCTTGAACAGAAATATCAAGACATCATAAAAGAATATGTAGAATTTAAGTTGAGGTGGCTAACATGTGTACATCCCTATTTAAGCCTACATCAAAATATTTCAAACATTCCTATTTAAGTGTATACAACAGAACTATGATAAAATTACCTTGCTTGGTACCAGTTTGTTGTAAATATTGGTGTCTCTAAGCACTTTTGATTGACTAGCATCACTCAATTCTTCACCTGGTTTACCAGTTCCCCCATTTTTGCCAATGGGTGGATTTTCTATAAAGACAGTAATATATAAAAAATATTTAAAACATGAAATCTGTACTATGATCTTAGACACTACATATTAAGGTACACGTACAAATAATAATTGGCATTGTAAGAAGAATCATGAAGATAAATTCTGTAGGTATGTTGGGAGTACGAATGATCAATTAATGGGATGAAAAGTCTCACATGGTAAGTATAAATAGTTTTAAAAAATCAAATAGTTTCAGAAAATTCTACTTCTTGGATGGAAAAAGTCTATTGCATTGTTGAACTATATATTTTCAAGTAACTTAACAAATCAAATTATCTTCTACCAGTCAGAAAAGGTCAATGGGTGTCTTTCGTGAACTCTGCTGACATTTACTTTCTAAGAAGAAAAATTTGTTACCGAGTGAAGCAGTTCATCACATTCTGAATAGCTATTGTGAATGGCAGCATTAAATATGAATGAGACAAATTGCATCTGCTCACGGAGACAAAACGTGACAAACTGAACATGGTAAATTATTCATCACTTGAACATTGCAACAATGAAAAGGTATCTGACTTTAGAAGTGGAATAATAGTGAAACAGACCTAACAATTAAAAGCATGTCTACTGAGCAACATGATTACTGTAACAATAATAGAACAAAGAAGCTATCCTGAATTTGCTATGCATTTCTCAGCACAAGTTGTGACAACAAAGGAGTCGTGACATCAGTATAGACATAAAAAAGATTGTTTCCAATACAAAAATCACATTTTCAAAATACAACCGACATCAGCAGTGTCATGTAACTTTTATGATCAGTATTTCACACAATATATTATATCTGTGAATGGTTATAATTCTACTTATTGATAAATGTTTACAGAAGTTGGAAGTTTATAAATGTTTACAAAGTTCTACAAAAGAAGTGTCAAATGCTGTTGTACAAAAGTACGACAAAGTTGCTTTGAAACAAACTGAAACATTGATTGAAGCACACTGTTTTGATGTAAAACCTTACTACGCCTTAATTTAAGCAGATATACAAATAATAATCAGTATTACATTATCTTCCAATACTCCTTTACAAATTTGTTATGAATAGCAATAAAGAGACAGCTGGGTTGCTATTTCGGTAAGTTCTAAATTTTAAGTTCATTGGTGACTCTGTGTTGTGCCTACCTCAGATTTTCCATGGGACACTAGTGTCCCCCAGACTAATTTTCTGGGGGACATTTGAAAATTTTGGGGGAATTAAAACTAATTTTAACCAAAACAAGTATGTAACCAAGTAAATTTTGACAGCCAATCTTTCTGAAACTTTCACTTTACTATTTTTCGGCACACTTGTACAACTGTTGGGCTCTACACTGGTGCTAGGTTTATTCTGTTTGTTTGTTATCATTTTCATCTGTATTGTCTGCACTTGAAAGCTTTATCTATTTATTACACAAAAATTCGGTCAACTGCATTTGTCTTTTAAACACCACAACTCATACAGTCTGTGTTACGTATTATCACTACACTACCTCTGACATGTTTTTGGCATAAACCCAGTCTACAAAGTAGCGAAATGATAGGAAATGAGCAGCAAAAATGCAAAAAGCGAAAATGGGCCGGATCGCGCCCATCGGCCAGTGATTGTTCAATTTTAAGGAGACATTGTTAAAAAATTGCGAGAATCACCCGATCCTGTGACCTAGACACAACACTGGTGACTGGTAGCAGAATGTATGCTGTTTAGAAATCTACATCAAACAAGAATGAATCATCAAACTTAGCACAACAAGAAACATAATAAGGGAGAGATAAACATACTTACCCCATACACCAGTTCCATTGACTTGTTGTCCACTTTTAGAAGTAGGCTTCTCATCACCATTCAATGATGGCTGAAAACATTGAAAATGTTACATTAATGTCAGTCTTTGCTTTGTATTATCTGGGTGACATATTTTCAATCAGACAGGTCGACCTCATGGTCCAATAAATTACTTCCCTTCAGTACCTTCGTCACAAGCCATGAAACTCCTGCTGGCCCAAATACCTTGTTTACTCATCTGCAGAGTGGCCAATTTACAATAATAACACACTTCAAATTACTGACAAAGGCCTCATAAACGTAAGTCATTCAAAATCCTCAAAAAACTTAAATTAGGATACTGAATTCATTAAACCTTGAATACAATATTTAGAACTAAATCAAGATGGAGTAATGATAAAGTGCAAATCAAACCAATATCTGAAATATCTAATCAGTCATAAAATATACTTACGAAATCTTCATTAAATGGTTTCTTTTCGGAGTCTTTATCTTTCTTCTCTTCCTTATCCTTACTTTCTTTCGAATTGCTGCGGCCATCTTTCTCGTAATAAGTCCTTTTAGAACTTCCCCTTCCTGGAGGGTAGTTATAATAGGGGTCATTCCCGTAATATTCGTATGGCGGTAGGAAGTCGTAGTATGGCGGATAACCTACATTCATACCCTGCAATGAAGAATAAAATTAAATAACAATTAATAAAACTGATACTGTATCTGTTTTTATCACTTCCCCATTAGAAGAATCCTGAATCATGTAACTAAAGAAAATAATATTATATATAATTCAAGAAAACAAAAGTGAAGGATACTGCAAATAAATGGTGCCAACACAATGCTCTGCAGAAATTTAATCCTTTAAAATGACTCACAATGCCCAAAGTGTTATGGTACGACCAAATAAGGGAAAATGGCTAATTTAGAAGTACAAGATTCAGTAGAACATTGTTCATAACTCCACAAAATATTTTTAAGATATCCTTTAAGAAAGCTTTATACCTGTCCTGCTCCGTATCTAGCATGAGGATGTTGGTACTTGTTGTCTCTCTGTCCA
Organism: Lutraria rhynchaena; assembly: GCA_008271625.1. NCBI lineage: Eukaryota > Metazoa > Mollusca > Bivalvia > Venerida > Mactridae > Lutraria > Lutraria rhynchaena. The sequence continues at coordinate 1,724,627 of VIBL01000006.1, read as the reverse complement.
CCTGATCGCAACAAAGAGGGTTGTGAGCTGTAATGCATTCCATATTTGTCATGGTAACCATAGCCATTATAATAACCATATGGCCCATAATTATATGCGTAGTAATCATCATCTACAGAATGATGTCGGAACTTGTTGTTGGTTGGTGGAAAACGTTTACCTGAAAACAACCAAAGTTGTAGCTTCAAAATAAAAAACATTTTTTTAAAATATGAGCAGTACCATCAACTGGCACTTGCTCAATCACAATGGGAAACTACTTTTAATATGTCAAACCTAAATTTCATAGATACTATCTAAATATTAAATCCATCTAAAGGTATTTACAGTATTTCTATTTTATATAAGAATAAAGAGACTACATAATTATCAATAATTACCTAAAGATATTTAGAAATATTATTTCTTAACAAGATTAAACTGCATTAAACCAACATTTGACAATACACCTGAATACACAGACAGTCAACCAGGTTTTGACAAAAATGTACAAAACTTAATTGTAATATATCATTTTTTTAAACAAAAAACAATGACACAAAATGGTAGAGCATTTGAGTCTAAAATATATTTTAATAGTATGGATGGATTTAACTATGAGCTTGTTTAGATTTTATTTAGATGCCTATCATTTGCCAACATTCAAGAAAGGATTAAAAGGGTCTGCTAAAATTTTGCATGGAATTTTTAATGTAATTTGACTGGTAACTGAACAAGAAAAAATATCACAAAAAAAATTTTCAAAACTCAAGAATTTATTTAAAGAAAAAGATAGGAAAATATAGGAAAAGGTTAACTGCCTGTATACATTTTAATTACAAGAAAATATTTTCACTTAACCATCAAACAATTATTTCCTACAATTATGCAGATAGGTTGATTTAACAAATCAAAATTGGATTGCTACTAGACATAAGGAGGAAATACAGGAGGAAAATGGACAATATTTAATGAATCACATCTAATACCAACAGAAGATAAAATGTACACAAGTCAACTGTACCATTCACAAGATCAAGTGAATCAAGGAGCGAAAAGCTGTGAGAAAGAATATGCATTCAATAATGAAAGCAGACCGTTTTTGGTAAAGGAACACATGTACATATCAGATATATAATTATACATGTATATCTATGTCACATTGAAGAATATTCATAGTAAAGCCATGCAATCTCTTCTGACAAATATATCAGCTTCAATAAAAAAAATGATTAGAAGAATATACCAAATATAATTTCTAATTTTTATGTGAGGAGCCACCAAAACAGATGGATGGTTCTAATTAAGACTCAGTAGATTTCAAAATAAGTAAGTATATCTAATAATGAAAAATAACAAATTTAAGACACATAGAAGTTAAAACTTAAATTAAATAACCAAAGTAAAATTAAATCTGGCTGGCATTTGTATCAGCATTCAAATGCTTGGCTTGAAGCACGAGTGTGATGTATTTGTGAAGGAGGGGTGACCAGACAATATAGAACAGCATGAGACCACAGCACAACTACATCACAGATGTGTACATGTCAGCTCCAGGTGCTTATAAGAAGGTAGAGCGAGGCAGCTACTCTGTAGATATGCACTGCTCTTACTTCCATCACTACTTTGTTCTAATGAGTGATGTCGATACAGCCTATTATAGTCATATGGACCTTTGTCTTCCTTATAATAGCTATGACTGATTCTATCATCAGCGCCAGTCTCACCTTGTTTATTGCCAGGTGGCTTCTGAAATGAGAAGAAAAAAATCATTAATACAAATAAGTCTAGTAGCTATCACTGCCTGATTCAGGAATTTACCTTTATGCGTATAACTATAAACTAATATAAGACGAAATCTGCATGGAAAAAATAGAGAAGAAAAAAAAAGAAAAGTTCATACACAAATGATCAAAATGCATGTTGAATTTTAATTCAAGTTCCTCTACATGAAATTTCACTAAATTGTATTCTCTGACCATAAATGATGCTATACTCACGGAATTGTCAGAGTTAGGAATTTTCAGCCAAGCCGGAGCAAAATCATGCTTTGGAGCGTTGTTGGTTGCCATCCTAAACCATAGCCATAGCCAGGCCTGAAAAAGAAATTAAACATTCTTAATATTTTCATCATCATACATAAAGTTTGATAAACATTTTATTGATATATAATAAAAAGAACATTTTGAAGTAGCCTCACACACAGAATAATCAAAGCAGAATACAAAGCATCAGCAGAATGAAATAAAAAGTAACACAAAAAAATATGACAAATATGATATAAATACAATGCTAATTAATATGCATCAAACACTGAGTGAGACAATGTAGTATTAAATAATTATGGACATTAGAATATCAGGGATCATTCTGGTTGCAATTTGTGTGAGAGAAAAAAATCTCATTAGGGCAAAATCAGTGAGATATTTCCAAATTTTGTGAGATTTTTTTCCAAAGCAGAAAATACCCATTTTTCCAGACAAAATACATTGTAGTACAAACATGTGTCTCTGTGCATTTCTTTATTACAAAAAACTGTTAGCAGTCGACATTCTCGCTGCGACTACGAAAGTTTCGAAACGCTTGTAATTAGTAGTGAAGATAAGATGAAAACTTCGCAGTGATTAAGAATAGATGAGTGGTTCTCTGCGCTCTGTCGATAATAAACGTGCGCCTTCATAAACAGGGGAATCAATTGAACCGAATCGATAAAAGCACAGAAAAGTATTTTAAAGACCGAAAAGGTCATTTTGTCGAAAAATTGGCAGTGCGATTTTTTTCGCTTTGAGAGTTTTTTATGCAATTTCAGCAAAAAGAACGCGAGAATATCGCGCAATCGCACCCCAAAATGATCCCTGGAATAGGTATAACTATACAACTTTAAATCTGGCTATTTCAAAATAGGATGGCCTTGGAAAAACTTAACAACTTACCAAGGACAGACGGTGATTTAACCAATCAGTATACACTACCCAGTTCAATGTGATCCAAGAATAAATTTTAAGAATAAAACCAACAATAAATGGTAACTATCGCCTAATAATTACTCCACCATTAGTACAGTAATCAACAATTTAAGGCACTTTTCCACTAACTGAGCACTGACAAACTAATACATATGTGAAGTCCTGAGAATCAAGTTCTAGCACCACTACTTGAGTATAAACTCTTTCAACTTTCAATAGTGTGTAGCAGGAAAAATTAATTAAAAAGATGTCTCTTGCAAAGCAACAAGTGCTTGCAAACCTAGCTAAATGCTACAAAATGTCTTCCTCCATGTTCGTGTGTTCAAGCTAAATGAAAACTTAAACATGCATCTACTGTTTAAACTGTTCCCACTACTAGGGCTCACCACCTTGTGTAACTTCATACAACGATCATTGTGATACTGAGACAGTCATTTCTTGCTGTTGAAGACTAAAAAAATCACCAAGTATTGTGTAACGAGTAGTTAAATCGACAAACATTTGACAGAATAATGAATTTAAAGACATGTTATGGTTCACATCTCAGAAAAACGCGGTGTGGTAAAAAGGTCACATTTTCAGAGATTAATTTTCCACTTGATGTTCGCTTTTGATGTTTCAAGACACGCGTATTGGTTTGTCCTATGTATATCAATGCATCATAAGTGCTTCCTCGACGATGACACAACAACAAATAGCAGAATATTGCGTTTATGTTTTCTATTTCCAATATTTTCAATTCCCTCCAACAAAATGGCGACCATATTACCCACAAATCCCAAATCCCGGAAGTTGAATTAAGTGGTTCGTACTAAAATATTTCGGAACATTTGTTTCGTATCATAACGGCTTCATAAGAGTTGTCAGATTTTCCCGGAAAATGACCTTTTTGTATCATATAGCATGAAAACGGATAATATCGTTTTGTCTTGTCATATTTTAATTAAGTCGGCGAAATACAATAAATTAGTTTATGTCGAAAGAATCAACTAGATATCCAAAATGCGAACATACTTGATTGCGATAATATTAAAAAAAACGTTGAAAAACGTTTACTTCGTTTTTGTTGTACTTTCGTATGTTCTAAAATACGTATTCAGTTAACCTCGCGTGTTCCAATCGTTTTGTTATTTAATATACGTTGTGCTGGCGTTAGGAAAATAGAAAATGCAACTCTTAGCATCAATCACATGTGCATAGCCTTATATTTTGTTGAGTTTTGTATATCCTTGCAATTCGAATCCATTGAAATGCCTGTAATAGAAATTCGTGAATTCTGATTAATTTATGATGTAGGTGATATCATCAGTTATTGCGTTTTCATATCACTCAAATAGAGACTTATGTATCTGTATACGCATTTACAATATAATTTAGGGTCCCTGATATAGTATAGTCTTTGACAAGAACTAAATACTCACGCAAGATACGGTCCATTCATCAAATCAAAATTGTCGATTTTTTTCAAACAGATTATTAGCAGAATGTATTATATGTATATGTTTATATATAATATATATATTATTTATATATATATGTTTATATATAATTATCAATACTACCGGAGTCAATTTATAAATACAATAGTACATGTATATGATATTTAATTGCACTTCCTTTCTTAAGATTTATATATCAATTGGACCGCAGGTAAAATATACCTGTATGAGGTTTGACGCAATACTTTACAATACATGTATCTATGCACGTGAGTCATAGAAGGGTATACATATATACTCTTGTCCTTGGTAATATGAATTTGTTTCATTTGAAGTACGTCTGTAAATGCATAAATATCTACAAAAGGCAGACTCGCAATACCAAAGTCGTGTAGTTCAAAATGAAACGGGTTAAATATTGTACATCAATTATTGACATGATAAATACTGGTATAAGATAATATGATATAATAAATAGCCGACATAAGACTTAACAATATCCTGAAATATAATTGCCGTGAAATAATAAAATAAAATATGTTCATTGACAACATTGTGTGAAGTATGTCAGAGACCAGTGTATATTGGTCTCCGGAAATACATATATTTCAGACTACTTCCGCGCATGTTCATCACAAAGAAGTATTACTGTAGTAGAGTCACCTGCGCAGGCTATGTTTTATTACAAAGATCAGCAAGCAAGTGTTCAACCCGGTAAAACGTATGTTTACGATAGTAAGACATTTTGCCCGAAGGCCGATGTCAAAGCAATAGTATCATTCGTATGAGTTCGGCACTTTTCGTGTTTGTTCGTATATTGACCTTGACCTGAAGTCACAAACAATAACATCCATTTCCACCGCAAAACGAACACGCCTGTGCTGGTTTGTATTCGTAGAATTTTTTATGAAATATATTCTTTTATCTAACTTTTTACGGTAAAATATTTGGAATGTTTGGTCATTTGTTCACGATACACGTTGTCAGCAACTAAAACAAACCGCAGTAGACATAATCACATGAATTCGCGACCCATCTTGGTAATCAACATACTGTACTGATTTGTAAATGGGTGTTCGCGAAAATATTGCACCAGTGGGGCATGGAATGAGTAAAACTTGTCATTTTATTTTGGATTGTCTGTGTAGACTAAATGTTAGCGTTTTTGTCCTTGCTCATTTTTGTCGAAATGTTAAAAAACTGCTGTCGAGTTGACTGACAGTTGTCTCAAGTAAATTGTGGCCTATCTGTAGTTTTGATTTATATTACACAGCTTTGAATCTATCATTTGTTCCCATGAACTTAAATTAATTACATAACAATTTCTATGAAAAAAATAAATAGAAATACAATTTCTTTCTTTATTTCATGACATATTGATACATACACTAATATACATACAGTTGTAACAGGTTCAGTTCTGTTGTGAATCGTAGGACTCACGAGTGTGTATAATGTTTCAATATTTTGTTTGTACTTCACGTTGTGTTTTCATAGATACAAAAAGATTCCAGTTCTCGTGTGTACTGGTCAATCACAGACCGAAATTACCTTTCAGACTAAATACACATAAATGACAAACACATATATTCAAGGAGATGAGCAATATAATTCAGTTATGTAGATATGGACATGGACTGTATTATATGTTATGTTAGAAACATAATACACCTTGATGGTTGTTATGTTAATTTAGGGATTTATCCGATAGGTATTTCCATTTTATGGCCTCGATCTTGACATATATCTCTAAACAAGCAGCAATTTTGCTTTATTTGCACAGGGGCAATACAGTCTCTGATTTGCTGTACAAACAACAATGAACAACATAATCCTTTTTTTACAAACTTATTTTGTATTTGTTCCTATGTTATGTAACAAAAAAATATTTTAGTGTAATATTTATGAATACTGGAACATATCATTTTAGAAAGCAGAATGAACTCCGCTGGATCTATTATAGGAAGGTCTGGAAAGCGTCTTCTGAAAGAGTCGAGTCCGTTTGCCACATTGTTGTTGGAATTATCTTCCTCTCTGACTGATGAAGAAGTGTCCCAATTCAAACTGGCTCTAGTTGTGGATAAATGTATAACAAAAAGAGAACTTAGTTCTCTAAAGAATGCTGCTGAAGTGATGTTATACTTGCACAATAATGAATTTGTGTCCAAAACTGACACTAAATTTTTGGAACAGCTTTTAATTAAGTGTTCCCGTAAAGACTTGGTCAACAAAATCACCAAGTTTCATGAAAAACTAAATAAAAAGAAAGGTAACTTGAACCTTTTGATTGATTTTGTTTGTAGATCAACCAGGGTTATTTATTACGTAGAAACAGGGCCTCTACATTACATTTAGAGTCCCTGATGAAAACAAATGGAAATATGAATGTCTTGTGTAAGCTGTCTTGAAAAATTGATCTTCCATAACTATACTCATATAGTTTATGTAATGAAAGTTGATACAGTTGTGAACAAGTAATAATATAAGCATTATTTATGAATTATTTTGTTAATTGGATCTTCATGTGAAAATACAACCAACAATCCATACATGTATTTGGGTTAGCTTCTTGTAGTCTCCTACAATATTGTCTTGAAAGGCTACCCTTAAAAAATTCTGAAATGTTAAAAGAATTTTATCAAACAATGTAGATTCTATCCAGAAGAAATGATTTTATGATTATATTTCATTTTAGACAATGAAGCTACATCTGTTAAAGTTCGTTTAGAAAGGGAAACTGGTGGCAATTTGGCTGAATTCACTGCCTTGAAAGAATTGAAAGTTAACTTGGAAAACAGGTAAGATAGAAAAAATGTTTGCTGGTGTCATGTTTTATTCCCTTTATCAAAGTGTTTGTGTCTAGTATGGCTGTCAGTCGATTCTACTAATGCTTCAGGGTAACCAGCAAGTTTTTTCTCTTCCAGTTTCTTTCTGCATCCTAATGTGAAGTACACTGCAGAAACTGATGATAATTCATTAAATAACCTTACATATTGTCATCTTTGCATAAATTGTTGAAAAAAGCAATGCAATATTATAAAATGAATAGGTCTTTCATAATTTTCTGTCAAGATGGCTACATTCCTAGCATACTATCCATGTATTACAATATGCATGTTTCTGTCATACTTAGTAGAATTTTATTCAGTAAAAACCTTTATTTACTTGTGGTATTTTATTCTTCTAGCCCATTTACATTACGTTTTATCATCGTCTTATACCTATACATGTAGTTAGCCCTTTTTTATTGGAAAGTAATTTATAGGTCTTACACCTAGAGTGAAATATAAATAAATGAAACCCACCTATCCAAACTTTCCGAGAATTTGAATGCGAAAATACTTCTCTGTTGCCTAATGTAATTTATCATGTAAATATTTGTCATATTCATTTATTTTATAAAACTCAGGTCATTTGGAGATGGTTCTTCCAATGTCGAGGATAGATTCAAACACACGAAATTGGAACAAGATTATTTGCAATCCAGTCCAATGATTGTCGATGAAAATAGTCAGGAGAACATGAAGTTGTCCCAGATGTCAATATCTGATGATGAAAAGGAGAGAATAGGGCACAAGATTACCCTCTTTGATGAAGACACCATTCTATCTTCTCAATGAATTTAATTATAAAGGCAGCTTTTTTATGAAATCCACTAAATTGTGTTCAAAATGTTAAACTGATCTTTTAATCATCATTCATTATAATAACCACATAATTATGCATTAATTTGAATCATGGACAAAAGTTACACTCTCATTTCATTTTGATTGAATGTTAAAACTTTGTTTCATTTTTTATTAAATAATGGTAGTCCAATCAATGAGGCTCAGAAAAGTTTTTCTGCCAACTCTAGACTTATTTTTGGTCTCTGTCAATATTTGGGTGTAGATATTTTCATATCAACTATATCTCTGAACGTAAAAAAAACATTTTAAAAAAGTTCTGACATCCTTATGACCGCAATATTTCAGGGGAATATTAGTGGAAACATTGAATTCATTTTTTTGGGCTTAGTAGTTGTAAGGAATTCTTCATATCACTGATTCATCATCTCACAAATTAAGATTAGGAAATACAATTTTAGGCTAAGGCTAAAATTAAAAATTCATTTGTTTGCCCTTTACCCACCTTAGATTTTAAGAGAGGGTCGGTTTGTTGGAAAAATATTTTATTCAGAGAATATTCCTCATATGATCATTTTCTTTTAACCTGAGGTGAGATAATGCACAGAAATATCTTATTTGCGAAACTATGAAAATAAAAATAATATGCTTTAGATTTCGGCAATAAAATTCTTTTAGTTGTCGGGTTTTTTATGGTCAGTCGGTAAAGGGCAAACAAACTTAATTTAACCTTATAGTTTCAAGTTTTTAACCTCAGACCATGGAAGTATGTGTGTCTGTTGTATTTTTTTTTAATGTTGAATTATTAATTATATTGTGCCATATTAATGCTGGGAAACTGATTTTTTTTAACGAAAAATTCATTGATTTCTGAAATTTCTGAATTGGGGCCAACTTTGATGAAGCTCTTTATGAGTACAGAAAATAATGATGTTTTCAGATAAGCTCTGAGGATGACATTATAGAAACTGCCTTTGAATGTTTGTGTTTAATTTTTTTTTATTCTTTTTTGTGCACTTTTTTCATTTGCATTTTTTGTGTTTGTATTTATTTGTTCCTTCAGTTCAATGTCCAATATAAGGAGGTTATCATTTCTTGGACTTGTTCTGTGATTTGGATGTATGTAGGCTTAATTGTTGAGATTAAGCTCTCTCCAGTTATGTTATTTTGTATTTTCACACTGTTCAGTGTCATGTAGACATGTGTGGTAACATTCTCTGACTAGTAATCACTAGCCCATCACTGCTGTAAGTTTAAATCCCACAGAAAGAAACACATGTGAGGAAACTGTCCAATTGGCTTATGGAGGGTCAGTGGTTCTACCCAGGTGTGACTGTGTGGGTCTTCCTCTACTGTTAAAGCTTGAAAGTCACCAAATAACCCTGGCTGTTGGTGCGATGTTAAACCCCAGTGGAAAAAACTGTACAAAAAATGTATTAGAATTGACTTAAGTTTTGTCTGAGAGATTAGTATGATTGTTTGTTTTTTTTTTGCTTGAATCTTGTCAGTCTTATGTTGATATCAAATTTTAATTTTCTTATTTATTATAAAGAGTTTAATTTTCTTCAGAGTATTTTCTTATTGTGGCATGCATGTGCATTAACTTGAATATAATTGAACTGTACCATTTTTGTTATTATGAAGTTGCTATTAAGTAACTTTTACTTCAAAGATATTGTTTTAGATATGTAATTTTGGCATGAAGAAATTTAACTTGACAATATTAATTTTGAATTTTATGAAATTCTAGGATGCACGTTTTTAGTTGCTATGATTATGCTAGATATTCAATATGCAACACAGTGTCTGTGCAAAATGGCTGTATCTATTGATATTCATGTTTTCTAGTTTATTATATTTATGTATTTATTGTAATCTTCTAAATACCAAAGCTCCATTTATAGTCTCGTGTAAGTTTTGGCTAAATCCATATTGGTTAGATTGAGTTGTTCTCATACCTAAATTGCAGATTTATCTCTTCTGTTGATGCTTGTAATGGTAGTTGCAGATTTGAATTTGAAAATAAATCATCACAAAAGAGTTGAAGCAGATATTTTTTTGACATATTTTCCATTTTTAGGACCAATTTTTCCAGTCCCAAAGGTCTCATTATGGAGATTTTACTGTACTATATTACATCTTCATAAAAAATGTATGGATGAAAAAGTTATCTTACAGTTTACTTATGTCTTGACAAGTTTAACAACATTCAGGAGGTTCAGTCAGTTGAAAAACAGCAAAGATCAAGTTTGTGAATTTTTATTTGATCTTTAGTTTGCAAGTTTACTGTTTTTATCAGCCATGTACATACCTCTGATCATATGATCATTGACAATTTTTTTGCTCTCTGTTCAGTATCTAAAAATACATATGATAATTTTGGTTTGAAAATCTATTTTGAATATCCGTACTAGATGTCCTTTAGGAAATAAATTTATCTGAGTTTGGAGACAAAAATAAAACCAATCTCTTAAGACATAATTTCTGCAAATTAATGTTCCATTCTTTTCAGCTGGTTGTTTCTCTGACATTTTCAGTTAAAGCTTATCACAGAAGGCAGTTACATGTGGATTAAATTGGACTTGGCTTTATATTTCAATGTTTTGTTTAAATTCAATGTTTATTGTTTATGCATTTAAAGTTTCAATAAAATTGACCTATAATTACAAGATGTGTCGTATTACTGTATAATACAGTGTAACCCTTGAAAACCGGACTCCCTAAAAACTGGATTTCTCTGAAATGCAGACGATTTTTCAAGTCCCATATTTTTTCTCTCCTATAATAAACAGTTCCCTGAAAACTGGAATTCTCTGTAAGCAAGACTTTTAACCCAGTTTGGAGGGGGTTCAGTTTTTAGGGGTTATACTGTACTGCATTGTGAAGATGAAGTTTTGCATATTTTTATGTATAACGAGTTTGAAAATCATCTTTGCATGGTGTTCGTCCCACAAACGTTTTACCAGCTGCTTGAACTTGATATTTCCAATCTATTTTTGTACAAAATGAATATCTGAATAATTATAGGAACCTCGTCTTCTACAGAGATTTTACTAAATTTCTAAGTAATTCTGACACAATTTTAGTATTTTTACCTTTGGAGATCTAGTACTGACATTATAATAGTTAAAATCCTCAACACCTCTGAAAACAGGCAACTTAAAGAAAACATATTTTACGGCAGGTGTGGTGGTTGTTTGATGTTCAGAAGATAAACTGTATAACAATATAACAAATAAACAATGGTTTGTTTACACCGCTGAAATAAAAAAAATCACATCAATTTTTAGAAATTTATTTTTCAATCTTTATCAACAATCCTATCATAAATGGAGATTTGAGTTCATATAATGGAAATCTCATATAAGATGATCACTTTCTGTTCTTCACCATTTTAGAATACAAGCTTATGTTATATTCCTCCTTCTCTTCCTTTGCTTCTACCCGCTCTGGAGGATTAAGCACATAAAGTCTTTTTATTCTTTCTTGTTCAAGAAGCTCTGCTGTGTTGGCTGGCATCTGCAAAAAGTAGTAAAGATAATTTACAATTTGCATAAATTAAGCATATATGTGGTTCTATAAAAATGAGAATTATAACAAAATTCTTCTGAATGAGATTCTAAAGTAGAAAACCTGAAAATTTTGAGAAATAGAAAGGCTAATTTTTATAAAAAGTGCATTCAGACCATGACTGTTTCAGTGAAACTGCATGCACTCGTTAATTCATGTTAATTTAAAAGTACAATATACACCTAACATTTGCTAAGCACCAAAATTGTTACTTGTTATTATGCGGAGTGTATGTAAGATACATGTGATGTGTTATGTGGGTATTATGTCAGAGTGTATTGAGATAGGCCTCTTTGACAGTAAACTTTGCATAGTAGCCATGAAAAGCTATTTTAGATAGTTTGGAGGTTATTGTGTACGTGTTCTTTACATGTACAGAACAATCGCTTGTACTTTCATCATGTAATTCCATTAAAAGCTAATTTCCTGAAAACATCCATATTGCAATCATGATATAAACCTAATAACAACTTTAAAAAACCTTCAAATCCCATATTCTGCACCAAATCATAACACTTATTATAAATTAGATTAATTAAATATACAGTACAATGCAAAACGTTAATGCAACTATAAGATATAAGAAGAATAATGAGCCTGGTGCTTAGCAAAGAGTAGTATGCAATAAAGACAAACCGCCAAGAGTCGCCTTGGTTTCTCATATCTGATCCTTACAGATGAACCATCAGGGAAGACCAGAAGTGATTCATAAGTTCGCAAAATATATTCTTGCTTTAATCTTTTGAGAGATGCCCTGTTAGAGTTATGTCGCTGACTGCTCACATATGTTACTTGCCCAGTCATGTATTTGGCATGTGGTAAAATGTTTATCCTGTTGCAAAAGAAGAAAATACATTTGTATTGATTTTAGGTATTATATGCATAATCCTGAATTTTTTTACATGACTGCTCAATGTTACACAAAAATGCTAAAATTGGAAAATAGCATTGCTGAGTTATCACTATTTCTTCAATAGTTACCATAGATACTGTAATTCATTTTACAACGTATTTTGAAATTTTGCTGCCCTTGTTGAAAAAAGGTCAATTATCATTTTATCTTTGATAGTAACCTTAGATACTTCAATTTATTTTATTACACATTTAAATTTTTTGTAAGAGTTGTTGCCCTTGTTGAAAAATTGAAAAAATATTGATTTCTTAAGAATATGCACAGTGATTTATATCTTTCTTTATCAAATTAGATTGATACTATGTTTTACAGCTTTTTCCCATGATTTTTCTTTGAGATGGATCTTTTTTCTTCAATTTTTGAAAAATTGGCTGCTCCCATAGACTTCAATGCAAATTTAAAGGGACGATAACTCAGGATTGTCATTGTTTTTGGAAAATCTTTTGGTGACTCATTTTACTGTTATGGAAACCTATATAAATTATTAAATTTCCCCAAACTGTCAACTACACTTGGACATAAGTCATAGAATACTATGATTTCATCATCAATTTGGTAACTCTCAAGAAATTCTTACAAATTTAAAGAGGATCACACAATATGATGATATATTATATGGCAATAGTATATTGCATGATAGAATTTAGCCTAAGTTTGCCTATGCTGTAGTATGTCAATTTTCAGTACCAAGTAAAGCACCTCAGAATGTCCAGAGTGAATCATTGCTTTCACAATTTTCCGTGGGGGCACGCTCCCGGACCCACTAGCACAATTTTGAATCCATTCGAATGAAGAGCTTACTACACCACCAATAATTCCTCACGCGCTGATTGGCACCCATTATGTGATTGATTTATTACCTGACCAGGTGTGTCTTTCTGACAAGCGAAATGTCAATGTAATAAACTTGCGTCAATATCAACATACATTTCAGAGATCGTGCTCGCGAATAAAATGTCAAACTAATTTATTGCATCACTGTATTTTCCCGCTGAAATTTACTTATTTGTAACTGGCGTAAACAAAATATCTTATTTCATTGCAAATGAGACAATGGCAAGAAAGGAAGATTTAGATTTGTTTTTAGTATGAACATGATAGTAGAATCCCATGATACCGATTTGAACGCCAAACGATTAGGAGACCTGCTATACTGTAATCCACAGACATCGCGAATATGTATGACATACAAAAAAATCTACTCCATTTGGTCTGCATTTGAGCAACATTATTTATTTCAACATTACATATTGAATTGGTTTGGCAAATTAAAATATGAATCATAAGTTGGCGTCACCTTGCGAGTCTTACGACGGAAGCCATTTTATCGCTTATTTCAATTCCAAAATCTTTTCTATTATTAGAAATCTAAGATAAGTTTTGTTTGTTGATTGACGCGCGGAGATGACGTCACATTTTAGGAATGTGTCAATATTGAGGCAACCGACGGGTTGATAAAAGTTTAGTTGTCATTTTATTATATGACTAGGCAATAAGAGTTGATATATTAAAGTGTTTTTAACATTTATGACGAAATTTGTTGCTGTATTCATTTGTTGCTGTATTCAATGACAGGTGTATATTACACGGCGTGTACAAATGATCTAAGTTAAAGTTATGCTACGACATGAAACCCGTAAAAATACTGAGAATTTTTTCGGAATTAAGAATCATCGGAGTCCACCCGATGCTCTTTAACACATCCATCAAAAATTGATGACTGTGTAAAGGGTACATTACATAATAGTGAAGAAAATCCAATGATACACATTGTCTTATGCATACATGTGCGTAATCGCAAGTTGACAGTGAAAATATAAATATGGCCAAAAATGGCATCAAAGTCGAAAGCTAAGTTGGTTAGACCTTAATTAAATCTAATAACTGTTCTTTGAAATAGAACTTATGGTTTCATACGGATCGAATTCTGCACCCCGAATCCCTCCAAATACACCTCAAAGCTCACCATTCTAGTTCTAATTTACTAATTTACCCGGATCTTCAGCAGAAACAAGCTTAATAAATTTTTAAAGAATTGAAGCCGTATTATTTGCTTTAAATGAAGGACAAACACTGACTTTCAATAATTATAATGGTTTAAATTTATTTCGCTTAGCAATAAAATGGAACTCTATCAATCTATCATCTATGAATTTTGACGAACTTTTGGAGAGGTGGATCTATATCTCCGGTCAAAATGAAATCGCATACGTTTTATTGCAACAGATACTCAATTTGGCATCCATGGCAATAGTAAATCATTCTGCATCTTCAATGTCAGCTTTTTAAAGTATACAGTTTACGCACGACTGCTCAAATTTTTAAGATCAGTCATGGTAAAGATCTTGCTTTATGTAGCCTACGTACGTATCAGAATGCCTCAAATACCAAAGTCCATGGGAGCTGCATTTTGGGACTTTTGGCATCCATTCTGCAGGAGTTATGTAATTGACTTCGTGTTTCTTGTGAAAATCAATGGTCATTTTGGTAGCGTGACTTGAAGCCAAGTCTTGATGGGACAACATGTCATTTTCTCTTCCAGTAAAAAGATGCGGAACATCTTTTTCCGGAACGGCTTTAGAATCTTGTCTATGTAATGCTTTGCATTGATTTCACCCCTTTATTGATAAAAATCAAAGATGTCTTGCCATAGAAACTAAACCGGTCTACACCATAAACACAGGTGTTAATGCATCTCGTTTTAGTTTGTTTAGGTTTGTCTGATTAGAACGAAGGTAGCAAACACGACGTCGACCATAACTACTTCCTATAATCATAGAACATAGCCTCGTCAGTGGCTTGTTACTTCCATTTTCCATAATTAAGACGGAAAATACAGACGCCATTATCAAGCACTTCGTTTCAAAGCTGGGCCTCACTAAATTTATGAACACGGCATTTTTTCATGAGTTTGGCTTTTAGAATTTTAGCTATAATTTTGTTAACAGTGCCTAGAGACACTTGACACTTAGCTGCAATTTCTTTTTGTGTGGGCGGATTCACCAATTTAATCATACTACGGGATTTTCCGTACGACGTCAGCTGTAGCTGCTGTATGACGTTTTTTTTAAAAACAATCCTCTTTCACCTGTTTTGCATACGTTATTACAAATTACACATTTACCATGCCGAATGTGATGGACAATAGCAACAGAAACATTATGTCCCATCTGTTTTACTTATTTCGCAATGTTTCTGTAGGCCATTTTATTTTCATTTTTTTTTTTTTTGCTTTAAAAGCCCTAAAATAATGCCCTCAACTAAATCATTTATTTTTGGTCAAACCATATTGAATTTTGAGTTCAAATGTGTTGAGTGGGTATATGATACACTACTTTAGATGCTTTGCACAAGGTTTTCTAATCTGAAAGATAAGTTTGTTTTGAGTGTTTCATCGTAAATTGAACACCTCTCGTAGAATGATATGCATGTGTGAGTAAATCCACTTCATTTCCTCATTAGATTCCATTGCTTGAATATTTCATTTATACATAACAAACAAAATGTGTCAATAGTTAGTGACATATGCCCGAAGTAGTCGTTGGATATAAAAACAGAGGCCTCCGTGGTTGAGTTATATGGCAGTAAGCACTAGCCCCCAACCACTGTGAATTCGAGTTCCACAAGGTACCAAATTTCACATGTGAAGAAGCTGTTCAGCTAGCCTATGGAAGGTTGGTGGTTCTACCCAGGGGTAGGCCTGGGGGTGTCTTCCTCCAATGTTAAAACTGGAATGATGCCAAATGATCCAGGCTGTTGGTTAACCCAATGAAAAACAGACAGAATATAAAAGTATATTTTGAGTATTGTTTTAAAAAGAAACACATTTTTATTAATATTTTTAATCTTTTAAATCCATTCAGCATAGAGAAAGTAAAATAAATGACACAAAATCACTGAAGAACAAACAAACAAATATACACAAAAATTCATGTATGCCTACTTCAAGAGGGGCAGAAAAAGTAGTAGCTGTAATGATTCCTATGCTTTGCACCTTGCCTCAATGTCCTTAAGCATAGTAAGCAATTCACATCAATCCCCTAAAACACTCTCAGATTTACACTCTATGTTAGAAAACTTAATAAAGAAAGAGAACTCAAATGATGTGTAAGATTGAGCAATTTGGATCAATTCTCTTAAGATACTTTTAACACTCAGGAGTAGAAAATTGAATAAAGGGAGATAATACGAACATAGGAATAGATTTGTATGTGCAATACACTGTCAGAACTTGCAAGTAATTTGTGCAAAGTATTTTTAAAATCAATCCAGGAATAACAAAGTAAAAAGAGTTCTTATGCTAATTAAAATTCTCAAGACTTCTGAAAACTGGTAAGTTTAAAAAAACTTCCACTGTACTTTTCTGCAGGTGTGATAAATGTTCAATCTTCAGGAGTTCAACTGATCACAATACAATGATAAAGCAATGTTTTGTTTAAACCACTAACAGCACAATACAATGATAAAGCAATGTTTTGTTTAAACCTCTAACAGGAAAATTTATTAGAATTATAATTTTTAGAAATTCATTTATTTGATCATTATTAACAAGTATGTCATAAGCAGCAATTTTAGTTCTGATGAAAAAATCTCAAATCAGCTATCACTTCTTCTTCTTTATCATTTTAGTATATGAGCTAACATCATAATCATCGATCAATTCTTCCTTTTCTTCAACTTTCTTTGGAGGATTAAAATGTTTAGCTCTAGCTATCTTTTCCTCTTGTGACAGGACTGCTTTGTTGACAGGTAGCTGCAAAGATGCATTCACATAATTTACTATTGGCATAAATTTAGCATACCAATGATACAAACAAAAAAATAAATAGATGTATTTACTAGCAATATTCAAAATACCAAAAATATGAGAATGATAACAGTCAAACAAAATTCATCTTAATGAAATTCCAAAGCAGAAATCTGACATTTTTGAGACTGACTATTTTTTTAGAACAAAATGCATTCAGACCAGTACTACTAAAGCTGCAAGGTTTTATTGGTTTATTGATAAATTAAGATAAATATCTATTTAATAGTGATAAATGCAAAATAGAAATTTAAAACAAAATTCACAGTATATGTGATATGTATCATGATACGCCAAGCAATAATATTGCAATACATCACAATACGCTTTTAATGAGTGATACCCAGCTCTAAGTACTATTTTAGTAAATTGTAGGAGCATTTAACCTTGATATGATTTTCACATAAACTACATGGCACCTGAAAGGAGTGGTAAACTGGTCCCCATTCCATGTTGCAGAATACAGACAGAGTCAATGGGAAACAGTTTAAAAGGAGTGGTTGCATTTCCAGCCTCATTCATTCATTCATTCATTCAGGAGTTATCAATGTTTGACCTTATGCATTCCTATATAATGTTCAAAGGTTCTTCAATGTTGTTTGCTACTCTATCAACTATATTCATTGATTTCGTGCAACATGATTCTTTGTGTTGTTTTTAAGTATTGATTAAAACTAAATTTCACTGTTCTCTCACGTGTTCCAACTTGTTCAAAAACAGCAAGTTGTTCGGGAGAAGATGCCCACATAAGATTTCGTCCAAAGACAAATAAAAAAGGAGCATGATTCCATGAAAATAAATCTGAATAATTGATTTTACAACATGCACAAGTAGACCTAATGCCTAATGAGTTGATTAAGTTTTATAAAAATCTCACAAGCTATTTAAGAGAAGAAGTGCTCACAAGATTTTGACTACAGATGGATGAACAGACAGATGGACGGACAACCTGAAACTAGTAACACTCCCTACAATATTGTTGTGCAGGGGTGTAATTAGTGTTGCATTAATAATTGCATTCCATTTTTTTCATGGGTAGGTAAAAATTACTGTGGATAATATATAATGACACACCTTCAAGAGCAGCCTTGGTTTCTCATACTTAATTCTTACAGATGAACCATCGGTGTGGACCAGAATTGAATCATATTTTAGCACACGAAAATTTTGCTTTGCTCTAGTAACGGAAGCCCTGCAGGAATTGTGTCGCTGACTACATGCACATGTTACTTGCCCAGTCACAAATTTGGCTGATGGTAAAATGTTCAGCCTGGCATCCATGAAAAAGAACAAAATGCATATTGCTTTCATCAATTTGACAATTCTCAAGAAACTTTCAAATTTCAAGATAGTAAAACAATATGATAATATATACATGCATAGTGAGGAAATGGTAATTGCTCTATTAAATTCTAACAGATGAATTCAGTGTGAACAAGAGCAACCAGTATGCTTATTTTTTAGACATAGTTGTAAATAATACTTAAGGAACGCAAGAAATGTTAAAATCCAGATTTTCCCTTTTCATATAGAACCACACAGAACTCATTATAATAAGTCCATTGAAAATCAAAAACACAACATATATGAACATTTTTATGAACCGAATATTTGTCATTTTTTCATTCAAAAATAAAACAGAAATAGATGTTGTAGAAACCTGTTTTTGCCCAAATTTAAGTTCCAAAATTTTTCCATGTTTAGTCACTAAAAAAAAATTGTTACACTATACAGGATTATCACATGTTTATATAGCATTTGTTCAATCTTTATTGCAATATAACACTGTATATAACTGAGAACCTACAGTTTCCTACACCAAATTTAAGACAAAAACAGGTTACCCAAATGATTGGGGTCCAAAAAGGCCAAAAACCAAAAAGGTCTGTACCAAAACTAAGTCCAATTACCAAAGAAGCATGAACTAAAAAGGCCAATTTTAAGTAGAAATATGTAAAAATATGAATTTTCTGTGAGAATTTGCTGTAATAAATTTGTTTAAGTATTAAGCATTTTCATTCTTTTATAGTGTAGGGATTATAGGAATATAGGCCACTTTCAACAGCCTTGTTCTTTAGTGACATGCTTTGATGTACATTCATTTTATCTCATTTGGTCTTTTTGGCATGGGCGTTTTGGTTTTTGGCCTTTTTAGACTAGTACCACCCCAACATCTATTTCTACTTAAAATATTAATTTAGAATAAAAATATATGACAAACACTCATTATTATTCGTTTCTAACATTCAAATGTACATTATAAGTCGTAATTGTGGTAATTATCAACATACGATAGGTACATATAAATGTTTTTTCTGTGTTTTTCGGTTTCACTGTTTTTCGGATATTCCATGGACCCGTAATTCACTAATTGGCAATACATAATTACATCGCGAACTCTGATGACATACAAAAAATCTACTTCATTTTGTCATCGATTAAGTAGCATTAATTATTTCTGCAATTGCTAAATTATTTTATGCGGAATCAATAAAATTTAACGAAAAATATCTGATAGGTTCGACAAATTAAGATTTCATAGATTAGTGTCACCTTGTAATTCTCACGATGGAAGCCATTTTGTCGCTTAAGAGAATACATGAGTCGACTTAAAATATAAATAGTTGTTATATTGGAGGTATAACGTTCAAAAAGTAAAAAAAATGGTTTATTTCATGCTTTAAATTATTTGTGAAATGTACAGATATGATCAATACTATCAATTTATTTCGCTTATATCAATTAAAGAAGGTAATCACGTGATCTATCATGTGACTATAATGAAGTTTCGATAAACAAAGAATGGTGTCGTGAAAAATGGAACTCTACCATCTATCAGTCGTACTTTTGTGTATAAAAACTGGTTTGTAACATATGAAATCATATAAGTTGATTGTATCAAGTTTATTTACTTTTTCTCTTCCTTTTCACTCGTCACTAACCAATTTATGTTGATTTTTTACAGTTGTACTGGTAATGGGGCCTCAGTGATCCAGTGGCTATTAGTGTTGCAACATCGGTTCAAAATCATAATCGATTATCGGTTGGAATCGGTTGTAACATCCGATGCGATTTTCCGATTATATAATCGGTTCTAGTTTAGTAGTGTATCATAAGTAGACTAAAGTTCGATTCTATTTATGCACCCTTTGATTCTTAGCCATCCTCAGCTTTATGCTATTCGACATTGTAACATATAAGCCTGGTGAAAGGAGTGTGTTAAACCATTAACATCAAATGACTTGGGGGTGGTCAAATATTTGTTTTCGATCGACGATCCACCATCTTTTTTTAAACAAGGCGAGTGTGTTCCTGCAATGCGTGTTCAGTTTTAGGCATCAGTAGTTAGTTACGGCGCCTAAATGAGATAGACCTATAATTGATTATGAAAAACTTCAATCAATATCGGAATCGTTTTCACGCCGCTAATTGATAGTATAAGACTATCGTTTCATCACTAGTGGCTATTGCCTCTGACTTGTAATCACAAGCCCCTTTGTCAGTTTGAAGCCCACCCGGGACAAAATTTCACATGTGTGAAGCTGTTCAGTTAGCTTAATGAAGGTCGGTGCATATACCCAGGTATAAGCCTAGGGTCATCCTCCTCAGTCAGTGAAATATGGAAAGTCGCCCTTTTGATGTATAAATACTGTATTTGTGTAGGTCTTCCATAGGTCTTCTGTTGGTCTTCAATTTCGTGTAAGTCTTCAATTAGGCAGGCCGCCCTGTTTATGCATTGATGACTGTTTATGTGATGTTTAAACCCCAGTGAGAAAAAATACTGGTGACTGCATTCATAACAAGTTAAGCTGAGAGTTTCATCTCCATACATGTATGTAAATTAAAACATGCCGTCACCAAAAATAATATACTATGTCGGACCGATATCGGCTGTATGGTGGAATGTTGAAGTTGCCTTTTTGATGTTGGACTGATATCAGTTATACCCTATGCAGAGGGGCTGTATAGCTCATTAGCTGGTATAAAAAAGTTTTTCAGTCAGCTAAATAGGTGGTGTTTTATTAAATAAGTGTGTTTTATTTTTGAGCAATTATCAATATTTGTTCATCTTGTTGGACTTTGAAGGTATGTTTGAACATCTAATTTACTATGTTTTATCATGTGCATACATGCATATCAATTTTACTGTTTAATTTAGTCTGATAAATATGTTAATTATGATATCCAAATAAATAAAAAATCTCTAATTTCAGTTTTGTGTGTGAAGCTACAGTTTTCTGAAAGTGACATCCAGATTGTTGTTGATAAGTCTGGTACTCTGAAACTAACATCAAGGTAATTAGCTTGTGTTAAATTTATTGAATAAGAAATAAAAAGTATAATTGAACAAATTTTCAGGGTCAAGTGGAAAAGATTGCATCGGGGGTAGTATTTGCCTAACTGCTTACATTTATTTGTAATGCTTTCATAATTATTAGCAAACCCAGGTCATTTTTTGAAAATAATCATTCAGACTAAGAGCTTTCCAAAACGGGTTATTCTTTAAAATATCTTGAAAAATAAAAAAGTTATGATTATTTGAAATAAATAAATAAAATGCTGAATTCCTTATTTGAATTGTATTAATCATTGTTGGCATGATAATTCTGAAATTTCAAGTTTATATTTCTCACATCATTTTAACTTTAATTCATAATTTTGGCACAGTGTCTGTGCCTGAGGCATTTTATGTTAGTATATTTTATATACAGTGGTCCACTTCAAAATGAGACTGTGCTGCAGTTTACCTATCAGATAGGAAATGGAGATGCTGAACCCAGTCAAGGTTCTGATAGTTATGTGAAGCCATTAAGTAACATTACTATTCCTGCAAACACTGATGTGAACCAGGATGTTACAATTGATGGTGTTAATCCTGGACATCTTATAATTGGCTTACTGAGTGAATCCACTGAAATAGAACAGTAAGAATGATATTCAGTCAAACCTGTATTTGCAGCCTCCTCTGAATAAAGACCACCCTGTGAATAAAGGCCATTCTTTGAAAAACTGTCATCGATCATTTAGAACAAACTGATCTCAAAATAAAGGCCACATTTTGTCTTTCCCAAGGGTAGCTTTTGTTCACAGGTTTGACTGTAAATAATTACATTTTTTTAAATTGTATGTACCAAGTCTGAGGTCAGAAAAATGAAATGGGAGACTAATGTGATATCATTATTTGCAAAGGTCAAATTTTTGCATACATATATTTCACACAAAGATTGATGGGCAAATTAAGACCACACTGACTTTTGTGTTTTTGTGGCATTTAAGATGTTTTTAGGTGAAATTGATGATGCTTTTAGTGTTTGTGTGTGAAATTAAATGATACTACAGTATTTCCAAAACTGAAACATCTGATTGGTTTGATCAATGTCTCAAAATTTATACATACATTTTTTTAATGGTCCCCCGACCAAATCATTATACTCAACAAAAATATCAACAATGGCAACAATTACTTGTAAGCAGTTTTTTATTACATTAATCTGTCTTTACTTTAATATTTAATCAATTTATCAAATTAAATCTTTCTTTTATTTGATCATACTTTAATATTGACACAATTAATTAAATTTACTCTTCTATTTATTTGATTAATCATGTTATAAAATATCTTAATATACACAAAATGTACATTTTATGTAATCTGATGATGCTATAGTTTGTTTTAATACTAAATATCATATTAAACCTTTTTCAGTCTTGAAGATGTATTTGTTAGAGTCGATCTTGTCAACAGTAAAATCCTGGTCACGATCAATGCTGTGATTGGTTGGGTCTATTTTGCTGCTTGGTCGATTTCCTTCTATCCTCAAGTATTTGAAAACTTCAGAAGAAAAAGGTATTTTTTTTTCACTGGAGTTTAATGTCGCACCAACAGCCAGGGTCATTTAGCAACTTTCCAGCTTTAATAGCAACCCAGGCTTACCCCTGGGCTAAGCCACCAACTTTCTGTTTGCCAGCTAGACAGCTTACTCACGTGAAATTTGGTCCTGAGTGGGATTCAAATACACAGTGATTGAGGGCTAGTGATTACAAGTCAGAGACTAGTAAATTTAATGTAGTAAAGTTCTTATGAAGGATATCTCCAGTGAATCATACTTAATAGCATGCTATGTTATGTTAAAACTACAATGTTGTCTTCTTAATTTTGTTGCAAGAAATTTAATTTCTATGAATGATCTAGTGTTCATTAATTTGATTAATAGATGGGGTTAGTAGTAGAACTAGAAATGCAGAAATTTATCCCTTGTGAGTTTGGACCTGCAGAAATAAAAACTGCAGACATTAATTTCTCCATCTTTTTACCAAATGCAGATTTTTTTACCGCAGAAATAATCCGCTATACGGTATTATATACTTTGTGTCATTTAATTTTAGTACAGTTTATTGTTGTCTGAACTTAATAGAAAGTTTATTGCATTGTTACTGTGTTAACTAATGGCTTAGCTGTGTATACATATAAAAAAGTGATTAATATGCTGATTCTTAATGTGATAACTACAGTTTTGTCCTGTTAATTTTGTATGTATTTTTATTTGTGAATTATAGATGTCCAGGCTGGATTTAGGGGGGAGCCAGCATGCACCCCCTCTGAAATCTGGCAATTATAAGTAAAAAACATCAGTTATGCGCTCATTGTGTCCATATTCTTCATGACTATAGACTTTAAGCCCCCCACCTCCCGAACCCAAAATCATGTATCCACCTTCATACTTTCATACTTTGTAACATTGATAATTCAGTACTGTTTTTTGTTGTTTGAACTAAACTTTAATTTTAATGTATTAAAGCTTAAAATGTATTGATTAGCTTGCAAGTGAAATGATAAATGTTTTATTGACTTTTGTATTTTTATATTTTTACAGCGTGATTGGTTTAAACTTTGATTTCTTACTTTACAACATCACAGGATTTCTCGCTTATGGATTCTTCAACGTAGGAATGTTTTGGGTCTCATCAGTGAAAGTAAGTCAATTTATTTCATAAATTACAAGCTTAAAACATGAATGATAATGTACTCATTGTTAATGTATTGTTTCAGTGATTTTTTCCCTTCTTTGTTTGGGTCTGGTAAATAGACCCTTCCCTATTGAAAATCAAGACATTTTTTCCCAATTCTTCACCTAAAAATTCCCAATTTGGCGTCACTCCGCATATTTTTCTTCCAATTGGACTGGACTCAGATCCTTTCCCAAAATTTAAAAAAAAATCACTGTATTGACAAAGTTGAGAATATTGCATGGTGGTCTTTCTTGATTTTTTATGATATGTATTGGTACCCACAAATATAATGTTGTACTGAAATTATTATAATCATATTGAGTGGATAAAATTTTTGCATGCACAGCTTATCTGGCACAGATATAGACCATTAGAAGTATGCATTGGGAAGATAAAATGTTTTTGATAAATTACTCGTAATTTAAGATAATTTTACTCGTAATTTAGTAATTTAAGAATTTTTGTCATGACTGATGAGATGACAGTAGAAGATTCTGATGTTCTCATAATAACTCTTAATGGTGATGTCATATCTGCAGTTAGTGCACTAACAGATTAAAAAAAATCATATTTATGATGTAAATTTCTTCATTGACTTGCTTTTCTTTAAAGATTTAATTTTCTCAAATTATATTTGTTATAAATGATTATATGATTTTATAAATGAATATTGCTACATTTAATTGTCTCTTTTCTGTAGAGAAATCATTTCAAGTTACATTGTTTGGAAACAGTCTAAAGTTGCATGGATGAGAGATTTCGTACAATATTCGCTGAATTGATACATTTTCTTCTTTTTACCGAATGTCATTTATTTTTTATATGAAGATGAGTTCTAGGGGCCAATGTGGTTGAGTGGTTCTGGTCTCTGACTTGTAATCACTGGCTCCTCACTGCTGTGAGTTTGAATCCCACCTGGGACCAAATTTCACATGTGAGGAAACCTTCCAGCGAGCTTATGGAAGGTTGATGGTTCTACCCAAGTGTAAGCGTTAACACTTCCTCCAATGTTAAAGTTTGAAAGTCGCTGAATGACCCTTGCTGGTGGTGCAATGTTAAGCTGCAGTGAAACTTTGTTCCTTATTTCAGGCTGAGTATCATACAGACCATCCAAGGGGGATAAATCCTGTACAACTGAATGATGTGATATTTACACTACATGCTATTTTTGTAACCTTACTTACAATACTCCAGTGTTTTATTTATGAGGTATGTACCGTAATGTTTCAACATTTGTTATGGCGTAAAAATAATTTTTGTGGTTACCTGATGTACCATAATTTTCCTCGAAACCCTAGACTTTTTATTAGTCACAAGGAACAGTACATCTACTATCTCACTGTTTTACCTTGCCACACAAAAATTATCCCAACAGTGGCTTTCAAGCCATTTGGTTTTTTTTTACTAAGCCAAACAATTTTTTATGCCTAGTTTGATATTGAAAAAAGAAGTTTGGTGTCAGTTTCTCAGTGTATTGAATTTTTTTATGAACAAAAATATGGAACATTTGTTAAAAAATATTACTGAATGTTTTGAATTCACTTTCAGGTATTTGTTCTGTTCTTTATGTGTGATCTAACAAAGGTATTAGTAATGGACCTGGGATTCAATAAATTCTTTAAACAGCATCATTATTTAAATGATTTTTTTTCACAGAATTCGACCCCGTTCAAATATACTATAAGCTTATTTTAGTATTAATAACAGTTGAACGGGGTTGAATTTTGTGAATTTTTTTTATTTAAGTTAGTTTTGTTAAATAATGAAGAATTTATTGCAATTTTACGAGTGCAGGTCCATTACTGATGCCTGTGTGATCTAATTGTTCTTAGTAGGTTTTTTATGTTTTTTTTTTTCTTTTTAGAGAGGGGGACAGAAGTTGTCAAAAGTATGTCTTTTTCTGGTGATTGGGTCATGGCTTTTTGCAGGCATTTCATTGGTTGTCACTCTCTTCCATAAGATCACATGGTTAACATATCTTTACTATTTCTCATATATCAAACTTGGAGTCACATTGATCAAGTATATGCCTCAGGTAAAACATTTTTTTTTAAATTATGATAAATGCATTTTTAGCCTGTCTATTATTTTTTTTTCATTGAAGATTAATGTTGCACCAACAGCCAGAGTCATTGGCAACTTTCCAGATTTAACATGGATGGCACCACCAACCTACCGTAAGCTAGCTGGACAGATTCCACACATGTTAAATTTGGTCCTAGATGGGATTCGAACTCACAGCGGTGAGGGGATAGTGATTATAAATCAGAGATCATAACTACTAGATGACTGAGGCCCCTTGTCTGTCAAAGAGCTGGTACTTTTGCTATAACAAGTAATGACTTCTTTTGCCTGAATGTTTTCAAAAGTCATCTGCTTCAGATGCGGGAAATGTGGTATTATGAGGCAAAAAGTCAAATTAATGAACAATTATTACTGAATATAGAAATTTAGTTTTCTATTAAATCTATTTCAGGCATGGATGAACTTTAAAAGAAAAAGTACTGAAGGTTGGAGTATAGGAAATGTGTTGTTAGATTTCACTGGTGGATCTCTTAGTCTACTACAAATGTTTTTATTATCCTACAACAGCGGTACATATTATTTGATTATTTTCCTTTTTAGTACATTTCAGCAGGGACTCTATATTAGCGTCCTGATTTCAAGCCCTAGAGTTATGAACTTGAGTATAGTCTCAGAGCTCAAATTTCAATTCTGTTCTTAAAGTATTATGGTTGAAAAGACAGAGGTCATTAATGTTTAACTACATATTCAGGTCAATTATGCTGTCAGAATATTGTATCAATAATGTCATTATGCCTGGTCATAATTAAGTGTGAACATTAAAAGACTGGATATGAGATCTGAGCTTGTAGACCAATCTCAAGTTTTATAACCTTGGGCCTTTGTACACTATTTCCTAAGAGTGTACAATAAATACTCATGTTTTTATGTTAATTCTTTGTATTTGTAGAGTCTTTTTGCTATGTTTATATCCATTGTGAACTGCAGACAAGGAAATCTTGTGGTAAACACGTCTGCTGCAATATTTTGTGAAATTTTTTAATGAAAATTCTGGAATTGTCTACTGTATTTTCAGCATTGATAATAACTTGGAAGTTTTTGAAAAAAAAATGGGTTCAGAAGTCAGGTAATCACTTTCCTTGCAACCATAAGGGCTCAGTTATAGAGTCCAATTGTTTTGATTAAGATACAAGATTCACTACAGGACGATGTGGGAACCAGCGCATTTAATACGAAAATTGTGAGCCAATCAACCTACTTCTGTTGCCTTTAATCATGGTGGCTGTGAAACCATTTTGGTTTTATATGTTGAATGACCAATTGGATTAGTCGGACCTCTAACCAAGTCCTTATGCTCGCAACACACATGACTTCTATTTATTTTATAACTATAATTTCTCTTGATTTCAGATGACTGGGGATCAATATTTGGAGATCCCACAAAGTTTGGTCTTGGGTTTTTCTCTATATTGTTTGATATAGTATTCATTGTGCAGCATTACGTCTTGTACAGACACAATGAACCGTACGGATCCTTAGTTGACGATGAATACGAGGAAAAAGAAGTTCTTGTGAATGCTGATTCCACTAACAGAGTGTACAATGGAATAGGTTAGAGGTGCACATGTTTTATACGATATCCCAAGTAATCAGAACACCATTAAACTAAAACAATAGATTGCTTCATTGTTCAATGTTCAATGTCTCTGATTGAGACTATTTGTATAAACATTCTTCTGCAATTTTTGCCCATGTATTTTACACAGATATACGTATTACATGTAACTGTCACTAGGCGTTTGTTATTTTATCATATGTTCTGTGTGAATGGTAATTTATGTGATTGTGAATTTTACAAAAAACTGTGCAATGTGTGCAAAACATTATGATGTATTACAACGTTCTTGTACAGCAAAACATTTGATGTACTTTTGAGATGTTTTTCTTTGATAATTTCTATTCAGTCTTTTATTCTGTGATTAATTATGAATGAATTTATGTTAGGCATTAAAGAATTTTTGAATTACTCATAATAGATATTACCAGTATTTCTTAAGTCTTCATCCATTAAAATTTCATTTTTACTGGGAGACATTTTTTGGTTAGTTCATTAAATTTTAGCAATGAAACATTTCGTCCATTTTTATCATGTAAAAATCAAGCTTTGCATTTTACTTGATCAGATGTTGTTATGACGATCTATTGTCCTCATTTTATCAGCCTTTGGAAGTAGTTTCCATTACCTCTGCACAGTAGATTAGATTGGCTCTCCATCCCATGAAATTACTCTTCACTGTAAATGAAATTCTTAGTGATCTACTTGTTGGGTTACTGAAAAAAATTGTAAATTTGTTGAATGTTTTTTAAACATTTTTTCTAACAATTTCCTTCCAGTCACCTTTTTTGAAATCAACAGCAGTATTTTCTGGTTCATCCCTTGCACAATTTGTAATTTAATGTTGTAACAACCCTCCATTTATACAGACTGATTCAATATATTCTGTAATCAACTTCTTAGTAATTGGTCTGTCTAATCTGTTAACATTTGGTTGTACGTGTGTTGTGTTTTTTTCATCTTGTTACTTTGTGTGATTTACTTTTTTGCATTTTTAACAATGTGGGATCAAAATAAATGAATATGGATGATGCAGCAATAGATAAATTGTATTATGCAGTAAAACCTCATTACATGACCACGTCAGTACAACAACCACCTCATTGTTATGACTACTCAATTTTTAGATGAGTTTCTATATGTCTTCTTTATTTGAACTTGATAATCAGACCACCTCAATATTAAGACTTTTCATGGTGGTCTAAATATTGAGGTTTTACTGTACATTGTTTACTCATTGTCTATCATTTAAATTTATGTGAAATCGTTATCTGAATTAATGTGTACTGCTACCCACCTTGTAAACAGTTATACTATAGATTTTTTTGTGTGTGGATAAACTTAACAATTTTAATCTTATTTGTCAGTCATGTGATATTGCAAGGTGAAATACTAGTATTTTTTTATTTAAGTTTATGTTCAGAACAAAAAAAAGATACGAACTTATTAGTATTACTACAAACAAATGTTTTTGTTGAATTCTAAATTACACACTAAATACACACTAAATTTTGAATATTTTGAGAATTTGTATTCATTACAATATAGAGTAAAACCCCTGAAAACCAGACTCTAAACACTGGGATTCTCTGACAATCAAATGATTTCTCATGTCCCATTTTTTTCTCTTCAATCATCCATAGTTCTCTGAAAACTGGATGTCTGAGAAAAACTGGACTTTTGGTCTAGTCCAAAAAGGGTCTAGTTTCCAGGGGGTTTACTGTACTTTAAAAAAAATAATCATGAGATATTTTTGTTTGATTTACAGCAATAGAAGACTATTCATGCACATTATATGACCTTGTCATTATCTATGTAGTTCACTGTGTAATATATCTAGTGTGCTTCATTGTATTGTTGTATTGATTTGCACCAGATAAAAGCACTGTATTCATTATAAAAGTTGTTGTTGCAATTAGGTTGTACTTGTATTCACTTATATCTCATTAAAATACATTACAGTTTTAGTGAAGAATTTTTATGAATTTTTAAAATACCGGTTTTCATGAATCTTTATTCATTATTAATGCAAATGTATTGTTATTTTGGGATAATATGCTCATGTTTCTTACTAATACTATTCATTAAATGATAAATACAGTATAACGCCTGAACACTGGAATTCTCTGAAATTTGAACAATTTTTCGAGTCCCATTTTTTTCTCTTTTATTATCAATATTTCTCTGAAAACTGGACTTTTGGCTTAGTCTGGAAGGGGTCCGGTTTTCAGGGGTTATACTGTTTATTGATTTATAATCATATTGAATCAAAGGCATGTAACTATCACCTTAGTTAAGAAGTCTGTTTATAATGAGTACATGCAGCTAAAAGTGATTTTTTAAGTTGATAAGATTTCTTTCTTTTGTTTTATATTTTATGCTTTGAATGTTTTTCAGGAGCTGATAACAGTATTCAGTAACAGCATGCAAACCTCTTCTAGTTATGGGTAGTATTTATATACTCTATGAGATTTTAAAACCTCTTTGTGGTTTTTCAGACAGTGGACCCTATCTTATCTGAATAAAAGCCAAGATTTTAAGGGTTCTGGAACAAAATTGTTTTATTTGTTCACAAAAATACACAAGTGTTTATGAAAGATATTAATTAAAAAAATAGGTATCCACAGATTTAAATTTGGGTAATTTCTAGATCAGGGTAATTAAAGAAATATTCCTCTGAGTATACATATATTATTTTTACTAAAACAACTTGTGGGCAAGGGATGTAAGAATTATGCAAATTGTGATAGTTGGCCCAGATTTATAATGATCATGCTTCTAGGCTGCTATATTTATAATCTCTGAATCATATTATTTTCTCCCCCAAAAATTGTGATATTTTCCATCAACATTACAATGGTGCTCCAGGCTTGCTGTAGTAGTTTCCTGAGAAAAAATACATTGAAAACAAACATAAAGCTGTTCATAAAAAATCATTTAAGATTCGGGTTGTTCACTTATGGCAAATAGTTAGTAATTCAAGTCTCTAATTACTGTCAACATTAAATTATTGATATTACTGTTAATACTGGCTTATGTGATAAATTTGTATTATGTAATTTTACTGAATGGGTTTGGTGTATATTTATTTGTATGTGTTGTGCAATATTTTATGATGAATTAATCAGTATATTTATGCTGTTTTTTCCACAATTTGTTAATCATTTATATCATTATTTTCCTTAGTTGTGTATCAAAATCTCAATTTATTAGCTGTCTGCAACTGAATAGACTTGTTGAAGGTCTGGGACAGGTATTTATTGCATTAAAACGTACAAAATTGTCACTTTTAGTATTATTAGTATAACAGGTGTAATGACAATTTTAGAACTTTTGGCAATCAGTGTTATACTCTCAAATTACAAACTTTCATAGACATGCATTCTGTAAGTGCATGATAAAACCTCAAGATTAAGACCATTATTTTGACCCCAAAAATTAGTTGCCATGATAGATGGCTACTGTATATTAACATTGATTTAATCAGTATAAGGTTAGAATTCCAGATAGATCAATGTAAATGTTGCGAAATGTATCTGTCTCCCAGACCAGCTGGATATTTTTCATTATTTAAATGCAAGAAATGGTGGAACTAACAAAAGATGTGGAGTTTTTATCCTCGTCTGGTAAAGGCTGTTTCTTCAGTTGTATTTTGTATTATGCTGTGAGATTTATTTTACAAAGTGTTATCACTCCTTAACATTTAATTTCATTTTATTATTAGTTTGTTTCAAAGGAAATGAGTTTTTATGATTGCCTGATTGTAGTTGTCGTTGTTGTTGTTCAAAACTCTAGTGTAACCCATTACTCAAACACTTATAAAGTTATATATCAACGCGACACATGGCACTCTTGACTGTCATGACAAGGCGCAGTTGCAAGACAAGATCCATTTTTCTTAAAGCTGTATTTTTGGTGTTAGGCCTGTTTTTTATCTTAGAATTTTGGTCAAATTATTAAATAGAATGATGTAAAACTGAGGAGCATTGGTGCCGCTCTGCAGAGCTCTAGTTAATTATTGTAATTATTGATAAATTATTTGTGACGGCAGCAATGATAATCCGATTGATGTTGAAATATTGTGCCAAAATTTTGCGTATTCTGTGTATGGTTGATTTGTTGAATGAATTTTCTGTATTGTTTTGTCTGAAATGTATGTAAAATTTCTTGGTCATAATGTACAAGATGATGAGATTATGATCTTAATTTAGACTGTTGAAAACATATTTTAATGGGCCCAAACATGTTCTGAAGAGATTTTTTATTCGGAAGCTTAGAAATATTGCATATTAGAAATAAACTCTTGGCGCCGAGGTTATAAACTAGAGTCTCCGAGCTCAAATTCCAATTCGGTTCTCAAAGTATTATGGTTAAAAAGACAGAGATCAGTAATGTTTAACTACATATTCAGGTCAATTATACTGTCAGAATATTGTATCAATAATGTCATTATTGCCTGGTCATAATTAAGTGTGAACATTAAAAGACTGGATATGAGATCTGAGCTTGTAGACCAATCTCAAGTTTTATAACCTCGGGCACTGTACATAGATTTTGTACATTTTTTTTCAGTATTTAGAGACCATTTGTTGACTTTGTATCTATCCTAGAAAAATACTTCCCGGAATTGTTTTATTAAGGTCTTGGTCAATTAGTACAACAAACTAACCAATGATGCATTATTTAAATTTTTTACTAGTCAGCAAAACTAGCATTGGAATGACTGATTTGTGATATTTTTGATGTGACGTGTTGGTTTGTTTTGAATCTGTTGAACTTCTGCAAATTGTGATGTGAAATTCCAGTAAATCTTGCTTAGAAATTTACAACCATATGTTTCATCTGTTTTTTATTTGCAATGTGACTAACAACGTGACCATATCTCTACTTTTCTTAAAATGAACCCATGCGTTCCACTTCGAGATAAATTGGTTAGAAATGAAAAAAAAATGACTTTAAACCGTGGAAAAAGGGTTATAACTTTTGGGGGAGTGTAAGGCGCATCAACTACTTAGGTTTACAAGTTTGAAAGTCAAAATATAGAAGTTCAAATGAAACACTGGATAAAATACAAAGATAATCAGGAAACTGACAAAAAGCTGTGTAACCCTTTGTTGACTCTTAGATATATTTTACAATGTTGTCTTCAAAACTGTATACTTCATTGTTATCATTGAGCTGCATCAATTCATTTGATAATCAGTGTAGATTGCTTAAAAATACATTGAAGTTATGGTGCAATAAGCTTGTAGATAAGCTTGTTAATTTTTGTATGCATACCATTCAAAAAGAACAACAAACACTTGTTTTGTACACATTGGATCATTTAATGGTACGATTTCTTTTGATTCATAAAATACAGAATTGCATTAAGTAAAAAAAATAAAGGCATGGGCTTTCTAACATTGTCTCCCGATAGATAAACAGACTCTTCTTTAAGCTGCAGTTGCATATCATAACAAGATAATACTGAATAATGTTCACAGATAGTGAGATCAGTAATCAAATTTCAGCTTTTTTTAGAAAAAAAATCAAAGTTGCACAAAGAAAATGTTCAGACAAATAAAACCCGGTGTCTATATTAAGAAAAAAACTTCATTCTATCAAAAAAATATCTGTCTGAAAAATGATATATACCGGTATTATGAGGAAAATCAATAATCTTTACAACATATCATATCGTATGACTTCTAAAACTAGAAATCAAACACTATTTGTTCATTTATTAAAATGATGTTTTGAAGTACTGGTCCAACTAAATAAATAAGGAAAAAACATCTTTTACACTAAAATCTGTTCCATTCTCTATCTGAGTACTTAACAAAAGAAAAAAAATGAAATACCTAAACATACAATCATTTGTTCACATCAAAATATTCATATCTTCAACCAACCAATCAATCAGATTATCAATAAATACCTAATAAGCTTAGGAGACAATTACCTATGTTCTACAATTATAACACACTGTCTCACATTTGGATATGTGTAACCATATAGCTGTAACTTTGAAAAAAAGTACCTAAAAATTATCTAGCAGCAACTAAAGGCTTGTATACAAAATAATAATATTCACATACTGTAAGTGAACCTCATAAATCCAATACATCAATTAAACCAAGGAGATAAAACAGAACTTTTTCTGACAAAAATCTAATTTCATTGCTTGAATTTGCTACACATCTCACATCAGACGGTAGGGTAACATCTGTATAATATCTGCAAATGCAGCA
The DNA here is from genome assembly GCA_008271625.1 of Lutraria rhynchaena. NCBI lineage: Eukaryota > Metazoa > Mollusca > Bivalvia > Venerida > Mactridae > Lutraria > Lutraria rhynchaena. The sequence goes on along the minus strand of VIBL01000006.1, from coordinate 1,690,443 downwards.
TTTTACACAGATACTAATCCAGTAATGTTAATGATGAAAAAAAGACTTTTTCCACCATTTATTTCACGTGCATTTCAAAAACGGCATCAAAAGGGAGAACAAATCAAATGATGCATAAAAACATGAACATGAGCTCAATTTATGAAAACAGAAAACGATCTCACACTGGAATAGATATCCATTTTAACAACTGATAAATTCAGTGGGCCAACAAGGAAAAGTCAATCTTCATTTAAGTTTAGCATTTTGTAAACTTAATCGTAATCCTGTTGGGTAATAAATATAAAACACAGAAGAATTTTAAAAAAAAATCTTTAACATTAAAACTGAATGGAACCGAACTATATAATAAGCATGCTAGCTAGCTTTAAAGTCTTCTGTCTCATCTAGGTTAACATAATAAATCAATACAGGGACAAACTGAACACATCTTTAGCCCGACATAAAATCATGAAATAAATAGGAATATAACAATCATATACATAAATAAAATATGGCATACTTCCAAGATAAGATTCACAAATAAATATGACTACAAGCATGCAGAAACATACAATGTAAAAAGCTAAGAAAATCATAAAAAGGAATTCTGTTTGTTGGAAAAGGATAATATCTTCATAGAATTGATTCCAAATTATATCTGAAATAAATACCATTTCAACTGAACAGGCCATTTCTTAGCAAGATAAACAAAATATAAATGATTCAGTTTGGACCCATATACACTTTTTTCACTGAAAATTAAAACCCTTAAGAGGAATAATAAAATTTCAGATTGATCAGCAACATAGAGCCAAGGAACACTTGGTAAACTAATATCCTGGAGTTGGTTATACTTAAGCAAGCAGAACTGTTTTCAAATACACATTTTTAGACTACTGAACTATACAAGGAATCAAGGAATATGGACCCAATGATGAGTTTACTTTTATGAGCAACTTTTGATTCTCCTATTTTACCAAATCTCTTGTAAACCATCTTACAATGATATAAAACTCGAGACTATGTCAAACTATGTATCATTCAGCAAAAAAGGGCAAACTTGAGAAAGAAATCAAAATGAAACTGTCTTAACAATAAATGTTACAAGATGCAAACTTTTATCACATATTCTCATACCACAAAATAAATATTTTCAGCTGTTTTAGTAATAAAATTTGATTTCTAAGTGCTTTTAAACAAGTGAGAATAAAGACAAAACATTTTAACAATTAGTAATCACTACACAAAGTACAAAAAAACAAAATATACAAAGATATTAATGTCTGAAATCATATTTCGGTGATAAATAACTTTCAAGGCCCCATAAAGACTCTGCAAATCAATAAACAATGATAAATTTGCAATAAACCAATCCTATATCTATATACACATACCCTGTACAGACTAGCTATTATCTGAATACCAATAAGTTTCCAACGCACAATTCATGCTCACACATTCCAACACAAAATCCAAACTAATATCACTTGTCATATTGTGCAGACTGTTATGTCCTCCGAGAAAACATTATACAAAAAATATTACAAATGTATATAAATATAATCATATTTACAAAACGTTTGAACTATATACATTTGGAGAATGTGTAGAAAACACCGAACATAAACACAATACAATGAAGGGATGCATGCACAAAGAACAAATTAACTACAATCACACAAAATGGTGGAAAATGGTTGAACACAAAGTTATCAACATAATCAAAACTTCAATACATAAAATTGACGATGGGAATATTTCAACATTTCAATTTGGCAAGACGCCTGTAATTAAACACTTGGTCAAGATAAATAATCAAGAGCTACATCTTAGAACATATTCACAATGCCTATCTCCCAACAAGTTTTATGTTTGTTTGTGACTTATTGTCACTGGGGTTTAATGCTGTTTTTCAACAATTTTTCAGATATATATGGCAACCTGTTCACCTAATCAGTTTTCCTGGACAGTATACAAACCGGTACTAACTTATCCTTCCACAAGCAGCAAGAAACTTCTCCACATATGAAGCAAAATCAACATTTTTTGTCAATTTTAATAGAAGGGTATGACCAGCTGCTACCTGGATTCGAACCCGGATCTCCAGGTTACAAGTCCAGCACACTAACCATTGGACCACAGCCCCTAACAGGTTTTATCTTTAACACTATTGACAGCAAATCAGCTCAATGAAGTCAAACGCTGGTTTTTTCTCTTGAGTAAATTCTTAAACGAACAAGCAAAATGTAATGTAACAGCACATAGCAAGAAGAAAACTTATCAATAAAATGCAACAAGAAAGCACATCTGAATAAAATAACAGAATGATGTTCAAATAAGCAACATGGTATGATTTAATCAAAACAACCATTGCAAATTAAAATGCATCATGTTTTGGCATGACAATTTTGCCAATAAATGTATGCAAACACATTACACAGTGTGCCAATTTCTGATATTACACAATCATCCAAACAAATCCTGTTCATTCCGAGTAACTGTTTTAAAATCAATAAAACCATTAACATAAAACATGTAATAAAACCAAACAACAACAAGACAACAGAAAGTTGTAACTGTATCCAAATGACAATATCACACCAGCAGCTCCAGGTAAACTATCACACTATAAATATAGCATTGATAAACACTTCTTGTAATAATCATTGTCCTAGAGAACCATTGCCGGGATCAAGTGATTGATATATCAATGTTCAGGTGGCTGATACTTCAAATTTCAGTGGGATTCTTGCAAACACTTGAAACCTACATAAGGCTACTCTATTTTGAATCTTTTGGCTGTTGTACCATCTCCAGCTGCGAAATTATTTGAGACTGGCATTACAACAATTGTCTTTGCTCCTCCCATGGCCCCAGTTGTCGTGGCAGTCTTCACTGCGAGAGTTCCTGTGTTGCCAGAAGATACCAGACCAACGGCACCATTATGGTTTGCAGTACCAGCGGTGGTGGTGGTGAGTACCATGAGAGTAGTAGCTCCAGAATTAGCTCCAATATTGTCTGCAGTTGTTCTTGAGATGAGTGATGTGGCTTTGTTCATTGGAGCCTGAATGAGCGTAGGTTTGGTGACAATGGTGCTTGTTGTTTTGTTGAGAGAAGGTAGTGTAGGTTTCTCAATGTCTGGCTCAGAGAAACTCATTGCTACTGCACTGCTGAGATCCACAAACTATAATTAAAAGCACAAATATGAATTATTTTTTGGAAAACAAAGTCCTCAATATAATGCATTTGGGTTAAAGAAGCAAATATCAGTAATTACACATCAATATCACCCTTTATATTAAAAAATAGCATATTCACTGAATTCAATCATCATGATAGACCTTCTAACCATACCGTCACACATTAAATATAATCATCAAAAAAAACTTTATCATTTCGAACTAAAGCGAATCAAATTCTTCAGAACATATGAACAGTTATAACTCACCTCTCCCATTACAGCTATGGGAGTTTCACCAGTTGCTGAGGCAACTTTGTGTTCCACAAGATAAAACATGTACTCATCATATAGTAGACGAATCAGATGAAAAGAACCAAAACTAGCTGCACTTCTCAAAGTAAGATCTCGAATAACCATTGAGCTACAAAGAAAAAAATGAATGAACTCAATAATTCTGCATACAAAACGACTGCTTTTTCTCTAACACATGACTCTTAAATTATAACAATAACATCAGTTGATTTTACTGTTTTAATGGTATAAATTTCCTGAAACATAAACTGCCCCATGAAAGCCAGTCCAAAATTTAATTCAATTTTCGTGGGAAAATATCACATTTTAATAAAATCATGTAAATCATTAAAAAAGTCTGATATGATGTGTCTTGTCTTACCTATAGAAAGACCACTTGAGTAGAAATTGTCGAGCAGCCTTTGGAAAGTTGGGACTTCCTTCTTGCTGTTTAAGGACCTGGTTGACTACACCTTCCAGCCATATAGCCCACTGTTCCAGGGAATTTTGAGCCTGTAATGTCTTCTTGAAATCTTGTTCAAGTTGCTGTACCATACTATCATCACATTGACATACCCAACTAGCTTGCTCCTAAAATCAATAAAAAAATTATCCACAAATTAATCATCAGTGCCAAGCTAGAAAAAATAAATAATTTCAACAAGAACCAAGAAAAAGCAAGTTTGAATTGTTACACAAAGAGGCACATTGTTAAGCAAAGTTTATATTAGAACCTTATGTGTATCAATTATGTAAATCAATAACAATGCATGATGCAATAAATACATAGAATGTATAACCATTATTCCATTACCTGGACATTTGCAAAGTCTACTCTATTTAGATCAGTCAACATCTGATTAATCTGTGAGGTATTCTGAAGTACTGCCCTAGCAGCTTGAGCAAGATGGTTAAGAGATGTGTATCTTCTAAGTGTCTGGGCAAAGGCACTCACTGCTCCAAGCTATAAACAATATAAATTCAATTACCAACAAGGGTGGCAATAGCTTGAAAAAAAAACAACACAAATTATCACCCTGCAGAAAGTAACTTTAACAGGCTGAGGCTTTTTTATCTCCCTTTTTAATAAGAAAATTCTGTTATTCACTTATTTTTTACGTTATTTTTTACGATTCCAAGTAATTATACCAATCATATCAGATACATAAAGCAAATTGTGAAATCCTGTATGATTATTTAAGTCAAGTTCTACTTAGCAATTATCAATGTACTGTTTGAAAATATAAGCATCCAGTATGAAATCAACATTTACACAGAGTGTGGATGAAAATACAATATCTCTGAAAGGCAAACATTTTCAAATTTGATACTAATGTAGAAAACTTAATCACTAAAATCATCTTGAGCATCATCTTGAACACAGCCAATCAGAAAAGATATTATCTTATTTTAAGAGAAGTTGTTGGATAATTCCTACCTTAGTTTTCATCATTTCATCAGGCACATTGGTCATGGCTCCTTTAAGCCAATTCTCCAAACTTTTGGCAAAGTTTCTAATGGCTTGAGTTAATGAACCTGAAAAATACATTTCATGAAATAACACACTGACACTTGTAATAGCTATTAATAGCTTATTAAGTTGATCATTGACATAACAAATTATTTCAAAGCAATAAGGCTTACTGTTTTACTTTTTTTGTACAAGGACAATACAATTCATAAAGCAAGAGTTTACAAGTTTCAAATGCAACCATCAGTAAGCAAGTGTTTTAATGAAATAGCTTATAAAGAAATACTCTAATAATTAACGAAAATTACATTGTAGATAATCATGGGTGAAAGTTGAAAAATTTAAAAAAAAAAGAACAAAATCTTAACTTTGGTGCCCCACAAAAAATAAAAACCAGTGGGGTCTAGACCTGGGAATACCAGAGGTTCAGGAATATTCCGGAAACTTTTAACCCTGTATAATGAATAGTCAGGCAGAATAATTGACACATAAGGTAACAAAATACTTACTTGGAATAGGTCTCAGGACATCTGGGATGAGAACTTCAACAAGAGCTTGATAAAACATGTAATCTGACTTGCGGACATAATTTTGGACTGGTTCATATCTGCACATTGTATATAATTTATCCCTGGGTAATCTTCTCTCATAATCATTGTCAGAACTGAAAATACAACAATGATAACACAGTCTAAGAATTATTTTTGAATAAGGTAGCTTATAAGGTAATTATTCATTTTATGGTGATCAACAATTCTGTGCTTGCCAAAATCAATGTCCCCAGGCTTCTAGAAATGGGGTCAATTTGGAGACAATTATCATTAATTGGAAATTCAGTCGTCAAGTTCACAGGTAGATTTATTACTTTGAAAAACCCTTGACAGGTCAGTAATCAATGCTGACTTAACTTTTCTTACTTATGTACAACCAGACAGTTGTATCACATACCTGTGATCTATTGATGTGTTCCTCCAGAAGCCTTGCCATAAAGCTTCAATCAAAGAGAACTGTAAGTTGACAACAACATCAACGATAGCCTGAAAGTAAATATTATCAATAAATCAAATGCTTACGTAAAGTCTGAGTACAAGTCATAAAGAGATATATCAATTAAACATAAACGACTCTAAGAACAGAGGAATTATCAATACTTGGTCTTTCTTCCTGCATTATTCCAACTCTGAAATTGCACAGGTCAGGAGCAATGACAGAATTTGCAAAAAACTTTTCATGTATAATGTATCCAGCTTTTTACAAAACATTTCAGATCCTTCACCACAAGACAAATGCCAGTATAACATGAAAACTTTCTTGTGTTAAAATAAAAACTGTAAGTCATACAGACAGAAATTATTTTACCACATCCACCTTGTTAACTAAATATTTGTTATTAGCATGAGAAGAGGAAGTAAACATAATTCATTAATTGAAATTCAAGCTATTACAAAATAGGACATCAAGTGTATCAGACTATCAACCAATTACAATAAAATGCCATTTGATCAGGTGAAACTCAGAAAAGCATTTGGCAGATAATCAGTTTGATGAAAGAAGCTTTGTACATTCAAGTCTGATGGCATATAGACAAACTCAATGGATATTTACCTCAGCATGTTCTCTGTACATTTTTTGAAAGATATGTACATGATCCGGAGTGATTCCATCAGGCAGAGGCTGTGAAGATAAATCAATGTCACCAAAATTTGGTATTGCCCCTGAAGCATCACCAAGGAATTGTTGGTGTTGTTGTTGTTGAGTAGTAGGGCCTTCAGGTTGTGCCTGACTTTCTGATCCTCCATAGCCTCCTTCTCCACCTTCAGACTTAGGTCGGAATCTGAAACAAATATCAGTTATTCACAAATCTAAAATTCAGACCCAATATTTCAACAACAACAAAAACTTACATCATTCCTTCAGTTCAATGAGGCTGCTACCTGATTTTTGTAAGTGTAGCGTTTTAATTTTTTTTCCATTGGATTTTTAGCATTGTAAATAATCAAGTTAAAATTAGTATGAACTAGACTTACAACAACTTATCTACAGTATGTATATATAGTTCAACAATTCTGTCGGTTATATTCTTAACAAACTGAGAAAATCACACTTAGTGATAAAATTGCAACAGCATTACTAAATACTTACTTCTTGCCCTGATACAGGGGCTGTTGTCTCATGGCCATTGTTTGATCATCAGTAAACTGGTTAAGTGGAGAATTAGCCTTGATTCTAATACCATAGTAATGGTACTTTGAGTTACCTCTGCAAGAAAATAACATTAACAATCATATAAATTCATAGTAGAATAATAATACTGAAATAATGATTCATATTTTGTGTTAAGTAACTTCACACAGGAGTGTAAATAATGTAATATAAATAATAAGATCATTTTACACTTAGAGTAATAATTACACTACCACTCACTAAACTATACAGCTAAATTTTTACACTGTAACTTTTCTTAGTAATTGTAATCCTTCAGAGAAGAGATTTTGTTATGAAGGACACACTATTTACCTTGTGCCTAATCTTCTAGTTCTTAGACCGAGGAACACGGATCTTATAAGTTTACCAAATGAAGCTGGGTTCATAGGATCTAAATTCTGTTCTTGGCAATGTCGAAGATAATGGTTATAAAGTGTACTTCTAGGCAAACTGACACCATCAGCCGTCTCATAATTGTCAATCAACCATTGTACCTGTAGAAAAAATCGCCAAATATATCATCATTCTATGTGACTGCTGATATTCTTTTATACACAAATTCAAACACTGAGCTAATAAATTATTCGGGGGAAAGGAAATACTTTACTGAACATCTTAATAAAAACCTCTACACAAACACTTCAGATATGAATACACCTGTCAATCTATAAACTTTATCAAACATATTTGATCTATTACTTTGAAAATGAAATGGATATTACTTAATTTACTCATAAAAAATGAAGGGAGGAAGAAACTGTAATCAAAAATATGTTTATCATGTAAAATTACATTTTAGAAATATAACACATTCCAAAAATATATATATATCATGCATTGCAATATAGTACAAAATTTAACAGCATACAATCTACATCATTGTTTCATACCTGTTATACAAAAATGCATTGAAAAGAACATAAATCGTGTTAATGCATGTCGTAGCTATGGAAATGAATAAAATTAGTGTAAAAAAATAAATAAACAAATTTGGTAGGAAACCTGTCACAAGTGGTATGTAAAGGAACTGAAAATAAGCTTCAAACAAACTCCAAACATGCTTTTATTTCAAATATCACATGTACTGAACAAAAAGAATATATATACCATTTGTTGAACACTTGGTAAAGATACCACATATGAAATAAGTTAATATACAATCTAAATTTCGAATTTCATAAAAGCACATGAAAAATTTTAACATTTAAAAACAAAACAAAAAAAAAAACTATGATAAAATAATAATTGATGCGAATTACTTAGGATTTAATCACAAGTCAAGTGTTTACACAATCACTGAAAGATTTATATCAATCAAACTTGTAACTTTAGCAATTAGCAATATTCATTCATGTGCTTTTTCATTCTTGAGACTAAGGAATACCCAACCACCAATATATACAAGAGTAGCATGCCTTCCTAAAAGCAAGGGTCCACAAATAAGGCCATCCCTTGCCCTGTCATGCAGCCTAGAAACAGGGCAACAATATACAGTACATTCATCCAGATAAAAATGATGTAAGAAGCAGATACTCCACTCCAGTTACTATGCATTTTCCCAACACTAAGACCATCATTTTCAACAATAAGAGGTAATTTTAAAATAGGATTTGAACCAATTAATTAAATGATGACCAGTATGCACGTATACAACTGAAATAAATTGACATTTTTTTTAAATGTGATAAGCATTCAAACCTTTGACTTGATTTTATTATTTAACTACTGTAAGACTTAAAATGTGTAAAACTACACTAATCTTTTTATAAAGAAAACTAACAGCCATTAGAAGTACATAACAAGCCAAATTTGATCCAATATTTCTGATACAGAAGTGAATTTAACAAAGAAATCAGTAACTATATAGTGAGGTTATCTGCAATCCACATTCTTTTCATCCAGTTTTTAAGTATATAATAATCATGTTGGATTACCCCACTCTTGAGTGATGGAACGTCAAGGTTTACAGAGCTACCCTTACCCTCGAAACTGCTGGCATATCTTGCCAGAGCTGACTGCTGTAACAATGAGAAAGGCAAAACATACATCAAAAACTAGACGACTCATATTTATACAAACTCTTGTCATTAACAAGTCATTTGCATATATTCATTCAATTACAGAAACAAACGGTCACAACAGTAATAGAAATTTTAGCATGCAAAAATGTAAAAGGATACAAAGGCAGCAAACTAGCTGAACTAACGAGTTTGCTAAATTTGAAACATTGATTAATGGAAGTTCATATCTGTTACAGCCTGAATACTACTAGTAATCATTAAAATGAAAGCTTTAGTGGTATGGAAAATCTTGTCAATTTCAATCTACAAAAAGCAGTAAAGGAATAGCTCTGTAAACAATGAAATCCTATACAGAAAAACTTCAGACTATACAATAAATTTCAATCAATCAACAACATAAACAGCAGCTGGTAGGGTGAAGAATAGTAACAAATAAAAGTGAGTTTATACAGTCACAAACAAAAAAATCATGTGATCATAGAATTTTTTTCTAATGAAGTGCTATAAATGAGAAGCACATATTGCATGTCAATTATTGCTGCTGTTGTTGACTGATACTTTAATGTTTTAGCAAGTCAGAGCTACTAGAGATGAAGTAATTTTCCATGTTTATGTATTATATAAGAAATGAGAAAGAGTAAGACAAGATCTCCCATTGATGCCTTATAAAACATAGGATACCTTATCTGATGTTGAACATACACACAAATACAACATCAATATATATATAGATACATATATACCACAGATATATAAATGAAACATAAGTAGAAGTACAATTAAGTTTTTTATTCTTTTACAAAAGAGAAGCATTTGTATTTATTATTTGATGTTAAGACCAACCATGTTAAAGCACCAATGGGGCGATCTTTTGTAAAGAAAATCATTGTTTAAGTAACTTATGCCAAAGTAAGTCTTTCGGCATTAAATTAACACAAAGCACTGAAATCACAATATTGAAGCATGCATGATATCCAGCACCAGCCATGATTACATATCCAGTAACTGACTTCATAGGTAAACAGTACCGAAAGAATGAATTAGGATACTATCAATAGAGATACATACTGGTAGAATTTTATGTGCATTATTGTACATACATTGGCTTAAATTAAGACTTGTAAAGGTGAATATGCATGCATTAATAATATACATTGATATTTGGATTATTCAGTTCAATTAGTTGGCTGGCAATTCACAAAGATACAATTCCACAATATCATCTACAGGAACCATATCTTGAAGGATAATGAAAGTGCACTATGTAAGATACAGTACTTACTTCTTGACTGCGATTGTACAACTCGTCCTACAAAGATATAATGATTGAAACCTAGCATATTGGAAACATATAAACCTTACATATGAACTGCTGCGTGTAACAGAATGCATGCCTAGTTTTTTTCATCTATTCATCAGACAAGGTATCCTGTGTTAGTTCATTGTGAATTATGATGACTAGTGAAATGAATGACTGAATGATGAAATAATGAGATTGGTTAGAAAATGAGAAAATAAGATCATTAATGACTAAACTACAACTCAAATTGGGAAAGTTTTGAAACCGTTAACAACTAAGATGATGCATAAATATATTTATTGAACACAGACAATTGAAAATTTTTTGAGAACTGAGTGGTTTTCATCCATAGAGAGAACCAGAGATATGAACACAAAGATTGGAAATAAATACTTCTGCAACTGAAATTTTAAAAATAAAAAGAATTTTTATGCCATATTGAAAGCAAAAATCAAGTCCATGGATTTCTTTCAGTATGAATGGTGATGAGGAACAATCCCTGTAAACACACTGGAAACGCACCCTCACCTCTACACGTCAAATCAACACATCAGTAGATACCAAACTCAATAAATGAACGAAAGTTATGTGGATCAAAAGTCACAGACTGTCCAGAGTATACAAAGGATATGGTAAAGCATACAAAACATGTTATATAAAAGTAAGAGTGACAACCTAACAGAATTTAGAGTATACTTGGACATAGTCTTGATCTTAGGATCTCTCTGGCAAAATTTGCATCTAATAATAACAGTAGAGTGCCAGGCTGAGAAAGGAAAACTGCACACTATGTGTTGGTAGTCTTATGTACATGTAAGAGACAGCAAATAAGGTATTTGACCAATCAAAACATCAGATGTGTCTAAGGAATAACTGAATACAGTCCATTAAGACTTTACTTTTAGTTATTTTGAAAGCGCAGCACTGTGAAAACTTACTTATCAGTAAAAACGACACATCTGATGCCATTGATGGTAAATCCAGTGTCAACTAAAATTGCCCACTTACTGTCGCAGGTGAAGCTCTTGTAGTATGTGTGAGGGGAGTACCTTCTCCATCCATGGTACCTCCCTGTATCAGGTAAGTGTTACCACCCTGTTGTGTAAGTATATGACCTTGCATGGTCTGTATTGTGGCTCCCATACTGGGAATACCTTGTGCAACCTAAAACAAGAACAAAAAATAAGCATTATCTTTCAGTCCATTAAATAGAGAAATTCTGATAAAATAGTTCAAATGGTAAATTGTTCATGTATAAAGTATTTTATGTATTGTAAGGTTTGACTGTAACTATAATCAAATTTACTAACCAACTTAGCACTTCTTTCCTGTGAAAAGGGTAAACATTTGAAATAAAAAAAAACAAAAAAATACCCAGAAATTTAAAATAAGTTTTTAAACATGTAACTGTAGTACAGTGATGTTTCTGTTTCACTGTAATTTTTGAGTAATAGTACTAAGAGAAAAGAATCATGTCAGTTAAATAAAACAAACTTCTAACCTGTCCACTGCCTGTCTGGTAATAAGTTCCAGATGATGTGTTATATACTGTAGTCTGTCCATAATCACCACTGTACTGTTGTCTGAAATATCATAATTCATAGTTAGAAACACAAGATGTGTCAGAATTACAAAAAACATCATATTTAACAATGAAAATTTACTGAAATAAAATCAACATAAATATGAAGAAATTAATCCATTCATAAAATAAATTGGAAAATATAAGGTAAAGATATAAGCATTTAATAGAAAGAAAAACTTCAATAAAACATGAGAAAAAAAGGGAAATGATCCAAGTATGTGTTAGCTTACACAAAAATTAATGCAAAATAAATTATGAAAGAAAATTTTCACAACATCTACAAAAATACTCAGACAAAAACGTTAAATGCAAAACAGTGAAAAACACACATGCATAAATATGACATTATTTTTCAAACAAGGAAGTGTAATAACTAGAACCCCCTACTACATTCCCAAAATAACAATAGTGTCATAATAAAGAACTGAATGAGTTACGATACCAAAAAATCACTCCATAAATATAGCTGAGACAGATTACAGTAAAAATGAAATACAGTTTCAAGTATTTAGCTGTGTTTGCTTCTTACGCTGTGACCAGAGAGACAAATTTGGAAATGACACATAAAAATCTCACAATTGTCACAATGACATCTATATACTAGTACCCCATTTTATGCAGAAGACAATAACAAGTCATTTCAAATCATTACACAAACTCAATTATAAAACAGCAACAACACAATTTCACAACAAAATCCATTTACCCATCATCATTATTCCAGCGAACCCTGTCAAATTAACACAAAATATTAAAGCCTAATCACATGCATTCAAAAAAATCGTGCAAAATTTTATGTGAGCCTTAAATGTAAGGCAACTTCCAAAATCTCAACAACATAATGCAGTACAGGATAACAAAAAACTAAAAATACAAAACAAATTAAACTGCAGCCATTTTTTTATCCAATATTCAACTTAAATTGACTGTAATTACAAAAACTAAGCCACTCAAACTAATGTAATTATTTCATCCTAGTACTACAGACAAACAAAATCAGAACATGATTAAATAATTAAATAACTAAACAAATACAATTACTATGAACATAAAATCTGGTACATTTGGAAAGAGAAACCATATTTTAATAACATGCAAACATCAATAAATGTGAATATTTCCTCTTTTCAGACACATCAAACCAGTAACAAGAATTAGTACACTCACAACAACAAAAGGAAAAACAACATACATGACATTAACTGATTAAGTGAAAAAAAAATACTCCCCAAAAATAAAATAAAAATTCTAAAACTTAAATTATAAGCATCAACTTAATATACTGTTGAAGTAATAATTCAAGTTATCTGTTGAGGTCATACAAACAGTCAAATTTGTGGTACAGGGATTTTGTATAATTGAGTGACTTAATTTTGTCACAATGATTATTGGTGAATCAAGATGTGTAATAAAGCACACAGTAACTTATACTCATCAAAGCACTTCATACAAAAATTAATTAATAAAAGAGACTCATAGTGAAAGCATTCACTTAAACTCTTTCATTAAATTTTATGATGACTGAAAACTATGAAATACACTGAATGTGAATCAGTCTTTATTGTACAACTCTTCTTGGGAAAATCTAATCATGTCAAGCAGACAACAGACAATAGCCATGTTAACTTGAAAAGTCGGACGAAGAATGCTAAAAAAACTCAAGTATAATCAGTATGTATGAATTAACATCCAAATGTCATTCACAGAAGTGAATAAAAGAGAGTATTATATTAACTGTGGCTTACTACACATCTTGATGTGTTCCAAATTGTTAGTGAGATTTGGAAAACACAACACTTCATTCACAGACTGCAGAGTGTTTTAATCGTACACAGAGCATAAAAAGCCATGCTAGACTGACAGCACCACAATGTCAAACTGAGCACCATCACGTCTAGTACATGTTAGTTCATACATTTGACCGTTTGTAGATGCGTAGATACTTGGATCATTGCCTTCTACATACTGAACATGAGCTGGGTATATTGTCTGGCCTCCTGGATGTATGGCGATATTCTCCTGGTTACTCTGGTTCTGTTCTGTCAATGCTTCAGCTACAGAAGCTGTTGTGAAATAAAAACAGTTCAACACTTAATGGCTGATGTTTCATAAAAGTAACAGACATATGATGATCAGTCCCAAGAATAACAAGATACTCAATTTCAAAGTATTATCTTCAATAACCAACTGTACAAGACAGTCTTTGATCAATTCGTTTTCCTCTGCTCAGAAGAGCATATAATGAATAAAATTATTCTTTGTTAATATTTCATGCTCAGAATATCAAAAATAAACCATTTGTGTTATAATCTTATGTATACAGAATGTTTGCATTGACTGACAGTATAAAAAAATCTAATTTTGAAGTATTTTTTGTGCACTTAATAAGCCAAATGAAGTCTATGCAGCCGTATCAGGTAAAAATCATTCACAATGTTCATATGGAGGAATCACTTTTTCCATCTGGAAGCTGTCTAAAAAGGCAATTTGTATTCAGAGAACTTGGATATGTTTAACATTTCATTTAAAGATCTTACTTGTAACAATAAACTGTTGTTGGCCAGAATGAGCTTGTGCAGGCTGTATGATAGTGGCAGTCTTCTGACTTTGACTGGCTTGTGATGACACCGGAGACTTGGAGTTCTGTGATTAAAATTAAACACTCATTTAATGACTTATATTATTCAAAACAGAGTTTGTAAGCAGACAGTAGTTATAATGATTGAAATATAATTATCATATACATATGTAATTATATAACAGGGCAAGGAAATAACATTATCTCACCCTAAATTATTGCTGAACATAGAACTAAACAAATGTTTTTTAAGGAGAGTTATCTCTCAAATGCGAAATTAATTTGAAGAGATTATTTCTTACCTGGTTCACCTGATGTACTTGTACAACTGTGGGATTCATTGCTTGTAGGTCGGTCACGAATGTCTGTGTGGCCATTAAGTCAATGTCCTCAGTCTCTTCATCCGAATCAACTAAATGAATAGGTATTAGTTAGTTGCAAAATTTCTTATCTGTACAATCAAATAAGTAGAGCCAAATAGATACCTTTACATCTAAGCATTCCATGCAGAGAAAAGAAAGTTAATTACTTTTTATGAACTGATTATTTACATGAAGAATGTATATATGCACAATCAGTAGATATTGCTATAAAAATCATAACCTGAAATGACTGACAGACAAGACAGACAAGACATCTACATGTTATGTCCCTATATCCAGCTTAAGATTATATCATGGTTTGCAAGACAGTCACTCCAATATTACATCTATATTAAATGCAACAAAACCTGACAAATTTTGCCAATGATACTGATATCATCAGCTTATCTCTTCAATTTTATACATGATGACAAAACTAATACATCTACATATAATTTATATATATTTGATAAACTTGACTATAAATAAAAATTTGATAATGTTACTTTTAACATAGTACATTTGTTACTTTTAATTTTTAATACAGTGTGTGACTAAACAAATTGCCTGATGTCTAAAGTTACCAGTTTAAAGATAAATAATAACAGAAAAATAAGAAAACCTGACAAATTTAAACAACCAGATTCAAGTCGCATGTATATCATAATGACTTAGTCTTGAAACAATCAAAATGGTTGAACAGAACTTTAAAAACAAATTACAGGTTAATTCCATGAGCTGATTAAAATATGTTTTCTAGACATGCTTAGATAATTTCAGAAATTGCTAATTGTCATTTTAAAATCCCATTCCTGAATGAAAAAAAAAAACATTTCACAGAACTTTACCAACAAAGTTATTCCACCAATGAATAAAAATGAATTTAAAAAAAATATTACAGAAATCCTCATGATGTTCTTGAAAGATCTGTTTAAATAGTGGCATAAAGGAACATTGTAACTTCCATCCTATTTGTACCGATGACAATAGTCATCTCCCCTTATTTGAAATAGATGTAGATTTTCTTAAATAGATAAACATTTAATATACTTTCACAAAACCATGAACATTCATTAGTTTGAATCAAGTAAGTAATAATGATGACAGTCATCAAAGGCTAACAATATACAGACAAAAAGGCTAATTAATTACTCTGATTATTAATGAGTTTAACTCAATTATAATCTTATTAGATGTGGTAAAGTGTGACTGACCTAAATTTGACAAGAAATTAATGCATAAAAATTAAAGCAACTTTAGAAGAATTTCTTCTAACAAATTTTCTGCATTACAAATTTAATAACAATGACATTATTTCCAAAATAAATAAAAAATAGTAGCTAACACAAGCAAGTTGCTTCTTGTTAAATCATGAAATCTAAAAATAGATTTTCTCTTTATTTCACTATTTAAGCCTAATAAGAGTATGAATAGAGATAAAAATGCTTAAAATGATAAAACCAACATATTTATCACATTTCCCCCCGCCCATCAACATTATCTAGCACATCTTTAACATCTCTTAGCAACCCGACTTTTTCCCTGGTAGCGTCTACGCATCCATGGTATTTGGACGCTTTGATCAACCATTTTGAATGCCCCAATTCCTAAACTAAAGCTTCATTACGAGCATAAATATTATCATTAAAACAATTACACATAGCATCCATGATAGATTCCACACTCATTAGCTTAATTATCCATCCATATTAAATGATGATTTCAAAACTACCGCCAAATTCGATTATTTTCACTCAAAAATTTGGTACAGTGCAAACGAAGGCCTCGCCATTTTCTGTCAACAAACCAAGTCGGATTATGGCCGATTAAAACGACCAACATTTTAGGGGAATTGTGGAAAAATACGAAAAGAAACATCAGTAAAAGTGATGCTGGTGACATGATACGCGATACTACATACAAAATGAAATAAAAATCACCTGTAACGTTGGTGGGTAACAGTCGTCACAGCTACCGTGTCTATGGCGTTTATTCCTAGGGCAACAGTTGCCAGACTCTCGCGTCACTAAATTTTGTATTCATACGCAACACCGCAACCGGAACTGGGCTATTCATTTGTAATAAAAACAAAATACATATATCATTACGTCAAAATAAAACCATTTTAGGACAAATATAATGTACTAACAAATACTAATTAACATTCTATTCACATTCGAGCAAAATTTTAGCAAAATAAATGTAGAACTATTTTCAACCCGATCATACAACAAAACGTGATACGACACGAACTAGTTGAAAGACAAAATGGCGACTGATTTCATATAGCGTCTTGACAACTGCGGAATTTTATTAGGCATACCACTGTGTTGCAAATATTTGTGCATAGAATTGATGTTATTTATATGTATGGATATGTTTCAAAGTAATAAACTTTATTTTCTATCTTATGATTGCCTTGTTGTATGTTGTTATCTTCAAAATAACCTTGAGGTCACGTGGAATTGTCTCCTCTTTTGTCACGTGATCAACAAGTGCGCGTGAGGCTGGCGATAGGATAATATCGCTTCAAGGGGCCCGTTATTCGTGGAAGGGAACACAATTTTTATTATGTCTAATTCCATCGAGAATGAAGCCAGAAAAAAATCCATGGAAAATACAATAGTTTATATTTGTGTCTTAACAATCATTTATTTAGACAAATCTAAAAAAACAGCGAAATTGCAGGAACTTTTCGCTGTTGGCACAGCCCCTACAAACTGAAAAAAGGAGGCTGGACTGTAAATTCTGGATCGGTTTATCTATTATTTTCGTAGTAGATTATGTATATGATGATTTATTTATCGTAGTTTCTTCTTCGTTTCTATTTTTAATCGCGCAATGTTCTTATTCATTACCTTGTATATCTAAAATGTGTAAAAATGGATGTATGGTGCTGTTAGATAATAACATGCATTTAATATGATCAGGGATTCTATATAAAGTTCCTGATACGACCTGTGAGTTTTCAAACACATTAACACCACGAATATGGTTTACGTTCACTCTCAGCTATTCGCGTAAATATAATCAAAATCCGCAAAACAAACATTTGAAAATATAAACATGCCAAAACTGGTTTATATTATATAAGGGAATTAACTGTAATTCATTTTCAACAAGTAGTCAACATAGTTACGCCCCTTTAATATGTTTTGCGGCAGATTACAGCTCGTCCCAAATGAACAGCCGCGACCGGATTTGAACTTGGATCGCCAGGCTACAAGTCCAGCGCACTAACCACTGGAACACGGTCGCGGCCTCGTCTTCTTCTGCTTCCATATAATGAGCTTGGATGTTCGTAGATCGTAAAAAAACTTATGTGCATTGAATTTCGCGTTAAAAATATAAGCGGATTTAAATCATTTACACTTTCATATAATGCCCAGGAGGAGTGACATGATGATATTCTGGGTCAGCAAGCGCCGATTTAGGGGGAGGGGTGTAGCCGGCGTGCACCCCATCTTAAATCTGGCAAGCATAAGTAAAAACGTCAGTTATGTGCTGATGGTGTCCATATTCTACATAAACATGGAGACTTTACGCCCCCAACCAAAGGTCCTGTTACCACCCCGGGGCAGATACTTTGATAAGGAGAAGTAGATGCCAGTTCTACGCTGTACTTGGGAAGGAGTTCGCAAGTACCTGACCTGTGATGCGCTGCTAGTTGAGTTTATGCTGTCCTCTGGTCCTTTGATCGCAACGTTATATTATATTACATTATTGCAATAAATGTCACAGGGTTCTCACTAGACGTCAAAAGTTAAAGGTAAAAAAATGACCTTAGCAGTATAATTTGAAGACTCGACAAATTTCCTTTTATTCTAACAATAAGTCAAACCTGTGAACAAAGGCCACCCTGGGAAAGACAAAATTTGACTTTTATTGACAGGTGGCCTTTATTCGGAAGTCAGTTTGATAAAAAAATCAGTGATGGTGTTTCAAAGAATGGTCTTTATTCACAGGGTGGTCTTTATTCACAGGTAGCCGCAAACGCAGGTTTGACTGTAGATTCGACTCTTCGGTACAAATTCTGACGAATCAGAAGCTTTATTTTGCTAATTCCAACCATAGGGGGCTGGCACGTTGAAGGGATGGTGTATAATGGTATATGTGTGATATTTGACATTGTTTTTATGGTCCATGTGGCCATGTTAGGCCTAATATACCATTATACACCATCCCTTCGACGTGCTAGCCCCCAATGGTTGGAATTAGCAAAATAAGCCCCTCTATGAATCCAACCGTCAAAATGTCATTTTAAGGGTCAAATGAGAGCCATGTGTCAACTAGGCTTTTGAGAATATTTTATATAATGCGCAACTGGATATGTCAGTCAGTAGAACAATAATGTCGACGTCTGCATGGCGATATACAATCATAAATGACCCACTTTTGAACCTGGTAAAGCAGAGATAAGCCGCCGACATTTTATTGCATTTGTTGCCGTGCACTGGTTCGCGCTGGAAAGCTGAATCTGTTACGATGGCTTTATTTTTTTTGTCCGTTTTGCTCATATCGTCTGCGTCCGGATTTCTCGTAGACCAGAAGCATTATTCTGGAAATGGCGAATGTAGGTTGAATTTGGTTAACAATCGGTTAATAATTGAGTTACATTCTGTTAGCTTCTTGTGACAGAATCTTAAGCGTCTGGGGTAGTTTCTTATTCGCTTTTTAGTTTTAATCATGATTATTCTCCGTTTTAAGTGTTTATGAATATTCCGAATATTTTGAACGTCACTTATATATCTTTCATTCACGTTTATTTACATATGATTTGGTCACATTTATCTGGTTAATTTTCCATTTCATGGCAATATGTTAAAAAGTCAAGCATCAAAATGGATTTCTTTGGCTATAACTATTGCGACGATCACGTTTTTGTAAAAAGTGTGCTTGTGATCTCGCGTGTGCGTAGATAGAGTAAACAATGATACGGACACTAAATGTTACTGTTTGTTATTGTTGACAAACCCCATGCCCCTGAACGATACATTTGTATATATTTATTGCAACTACAGCAACAACTGAAAAAACCCTTTATGTTTATTTTGGGAGAACCACGTTGATTAGATTACAGGGTTTGTTAATATCTGTATTTTTGCGTAGCCCCGACTTTTTGGAGGACTCAAGCCAAGGCCGCCATTTTGAAGAAGGCAAGGACGCAACAAATAGTTGGTAAAGCAAAAAATGTTATAATTTTTCTCGGCGATGGAATGAGTATTCCAACACTTACTGCCGCCAGAATTCTTAATGGTCAACTCCAAGGTCACTCAGGAGAGGAAACCTTTCTCAGTTTTGAGAATTTTCCGTATTCTGGACTATCAAAGGTGATCAAGTTTTTAGCTATGAAATTGAATAATTATTCATTATTGAATTGATAGGTACAAACACACACGAACATAATTTATTACCATTTTATTCTGCGAGTGGCTTGGCAATGATATCAAAATATGCTTGGAACATTGGTCAACCTATCCTAAATGGTCAACCGAAACGAAAGGCCCTGAAAGTTGTCTGTTTTATTTTTTTATTCATTATACAGGGACACTTTTACATCCTGACTACATTATGTTTGAATCTTGTTACAAACCGACTCAACAATACTAACATTGATGTAAAGTCATATTGTTGCAACAAAACCTTTCAATATCGACTTATTGAATAACTAAACACAAAAGAAGTTTCCTGAGAAAAGGGTCTAATCTAATGCGTTTTGCAGACGTACTGCCAAGACAGACAAGTAACAGACTCAGCATCGTCTGCCACAGCTTACTTGTGTGGTGTAAAAACTAATCTAGGAACAATTGGAGTGGACGCCAGTGCACAAAGTGGAAACTGTAACAGCCAGAAGGGAGCTGAACTAACATCGATACTAGATTGGTCAATGGCAGCTGGTTAGTACATATGTTTTCATTAATTAATTAATTACTAGTATAGTGAAACCTCACTTAGTGGACATTTTAAGACCATTATCATTTTGCATATATGTGGTTTTATTGAAAGAAAATAAATGCAAACAACGAATATATATATATATATATATATATATATATATATATATATATATAAGACTTTGTTCTAAACTACGATTAATTGGAAGATACTTTAAGAATTAACAGACCATTCATAATTGACATTAGATTTGAATAAAACTTTTATTCAGGAAAATCTGTCGGTTTTGTTACTACCACTCGAGTAACCCATGCAACACCAGCTGGTCTCTATGCCAATGTTGCCTCACGTAGCTGGGAAGGTGACCATTACACCGCTGGTCTTGCCGGTGGCTGTAAAGACATCGCCGCTCAACTTATCGATGACTACAAAAACATTCAGGTAATTTTAGAATTGCCAGATAATGTGGTCATTCATTGGCGCATTTGATTATTTTATTCCTTGATGTGTGATGATCATGCTTACAGTGTTCTTATATAGTGTATTATGTGATTTTTATATTTTTCCGGACTTGAAAAGGAATCCTGTTTCATTTTGTTTTTACATGTATTACCATCGAATTGAAAACTTTAATATCAGCCCGAAGGTATGATAATTACATACTTTTTATGAAATTCTGCGTAGGATAAATAGCAAGTTTTGTTCTTTGTAGTGCAAATATTTAAATAGTATCCATGATTATAATTTTTACTGCGTTATGCACTTGATGAAGGTATAAGAATAAAATAATGCGTGACATTTTAGATGGCATTTTGACCCTAGACACGTTTGGCGGCCTTCGTGATCTGAGAGGAAAGATAAGACATTCTTGATACAGTATCAGGACATTATGAAAGGCCAATAGTAAAATCGTGTGATTCCATCTGAAAAGTTAACCTCAAAATGTCAGCAAAATGTCAATGAACCTTTAATTGAGGACAATCGCCATTGCAATTTGCACATTCATAGTGCGTTTTTTGTCGTATTGTTACACCGACGGTACGACAAAATCTGTACCAGGAATATTGTCTCACGATACACCATGTCGTTATAACTGTATCATCTTGTATACAGGCATACAGTAGTGACATCAGTATCAGTTTGAACAAGTAATTAGGAAAATTAGAGATTTTTGTCGTAGTTTTGTAGCAAGCACACCAACAAATCCATTGTGCACATACCACGTGACATTTAATCAACAATCTTCAAGTCTGATGGAGAGGAATGAACCAATTTTCTTAAATAAATTGATGTTTAGTTTATTAGCTTTGAATTTGGAAGAGTCCCAAATATGCTTATATGGCAAAAGATTAAAACAAAATCAGCACTAACCATCTTCTACGCTTTTTTGCGTGGTGAATCCTATGACGGAGAAAGTCAAAGGCGACAAGATATGCGCTCAAATACTCTTTGTGTAATCTATTAGGTAATTATGGGCGGAGGACGTCGATTCTTCAGAAAATATAATCAACCTGATCCAGAACATGGTTCTAACGCTCATTATGGACGCCGAGACGGTCGTGATTTAATTCAGGTATTGTCTAATTCATTACAAACGATCACCAATGGGAGCAACTTAGCATTACTGCTTTTTAATGGCCACAAACCGTCTCCAAAAAGGGCATATGAAAATATTTCCGACTTCATACAATCAAGAAATTACAAAGTCAAACATTTTATGTTAATGATCTCGACTTATTTCGGAGAATAACGATATTAGAGAAAATAATACGCGCAAATATTTCTTTAATTAAAATCATTTTTTTAAACAGGAATGGAAGAATGGCCAACAAAGTCTTGGACGTACACATCGATATGTTTGGAATGCGTCTGACTTTAATAGTGTCAACCCTGCAACAACTGATTCAATATTAGGTAAAAAAATCACAGTTTTATCATATACATGTATACACAAACATCAGATCGGGTGTCTGTACAATTTGTATGTACGTAATAAATTCTTCCCAATTTTCATTTACAACATGAATGTTTCACTGTTTTGAGACTCACATTTTGACTACCATTCTAATAAAATAACTGTAATAAACATGACTTATTTTCATACTTGTTTTAGTTTAATGTGATTAATATATTTGTCAACGTCTACAAAAATACATATTCATTTTTAAGGAAATTATAATCATTTATTATGACAGTTCAGTGTAAAAGTATAAATTCTATCTGGTATATTTGAATGTTACAGGATTATTTGAATATTCGCACATGCAGTATGAGCTAGAACGCAATGATCCAAACCACGAGAAAGCCGGCGAACCATCACTTGCTGAAATGACAGAAAAGGCAATTAAAATTCTGAACAAAAATCCCAAAGGTTTCTTCCTACTTGTCGAAGGTTAGTAACTTACATTAAATTTTATTTAAAATGTCCATAACTTGTATTGTAACAAGCTTCCTGAATATAATATAAGTTTGGAGGGGCGATGGGTGGTAGTTTTTAATGGTCAATTGCAATTGAAATAGGAAATGAGATTCTAGTCCTTAAAAACTAGTAACTGATCGGAACAAATATATTTTGTAATTTCAGGAGGAAACATTGATCATGGTCACCATGGAGGAAAAGCCAAGCTGGCCCTTTATGACACAATAGCTTTCCAGGACGCGGTTGCTAAGGGAGATTCGCTGACGTCAGTTAATGATACACTGATTGTCGTAACAGCTGATCACGCCCATACAATGACAATGGCTGGGTATCCATCCCGTGGAAACGATATACTTGGTATTGAGTGATTAGTTTCTTTTGCTTCACTAAACTTATCACATACTCAGCATCATTCATCTATGTGAAACAATGAAATAATAATGATAATTTATACCAGGAAGTTTTTTGCGCGACCATTGCGGCGATACCTTATGTACCTCGTTATGGCAAGGCGTGGTCACCATATCAATGCTGTTTCTGTGACCAAATGGTCTCATAACACTTTGTGACTAATGGCTATAAAATATTTCATTTCAATGTTCTTTCATATCTCTTTCATATTTACAAACTCCTTACGATTAGTTTAGTTCGCTTGCTGTTCGATTCAATACGATTCAGTAGTTTGAAACGTTTAATAACGAACTGAAGAATTGTGAACAAGACACCCATGTCTTCCACACCTCTTAATAGTTTGTAATTCACAACAAATACTTTGGTACTAGTATCTATTTCCATTACACAAATCTTATTTGTATCATGCAGGCAAAGTGGACGTCAGACCAGGAGTACTTAGTCGAGCATCAGATAATTTACCGTATACTACGCTTTTGTATGGAGATGGTCCAGGCTACCACGCCAGCGGAGGCCATCGCCCAGACATTACTCATGTTGATACAAGTATGCACCGTCTATTTCAAGACCGTAATAATATATTTTTAGATGCTACAAATGGAAAATAAACATACATCCTTTTTTTACTTTTTCAGTATGCCATAAATGTGATCATTCTAATTAATTATCCACGTCATCTAATCATTTAAATACTAAGTATGCTGACGATGCCATTCCGATGAAATTGCAATTAATTTCTTCATTACGACATTATCCCCCCGCCCCCGGTGACTGTTCTGCCATCCGTATTGAGTGATTTAAACCGAAGAACCTTTTCTGAATCTAAACTGAAACTTTTCTGAATCTAGCTTGAATCTAGTATAAATCCCATCAAGGGAGGTAAGCACAGCATATGAGTGACACAAACAATCAGGAACCTTGCTGACTCGCTTGTAGGATATTTTCAGCATTCTTTTACCACTTGTTTTTCTTATCATTACAGCCGACAAACACTATCAACAACAAGCAGCGGTGTACAAGTCAACAGAGACACATGGTGGTGATGATGTTGCGATATTCACACGTGGACCAATGGCGCACATTCTGTCGGGAACCCACGAACAAAACGACATTGCGCACGCCATGGCGTATGCTTCATGCGTCGGAGACTATACAAACCCTGCTGACTGTGCGGCAGCAATGGGTCATGCTTAAATCAATACAAATCTGATGTTTTGTTCGAGTTGATCATACAATTTTCGGAAATTGGTTTCGTTTTTTTTGGGGGGGGGGTAAAATTGAAGCAAATCCTATATAAAACTCTCAACTCAAAATAACCTCAAATATTTTGAATTCTATGTAGAGAGTATAATTATGTCAGTTAAACGGGGTCAAATTCAGTGACAATTTATTTTTATTTAAGGAAACGTTTGGTTTAACTATTGTGTTTTATACAGATTATATTACATTCAAGATAATTTTGGGTTAATGTAGGTAGTTTATCGTCAATTTTGCCGTCACAGGACCGTTACAACTGTCTGTGCATTTGAACATACAACCCACGAATACATATGTAGTTTTTATCTATTAAAATGAAGCAGTAGTACTGTGCAACCTCTACTGAGCGACCCTCTCTTGAGTAATAGCCTCTCTTCACCAACAGCAAGTGTTTTCCCATTGTACGATTTGATAAGATAACAGTAACAAAACACTAGGTGATACATAATTATACAGTCTTACATGTGTTCACGGCCCTCTACGAATAAAGGCCACCTTTTGAAAAAGGCCATTCTTTGAAAAACCCGTCATTGATTATTTAGAACAAACCGACCTCCGAATAGAGGCAATCTGTTAATAAAGGCCACAGTTTGTCTTTCCCATAGGTGGCATTTGTTCACAGGTTTGACTGTACATTTTAACGTCAAATCTGGCTACAAAGACCACGTTCAGTAGATCAACAACCTATTTTTTGTTAGAGTTGACCCTTTTGTAGAAGTTAATACAGATTGAAAATATCCGTACTAGTAAGAGGACAACACACTGTATTCACGGACTTTAACTCAAGTTTAATCCTAGGTAATATATTTTGCATCAAATGCAAAAAGAAATCCATACCTACAATGTAGATGCATACATGCATTCGTCGAAGGTCACTTTTATAAAGATTGAAATTTAACCTAATGATTTGTATATTCAAATGGCTTCTAGTCACATATTGTTTTAGTACAAAAAGTTTTACCGTATTTATTATTTATAACTTAAATGAAATTTGTGAATAGAACTGAACTTTTTGGTCCCAACTACCGATATGCACAGATTCGTACGTTTACAATTAGTATTTAACAACCGGAAATACTCATACGGACTTCAAATGCTAATTAAATGGGAAAAATATTTGTTCCGTAACTAAACACTAATCACAATCACAAATTGACAGCCTGCCGGATAAAATAAATCATGACAGTAATTTTTTATATCCATTTCTGCTATATACATCAATAGATATTGAAACGTTGGGGAAAATTTACATATATATTGTGATTTTAGCATTCTGTTTTCGGTTACATGAAGTGAAAGGAGAATCAGTACCAATAAATTGTTTTAGCGACGTCATTTTTTTCTGTCTCGTTTTAATCAGTCTCGCGTGACGTTATTTGACGTTACGTAACCAACGTCATTCATTTCCTGGATACAAAGTTTACAAAAACACGGACAACACGCGCAGCTCTAATTCGATGAATAATGACATCGATTTTTAGATATCTATTCAGAAATTGTTGTCTACCTGATAGAAATATTGTGGTACCACCACAGGAAGGCACAGTTGATACTTTAACGGATACCTTACATTTCATAATTCCAAAAGAATTTTATGAAAAGTTCCAGCTGATTAAACCGGAGGACGATCTTCTTTCCGTGAGTCAATACATGTTTTTATACCAATATTCAAGATACGTGGAACAACTGAACGAACCAGGTCCAGATTATGAAAGAGCTAAATATTACTTCAAAGATGGAAATATAAAACTACTGTTTAAAGGATGGGTGCCAACAAAAGGGGTCCCTAAAATTGACAAAGAAGTTAAAAATATGCTTCATCGTCTTCAAGATCCACGGCCAAGTGTTATACATGCTAGGGTACCAAGAAGGAAGTCTGCTTACAACTGGGGAGTCATCAACAACTGGAGCCGGATATAGCGCTGGTACCAGCAGCGAGGACAATGTTCCTATCAACTTATTCTCTATTACACGACCAACTGTGTTTAATCCAGACTTTGTCAGTGGAAGCGCATTCTTCAACAACTCACACAACATCAAAGAACAAGAGAGATTGAACGCAAGTCAAGCAGTCGACACTTCAAGCCGCCATGTTGGTTCATGTGTAGCAATGACATCAACATTCAACACAAAAGACAGACGATTGAGGCCAAAAGCAGCGAAGGGAAGAAGAACACGAAACATTTGTCATTATCAGTATACTAGTAATTAATAATATAAATACGTATATTCCCCTCTATATCAACCAAATGTTCTTGCCTTGACTTCATTACTACATGTATATAATTCAAAATTTCCCTCAAAACTGGCATTGTAAATTGAGATGTACTAGATTTTATCATTATTTTTAATTTTAACAAAATTGAAAAAGAAAGTAATAAATGTATCGTCTTGATAAATTGTGTTTATGTCTTTGTCTTAAGAATTTTATCACCATGTCTTAGAGATAAAGTTATTTACGATGTGGATTGACAATGCGTTAAACTGTTTGAGCCTCAAAAGTGTATGAATATTACGATAATAACGAGCTCATATATTTTAGTTAGTATTCTCACAATAGAATTACCGAAATAAATCTTAACAATGGGAGCACAATACATTCACAGTACATGTTACTGTGGTGGCCTGTAACCATACACCGGAAGTACATAATACTTACCAAATACTCCACCCAGGGTGGTCCAAACATGTTGTCTTTGTCTCTTTTACTGTTTAGGAATTTACATCCTAATTATGTGACACATACTTCGTTTGCATGAAGTTTTTTTGTTGGAAGTACCTCGTGGTAAGGTCAGATACTGTATATATCGGGCTCTTACTTCAATTGTGCAAAAAAAACTACTCGCAGTGGAAACAGTAATAATAATTCGAGAACTTATACGATGTAAACCAGTATTGGAATGCAGAGCAACATCTCCAAAGCAACACCCTTTGGGAGAAGCAAAATTATATTGGTATTGAGAGGTTGCTGCTCTAGAGAGGCTAAATTAATAGTAAAATCGTACAGTAGGAAAATCACGCCGTTGTTGAAGGGTGATTGTTGCTCAAGAGTGCGCCGCTCTGCAGAGGTTCACTGCATTTACATATCATGAAAAACAACAAAACTACTCGTTTCTTTTTATTCAATACGGTTTGATATGTATTTCTAAAACCCGTCTTCGTGTCTAGTGATCCCGACACTGTGAATTACAAAGAAGGTTTGCGGTGCTCCACCTGGAAAAGCAATTGTAATCACCAAGAACTGTTTACTTTACATCATAAAACTTAGAGAGCAAACATGAACTTTTATGCACTCAGTGACTTTATACTTGAACGTATTTCAGTAATGACCACATTTCACTCATAAGCTTGACATTCTAATAATATATTTACCTGTGTGTGCATTATTGGATTTCTTGTAAACGCTTTAAAATTTCAAAATCCAAGTGCATTGTATACTACATATACTTAGGTTTTAACTTAAAAGGCAAATGAAAAACTGAAATGTGCTTTTCTCAATCTGTAACTTTCTGTCTGCATCAGTATGAAAATCACGTGTAATTTTACGATCAAAGTATACCTTTCATACAGCACAATCCCAATTATTATCCAAATGCCTTAGAGATAACTTCTCAACAGTGACCAAATTGTACTTGCACTTTACTTGACAAATTTCCCCTTTCGTACTGATAACATCATCTTTGCAGCGACGTGCCCGGTTGTTATAACGAACGAAACCGTGAAGATGGATCGTGCTGTTGGCTTATGTCTTTTCTGTGTGTTATTTTCAAGTACGTGCGGACTTGTTTTGGACGATAAACACTACTCTGGTAATGGAGAGCGTAAGTAAGAACCAATAAACGAAAATGTAATAGATATAAGCCGAAAACTGTCCATTATGTAAAATAATAGCATGTCTGAGGCACCGAAGACACTCCAATATTTTACATTATGGGCAGTTTAAGGCTTATATGTTACTTAAATTATTTCGACAGGATTACACAATTCATTGACCACGACAATTTATCATTCTTGAAGGTACCCCAACAACTTACTCGTTCTATATCCTAATCACAATCAAGCAATTCATATTGATTTTGCTTTCAGTTTCTTGCTGATGCACTAAAACAAAATTACCGACTAAAAGTTACTAAAGAAGGTTGTTGGCTTTGAACAAGTAGTTAGTAAGGGATTCATTTGTTTCTTGCTTTGTTATGACCAGATATTCAGTAGATAAAATAGCGTGTGAATTTAACTGTTTAAAAGCCTACTCAATGGGTACCCTTAAAACAACTCCCTTTCAACAACACTTCTCGGGTAGCACTAGGAATGTTCATTGATATTGTTCACATCGATTCAAACTGTTATTGCTAGGCTCTCATTTGTTGGTTTTAGAGGTGGTGTAGTCTAATATATCGACTACACGCCAATTTTACAAAATAACGGACGGCTATCCATTGAGATGTACATTCGTGAAAATATTGGACAATGAGAACAAAAAGGATGACGTCACAGAAATGATTAAAGTTCTTGGAATTCAGCGTTCTAGTCAGGGATTTTTTAAGGTATGTCGCAAATATGAGTTTAAGCGAGGCTTGGGCGGCGATGGGGAGCCCCTAAACACGTTGCGTTCTGGTGCATTTTAAAGTGAAAAGACAGAACTGTTTTAAATTTTAAACATCATGGTTCACACTGGATGCTCTTATGGAAGTACAAGGAATGCAAACCTATACAGCCATACCAGGCACACACTTATAGGCCTCCAATCCTGAAATGCAGATTTAATATGAACACGGCCTAAATATATAATTTTAATGATTCAACTAGTTATGTGGATATTTGGGTGCCACAAAGTTGAGTTAAAGTGAATTGAGTGGTATCATTTTCCAATGCTTTGCCTTCATTTGTTTACCCAAAATAAGTCTTTTATTGTATTAAATATGCGTTTGATTGATTAATTCAATTTTTTACACATCACTTATTTTACTATCAATTCATAAATACTTCACGTACGCAAAAAGCGCTAATTTCAATGCTTAATTTGAAATTGTGAAATAAAGTTAAATTATTTTAAGAATTTGAGTATAAGTTATGACATATTGGCGCACAACAAAGATAAGATACTATAAAAAACTATTGGTACAAAGATATAGACATGGCCATATTGTGACAAAATTATGATAGAACGAAAAACTGTACATAACTCATGTCACAACCATTTACATAATAACTATAAGATGCGAACATTATCGAACATAGTAGAAATTAGAAATACAGCCAAACCTGTTTTTCAGCCACCTCGGAAAAGCCATCCTGTGAATAAAGGTCATTCATTGAAAACCGTCATTGATTATTTAGAACAGACTGGCCACCGAATAAAGGCCATCTGTCAATAATAATCTTTCGCAAGGATGGCCTTTGTTCACTGGTTTGACTGTATTAGCGATACAAAGAACAGTAATATGAAACATTTCACATCACAAATCAAATGTTCATTGATTTTATACACAAGCATAAACACCGACACTTAAAATTCACACTTAAGTTAGGAAGCAGAAAACATTTATTCCAATTCTTCCAGTTCCATCACATTGGCGAAATCTTGCAAAGAACACAATTCTCAAGAAAGCAAGGGCGACCCTTAATGTTGGCAAGGCTAAAAATGTGATCATGTTTCTTGGAGATGGTATGAGCATTCCTACAGTAACTGCAGGACGTATTCTGAAAGGTCAGCTTGCTGGAAACACTGGGGAAGAAACCGTTCTAAGCTTCGATGCTTTTCCTTTTACAGGACTTTCAAAGGTACAATGGTAGATCTACAGTAACTTAAAGACAACTTTTGGATGATAAGGAACTTTCACTTTGTTTTGTTTTATGTGACATTGTCATCGGGTTTTAACGCCGTTTTTTCAACATTTTTCAGTCAGTTATATACGGCGGGCGGTTCACCTAATCAGTTTTCCTGGACTGTATTACTAACCCGTACTAACTTACCTTTCCACAAGGAGCCAGCAATTTCTCCACATATGGAGGAAGATCGAAATGACCTGCCGGGTGGCTGGGTTACAGGTCCAGCGCACTTACCACTAGACCACGGTCGCGGCCTGAACTTTCACTGTACCTACGGTATTTATTGTTATGCAAAAAAATTTTTTTAACTCTTAAGAATCGTGTTGGAACATTTGATCATAGTTCATTTAAATGTCGGTTTTAATGCATTCAAGTAATGATCAAGTTATTAACTTGAGTGCATGTTATGTGTTTTATGATACACCCTGCTAAACAATAATGGAATGATTACATTTAGATAAATGAATTTAGATATACATTACAAACTTCAGACCTATTCCCAAAATACATAAGTAACTGATTCAGCATCGTCTGCCACAGCATACTTGTGTGGAGTGAAAGCAAATTTTGGCACAGTTTGAGTGGATGCAAGCGCAACAAAAGGAGATTGTAACAGCCAGCACGGAGCTGAAGTTACATCGATTCTGGATTGGTCAATGGCTGCAGGTATATGGATCTCCATTCGAATGGTTTACTCGGATGCACCTGGCAATTACGGTTTTTTACAATGACTTCGGTTGTTTTTGTCTTATTCAGGACAATATACATGTACATCCGACAACATAAACTTTTTAATACAGCGTGTACCTATATATGGATATATGTAAGCTTAAATTTATGTATGAGGTCTCCACGTTGGTGCTTGTAAACTAGAACTTGTACATACATACATGTATTTAACAGAAGGTAAGAAAAAAAGACAGAAATATTCCAGTACGGCAATACAAAGGTACACTAGTAGCGTATAACACGAATCATTAATTTAGTGCTGGTACAGTGCAACCTCTCCAAAGTGACCCTCTCTTTAGCAAAAATCTCCCTTCAACAACAGCAATGCTTTTTCCTCCTGAACGATTTAACTATTAATTGAACCTCTTTAGAGCAACAACCTTTCAATCACAACATAATTTTGCTCCTACCAAAGGGTGTTGTTTTGGAGAGGTTGCACTGTAGTACTTTTTTGGTAAATCAGTTGGATTGGTAACCAAAACTCGTGTTACTCATGCCACACCAGCTGGTTTGTATGCCAGCTCAGCTGACCGAAATTGGGAAGGCGATTATTATACTCATTCCTTGTCTGGAGGATGCAAAGATATCGCAGCGCAACTAATTGATGACTGCAAACATATCCAGGTACTAAGTCCTTATTCTTGAGGAATGCAAATGTTTAAAAAAATTGTTTTACAGCTCATTTGAGAGTTTGTTGAGAATACACAATGTATATTGAAATAATTTGACATAAAGTGACACAGGCAGAAACAGAGACGCATCTGTCAATGTTCCTAATTTAATGACAATTTCTCGATGGGACCATTACTGACAGCCAAGAAGGAAAAATGATAACGTTATTATACGAATGATTAACAATTCTGCACATTTTATCAAAGTAGAACACCGCAAGAGTCAACTTTACTTATACATAATCCTGATCACGAAGTACACATTCGCAGGCGAACATACCAAAAAGATTAAGTACTTGTGTACAGTACGGTAAATATATTGCAGGTAATTATGGGTGGAGGACATCAATTCTTCCGACGATTTGATCAACCAGACCCCGAACATGGGTCCAATGCTCTCTATGGACCGCGATTTGATACAGGTACTTAGCCCTGAATAAACCGGGCTACTTTAACGAAATATTAACGACAAAAAAGTGATCGATTGAGGCAACTTTTCAACAAGGATAGAAAAAAATACCATTCTCAGATGCAATAAATGTGACCATTTCAAAGCACACTAGTAAATCAATAACTTAAAAACAAAAGAACAAAACCAATACCAAATAAAAAATATAATAGTCAAGAAAAGTGTGTCGGTTTAATTCAATTAAAATGACCGATTTTGAATTCATGTCAGGAATGGAAAGATGGACAACATGGTCTCAGTAGAAAATATTCGTACGTTTGGAACCAAACAGCTTTTGATAATGTAGATCCGGCAACCACTGACTCAATCTTAGGTACATCAATTTTTATATCACCACTATTGTAATGCTTATGTTTGTTTCTTTTCATTGATTTTGTAAGTAAGGCACTTGTAAATATGAAACCATATCTGAATGACGGAGTACATATTAGAACTTTTTTATTTCCATGCCGTCGTGAACCAGTCGTTTTTAAATTCCCTATTAGCATACAATTTCTACATTTTTGTCAGGATTATTTAAGTACGCACACATGCAATATGAGCTGGACCAAAATGACCCAAACATTGAAAAGCTAGCGAATCATCGATTGCGGAGATGACTGACAAAGCTATTAGAATTCTTAGCAAGAACTCGAACGGATATTTCTTACTAGTAGAAGCTATTTTATATTTTAGAGATATTTTAGATATTTTATGCTTAGTATCACACACACGGTCAATTTATTGCAAGAATTCATCTTTTTTCCCGCTACGTTGAAAAATACCGATTATGTCACGCGTCAATACAGGAACCACTTATTGCAATTCATTGTTTTATTACATAATAATGTTGATTATGTACTTTTTCTAAAATATCTTGCTGAACATATTTTTGCTTTCGGTGGCAGTATTTTTGTTTTTCTAAATTTGCAAAAGTATGTTGAATCCTAGGCATTTTGAGTGTTCCATTGTTTACATATGAGCGTATATCATTAGCATTACACAAATAATTGTGTGTTGTAAAGGTGGTAGAATTGATCACCGTCATCATGAAGGCAGAGGAAAAATGGCGCTATATGACCTGGTAGCATACCAAGATGCAGTGGAAAAAGCTGATCAAACGACATCAGAAAACGATACAATGATAGTTGTCACTGCAGACCACGCCCATACCATGTCTATTGCCGGATACCCATCCAGAGGAAATGACATTTTAGGTATGTGTATGCCAGTTGGTTAACATGACCATTACAAAACTTCACCATGCGCTCATACTGATACTGTATCAAATCAAATTAAAATTAATGTCAAATTAAACTAATGATCATTGTTACATTATTGTCATCGTTTGAGGCAAGTTTTGTATACAACATTAAAATTAGTATTTTCGTGGTTAATATCTAAAATGCTGTTAAAAACATTATCTTTAAAGCATTCGTCAGCCGAAAAGATTTATATGTAAAAAGAACTTACTAGTTCGTCATTAGCTGGCATTGTACTCACAATACTTGGCACATTATGTCTGTATCTGTTTGTCTTGTAGCCAAAGTTGACACGATTTCAGCCGGTGATGGAAATCCGTACACGACTTCGTTATATGCCAATGGTCCTGGTTTTTCTTTGTCTGGTAGCCAACGTTCTGACATCTCACATGTTGATACAAGTCAGTAAATCTTTATGCAATATCTAAAATGACATTATTTTCTACAGTTACATTCCAAGTGTGTAAATAATCAAATCAAGAAGTAAAAGAATTTCACTGGGATATGTAAATAATATAAAGGCCTATAATAATAGAACACGTATATTTGATTAATCCGTTTTGAATTAAGCAAAGCAGTTATTTGTCAATTATTTGTTCTTGTGTTCATTGGTATCTGTGTTAGCTAGTACTAAATCAAAGACCACATTAACCGACAGTTTCCCGAGAAATGGTTAAAAATGAATGACTGTATTAATGACATATTATTAATGATATTTCAAGCAAAAAAAAATCTTATGATAAAGTTTTAATCTATTGACTGTTGGACAGAATGAAAAACATTACTGCTCAACAATTTGAGTAAATTATGCATGCAATATAAATATATAAATACTGTTGTTTCAGCTGATAAACAATACCACCAGCAAGCAGCAGTCCCAATGGCTATGGAGACACACGGTGGTGATGATGTAGGAATATTTGTACTTGGACCCATGGTACATATTTTATCCGGTGTTCACGAAGAAAGTACAATCGCTCATGTGATGGCTTATGCATCATGTGTTGGAGATTATGCAAATGATAATGACTGCGCAGCCAGTTTGACTTCCGGTTGACCACATTATTATTGTTTCTTTAATAAAAAACCTTTTCGATATGTATTCATTTTTTAGAAAAATGCATAAAGGCCTTTTGGACATATATACAGTCAAACCTGTGAACAAAGGCCACCCTTGGGAAAGGCAAAATGTGGCCTTTAAGGACAGATGGCCTTTATTCGGGTGTCAGTTTGTTCTAAATAATCAGAGACGGTTTTTCAAATTATGACCTTTGTTCACAGGATAATTTTTATTCGGGGGTGGCGCAAGCACAGGTTTGACTGTGTAGTTATCAATTAAAAAATATTACTGTTTACATCAAATAAAAATATTACTGTTTACATCAAATAAAAATATTACGGTTTACATCAAAAAAATATATTACTGTTTATATCAAATTAAAAATATTACTGCTTACATCAAATAAAAAAATATTACTGTTTACGCCAAATAAAAAAGTATTACTGTTCACATCAAATAAAAAAAACATTCGAATATAACTTCAACGAGTGGCTTTCCATTTAGGAATATATTTATGTGCCACAAACCTACACGTAACATGAACGAATATGAAGTGAATAACATTTGAATGAAATCTGACATTAGTATCGCGGCACAGAGTAAAGGCCAATTGAGTATCTCACACAATTTCAAACCAAACATACCGTGCAACCTCTTCAAAGCAACACCCTTTAGGAGAAGCAAAATTATGTTGTTGTTGCTCTAGAGAGATTAAATCAATAGTTAAACCATACAGTGGGAAAATTATGTTGTTGTTGAAGGGATATTGTTGCTCAAGAGAGGGCTCTGGAGAGGTTGTACAGTATACGTACGTTCTACAACAATGACATATACCTGTAGTAAGATTATATTTCCTTTACATTTTTTTTCAGTGTGCTTTAACGTCGCACCAACTGCCAGGGTCATTTGCTGACATTAACAGTGAACAGAAAAACACGACCTTCCATAAGCTAGTTGGACAGCTACCTCACATGAAAACATTGTCTGAACCCGAGTGGAATTCGAATTCACTACAATGAAGGTCGGGTGATTGCTAGTTTCAAACCATAACGACTCGACCACGGAAGCCCAATATTTCCTTTACAAATGTCATACACTAGCTTGATAAGGTTATCGCTCAGACCACAAATATGGAGTGTTTATACATAACAGCAGGGAACTATTTAAGTGAATTTATCTTTAAGACAATCTTTCAGAAGGTTAAAGGAACGGAACAGTGAAGATGGATCGCGTTGTTAGCTTAAGTCTCTTATGTTTTCTGTTGTCAAGTACGGTGGGATTTATTTTAGATAATAAACACTACTCAGGCAACGGAGAAAGTAAGTAAATAACAATACACATCTGTATTTTAAGGGACACATTTCCGTCATTTCATAAGATGGAATAATATGAATAAATCCATTCTTTTAAAAACCATCATAAGTTATTTACAACAAACTCACCTCCGAATAAAGGCCACCCATCAATAAAGACCACATTTTGTCTTTCCAAAGTGTGGCTTTCGTTTACAGGTTTGACTGTACGTTGTGTCCCCGTCTTTACTGATTTAGTTAACACTAAGTTGTTTGCGGGATCAGGAAAATAACATTATTGTGACTTTAACCATAGTATTGTTTTGGAAGGAATCTTCAGATTATAATTCCCGTGAGTAAACTAATTCAACAAGCGTTTGATCCAAATTTTTATAGGAAGATTATTAGTAGGAACCTCTAGACATATTTCCGCATTAATAGCCCGTTTTGTATGAACATGATTGTCAAATTACATAAAGGATATAAAAGGATCATACGTGGTGTTTTGTAATCTGTATCTGGCCGGTTCGAGTGGCAGCTTGCCAAGTCAAAACGAAATGAGACAATGGGCAATCAAATAGCAAGGAAACCATTCAATTAGATATTTTTTCTCGAGGACTACATGTCCAAATGATTGATGTATATAAAACACAGTCGTAGTAAAATCACAATGACTTGATATACACCAATATAAATGAATATCTAACATGAAATCTGATATTTGCCTGTCTGGTCAAATGATTGTTAACCAAACTAAGAACACACAATCAAAATATATACCCAAGTAGATGCAAATGTTACTGCAACGATGGACCCAATGTTGCAGAACAACGGTCTGTAGAGTCTCAGAACCCTATTCACTAAATGACCAGTCTAAACTTATGGTGTCCAAAAGTAACAGCCTTTGTCTACCGGCATACTTCCAAGAGTTACAACTCTGATCTAATCGATTTGATAAATAGCCCGTATCCCTGGAACTATAAACCCAATCTCTATCCAGAGTTGTCGTTCGTTATCCATCACATACATCTCTGTCAACGTCTGGAAAGTAGTTCAAAAACACGTGTCCAGGTCTCCTTTTCTTCCCATCTGATACACAGAGTCACACTTTTGTTTCTCTAAATATACATTCGTTGTCATAATTTTACACGATTACCTTCGATTTCTGCGTTTCATTTCCATTTAAACGTCATAACTTTGTGACCTAATTACCAAAAGTAAACAAATACTCTCGGTCGAGAAATAGTGCGCTAGATAAATAAAATAATTTCTCTGAGTTTTACGTAAATTATAATATCTTTTGTCTCGAATGTATTGTGCAAAATAAATTGCGTCGTTCAGTTGTAAATTTTGTACCTTTTGTGGCTTTATTTCTTGTTTTACAAGAATCTTGTAAAACGCTGAGACGTTGATAGAGATGTATGGGAGAGATAACGAACGACAACTCTGGATAGCGATTGCTATAAACCACCAGTCGACAAAGTCTCGCAGCTCAAGGTAGAGATCGTCCTTAAACCCTAAGATTGCTTACTGGCTTTTCTGTATTACAGTAGCTCTGTCTATGAACAGACCCTTTAGTTGTATACACTATAGCCCCTCAGACTAAAATTTGAATGTCAGAGCAATTCTGTGCACTAACGGACACCAAATATCGGACTGTTTAATTGAGTAACATAGAGGTTGTGTCGTTGACAGTGAAACCGAAAAAAATGGCAAAACGCCACAAAGCATCCGTTGTACACTGTTGCGGATAATGCGTAAGAAACAAAGTCTGTCGACAACAGACCCCTACTTTGTTACAGAATTAATGAGTACTGTCTGTGACCCTATGTCAAAGACAGATAAGTAGATTTCTCAGAGGTTTAAAGGTTGTAACACAAGATTAAACCGTTCTGTTTAAGATAAAATTAAAACAATCCATTTGTACGAATTAACCTTTTACATTTTGAAATGATGTGCTGTGCAATAGACAGTTGCTCTGGTGGAACTTCCTTATTCACCATGACTTATATAATATATACACTGAATCGGTTTATTCGTAAATACATATATATGCGTCCGGTAGAAACATTGTACAAATCATATTCTATGGGATGCAAATGTGTGAACGAGTATGTACATTTTTCTATGCACATCAGTTAATTGTGAGGAATCTTTGACTGAATCGTAGGCTTGATTGTTACATAAGCTCCAGCACATTGGCGAAATCTTGCCAAGAACACAATTCTCAAGAAAGCAAGGGCGACCCTTAATGTTGGCAAGGCTAAGAATGTGATCATGTTTCTTGGAGATGGTATGAGCATTCCTACAGTAACTGCAGGACGTATTCTGAAAGGTCAGCTCGCTGGAAACACTGGGGAAGAAACCGTTCTCAGCTTCGATGCTTTCCCATTTACCGGACTTTCAAAGGTGAATCTCTCAAAATTAGTTACAAGCACTTTATAGCTATTTTTTTACAAATTTTATCAAATAAAATATTCGGGTCAATGATTATTGTTTTCTTTTTGTTCGTACAGTAAAACATCTCTCGGTTTCTTTTTTTGTTACGACCATTTTTGTGTTCATTTCATGTTTATGAATATTTTTAAACCCTTCAATGAGACGATCAGTGTTTCGGATTCAATGCGATGTCTCATGTTTTGTGTAGTTTCACCTATTAAGAGTTAGGAAAACACATTGTTTTGGTTTTACATTTCTATTGACATGCTTATGTTGAAGAATTTATTTTTTTTTCAATATATTTCTTACATTTAATACAATTAGTATGACTTCTGAACTTTTATAAAGACATACTGCCAAGATTCACAAGTCACGGATTCGGCGTCATCAGCGACCGCCTATTTGTGCGGTGTTAAAGCTAACATAGGAACAATAGGATTAGATGCAAGTGCATCAAGAGGAGATTGTAACAGCCAGCACGGAGCTGAAGTTACATCAATCCTGGACTGGTCAATAGCTGCAGGTATATGAATCTCCATTCGATAGCTTTACTTTGATACACTTTGTTTCTTAAAATGGCTATGACTGTTTTGTCTTATTCAGGACAGTATACATGTCCATCCGAAACCATATTTTTTTAAATACAGCGTGTACCTACACTTGGTTTGTCAATGACTGCAGATAAACACTTGCATAGCATTTCCGCTGTCAACATGTTAACGTAGCGGTATATTTTAAGAAACAGTTTCGTCGTACTGTACTAGACGTTTACTAGTTATTCAAGTAATTCGTGGTGGCCGCGACCGGTTTTTAGTGCGTTGGTCTTGTAACTCGGGTGTCCGGGTTCAAATCCCAGTCGCGGCAGGTCATACCCTTCAAGCAAATTGGACACAATATCGATTTTCCTCCATATGTGGAGAAGTTACCGGCTCTTTGTGGAAGGGTAAGTTAGTACTGGTTAGTATACAGTCCAGGAAAACAGATTAGGTGAACCGTCCGCCGTATATAACTGAGAAATTGTTGAAAAACGGCGTTAAACCCCGTGAAGAAAAGCATAAAATTGTGACAGTTATATATCCCATTGAACGAATGTGGGTATTTATATAAAATCACAACAGACCTATATTAACTACTCAACTACTCATATAAACATTGTTCACAAATCATGGTGTCTCTAAACTAGAGCATAATGCCCGAATTTCTTATATATATTTTTATAGTTTATATACATTTTGGCAATTAGATAAGGTTATCAATATTTCGACCACTTTGATAAGTCAAATTTAGCATTACTGAATTAAGACGCTATCTTGTACTCTTAATGCTGCTTACCAAAAACATTCATTTTATCTTGATTTTGCCACGCTTTCAGGAAAATCAGTTGGCATGGTAACGACCACACGTGTAACTCACGCTACACCAGCTGGTCTGTACGCTAACGTAGCAGACAGGAACTGGGAAGGTGATTATAATACTCATTCGTTGTCTGGAGGATGTAAGGACATCGCTTCCCAACTCATTGATGGCTACAAAAATGTCCAGGTACCCCGCCAGTCGTATTCTCTATTGACCACGTAGCTAATGTTTGACATATAATGTAGCTATTCCTTTTGCTATTGAATGAATAAAAGAATTAATAACCTAAATTTACAAGACAGTACTAGACGCGTTCACTTTCTACTCAAATTTAATTTCAGTGAAACGCCTAACCATAAACATTTATCTACGACCGATGTGGATATTTTTTTCACGGGGTTTAACGCCATTTTAAATAAGCCGGTTCACCTAACCAGTTTTCCTGGACTGTATACTGACTAGTACTAAATTGCCCTTCCTCAAGGAGCTGGCAACTTCTCCACATATGGAGGAAAATCGACATTTTTGTCGAATTTTCATAGAAGGGTATGACCTATCGCGACCTGGATTTGAACCCGGATCTCCGGATTACAAATCAAGCGAACTAACCAACCTCTAATGTGAACACAATAAATAAGCAAAAACCTTAGTAATTATATGGAACATATGTCAACATGCATATGCTACTAAGCGCAAATAACGTAGGAAACAGATCCATTCGGACTCAATTGATAGAAGATACATGCGTTTTTCAGGTGATTATGGGTGGTGGACGTAGATACTTCAGGCGGTATGATCAACCTGACCCTGAACATGGATCAAATGCTCACTATGGACGCAGAGATAATAGGGATCTTATACAGGTATAAGTGACTGCCTAGCAGAAAACGTGAATTTAAACTTTAGTTTTTCAAATACAGTGAAACCTCTCCGAAGGAACACCCTTTGGGAGAAGCAAAATTATGGTGTTGGTGAGAGGTGGTTGCTCTAGAGAGGTTGAATTAATTGTTAAATCATACAGTGGGAAAATCATGCTTTAGTTGAAGGGAGGTTGTTGCTCAAGAGAGAGCAGCTCTGGAGAGGTTGCACTGTATGTTTAATATTAGTATCAATGATATGTCATCCAGATTCGCACTTTACGTACTCTAAGTTCTTTTTTATTGTGTCATTCGTGTAATTAATTGTTTTTAATGATCAATTCTGCATTCATTTCAGGAATGGAAAGATGGACAGCATGGACTTGGGAGAAATTATTCATACGTTTGGAATCAAACTGCCTTCGACAACATAGACACTGCAACTACTGACTCAATTCTAGGTAACGCAGGCACTCTATTACTCACGTGCATTTTTTGTGCCTGAATAAAGAACCCAGAATAATGATAACCAATTTTGACAGCTTTGTATTTAATAGGATTGAGAATTATCATCGAAACTACCAATAACAGAACGTTTTAACTTGACATTAACTTTAAAATGACGCAGACAAAACTGTTGAGTAAAAGTACGTAAATTAGATACTTACTTTCCAAATGGAAATTCCATGATTCGTGATACGCAGACTTCCATATTTGCGAAAAGGTATTTCAGCCTGCTACGGCAAAGCCAAGTTGACGGTGCCTACAAATAACAAACAGTTCTTGTGCATGATTGAAATTACAAGAAAATCATTAGGGTGAAGCATGTGGGATCAACTTTACGCAAATAATTAATAGTGCAGTAAAACTTCACATTGTGACCTCCTCAATGTTACAGTCACCTTCATCAATGACCACTTGTTATCAAACCGGCTTTCAATAACTCCCTATAATTCAACTTGATAATGAGACCACCTCATTATTACGGCCGATTTTATCGGGTCCCAAGAGTAGTATCATTATCGAGGTTTCACTATATGAGTGTTTACGTGTTTATATTCAGGGTTGTTCGAGTATTCACACATGCAATATGAGCTAGAACGCAAGGATCCAAATCACGAGAAAGCAGGCGAACCATCACTTGCAGAAATGACTGATAAAGCTATAAAAATTCTGAACAAAAATCCAAATGGGTATTTCTTACTTGTAGAAGGTGCATAATAATAGTAGTACAAATACATCTGAATTTTTATTTTATATCACTAAATTTTACAGCCAGGTTGTTTATTTAAGAAAAGTCGAACATATTTTTTGGAAATTCATTGGAAATTTGTTTTGATAATCTTCATTCAAACTTTTTAATAACGTAGTAAATTTTCTATGCTAAATATAATCCAGCCTTGTTTCATCTCAAAATATTAGATGTTAAATATTCTTTTTGTTTTCGCAGGGGGTAGAATTGACCATGCCCATCATGAAGGTAGAGCCAAACTGGCGCTATATGACCTTGTAGCATTTCAAGACGCAGTGGCGAAAGCTGATCAAACTACATCAGAAAACGATACACTGATAGTTGTCACTGCCGACCACGCTCATACCATGACTATTGCAGGTTACCCATCACGAGGAAATGACATTCTAGGTATTTCAGAATAGTTTGTAATAAATCGTTTTCAAATAGTTTCAATGTAGACATAAATATTACCAGATTTATGGTATAAAAATTGGCCGTTTCTGGTTTCCCGACCTACCCCAATTCTCACCCGTGACACTAGACTTTTTAATAGGCCCGAGGAACGGTACGTCAACTGTCACACTGTTTTATCTTTCCACACGAAAATAATCTCAACAGTGGCAATCAAGACTTTAAAAAATCTCAAAAAATCCCGACCTACCTACCATATTTTTAATAAGCGTGTAACCAAAATCAAACATTTTTACGTCTCAAGCAACTTAGATAAACATCATTGCTTTACATCATGTACCAGATATCGCTAGGAAAAGAAAAACGTTAAAGATATTCGTCCGCAGTCACACTATAGTAAAACATAACTTACTTTCAAATAAGCCAATCAGCAAATCGAGTGAATCCGATGCATTGATTTATTACACTACCTTACTCTCCAGGCAAAGTTGACACGTCTAAGGCTAACGATGGACATCCTTACACTACACTGTTGTATGGTGATGGGCCCGGGTTCTCCGTGCTCGGCAGTCACCGCACAGACATCTCATTTGTTGATACAAGTACGTATGTACAAATACCACAAAAAAAGTTAAGTAGTTCCATATGCCGTTTTATTACAGTCAACCTGTCAACAAAGGCCATCTGTGGTAAAGCCAAAGTGTGGCCTTTATTGACAGATGGTCTTTATTCGGAGATCAGTTTGTTCTAAATAATCAGTGACGGTTCTTCAGAGCATGGCCTTTATTCACAAGGTGGTCTTTATTTGGAGGTGGACGCAGACACAGGCTAGACTGTACTGTACATTCGCCGAATCTACGCAGTATTCGACATTATAAATAACAGAAAAGCATTAATAACTTGTCACTCGTCACTGGGTTTAACACCGTTTTTCAACACTTTTTAAGTTATACGGCGGCCGGTTAACCAGTTTCCTGGACTGTATACTAACCAGTACTAACTTACCCACCCACAAGGACCTGGCAACTTCTTCACTTATGAAAGAAAATCGACATTTTTTCTAGTATGACATGATATTTTTTTCCGTTCTCTATCCATTACGTCCACTCCGCTTCAGCAGCGATCGATAATACAGTATAACCCCTGAAAATCGGACCTCTTCCGGAAAGGGGCAGAAAGTCAGTTTTCTGCGAATTCCGGTTTTTAGACAACTATTAATTACAGAGGAGAAAAACGGGACTTGAAAAATCATATGATTTTCAGAGAATTCCGGTTTCCAGGGAGTCCGGTTTTCAGGGGTAATACTGGATATCGAAAATGTCCCTAAATGTTGTAAGCTATGTTCAAAGATTTAAGCGAGTACGTCTTGTGGTTTTGTTTTCAAGCTGACAAGCACTACCATCAACAAGCCGCTGTTCCAATGTCAATAGCGACACACGCTGGTGATGATGTAGGTATATACGCACGTGGACCAATGGCTCATCTTTTGACCGGCGTCATCGAGGAAAGTACAATCGCTCATGTGATGGCTTATTCGTCTTGTGTTGGGGATTATGTAAATGACAAAGACTGCGCAGCCAGTTTGACTTCCGGTTGATCATATTACTGATACTTTTTATTAAATAATGATTGATTTTACTATTTGTGAATGTTCGAATACTTTTTTAAACAAACCAGTTTTACAAGTCTTTGGAGAGTTCGAAACTCTACCAATCAAGATCATTACTGTCAAACTAAGAACATCTATTAGTCTTATACTCAGTAAAATATACAGAACTACCATTGTCAACTCCATTACTGGTCTCATAGTCAAAACTTGAATCAAATTTAGTAATGAAATGGAAACAAAGACAGGTTTCATAACAAACTTGAAAATACTTTGAAAATTTCCAAACAGGAATGATTGAATGATTGAATCCAACGCATATGTTGAACAGGATAATGCATGGTGCTCGTACAATTGTGTAAGAAAGATAAATGATTTTGGTGAGAGATCTTGAGTCTCAGGCAATAAGAGTGAACGTTACATGAAATGTTCCACACAAGGTAATATTAACACTTCGATTGGAATGACTGAGTTTTATGATGAAGTATGATTAACCGACAAGACAGACTGTGGCCGACATTGAGGATAAGGTACGAACAATCTGAAGCAACACAGAGAACACAAATTTGTTGCACTGACTGTGAACTTTGCGAGCATTGGCAGACCTGCATAGTAAAGAGTAGTGTTCTAGTTTATAACGTTGAAGAACACACTGTGGCTGACATTGAAGATAAGGCACGAACAGTCTGCGTCATAATAGAGAGTACACATTTATTGCACTGACTGTGAACTTTGAGATCAGTGGGAGGCTTGGTTTGTAGAGAGTAATGTTCCAGTTCAGAAACGTTTAAGACATCGGCAAAGAAGTCGAATGGCCATCATTCGTTTTGACCCTAG
Organism: Lutraria rhynchaena; assembly: GCA_008271625.1. Classification (NCBI taxonomy): domain Eukaryota; kingdom Metazoa; phylum Mollusca; class Bivalvia; order Venerida; family Mactridae; genus Lutraria; species Lutraria rhynchaena. The sequence goes on along the minus strand of VIBL01000006.1, from coordinate 1,645,454 downwards.
GATATTTGAAAGCACAATCTTTAAAACTTCAAATCATTTCGCAAAGAAATAAATTGACATTGCCTAAATTTATCTTAGATAAATGCATTTACTCAAACCTAACGACAATTAATAGCTTGTATGTTTACGTATTTAAACTTCTCTTTCACAATCTGTAAGTTCGTTCCTGAACCCCTGAAACAAATTTTCCCTGTTTGCCGCCGCCTAAACTTCAGTGACCCGTTTTATCAACGTGTCCTTCGACACCTTTACTCAGATTTGTTGTATGTCACGTTGTAAGACGCTCGATTTACGATAAAGACGATTCAGAGCCCCTCGATTGTTTAGGGCGTAATGCTCCAATTCCAATTGAATATATTATCGAATGCCTGCCGTATCCTGGAGCAAGTTCATCACAAACAATAATTAATAATGCTGATTTATAGAATACTTAATATTACTCTTTTATTCAATAATATAAGCATTTATGTACAAAAGTTCATTAATTCAATATAAAATAACATTTCATATACACCTCCATATTAATCAACAAACAATCAAGTAAAATATGTTATAGTAATAAGGCCATTCTGTTTTATTATTTTGTTAAGCATCTGCGTGCGCCCAAGTTTTGAGCTCCGTCAGCCAAAAAGAAACACCATTTTATTCAAGTTCACCGTTTCTTGATTGGATTTTACAGCTTTCAAGATTAATGGCCGTAGTTTGCAATCATTTTTTATGTAGACTTTTATTTGAAATTGTGTTCTTTTTTAATTCTTAAATTGTTGTTTAGTATTCGCAAACTCGCAATATCAAATCAGAAGAATTAGATTTCTATGTTCTGAATTTAAACTAGTCTGTTGGTCAGTTTAATATGTTAAATATTTCGTTTCTGTTAAAGCCAAGAAAATTGACTTGATTTTGCCAAGATGAACTTGTTTGGTTTTGTTTCGCAAAATGAGGTTGACGCTTAACAAAATAAAAAAGCAGAATGGCCTGATGGTATGTCAAAGTTGGACACAAGACGCTGAAATATTTGTTTTACCCTGCGTCAATTTTTAAGCACTATATAGAAAGACAAATATACACACATTGTATATAAGAACATGGTGAACAATATATCATACCGTGAAACCTCTCCAAAACAACACATTTTGGGAGAAGCAAAGTTATGTTGTTGTTGAGAGATTGTTGCTCTAGAATGGTTAAATTAATAGTTAAATTGTACAAATTGGGAAAAGTCATACTGTTGTTGAAGGAAGATTGCTGCTCAAGAGAGAGCCGCTCTGGAGAGGTTGCACTGTAAATATGTTACAAAAACAAAATCTACGACGTAATCGCGTAGAGTTGATATCACACAACAATTTGTTTCACATATGATATTCGAAAATCTATTCCTGGTTCATATTTATGATCTACGAAAACCTCGTTTAAATGCATCTGATGACAGCAATTTCATTTTGAAAATTGAACATCCTGGATGGAACGAAATAATGTCATTAAGAACACACACAAAATTTTATTTAATTTATCTATTTGATAACAATGTATGTTTAGTGAGCGTAAAAATGTCATTCAATTTACTGGACACTATCAACATGGTGATGATAACAATTTCACAGACAGGACTTGGTAGAGAGGCAGATGGGAAACCAAAGTGCATTAAATAAGAGATGCACAAAAATCATTCACACGCAAACATTTGACAGCAAAACAATGCATTCAAGTATACAATAAATCTAAATCAAGTAAAGTTACCATTGTATATTTACAAGGGCATGTCACAGATCAAGACGCCATACAGAGTTTGTCATACTGCGTCAGATGAAACAATATACACTATTATTACCTCTTTGAACGGACTCTTATACCGTGTAATTGCATTGACGATCTTTTCTAACGCTGTAGCTTCTTTGGAACAAAACAAGGTAGCACAACAGTCGTGTATAGAATACATCATGTATTGTTGTTTTACTGTTAATTTGATTTATGAGTCAAACAATATTAACCGAAATCTTGAATCAATCATGTCAAAGTGATATTTGTGTTAAATACCTGTTACATGTCTACAGACAAATAGGTTCAAGACGCACAAAGTACAGACAAGCTAGATTTATACAAAAATATTTAACTATGCGTGTGGTTCAGTGGTCTCCCTTTCTGTGTTTTTCTGGTTCACTAGCCGATCTAGTCGCTGAATTTGTCGTGGATAATGATGAGTACAATCATTGTCGTGGTAAGTGCTGACAGTAAGATCAGATGTGCCGCTAGAACTGTCTGTTTAAGTCCTTTGCTCTGAAAATGGAAACAAGCAAAATATTATGTCACGTCCAGAGTCTTTTAATAACAAATCAAACGTAGATTCGCCCAGAATTTAAACTGCCAGGCTCAAATACAAATGTATTACTAGCAATATATAATAAAACAAAACGCCGGTAAACGTGTAAGACATTAAAGTTAACTGGAGTTACTTTTTTCCTTTTGAGTTTAACGTAACATCAACAGCCGGGACATTTCGCAACTTCCCAGATTTAACAGTGGAGGAAGACCCTAGACTTACACCTGAGTAGAACCATCGACCTTCTGTAAGCTAGCTGGACCGCTTCTTCACATGTGAAATTGGTCCCGGGGGATTCAAACTTAAATGGTGAGGAGCTAGTGATTACAAGTCATAGAACAGTACCACTCGACCATGGAGGCCCCCTAATTGAAGTTACTAAGTATGTCACCCTGATCATTATGATGGCATATTTCTGCATACACTTAGCAAGTAAATTTTCGCGAAAGCTGTCTAAGTTTTCGTGACAAAATACTTTATTTTCATGAAAATACTTTATTGTCCACTTAATAAGTACGTTTACTATCTGATGAAGAGATCTCATCATGAAAAGTTATTAAATTTTCCTTAAAATTTGTTTTTCACGAAAATCTGGTAGACAGTATTCTGATTATCTTATGCAGAAATATACCACCATAGATCATAGCATGGATTCAAATGTTTAATGAAGTTATCACTAACTGTATGGTTTAGATCAAGATAAGCAGCTATGCTATTGTTCTTCCTTGAGTTCCATGGACGTATCTGCATCTCATACAAGAATACCTTCTTTCTCTCAATGGCTGGAAAAATACACAGTTATGTTTTATCTTGATTTTTGAATTACCCGTAATTAATTTCTACGAATATAAACGTAAAACGTATACATGACGTATTCTAGCGAAATAACGGATTATGCATGTACACTGCAACCTCTCCGAAGCGGCCCTCTCTTGAGCACCCAAAGGTTGTTGCTCTGGAGAGGTTGCACTGTATTTTATTTACAATTTCAGATTTGCATAGAAAAAAAGTAAAATACATATATTCGTAAAATGGCATATCGTGTTAATACTTTGCTTGTAATAACTACTGCTATATTAAAATGTAAAGAACATATCTGCTTTATCTGAGAGTAATCACATTCGTTCACACACAGGGTAATACTACATTAATTAATCGTGGCTCCTTAAAACAAGCGTATGGTGGTTCCCTACGATTCATACATAACAAATATTAAGAAACCCCAAATATACTTACTTTTCTTAGCATCGTAGCTCTTTAAGGCTTCCATGAACAACAAGATGAGTATCTGATAGACGGTAAAACCGATGATAAGGAAGGTGAAGAAAGAAGGGACGAGAAAACTGGCCAGTCCAAATCCAGCATATATTGTAACCACTGAAACACAGAATGGAAATGTTAAAGATTGGTTCCGTATTTTTGTTTCTCCAAACAAGTACAGTATAAGCCCCTGAGAATCAGACTCCTTAAAATCCGGAAATCTCTTAATATCGGACGATTTTTTGAAATCTATTTATTTTCTCTTCTATAATGAATAGTGCTCGGGAAACCGGAATTCGCAGAAAACCGGAATTCGAAGAACAGACATTTGACCCAGTCCGGAAGGGATTCTGTTTTCAGGAGTTATACTGTATATTTAAATGTATCCACCTTGATAAATAAATTTGAAAATAAACAATTGGATCAGCTTAAAAAATATATTTGATTTAAGCAAACTGCCCAATGTCGTGTGAATAACAACAAAATCGTCGATGTCACCTTATAAAGGACTGCATAAACAATCCAATTAAACCATTATGATATGTTGGCGCTAAACAATCTAAATACCAAATGAAATAAAATTTTGAATTAATCTGTTCGAATATAATAATGATACGTATTTCTAGGCGCATAAATTATACAAATAAAATATTTACCAGCAAGAACATGGGCGCCGATCTCCACCAACCAGTACAGACAGTTGAAGAAAGCTCGGCTTGACGAATCCTCAGATGGCCGCAAACATAACAACAATGGCTAAAAGATGAGACAGTTGACAATGAAAACACCATGCCCCGAGGTTACAAAACTTGAGAACAGTCTCCAAGCTCAAGTCTCAATATCATTTGAAAAGATATATATATAGCTGTTTAAAGCTTAAATTCAGATATATTATGCTGACACAATATACATGTATATATGATTAGTATCAACATTCTTATACCGTAATTATGCAGAAAAATAAAAAGATAAAATTTGAGATTTGAATTTTTATTTTAAAAACATAAGTGCTGCGTATACTGTGACACATACGATAATTAAGTCTGAATGTCGCATTCGTCTGGCCTTTTTATGTGCATGTATCATTTTATGCTAGTACGTTTACTTAGGCCTTTTTTGTTTTTGGAAAAGCCCTAAGGGAGACAATTAAAGTAACAGAAGACTTACGTTGAGCAATGCTAAAAGAGACACCACTAGTCCCATAATTGGATGTGTTCCATTGAAACTGTAGGTTGGATACTGTAAATGCAGAACAATATGTACACATGTAACAAGACGAGCTTAAAGAAAATGTTTCTTGTTACCCGACATACCCTAATTTCCCCCGCGACCCTAGCCTTTTTATTTTGCACGGTACATCCAATATCTCATTTTTTTTACCTTTCCGCACAAAAATAATCTCAACAGCAGCATTCAATAATAATGAAAAAATTCCAAATGAAATAAATTCGCGACCTACCTTCCCTATTTTTAATGAACACGTAACCACATACTAACATTTTTTACGCCTAGCCTTTTTTGAAAATAGGATTTTTTTTCTGAGCAGAACAGGAAATGTAATGGACAAAGCAGATCATAAGGATGAGATTGACCGAGTCTAATCGAGTCGTCATGAATTTAGAGTATAAGGTAATGTGACCTTCATGTAATGTGACCTTCATGTAATGTGACCTTCATGTGATATTGGAAATAAAAGACTTTGTGACTCTTGATCACATACAAGACATGGCTTCTTCAATATCAGGAGTACTTTCTTCCGGGAGATGTGTTCAAAGTAATGTATCCAACGTTCAATCAATTACGGTCCTCACACAATCAAACTATCATCATTTTAAATAAATCAACATATCAATGGTAAGATCATACCTCGTATAATTTACTGATTCCTCCAACACCCACAAAAATCACAGCAAAGCCGGCGATGACAACAGCACATGTGATTAATACAAACATCCAGTGTACCTAAAAATAACCAGAAAACAATTACTATCCGACAAGCGGAAAAAAATCATCCAATTAAAGTATCATAGCTTGCGAAATTATACGCGTGTGCGCAAATGTTATTTTTATGATGTTAAGGGCATGAAAAGCAAAAACTGCGGGACATGTGCGAGTGCTTTTGATAAAAAAGTGTAGTTAAATAAAATAGATTAAGAATACTTACTTTTTTGTCTTCAGAAAATGTTTTAAATGAATATATTGCATGGGGCTTTGAACGTAAATATATATCCCATAAATAGAATAATAAAAATAAGACAATGAAGCGTACCTTGACCCATGCTTTACTACCAAACATTTTCTCACCCCACCAGTATGGTTGGAAATAACGTCCAATCACGCTTGCTACAGAAGCGCACAAAATCCACGCAAATACCATTAAGGCGGCTGAAAAGAGAATATAACTTATATTATGGTTCTAATAATTATTAATTCTGTTGGATGAATCGATAAGGAATCTGTTACTTCTGTATCCTTGATCCGAGAATTATATATTCAACAGGTGTTGCAATAAGTGTTGTATGCCCTAAAAAGAGTATTTTGTGGAGTGTTTATTTTTTAATAATTATGAAATAATTCTAACTTAAAGAATGTGTTCATCATTGTTCGAAAGGAGTTCGTATTGATATAAACAAACACTACAATGATATAGTACTTATGAAAATTTTTGTAAAACTAAACTAGACTACATACCGTGAATCTTAATAAAGAAATTGTTGGCACTGATCAAGCTAGGAGCGCTCCTTGAAAAGTCAACATCGTTGTCTGAAACATGGGGCTTCTCAGCTAATGTATGTGGCAACATAATACCTAGAATATACATATTTATGCTGATTATAAAATTGCATTGTAATTATGTTGAGATTCGGGTGAAATTGCTATGGATAAAAATATAAAAAAACTTTTTCGCATAATTTGTTAATGCATTGAAACAATGTCACAAGGATTCTGAGCGATGTTACACTTTAGTTACCACATAGGACAATTAACTGATGATACAATATAATACAACCCAAGGTAATGACCACCTTTGAATAGCATGCAATCTTAATCAACCTCACACTTTAGCAATCAATTATTGATATAATAGCCCAATTAAAGCTCAAAATGATTGCAGACTATGTTTCAAAGCTATCCAGTAAAATCTTTATATTAAGACCATTGGGACTTGAGAATATAAACTATCGAATGAAAAAATACATTTTAAGTATGTTCATAGTTTGACGGGTTTTCAAAATGTAATCATACTACAAAAAAAACGCCCATCGTTTCTAGGTTACCAAAGTCTGGTGGGTGTAGTTAGGTTATAAAGCCATCAACGTCAACAGATATCACATACCATTTTTAGATTTACCATGAGCAAACAGCATGGCCCAGTTACGGTCAAGGTCATATATATCGTCATTTTCAACAAGACGATCTCTGACGAACGAGCATTCAAACACGCCATCCACAAATCGAGCTGACTTGTTTGATAAACCCATGTCGGCCTGAAATATACGTCACAGTCAATGAACGCCTGTTGAGTAAGGGACAAAAATTGTTAGCAAAATTGGCCGTATATAGCGAATTGCGAACTGCGAATCGCGAACTGCATTCTAACTTTATACAACCTGCTTTCGAGAAAATATTTCGTAAAATAGTACTTTTTGTCTGAATTCGAAAAGCAATACTAATAATCTGAGCATTAAAGCACTGTAAAACACATTCATAACAGATCACATTTGTAACAGACCACATTTGTAACAGGTATTACAAATGTGATCACATATGTAGCGGAACTTGATCAACCATGTACGTTACATGTTTTGTGACGAGTGTGATCGACGCCATTTTTTTTTACTTGTAACTAATGTAGTTGAATTCACAACAAATCTGCTACAAATGTGATCTGTTACGAATGTGGTCCTACAAAACACAATCTTATCACTTTCTAAGATATGTAATTTTACTTTTTGTAAATATATGACTGCTTTCTACACTGTGTTGTTTTTCCCAGACTAAAGAAAATATATAACAATTAATAAAACAATTTGATACAATAATGTAAATTCTATGTTATAAAATATACTTTGAATTATTAACAAACAGTAAACCTCAATATTAAGATCACCATTTGGACCAAGGAAATTGGTCATAATATTGAGGTTTTCTGATTATCAAGTTGAATTATTGACCAAAATCTTGAAACTTGGTCTAGAAACAAGTGGTTGTTATAACGAGGTGTTCGTAATATTGAGGTAAACACAAAGTAAGGTTTCACCGTATTTACATTTTCTATTTTTATGTTGTTTTTCCCATTGTTGAAGGAGTGTCTGATATCAATCGAACCATCATCTGTGGACACACATTGGATAACACTGTCGTCTCCCTGGAATGTTCATAATCGTATTTTAATGATAAATGTAAATATTTGTTAATAAAAATCTATCATAATGTGCGAATATTGTTTGTGCGATCAGTTAGAAAGAAAAGGGTCCAGTGCTTAGTGCGCTGGACTTGCAACCCAGCGATACTGGTTCAAATCCCGGTCGAGACAGGTCATACCCTTCTATTAACAAAATGTCGATTTTCCTCCATATGTGGAGAAGATGCCGGTTCCTTGTGAAAGGGTAACTTAGTACTGATTAGAATGCAGTCCCGAAAAACTGGTCAAGTCAGCCGGTCGTCGTATATAACTGAAAATTTGTTGAAAAACGGCGTTAAACCCAAGTGACAAAAAGAAGAAAAGACAACATTAGTTCAAATTCTAAGTGACCACACTCCTCTTCTAAATAACTAGTTAAGATAATGTTGCTGAAACCTATATCATTATTCAGCGAAAGTTCTTTGTATTGTTTCCAGAATACAGGAAAAAGATACATGTATCTACAGAAAGGATCATTTCATGACAGAATTTTGTAAGTAATTGATATTAAAACAAAAACAAACAAAAAAAAAACAGATGAAAAGTGCATGTTGTAAATCTCAATTAATTACTAGTATTCATGATTGTTAAAAAACAACAACACAACAATCCATCATCAATATCATATACACGTTATCATATAAGGAATATATATTTATATTTATAACCATCGTGTTTTTTTTTCAGATCAAACGGACGATATTGAAACATTATTATCGCTTGTCAATACAAGCAGTATAGCGAATTTTAATTGAGCTTTGTGACTGAGCGTAATTGTTTGAAAGGTTTCTGGTTTTTATTACTTTTTTCGCAAAAACATGACAATATTATGGGTTGTGACCGAACATACATATTCGTGACCTCTTAATATAAGACGATAAAGCACCTGCTATGACAATTTGTCGTTTATGATCTCTGAATATTGATGAAAATCAAGCATTATCCGACTACAACGTTTTTGATATACAATCAAACCTGTGTTAGAGGCCACCCTGTGAATAAAGACCACGCTGTGAATAAAGACCACCCTGTGGATAAAGGCCATTCTTTGATAAACTTTCATTGATTATTTTGAACAAACTAACCTCCGAATAAAGGCCATCTGTATATAAAGGCCACATTTTGTCATTCCCAAGGTTGGGCTTTGTTTACAGGTTTGACTGTATGAGTTCCTAGCGGCGCATATTTTGATGATTATATCATATCGGCTGCAGCAACTTATCTTAAAGTCTTGATCACGATTTTAAACACTTATCAGTCAATTTAGTTTTTAAAATTTCCTCACGTTTTCTAAGACCTTCACAGGGATTATTTATTTTTATATGTGCGCAAAATATACTTTGTTTTTCGTATTTACAACTGAACTTGTTAAAGCTACAAATATGAAATTTGAACTTGACTGTTTTACCATTTGACCATCCTCTGAGAAGGCTATTGCAATCCATTGGTTCAAAGTATCATTCAAGACCGCACGAACGTTAAACATCACGTGATCACTGAATCCTTCCCATGATACAATAAATTTACATCCTTCTGGCGTGCAATCCTGGAAACACGATTTTGTGGAACCACAAGCCGGGTCTGTGGCTATACTTTTTTCCTGAAAGTATACATGCCGGTAATACTTAATGCTTTTAAATTACAAGCGCGGATTTAAGGGGGGCGGTGGCGGCATCTCTAAAATCTGGCAAGCACTACTTAAACATCTAGATTTTACACCCCCAAACTAAAAATCCTGTATCCGCCCCGAATTATTGTATATAGATAATTTAAGATAATATTTTTTCCAAAATTCTTGATATTAGTAATTATACAAATGTACATGCTTTGGAAAAAAATATCTGATGATAAACTACTTATGTACGGACACATATTGTTTGTTTTTTACCGAATAGAAATGCATGAGATTTTAACAACTGTTTGCAATGATTGAACCCATTACATAATCATTAAACATCAATTTGCGTATTGAACTATAAACACAGAATTAAGGCATTTAAAGGTTTGTACCGGTCTTGAGACAAGTGGTGGTTCCGTTCTGCCGTCTATTACTTTTGGTGTATCTTTTCTGGAAGCTAGATAATCATAGGTTTCATGCATGGGTGGATAACGTTGTAAGTCCATCCTATCCACAGATACTGGTGGAACTCTATCATATCGATGAGGTATCTTTACTCCTGTAATGTAATTTATTCAAATCAAGTTTCAACAACATGTAATGTGTAAAGTCTGTTATGTTCGATCCTTTTTAAGAGCAGGTAATAATTTTGTTCGTCCATGTTGTTGTGAATGTGTCGGTGTGTGTCGTAATAATTGATTCGAAGCAACGTAGTTTGTGTGGTGAGGTGGACGCCATTGCACGTGGCGGCATTTTCCCGAGATTCCGTGTATTAGCTCATATTTGGCAGCGACCTTAGTCCAGAGGTTAGAGCGCTGGACTTGTAACCCGGCGATCCAGGTTCAAATCCCCGTCGCGGCATGTCATACCCTTCTATGAAAATCAGACAAAAATGTCGACTTTCCTCCACATGTGTAAGAGTTGTCGGCTCCTTGTGGAAGGGTAAGTTAGTACTGGTTAGTATACAGTCCAAGCAAACTGGTTAGGTGAACCGGCTTCCGTATATAACTGAAAAATTGTTGAAAAGCGGCGTTAAACCCATCGACACGTTCATATTTATGTGTACATACAAATCTGGTTCGATAAAAGCGTTTTTATTACTACTAACAAACAACTTTGGAAATTTCAAATTTTTTTAATTATCAGACCCTTACCATTTACGGCCGGGCCTTCAGCAAACATCATGAACCAATCCTTGTTGAGATCAAAGACGTCTTTCTCTCCATCAACAAAATTCTTCCTAGTAAAGCTACAACTGAATAAACCATTCACAAAGGATCCTATCTCATTAATGATTCCAAGTTTGGGCTGTAATAACAAACAGACTGAAAGTCAATAAGCACTAGAAAATTTATAAGCAAAGAACAGGGAACGATTCAAACTATTTTACATAGCTTTATTACCTAAATAAAGAATTTAATTAAATATTATTCTAAGAATCTATTTCACTTTTTTTTGTGAATAAATACGGCATAAAAAAAATTACGACAGGACATACAGTCAAAATTGTGTTTGCGGTCACCTCCGAATAAGGACCACCCTGTGAATAAAGGCCATTTTTTGAAAAACCGTCACTGATTATTTTGAACAAACTGACATCCGAATGAAGACCATCTGTCAATAAAAACCACGTTTTGTCTTTCCCAAGGATGGTCTTTTACACAGGTTTGGCTGTAATTATTTGTAACAATAATTATCAAATAAAAGAAAAACATTCAGATTTTTGAAAATGGAATGTTTTCAATTTAACTGTATGTAACTTTAACTGTTTTCATCTTGACGTAGTCGTTCACTGATAAATCTAAGTAACCCTAGATGTAATGTAAATTATTTACCGTAAGTAGTCGCATATTTCTGTAATAATCTAGATTATATGATTGATAAACTTCTACTTTGTCATTTTCTAGAATGCATTCCGTGACACTGTCCAAGCCCTGTATAAGAATAAATATAGTTTGTAAGAAATGTTATAATAATGAAGCATTGAACCAGAACAGCAATCTATTTTCATATACCGAGCAACCTCTCAAAAGCAACACCCTTTGGCAGAAGCAAGGGTTTAGGTGGAACGATGGAATCGTTTTGAATACGTTGAAGCTAATGAAGCTAAGATATCTGGAGAGAACAAGTGAAAAAACTGTTGACCAAATACACAAACAAACTTTTGTTCCTTAACAAAGATCTCCAAATTCTTCTTGTCTAACAATTAGGATCTAACTGAAGCAAATAATTTTGTTAAGTTACATTTTCACTTACCATCATTTTATCGTCACTGAATCCAACGGCGGCCCAGTAAGAACCCCTTGTGAGTGGTTTGGCGCGTATCTCAAACTTAACCGAGTCTTTTTCCGGTTTCCAAGAAACAATAAAGCTGCAAAGGCCGTTTTTACAGTCATCAAAACAACCCTTGGTCATTCCACATTCCAAATCTTTGTACAGATTCTCTTCCGGCGGTAGCGTTGTCATGGGTATTTCCTGTGGTGTAATTTTGGTCGGCTGAACACCACCAACGGTTTGGTGTGGGTTAATTCTGACGGTAGAGGAAACTATGGATGATTCTGTTGAGTAAGTCTGAGGTGGAAATGTTAAATAGGCGCCCGATTTGACCGTGGGGTCATATTTTGGGTAAACAGTTGAAGGATAAGTTGGTTTGTAAACTGGAGGTCGTGTAGTTGGGATGTATTCTCGCACAGGTGTATCTGTCGGATTGTTGTGCGAGTTTCTATTTATTTCATTTGTAGAATGGGAATGTGGGACATTTTCTGCTGCAATGTCGTTGTTATGTAAATGCAAGTGTGGGGTATTTTCGTGCGAAATATCACTATTGGACAAGCGAGTATGTGCAACATTATTATGAGCATGATTTTGACCAGATAATTGGGAATGTGGAAGTGGCCCTTGGGTATGGCTTTCATTCGGAACATTTACATGCTGAATGTTTCCTAGTATACTCGTTTCTGTCTGAACGACGTCTTTTTTAACTGACTCAAATGCTTTTGGCAGCAGCTGTGTGAGGTTTGTTATAGTAGGGATGTACTGTTGGTTCAGCAGTGGGTTTGGTGTATTTTGTTGTCCTTCTGCTGGAATTTTCTGTTTGTCTAAAGTGTTTGCACTGATATCATAGTCGTAGAAATATGTAGTTGGGGGTAATGGATTTTCCGTGGACATTTTCTTGGGAGTTACAGTCGATGTGACAGTCATCTTTGGTTCTTGTACATACAGATCCGTAATAGAATTTATTTCATTTAACTTCGCGGTTGACGGCTGAACTAGTCTAACGGTCGTCTGTTTCTCTGTTACCGGAAGTTGTTTCGGCGTATTTGGGACAGGTTCAACAACGGGTGGATATGTTATTATCTCCTGTCTGGTTAAATCTTGCTTAGTTGTGAGGTCTACCTGTTTAGTGGTCGTCCAAACATCTGCCGTCAATGTTGGATAAAGTGTTACTATAGAAGGTGCTACAGTTGTTGTTGCTTCCTCTGTTGTTGTTGTTGCGACTGTGGTGGTCGGTTTCTGTGTTGTTGTTGTTGTTGTTGTGGCTTTTGTACTAGTTGTAGTAGGCCTTGATGTAGTCGTTGAAGGTTCATGAAATTTCATAGTTGTTGTAGGAATGTACATTGGTGTCATTCTATCTTGTTGTGCCTTCTGTGTTGTTGTTTCTTGCGCTTTTTTAGTCTCAGTGGACTGTTCGAAAAAGTAATCATAATAATAGGGATCAGCTGTTGTTGTTTTAGGAGCGACTGTTGTCGGTATCTTTCGTTCAGTTGTTGTTGCACGACGGGTGGTTGGTGGTGGTGGTAGTGTAGTGGTTGTCGTTCGTCTTGTTGTTGTTGGTCGAGTTGTTGTTGTTGGTCGTGGTGTCGTGGTAGTTGTTGTTGGTCGGGGTGTTGTGGTTGTTGTTGTGGTTGTGGTTGTTGTTGTTGGTGGATTATATTCAGTTGTTGTGTATGGTTCTGTCGGAGGTATATATACTGTTGTTGGAACTGGTTTTGGTGTAGTAGTAGTAGTAGTTGTTGTTGTTGTTCTCTGGGTTGTGGTGGTGGTTGTAGTGGTTCGAGTAGGCAAGCACGACTGGTCGGTAGCTGACTGAAGACTGAATGCCTGCATTATGGTGAGATCCCGTGACATTCCGTCGTAGATGACTGGTGAGTTAATGCCTACCCAGTAGTTTGTGTATGACTGCACGAATGTCACCCTGAAATAAACATTTATTGTAATAGACTTTGATAACCTTATATTGAATATTTTTGCTGGTACAATTAGATACTACAGTCAAAGCTATGAACAAAGGCCACCTTTGAGAAAGACAAATTGTGGCTTTTGTTGAGAGATGGCCTTTATTCGGAGGTCAGTTTGTTCAAAATAATCAGTGACGGCTTTTCAAAGAATAGCTTTATTCACAGGATGACCTTTATTCGGAGGTGGCCGCAAACACAAGTTATACTGTACTTGATTATTAATTGTTTCATTGTGTCCGCGTCTTATAGGTGAATTTTGATAGAAACTCCCATGCCTTCATAATTAAAGTTTATCTAGAAAAAAAAACACTCGTCACATTCAATCAGCACATACCTAGCTAAGTGTTCTACAGAATGTATGAATGTATATATTTTATGTAATTCCGGAATTATATTTTGTGTAATACTAGTTATGTATTTATATAGACTTTCTAATCGAATGTTTACCTGAAAACAACATGTCCTGCAGCCCCAGGTGGCGCTATCCACGTCAGTGTGACAGAACTCTTTTCATCCGGATTACTATGAGTTAACACAGCCTATATGATGACAAAATTTAACATAAATTGAAAAAAAACACTTCGTGCAATTTGCAGTTGATTAGCTACACTATTGGTTTAAGTTCTTTAAAGTTTCGTTGAAAAATATTGACATTTTCATTTTTAATAATTTACTTAATGCTCACTCGTAATTTTGATACATTTGTATTGTCAATATGTAGATATTTAAAGGATGTGATCAGACTATAGACTGGTTATTAAGAGTCCACACCGATACAAAAGTACATGATACTCTCAGCGTCGCTTCACTAATTAGGGACGAGGGACTTGGTTGAAAATACTGACATAGACCACGTTGCGATGATATAAATATTACATTTGGAATACAATGGAATGTTTTTGGAAATTTTCAGAAAATCCAAACGACAACTTACCCCTGATCTGACACATTCATATCTGGTGCCTCGTACTCGTAAAAATGCTCCAAGGAATGCCGGTCGATCTGGATACATAGCTGACCGAGGCTGGATCATGAAGCCTTTAAATTTAGCTGTTCCACACCCCCTTATCCTCACTGTAATGGAAAATATTACCAATGATTTCATAACAGGAGGATGTCATGCTGTTGAAGGATTAGAATTGTGGCATTGGCCAAAATGTTATGGTCGTAAGTACTGGGTTGAATGGAATATTTCTATGGCCTCAGACTCTAGACACTCTGCGTTCGTGTACTTCACATACTACGAGTCAATAATGGTTGGGAATAACCTACATGTATCTGAATGGCAATATTTTCATATTAACATATACATATATATGACAATAATGCATTCAGTATAATCTGCGACCTCTCCAAAACAGGTCTTTTGGAGACGCAAAATTGTGTTGTTTTGAGAGGTTGTAGCTCTAGAGAGGTTAAATTAATAGTTAAATCATACAGTGAGAAGAAAATCATGCTGTTGTTGAAGGGAGGTTAGTAATATGTTAGATTGCGTCTATCCCACACCGAAAAAAAAAAAAAATAGTTGGGGTTCTGAAATTTTTTTGTATCAAAAATGCAACAGTAGTAGGGGGGTACGGGGAAAGTAAAAAAAATGATAAAAAAATGTTAAGAAAAAATATGGTACTAGTAGGGGGGTACGGGGAAAGTAAAAAAAAAAATAAAAAAATAAAAGTCTCGTAGGGGGATACTGGAAGCAGAAAATAAGTAAAAAATTTTTTCAAGATATGTAGAAGTAAAAAAAAAAAATGAGGTTGGGCAAATGGCGTGGTTTGTCCCGTGAAATAAATCGAGTTGGGGAAGGATGGTAAAAAAAAAATGTGGAAGTGGGGTATGAAAAAATAAAACATGGAGAATGGTAACATGAAAAAAAAATGTGAAGTGGTAGCATGAAAAAAAAACATGGAGAATAGTAACATGAAAAAAAAAATAGGTTTGGGCAAATGGCGTGGTTTGTCCCGTGGAGAAAAAGAGAAAAAAATAGGAGTAGTAGGGTTGTAAAAAAAAAAAAACACACATGTAGTTTTCAAAATTCAGTAATCTGTAATTCTTGTTCATAAAAACTACCCTTAATTTCTTCACCATTTAAATCTTTTATTTTATAAGTAACAGGATCTGTATTTAAAACTTCTTCAATTACAAATATTTCTCTTGTCCAACGACTGGTATAACCTTTTTCAAATTTATCTTTCTTTTTTGTTATTCTTACTCTATCTCCAACTTTAAATTTAGGTTGTTTGGTTTCCTTTTCTTTTTCTGGATATAAATTTTCATACACAGTTGATTCATTTTCTATTTTACTCGCTTCAATAGGAGTCATTTTAATTGAAGAATGTACCGTATTGTTATAATCTTTAACTAAATCATCTAATATATCATAATATTTTGTAGTTTTATAAGCAGTAAAATATTTATACATTTTTTGTTTCATTGTTCCTATCCAACGTTCTACTACACTAGATTTTTCTTCATTCTCCGTTGAATATAATTTTATGTTATTGTCTTTTAATAATTCTTTTACTTGTCGATTATAAAATTCGGCTCCTTTATCCGACCAAATAAACAACGGTTTTCTTTTTTCGAATAATGTTTTAAATGCTTCACTAACCGTTACTCCTGTTTTATTTTTTAAAGGAATCAACCAACCATATTTACTAAAAACATCTATAACAGCTAATAAATATTTATAGTGTTTATTTTGTTTTGAAAATTGATGCATATCTACTAAATCAACTGCCCATGTTTGATCTACCGAATGAACATAAATACGTCTTTTAGGAAAAGATTTTACAACTCTATGATGTAATTCATCTGCTAATTTATTTGTAAATCTACTTTTTTTAGATTCACACTCAGAACATTTGGCCTTTAACATTTGTTTATTATTAGATGTTGTTACTTGTTCTACCGAATCATTTTTGGTATGTTTTTTACAACGAAAACAATATATTTCCGGGTGATTCATTTTTATAAGGATTAAAAATGGGTGAAAGAAAAATTTGTACAAAGTGTAATGAATATAAAACATATAATAATTATTACAAAGAATCTAAAGCTCCGGATGGATTAAAAGCAAAGTGTAAGAAGTGTTTATATTTTGTTAAAAAAGATCATCGAGAACGAAACAAAGAAAAATATAAACAATCTTATCAAGAATTTATACTTAGAAATCCTAATTATCAACGAGAATATTATTTAAAAAAAAAATATATACCTAATTGAAAATTGCTTCTTATAAAATGGTCGATAAAAAATCCAAAAATTATGTTAAAGAAGTTATTCAAAAAAGTGGTGTTAATATATATGACTATTTCAAAAAGATTAAACCAGATGTTAAAAGATTGGTCTACACATTCCCCAATGTAAAATTTGAAATGATGATAAAAACTATTTATTCAAAACCACTGGGAATGTCTGGGAAAATAGAGAGATATTATAATAGTGGATTTGTAATACTTGGTGCGCGGAATGAATTCAACAAAGTTTATAATTCTATTTTTGAAAAGTATAAAACATGGGAAGAAGAACATCAGGGAAAAGAATCTGGTTTAATATTTAATGAAATAGAAAATACTGAAGTTAAAGTTGTTAGAGTGAAAGGTGTAAGTGGATTATCATATTTTGATTTAGGAATAAAGTTCAAGAGCTTATTAAATATACAAAATGAAGATGATAAATGTTTTGCTTATAGCGTGATTGCTGGTATATTTTATAAACTAAAAGAACAAACAAAACAAGGTGATGAATTTGCTACTAAATTTATCAACGAGAATGAACGGACTTTCTTAACGATGAAAAAAATTCCTAGCAGAGTATCAATTTACGAACCCTTTTTAGAATATATTAATATGGAAAATATTGAATACCCGGTAAGTATGAATTCAATAAGAATATTTGAAAAACAAAATGAAAATATATCTATAAATGTTTTCGGTGTAGAAAATAAACTTTTTGATCCATCTGATAAAAATTTTGATAAACTTAAACAAGAAAAAAATTTGCGAGATATATACCCTTTATATAGAAGTGAATTTAAAGACAGAAAATGGGTAATAGATTTATTATATGTTACACGTGATGAAAAAAAACATTATTGCCTAATTAAAAATTTTAATACTTATCTTAACCACAACGTTCATAAGAGATACCATTGCAGAAATTGTATTAATGCTTCATACACCACTGAGAATGCACTAGAAAAACATATGAAAGATTGTCAACGTAGTACCCCGATTAAATATAATATGCCTGAAGAGGGAAGTAAATGTAAATTTGAAAATAATCAATTTAAATTAAAACTTCCATTCGTTGGTTATGCGGATTTTGAATCAATTAATATAAAATTAAGTTATATGGATGTGGATCTGCGAAAACAAATAAACAAACTAAAAGTAAAAAGTAAATCACATTATGTTAATTCAAAAGTAAAGAATATGATTATTAATAAAATAATACGTGAAGAAAGGGTAACTAAAAAAGAAGCCAAAAGAATTTACCATTATTATATCAACAATAAAATTAACCACAAAAGATATTTAGATACAATTAAAGAAAGATGTATTGAAAAATATTTTAACAAACAGATTGATAAAATTTTTGACAAGTGGGTTGAAGATGGAAGACATATAGAAGTTTCAAAACATGAAGTTGAAAAAATTAATAAAACTTACGGCTGTGATTTTAGAATTGATGAAATTGATGAAAGTTTACGTAATAGAATAAAAAGAAAAAATATTAAACTATCTTTAAAAGATAACACAATAAATTTACAACAACAAAAAGTAGTTTCTTTTGGTTTACAATTGGTTTCTGAATATCCAGATATTATACCAAATAAAAATATTAATTATGCACCAAGTGAAAACGCAGAAAAAGATTTTATTGAAACATGTTTGAAATATAGAAATAAAATTAAGTGGGCTTACCACCATGCAGAAAAGAAATTTAAAATTCCAGAAGATGAAAAAGAAAAATTATATAATTCTTCTGATTGTTGTTATTTGTGTAAAAAGAAATTAGAAAGGAAGGAAAAGATAATAGAACATAATCATTTATCGGGTGAATTTAGAGGAATTTCATGTTCTAGTTGTAATAGATTAGAATCCAGAGATGGAAAACAATTTCCAATCTTTTTTCATAACGGAAGTGGATATGATTTCCATTTTATAACAGAAGAATTACTGAAACATGAAACAGAATACAATAAAGTAAAGGTGTTACCGAAGGATACTGAAAATTATATATCAATAACATTTGGAGATAGATATTTTAAGTTAGTTTTTAAAGATAGTATGAGATTTTTAATAAGCAGTTTGGATAATTTATCTAAAACTTTAGATGATAGTCAATATAAAATACTTAAAAGAGAATTAAATTCAAGTGAACTTTTTAATGATTTAAAATTTAAAGGAAGTTTCAAAGGAATATTTCCTTACGACTATTTCGATTCGTTTGATAAACTAAAATTAAAAGAATTCCCAGATAAGAAAGAATTTTATTCTATACTCTACCAAAAAGATATATCGGACGAAGAGTATGAACACGGAAAAAAGATATTTAATAAATATTGTTCCACTTTCGAAGATTATTTAATGTTATATCAAAAACTAGATGTTTTGATATTAGCAGATGTTTTTGAAAATTTTAGAGATTTATGTTTGAAATCATATGAAATAGATCCGGCATATTGTTATTCTGCACCGGGACTAACTTGGAATGCAGGATTGAAGTTTACCGGAATTGAACTAGATTTATTAACAGACATCGATATGAAATTGATGTTTGAACATGGAATTCGTGGTGGATTTTCTGGTGTATTGGGAAAGCGTTATGTAAAAGCAAATAATAAATATACTATTCCAGCAAAACTATCCAATTTTCTCTGGTATACGGACGCAAATAATTTATATGGATGCGGAATGTCTGAAAAACTTCCATATAAGAATTTCAAATGGTTGGAAGTAACAAGACAAGATATAAATTATTATTTAGAAAAGTGTTCGGAAGAAGTTGGTATGGTTTTTAAAGTTGATTTGTCATATAATAACCTAACGAGATTTAAATTAAGAAAGTTTCCCCCAATGCCAATATCTAGAAAAATAAAAGAAGAAGAAATATCAGATTATACAAGAGATTTCTTACAACAAAATAATACCAAATTGGGAGATGTAGAAAAATTAGTATTAGATCTCCATGATAAAAAAGAATATATTGTACACCACGATATTTTAAAATATTACATTTCTCTTGGAATAAAAGTAACGAAGATACATAGTATAATATCTTTCAATCATAAAGCATGGCTGAAACCATATATAGATTTTAATACAAATATGAGAGCGAAGGCAACAAATGATTTTGAGAAAGACTTCTACAAATTAATGAATAATGCATTTTATGGAAAGACATTGGAAAATATTTCTAATCGTTGTATGGTAGAATTAACAGATAAACCCGAAAAACTAAAACAATTGGCTTCTAGAGATACTTTAAAAGATATTATAGATTTTAATGAAAATTTTAAAGCGGTGATGTTGAATTATAAATCGATGCATTTCAATAAACCAATTTATTTAGGAATGAGCATTTTAGATTATTCAAAATTAGTAATGTATAAATTTTATTATGATGTTATTGAAAAATATTTTCCAAATAATGAAGTTTTGTATTCCGATTCAGTTTTAGGAAATACTCCGTTGATACTAAGATACAAAAATAAAATATATATTGATAAGATAAAAGATATTACCGATGAATATGAATATTCAAATGGTAAATTTTATCATAAACCAAATGATAATATTGAAGTTTGGACAAGTAGAGGATTTTCTAAAATAAAAACTGTAATTAAACATGAAACAAATAAAGAAATGTTTAGAGTTGTTACATCCGTAGGATTTGTTGATGTTACGGAAGATCATTCTTTAATCAAAGATAATAATAAAATAATTAAACCCAAAGATTTAACATTAAATACTAATCTTCTATTCAATAATAGTTATAAAGGAAATTACAATCCACCACTAAAAAGAGATTTCTTAAAATTAGAACCAACAACTTTAGAAGAGAAAAAAGCTTTTATCGAAGGTTTCTTTTTAGCAGATGGAAGCAGTGGAATTTATCAAACCAAGTGGGGAAAAACAAAATACAATTGGAATTTAAGTAATCAAGATTTAGATCTTTTAGATAAATGCCTAGAATGGTGTAAAGAAATTTACCCAATAACTGATTTTAAAATAATTGATTGCATGAGATCATCCAGTGTTTATAGAATTGTACCGAAGGGAAATATTAAAGTAATGGCACAAGAATTTGAAAAATTTTATACCAACGAACGTGAAAAGTACATTCCGTACAAAATTCTCAATAAGGATTATAATTACAGATTATTTTTCTTTAGAGGATTTTACCAAGGTGATGGTTGTAAGAAGGGGAAAGATAGTTACTTTGGTTTTTCACAAAAATCTAAAATTACATTTTCATGTTTACATTATCTTATAACATCTCTAGGTTATAATAGCAATATTAATACAAGAGAAGATAAACCTAATGTATTTAGCTTAAACATAACTAAAAAAGAACAAGTCGCTAATGTAAAAAAGATAATACCATTGGGGAAACAAAAAAGGGTGGTTTATGATTTATCTACCGAAACTGAAAATTTTAATTGTGGATTTCCATTGATCGTTCACAATACCGATTCTATGGTGTTAAATATATATACCGAAGATTTATATAATGAATTGGAAAAAATATCAGAATATTTGGATACTTCAAATTATCCAAAAGATCATCCTTTGTTTTCAAATACAAATAAAAAAGTAATTGGAAAGTTTAAAGATGAATTAGGTGGAAATATAATGACAGAGTTTATAGGAATAAGAAGTAAAATGTATGCTTTTGAATATATAGAAGGGAGTTCCCCCTTTTTTAAATGCACCGCAAAAGGTGTTAACAAAGCGGTTAAAAAAGAATTTAATTTAGAATCGTACAAAGATTGTTTATTTAACAAGAAAGTAATCAATAAAATAATGTTCAATTTAGTACATAAAAAACATGAAATATTTTTAAACGAAATGGTTAAAGTTGGGCTTTCGTACAATGATGATAAAATTCATATAAGTGAAAATGGAATAGATACTTTATCCTATGGAATGGATTCACTATATTTCGTTTAATTTCCCATACCAAATCTCATTTTCGTTCCAATAACTTTATTAACAATAGATCTATCTATTTTTTCTTTCAAAGTTGGATTATAAATACTATCCAATTCTTGCAACATATTTTTATCACAAACTTTATTTCTTGTTTCCGTATCTTTATTTTTTAAATAACATACATCGTGGCGATATGCAGCTTTATCAACTCTATTGACTGGTTTACTCCAACTTTTTGGAGTTAAATCTTTATTCAATCTTTTATTTAGATTAGTTCCCGGTCCTGTAAAATTATGTCCTGGTAGATGCATTTCAAAAGGTAAATTATTTATAGCTTTATTTAATATTCCTTTTCCGCGGGCAACGAATTGGTGTTTCATTATTCCACACACTTCGCATCTTCCGCGTTTCATTGGTCTACCATTTTTTGAAACAACATCCTCGATATTGAGAGTATTGGTTTGTTTTTTACATTTTACGCAATACATTTTTAAACGTAAAAAAACGAGTTAAAAAACAGGTTCAAAAACAGGTCCAAAAACAGGTCCAAAAACACGTTCAAAAAATGGAGATAAAAGATTTATCTTGGAATGTGACGACTAAACGAGAAAATCATCATCTTTTACCTAAAAGTATTAGAGGTTTAATTATTGGGAAATCCGGATGTGGAAAAACTACATTATTACTTAATCTCTTACTAAAGCCGGAGTGGTTAGATTATACCCACCTCCAAGTTTTTGGAAAGAGTTTATTTCAACCAGAATATTGTATTTTAAATGAAGCTTTTGAAAAGAAATTAACCAAAGATGAAATACTTCAACTTTTTGATAATCGCGAAGAAATTGTAAATAATAATATTTCACCGAGTGAGTTAATTAAAGAATGGGCGGCAAGTGAAAATAGATTGAAGGGACTAGAAAGTAATTTTTATGAATCTGCCGAAGATGTTCCAGATCCCCGGGAATTAAATCCTAAGAACAAAAATTTAATGATATTCGATGATTTAATTTTGGAAAAACAGAATAAATGCGAGTGTTATTATATTCGTGGTAGACATAGCAACGTGGATTGTTTTTATCTTTCACAAAACTATTTCAAATTACCTAGGCAAACTATAAGGGAAAATGCTAATTTTATTTGTCTGTTCCCACAAGACTTAAAAAATATAAATCATATTTATAACGATCACGTAAGTCATGATATGGAGAAGGAAGAATTTAGAAAATTGTGCAAAACTGCTTGGGAGAAACCATTTAGTTTTGTTGTAATCGATTTATCGTCTAAAAAAGATAATGGAAAATATAGAATCGGTTTGGATGAATTCTATTTCCCCCTAAAAAATGGATAAAGAATTATTAGAAGCTATTGTCAGAAATACAGAACCTAAAAGTTCGTTTCAGATTATAGTATCCGATAATAAAACAGATTTTAAAACTATGTTTAATCCTCCAATACAACTTGATAAAACGAGAAAGTATGAAATAGCACTCGTTAATCTTGAAACGTATTATTCTTTTCCAAATATCACCGATAAGAATAATCATTTTAAATATTCCAAAGATGGTGGGAAAAATTGGGAGACAATTAGAATACCTACAGGAAGTTATGATATAGTTGATATAAATAATTTTATACAAGATATATCTATTACGGCAAATCCAAATACTTTAAAATCTAGAATAGAAATAAGAAATAATTTCATTGTTGATTTTGATCATCCAGAATCTATAGGTAGAGTATTAGGTTTTGATCGTAAAAAATATAAATCTGGAATTCACGAATCTGAAAACGTTGTTGATATTCTCAGCATTAATAGTATACTCGTTAATATAGATATTATTTCTGGTAGTTATGTAAATGGTTCTTCACAAAATACGATCTACAGTTTTTTCCCTAACGTGAGTCCTGGATATAAAATAATTGAAACACCCCATAATTTGGTTTATCTACCAATTACTTTGGATACAATACGTGGTCTCGAAACAAAACTTACGGATCAACACGGTAAATTGCTTGATTTAAGAGGAGAAAATATTACGATAAGATTTCATATACGTCAAATATAAACTTTAAAAATGAGTTACATAAATACAAAATTGAATATTTCCGAAGGACAAAAAAATAAAATTAAACGTGCTATAAAAAATAACACCGCCACGAGTATACGTTTGGATAAAGAGGATTTCAAAGGTGAAGATATTATAGCTATTACCGAGACACAATTGAATAAAATAAAACGAGCTTGCGAAAATGGTGTAGGAGTAACACTTAAATTAAGTAAGAAACAGTTGGAATATAACGCAAAAATTGAAGGTGGTTTTCTTCCCATGTTGGCAGGTTTAGCTGCAAGTGCTTTACCTGTATTAGCAAAAACGGTATTACCGGCTATTGGTGTAGGAGCATTATCAGGTTTAGCTAGTACTGCTGCGCAAAAAGCTATTGGTTCCGGATTGTATCTTAAAAAAGGTGGACGTGTTTGTCAACTAGAAACTGATGGTGAAGGGCTTTATTTAAAACCAGCCTCTGGTTCTGGATTTAAGTCTCTCGGTGATGGATTATATTTAAAAAAAGAAGGTGGAAAATTGTATGATGGAATGGGTCTCCTTTTGGGGGAAAATAGCCCTTTTAAAAATATTCCACTTTTGGGTTTTCTCCTCTAAAAAATGAAGATTAAAGTTGGAAATATTTTACTTCCATATAAACCATTAACTAATTTTGAATTGATAGATGCAGTTGAAAAATTAAAAATTCCTAATTTCAGAGGAGTGTTTATGAGAGATCAACTCCCAAACCACCCATTAAAAAATGAATGTGGTATATTAAACTTAGATGATACAAATCCGAATGATGAATTTGGTTCTTCGGATTCCAAAGGTACCCACTGGGTATGTTGGTATGTGCGAAGCCCCGAAGATGTGCAAAGCCCCGAAGTTATTTATTTTGATAGTTACGGAATACAACCGCCTTTGGAAATAATAAATTACTTCGACCGGATGGGAGGATTAACCCCCAACCCTGAAATAATATACAACACAGAACAAATACAACCAAGGGGGACAGTAATATGTGGGCATATATGTTTATTTTTTTTATTTCATTCACTAAAAAATGCCTGTAGATAAATTTGGAAGAATGCCCAAAACTAAGGTTTCGAAATCGGATATATCTTTGAATTATATAAACAATAACTTTTTGAAAAGAGGGGAAATCGATATGTTTGGAAACAAGATCACGAATCTCGGAACTCCTACGGAATCCGGTGACGCAGCACCTAAATCATTTGTGATAAAGAGAATGAACAAGATGGCAAAGGATTATGATTTAGAAAATTTAAAACAAGTAAAAACAGATATTGTGGAAAGGATGAGAAAAAATTTAGAAAAATATATTGAGGAAGAAAAATTGGAAGCTGAACTGGATAAACTTAAAAAGGAATGGGCTTTGGATGATAAAACCAGTGAAGATAAAATTACTCAGAAAATAATGAAGGATATCGAAAAGGGTGTGAACATTCTCAAAACTGATTTAAAAGATCTGGTGGATGAAAAAATGTAGAGACATTACAGTTGGTTGTAGATAGGATGCAAACCGATATTGGTGAAGTTATTGCCGGGAGAAATAAGAAAATCAGACAACTGGAAAAGACTATAAGTAATCAACCATCCATTTTACTGTTTTCATTGGAAATTAGTAAAGATACTGTAATAAAAGTATATCAAGACTCGTTGGGCAAGATTCATATTGTGGATGAAGAAAATAAACAATATGAGTATTTAACAAAGGCGTTTGTTATGTTACCGAATGAGCATATTAAATATGATGAAATAGTTGAATATCTCCATTTTTCATTGGGCACCCATCTACTTGGATGGGAATATTGGACTCTTAAAAAGCCCGGTGTTTACACGCTTGACATTGATTTGAAATTTAAATCCAGTGTTCCGGATCATTCAAAACAAATGTTTGCTATGACCCTTGATGATGGAAGGGAACGAACATGTTCGGAAGAACAAGGAGGGTGTAGGGATGTATGGTCATTCGATATTGATAAACCAAGAACCCATCTGGCAATCCAACCTTTGGCATACAAGGAATATGCTTTTACCGAAAAGGGATATATAAAATTATATTATAAACCTTAACCATAAACAACACTCATCTTATTTCCATCTGATTGAAATTTTATCATTTTATCGCTGATAACAACTGCAAAGGCTTCCGTTCCTGCTGGGACGTTTGCATTGAATTGTGCTTTCACTTGAATATCGGTAACCGAATTCTTTAATCTTTCACTTTGTTTACTTACATCAAATACGAATATTGGAAAAAGAATTTTGTAATCGGGTGGATTTATATTTGGGTTGGAAATTAATTCATCCATATTGTAAAATTTTGATCTGAATGCAGCTGCATCGCCGTAAGCTCTACTAAACTGTTGTTTTGTAAAATCCAATTGATAATCAACTTCAGGATATCTATTAGAATTAAGCATTACGTATATATTCTTTAGATTTACATGATCAAATAGGGCAGGATTCCGTTCCTGATTACCATCTTTTTCAGTTTGAAAGCCTATAATAATCCAACGGGGTTTTTCTGGACTTGATTTAACCGAAAGTCTCCAAGAGAAACTGGATGATTGTGGTACTGTTATAGTGTCACATTGTCTCATTCTATAACCCACGGGGAAGCTGGTTTTATCTTCTATCGTTTTATATAATTCAAACTTTTCAACATCAGCAGGAAGAACGTGTGGAATATACCATGCTAATTTTACAAGAGAAACTTTACCTGCATCAACACCATTAGCTCTATAAATTGCGTCATCATTAGCCTTTCTGGTTAGTGTCAATGTTTGTTTCATACCATATATTATTTTATTATAATCTTCACAAAATCCAAAAATATGTTTTAACGGAACTCTAAAACTAAACGTTCCCTTTGGGTCTGGAAACCTAATTAAATAATTTTGACGAACATTAAATCCCTGATTGTTATCAATATGTGCATCAGGATTCGTATCTTTATACCAGAGTTGATTTAAACCTTGAGCCTTTGAGAAATCATCCGGATACTTTAATATTCCCAACATTGTACTAGATTGTCCGGGATAAAAAACAGATTCAATCTCTTGTCCAGAAAGTTGATATTTAATATTATTGAATAAAAACATAAGACCATTATTTGTTAGTGTAACGGCATCTCCATTCGCGTAAGCTGTTCCATCGGCTTTTGTTAATCTTCCTTCAAACAACAAATAACTTTCACTCGGGTGGGTAAATAAATCTTGTGTCTCTATATTAATTCTAATTTCTCCAGGGTTATTTAAATTAGTTCCTGTAATAGGTTCGTATTCATGGTATTCATATTTTTCAATACTTTCATCTGTCATGGGAACTTCAGTAATTTTCAAAATATCCTCCATTTTAATAAGGAAACTTTTAGTTTCCCCGGTTCGCCCTCGCTCCATAAAAAAAATTAAGTCTTTTTTAATCTATGAATCAAATCTTCAATACTCATAACCTTTGGCCCCCCGGCATCAATAATTGAAGAAAGACTCGGGTTGTCCTTGGGTTGTGTATATTTTTGTATAATTGATTTGGATTTAGGGGTTAAAAGTTTACTAGCATGAGATATTACCTTATTGGCAAGTTTTTTTCCTGCATCATCTAATGCTTTCTTTCCAGCAGATTTACCGGCATCGAGTGCTGTTTTACCTAGTGCTTTTGCTATATTCGTTGCAGCTGTTTTACTAAATAAATTTGCCATAGTGTCAAATATTCCACTTCCTCCATACTTGTATCGTCTTTTAAATCCATATTTTTTTATTATCAACATTTTGTTAGTATTTTTTTATATTCTTTGGAATTTAAAATATTTTGTTTTTTGAGATTATCACAAATAGAAATTATTTCGTTTTGTACCCCCGTGTTACCAGCTTTTTTACTTTCTATTAATAAATCAAGTCTTTCAATTAATTTATTTGGATCTGAAAGACCCTTACCCGAAGATTTATCTTCCTTTTTATAAAGATGCCTGTTTTTCCATATTGGTTTAATAAAAGTATCATATTTTACACCTCCACCGGGCTTTAGACGTCCGGTTCCCGGATCATTATCTTCGAAAATAGCATTTGAGAGAAACAGCAATTTACCATATTCATGCAGGTCCTCGGGATTGATTCCGGAAATCGGTCCACCGAAAAGAAGATTTGAAAATCCTGGGGTTCCTTTGAATCTTTCACCTCTTACCACTATATCATCATGGACAAACTCAACGGGAGCGTCTCCAATATAATGTTTTCCGTCTTTGAGATATATTCCAAACGTTCCATCGATTGGGTGAATATCTTCATATTCATCAACACTCGGATTTTCCCACAATGGTTTAATATATTTTTTATATTTATAACCCTTACTGGCCTTTGGATATTTGCTTGATGGATTATTATCTTTAAAAACAGCATTCGTAAAATGCATTATTCTACCAAAATCTCTCAAATCCTCTCTTGTGATTTTATTAGGATCTGGTGTCCTTGCTGTCACAAGTTCCCATAATCCTTTGGTTCCTTTGAATTTTTCACCGATTACAAATATATCATCACCTTCAAATTTAACGTGTGCATCTCCAATATAAAATTTTCCGTCTTTGGAATACAACCCAAACGTTTTATCAGTTCCGGATTTATCCCCCAATTTTTTTAGATATTCGGAGGCGATTGGACCCAAATTCGTTGTATCGGAGGTTGGTTCTGGTGGAACCGAAGGACCTGGTAAAGCCGGAATAACCGGTGGAGGTGGAATAGCTGCAATAGCAGGAGCAATATCTTTCAACGGTTGAAGTTCTTCTTTTATTTCTTCAGTTGCTGCTTTCTGTGCAGCTGTAACAGGTTTAAAAAATTTTCCTAAATCTCTCTGAAATTCTCTTTCTCCAACACGTTCATGAAGTTGGCTTTGTTGAATATTTTTCTTTGTTGCAAGAAACTCTTTTACCATTAATTCTCTTTTCTCAGGATCTTTAATTTTTAGAAATGACATTCTTTTTTTATAGGGTAATTTAAGGTTTTATTTCTCTAAATTCAATATCTGATTTTTCAATCTTCTCCCTTATTTTTATCCTTACCTCATCTTTCATCTTGTAATATTTATCCAACTCGGAAGATATAAGTTGAAATTCTTCATCACTTATTTTTCCATCATTCAACGCTTGTGAAATATATGAATTTATAGTATTAAGTTTTGTAGTTGCTAGAGTTTTTATTTTTTCATGTTTTTCTATCTTGGAAGAGAACCGTTTATTCAAATACTTTGCGGGAATACCCACCGCACCACACCCTGCGGAGATAGACATAAAAACTTCTGGTAAAGGAAGCATGGGGGAAAGCGCTCCAAGTAAAATTGTTAAAACATTAAGTATTATCTCGAAAAAATATATAATATTTCTAGACAGTCTATATTTCTTAACTAACAACGTTCTAACCTCTTCTTCAGTTTCAATAATACCTTGTGCTCTTGTGATTTCTTTTAGTCGAAATTCTTGTGATTCCATTTTTTAAGTGAAAAAATTAAAGGTAGTTTTTATGAACAAGAATTACAGATTACTGAATTTTGAAAACTACATGTGTGTTTTTTTTTTTTTACAACCCTACTACTCCTATTTTTTTCTCTTTTTCTCCACGGGACAAACCACGCCATTTGCCCAAACCTATTTTTTTTTTCATGTTACTATTCTCCATGTTTTTTTTTCATACTACCACTTCACATTTTTTTTTCTTCCACTTCTCCAACTCAATTTATTTCACGGGACAAACCACGCCATTTGCCCAAACCTATTTTTTTTTCATGTTACTATTCTCCATGTTTTTTTTTCATGCTACCACTTCACATTTTTTTTTCATGTTACCATTCTCCATGTTTTATTTTTTCATACCCCACTTCCACATTTTTTTTTTACCATCCTTCCCCAACTCGATTTATTTCACGGGACAAACCACGCCATTTGCCCAACCTCATTTTTTTTTTTTACTTCTACATATCTTGAAAAAATTTTTTACTTATTTTCTGCTTCCAGTATCCCCCTACGAGACTTTTATTTTTTTATTTTTTTTTTTACTTTCCCCGTACCCCCCTACTAGTACCATATTTTTTCTTAACATTTTTTTTATCATTTTTTTTACTTTCCCCGTACCCCCCTACTACTGTTGCATTTTTGATACAAAAAAATTTCAGAACCCCAACTATTTTTTTTTTTTTTTCGGTGTGGGATAGACGCAATCTAACATATTACTGAGGTTGTTGCTCCGGAGAAGGCCGCTCTGGAGAGGTTGCACATTAATAATTAATGGAGTAACTGATATCCATTTAGTAGGAAACAATTAAAAAAACTGATTGATAAAATAAGTATGAATGCTATCTCAATTTCAATGGCTAAAACTTTTCGGCAGAAATATTTTAAGATTTTCTAAATAATGAGTATAATATTATGAAGGGATACAATTCGAAATTGATCACTGGACATCCCTCTACCATAAATATGATATGATGTAGGCGTGTGGACAACTACTCAGACATTTGTCTCATGTTTATGAGACACTGTTGTCTATAATGAACAGTATGTTCGAAGTTTCATACATACAAAGTAATTAACTAAGGCATGTGTCAGTTATGCAACATTTCTTGTTCCACACGAAATTATAATGATCAGGTCATATTTCAACGACTTCGTTAGAGTGCCATAAAAATAGACATGTTCATAGTTAATTTTCCGACATAAAGTGGGGTAGGTTGGTAAAAACACTGTTTTAAATAACTATTCTAAGTAAGTTTGTGAAAATACGAGATATGATAAGTCCCGAAATGCTTTTTGATTTTTGATTTTGCCTTTGTAAACTTTAGCGTCGGCGCTAAAAGATAGGGTCGGAATGGTAACAGGAAACATGACTATTTGTTTTGGCCTTATAGATATTCTGCTGTTTTACAAGACTCACTCAAGATTGTGCCACACTGATTTTCAAATCTCAAGTGCCTCAAAGTATAAAGTTTGCCCTTTATTTAGAAAATTGTTCCCTAATTTAAAAAAATAGTATTCGGCCATTTTATATACCATAAGTTCTACAGCGATATTTCTTTTAAGAAATAAGCTGACGAAATGTATTTTGAAATTATTTGCGATAAAAATATTTTTGTGATTATCTTTAATCATGTCATGTCAGTCAAGGATTTCAACATGAAAATCAGACCTAGAAATTGTTGTTGTTGCTGAATTCTGTCCGCGACAAAAACTCCATTCGTTCCCTGTCTAGTAAGTGTTGGTAAACAAAAAAATTGAAAAAACAAAACTATACAAAAATTTACAATTAAACAATACAATATGAAAGTATTCCTTTACACCCAAAAGGCAAAATGTTAATGATTGGTTTATAGTTTGATGAAAAACACGGCACAAAAACGTAGAGTCTCTCTGTCGATATTATCATCAAGTCGTCAAGGCGTCACCAGTAAGGAAGACATAATTGTCATATACCAGAATACACCTATAAATCGATGTATATTGATGGGACGCGTAAAAAGGCGGTCACTTCTTTTATGATTCATGTCAATTGTCTCAATGTAATTGTTAATTATGATATTTCATATAGAGAGATGCACTTTTCTCATCATTATGACTCTGTTTGTCGACTTATTGCTTGGTAAAAATTTGAATGCTAATTGTATGATTACAGAGAATCTTTGCTGGATCTCTCGATTAGATACGTTTATATTAATATAAAATGATAATCAGTTTTATCTTTAGTGGCTAAAGGCGTCAACATTTCGTAGCCGACATTTCTTTTCTAAATAAAAGGAAAGATGATAATATCTGTTTCCTACAAACGATGTGAACTACCGATGTTTTGTTTATGAATATTTAAAAATGGCCATTAATTGCAAACAAATTGCAGGGCGCTTTAAGGTTTCGATTCAGTTACAAATAGAGTGACAGGTCAAAAGTGTAACATTACCATATATTCTTTCATTCGGTGCATATTGTGTTTTCGACACTTCCACCAAGAAGGGTGCTGGGTCTGTGTTTATGGGACTTCCGTGTTGAGGGGTCATGTCCCCGCATGCTCGGGTTGGGGCTCCCGTCCTGTACGTCCATGTTGGATGAACTAACAAACCGTAAAAGAAGATGAATGCCGGGACGGCGAAATTCTTCATTCTGACCACACTGTAATAAATATTTCAATTTAATTAAAGCTGCATATTTTTATCCCCTTTGTTAATGGCTCAATCGTAAGCTCAAACCATCCAACTTAGTCGGATTTAGCGAATAAGAAAATTGCTTTCATAAATAAGAAATTTCTATGCTGATGAATGACTGAAAATATTTTCTTCGTACATAAATATCATGTACAGAAAGGAAACAGATCAGTAACTTTAAAATCACGGTAGAAAACTGAACTGATTAATTAATGACTCTTAATGACCACAATAATGTCCTCATATAATAAACAACAAGTACATGAACGCATCAACAATTTTACCATATTTATAGATGTTAATGTTGTTGTTAGTATGTTAGTATCATAAATCAACACTGCGTGCTCACATGTTCTTCAGATATAGAACATAACAACAAAGAAACAACAATAGATTCATTTGTGTTAACAATTTGAAACCTCAAAATAAATGCAGCGCAACTATTACTTTAACCTCTCTAGAGCAACAACCTCTCAACAACAATATAATTTTGCTTCTCACAAAGGGTGTTGCTTTGGAGAGGTTGCATTGTATGTGACTGCAAGACTTTTGAGATTTTTAGAATGAATGACTATTAAGAAAAGTTACGTGACAATCGAATAATGGAAGGAGGGTCTTTCGTGACAGGCAGGCGAGAAAGATTTCAATTGATATAAATAACAGAGCACATAGCGTGTACCCACTTGTTTCTGCCACTAAATCAACAAATTGATAAAAAAACATATCATTTCAGGTTTGACGAACTTTGGTCTACAAGCTGATGCTATATCGAATGTTTTCAACAAATTGACAATGGCGTATTGAATGATTCGCATCGTGTTGCCATTTTTTACAGACAGAAATATCTATATTTAGAAATCTAATAAAAAAGAGTGTGTATCCTATCTAAAGCAAGATAACACGAGTTTGATTTTAATACGGAAATAAAAATTGCCTCATTTACAAAAAATAACACTCTCAGCATCATCTAAACACAGCAGAAAGAATGAAGTTTGATGACGGTTTTAATTCATATTAGACAAGGTTTTAGAATAATGTCCATTAAAAAGACATGTTTGTAAATGTCTACATGACAGAAATTCTATAAATAGACTTGGTGTTTAGATGTGGGTACAACTTGCTTTGCAAAGAGACATGGCGCGCGTAGATGGCAGACGAAACAAGTCGGGTATATCCGTGACACTAATTGGGTTGTCATGTTGTGCATATGATATCTATTACATAATTACTAATCACGGATGTCAATTAATGACAATATATTGTGTTAGATTGTCTCATTCATGTTCTTGTACTGTAAATTACCGTAATAATCTTGTTACATTTATTTTAATTAACAAGTACATGTCAATTAAGTTGCAAGTATGTTATCATTTGTTTGCAGTTAGTATGTCAGTGTCTGGCGGACAATGTTATTATTTTTCCTCAGGTTTCTTTAACATACAGCGCAACCTCTCCAGAGCAGCCCTCTCTTGAGCAACAACATCCCTTCAACAACAGCATGGTTTCCCACTGTACGATTTAACCATTAATTTAACCTTTCTGAAGCAATAACCTTTCAACAACAACATGATTTTGCTTCTCCTAAAGAATTTTGCTTTGGAAAGGTTGCAATATATTAACACATGTCTATTGACATTATAGCGCTGTCTACAAAATATAATAACCTGTCAAATTAGAATCTTTAAAAGAAAGACCTAACTTATTGATACGATTTGTCACTTTTTTGCATACTATTTACGTGATAATGTTTCTCGGCTATAGGGACTTCTAAGTAAAATGGATGATCAAATAACAAACTCTTCAACTGGTTTAGTAAAAATATAGTTCTTGCTCAGTTAAGAGAGTAAATTCGTTTCGGAAAAGTTGTTTCTTTTTATTTGAAACTTTAGTTAAACAACCAACAGCTGGAAATTGTGATATTTCATATTTGTCTTGCGCATGTACTGTACGATTATTACAATACCTTTGTATGAAAGGTATTTTGGATGAGTTATCAATCACTGAATGACTTTTATGATTTTATGAGTGCTAGGTAATGATCTATACATTTGTCATGGAATATATGTGTGTATATTAACCAAATAATAGTAGATATGACAAGTCTATCGAATCGGATACGCGTGTTTTTATACACGCCCTGCGATTGACCAATGGTCAGCAAGCATGGTATGACTCATACGTTATTGTTCTGATGTCTTTAACGATTTGGGATTCATAAAAATATACATATATTTAATATCAAGAGATTTCTGTGGGTGGGGTCGTAATATAAAAAAATGGGACGGATCCCGGATTCCCAATGTCGGGGTCATGGGTTTGAAACTTGTTGATAAAGGGAAAAACTTCTATCACGTGTTAAGCACTCTTTACTTAATTGTGAATACCATGAAATAACTAAAGGAAATGACGTAAAGAACTATAAAGTGGTCCAGTGGTTAGAGCGCTGGATTTGTAACCTGGAGATTCAGGTTCATGCCCTTCTATGAAAATTTACAAAAAATGTCGATTTTCCTCCATATCTGGCGAAGTTACCGGCTCCTTGTGGAAGGGTTAGTTAGTACTGGTTAGTCCCGGAAAGCTGGTTAGGTTAACCGGTCGCCGTATATAACTGAAAAATTGTTGAAAAACAGCGTTAAACCTCAGTGACAATAAGCCACATAAAACAAAGAACTATAATTATACTAATTTAGTACACGTATGTGAGATTTGTTATATAATCGGTTTAATAAATAAAAAGCATGTGAACTATTACTACTTCATTTCAAAAATATAGGAACCTGATAATACTAGTTTATTACAGTAAAACCTCGATAATGAGATCACCTTCGGGACACGATAAAATCGGTCGTAATAATGAGGTGGTCTTATTATCAATTTGAATTGTGGTGAATTTATGGAAGGTTGGTACGGAAATAAGTGGTTGTTATACCAAGGTGGTCATAATATTGAGGTGGTCGCTATTTTAGCTTAACTGTACCTCATCCGCTGGAGGCGTCACTATTTGAATTATTAACACTCTGTTAAGATGCATATATTGCTATTACATACATTCATTTGAATATATCTCAATACGTGTAACACTTAAAATGAATACATAAGTTTTCTTACACATGTATATAGTTAGGTATGTATAATTCATGTTTATACATTTGGTAGTAAAACCCTCTTTAGAATCCATAGGCACAAATCGTAAAAATGTATCTGTCAATTTATTCAATCAGCTTTGCAAAGTATATACAAATGTACACGGTTGCAAGGTCAAAATCAAATACCATTTATTCACTCATAGCATGAACATTTATGGAAAAATGCAGAAATTTATACAAGTTAAGATAATTTTTCTTTGTGTAGTAATTTGTCCTAATAAAAATACGATTTTATACCAACTTAAATTTACGCAAAGTAGGCAAAAAAAATTCAATGGCAAATTCCAAATCGAAGGTTAATTTGAAGTAAAAATTCGATATCACAACCACCATTTGGACCCAAAAAGAGCAGTCTTAATATTAGGATGGTCTGATTATTATTTCCAAATATGGCAGAAAAATAGAAAACTAGTCTAAATTGAATGGTCGTTATAATGAAGTGGTCGTTATATTGATATAGTCGTAAATTGAGGTTTACTGTATTTGAATGCTTGAATATTGCTTTTGTACTCGAGCCTAAACTTATACAATGAGAAAATGTTCAATTATGTTCAAATAAACAAAATAAGCCATGATTTCAAATAGTTTGAAACAATCGAACTAAAATGTTAGCAACATATTATCAAATTACATTAAAATCTCACATTGCAACCACCTCAACATTATGAGTACCGTGTTATAACTAACACTTATTTTCGGACCGATTTCAACTACATTTTAATTCAAACTCATAATGAGAAGAAAACAAAAAAACATACATTTGTTATAATACATCATACTTACATAATTTTATTGTTTAATATGTTTTAGAATACAATTTGATTTCTTTGTGACTGAATCGTGAAAATTCTTTCAAAAAATTAACGCGAAAAAGGAATAGAGGCTAAGCGTACGTAATCCTTAATTTTTTTTTTATTTTATGATAACTCTTTATTTTAATTTTGATATTTTTTATTTTAATTGATGTAATGAACTTACCTTTATTATACAAATATATTTAGGGAAGCTGCTACGATAGAATCGTCGGCAATAAGGATACAAATTCCGAATTATTTAAAAAAAATATTCACTAAGATTCACAAATATTAACAAAACCGCCAGCCAATTTTCTGCGATATATCACAATGGGACAAAATCACTTCATTAGTAATAATGATCATGTATTAACCTCTTTCTACAAAATTTGTCGACCAGTGACGTCTTCTGCCCTCTGGCTATCCGAATTAGTGCATAGGACGAGTAATACTTCACCGATACCGCGTGCAAATAAATTGTTATGAGCACAAAACACTTTGTGTGAATTTATTGTTTCTGGAATGTCACATGATTGATGTTCGATGATTTAACAGTGACCACTATCATGTTCTTGGTTTGCAGTTCGTACAAAATAACACATTGATTCGTCATAAGAATCATAAACCATCTTATGTAAGTTTTGTCGACATAGTTCTATACTTACTAACGTTAGGCACACTTTTTATACCATTTAGTTTCAGTAAAAAGATTTCTAAATAAGGCATGATTTCGTATGAATTAAAGCAATTAAAACATATAAGTCAAAACTGTTTCTTCTATGTAGCACAATCCATAAACCAAGGCTTTCGTCACTTTCTTGATAATTTGTTTAGATATCAAGTTCAACTTTGGTGTACACATGCATGTGCATTACAAAATTCGACACATATTTAATATAATGATCATTCACAGAGGAAGGTTTAGTTCGCTAAATATTGTCATACATATATAGTAAAACCCAGTGTTACAATTCCTTGTTAAGACGACCACTTATTTTGGACCGTCTTTCAATAACTCCACTATAATTAAACGTAATAATGAGACCACTTCATTATTACGACCGATTTTTCAGGTCCCTAAGGTGGTCTCAATATCGGATTTTATTGTAGTTATTTATACATGTATATATGTACATCTGAAAATGACGCCTAAACCAATATTCTAGTTTACCAACGATAACCTTCAGGTCTTATTAGAAATTTTAGTCAACTTCCAAGTACTATATTCTTTTTCTTAATTTTTGAACATATTTTGAAGCGTGAAATAGCGATAAAGAACAAAAAAAAATGAGAAACAATAATACTGGTATTTATTACAACTGTTTTTTCTCTTTCTATAACTGTCGTCACTATTATATTATGTGAATACTTAAAACATTCACATGTACATTTATTTGTACAGACAGACCTGTGTTTGCGACCACCTCCGAATAAAGGCCACCCTGTGAATAGGTCACTTTTTAAAAACCTTCATTGATTGTTTAGAACAAACTTACCCCCGAATAAAGGTCACCAGTCAATAAAGGCCACAATTTGTCTTTCCCAAGGGTGGCCTTTATTTACAGGTTTGACTGTAATATATTCAGGTACGGAGGCTATTTTATCCGGGGACAAGAAAATCGGTTGAATTACCATCGATTAATTCAATGTTCAGTAAAAAAAACAAATATACATGATTATATAAGAGCGTGATGTTCACATTCGTAATACCAATTTACACGCGTGTTATAACAATAATTAACGTTTTGTAAAAGTAAAGAACAATTTCGCGTCAAGAAATTTTAAGTACATTTTTTTAATTCTTTGGTTCAGTATTTTGTTTTAGTTGAAAATTCATTAGGACACCAAAAATAATTCGACCCTACACCAGAATAAGACTGTAAAGTAATTTATTCGGAGTGAACGTATGTAAAGAGTAAAGATCAGTTCTTTGCTGATAATTATGTACCTTATCGTATTATATAAATCTATGTACAGCAAAACCCAACATAGCGACCACCAACTTGTTATAACAACCACTTACTTTCGGATTAACTTTCATTAATGCCGCTATAATTCAACTTGATAATGAGATCACCTCAATATTAACACCGATTTTTCGGGTCCCGTAGGTGGTCTCATTATCGAGGTTTTACTGTATACTAAACAACTTTGGAAACGCAACAAGGTTAAGATACATTTTCCAGGTGTGTGTGGGGAAAATATACTTTTATTGCAATACTTTAATGTAAAGGTAATTTTTATACCTTTATTTTGATGCCCAAATATTTGAAATCGGATAAAATTTGAATAAGCAGTTGCTTTGTAAAGACGTTGCTCCAGAAACGGAAAGTCGAATCCTCATTGATAAATTATATCAGCCACAGAGCGGAGATGAAAATTGCATGGCGTGACCAATGAATGAAATTGCTTTCAACAAAAAATAGATGCCAAAATTACTTGATTTTTGCTAGATTAAAGATTCACTGGGCATTTATTAGCTCATTCATTTATTAACTCGTCTGTTTTGAAGAAAAAGTCGAGCTATTGTGATCGCTGCGGCGTCGTCGTTGTCGTGCGAAAACTTTAATGAGGCCCATTACTCAAACACTTTAAAGATATCAACACTGCACTTAAAATTCTTGATTATCATGACAAGGTGCAGTTACAAGGCAATGGGCATTATTCTGGAAACTATATTTTGGAATTTATGCCCCTTAAACTTAGAATTTTGGTTAAAATTGCTTATCAAATAGAATGATATAAAACAGACGAGTAATAGTCTAAATTCTGCGGAGCTCGTGTTATGCTGGTTCTCACTCTATGTGGCAAAACAGTCAGTCCACGGGAACCAGTTTAAGCGCATGTTGAGCGTAGGTACGGTAACTCTGCATAGAGATAGTACATATTTGTCTGTATCCTTTTGTTATTTTTTCACTGGGTTTAACACCGTTTATTATGCACTGATACACGGCGACCGGTTCTTCTAATCATTTTTTTCTGGACTGTATACTAACCAGTACTAACTTACCCTTATACAAGGAACTGGCAACTTATCCACATACGAAGGAAAATCGACTTTTTTGTCAAATTTTCATAGAAGGGTATGACCTGTCGCGAGTGGGATTTGAATCCGCATCGCCGGGTTACAAGTCCAGCGCACTAACCACTGACCCACGGTCGCGACTGTATCTATATGTTAATTTGACGGTATATGAATATGTAAACTGTATTCTCTTAAGGGACTTAAGTCCACATCTAGTGGAGGCAGGCTGTACATGTATTGTTTGGTATTTATCTGTCGTTTGTTTTATATCTGTACAGTGATGCAACTCAGGTCAACTGAGTGACCTCCTGTAATTGTACGTACAGCTAATCTATCATTGAGTTCAATTTTAGTTTTGTGCATTAACAAATTGTATTCAATTTAAAACAAGAAAAAGAGCAAGCGAATAAATAAATTTTAATCATTATTGGAGCAAATTTGATATTTCAATCAATAAAAGAATAATTACGGTATAAAGATTTTCCTCCTATACTTTCCCATTGTAATTTTATTGAACACTGACGATCGTGGATGGACCTAAAAGTTGGACGTGTCTACTTTCACTTTGAATTAAAGTTTTGAAGACTCGACCTGAATCTATACTATCTTGTGTCCAAAATTTTAGATTCGTAAGTCTTTCAACGTACGTAAGATGTTAGGACTGGATACAACATCAGACAGTTCCAAATAAAAGAATATTGATTTGTACCCTTTTAAAAATCAATATCCAAATTACTAACCGACACACTTCAAATCAGCTACTTATTAACAAAATCAATCACGTATGACAATGGGGAGCCATCATTAGTTCTATTATCAGTGATAATTGTAAAATGGTTGGTCCCCCGTATTTCTACGTGTTTGCAATCTAAATTCAATTTATCAAGCGTCTGGGAGAACTGGTAACTTTGTGGTTTAAGAAATAAGTCTTTTTCGGCGCACATAAGAAGAAACTTTGGCAAAAAACTGGAATTCTTGATATTCTTGGCTCGGTGTTCGGGAGAAGCGTCCTTCCATGCTACTGAGCTGCGTCCAAATGTCGGATGGAGATAAGCTGGTCGTAGTAATAGCTTGTTTAAACACAGAAGATCATAAACACCAGATAATGATATGATTCCCTAAAAAAAGATCAGTTTTAATTTAAATATACAAATACAGTCAAACCTGTGTTGCAGCCACCGAATAAAGGTCAGCCTGTGAATAAACGGCCATTCTTTAGAACAAACTGACCTCTGAATAAAAGCCATCTGTCCATAAAGGAGACATTTTATCTTTCCCAATGGTAGCCTTTGTTCAAAGGGTTGACTGTAAACTAAAATATTTTTGTAGAATATACATTTAAAACAAAATGAAAAAAAATGTACCGATTTATTTCATTTTGGTGTTAAAATTCGTTATCACAATAATAGTTGCTACTAATAATGGTATTTGCTTCAAATCAAATAAAAATGGCTATCAAAATGTTTAACCAATTCTGTGAATGGTTAAAGTAGCCAAATTCAGAGTGAAATATTGTGGTTTTACGAATTTTGGAACATTTTATTTCGTGGATTTCGTAGGTGAGCTTATCTATGAATTCAAATACCCATGAATTAAGAAGTTCGTAAGTAAGTATCCGAAAATACTTCTATCCGAAATTTGAATATTCCCAACCTTCGAAATTACCGATTAAGGCAAGACCACGATATTTGGTACCAACGAAATGAAATGCAACCACAGTAATAGTTTCACATTATATATATATATTATACTTTTGTCAAGGTGACACTTAATCATAATACGGTGAAATTGACTCAATAATCATCAAGACAATATGACATACATAAATTGTAAGTAGAAGTAAATCACTGATAGCGTTTAAACAGTTCAGTACGCCAAGGTCGACCCTGATAACAAGTAAAAAAATCACATGCACACTTTTATCAACAATGTCCGGATATATAACACAATACGAATGCATGTACATGTATATCGTACATCGTACATTTGCTCGTTTTATGTGACATTGTCATTGGTGTTTATCGCCGTTTTTTTCAACAATTTGTCAGTTAAACGGCGACCGGTTCATCTAACCAGTTTTCCTGGACTGTATTCTAGCCAGTACTATCTTATCCTTCCACAAGGAACCGGCATTTTCGCCACATGAGAAAAATCGACTTTTTTGTCAAATTTTCGTAGAAGGGTATTTCGAAAATAAGTGGTTGATATAACAAGGTGATCGTAATATTATAGTGGTCGCTATTTCAGGTTCTACTGAACTGTTGTTTAAATAAAGAAAAAGAAATACTAATACCTTCAGATCGTTTGTGGTACAAGAAACTGACGTCAGTATAGAATCATCAAAGACAGAAAGTGTTGCCAAATGACCACCAGCAGAATGTCCCATAAGGAACAGTTTTCGTTCGTCCGTTAAACCAATATTCTGACATAAGGAACAGTTTTCGTTCGTCCGTTAAACCAGTATTCTGACTAAAACATTTCGCCCATCGTACAACTTCAGCGACTGCTTGAACTTGTGATTCGTAACTAGAACCAGACCGTCGATATCGAATCTCGAAAATCATAGACTGGTTTAAAATCAACGTAATTATGGCAAGGTTTGCTAGGGACAAACTAAACGTCAATACGAGCGATACAGAAGCAACGAACAGAGCAATGTAATAAAATACGTGACTAGATCTAAATTCAAATTCCAACCGCTTAACAATAAATAAAACGAAAGTTATCATATTAGTTAAAACAACTATCAGAGTAAATAGCGTTTTGGCTAAATGAGTGTTTTTAGCATCATCTACAACCAACGTACTCCAAGGACCGGATGATCCATTGTAGGCGACATGTCCGTATAAAGCTATCGAACCAATCACTGGTACACACAGGATGAAAACAGAGGCGACACATTGTAAGTACGATATCATTATCTCTGTCAGAAGGACATACCAGCTGGCTTCTGTAAGAGGGTAAGACACTATCGCACATGGTATGTTGTTACTGGCCAGAGTTCGTCCTATATTGTCATATGTTCCAACAAAATACTGGAGAAATGCCACTAAGAAATTCACGTCAAAGTACAAATAATGTTTCCATGCCGCCCTGGCGCCTCTTCTCCAACCACCACCATGAATGAACAGCACAAATGGCAGTCTTGCTTTGATATCAACATTGGCCTCACTTTCCTTTGTTTCGCTATAAATTCCATCAGTAACTTTCTTGTCCATTTCTAATTCAAGATCGTTAGCTTGAAATTGTCTAGATTCATCATCATTTCGACTAGGAATACTTTCATTGTTACTATCGTTTTCGACCGACGTTTTATCCGAAAACTGTTCAAGTTTACCATACAAATCCTTACTGTTTTCATTGTCGGGCAAATAAAGATCTAAATAGCAATTGTGTTGATCTACGCCCGCTATATTAGCATAGAGAATATCCTTGTAAATATGAACCATTGTAAATAAAACAAATAAATCAATCGTTCATTTATATTCCATTTAATCATCCGAGTTAAACTTAAGACAATGTAAGTGACACATTAATCAAATCCATTTGAATACTGTTGTTTAAATGTTACACGTTTTATCAAACCACTCCGCAATTATGACGATGTAGAATTACGATTCACAGTGACACGTAAAGAGTTAATTTAATCATAGCTATGTTTAAAGAGTTTATTCTATCATAACTATATTTATCACCAACACAAGAATTCGTTGAACGGGTTCACAATGTATAATGTTTTATTTATAAATCAAACAGAAAATAGAACGTACAAACGGTGGATAGCAAAATGAACAATAAGTGTACTGGTCTGATTTAAAAGAATTACACGTCATTCTGAAACTGTTTTGTGCGCACTATAGGCCTACCTATCTGTTATTTAAGACGGTATATTAAAAAAATCACGGACCATTAGCCAACTACGTTCATAGGTAGGGTTATAAGCTAAACGTATCACGAGTCTTGTGGGGGGGTTGAAAAGTCAACTGACTTAAATTTAAATTTCATTCATCTTAAGTTAGCGCGCTTAATATTAAACCCCTTGATTTTTATTGCCTAGTTCAGGGAAGAGTGCACCAATATCCTGGTTCACCTGAATGATCAGTACATACTGCTCCAGACATTCGATTGTTTATTCTTACTGATAATATATCTTCTATTTCGTTCAATCGAAAGACATCCGATGGATTTTTGAAAATATCATTCGTTTACAATGTAAACCAATGTAAGGCTTTGCACATGTACATTTGAAAAAAAAATCAGTAATATGTGATAAGCACATCACGTATTTATGTAGGATGACTTTTTTAAAAAAGAATGCAACAAACATACTAGTACTATAGTGATGAAAACTGACCTTTAAAACTGTATACTTTTTACTATTTCAATAGATATGTAAATAAAACAGATTTCATCATTTTTTATTACATAAAATATGAATTAATATATAAATGGAATATGAGATAGAATATGAGGTATGAAATATTAAACAAAATATGAAATAAATCATGAGATATGAAATATTATACAAAGTATGGAATGAAATAATTTTTAGCAAAGGAACAATTCTTAACAGTGAGACAATTTTTATTTCGCATACATCAAAAACGTTTTAAAGAAATAAGGATTTTTATTCGAACAAAAACTTCCGATGATTTTCGACTTTCTGAGTATTGACTATGTATGTTACATGAGTTTGTAAGCTGATCCAAATCATACATACCGAAAGTCAATTTGCGGATTGAAAAGGGGTGATTAAGAAATAATTTAAAAAAGAAAGCTGCTTCCCTAAAAACATGTTCGTATAATGAAAAGGATGGAGTGAATACAGGTAAAGGTATGAAACTTTGAAACACACAAAAAATACAGTCAATGAAAAGTGTATGATAAATTTAGCAATGTGCTTTTTTCAAACTCAGAAAACTCCCTTCCTTACTCGATAACATATTTATACAACACTAAACAGTCGAGCAATGAAATAAAAAATGAATATAATAGTATTCAATAGTTGTCTAATTATTCGGTGAGGAAGGAAATACATGTTCATAGAATAGCAATTTAAATCAAAGTACTGATGGAAGGAGATCTTAGAAATATGATTTAATTTTGGAGGACAGCGATACCGTTAATTCTGTGTCTTCTTGTTGTTGTCTAAATCGCGTCTGTTTTTGTAACCGCGTGGCGCGTAAGAATATGCAAAAAAAAGATCGGAGTCATACAACTACTCATGTATTGAGCACTACTGTTGTGCTTACAAAATTTAATGTATACAAGCATAAACGGGTTTTACAACATACATATCTTTATAAGAATATTTG
This sequence comes from Lutraria rhynchaena, assembly GCA_008271625.1. NCBI lineage: Eukaryota > Metazoa > Mollusca > Bivalvia > Venerida > Mactridae > Lutraria > Lutraria rhynchaena. The sequence goes on along the minus strand of VIBL01000006.1, from coordinate 1,600,936 downwards.
TCGACACTTTTTGCTTCTCATACGAACTATTTCATTAGGGGATGTCAATTTAAAATTGTTCTCGACTGGATACTTACATACTTAGATCTACATTTAAACTGGTTCCCGTTCCATGTTGCAGTGCGCGAGAGTCAGCGGTGTTAAGGAAAACAATTATTGATTATTGACCAAAAATGTATACGTTTTGGTCAGAACATAAGATTAGTCCGCATTTAGTCCGCAAGTATATAGCAAACAAAGACAAATGTGCTATGAATGTGCTAGGTCAAAACAATATTTTTTTCGAAATATCGACTATTCTGATAAAAGTTTTGAAGATGTTTTGTTTCGATTTACTTTGGTATACAAACTTTTAGATATTTTTGGTGTGATTTCATAAGCGTCATCGAACTATATTAACATGTGTATGCATTTGTTGTTCTTGGGCCCATACAGATAGAAACGGAGACATAGGAATGTGATAAATCGCCTTCCAAAAATGAAGAAGATGATAACTGTACCAATGTATGCCACATGATTCTAAAAAAACAATTGGGTCCCTTGTAAAACAGTCAAAATGTCTACAAATCTTCTGGTTACTCTAGAAAATCAAAAGACGCTTGTGTTTTTTCACCCTCTTCGTTTTCAGCATGCACTTCAAGCTCTGTTCCACCAAAAACAAGCCAAACCTTCGCACTGCCAACCTTTCCACGTTTATTACGACAATTGACACTTACTTCCCCTAATTTTATGCAACTTGGATCGTCTATGAAAACCGGATTGTTATCAGTAGATGCATAGAGTTTAATACAGAAACTGTCATTGCCATCTGTTGGGCAGAACGAGTTTTTTTCTCTTGTTTCGTCCATTGATACAGGCTGGCCTATTTCTACAAGCTTACTAAAACCGCCGCGGACCTTCCAGGTGCCATCCATCCTTAGTTTTCTTTCCTTCGGATGTACGACTGGATCAAAGTGCTGGTACGTCTTTAGTCCATACGTGTATTTAGCAATTCTGGAGGTTATGACCGAGCTATCATGCCCGAATATGACAGCTCCTTTCAAAACTGCTAGGCCAGCTTCATTTGGTATGATAACCCTCTTGTCACGAAAAGCACTCCTCACTGCATCTTGCAGCATTGGTGACTCTGAAAATCCACCTACCATAAGGATCGCGGTGGTATCCTTAGCAATTGGCGTCATGAATATATCTTTGAGATGTTTTGTAATTGTATTGCAAGTGTTTTCGAAGAATGACTTGACAATTTCAGGGTCTACTCTCATCTTATCACCAGCAAGTGTAACTTTTCCAGAGAGCTCAGGATTCTCTCTAATGGCTTCTCTGAGTTCCTTCTTTTTCTGTTCCCGATATATCTCAAACAGATTTATAGACATCCGAAATGTCATCTTTGAGTCCATGTCTGGTGTCACGTTCCGCTTCTTGACCTCAAATTCACGAAGCATATCCATGAAGTCATCCTTAAAGTCGTTCTGAAACTTCTCCATCAAATCTTTCTCTATTAGATTCTCTACAAACGCAACGAATGCCTGATCAATAGTGGTGCCACCCCATGGACCTCCATTGGCTTTATGGAGCTCCTTAAGCTTTCCATTAGGTAAAACTTCATGTACAGTTATATCAACAGTGCCACCTGTGTAATTATAAATAAAAAAGTCACATGTATGTTATAAATTAGTTAATAACAACCAGTTTAGTTTAGTTCATGGAATGTTGTCTTAGCTAACATAGAACTTTTATACAAGAAAAGCTTTCTATCTTTTGTTTGTTCAAAAGAAAAGTTTTATTTCGCCAATTAGTCTATAGTCTTTTTGATAACTTGTAGAGGTCATCGACTGAAATGTTTGCACTGCATTCAGAAACGTAGTTGCTTTATTTTCCACATGCTAGCATGCATTGCTTTGAAACTATACATACATCCTCCACCGCTAAACTGGTTAAAAAGACAATCAGTTTCACAACGAAACACATTTAGATATCAGTCAATTAGATAAGCCAAGCTAATTCTTCAGTAAAACCTCAATATTTAGACCATCATCAGGACCAAGGGAATTGGTGTTAATATTGAGGTGGTCGAATTGTTAAGTTAAATTATAGAGAAATGTTGAAAACTGGTCTGGAAACAAATAGTTGCTATAATTAGGTGGTCATTCTATTGAAGCGGTCACAAAGTAAGGTTTCACTGTAACCCTAAACTAAAATGTCGAGAAGCAATATCTAAATGTAATGATTCAATGTACAGTTTGCACGTGAGTAATGTTACCTCCAGCATCAAGCACGAGGTATTTTGACTTCGGCTGAAAACAGGAAATTTTCTGCTGACTGGCGCCAATCAAGCGCTCGACAGGAAGATATTTACAAAACATGGACGCTGCTTCCGGTTCAAGGGCCAGGATCAAACGGTCGTCACGTATACCTGCCTAAAATACGAACAACACTATAACCTCTGAAATCAATGATTTTTACCTACGCTGCATTAGTGCACATAACTAAAGAGAGATGCATTCAGATGACAATACTAATTGTAATGTACGTGTTAAAACGAGTTGTCAAATCACCCACCACTAACATCCTGGCAGGTTTGAATATTATACAAAGTAAAAGACAGAATTCATTTAGGACCGCTCCGCAATCCAACAAAGTTGTAGGTGCACGTGCAAGAAGATACCTATCTCATTCTTTGTCAAAAATCCTGCTAGCACTTTCCCTTTCAATAGTCGACGGACGAACCAGATTTAAAGCAAATAAGTACCGTCGATCAATGCATATAATATGCGCATATGCTTACTTGTATATTTAAATGCGTAATAATAACGAAGAAAAATGGCCACGTGAAAACAATGTTTTGAAATATGGAAAAGCATAATGATTTAATCCTACAAGACACAATCACTTGCAGCAGAGACGTCCAGAAGTATTTACCTTTGTAGCCGCTTCTCTCATGAATTGTTTGGCCCCATCGTCCCAAATAGCAGGAACCGTAAGCACCCACTTGATGTCATTGTCTGTTACTTCAGTACATCTTTGGTTACATGATTCTAACACGTGGTCTTTCAGGTAGTTGATAGCGGCAGCAAACACGTCCATGGCCGGCATTGTCTTACCTGTTTCATCTTGTATCATTGATGTCCTGTGTACATCCTGAGTGGAAGTATATCACAAATTTGCTATAACATGTATAATATTCTTTTAACAAATATAATAACTTCTAAAATATAATAATACTAATTTATAACATACTAGCATATATTCATAATTTCCTCATTTTTTTTCACTGGGTTTAACGCCGTTTTTTTCAACATTTTTTCGCATATATATATGGCGGCCGGTTCACCTAATCGCATATTTTCCCCCAAAAAATAAAAAATGATGAAACAATTACTACCTAATAGGTCTGATGATGTTTATTAAATTATCAAGATCCGTTATGACTAAGTGTAATGTTCATTATAAAAAGGGACCAGACTGCGTTTTTAGGCTGGTGGTGCATGAAAAATTGTTTATAACCTTTGGATATTGGTTACATACTATTCAGCCGAGATGACTAAATGTATACAAAATAACAAATCACTAGGGAGTAAAACAAGCAATACTATATCATGAAACAATGGGAGTGTAATTATATATAGATATATGTACAGGTATATGTATGGTCTGTTCGTCGGAAACCTTTCAAAGGATGACAATTGTATACAGGAAGCGCACGTGACAATCGCATGTACTGTTCGAAGTTTGGTGAATGCATAATTAAACGTTTCTTACCTTAGCCGCATACAACATCATCTTGAATCTTTTGAAAAAGAACCAACTATGGTGCTCGTTGTCCATCGTCAAATCCACATATTTGTCCTCGGCATCAAACCCGAAAGAATGGAAGTGTCGGTCGGGTCGGAATAAAATACAGGAAGACGTTTTCAGAGATATTGAAACCCGTGATCCGGTCATCCAGTTACTGGCAATTACTCGTAATGGGTCTTGTTCAAATTCATGTCTAGTAGAAAAGGCGTACCCGGAGTATGTCGTGCCAAAATCAATGGCAGCAACAATAAACGCATTTCTTGACATTTTTCTTTTTGATAATTACTGTAAAAAGCCAAACACATAAAAATCTTAGAAACAGTCGCGCGTTAAAGGTTGTTTGTTTCTGGTTACATTACCTACCATATTTTTTCCACGCAACTTTAGACTTTTCATAAGGTTCACTGAACGATACATCCACTTCCCTTTTTACCTTTCGGCAGAAATATAATTTCCACTGCGGCTTTCAAGAATAATAAAAAAAAACTCCCAAAACATCCCTACCTTCCAACTTACCTACCTACCGTATTTATAATGAGAATGTAACCAGAAACATTCTTACGCCTAATTTGGCCTATGTTACTTGTCCGACAAAGTAAAACAATGAATTAGGTAAGTATTTTAATAGCTTCACAAACAACAATATCTTATTGTTTCGATGGCAATAATTTATATTGTTAAGACATTTCGTGACACAATTCTTACCCCAAAACGAATTAGTACATCGCAGTTATCTCCCCTTTTCCATCGTCACGGCCTGTATATTAATACATTAGCTACGTTCATTCATTTATCATTCTTTGAAAATTAATATATTTCTCATGCGTATCTTCCGGTGTGTTTAGTGAGACACAATTATCAGTGTTTAAACAAGTTGTCTATTTATCATAGTTAAGCTGATTCACACATTGATTTTATACACGTGCAGTCCGTATGTTGATTATTTAGTTGCAAGTTTTAGGTAATCGATATGCCGGTTAATCTACGGTATATGGTGATGCATTCAATAAATTCTATGCAGCGATAAAATATTGCATAGCGTTTTCAATACAGTTAGCCATTAATTCATACGTTAATAAACTTCCTCTTTCGCTTTGAGCTCAAATGCTGCTGATTATTTGACGATGTTCAGCAGAAACAAATAGAAATACTCTGTGAATCCAGTCATACTGAATGAGTTTACAGACATTTTACTTCATCTTTCACATACTACTAACTTCCCTTCGTTTTTTGTAGCTTGCTGATGTGCTAGCAATTTCCCAGGAGCAAGGTGATCCAACTTTTTATTGACCTAAGTTTGGCCAGCGTTTTTTCGATAGACTATTGTTGCATGTTTTGACATGTCAATGCACTAATTTTAACGGTTACCAACATACAATCAGATTTTATTAACAGAAAACACTACTTCTGGTAACCTTGCAACAGACGTTAAACTTAAAATTAAATATTATCATCTAACAAAATTTGGCTCAAACTTTAATTAAAAAAATGTTTCTCATCAGCAGACCATATAGAAAAAATAGTATGATAGCGTGTTGATGAATTAAACTTAAGTTGTAAGTTAAACACATCTCGCGCATAAAATTCTCATACAGTATTAAATTATATTGTATATTACATTCGTTTAACGCCATTATGTAAAAAAATGTAGAACTAGCAACTTGTAAGCTTGTAATATAAATTACTTACGAGTAAAATTTATTTTCAATCACCACTGCAATCTCTTATTTACTTCCTCTTTCTTAAGCAAAGTGCGTTTTTCGCATAATCGCCCCTAGTTGCGTCACGGTATTTATTTTACGTAGCATTTATTTTAGCTAATTGTAAACCGTTTGTAAGTGTAGTCAATACATACACTTTACTATTTAACTACTGATATTTATAAATCATTCACACTGTTTTTGTCTTTTGCTGGATGAAAAAAGTACATTTAAGCTGTCAAATAAAATTTACTACAATGTACTTATATATATACATATTCTTACAACACGTTTTGTAATTATACTTCCTGTTTGATTTAAAATTTAGTTTTTCGTAGAACAACAATAATTTACAATAACGTTATTTATAGGTCAATACAAAGTTCGATAAATTCATTGTATTTATTTAAATCTTCTGTTTATAATATCGATATTTTCACGGGTAATTTGGAAAATGCGAAGTCCTGGGACCAAGGTAATAAAATCTAGGTCAGTCCCGTAGGTCAAATCTCAAATTCGTCTTTTAATACTAGTATTTACAAATCAACTAAAGTAAACATGACAATAATAATACATTATCCCGTCAGGATAATTTGTCTGAAGGTGTATTTAAACATTATATAGAAAATAATATTTTTTTCATTCACATTCGAGAAATTGAGACTTGAGTTCAGAGACTGCTCTTAAGTTTTATAATCTCAAAACATGTTCTTGGCCAGAGTATAAAAATCTACCCAGTTGTGTTGAAAACTCGCGAGATACTAGCAACTTCAACTCTTTCAGAGCAACAGCAAAATCAATTTTGTTGACAGTGTATACATCAATGAACATTTTGTATAGATCAGAACATGTATTATGTATACATATGTATTTTAACTGAGACCATTATATTTTATATATATTTAAAGATTTTATATAAGGGGTAAGTATATAAATAATATTAAATATCGGAATTTCTCACGGGGAGTTCAGTCCAAACAAATGAAAAATTAATACGTTACGAGATGGGGAGGATGAAGAGGAATATACAAAGTTATCCACGTACTCGAGAGACGTATTTTACTTTCTTTATGTTCACGATTTCAATTATTAAAAAATTGCTTCGCCACGGGCCTGTACAAAAGACAAATCCATGAAGTCGTCGGCAAGACACTGATAGAATTCATGAAATGTGATAGAGATATTAACTATTATTTAGAATCGACCGTGCTAAAAAATCCATAGCATTAGCCTTCAGCCATAAGGTAGACCAGACATCACTCTTCCAATCAGCTAGACTGTATGAGTAGTTTGGGCAACGCTTGATTCGTTTGTCAGGTATTTTGTGTGCAAACTACAAAACAAAAGTTTTATTCATTGAATGGATTTCTAGATACAGGACCCTTGTATATGATCGATAACAATGATAATTATTTTTAGAAGTGTGTCATTGGTTCCACTGGCATTTTCATCCGAATATGCTTGTCCGAATAATATTTCACTCGTAAACATTATCGCGAAAACTGGTGATAAATGGCGCTCCAGTCCATTTAACTGTCAAATATTGTGTACTTATTAATTACATCACAAAAATAGGTGTTATCACATATTTCTTTGTGTTTTAAATATTTCTACTGGAGTTTATTTTTCCAAGATTGAAAGGAATTTTAATTCCATGGAGAATTTGTAAGTAACGTAACAAATAAGAATTATACGCACGAAATATTTTTATACGAATTCACAACTTTGTACTTCTGTGTCATCAGCAATGACAATTATTTAACTTTTTGCTTAAATATATCGGCGAAATAAGTTTTGATATATTTTACTTTCAAATATATAGTTCAATATATTATTGTTAAGCAATGCTAACTTCGTTCAGGATTATTTCTAATCATGATGTGACGAGCGGGACGGTTTAAAATAACAACCTGTCAAAACTTGTGTTCAAAACAAATATTTCATTGGTCTGCGAGTCATTTGGAGCTCTTCGATAGTGAGCGAATAATGTCACTTTGTTTGCTTAACTGTAATTCATAAAAAACTACAATATATATGCTGATATTTTCTTTCATGTGGGTTTTAGCCTAACCATTCTTCTCAAGTGAGTCATTAAACAAGTGTATTTAGCCTTGATCCTGCCCTGTAGCCACCCAGCATCAAACGACATGGCTGACGAATTGTATACCAAGCGGATACCTGTTGTGTTCAAATCTCAGGACCGTGAGGATAGGTTAGTATCGGACACCATTTATTTATTTATTTTCAGTCTAAAATGCAGAACTCTTCCAATGACAAGCCATGAATTAGTGTCTAATAATTATTAGTAATATTTGCCTGACTGCTTACTTATATTCTGTCGGATAAACCTGAGAACACTATGGCATGACTCTGAAGAAAGGTGTTTAACCTGTTAATACATGTACATTCACAAATTTGAATTAGTTTCTAGCCTTACTTATTTGGCTTCCTGATTGGCAGATTTCATGAATGATTTTGAAGGGCCATCCTCTCAGCCTGAGCAGGATGGGGCCATATCAGAAAATATATTTTGTGGTCACAAACAGTCTAATTAGTTGGATTTGATTGCCTGGTGTTCTGTGTATTCACCATTGTTAGGTATTTGTAGAAATTAGTTCTGTTTGTCATGACGTCATGATGTACATGAATCATGATATCTGTAGTGTGGTATGACGTTAAAACATTACATGCTGAGTGGAATTAAAAAAAAACTTTTGAATCATATTTCATAGATTCATTGAGTAAAATATGCAAATACATATATATTTATCATATAAGATCTAGTTTAATATTTGATAAATTCATGGTTGGACATAGCTCGTGTATGTAAGATTATGGTGTCAATAATTTCAGTGATATTTCCCATTATTTGCAGACGTACATCAGTGTCTATCAAAATGGAGATGACTACTGTGACAACACCTACCACAAGAAAGGTATTCATGAATGTTATGTGTTATCAATTACTAAGACTGATACCAGTTACATCAGCCAGTTTGTTAATTAATACCTGGACAGTAAACTTTGACAGTAAAATTTCCTTTTAACCTTGAACATTTCAACAAAACAATTTTCTAATTGTTCCCATTGACATTGTTTTTTTTTCTTCATTGGAGTTTAACGTTGCACCAACAGCCAGGGTCATTTGGCGACTTTCCAGCTTTAACGGTGGAGGAAGACCCGAGGCTTACACCTTGGTAGAACCACCTACCTTCTGTAAGCTGTCTTCTCACGTGTGAAATTTGGTCCTAGGTGGGATTCAAACTCACAGCAGTGAGAGGCAAGTGATTACAAGTCAGAGACATTAAGGCATAACCACTTTACCACTGAGGGCCCTGAATCAATTTGATTTTTATAACATTATTGAAACTAACATATTGCGAACATTATTAACTTTTATTTTCATTACAGGAGCTAGTTGTCAGACTCACTGATGAGAAAGATTTATTTTTCTTGTACACATTAAGGCTAGGAGAAGAAGATTTCCAAAGGTACTGTATGCCAAAATTATCAATGTGAAACTCATCTGTTTTACACATGATTTTTGGTTTGACAATTCTGTAATGGCAAAATTAATGAGACATCAAGTTTTGAGTTGATCTGTGTTTAAATCTATGTTTTCTGTTTTCATATTGTCCATTTTTTACTGTTTTGAAACAAATGCAGACCTACAAATGTGTATCAAAATTGCAGATTTACAATTGGTAAATTCTGCAGTATATTTCACACAATTTGCAGGTTTTCATGAATAATTTTTTTCCAGTATGCTGTTTTAGGCTTGTCTTAAATGATCTGTTTGATATAAATACATATGTTTATATTATTATACAAGACCTTTCCTAAGAAAAATGCTGATTCTCTATGCTTCATTCAATATTAAGTTGTCTTGGATGATACTGTAGGGGTGTAGAAATGAGCCAGAAGCTGGAAAAATCAACCAGCTATTTGAGCATTTCTGTCGGCTACTATTTCCGAAACAATGGACACAATACCGCATTGAACCAGATTCTCCTTCTACATTTTACTTTTACCAGCTTACCAGCTACTTGACAACATTTCTACACCCCTGAAACTTGAATGCATACTTTTATCAAGACCTCGTCCTTGTGATTATGGGATCTTTGTTGTGCAATAATTTTTCAGTTATGATTGAATGTGTAACTGAACACACTTGTCTGCCGATGCTCATTGAATTATTGATTGATTGATCAAATAGATACCAATCCATAAAATTTACATTAATGTCTTAATCATATATTGCATACCTGATTACGAGTAATTTGCACTATGATCACAAAGGCTTATTTTGTTTCAGTTTGAAAATGCAGCAAGGTTTACTGGTGGACTTTGGAGCATTCCCGCAGAAATTTATTGATCTTCTTGAAATGTGTTTGAAGGAAGAACACAAAGATATACCAAAGTATGAGTTTGTTTATACTTGGGCATATTTCTATGAAAAGAAATGGCCCACTACTTGTCTATCACATTTGAATTCTTTATTAAAATTGAAGTGATCTATGTGATTGAATGGTTAAGGTCTCTGACTAATCACTCGTCTGTGGAAAGTCACCTATGACCCTGGCTGTTGATGCCATGTTAAATTCCAGTGAAAAAAAAATTGACCAAAATGTTGGGTTTTCCTCCATTTGTGGAGAAGTTGTCGGCTCCTCGTGCAGGGGTAAGTTAGTACTGGTTAGTATACAGTCCAGGAAAACTAGTTTGGTGAACCGGTCACCGTATATAACTGAAAAACTGTTGAAAAATGGCGTGAAACCCCATTGACAGTAAGACTTATAAAAAAAAAATCCAGTGAAAAAAACAAAAGTCAGTGAATGGTTGTATCAAAGGTGAATTGAGCATTCTCACCAGCTACTTTTTTCTACAGGGGCATTGCTCCTTTGCCTCCAACCCTCAGACCACCTTCTACTTTTAGTACCTTACCCAGCTACATGAAAACATTTCTACATCCATAGGTTCTATGAAGATGTATGGTTGAGGTCTTACTCCACTATCAAAGCTGGAAAAGTCACCAAGTAACCCTTGCTGTGTGTGCAATGTTTGATCCCAGATAAAAAAATATGTGATTGAAAGAAGATAATTGTAACAGATAAATTCTTGTGAATATTTCAGATTTGTGTTACATATAATGAGCCAAGGCAATTTTAGTGGTGACAGGTCTACAGCGACATTAAATATTGTTGAGACAAATCCATTTAAGCACTTGAATCATCTTTCACTAAAATTTGTTCCTGGCTCGGACGCTGACGTTAAGAAATATCTTGCTGATTGTCTGAAACAATTCAAGGTAATGATAAAAATATTTCATACAATACCAGATATTTAAATATTGAATACAACTTAGCCATTTCTTGTTGATTTATTGTTTGAACACAAAGCACTGTATGGGCTTGTTATTGACCTTTCTGTAAGACTGCACAGGGTTGACAAATCCTCCCATTGTTTAATCATTATGACTGGTAGAAACACTTATGAAATATATTGAAAACAAGCCATTGGCAGTAGAAGAATACTTCCAGTCAAAGTTTTGAGCATGAAGAAGAAATCATTGGAAACTACTACCAGTTAATGAAAATGTTAAAGAAAAGATTGTAGTTCTTAGTTTTTGCTGCAAGGTGTTAGATTTTCTTGCATTTGACAATTTTAATGTGACTTCAGTAATTTTTATGTGAGAAATCGCATAAATTGCACCCAAGAATGATCCCTGCGACCTATTATAAAAAAACCTTTGTCTTCATGTAAAAGTTGTGTTATAACTGTTCATTGTTTTTCATAGGAGACTAACAGTTTACTTCAGCAGAGATTAGAACACACAGATGCTGATCTTAATCACAGATTGAAAAATACACAGGAGGTAGTACATGTTTGTTACTTCTAAATTCATTATATCACACATTAAGCTGGATCATATCAAATTAAAGGTCAACTTTTTCCTGATTAATTATTCCTTGTTGCTTTTTATTTGAAGTCTGGTTATAACACTTACTACACATAAGTGCAGTCTACGTAATTCTCTGTTCCTGAAATCGGTCCGTTCCATTTTGAGGTAATAATTTTGGGCATTAGGGATGTAATACTTTAATATAGTCATCATTAAGTGTTTGTTTATATCTTTAAAATAAATTCAAATCAAGTATTTATTAACTGCTTACACAATTTTCAGTTTTTTACTCTATCTTTCAGTTGTTGAACTCAAAAACAATTGAGTTAGATAATTTAAAAGCAGAATGGACTGCAAAATTGAATGATCAGATGGCGAAACATAAACAAGAAATCGCTATAGAAAAGGAACGATCCTATCAGGTATAATGATGTTTTATTATTGTATTCCTTTTTAGTTGCATAACTCGATGTTAAAATGATCAGGGAGATTTCTAACATCATCAGGTTGACATAAAAAATGTTCAGTATCTTAACCAGTTCAGTGATATATATAAGTGCAGTGTTCTCACAGGCTGCTGACTCAAAGGGTCAGTTCAAACGACTAACGAGGCAGTCAAAAGTTCGAATTTTGATCTCTCTAAGTTGCAGGTTGGTTCACTATAAATTGCCCCTTAAAAATAACTTAGAATGCAGGAAATCGTGTTTTAAAATTTTCTGGGAGGGGAAAGGGGCATGCACCCACATCCCAGTAGAAAGCATGTTACTTTTCTATTTATACCTATTCAACAAATTTCTATTAAAAACACTGTTTGTGTAATATTATTAATAATGATGCTGCAGTGTTTGTCTGCTGAAGAAATGCACTATGTAACAGATGCTGTTTGAAGCAAGTTTTGGGTCTCATTTTTTACTGATGTTTAATGTCACACCAACATCCAGGGTCATTTGGTGTCCTCCAGCTTCAACAGTGTAGGGAGACCCCAGGCTTACACCTTGGTAGAACTACCAACCTTCTATGAGCTAGTTGGACAGCTTCCTCTCATGTGAAATTTGATCCTGAGTGGAATTTGAACTCACAGCTGTGAGGGTTTAGTGCTTACAAGACCATAACCACTCAGCCGCAAAGGCCTCTTTTTGGTCTCATGGTTAATGAATGTTGAACCATTTCAAATTATATGAGGTCTATTTTCACATATGCCACTGAAGAAATTTTAGGAATATCTCTTTTATGCAGTTATAAGCTAATCTTTTGTGAAAAAAGCTAATTTTAGTGTATTTTGAATCTGCGTGCTGTAAATTTCACCTGTCTGCTTATTTTCATGTACTTACGGACCTGTGTTATTTAGTGCCTGAATTACTATGTATGCTATATAACCTAAATATATAGTTAATAACATCATAAGTTGGAGATTTATCACATGTTAGATTATAATCATCAATCTTACCATTTGTCTTAGTATTGAAGAATAAATGTTTATATGTGTTGTGGAAATTCTCCGTAATAAACTACTGTTGCTATGGAAAAAGTCAATTTAACCTTTTTTACACTAGTAAGGTAATTTCTGAGGGACATAGCACAAGTTCAATGAACAATCTCTGGTAATTAGAGCATAAATCAACTCTCATTTGATCAGAGAGAGAAAGTGGGTCTTCATGGTCAAGTGGTTATGATCTCTGACTTGTAATCACTACTCCCTGGAAAGTCACCAAATGACCCTGGCTGTTGAGATGTTAAACTCCAGTGAAAAAAAAAAAAAAAAAAATCAGGGAGTAGTTGTAGCAGAAGTGTTTATCTTTGCTTACAAAACACTCCTTATGATCTCGGCAAATTTATGAATATTTCTGAGTATGAGAGCCCTGTATACATTTTATTTGTATGATTAAAGTGTTTGTAAGGCATAGAAATATATGTCTGTTTTTGGTTAAAACAGACCCTAATTTTTTCCCATGGCCCTAAACTTTTAATTAAGCTTAAGGGAAGGTACATCTATTTGTCTTCTTTTTTACCTTTCTGCTCAAAAATAATCTCAACAGCAGCATTCAACTGTCATAAAAAAAACAATAAAAAAAATTCCCAACCCACCAACCATAATTTTGACGAGCATGTAACTAGAAACAAACAATTTTTTACATCTAAATGAAGTCTGAGATCAAGTTATTTCACTTTATGCAGTTACAATCTACAAGTCAACAAAGACAGGAACAAGAAAGACGAGAGCAAGAACAGCTGCACAGTAAAATGGTCCAACAGTTGGAGAGTAGACTGTATGATCTTGAAACTGTTAATAAGGTATTCATTTTTACGTAGATTTGTATTATATCTGTACCATCCATATATAGAATAAAAGCAGTAGTATTGAACCTGTGATAGGAAAATTGTCTTCAGAATAATTAAAAACTTCTCAGTTTAACTAAAAAATCATCTTAAAATCTTAAATATTTTTATTTATATATTCATTATTATTTATATTTATTTATTTTTCTCATTTGTGATTTATTATTTGTTATTTTTTATGCTTTTATTCTATAATTACATTTATTCTATTTTATATTTCTTATAATTTCTTATTATTTTATTGATATTTATTATTTATATTTATACTTTTATTATATATTTTAGGATTTTTTTTGGGGGGGGAGCTCTATGATAAGCTGGTATGGGCAGTGTGATAAATTATATATTTTTCTCTGTTTATACATTTATGTGATTTTACATATTTTATTGTTTTAGGATTTAACAGAAAGACGATACAAAAATGAAGGAAACATTAGAGATTTGAAATCAAAATTGGCATCTTTAGAAGAAGAAAATGTACATATGAAACAAGATGTCCAAAATTTACGGAAACAGAACGCATCCTTAGGTAGGGGTCTTTATATAGGGTGTGCCACCTATATACAGTAATTACACTTGTATTAAATTTAGATTGTTTTATATTAAATTTTGTATTTGTTTATATTAACTACAGTCAAACCTATGTTTGCAGCCACTTCTGAATAGACCACCCTGTGAATGAAGGCCATTATTTGGAAAACTGTCACATAAAAACAAACAAACAAATAATTTTATCTAGCACTGCTAGGCACGAAGAATTAATGAAATGATATAATACTTTAGATTCAGATTATCATGAACAAGAGAAGATAATTAATCAGTTACGGATGAGAGTTGCAGTTCTTGAACAAGAAATAAAAGATAAGGAACAAGTATTATCCAAATCCTCAGACCTGTTGGGTGCTGAACAAGATAAAAAGGTAATTCATTAGGCCAGACAAAAAACAGCTGTGTTTGTGGTTACCAGACTGACCCTATGTTTGGGTACTTGCCCTAAAGTTTCTAACAGCGAAATAAATAAGTTGCTACTAATCATAGTATTGGTATAAAATGTTTGGGGTATTTTGTTATAGTGGACCAGTCATAATTTCCAACCACGATTATATAGAAATATATAGTGGAAAATTTGGTTCTTTAAGAAAGTGGTTGTAATATTGAGTTGGTTGTATTATCGGACCAGTCGTTTTGCGGAACTTTACTGTATCAAAAGTATCAAGTTTAGCCAATAGACTTGTAGAGCTTTCATTTGACCCTTAAAATGGCATTTTGACCCCTTAAATCAGTAAAAGAAAGCTTTTTACTCTTGAGAATTTGTACCAAAAGGTCAAATTTACAATAAAATTAGGAGGAAATTGTGTTTACTCTTCAAATTACCATCAGTCAGTGGTCATTTTTGACCCTAAACTTTTGATACCTAATGAAAACCCTGGGGACTTGTCTAAACAAGATACAATTATACTACATACATTATGTTCTGTTTCTATTAATGCTGGAAGATAACTATCATATTTTCATGTTCAAAGTAAGTAGGCTGTCTCTTGATTATGTTACTTATGTTTAATATTCTTAATGAAGTCTTTGATGATAGACAGTAAATCAGGTTTATATAAAAACTGAAAGTGTCCATTTTTTAGCCTTCTCGTCTGAAGTTCATTTACGTTATTTTAGAGACGATACGAGGATGATATTGATGGTCAGAAGAAAGAAATCAGTAAATTGAACAACAAAATGAAAGCAATGTCTGAAGAACTCATGAAAGGCAATGAAATTATTAAAAAATTACAGGGAGAGATTAAAAATTACCATGGAAAGGTTGGTTTATGCAATGTTACTTTAGAGTCTATTGCTTTGTTATATATTTTTTTCTAAAAGCTTTGGAATTGTACATTTTTATTTATATCAAATTTGAATTCTAGATTCTTGATTTATAACATCTTCTGTCCATTTTTTGTTGTGAATTTATGAACAATGTTTCATTATGTGCGTCAGATTATTAGTTTGAGGTGAGGTTGTCCATCATTAAACTGATTTCATTCAGTTAACCTCTGTTGATGAGCTTATTAATAAATGTGTAAATCATGAATTGTAGATAAAGTTACGGACGCAGATAGCTACGGAACAGGAGAAATTACTGAATGAGAAAGAACAAGAATTAGAGAGGACACGGCAAGAACTTGCTACAACCAAAGATGATTACAATCGTACATCAGAACAAGTAAGTTCTGATTTTCTCTTGGATACTGGTACTGATTTTCCTAATCAATGAAACACATACGTATGAAGATTTGTAATATAGCCTGATCACATCCTTCCCTTTAACCCTTTGCCAAATAATATCACATTTCCCTGCACCTGAAGCAGACAACTTTTGAAAACATTATGGTAAAAGGAGTTATTGCTTGTAATGAGTAATGGCTTCTTTTGCCAGATTCTTTCCCACTCTGACAAAGAGAAATAACCCAATTTTCTTAAATAAATTGATGTTTTGTATATTAGCTTTGAATTTGGAAGAGTTCAAAATATGCTTACGAGGCAAAGAGTTATTTGTAGGACTACAAATGCTTTGGTACTGGGTCAAGACGCTGTCAAAGCCTGTGATATTTGAGTGTCTTTGAATGAGTACATTTCATCAGTACATTATATCATATATTGGAAAATATGTGTCAAAATGCGTGTCAGTAATTCAATGTCAAAATGGATGTTAGAAATGTGTATCAAATTAAGGGGCAGAAATGTTGATCAAAATGTGTGTCAGTTATTTAGTGTCAAAATGCGTGTCAGAAATGTGTGTCAAATTATTGGTCAAAATGTCTGACAGAAATGTGTGTCGCAAACAGATGACACCCTGAATGTTTATTTCTAGAACAATCTCAAAATGTAGAAAGCCTTAATTTGTATGAACCCAACTTTCACTTAACAGGTCTGTAAAGGTTTATAAATATTTTTGTACCATAAATACATATACAGAATATATCACTATGACATCATAGATCTATAACCAGTATATTTTTTGCAGTTTTTGTTCATTTCCTTGACTAGAACGTAATTATATATACCATAATTATGGTCATTTGTATCATTCTAGATTTTGTTATTTCATTATCTGTGTCCTAAAAGTAACTAACTTATTAAATAAATTCCTGACATTAACATACATTGTTATTATTTATTTCCACAGAGCAAATCATTAAAAGAAAACTATGAGACAACTGTACAGAAACTGGAAGAATGCAGAGAACTGTTGAAAACAAATGAAAATGGTTTGTGCTTTTCTTATATGTTTGATATTTTAATATATTAGAGTCCATTCTCCCACAGGGTCTGGACTCAATATTTTAGATGTGGTAACATTGGTAAAATTGCTAAGTCTGTGCTTGGTGGTTTTTGTGTTAGTTAATTGTCTTTGAAACCATACAGTAATTGTAATTTTGTAATTTTCTGATATATTCAGTATTAGAATACATTAATGTTCATTGCCACACAGGGTCTAGATTCATACATTTTAGAAATTGCTGTTTATTAAAATTGTTAAGTATGTGCTCTGTGCTTTATTGTGTTGGTTAATTGTCTGAGAGCATTCAGTTCTGTATGTATATAAGTATTTCTTCAATCATGAACATTTTCTGCAACTCTGGTCGTGTGGTTAGTTGGTCGGACTTGTAATCTGGCAATCCAGGCTCAAATTCCGGTTGCGACAGGTCATACCTTTCTATGAAAATTTGACAAAGATGTCTATTTTCCTCCACATGTGGAGAAGTTGCTAACTCCATGTGGAAGGGTAAGTTAGTGCTGGTTAGGATACAGTCCAAGAAAATTGGTTTGGAAAAACTGTGAGACAGTTTCTGGGTTGGCTTGGTCATCAAATTTGAAGAGTTTTGCTGTGATTTCAAGTTCAACCGTACAGTTGAAAGTATGGGTCTTTACACAGTGATGGTCATAATCTTAATTTTTTTATTGTGTATACTTACAGTGATTCAATGGTTGAATAAACAGATCAACGAGACACAGTTACAACATCATAGAGTTGGTACATTTGAAATGCCAGGGTCTTCAAGTAACTTCAGACCCACGGGTGGAGGACTGGTGAGTTATCCAAGAAAAAAATAAACTACTGTGTGGTTTCCTGTATTAATTTATTAATTTTACAATTAATTTAATAGGCTAGATTTGTACAAATATGTTGTACTAATGACCAATTATTGTAGATGGCACATGTTTGCACTAGTTTGGAATTTTTTCATTTCTATTTAAATTTTGCTTACTTTTTAATATTTTCTTATAATATTGTTACAAAATGCCATGCACTTAAGTTTGTGACTATGATAAATGCCTGAGAAAAATCAGTGGACTATTTATGGAATATTCATTACAAGTATTACTTTTTTATCTGACACGACATTGTCTTTGTTTGTTTTGTTTCTTTGTCTGCAAAAGCTTTTGGTTACACGATATGTCTCAATGTTCTGTGTTTTTTAGTGTTAAATGTTTTATTTTCAGCATAATTACAGTACATCGAGTTATGGTTCAAGTCACGTATCTAATCAAGTGAATGGTGATAGAGGGGTAGGTGTCGGTATTCCAAGAACATATCCCAACCAATACAAGCAACCTCAGGTATGAATGAGTAAAAAATACATTTACAGTAAAACCTCAAATGGCGACCACCTCAAAATCACATCCACCTTGTTATAATGACTGCTTATTTTTGGACTGGCTTCCAATAACTCCCTTATAATTCAACTTGATGATGAGACCATCTCATTAATACGACCGATTTTTCAGGTTCCAGAGGTAGTCTCTTTATCAGGGTTTTACTGTGTATATATGTATTATTTGTGTGTACGTGTTTTGGACCAATTCAAAAGTATGTCAGTTATGTACTGTCAGGTAGTGATATATCCTTACCTTACCTTATACTATCACCTTACCAGTGTTCTTAGGTTTTGTACCAGTACTAACTGGGTTCTCCACAAGTAACTGCCAACTTCTCCGTATTGTAATGATGATATGAATGATGTCTAACTAATGGTGTCTTTGACCAAATTATCACAGAGAGTCTATGGATACAAATGCGTGAACTGAACCTCTGTAGAATTAGGTGATAATGCTTTGCATATTGAGCTAATTATTTGAGCCACATGAAAGAATAGTCTTGTTGTTTGTTACCTGATTATTTCATGTAAATGTCATTATTTTCTTTATAGAAAATAAATTGGCATTATTTTATTCTTGGTCAAAAGTTCTCTGCACCAGTACATAATTAATGATGTCTGAAACCATGTGGGGCTTCTTTTTGACAATTACAACATGTTTAAAGTTATTTATGTATTTTAATGTATTGTATATGGCAATTTTTATTTATGGATTTTAACAGGCAATTAGTAATATACTGTACTTAGTTATTTATAGTAATTTTTTGTCCATGTGGAATTACTGTAAAAAGAGTATTTTTATGATCTCACTTTTTTCATTTGATAGATATTTTTGACAAAGCATGCCATTGAAAGTGTCTAGTAATTGTTCATTTAATATAATCAAGATCATTATTCTATGCTAAAACTTGATATATTGTGGTCTTAGGGTTAATGTGTGGATTCTAAATAGAAATATTTTTCACGTCTTCGCCACCATTCAATTAGACACAATGCTGGTTGTAAGTATCCCTGGGGAGGGGGTTAATGTCGAGAAGTATTAATTTTAGCTGTTAGAGGTAGTTTCACAGTTGATGTATTTTTGATAAGTTATTATTTATTTGAAGGTACTGTATAATCCCGGTAATCCCAAAAAGAGTGGTTTGCCGTTGCCGACATCACTGCGTAATGGAGCGCCACCTATACCAGAGGAAATACGACCGACAAGTCGTCATAGTTCACCAGGATCTAATCACTCCAATCATTCAGCTGGGGATAAAGAGAAGTAAGAAATGTATACTTCAGAAAATAGGAATACATTCATAGCTTGACAAATCCACTCGTAATTACGAGTAGAAATTTACTCAGGATGAGTTGAAATTGCTGTAGAACTAGCTGAAATTCTCAGCTTATTGCCTTTCAGGACGAGTAGCCTGAATAAAAATTGTTGAGCCCTGATATTGGTTTTCTCATTAAAATACAACCTGCTTAACATCTTACTACATGTATATCTGTATAGTTATACATGTGGATATGTATACATGTACGTACATGATATTGACATAAGCAAGTTTATGAGCTCATTTAAAACATCACACCAACATTTTTTTATGAAAATTTTGTTTATGCCTTCTTGGGAACCAAAAATTGTGAAATTGGGATTGTAAGCATTTTATATACATTTGTAAGGACAGATGTGTTGTATGAATTACTCATTCTTAGGGTATGGTTGGTCTATTCTGTACAGTTGAACCTCACTAATCCGAACCTTTCCAATCTGGAATCTTCTCAAAACCGAATACGTCAGCATGTCCTGATTTTTTTATTACGTAGTTAATACTAAAAACTTTCAGAATCTGAAACCTTTGTATTTTGAAAAGCTCTCTAATTAGAACATTTTTATCTGCCCAAGCAAGCTTGGATTAGAAAAGCCCTTTTGTAGTACTACTGTCTATGGAACAGGTTTCCTGGTGTATTTGTACTACTGTAGGGATGAGTGCAAGAAAGGCTTATCTCTATTTAAATCTATGTTTTTATAAAGAATGGGATAGGCCCTTATTGCTCTGATCCTTTCAATGATTAATACGAGGTAAATTTCTTGTAGTACTATATTATACTTGACAAGCCTCATAATTTACCAATGAGATTGTTAACAAAAATTTCTCGTAGATTTGTTGAAAAAATAATGACTGGAGGCTACTCTTTAAATCATTTTATCTGATGATTTTACTGATATATGGTATGTATCACTTCTATTAAGATGTTGGCTTCTATGTGCTTTGCTTTTAGGGAAAGACTAATGTAAAAGTTATTTGAATAACATATCTACTGATAATTAAGCAAGAATTATTATATGTGTTACGCCACAAGTGTTATCATATCATCATGAATGATATAATATTATTTATTGTCTCTAATAATGATTGAAATTGATGTCAGACAAGTTTAGAATTATTGACTTTAGTCAAGTTGCTGTAATGAATCAATGAGTAAATCTTTGTGTGCTGTGTGCTTATAAAAAGCTTAATGTTAAGACTTTTGTGATAAGGCAAAAAATTGTCATTCTTGGGTTTCTTGCCAAAAAAATTGTGTAGTTAAGCCAAAAAACTTCTTTTCTAATTATTTTCTTAACACTCCTTTCATACTTTGAAGGTGCAATTCATCCACAAATATTTTCATACTCTGGATTTCACTATTAGAAACTTTTGGATCAGTGCCAAAAAATAGCGTCAGTCTAGTAACCATGCACCCAACTGGTTTTTTAATGGCCTTACATGGCTATTAAATGTACTTATTTGTATTTTCAGTGACCCACCTTTAGATCCAAGGTATTTGTCAAAGCGGGATGATGCAATAGCTATCAGAGGCGCGGCCTCGACTCGCAGTAGTTCTCCACCCGTGATTCATTCCAGTCTCGGAACTCACATAAACTCACGACTCAGTCAGCAACAAGTAGTTGTACCCAAGGCAATGCATTCACAGCCACCACCGCTCGCATCAGCATATTTTCCTGGACAGAAAGGATCCTGATGATGTAATCTTGTGAATTAGGGACCTTAAAAAATCTTACATTTGCCTGCTTTGCCTTCTTCGAGAATTCATGAAATACTTCAATGACATCAAATACTCAACTTGCTTACCACATAAGTTAGTATTTTACTATAATACAAGAGAACTTTGTCATAATTTCAATATGGCTGAACTTGCAGGAATGTCTGACCTGTCAGGATGTTTGCAATTTTAAAAAAAATAATACATAAAATTTTACCTCCTTCACTTTTTCAAAATTTTTCTTAAGAATTTTCTACATGCTGATTAACATACGCAGTACCCAGCGTATCTAAGGGTTATGGCAATTTTTTAATTCATTTCCAAATTGTTCAAGTCCCTCCGAGAATGTTACATATCACAGATGCCATTGTCTGATTTTAATATCGCGTAAATGACAATTTATTTGTCTGAGTTTGAAAACTATTTTTTTGTGTTAAAAAAGTTCAAGCCTGCTTAATCATAGGCATATAGTAATATAAATATATGGATTGTA
This sequence comes from Lutraria rhynchaena, assembly GCA_008271625.1. Lineage (NCBI taxonomy): Eukaryota > Metazoa > Mollusca > Bivalvia > Venerida > Mactridae > Lutraria > Lutraria rhynchaena. Next base: position 1,579,030 of record VIBL01000006.1, on the reverse strand, counting down.
TTTCATTCTTCTTATGAATTCGTTTTTGTTTCGTTCACTTTCTAGGATGTCCTGAGGATTTGTATGTTTTTTCCAAAATTGTTATGACCAAGTATATGTAATGCTTGTAATTTTTTAATTAAATTAATTAAATCTCATCCAGTATATTTAATGTGTTAGACCGGAAAAGAATAGTTGTGTTTCCATTTATCTGATTGACCCTATTTTTGGATGTCAACCCTAAGGTTTTTTACAGCAAAATAAAACAAAATTGCATCTAATACTAATAAAAGTAATAGTAGCATACAAAAATAGTTGGGGACATATCACACTTCAAAAGAATGAAAGAATTGCCTAAATAAAGACAATAGATAGAATGGTCTTGTGACTTACCTGCCCTGGTTTTTTTGTCAAGTTATTGGAAATGTGACTTTTTTGTCTGGCCTTATGTTTGAGAACGAGACTATATCCTGACATTTATGCATGTTAGTTTTTTTATGTCATTTGTTATGTATGTTTAGTCTAATCAAATTGTCGGTTATATAATTACATGTATACGTATTTGTATTTTTTTGTTAAAACAATAATAAAATGTATTAAGAACAACCAGATGTGTCTGTATTTATTTTCTCGAAATGATGTCTGCCTTCAAAGATTTATTTCGTTGAAAATTTCTAATTCATTTTTTGGGGGTAAACTCCATATTTTAGCCGTGTCATAAATTTCTGATACATTGTTGCAAATTTAATTAGTATTGAAATGAAATTATTCAACTTGATGGAAATCTTTTTTAATTGGTGTACATGGTACAGATGATTAGTTTCTTACAAACTATTCTACAATTCTATGACATGTAATCGCGGTTGTTCTGAATCTAACAGATAAAAGGTTGTTCATATCATCTAATTTACCAATAAATGACAAACAATAAGATGTTGCTCTGAAATAAATAAAAATAAACCCACAAATCTCTTGGAAACACAAAACATCTGACAAAATAGTTTCCTTAAAGCAAACAAATTAGCTAAGTTTCTTAGTGGTGTCTTGTGTATGTAAGTAAAGCTGTGTGCTAGTTAAATAGATTTATTTGCTCGATACAACAACAAAAAGTAATGTTGGCAATTATGTCTTGTTTTTCTTGTAAGTTTATGGAGGTAGACAGACAAATTATGATCATTTTAAAGCTACAGAGAACTAATTATGTTTCATTTATAGACCACAATCTGGTCGTTGTTTGATGGATTACCATCAAGAAACAAGTAAATAGTCTAAATGTCTTAGATCTAGTGTTACTATGGCAATACATCAATAATTGTAAAAAACTATTAGTGTGTGTGTATAATAGACTGTATTTATGGAGTTGTACAACATAATTGTCATCTGAGAACATAGTTGTAGCACTACACTGACATAGAAACGTTTTTTTTGTTTTTTACTTTTTATTAATTTTGAGATATTTTCAATTTCAAAGGCAATGTCTTCATATCTTAACTGTACTATGACAATAACTTACCCTAGAAACTTTAATTTATTTCACAACACATTTTAAAAAGTAAGACTTATGGCCATTGCTGAAAAGTAACATCAAAACTTGATTGTTCAAGGAAAATGCATGGCTATGAAGAAACTGTTGTCTACTGAAGAAAAACGGTATTTAATGATTAGACACAGCAGCACTTATGCACTGATAAGATGAAAAAAAAGGCTTCTGAGTTCCCGACCTATCATAATATTTCCCCCTGACCCTAGACTTTTTACCTTTCCACACGGAAATAATCCCTAAAGCGGCTTTCAAGAATAATAAAAAATCCCGACCTACCTACCCCAATTTTAATGAGCATGTAACCAGAAATAAAAATATTTTTTTCATACGCCTAAGTAACATCCCTGACTAAAAGCGAAACAAGACAACTTGTCCCGCAAGGTTTGACCTCTGCATCTTGAACTCTTTAACGCTCAAAACGTCTTACCTTACACCCAGCAGGAAACACTACATTAAGTGGTACAGATTCTGAAATTTTATTAAATATTTCAATGAGAAAAATACATACAATAATTATTACATAACAATGAAACTTCATGACAAGACGAGCTACACAAATACTCAAATTTGAAACTAAACACAAATCACAAATACTACATCAGAGATTTTTAAGAAAATAATAAATTGCTATGACTTACATATGGCTGTATATACAGCATGACTGAACTTAAATTATTATATATAATAAGCGGTTGGCTGTTTACAAATGTTAGTGTTTTCAATGTAGGTCTACTATTCCGAATTTTATTGAATCTTTACTACTAGTCCACATCAAAATGTTTTGTACTTGGAGATTATCAGTAAATAACACAATTTTTATAAAGACTAATTATATGTTACAGGAATGAACTTAATTGCCTTCCGAGCTCATTTTGGAAATTAAGAAATGGCAAAGCTCTGTTCTGGAATTTGTATTTCCAAATTCAAATGTACAGCCTGGTATCCGGTTCTTTGAGACAAAGCAGCAACTGTTTAAAATTTCTTGTGTTCAGTTTAATGAAAGTTAAGAGAGAAAGTGCAACTTAACAAAATTTAATGCTTTGTTGACAATGGAAATTCTCTGCTTATGAAAAGAATTTTCATGAATTTCAAAGAATGGCATTGATTAATAAAATACGAGACCTTGTTTGTTTGATTGATCACATGGTATTTAATTAAGAAAATTTCTGCTCCTGTTGAAAAATGGAAACATGTACAAAATGAAACACAGCACAAAAATGAGTAATAAAATCAAAACACTACATAAATATTTAATTTGTACAAATATTATAATCAAACATGCACAATTATGTATGTCATAAAAAATTTACCAACAAGTTCTGTACGGAATGTTTGCTTCACAACATCTGAGGACATCATCCACGCTACCATAGCAACAAAGTATGATATGGCATTATGAGAAGTAATTTTTTGAAGATTTGTCGCATGTATACATCAGCATTTTAATTGACAGCATCGGTAGATAGACGGTCACAACTAAATAATTTAACACTCAGTATTAATTACATCTTTCATTTCCCGCGGCTTAACTGGTTTGTGTGTATACGCCAATTTTTTTAACTAGTGTCATATCATTATATGCAGTTTTATTAAAATTGTCATACGTGTCAATAATCTTTGAATGGGAAAAATTAGAAGATTCTTTATGATTGTTGACATATTTGATGTAGTCTCATTAAAATTTTGTTAATTGATACATTGTTCATTTTTAACATAACAGGCGACATACTTAATTGCTCATTGTGGTGATGGTGACTATGTTAGCTAGGATGGTTGGAAAGTCATATTTAGATGCCTACCACTTGTCCTGGTACAGCAGTTAGGCAGCAATGAGTTGGATGGATAGTTTGTGCAAGCAGCACTCACGATTTATCGACGTGGTGACCCTTATTCGACAGGAAATATCGCCTTTAAATATCTGCCTTTAGTTTTAAATACCTGCAATACTTAGTTTTCCACAAATGGTAGGACAGTTTGGGTAAGTCTTCACGCTACCCACCACTTATAATGGCATATCGACCGTACTTCAGCAAGATGATTGGACGGTTTGCGGATAACCATTTCTAAGTGCTCTTGTCATTTAATGTATGGTGTGGGTGATCGCATTTTAGAAAGCTGATTGAACGGTATGCGCAACGTCGCAATCAAGCCCGTTATCTGCATTCTAAACGATACACGATTTCAAAAAAGATAAAGATGCGGAAGTCAGTGCAAATGACACCCGGAAGTTTGGCAGGTACATTGATGTGGTGGCCTCTATTTTGAGGACGTGAATCAAGCGTTACTGATGTTCGTTTGCACTTCTTACCATTGGTTCGTCGACTTTAACAGCGACATGCTTTAAATGTTTCCTTCGGAGCAAAGTATCACGTGACATTCCATCTTGTTTTCGAATCGTGTCATGTGACCTCACACGTTTAAGTAGATCGACACATGTGATGGGATCAGATCACGTGCACAGTGGTCTCCAAACTGGAGGCAGAGTTAAAGAGATCGCGCGTGACAGAGTTGATATATCGAATATAAAACTTTATCACTTTATTTTGTTTTTCGTTTGTATACTGTACAAAAATAACTTTACGTATCTCACAAAAATTATGCTTGGAACCCAGAAAGCATTTTCTCTTTGCTTGAGACACTCGTCTGGCGCATCAAAATAGACACTTCTTTACGAATCTTCAAGTTTTGACCCGTTAATACAATAATTATGACGGAAAGTCCGATACAAACAGATGCAAGAATCCACGTGCTTTTGTTGTTCACGTATGAATAATTGTCATCATTGTTCTTCATGAATTTGGAATTGTTTAATAAATCACTTCGTTGTTTTAATTCATCTATGTACATTTTAGGGACCTCCTCGTTCCAAAATTCTATTTTGTCGTGTCTTAGATCATTCATGAACGTTATTGTCGGCTCCTTGTTCAATGAGTATATTTTCGAGTATGTTTTATGCTTTGAGTCAAATCTTGGCAGTGTGATATCGTGTCGAGGTTCTAATGTTGCAATTCTGGAAACACAAAGTTAAATAAATGTAAAATTAAAGATAAAACAATATTTCCGGGGAATCCAAACAGTCTAAATGCTCTCGCACGATTGCTGGCTTGACAATGAATGTGTGCAAGATAACAAGAACAGCATTTATTACAGGGTAGTAATGAATTCAAAACAAAGATATGTTATTGCGTATATCTTACACCGATTCGGCAACTTCTCTTTTCAAATGTTGCCAAACAAAATCAGGGCGATCTCTCCCAAACTTGCTACATAGATTTATTAAACATAAACTTTTCGTAAAGTTGACCGGTACTTACCCATGTTTTATAAAGTTTGACCATAAACCTAACAGCAATTTCGCCATTTCTCTGTCAACATGATTATATCTAAAGTTTTTGTGACCAGTGAATGGACATCCGGACAAGTAAAACAACTCCGCTCCATGAATGACACCTATAATATATGTTATTGTTATTTTTTTCACTGAAGTTTAACGTCGAAGCAGCAGTCAGGATCATTTGGCGACTTCCCCGGTTTAACGGAGGAGTAAGACGCCAGCTTTCCATCTGGGTAGAACCACCGACCTTCCGTAAGCCAGCTGGACAGCTTATTTACGTGTGAAATTTGGTCCAGGGTGGGAGTGGTGAAGGATTACAAGTCAGAGATCATAACCACTCGACCAAGGAGGGCCGAAAATATGGTTTATACAGCAGTTAAGTCGAAATGCTGTTTTTTATAAAAATGTATATTGAATAATAACATTCTAGGATTGGTCACTTTCATTAAAAATATCTGTATTTATTTTATTTTACATTCGAACTCAAACAAAGTAAGAAATTAAACATGCATGTAGTGTGCAGTTAATATGGCATTTGAAAATGGAAAGACGCGAAATTTATTTATTTCATATATACTTTAACATGACCAGCAATTTACTAGACTCAAACAACACATTTTTTGGAAGTATTAAAAAACCTCTTTACACTGTCGGTACAACAACAACAATCAATGGAGTTCGCTTCATGTACAGTGCAATCTCTCCAGAGCGGCCCTCTCTTGAGCAACAACCTCCCTTCAACAACAGTATGATTTCCCACTGTACGATTTAACTATTAACTAACCTCTCTAGATCAACAACCTCTCAACAACCTCTCAACAACAACAACAACAACAACAACAGCAGCAGCAGCAGCAACAACAACAACAACAACATAATTTTGCTTCTCCCAAAGGATATTGCTTTGGAGAGGTTGCACTGTAGCTGTACGTCAGTGTCAGGAAAATCGAGATTGAATTTGGTTTCTGAGGATCATATGAAAACAAATAGTGAAAGAATGTTGTACTACAAGGAAAACAACTAATTAGATATAATTATGCTTCCTTTGAACAACGTTGATATTTGAGACTCCATTTGAAATAATAAACAGTAAGTATGTTGTTTATACGTACCTTCCCATTGGTCTAATTCTGACATATACTCGTAGTTATACAGATAAACTGTAACATTTCGTCTCGACAGACTGTCGGCAATCTGATGTGTTGGTGCTGTGATGAAATAATCCCCCACAATCTGTAAACAAGACGGACATCCTTTCAAAAATTTACACAAAACTGACTAAATGTGTGTGATTCATTTGGTCTGGGGTATGGAAGTGTTTTGGGTTCTGATGGTGATTTTGGGGTCTGGTGGTGTTTTGGGGTATGATGGTGATTTTAAAGTCTGATGTTGTTTTGGGGTATTATGGTGATTTTGGGGTCTGGTGGTGTTTTGGGGTATTATGGTGATTTTAAAGTCTGGTGTTGTTTTGGGGTATGATGGTGATTTTGGGTCTGGTGGTGTTTTGGGGGTATGATGTGATTTTGGGGTCTTGTGGTGTTTTGTGTGGGTAGGGGGCCCTTTGCTTATCTATATTAGAAAATAGCCGTTTGATTTTATGTTTTATCGTATGACAAATCAGTTACATGATTGTTCTTTTCTTAAAATATTTCGAAGCGCTTAACTGAGTAAAATGTACACTAAAAGGTTTGCTCGAAGTCTAAAAATCGTTCATCGCATTGTGTATGATTTAACAGGATATTTTATGATGCAAGGATGCACCGAGCGTTAGTGTAAACACTTCACCACTCGCTTAATTACACCCAGTTTCAAGTAATTAAGACGAAAATGGAATCAAAGCACGTTGGGGGAGCGCGACACTCAGTCTACTAGAATACCCTTAAGATCATATTTTGATTCTATTTTCCCCTTGATGCGCTAAGTTTTCTAAAATTTCATTTAGCAATTGTACGCTTAGCTGTTCTCTCTTTAGAAACAATTTAGAGGACACGAAAGGATGTTCAAATTTTACAGAACAAATATGAAGCTGACTTCAATATTTTGATAGCAAGGTGTTCCAAACATGTTAATGCAAATTGAGTAATTCACGAAATCATAATGCATGTAATGGTTTGATTGGAATCAAGCGCAATTTGGAATTTCTACTAACATTTCTCAAACTTGCACTTTGTCCATGCATGGTGTCTGCAATCTCAATATCTAATGGGCAATTAGTTAAGTAAAATAACTCGGTAATTAAAAGAGCCAGAAAATTCAGAACCATTATCGTTTCACACTAAGTAACACCAATTTAGATGGCACGAGATAGTAAACAACAACATATTAGTCCTGTAAAGTTCAGCCACTCTCAGTCTCAACAGGAGAGATAACGACGATTGACCCATATCGAGATTAGTAATTACATTCGCGCGATAAATATCGTCTGCTGCAATCATTTGAAACCTTGCTAAGTTTGAGTGCTCGTCGTTACCCCGAGGTTTCACGTCGATAATCTAGCATCAATCACATTTATCTTCATCCATTAGGATTAATTAGACTCGAGATAGCGTAAAATCACTATGAAATTACTACGAGACGCTGTCATCGGAACACCTCGTATTTTACCGTGACAGTTCTCATGGCGAGGGTCTCCAAGAAAATTTCTAAATCATTTGCGACTGTAACTGAGATTCAGCTCTTCATTGAAGTTAGTAAATATTACTAAGGTATTCGAACAAGACTTTTCATGAAATCAATGTATAAGTTTGACTTCGGTAGCTTTCATCTCTAATGTTGTTGGGTACACCCTATGTCTCTGTATGTATGCATGCACATATAAACGTTTAAAAAGTATAATTTACGCTATGATTCTGATGATTAATGTTTGAATACTGGTTCCTTTGAGGCGTTCGCTATGTTAATTTCAAGATCCCTTTTATGAAACACAAATGCAATTCAGTTGTTTGAATCACGACTACATTTCGATGGTTTCAAAGCTGATAAAGAATCCATTCTTTTTGAATTACAGGAGAGTAGATCTACGCTGAGAGATTCTGACTAGAACTTAAAAAGCTTTCATACTGCTGCACTCGTTTCATACTGCGTGAAAATGAAATGAAAAACTTGGAATTTAAAAGTTGTTTAATATTTAGTTTTGTATTTTACCTCAGAGAACACAGACTCTATCTCTTTTTCTGTAATATCTGATGATCTCAAAGGGACGTATTGTTCTAAAATTGAATCTGAAAAAAAGAAATAAAAACATAGCAGAACTGAAATATTCCTTTGTCTGGGTCCCCTGAAAACTGTCATTCATAATTCGCGTCCTAGTGACATCTTACAAAAACATGCAACACGGGAAAGATCAGGTGACAGACATATAAACGTTGATACTTTCATTTTTATTAACATTTCAAACGCTGCATTATCGTTGTAGCAACAGCTGCTCATACAAGTAAAGGTGTGGAACAGAGTAAAGATTACTTAGAAGACTGCGGTCCATAATTGGAATCAAATGAGGTAATCGTTATCAGCTGGCATTGTACGTAATTCCCGCAGATATAGGACCAATTGTTTGGAATCAAACGCCCTTCTTTTGTTGAACACCCCTCGTTGTAGTAAACGAACGTAGTAAGATCCTTATTCGTAGTAATTGTAAATTACTTAGACGGATGTAATGAGGAAATTGACTTAGATGACGCTTAATCGCACGATATGGAAAAGGCAAAAATCGCGACGTAATTGTCTGCTGGGAGATGTAGCAAAAACCTTCAGAGTTTAATGCCTGGAATTTCTTTACCGAAATAAGACTTTTTTTATATTTTCCAGCACAAACAAATCGGTGAGAAGGAAAGTGTCGGTTTCATGTCTTGTTCCTCTGGCTTTTTTTGTTAATTGTCGTCGTAATTATGTTTACATGGCGCGAAGCCGAAGGTAACATGGCAAAGTGCAGCTCAATTGAATTAATTGATATTATGCTGATGGTACGAATAGCGCACGCGAGAAATAAAAAGCCAACCGAATTTAATGATGATGAAGCCTTTTGAAACTAAGGTGCGCACCTAAGTAGTTTTGGTGCATGCGATTTTTATAGGCGTTACCTTACACAAGAATTTCGTTTCTAAATTTGTGATGAATCTTTGCTGTTAGTGTGTCATACGTTGGGTTTATCTACCCCCCATAGATCTTCGTTACAGAGCTTTCTATGGCGGTACCTTCGAGATACAGTGGAAACCCTCTACGCCGGTTCCTCCATAAACTGGTTCCCCATCTAACTAGTCCAAATGTTCTGGTCCCGATTTCATCACTATATAATTCAAAATCCCGTCTGACCTGGCATCCTCTCTGAACCAACTAAATGACCAGGTCCCCGGGTTTGACCGGTTTAGAGGGGTTAAACTCTGTAACGTATTTTTGCCCGTTCTATTTTTATTTGAAAATTTCGGCAAATGATTGCGTGGCTGTAGGAATGATTCTTGTAGATGGCATTGTTCTCGTAGACGTTGTTGTCCAATATACGTTTGAATCGTATTCCGGTTTGATTTTTTTGTGTTTACTTGCGGGGTTCTTTGTTTTGGTACGTGCCCGTACTATACAGTCCGTGTAAAAAGGTAAAATATTTTGCACGCGTCAACTCCTGTACATCAGTTTTTAGTTTCTATAGTAATGCAAAATTGATTGTCTTTCTGGGAAGATATAAATATGTGGTAATTCTTGTTTTTCTCTGCAAATACCAGAAAGTAGCTTAGTAAACGAATTGTGTAAAAAATTGTAAATGAGATATAAAGTTTGAAAGAATATCACTATCATTATATCATCAATCAGAACAGAAACGAACAGAAGTCCATACGCACTTAAGACTAACGCTTGAGTGATAAATAAAGTTACAAAGCCACCAAAAATGTTAAAGTAAATGAGATTATTCCATTCTTGAATGCGACCATTCTGTTCGAAAACCGATATAACGTTATTACGAGCTTCATTATCGTGAGCTCCGGACTTATCTCGAGGAGTTTTTAAAGTCCCATCAATTTTTGTTTTAGCTAGGTATGATTTTCAACCAACAAACATACACCTCGTTATGACGAGCACCACATTCATCTCGTGCAGTTAAGTCTGTTCCGATGACTCCTCGAGATATTGACGTTTTACAATTCTTACTGTCGCTCAAACACATGGGATGTAATGCACTGATATATATTTTTTATATTAAAAAGCGAACACTTTTATTCATTGCAACAACAAAGTAAAATGAAAACTAACCTTTATATCAAATTCATCGCTCTCATTAGATATTACGCGTTATGACAAGAAATTTAGGGACGACGCAATATTATCAGAACACACGACCTAAGATGTAAACCATGTGGCCAAATGAACTGACACTAGTTTCGTCTATGTGATGGTATGGATCGACTGAATATGGGAATAAATTAGTAAATTAATTAGTTATAATAATGAAGTTATTACGACAGAAGTCGGGCTTTTCACTTTTATGAGTTTCTCAATCGTCTGTTTAACCCTATGCCTCATGATGCCGCTTTTCCCTACATCTGAAACTGACGATTTTGAAAATATTGTGGCAAAAGAAGCCATTGCTTGTTATGAGTAATGGCTTCTTTTTTACCACAACGTTTTCCTCCCTGTCAGAGAGAAATTACCAAATTTTCTTAAATAAATTATATTAGCTTTGAATTTGGAAGAGTCCAAAATATACTTATGAGACAAAGGGTAAACATAATCGTAAGTAGATATTTCAAGAATAGATTCTGCAATAGCTTGAGTTTCAGAAAGTGAAAACTGGCCCAATAGCAAGACCGAAATGATACAGATGAAATAAATAATTCAAAACTCGACAGGACTATACATTGTCAAGGTTCTTCTGAAACATATTTAGCATCAATTTGCTAAAATAGCCATGGCTAACAGCTGTTCTTGCGAAATATAATCTCCAAAAACATCCATTGTAATTACATTGGATGCTAAAGCCACAATCGAGACATGGCGTTTCCGGCTCGCCTGCAGGCGGTAGGAACGAAAACATACTGACTGCATTAGTTGATTTTCTTGGGACTGTTTTTCGGCGAAGTTTTGGTGTTTATGAGTGAGAGGGCTAAAACGTATTTTTACGCAATGTCAAAGGAAAATGATTTTTGATCACCTTCCGAACACTTTTAAAGCTGAAAGGTCAATTTTATGAGTGTCTTTATTAAGAGCAAAATTAATGATCTTCGGGAAATGAATTGCGTAATAAATCAAATTTGACCATCTTACACCAACATTTTTTCCACACACACATGGAGCTTGTATACATAAACAACAAAGAAAAAATAGCTGAAACAAGTTAGGTAATACATGTAATTAAACTAAATAAATACCTGAGCGGTATGATGATAAAAGTCCCTAGTGTATTAGACCTGACACATACCTTTGACCCCTAGAATGTATAATGTAAGTTGAAAAAATAATTACCAACAATTCCCGGTATTTCTGGTAAATCTCCGCGAAAACAACTCATTAACGACAGCAACTTCCGGAATCCTGTCTTCCCGACACCAAATAATTTAATTAGCGGTATGGCTGTAATAAAAATCGTGATTTTTGATGCGTTATTATGACAATGTTGCTACAAAGCAATATAACAATATCTCTTCGTTAATTGAGAGTAAAGTCAGGCTATTCAGCATGCATGAAGAAACAGGAATCTGATTACATCGACTTTATACCAACAACTGTGTCATTTTGATACGCGATGTCACACACTCCAGTCTAATGAAGAAATTTTGTATAACCAGTGATCTAAGTAAACCACTTTTGTATCCGTTTACATTCATTAGATCTTTGATGAAGCAACAATTTGTATCAAAAGTGAGATTTTAAAAAATAGGTGAACAATCAATCATTTCCTGGACTCAATGTATAGATTGTGACATCATTATTTTTTCAGATTCAAAGCGACGGCAAATGTGTCTCACACATATTAGCTGTAATAACATTGAAAGCCTTTACTATTTTTAAAAAGTCATACCCAAACGTTATGGTCACTTTAATATATGTAATTTACTGTCTTTCAAACAAATCTGCTTGTATATATGCATCGTCATAAAAAAGAGTTTGGTTACTGGAATTTTGACGTCGCATCAACAGCCAGGGTCATTTGGCGACTTTCCAGCTTTAACAGTGGAGGAAGATCCTAAGCTTACATCAGGTGAAACCATCGACCTTCTGTAAGCCAACCAGGAAGCTTCCTCACATGTGAAATATGTCCCTGGGTTGGATTCGAACTCACAGTGGTGGTGGGGGGGGGTAGTGATTAAAAGTCAGAGACCATAACCACCCGACCACGGAAGTCCCTAGTTAGGTTACGATTAACAAATCTACAATCAACCGAAAGAGTTAACCTCGTGTTTAAATTTAACTATACGAACCTGCAATAAGTCCCTCGTCCTTTGTGGCTCCTGTCATGAATGTTGCTGCATTCAGTGGTTCTTTTTCTATCATATATTCGGGTGTATGTGGAAGAAAATAATCGTCCACCACTGGTCTGTATTTAGGGGTCAGAGAAGTTCCCCACTGAAACAAAACAAAAGGGTTCAAATCGAACGATACAAACTTAATAACCATCGAGACTAGGAATTAAGAGGAAACTGTGCGAGTTCGTACTTCGCTAGATTTTATTTGTAAGTCGTAAAATGAATTTCATCCCGTTTTCCGGCATCAATGTTATTGGCTTGTATTAATGTTTTGTTTCATGATCATTTTTCGATAACGTAATAAAATTGTTGTAACTTCAGCACAAAATGAGACGCAAAACCACGAGGCATTCTAATTAATAAGAACTTTAAAGTGGTTAACGCTCGGTCTCTGACCCATTTTCACAGCAATTAACAGTACTAGGAACTATCTCATTACAGCAATCAGCTGTCTCTTCGTTCAGTTTCTTGTTGTTTGTTTTTATGTGACATTGTCACAGGGTTTATAACGCCGTTTTTTTTCAACAATTTTCATGCGGCTGGTTCACCAAACCAGTTTTCATGGACTGTATACTTACCCTTCGACAAGGAGCCGGCAACCTCCGCACATATGGAGGAAAATTTAGACATTTTTGCCAAATTTTCATAGAAGGGTATGACCGGCCGCGATCGGGATTTGAATCCGGCCACAGTTTTTTAATACGATAGTTACATGACTAGTTTCGTAGAGGTTGTCTCTACCGGAGAGCTGTAAGTTCCACAAAACAATGAAAGAACATGGGATGAAAAGATGAAAGCAAATTGATAACTGTGTAAAGCAAAATACTAAACAGTCAAACCTGTGAACAAAGGCCACATTTGGGAATGACAAGATGTGGCCTTTATTGACAAATAACCTTTATTTGGAGATCAGTTAGTTCTAAATACTAATAATCAGTGACGGTTTTTCAAAGAATGACCTTTATCCACAGGATGGTCTAGTAAAACATAGACATAAAGACCACCTGGACAGTAAAACCCAGTTTTAATTTTGAGGTGGATTCCTTTTTTCGGGTTGCAGTACAAAGAAAATATTAAAAACTGGTCCGAAAAGTGGACACCTAACCATTCATCTTATTACTGTAGTGGTCGCTAAATCGACGGTTACTGTATTTCACATTTTACCTCAAATTCTTCCATAATCACGTTTTGTAAGGTGTCAGAATCTAGTTGTTGTAAACATGTTTTCACTTCTTGGGAGGAAGTATTGTAACAGTTTAGAGATGTAGTGAATATTTTGTGAACAAAACTTGGTTTGGTGTCGTATCGAGACACCGCCCACTGCCCGAGTGGAGAACCAGACTGTTGTATCACACGTTGGAATAAACCTGTAAATGAAAATATACGCTATCAGATGAATAAATAGTACAGTAAAACCTCAGATAGCGGCCACCTCAATATTACGACACCTTGTTATAATGACTACTTATTTTCGGACCGGTTTCCAATATCTCCTCTATAATTCAACTTGATGATGAAACTATTCATTATTACGACCATTTTTCGGGTTAATAATGTGGTCTCATTACAGAGGTTTTACTGAATTTTAAAAAGATGTTTTAGCAACCGGCTGCATCATTGTCTTAATATTCGTACATTATTATGTAATCAGAAATGGAAATAAATACACCGCATGAGGTTCGCTAAATTTTAAAAACTTCAATACAATGTTTTCATGTAAATTGAAAGGGATTAGTTAATTCGTATTCTTTTACAAAATAATGCGTTAAAATGCTTCAGATTGTACATAATTCTTGAAGTGTTCTTAAACAAACAAAAAATCATTGTTCCTACCTTTAGCCAGAGGAGACATTAACAACAGTCCCACACTGCAACCACCAGCACTGTGACCATCAATTGTCACCTTATTAGGGTCACCATTAAAGTGAGCGATATTCTCTTGTATCCATTTAAGGGCCGCAACCATGTCTAACATTCCGTAATTACCACGTAGCACGCGGTCTGTCGATGTTAAAAACCCTGAAAATGATATTTTATGTGATTTTTCAAGTATTTTGTTCCTTTTAAACGATTAGAGCGCTGAAATAATACAATGCGGTACACGAATATCAAAAGCTACTCTCCGTCGAGTTCCTGTTTATGATATGCGCGAGATAATGTAGGAACTGAAATACGCATTGTATTCTGGAACAGTTTTGTAATCTGAATATTTTTTATGAATTTGAATTTATTTTGGACTCGCATATTATATGGAAAGATTGTCAAATTTTAAAAAATGCAAATTATATGTATTTACCTAATGGACCCAGCCTGTAGTTGAATGTGACGACAACGATTCCGTGTGTGGCTAAAACGCTTCCGTCAAACATGGCACCCATTCCGTTCTGATACGAACCACCGTGAATGAAAATAAACACTGGCATTGACCTGTGAGCATGGGCTCCCTGTGAATTGAAATATAATTGCAGTTGGCAGTCTACGAACTTTCTACCTATCTCGTACGTGTGAAAAATGTGTAAAGATACATAAATGCGTTCTAAAACTGACGTGCTCATTAAATGTGCATTAGTCGATATCTTAATTTCTGGTATTTACATAAACGACAAATTAAGACTTTTTAACACATACGCGCGATTAAGGCATACAGAGATTTCACGTCATAATAAGTCACTTTAATAAATGTAGTATTACAGGAAGTCATTACATTTTGATAGTCGAGAACTAAAAGTGCAGTAAAACCTCTGAAAACCGGACTCTATGAAAACCGGAATTCTCTGACAATCGGATGATTTTTCAAGTCCCATTTATTTCTCTTCTATAATCTATAGTTCTCTGAAAACCGGATTTCTCCGAAAACCGGACATTTGATCCAGTCTGGAAAGGGTCCGGTTTTCAAGGAGATTACAGTACTGTTCAGAACAGAATATAATTGATATTACCGGGTCGGCAGCGATGTCGGTAAAATTGAAGATAATCACTAGGAAACTAAGATGTATGTCATTTATCATTCATAGTATTTTATAGTATATATTTTAGTAATCGGCTTTATGTAATTGAAGATAATCACTAGGAAACTAAGATGTATGTCATTTATCATTGATAGTATTTTATAGTATATATTTTAGTTATCGGCTTTATGTAATGTGAAAACGTAAAACATGCTTTATAGTCTTGTCATCTCGTTAATGTGTTATGAATTATTTCATACCATCCGATGAAAAACACATAAATAATCTTTTTAAAATCATGAAACTAATTTATACAGTTCAAGCAACTCTCAGACCTTGCTGTAATGATAGAAAACAAACAATTTGACGGTAAGTTTTGGGAAAAGAAACATTTTGTTCGAACTAGGGAAGTAAAAAATGAATAAAGACAACAAAATTGTATAGAACGCAATTCGAATTCGTCTAACCACAAAACAGAAGTGAACATTGCGGTTGAATTAATTCATGCTCTTTTACCTAAATAACTGGAGCTGTTTTCATAGAAATATCTTACGCTAACACAAAATCTTGCTAATGGTGTACACTTCCGACAATTACCCTTTTATAGCTGACAATATATCTCCGTAACTATCAATAGGGCAAAAACCCTTTTCATTTATAGAAAAGAGGTGGGATTTTTTTAAAAATTTAAAACGCTTAGCAAGGACACGTCTATAAAACGATTCCCGGATACAATCTAACAAGCATATTGGAAAGAACTTATGACTATTGACTTACTCTCGGTACGTATACATTTAAATAAAGACAATCTTCGCTGGTTCTGTTAAAACCAGGCACGTGGTATTCGATATAAGCAACGCCCTCTGCTGGCTGTGGACACGCTGGTGGTAATACAGTAGTATTCTTTATGACGTCGCCCCATGGTTGAGGAGGAACTGGGTCCTGAAATAAACAAGAAAACATTTTTTTTACAGTAAAATCCCGATAATGAGACCACCTGTAGAATCCGAAAAATCGGTCGTAATGATGATTTGGTCTAAGTATCTAAGCTAATTGTAAGGGAGTTATTTAAAGCCAGTCCGACAATATATGGCCGTTATAACAAGGCGGTCATAATACTGGGTTGGTCGCTATTTGAGGTTTCAGCGAGTATAAACTGAATAGATTCCACCTCTGGAAACGTCCACTTTTTGGTCCTTCCAAATTCCTTATTAGTATGTTGAACAATTTTGTGCAAAATTTATAACGAATACAAAATTGTTATACTACATCATTGTCTGGGTCACCACTCGTAGCATGGTCTGATTACCGACATTGCTTTCCAGACTTCGACATAACTAATTGTGCGAGGAAAAAAGGCCAATGTTTGGTTCAAGTTAAGATGAAAGAATATAATTTATGTGCCTGCCAGTTCAACATTAGCAGTTATGTCATTAACTTTGAATTTATCAACGAAATATTAATGATATCGTACTAATGTGTACATATCAGTTACTCGTTTGTACTATAACATTTTTTTCAAACGCTTAATTTTACCATTGCGTGTGGTTGTAGATTATTCAGTTTTATCTTTTCATTGATATGTTGAAAACAGCGGAACATTGTAAAGGTTCATAGTACTGTTATAAATGAGCCGAGAATATGTAATCAAGTATTTCATTTTTTTAAATCATGGGTATATCAGGAGTTTATTTTAAAATTTCTGTTTGTTAGAATAAAAACGCTACGGTGGAGCACAGTTATAGTGAATTCGCGGGGGCTAGAACCATTGCAATGCCTCACATTATATCTTGATAAATGAGGGCTTTGACTGGGGAAATGATCACTTCAATGTATCTAATTCTTCACATTGTTCGAGTTCACAAGATCCCTTTTTATTGTAATTATCTAATGCGTATACGCATGGAAATTCTTTCCGCTCTGTCCGGAACTTCTTGTTTTTTTTTCAAGTACGCGGCGGTTTACTGTACATGGAGCCGGCAACTTCTCCACATATGGAGGAAAATTGACTTTTTTGTCAAATTTTCGTGGAAGGGTATGACCTGCTTGTATCATGCACGTGCAAAAAGTCATTATAGACCATTCATCAAAGATTGACATGCTTTACAGCAAACAATATCAATTGAACTATTACATAATCCATGTGGTTAACCATAAATGTTCATTGAATTGGCTATCACTTACAATTCAGATACATCGATTTTGATGATTGATTCAAATCCGAGTAACAATTATTTTAATGTTTCGTTTATTTACAGAAAAAAACCAGTTCCGCTATTCAAAGAGGCGAAAAAATATCTACCACGTCAGTAACCATAATTAAGAAATGTTTCGCAGCTCTATACAGTAAAACCTCACCTTTCGGACATCCCACATAAACGGACACCCCAGGTATTAGGGACAGTTTTTGAAAGAACAGACACGTCCTTCAACTGACAATTAAGCTCCCCGCTATTAAGGACTTTTACAACAGAACCACATCTGTCCGTAATAGAGGAGTTTTACTGTACTTTCAAATTCATTATAATTATAATACATCAACAAAATTGGCATTCATGAATGATACTTAATCGACAAAATGTCTTTTTGTCAGCTTTCACGAAAAAGAATATTTAATGTCAGCATGGAGCCGTGTCGCTCTGATAGAACGTGGTCCTTTTAAAGTTCTGTCAACTAAATACAGAGAATGGTTCGGTGGTGAACGAACTATGCAAATCACGACCGTTGATTTTTTTCATTCATTCAATGGTTTATTTTTCGTGACTTTGGCAGTTATAATTAAAATGTCTAATTTCCAATTAACTGGGTAAATATACACACTATAACTGTATTTGATAAATAAATATATTCAAATACACAGTTTAAGAATTTTATTCAAAATATTTCCTTGCTGATAATTAATAGCGAAACTTAAAAAAATCTAAAATTAGAAGTCAATTAAAAATGAAAACTTAATTTACGACTATATATCATAAAGGTAAACAAATACACATCGAGTGTTAAAAACTTCTAACGAATAATTACGACGTTTTAAGTCAAAATCAGGACATTATTAAGTTGAAAAAGCCCTTTCATAAAGTGGCAGTCGTTTGATTTCACGTATATTTAGTATTTGAAGAAGCAAAATAAAAAACGGATGTTTGAACAATCAAGTGGAACTAAGTCCGTTTTCAACAAACCTATTGCACTGAATGCTTTCACTAAGGCCAAATACACCAAATTTCGAAGCAAACAAACAATCGTGCAAAATCTGTCGAAATTTAGATTGATTCAGATTCTTTGCATATTAATCGAATTTTCCCCGACCCCGAACGCCAGTCAAAGCGGGATGCTGACCCCCGCCACCTGCACATCAAACTACCGTGTGTGACAACTCATCACTTTTCTAGATAAATATTTTCAATAGCTGTGATCGCAGCATGGTGTTTTATATAAAATGCCTTTACTCTCAGCGTTGAATTTTCAGTTTCGCCAGCAGCAGTCAGTATCAGTGAGTTTTTTCTCATGTTATCTGTATCATCTAAATCATCAACTGATTATTTATACATCTTGTACGACATGGAAATCTCACCATGATATTAGGTACCCGGGATGAAGAAACTGCTATAATACAAAAAATCTCCCATCAGAATACGGTAATCAATTTACCCGAAGTTGTTAAAATTCCGGTGTCTTTAATCACCGTGTTTCGACGAACGACTTGCAATGTAAGCGTATAAAATAGAGACATACCTTTACGTTTTATCAGTTTATCACCACAATGTTGTATTTAATAAAATATTTTACATTAACGAATTCGCCAGGTGGACAAACAATTGACTTTTAAATCCTTGATTCAATAAGTGGATACTTTATTATTCGTAAAAGCACATCACCATATAATCACATATTTACAACAATAAAATAAATAAAAGGCCTCTGTGATTATGGTATCTGACTTGTAATTGTGACCCTCATAGCTGTTAGTTCGAAATGTTAAAAATTTCACATGTGAGGAAGCTGTCCAGCTAGCTTACAAAAGGTCAGTGGTTCAACAGGAAGGCAGAGACATGTCCCTGAGATCTTGTATAGGATTTATCAGAATACTTAATGATGACGTGTGTGTCACAATCCATATACACGTATGATAAAGTTACATTAAATATATCCTTCTGTATTCATGTTTATTTTAGCATTTCCGATATGTAAAAAATAATAAAATAAAAAACCTACCGACCCATATTTCTTTGGGCATATAACTGGAAACAAATCTTCCATTTTTAGGCCTAATCAGTTTTTCTGGACTGTATACTAACCAGTACTAACTGAAATTTCCACAAGGAGCCAGGAATTTCACATACGGAGGAAATTTTTGTCAAATTTTCATCCAAGGGTATGCCCTGCCGCGACCAGGATTTGAACCCGGATAACCGGGTTACAAGTCCAGCGTACTAACCACCAGACCACGGTCGCAGCCTCGACTAAAAAATAAAAACGGTGTGATACTAACGGCACGTTTAGCATCCCTGTATTAAGTGGCCAGGACGTGTTAGAATGATGACTAATGACAGGATAGATTTTTTAAAATAACAAAATTCCTACTGAACACTGGGCGCTGTACCCTACATTATATATTTGTTTATATTTTAGTTTTCTTGTCAAACAAATACATCGTACGGTATGTTATTAAATGTTATACTGAGAAATTGTTTGTTTTTTCAGATTCTTCGTTGAAGGAATTGTATATAAAATAAGACGTGTTTGTTATTCTAAATTCAACGAAAGTGAATGAAAGATTAAAGCAAAGTAAATAATTAAATAAACTGCCAAAACAAATACACCTTAGGGAGATTAGTGCAAACGAGATCGTTGAAGTTTGTAGTCAGTATATGTCACTTTTCATCCATATGTGGAGAAGTTGCCGGCTCCTTGTGGAAGGGTAAGTTAGTACTGGTTAGAATACAGTCCAGGAAAACCGGTTAGGTGAACCAGCCGACGTATATAACTGAACAATTGTTGGAAATAACGCCGTTAAGCCCAGTGAAAAATGTCACTTTAAGGGAAGAAACACGCCTGAAAACGGGATAAGGATGAAGAGAGGGAAGGAACAAGGATAGTTCAGAATTTAGCAAAATAGCAAAGATCGTTTGTGGAAATTCAACATTCAACAGGTTGTCCTATACAGAAATTGGATCAGGAGAATATATATATATTATCATATATAGCCAAAAGGCTATCATTGTGAAAGACAAAATATGGCCTTTATAGGCAGGTGGCCTTTATTCAGAGGCCAGTCTGTTCTAAGTAATCAGTGACGGTGTTTCAAAGAGTGTCCTTTATTCACAGGGTGGTCTTTATTCGGAGGTGACCGCAAATACCGGTTTGACTGTACGTTATATATGAAGCATATTTTGAACACGACTTCTAAAGATTTTGTCACATGTTTATGAAAAATATCGTCTCGTTTTGTCAAAGATGCCTTAAAACAGAAAACTATGTAACAATTTAAACATTCAAATATCATTCATAATTGACATAGGTGCCGTTTTTCACGTAGTAAACATTTTTTTAGTGATAAAAATCAGATAACATTAAATGCTGAATCACCTTTTATTACATACCTTTATATTTTTGGATGAATAAAAATTGTCGAGTAATTGTACAGATTTTAAATCAAGTCGTTTATGAATTGGGTAGTGGATATGGTGGTTATGCTCTATTGTTAAATTGTAAAACGAATGAGTTGATAAACTTAAAGAAACTCACTTGTTACCGAACACAGTCAAACCCGAATAAAAACCACCCTGTTAATAAAGGCCATTCTTTGAAACACCGTCACTAATTATTTCGGACAAACTGACCTCCATTTAAAGACCACCTGTCAGTGAAGGCCACATTTCATCTTTCCAAAGGGTGGCTTTTGTTCAGAGGTTTGACTGTATTATGAATACAAAAGTTGTCATTACAGGAATAGACATCATTTTATTAAGATATCTCCCATATATTAATTTTAGACCCCCTGGAATAAATAAAAGTAATAAAAATTAAAAGATATTTGGGAATACAAACTTTTAATTTCTGAATTTAATTTCAGTACTTAGGAATAACACTCTTTCCCATAAAGACACCATCACAATTTTGTTTGATTTCAGCCAGTGGTCCAGTGGTTAGTACGCTGGACTTGTAATCCGGCGATCCGGGTTCAAATCCCAGTCGCGGCAGGTCATACCCTCAATGAAAATTTGACAAAATGTCGAGTTTCCTCCATTTGTGGAGAAGTTTCCGATTCCTTGTGGAAGGGTAAGTTAGTACTGGTTAGTATACAGTCCAGGAAAACTGGTTAGGTGAGCCGGTCGCCGTATATAACTGAAAAAATGTTGAAAAAATAAAGAAGTAAAAATTTCTTACTCTGACAAATATAATACCTTAATAGCTGATTACAAAATTAATATTTTTATCATAATTACTGCCTTTCGGTCATAATTGGTATTTTATCAAGGATAAAAAACATTTCAGTCATTTTCATATTCTACACAGCCCTGTGACAATTATTTAAATTCTAGTCAATATTTCGTTGTCAGTTTATTCCTGTTAAAAGTTGCTAAATACGGTAACTTAACGAACGAGTGTGTCTGATGATGTTTCGTGACTTATGACATTAGTTTTCATTTGTGACGGTATACAGTAAAACCTCGATATTGAGACCACCTTCGGGACCGGCAAAATCGGTCGTAACAATGAGGTGGTCTCATTATCAGGTTGAATTATTGGTGGAGTTATTGAAAGCCGGTCCGAAAATAAATGATCGTTATAACAAGTAATGTGAGGTTTTACTGTACTATATAACGAATTCCGTCGTTTACTTCAATATCTGATGGCTTCAGCAATACAGCGACACCTACCGGTATATCACTGACTGAACCGAATAACATAAACATACGGGTACTTAAGCACTTACATTGATTGGTTAATTTGCATTGATTCCAAGAAACCTGATACAGCTTATCACTAATTACGCCGGGTACCTGTCGTGTATAACAATCAGAGATGGATGGATTCCTTGTGGCATTCAAGTGCTGTTGTCAATATACACATATCTCTTCGATCCGCTTGGCGGTCATAAAGAACAATACGATAATAATTTTACTTTTTGTTCTGGACCTCTACATAATAAAACTTTTTAATTACAGTGCAACTCTCCAGAGGGGCCCTCTCTTGAGCAACAACCCCTTCATCAGCAGCATGATTTTCCCCCACTGTACGATTCAATTATTAACTTAACCACTCTAGAGCAACAACCTCTCAACAACAATACAATTTTGTTTCTACCAAAGGGTATTGCTTTGGAGAGGTGCATTGTATATGAAAAATAAAATTTTCACGTCTGGTTAATTCGGTTAAGATAAATTAATTCTAAAACAACTACTAGTATCAACCTCGGTCATTTTACTTAAATGGAACATATAGTTTATAAATTTCGTTTTTTTTTTTTTTCGTTTTTTGTTGGGTTTTTAGTCATACCAACAGTATGGGTCATTCTAAGACCTTACCATCTTTCAATTGCGGAGAAAGACACCAAGCATACACCTGGTTAGAACCACAGACATTCTGCAAGCTTAATAGTACTTTATGACATCATTTACAACATCAAAATTATTGTTTTGGTCATTGTCATAACATTATCATTGTCATAACATTATCATTGTCATCATCTCCAAGAGTGTTATTGCCATCATTACCAAAGCCATAAACGTTATCATAATCATAAAAAACAACACTTTCACAAATGTCACCATCAACATCATCATTTTCATGGTTATAACATACATTAGTAACATCGTCATCATCACTATGAACATCATCACCATGTGTCTAATCACGATGTACTGTTGGCAGAGAAGCGTTTAATTGATTGATAATCTTATCTAAATTTTGATCGCTAACATGCTCTATATTTTATCAAAGCCAGTTGGAATAAAGCGCTTGTTCGACACTTGATGACATCATAATCCCTGCACTACTTCCTGTTTCCGGAAGTTCTTATAAAGAATGTTATTATATAATATACTCGAATTAGATCAATCGGCTACAATCGAGATAAGTCGGTACACACAGAACGTGACAGTCAGCAATGTTCTTTTACCAAAAGTGCACCAAGTGCTGGAATAACTAGTGGCGGGGGGGTCGTTAGATCAAGGACAAATAAAATAAGTCTTTCTAGTATGAAGCTTCAATTACTGCATGTATGCGTGTAGGTGCATTCCAATTGCAAAAAGTCAATGTTTGAACTACAGCCAAACCTGTGAACAAACGCCACCCTTGGGAAAGACAAATTCGGTGGTCAGTTTATTGTAAATAATCCAAAACGGTATTTTTCCAAATACTGGCCTATATTCACTGGATGGCCTTCATTCGGAGGTGATAGCAAACAACAGGTTTGACTGCATCATACAATATGACCCGAAATAAGAATTCGTTGACAAATGATTCAGCTACTAAAATAAACAGTAGATACAACTATATTATATTATCCGTATTATAGATACTTGAGTAGTAGAACTGAGTGTAAACATATCGTTCAGACTAAATTATGACACCATCCTTTTATCTGTAAATCTTGAAGCATTAAATAAACGGTACGAACATGAGCTAGTCATTCACTTGGATTTGTTGTGCTTATAACACGATAATAGTAAATTATAGTCGAACCTGTGTTCGCGGTCACCTCCGAATAAAGACCGCCCTGTGAATAAAGGCCATTCTTTGAATAACCGTCACTGATTATTTAGAATAAACTGACCTCCGAAAAGGCCATCTGTCAATAAAGGCCACATTTTGTCTTTCCTAAGGGTGACCTTTGTTCACATGTTTGACTGTATGTTACAGACTCCGAATGTTTATGCAGGTGCAGGCTACCGGGGGGGGGCTCCCTATGTTTTTGATGGCCATTTATCATGTCGACTGTCCAGCGTTTGAGTTACTTTTACTGGCGTCTAGTTCCTGCCAAAGCTATCAGGTGTTGAGAGATGAGTGTCTCCCATATTTAGAAATGAAACTTTGAATTCGGCATTTTGGTTGGTCGAACTGCCCCTAGAAAATATCAATGATATGCAAGTGCAGAATTTGCCGCCTTGCGAGGGCGCAGTCTTAATTCAGAATTCGGAAGGTTAAGTACGATTTCAATCTCACCATGTATTTGGGAACAGATAGCATTGTTCAGTAAGTTTATTTTTTGTTTTATTCGCCTTCGCCAGGATTGTTTTTCCGTAAATAATTCATTTTAAACGAATTTCATTTTTATTTGTTAAAGATAACACATCCGTATTTCAACTAAAGAAATGAACTTGTTACATGATTACTGATAATTGCAGGATTCCCAAATTTCTTCATTGAATATGTTTTTATCGTTTAACATGTTGAACATTGTATGTATGTATGAATTTGTATGTTATGTGCATTAGTTTGTAATTTTTATGTTTTACTGAAAGTGTAAATGTTTAACTTTCAAATAACCGCTACGCTACGCTACAATTGTAATTGTGAATAAAAAGTGGAAGTAGTAGCGCGTGTATTGTATCTTTTCTCGTTTTGTCCAATATACTCAGTGAAGCTGCTCACTACAGCCGTGCAGTAGTGCTAGTTTACTGAAGATCAGTTCGATCCTCACACCACAACACGCCCGTTATCCCGCGTGTGTTAGAGTAGCTATTGTGTCACAGTTATTCTACAGTTATTGAACAATTATATATAACAGTTATTGAACAGTTGTATATACATTGTCACACTGTACCTATTAAATGGCAGTGTTCTAACTTCACAGTATTATTGATGATGACATGACTTGATGCGTACAAGAGATGACATGGGGATGACACTGTTTTGTGTTACTTATAGTATGATATATAGAAAAATTCACTGGTACATGAACAAAATACGTGGTGTTATAGAACTTATGTAAACCTTGTGTAATTGATGAATTATGAAATACTTATGTTAGGGAACATGAGGATGATATAAATGAAATGTACCCTAATACCAAGGATGAGTTTAGAGGGATTCCACTGTAGTATACATTCACGTAAAAATGCTCAACACTTCGGTGACCCGACAATGGATTACATCTCCCAAAAACACTTCATGATATCTTTTTTGGTTTTTAATACAGCTATCGACTTCACTGTGGTAAAATGCCTAATCTCCACAAAGAGCAGCCATTACCACAAGTTTATGTCTGTGAGAGTATGGTACTTCTAGTTCTTTGATTACAGATAATTCAATTTCACGAACTTCTATATATACAACAATTGCACCATGCCATAGATATCTCCGTCAGGTCGTATATCAAGTTTATACAATCTGAACAAGGTTATTAAGTTTCGAGTGGTTATCGATAAAGACAAAGAGAATCCGCACACTGGTAATGATTATATAGCTATTACAATTCGGTATATCAGAATTCCTGCTCTTTAAAACTATTTAATACAAGATACGGTAAGGTCTATCTAAAATCTTCGTCATTTTCTTCAATTACAATGATTAGCTTCGCTCCTGGTTCAGATATAGACTTTTTGGCGCTAAAACACTATCTACACGACTCCCACATTCCTATAAAAAGTTTTGTTTCATCAACGTTTTCAAAGAACAAAAAACTTTGGGATCATATTTTATTGATATAACAAAAATAGATCGATTGTTAAAAGAAACAGAAGCTTTTATGCTATTAAAATACCAAAGAGCGTTCGACAAGTATTTGAACTTCGGAATTTTACGAAGTAAAATAAAATATTTAAAATAAAATGTGGACTTCGTCATTCAACCCTTACAGTTGAAGAACTTTTTCTCTCTCTGTTTCGTAACAATTATAAGGGTAAAGATGAGTTTCGGTAAATTAACAAAAAAGATCTATTCTAACAGATTTTGCAAAATTTTACCTATTCCAGGAAATATAACAAAATAACTGGGACCAGTCTTACAGACATATCTAAGGTGGCAATGTTTAAACTTGAAACTCTTGTACCCCTTGTTAGTAAATACATTGCACCTATTGTATATAAATAGTATTTCATCCTATTGATTATAGTGTGGATTTGTCTGAAATGTTATACTACACACACACGTATTAGCAAGTTTTTTTTTAAGTTTACAAACCGCTATCTTAGCCGAGATATATGTCTTAAATTGGTCCCCGTTTCATGTTGCAGTGCATCAAAGTTCAGCCAGAGTCAACGGGAACCAGTTTATATATATGTCTATGGCACAGGCCCTGAAGACGAGCAATTCTTCAAAGGATTCTAATTTTTCTATTGAAAGTCTTAAACTATAGACATGTTACTTTGAGAATTCTTCTTAAACCTGGGACAGAGGTTATAAATTTGACTCGAAAACAGTCTCCGAGCTCAAAATTCAATCAAATTTTCAAAGCATTTTGTTGAAAGAAGAAAATAATTAGCTGTTTGATGTTTATGTATAAAATCATATCAAATGTGTCGATGGGATAATTAATGATAATTGTTGTATCGTAATTAAGTTTGAAACATTACAAGACAAAATAAGAAATTGAAGCTTGGAGACCGATCTAATATCTAATAACCTGGAAATCAGATGTGATTCTGTGAAAAATAATTCAGTTCTGCACCTAACTGTATACCTCGTATATTGATAAAGGAGTTGTCAAGATCTCCACTTTGTCTGTTTGCTGATCCCGAAGTTTTAAACTTGTGAACAGTCTCTGAACTCATACCTCAAAGTATTCCATTCTCAAAGTATTATGGTTGAAAAGATAGAGATCATTAATGTTTAAATGCATATTATCAATGATGCGGTCAGAATAATGTATCAATAATATCATTATTGTCTTGTCATAATTAACTGTGAAAATTGAAAGACAAGATATGAGATTTGAGCTCAGAGACCGATCTCAAGTTTTATAACCTCGGCTCTGGTCAACTTTTGGTTAGTCTAACCTTAAATTAAACCCAGTGTTTATATCTATTTATATAATCGGGTGCTGATGAATTTGAGACAACAAGAAGCTACCTGCGAGAGGTAAAAGTGCGGCAACTTTAAATTTTTCATAATTTACTTAGTTTTATAGCTTTCTTTTACTTAAGTGAACGCCAATTGGTCTTACTTCACTACCTAAGCTGGAAAAGACACCAAACGATGCCGGCTGTTAGTGCGACGTTAAAACCCAGAGAAAGTCGTTTAGGTCTACTTAGAGAAAATCATTGATTAGAACAATAAACGAAGCCATTTGATAGCCTTTTCCTGAACCCAAGGCAAAAATATATTGTATATCCGGCAACCAAAATCAATCCTACCGGTAGATGTCGCTGATATACAGGAATGATAATATTTTTTATTCTTTTTTCTATTTTAGACAATGTTCCGGAAGCATGTGTTTTAGTTATTTAAATACGTCATGAATCTGAAACATTTCGAAATAAAGCACTTATCTTGGAGAATTATCACATTACATCTACAAGGGTGTTCATCAAGTGATAGCTAAGATTATTTGTTTTATTTCAAAACATGATAGCGCATCACGATATGTTTTATTGTGACCTCGCCTGCTCTCAAATAGAACCGAAGAAAATTGAGTATTTCGCGTTTGCTTTGCATCAAGATCATGCGATAAAACGCTACTTTACTTTTTACTTTATCAAGACTTTATTGCGATTTTTGTATTTCATAAAAGATTCTCCAATCCTCTGCTATTCATAAAATCGGCATTCTAATGCACGATTTTTACGAGCAATTTCAAACACAGATGGTGTCAGGTAAAAAAAATGTTATCAAGGATGGGGTGTCTACCAGTGTCATAAAACCTATGAGAATTTTGAAAAGAAATTCGAAAAAACTATTTGGGTGGGTACGGTATACCTTATTAAACCAAACATCAGTCGTTCTTTAGAATCGGAGCGAGTAAAAACAACTGAAAAGTACAGTAAAACCTGTGTTTGCAGCCACCTGTAGATGAAGACTGCCCTGTGAATAAAGGCCATGTTTTGAAAAACCGTCATTGATTACTTAGAACAAACTGGCCTCCGAATAAAGGCAAAATCTTGTCTTTTCCAAGGGTGGCATTTATTCACATATTTGACTGTAGTTATTTCCCTTACGTTTAGGACTGCCGGTGAATATGCAAATGATGACGGTGCCGAAAAAGATGCAACATAGTTCAAGAGTACAAAGTCTAACCCACTTGGAGATAATAACCAAGTCAGTAGATGTTGTAATAACTCCCTCGTCTTGTTAAAACAATCAGTCTTGTATGATATCATCATTCAGGAGAGATGCGAATTCTTTTACAGTACCGGCATCAAACATTTCTGTTTCAAACTGCTTTAATTGATGATACTGACAAATCTCTTTCAAATCCTGTTTTACGTGTAATCGTACTTAATCAACATAATTGTCTGATTTAATAATACTAATCAAAAGCTACCGGTGCCATTAATACACTGGTATTAATTTATTAGAACCCGCAGGCCGACAATAAATAAGTCTGACATTAACATTTACAATTTTCTTAAAAGCTGCCTGCAAATAAACTGTGTATAACACCTATAGGCGTGATTTCTCGTATCAAAACACGAGTGAACTTTAACATTTGATCAGTTTGCTGATACTGATTGCAAAGTTTATTTTGCAGAGATAGCAAAATGCACACGAAGCCCTAATTGATAAGTGCGTTAAGTGTTCACCAATTTATTCTCTTATGTTTGTTTGGATTTGAGAATCAGACTCCGTGTGGTGAAAATACGAACAAATCATTAAGTAGACGACAAATGCGTTACAGATCAAGCTCTGGTTCACGTTCTGGCTGATAGAGAGGCGTGCATGACTTTGGTTTACTGGGGAAAATTTCCCTGAGGAAGTTTTTCAGCATTTTAGTTAATGCCGTTCTTTAATAGGTTATAATTTTCATTGGCGTCAAATTACAGTAAAATAAAATAATGTACGTCAAATGAAGACTTTTTTTATCCATTTCAAGACGATGATGATAGATAGTAAATTGAATTTGTTTATTTATTTAATACAGTGCAATATCTCCAGAGCGGTCCTCTCTTGAGCAACATCCTCCCTTCAACAACAGCATGATTTTCCCCCACTCTACGATTTACCCATTAATTTATCCTCTCTATAACTACAACCACTCAACAACAACGTAATTTCGCTTCTCCAAAAAAAGAAAGTTGCTTTGGAGAGGTTGCACTGTACATCATTTTCTCAAAATCAGATCAAATCGATTTAAATCAATTCTGTGACAGAAGTTACGAGACTTAAGGCACGTACATGTATATTATTTATGTTAAGGGAATTCTGTTTAATAATTATAAACTGGGAAATGTTATCAGGGTCGTCATATCTGAGCTGGTGTTGAAAAAGATATATTTAAAGTAAAAATTTACTAATGTTACATCTAACAAGATACCGCAACGTATGTCAATCACCCTCGATCACTTTTTCCTGGGTTTTTGTCAGTATTCGCTCCAAATTAAGTTTTATTGTTGCGTATAAACCCTTCATACTTCAATAGTCCATTGGATAGAGACAAATACAAATTTACAAAGACACGAACAAACGTAAACGCATCAAGTCCAGTCAAATATTTTATTGGGTTTTAACTATAAAGTTCATCGCCAAAATAATATAAAAAATACAATAATGTACAAGGCATATGTAAAATCCAGGGGGAAGGTACATAGTAATTACATATTAAAGAAAATAAATACGCACATGGGTCCTGATAATGATTAAATCATGTAATTGTTTGAATTATATATCAATATCATATTAAGCAAAAGTAATGAATACTGTTAGTATACGTAAGAGTATTGACAATTGTTTAAGCACATAATAACTTATAAATTATTGTGGACAATTTTCAAGTAATATTTAGTACATGTATATAACAAGCGCTAATTGGGCCAAACATTCCAAGGCGTTCGTAAATAAAATTATTTTGCGTCCATCGTTTCACTTGTAATATATTTCTACAAAATAAGAAATCGTGGAGATGCCACTCGAACCGGGGTTTGAGTTTGGCTTCCGGTATTCGACATCTTAACTGCGGCGCCTCATGTAAAGTCTTATTTCAACCTACAAGACGGTCGCTTTATAAAAATATAGATGTCAATAATTAATGGGGAATTATGACAGATCAGACCATCAAACTAAAGGTCGTAAGTGCTTCGGCAAGCCGGGTTAAAGTCATAGTATATAGATACCAAACTATTTGTAGTACAAAGACACAGTGATTTAATCCCTTACATGGTATTGACAAAATATCTGAAATTTTTATCTCAGAGTACCGTTGTACGGAAAATAATTCACTTGTGTTTTTAACTTGTGTTTGATTTTTTTTGTTAAGTTGGTTATTTATCACAGGATTTACTTATTTTTTTAAAACATTAGAACGATTCCTTGTGGTTAAAGGCTAACATTTGCTCAACACTACCAATGAACAGCAATAGTATAGTCATGATTTAACAAAAAAATCTTTTCTTCTCAAGTCAAATACAGTGCAACATTCTGTGAAGACAGGTTTCATGAGAGTAAATACGGGACTTTATTATAAAAGTCAGTTTTTGTTAAAGTAGTTTGGCTGAGGTAATAAATAACGCTGTTTTTAGCAAGATCGCCTCTACTCGCAAGTGACCTTCAGCGTAGGTTCGATCATACAGTAAAACCTCACATAGCGACAACTTCATTACTTTGCTATAACAACCACTTACTATTGGACCGGCTTTCAATAACTCCACATTGTAGTTCAACTTGAAACCATTTCATTATTACGACCAATTTTTCGGGTCCTGAAAATGGTTTCAATGTCGGAAGTTTATTGTTATTCTTTTCTTGTATCAGGTAATTGTACCCCCCCCCCTAAAAAAGCACACGCACGCTTGACTTAAAGAAATACTATAACGGTCCAATACATATTAAGTGTCACTATTTCTTATTGGTTGTATGAAGTTAGAACGCAGTTCACAGTTTGCAGTTTGCAATTCGAATTGAGAATCGTAAACTGCGTTCTAGAATGTAGTTCGCTATTCGCGTTCTGGAATGCAGTTCGTGATCCGAATTGCGAACTGCGAACTGCGTTCTAATTCTATACAAGCTTTCTTATTAACCGATCAGTTTTACCATAGTCAAAATACAAGTAAAATTGTTATCTCAGGGAGCCAACGAAACAATTGAAATAATTATTCCATATAAACTGCGTGCTTGTATACGTTCGTGAACACCTGAGCTTTGACTTATCAGGAGTCAGAACGTCTGCGGAATTGGACCCTCGTACTTTATGGTATTACCTCCCTAATTCCCAAAATTATCTCACAAAGGAGCGGACAAATTTTGGAATCGTTTATGATTTTTATAGATTTCCATGAACGAAAATGATTAACCGTGAGATTTTTCACAATGACATTCCTGTGAGTTTTTGTCCTTTTAAAGTTGCATTGAAGTCTATGGAAGTCGATCATTTTTCAAAGATTGAAGACACCAGTAGGAGTCTATTTTAATGAAAACTCGCGATAAAAACATCCAATAACATAGTATCAATCAATTTGACAAAGAAAAATATAGGTCACCATGAAATACATTTCTACAGAAATTATTTTTTTTATATTTTTTTTCTCTATTTTTCAACAAGGGCAACAAATTTCAAAAAATGTGTCGTAAAATAAATAGAAGTAATTAAGGTAACTATCAAAGTAATAACGGTAATTGTATTACTCTATTTTTGTAATATTAACAATTTTGTGTGGCATTGAGCAAATACGTCGTAAGTATAGTATTAGTGATGTCATACATTAGATAAGTAGCATTGTTTTTACTTCATCTTTATACAGTACAGAGTTTCACTTTATGCTTTCATGCTTATATAAGCTAGAAGACCGCACTGATGAGAGAAAATACTTCGGATATAACGTAAAGAAAAAAAGCAACATCTGAACAATCGAATAAAATCATTCATCATTAAATGAAAAAAAGAAAATAGCCTTACACTGGCATTCATTTTATAATCAAAATTTGCTGTAAAATATGTGCGTGTAATTGAATCATAATTTAATTAATCATTACATATTTATCCCTGATACAGAGCACGCACTTTATTATTGAATATAAACGATTTGTAGATATAAAAGTAAATATATTTCTTGTTCTAAATCTCTATTTCATATTGAAGTTTTTTTAATGCATAATGATCATATTATCATCAAAGCTCGTAAAAAGGTTCACCGAACTTTTATCTAACCAGTGAATTATCAGTTTTCAGGATTAGGATGTCCAACAAATCTTTATCCGTTCATGAACCGATGCACCTTTTCAAAATCTGAAAAGATGAGTCCATAATTTATCATTAAGACGACTCGTTCATACAGAATGTAAGGATTTTTTTTCAAAACGTTAATAAAAAGGCGTGTTCAGAGGTCATGGACTGAAATTAGTTGAACCGTTAACGTGAATAGAGTGATGGACCACAAAATGGATATCTTTTCAGAATTCAATTAGACCGACTATCGTCATTATTTAGCGGACATACCAAACAGGCAGCTACTAATTAGAAATCTTTTGTCAGACGAACGTGTCCGAAAACGCTTGTTTTGTCACGCGAAAATAGGGAGCTTGAATTACCGATACGTTTCGATTAGCAAGTGGATGAACATATGGGGTCGCTGGGATCGGAAGTTACGCCCCTTTTAGACTCTCAAATGATTTATTGTGGAGGTTAATGATATTCAGAATGATGTACATAAGACATCTCACTAAATCATGCGGGAATGTGAACTACGGTTTTTCCGCACTCGCTGAACTTTTTTTTGCGATATCGCGGTTAATGCATCAGTTTAGAATAAACCTTTTTTTCTGATTTTCCTTTATCGGCGAAGATGATTAAATCATAAAATGATGTTTACGATGTTAGCGAAGTAATTATTCATAAAGTTTCGCTATTAAACAGTTATTTTTTCATTCATTGATTCATTTTCCATAATCCGAGCCGCTGATATCGTCTGACGGGTCGAACTGTCATCAGCGTGAGTAAAGAAATTTACGATTAAGTTTTTATTACGAGTTTTGGATTTCAGGTTTGTTCCTTGATATGAAATTAACACAGACAGGATGTCATGACTTGCAAATCATTCTTTTTTTCAAAACTGTTATATCATTGGAAACTCCGTACAAAACATCACACTGCTCACCAGTTTAATCAATTTTAAAATTAAATCTATAAGGAAATGATATTAGCAGAGCAGCGCAGAGCAGAGCAGAGCAGAGCAGCGCAGAGCAGAGCAGGACAGGACAGGACAGGACAGGACAGGACAGGACAGGACACATATATATTACTTTGGATTAAAACAATACAAGTTTATCATCCATAAATAATTGAAACAAAATCCAAGATTAAATTTTTTAGCATACATTCACGTATATTAATAGAATAAATAATCATGGATATGCCGTCAAACGCTTGTTTTGAACTATTTTTGCTGAGTAATTGCATTTAATCATTTGTTAGCTTGGCTAAGTCGAACCACTATTTTCGAGTTAATTCCCTTGAAAATCCCGGCCTTTGTAGAGAATGGATTCCCGCCAAAATGATCGCGGAAAATGTGTAAATCATAAGTAATTAAGCTTGTGTTATTGGTGGGGATGTAATTTGTCTAGATCATAGACTCAAACTGTGATTATAAGATTTCCTTCGATGAAGTTATTTAATAAATTTCGTTTAAAATGATGGCAAACTAAAACCGTTAGATTATTGAAAAAACACGCATACACATTCCAAAGTGAGGTAGGCTTCAAAAATAAAATAATTAAAACAAAATCGGTGAAATGAATTCAAGATTTCTCAACTCTCGGTTGATAAAATTAACTAATATCTAACAAAGACTCGCCCATTTCGAGTCTGAGCCCGCATACTTCACTGCAGTATGAAGTAGACATTGAAAAGTGCGTTATCTTTTATTTTGTTTTCATTAACAATAAAAACATTCACATTGTAGTTATTTATTTTCATTAGGGCGATCATTCACAAGGCGTATTCATCACGCTGTTTTGTTTTGGGGTATCAGTGTCAGGTGGGGGTGTGGCCTAGGCGTCACTCAGGTCCCAACACAAGCATTGAAGTGGTGTAATTGCTTAGGTTAAAAGTGACATTAGCTGTATGGTACGGTAAAAAACATGCACCTTATTATGTAGATTTTTGTTAGTTGAGATGACTTCTGAGCCAACCGTCAAGTAACATCATATGCCTATAATTGTCTCACGTTTCTGGGATCAATTTGCTTATACGCATGTAATTCGTCTTTGTCCACTTATGTGTAACAAGTTGATTAATGAATGAATAGATATATACAAATATTCCACTATTACTAAAATAGTTACAAATCTGCATTCAAGCAGTTTTGCTACATGACGCTTTAGCCAAGTCAAACCCTCTTAAATTGATCATAGAATAGATAGACCCAGAATATGGAACACATCTTACAGCAATTACCAATAGATAATACATTACAAGTCGTTAGGTGGTCTCATTATTAAGTTGAATTATAAGGGAGTTATTGGAAGCCGTTCCAAAAATATGTAGTCATTATAACAAGGTGGCTATTTGAGTTTTAAATGTATGTCATACAGCAACATCCTACATTGTCATTTCTCATTTGACAGATTATTTGCTGTATAGTTCTGTTTTGCATTCCCCCCAAACAAATATTTGAATCTTAATTTTGGGTATTCTTTAAAACACAAGAATCTCTATTGAGAGTCATCCTTTTCAGAATATAGATACACTGGCGTCAGTTTCGGTGAACACGCAACAGTTATTTTGATCTTTTTTCTGTGTTCGATTTGTCACGTTTATGATATTCTAATCCTAGAAGTGAAGTCAGACACCTCCGTCATAAATTATCACTACATGTCAACGGAATCTATTTCAAAAATCTTAAATTAAATGCTACTTCCCTTAATCTGATCATACCTCTTTGTTGACGAAGCCGAAATGATGATTCGTATGTCCGGGCCAACAATGGGTTACAGTCATGTTCTGTACATTTGTTGAATTCAAACAACTCGGTATTTACGAATGCATTTTGTAGTGTATGTAGTATCTGGATTATCTACGCCAATGGAGGACAACTAAATCACATTCCTTTTCTGACTCGTTCATTTCAATTACTAAATGATAAAACAGATAAACTTGTGCATCATATTGTGTTGGAGAATTCACTCATACATCAGTGGAAACCAGGTTTTATGTGTTCAATGTACATTTGTTGCTGATAAACACGACATCATCCGTTTCTGTTTTATTATCGCATTCGACTTGCGTGAATTGTTGTATCAGATCCTTAAGAAAAAAAAAACAAGGATGTCTGATCATTTTATTTACAATGATTTAAATGTTGCGGTGAAATTAAGAAGAAAATTTGACCGATAGGTAGAAACAAGAAATTTGACAAATATGGACACAAGCACAGCGGGACACCAACAGACTGAGGCGACTCCCATTTTGATACTTACTGGTACAAATGTATTAATTGTGATCATGAAGTAGAACCAAAGTTGATGAACGGACAGAAACACTGGTTTAGTCAGATTTTTGACCGGTCTGTCAATGTACGTACATCATTTAAATGCATTTTTAAATAACAAGGACTTTCACATAATCATAAACTTAATCTTAACATTTGAACAACGAGTGGTCCAGACGAGTCAAAGCACTTGGTCCATGATCTAATCGAATAATAAACAGGCTTTATTTGTTTATGAAGGTAGAAGGTCGTTAGAATTGTAAACGGAAATCTACATCTAATTCATTTTTCTTTCAGACAGAAGTCAGAAAAAAACACGGTTGATAGTCTACACCCTGTCAATTGTTATAACAACTGCTTTGAAGTCAAACTGACAAACAGAGAGCCGTACATTATAAGTTGTGGGTTCAAGAATCGTTCTGAATAATAAAGAAATAATTCGGTGTACATATTCAAGATACTTCTCTCTCTCGAGAGAGAGAGAGAGAGAGAGAGAGAGAGAAAGTAGCGATGGATAGGCCACACCCTTCAAAGGAACCACTAGACAAGCCTTCCGGATTGGAACCTTCAAAGAAAGAAGAAGAAGAGGCAGACTAGTCACGATCTGAAGACGCACCTTTGATGCGCAGCTCAAATCTATCCGGCAGACATGGGTAAAAGGGTCAGTGCAGGATGGTTCTAGATGGAAAAGAGTAGTGAAGTACCTATGCCCCCCAGTAGGTGAAGAGGAATAAATAAGTAAGTAACATATTCAAGGAGCGATTCCTAGATAAGACATTCACGTATTGCAGTTTTTATTTTAGTCCCAAATCAATTGCTGAATCACTGCAGACCAAGAATAGCAGACAAATAAATTACTATGTAAGGAATGACCGATACTTCTTTTAGGCTTCTAGACAAGCATTAGTGGATACAAATAGTTGGTAAAATCGCTTTGTGCGTAATAATGAATATGTTAAAAGAGAAACGTCTTAAATACTATAACAATCATCATTAAATTACACCGTTTCGAAAAGCGATGTTTCTTAAGATCCATTTGTCAGTAATAAGATGGGAGCAGAATACAGTCATACCGTAATTGTGTCTGATATCTGAAGTTTGAGTGGCAGTCCGGATCAATTAGCGAGTACGTGGCTTTGTGAAAATTGATGTTTGTTGAAGATATTGTCAGTGGTTAAGATACGCTAATAGTATAGAGTATTTATATCCAGCGGTGTTTTATCCTTTTTTGAAGTACTTTTAGTTATTTATCTATCTCAACGACCGGTCTTTCTTATATAAGGAATTGCAGAAACAGAGACAAACAAATTAGTTGTGAATTTAGTTGTACAGTAGAACCCTTCTAAACCGGCCGAGCCCGGGACTAGGTCATTTGGTCGGTTTAGAGGGGATGCCAGTCTAAAGGGGATTTTTCAATTATAGAGTAATGAAGTCGGGACCAAAACATTTGGCTGATTTAGAGGGAAAACCGGTTTATAGAGGAACCGGTTTAGAGGGTTTCCACTGTATCTTCATAGTGTGATGTGTTCGTTTGATAGTTAATAACAACTGGTATCTTTATTTTAACATATTGTCATTTCTTTAAGGTTACGGTAAACGGTTAATTTTTACACTCTGAGCATATATATTTATGCGATAAGAGGAAGCAAATAAAGACATTTGATAAAATTGAATTCACCAGGCTGCGTTTATAAAATAAACATAATCATCACTCATGTGATGCATTAAGATGGAGGAGAATTATTAACTACACAAATGTACAAAAAAACAACAAAAAGGACAGATAACGAATATAAACAACATATTGCTAATTACACTCGATGTAAGAACAGAACGAAATACAATCAAATCTCAGTTAGAGATCTTAATACAGTAAAACCACAATAATGAGACCACCTTCGGGACCATAAAAATTTGGTCGTAATAATGAGGTAGTCTTATTATCAAGTTAAATCATAGGAGAGTTATTAAAAGACGGTCCGGTCGTAATGACAAGGTGGTCGTTATGTTGAGGTGGTCGCTATTTGAGGCTTTACTAAACTGTAATGAGTGCACGTATGTTTTATACACGTTGTTTTGCTTACGTACACTGCAGTTTGAAATTTGAGATCAGTCAAAAACTTGGTTGGCATTGAGAGCAGTTTTTATATTGACCATTGACAAGGCTGTGTTCTGAGATGTTTTTCATATAACTAAATACAGCAAACCTTACATTGCTATCACCTCAATATTATGACTACCTTCTTATAACTACCACTTATTTTGGGACGAGCTTTAGATAACTCCCCTATAATTCAATTTGACAATGAGACCAGTTCATTATTACGACCGATTTTTTCGGATCTCGGAGGAGGTCTCATTATCGAGGTCTTACCGTACTTCTGGTCTTCGGAACAACAAGTTCTTGTATCTATAGACACATACAAATGGACAGACATAAAATCCCTCTCCTACGTGTGTTTTATTACCAGCAAATGGCGTATCTCTAGTAGTTATAGGACATAGAAAGTGTGAACGCAGGCTTTCAGCATCTTAATTACCGCTTTAAGCACCAGCAGACACCCCCGACTTGTTGTATTTGATCAATGAAACAAAGTTTTGAGCAGTTTATCTATATTTTGAGATCAATTATTGTGTCGCACAGTCTGCCATGCTTCACGATTTTTTGGCGAATTACTGTCGCATGAGTTTTCTGGAAGTAAAAGTTAATTCATTATTGTGAATACTGCGTTATAGTGTGCAGCGTCTGCATAAATTAAAAGCCCCCTTGAGACTGGTTAAATTACAGAACACATCGCTATAAGGACGGGTTAACTGGGATATATCCTTGTCCGCCCACATGTTGTATAGCTGCGATAATTATCCCTTCCTCTAATGGTTTCGGGACGAATTTGCTTAATAAAACAGGACATGGTAGACTTAGGATCTAATTCCTGAAATCTTATGGAATTTATGGGGTGGTAAAAAGTCCTGGAAGCCGACGGAAAGCAAAAATTCCCCCTATAAATATAGTACTGGCGTAAGCATAATGAACAAAACATACAGTCAGTGTGATAGCATATAATTGATATTGGTGCATTCTCTGCGGTCATTGAACGTGCGCAGATTGTCAAATTCCAGTCAAACCTGTGTTTGCAGCCACCTCCAAATAAAGGCCACCCTGTGAATAAAGGCCATTCTTTGAAAAAACCGTCACTAATTATTGAGAACAAACTGACATCCGAATAAAGGCCATCTGTCAATAAAGGCCACATTTTATCATTCTGAGGGGTGTCCTTTGTTCACAGGCTTGACTGTTTATAAAATATCTGCTTATGGACTCATCCACGAACTTCGTCTCTCGGAACAGGAACAGAAATGTTGATAAATTAATAGCCGCATTACAGTGTCATCACACAACGTTATTAATGTGATCTGGTCGTTAATACAGTAAACAGTGAAGATTAATAAAGCACAGTCAAACTTACAAACAAAGGCCAACCTTGAGAAAGACAAATGTTGTCTACATTGACAGATGACCTTTATTCGGAGGTCAGTTTGTTCTAAATTATCAATGGCGGCTTTTCAAAGAATGACCTTTATTCACAAGGAGGCCTTTATTTGGAGATGGCTGCAAACACAGGTTTTACTGCATAATGAAAGTAGGAAATTATTTGTAAGACCATACTTCATTTCACATAACTTCATAATAGAGGCATTCTTCCATAGAGCGAAGTTTGTTTAACGAAATCGTGTATCTCAAAATTAGTTAATTTAATTTATCAGCTGATTTCATGCAATGGTGGGGCGGAATATACAGTGCAACCTCTCCAGAGCGGCCCTCTCGTGAGCAACAACCCCCCTTCAAAAACACATTTTTGCCACTGTGCGATTTAACTATTAATTTAAAATCTCAAGAGCAACAACCTCTCAACAACAACGTAATTTTGCTTCTCCCAAAGGGTGTTGCTTTGGAGAGGTCGCACTGTATTCCAATACATGTTGACATCTCGTAAGTCCTAAAATTACTATCACTGTGTCCACTGCGAGTAAGTTTTTTTGCCACGTTTGAAGTTATAGCCGGAAGTACACAGTATCTGACCTTACGATGAGGTACTTCCAACAAAAAAACTTAATACAAACGGGGTATGTGTCACTGAATTATGATTTAAATTCCTGAACAGTAAAAGAGACAAAGCCAATATGTTTGGACCACCCTGGGTGGAGTATTTGGTAAGTATTATGTACTTCCGGTGTATGGTTACAGGCCACCACAGTAACATGTACTGTGAATGTATTGTGCTCCCATTGTTAAGATTTATTTCGGTAATTCTATTGTGAGAATACTAACTAAAATATATGAGCTCGTTATTATCGTAATATTTATACTTTTCTGAGATTCATACCGTCTAGAGCCTTTTGTCAATCCACATCGTAAATAACTTTATCTTTTTTTTGTAAATGTATTGAAGACAATTCTTAAAACAGACAACAACACAATAAACATTTATCATGACTATACATTTTATTACTTTCTTTTTCAATTTTATTACAATTAAAAAATAATGATAAAAACTTGTACATCTCAGTTTGCAATGCCAACCAAATTGCGATTTTTTTAAGTATAAGATAATAGTGTATGTGAGTGTACAGATATTCACTCAAAGGAACATTGTATCCACCTAGTCACCAGTAGAAAACAGCTTGATGTGTTATAAAGAAAATATATCGACTTGACTGCTATTATGTTGAATTATCTTCACTATTATGCAGATAGAAGAAAAAAACAATTATTAAGTTGACAGATTGAAAGTTATTCTTTAACATATTTTAGCAGTTTTCATTAATGAGGTGTGGAATATACGTATTCATATTGTTAGTTGTACTGGTAATGACAAACGTTTCGTGTTCTTCTTCCCTTCGCTGCTTTTGGTCTCAATCGTCTGTCTCTTTTGTTGAATGTTGATGTCATTGCTACACATGAACCAACATGGCGGCTTGAATTGTCGTCTGCTTGACTTGCGTTCAATCTCTCTTGTTCTGTGATGTTGTGTGAGTTGTTGAAGAATGCGCTTCCACTGACAAAGTCTGGATTAAACACAGTTGGTCGTGTAATAGAGAATAAGTTGATAGGAACATTGTCCTCGCTGCTGGTACCAGCGCTATATCGGCTCCAGTTGTTGATGACTCCCCAGTTGTAAGCAGACTTCCTTCTTGGTACCCCAGCATGTATAACACTTGGCCGTGGATCTTGAAGACGATGAAGCATATTTTTAACTTCTTTGTCAATTTTAGGGACCCCTTTTGTTGGTACCCATCCTTTAAACAGTAGTTTTATATTTCCATCTTTGAAGTAATATTTAGCTCTTTCATAATCTGGACCTGGTTCGTTCAGTTGTTCAATGTATCTTGAATATTGGTATAAAAACATATATTGACTCACGGAAAGAAGATCGTCCTCCGGTTTAATCAGCTGGAACTTTTCATAAAATTCTTTTGGAATTATGAAATGTAAGGTATCCGTTAAAGTATCAACTGTGCCTTCTTGTGGTGGTACCACAATATTTCTATCAGGTAGACAACAATTTCTGAATAGATATCTAAAAATCGATGTCATTATTCATCGAATTAGAGCTGCGCGTGTTGTCCGTGTTTGTAAACTTTGTATCCAGGAAATGGATGACGTTGGTTACGTAACGTCAAATAACGTCACGCGAGATCTTCTATATACATGAATAGATATTGAAACGCGTTATGGAAAATAATTACACATGTATATTGTGATATAAAACTTAATATTTTCGGTTTACATGAAGAAATAAAATCTATTGTTAATTGTTTTTTGCGACGTCAAACATTTTTTTCTGTCTCGTTTTAATCAATCTCGCGTGACGTTATTTGACGTTACGTAACCAACGTCATTCATTTCCTGGATACAAAGTTTACAAACACGGACAACACGCGCAGCTCTAATTCGATGAATAATGACATCGATTTTTAGATATCTATTCAGAAATTGTTGTCTACCTGATAGAAATATTGTGGTACCACCACAAGAAGGCACAGTTGATACTTTAACGGATACCTTACATTTCATAATTCCAAAAGAATTTTATGAAAAGTTCCAGCTGATTAAACCGGAGGACGATCTTCTTTCCGTGAGTCAATACATGTTTTTATACCAATATTCAAGATACATTGAACAACTGAACGAACCAGGTCCAGATTATGAAAGAGCTAAATATTACTTCAAAGATGGAAATATAAAACTACTGTTTAAAGGATGGGTGCCAACAAAAGGGGTCCCTAAAATTGACAAAGAAGTTAAAAATATGTTTCATCGTCTTCAAGATCCACGGCCAAGTGTTATACATGCTGGGGTACCAAGAAGGAAGTCTGCTTACAACTGGGGAGTCATCAACAACTGGAGCCGATATAGCGCTGGTACCAGCAGCGAGGATAATGTTCCTATCAACTTATTCTCTATTACACGACCATCTGTGTATAATCCGGACTTTATCAGTGGAAGCGCATTCTTCAACAACTCACACAACATCACAGAACAAGAGAGATTGAACGCAAGTCAAGCAGACGACACTTCAAGCCGCCATGTTGGTTCATGTGTAGCAATGACATCAACATTCAACACAAGAGACAGACGATTGAGACCAAAAGCAGCGAAGGGAAGAAGAACACGAAACGTTTGTCATTACCAGTACAACTAACAATATGAATACGTATATTCCACATCTCATTCATGAAAACTGTTTAAATATGGTAAAAGAATGACTTTTTAAACCAACCTGAAATGTGTATGTCAGTCTAAATTAAAATGCTTACAGAAAAAGAGTATTTTGATACTAAATTCATCATTTCTTTGCAAAACTTACAACTTATCATTAAATAAATTTATGAAATGGAAAAAATGTTCTGTTCGTTTCAAGTACGAATCATGTAAATAGTGCGTATTCGATTCATCTTTTTTATATTTTCTTTCTACATAGAAGAACCGAAGTGCATTTGATATACAGTAGAACCCCGATATTGACACCACCTTCAGGACATTAAAAATTGGTCGTACTACGGAAGTGGTCTCATTATGGAGGTGAATTATATGGGAGTTTTTGAAAGCCAGTCCAAAAATAAGTGATCGTTACATAAGGTGGTCGTTATTTCGAGGTGCTCGATATTTGAGGTTTAACTGTACATAGAC
Organism: Lutraria rhynchaena; assembly: GCA_008271625.1. Taxonomy (NCBI): domain Eukaryota; kingdom Metazoa; phylum Mollusca; class Bivalvia; order Venerida; family Mactridae; genus Lutraria; species Lutraria rhynchaena. The sequence continues at coordinate 1,536,064 of VIBL01000006.1, read as the reverse complement.
CGCTGTAACAAACTTAGTCTGCGCTAAATAAATGTATAGTTGTAACGTTAAGCTCGGTTTTACAAAAGTATGAGTCTGATTGACTGTAAACTTCCATACATCTTTCACTTCTGTTGAATCCATAAAAGACGAACTTATTCAATTATGGGTGAACATTATGTGTCCTTTGCGCGTCCTTTGCGCGCGAGATTAGCATCTATTCGTTTGGTTCCTGGTTGGTTTAGTAGTAAAAGGACAAGAGTGCTCGTAGTGTTTTGTACGAATTATATCGGAAGTGGTTAGAATGAAGACTACATAGTTGTGAATAAAAGTACAGTAAAACACATGAAAACCGGACCCTTTCCAGACTGGGCTAAAAGTCCAGTTTTCTGAGAATTCCGTTTTTCAGAGACCTATTGCTTATCGAAGAGAAAAAATGGGACTTGAAAAATCGTCCAATTCTCAGAGAATTCCGGTTTTCAGAGAGTCCGGTTTTCAGGGGTTAAACTGTATTTCTTTTTGGAGCCTATAGATTATAAGTAGAGATAAATTGATAGTAGTTAACCAGTCTCATTGTTAATCCACTCCCGTAACCATGAACGGGTATATAGTATTAATGAATCTACTCTCACAACTTATCGTACAGCAGTCACACATCGGACATTAATCTCTGGTATTTACATTAATATTATCAAGGTACATTACTATTATCTCTATATTTGTATTAATGTTATCTCTGTGGATTGCTTGTAATATTTCATCTGGACGTGTTAGAAATGATCCGCACAAACATTTGGATTAAACTGTCTGGGTGTTATTAATCAGAGCGTGAGCATGGATACCGGTCTAAACAAAATCTTGAATCTGATTCGTTGTTTCTGAGTTCATTAAAAATGACCAATCATAAGACTGCTTTCAGAGCGCACCCTAAATCTAGTTTGTGATTGGCTGTTTATAAGAACGGTATCGAGACATCAGTTTCAGATTAAGAACTTATTTGTTTCATTCGAAACTAACCATTCATTAAAATCGTTAACAATAAAAAATATTTAATTCATAATCGTTAGATGATCCAAATTGACGGGGACTTCCATGGTCGAGTGGCTATGTCCTCTGACTTGTTATCACCAGCCCCTCACCGCAGTGAGTTCGAATCCCACCTGGGACACCATTTTACGTGTGAGGAAGCCGTCCAGGTAGTTTACAGATGGTCCGTGGTTCTACTCAGGTGTAATTCTGGAGGTGTTCCTCCACAACTAAAGCTAAAAATTTGCTAAATGATATGACGTTAAACTCAAGTTCTCTCAAAATTGACAGTATATCTTAATTAACATTTAAAACAATGATAATATTGTCCTCACAAATCTGTTGTTTCATATGTTGCTGCCGCTTCTCTTGACATCATTTCGCAAAAAAATATTTCTTTAAAGAACCTTGTAATTTGTTCAAGTCAAATCGTAAGATTAAAACTGATCACTTGTTCATAATACGCGACTTGATTCATAAATTCAGGTCAATCAATCGTAATAATGAGTGTCTTTGTATTAATGAAGAGTACATCAAACGAACTTATAAATTGAGGCGAACCATGGAGAGAGAGAGAGGGGGGGGTGAGAGAGACTTAACGAATCATAGTACAGATGATGAAATTTCAACAAGTACTTTTTTGTTTAGAGTCAATTAAATGAGTATTAAATGAAACGATGAATACGTCGGGACTTGTGAGAGTCTTATGATAAAGGTGAAATTTCGTATAATGAGAACAAAAAAAACTTCAGATAGCGAACAGTCAAACCCTTCAAAAGGACATTAACGACAGATAATACAGTGTAACCTCTCCAAAGCGACACCGTGTGGGAAAAGCAAAATTATGTTGTTGTTCAAAAGTTGTTGCTCAAGATAGGTTAAATTAATAGCTAAATCGTGCAGTACGAAAACACCATGCTGTTGTTGAAGGGAGGTTGTTGCTCAAGAGAGGGCCACTCTTGAGAGGTCGCACTGTATTTCACATATATTTCACAGTGACTTTTATTTAGTGATTAATATGGTCAATTATATTAACAGGTGTATGCAAAGGAATGATTGTAATTCACGTGTTGTCCTGTATTTCACAGGTGGTCGTTAACTCATGTTAGACAATATCAGAAATTAACATTTATACTTCGGCTTCGAATTTTTTGGCTGCGGTTCATTCCAGGATGGATTGGGTTGTGTTAAGATCGCATGTTGCGTAATAAAATGTTTTTATTCCAAGGCTATAAAACAAGAACGTTAATTGAATTAATTAGATGATCCGTAGGATACCTGTCTATTTCAACAGTTCTCATAAATTCGTCATAATCTCTTATAACCAGTGACCCTTAAACGTTAACAACCGCTGATTCACATCTATGGCACGTGATGTCGGGCCTCGATACGGTATGCCCGCGTAATTATCAAAGAATTACGATCAAGAGGAGATTTCTCTCTGGCTTTAAAGAAAACGATATCACGATAAGAATTAAAGGAACATTATTAAGGAAGCATGATTTGGATACAAGAATTAATTGACCAATACGTAAACTTAGGAATTTATCAACTACGAATGCATTAATGTTAATTTCTGCGAAAACGTACAGGTCTTACACGTGTTGGTAACATTTTCTCCACATGCCGTTATGTTGTGTCATTCTCGTCAAACTTGATCCTTTGAAAATACACGTATAAATGAGAGGTACATTAGTGTGTTAGGGTAAGTGTACAAATTGACATTATGAGGTTCTTTCCGTACAAACTGCCATTGTGGGGTTAATTTCTATTTGTGGGGTCAGAAAATCTCTCTTGCGGGGTTAAAAATATCAAAGAAAAATCAATGGGAATAATCCCATACTGTAGCTCTCGAAAGTGGGTCCTCTCGTGAGAATTACGAAATGCGCGACAGCGACAAAGAGCTTACTACTTATAAGATGCATGTTGTTGCTTTAATTGATACTTGTTTTCTATTATCAACATTAATTCATTCAGACAACATTTAGATCTCTTTGACCAGTAAGTTAGACAATTTGGTCGCATTATACCCACTGTGCTAATTTTTCCATACCATCTTTAAAGTCTCTATACGGTAAGTATGATCTTGTCACGTGACATACCATTGTCATGTGATTTTAATATGCCCTCAAAAAAACTTAACCAGAAATATCAAGTAGTAATAAATACGTGTACAACAAATCTAACTTTTCATTTGAAGTAACGCAAGTCAGAATTTAGATCCGATTTTAATGCGGCTGTCGTTTTTTTAGTATTTCATGATATTTACATTCGTAAGAACGTATTTCTGTGATTTGTCAAAGAATCCATACTTATTGAATTTCTGCAGCATTAATGAGACAGAAGTATCACATGAATAATTCTAAAATACGCATTACAAATAAAAAAATCAGAGTTTAAACTGTGCAGCAGTATCATAAGAATCAAGAAAGTGCGTAATTGTCAATAAAAAAGTAATAAATCAGTATTTTCGCGAGTAATCAGTAGATCTTTATATCACAGATAAATAACGCCAATAAATTCTTCAGTAATATTCTGTAAGTTATAAACCGTACATTAGGTTTATGAACGTGGGAGAACAGAAAATTTTGTATTGAATTTTATTTACTACACAGAAAGTGTAGATTCCAAGAATTCGTTTGTCCGTCAGTCAGTCCGGACGTCCGTCAGTCCGTACAAACGAGAGATACATTAAGGCGTTAGGGTAAGCGTTCAAATTGACAAAGTGATTTATGAGTTTCTTTCCGTACAAACTGCCATTGTGGGGTTAAGTTTACTTGTGGGGTTAGCAAATCTTTCGGGGGGGGGCTGAAAAACATTAAAGTAAAAATCCACGGAAATAACTTCATACTGTAGCTGTCGTAAGTACGTCCGTTTGTGCGTTGCTTCTTCGGGTCATGTTAGAGACTTGTATCATTTCCTGTTTACTGTAATTTTGGTGGCAAACTAGAGTTCACAAAACGAAACATTTCAGGGTCAAAAATGAAATAATCGGTTTATTGGTTGCGTAATGCAAATTGCACATAGATTACCCACCTGCGCCCAATTGTATGAACATTGGTAAACTTTAACCAAATGGTTAATTTAACCCAAGGTTAAATTTAACCATTTTGGTTTACTAACCATTAAAAAAGTCATTTAAACATTTTAAAAGGGCTGCCATTTTGGTACTGGTTACCGTTTATGTTAAGATTTAACAAGCATCTTAGACTTGAATTAGATTTATTTGAGCTTTCACAAAAATAGCATTCGGTTAAATTTAAACAAAACTTTCTACAACAGCTATCCAAACATTTAACCAAAATTTTAACCAAAACTCTGATTTAACCCAGTGGTTAAAGTTAACCAATGTTTATACAATTGGGCACTGGTCTAGAAGTTATAAAATATGAGATCTGTCTCTAAGCTCAAATTTCATATTTTGTCTTTCAATGTTTCGAAATTATTTCGGAATTGACCACTACACATATTTAAATATGAAACAGCTACATATTTTCAATCAAGACACATTGATAATGACATTGAGATTTGAACTCGGAGACTGATCTCAAGTTTTATTACCATGGGACCTGATCTTTCTAGTTTGAGGTACATATAACTACATTATGGTTTACTCCAAATGTACATGATCATGTACTGACGATCTGCTCTATTTTTAGATCACATTATGGCTACATTTTTTTACAAACATACTTGTATATAATATTTCCACTTGTTTCCCAAAGAAATTAAACGTTTGCGTTTCGATGAAAATGAGGCATATGTCAACACGCTCCATTTACTTGTCTAACCAGAAATTTGTTCAACGCAGAGATTTCTTGTCCGACGTTCATGAAGCAGACGTTAAAGTTCAGTATCAGATGAGAGGATGACGACAGATGTTTGATTGACACTAAGTAAGCAGACGAAAGTCTCTCATTTCTCAGATTTCAAACAAAAGTTGGTTTCATTCACTGTAGAATAAGTTAACAAGAACTGGCTATAATCATTACTGGGATCCATATGGGCTACTCGTTCCCTTAATCTAGCGTTATTAAATTCCACAAGATATTTGATGTTTACAGCGTTTGTCTTGGCAACAAACAATGTTTTTAGTAAATAAATTACACCGGAAGTGAAGACGGGCGAAATACAAACGTACATAAACCATACAATAATCAGGTGCATTAGTGATATTTTAAAATCCATTCTGGAACGCAATTCTGGAACGCGATTCAAATCGGGACTGCATCCTAGAACGCAGTTCGCAAGTCGAATTGCGAACTGCGAACTGCGTTTCAACTTTATACAACCCAAATGTACGCCATTGTAATTTAAAAGGATGCACCGGTTTATAGTTGTGACTTCAGTGTCAATAGATAAACAGATACAGCAAAACCTCATTAAACGGCCACTTCAGTATTAAGGCCACATTAATGCAACGACAACTTATTTTCGGACCGGTTTTAAATATTTTCTCTATATTTAACTTGAAAATCAAACCACCTGAATGTTAGACCGATTTTCCTAGTCCCAAAAGTGGTCTTAAAATATATGTATTACTGTATCAATAAACAGAGACATCGTTGTCATGGGAACCTGACTACTATCCAAAATTATTTCAAATGATGATAATCATTTTTGTAGTTCATTGAACAAAACAATCATTACATCATATTCACATCATCTGTGATTAAAATTTGCGGATTTTATGTCAACAACATTACAACCAGACGTCGTAGGAGATAATTATCAGTTTTTGTCGCACACTCGTGTCCATGCAATCTTTAAAATGACCACTTGAATTCAGACTTTGAGCAGTCATCATGCGTTGTTTTCTCTTCAACAGTGCGCTTATCAGCTCAACAGCAAACAAATGTGATTTTTTCAGTACGCATTAAGTGACCGTTTTATGCTTTGAAGTTTGAACGATCGGTTGTCTTGGTTTTCCAGCCGACCTTGACCTTGGATAGATAACACATAAACGATTTGAAATAAGACGATAAAAAGGTTTGTTTCTTGTTACCCGATCTGGTTGCCCAAGGAACGGTACATCCACTGTCTCACCTTTTTACCTTTCGGCACAAAATTAATCACAACGGCGGCTTTCAAGAATGATAAAAAAATATATAAAATATCCTACCAATCCACCTTATTTCTAATGACCAGAAGATGTTACCAGAAACAAATAATTTTTATGGCTAAATTTTTTGTTGTTTCAACGCATAAAACAACATCAAATAGATTTTGCACAGCCGAACCCTTTTTCAAAAAAAAATCATAATGAAATTTTAAGAACGTACGTAAACGATTTGGGCTTTATTTTTCCCGTTTGTTTTTTTTCAATAAAGTGGCCACTCTGTCCTTGTTATTTCAGTAATTTCAACCTGTCTCTAAAGCGGCCGACAACACGCTCGTTGTAATCGAATACCACACTAAGGCCTATAAAAAGAAGGGACTTGTTTCCGGTTGCCCGACCGGCCCAATATTTTACCTGCCGACTCTTACGACTTTATTGCATCCGAATCGTATATTGTAATTTTCACAACTCATTAAAATACGGTACACATATTCCCATACAGTGTTGCCTATATATGGATTTTTTTAAAAAAAGTTCCCTATCTACCGACCCATATTTCTTTGGGCATGTGACCGATAGCAAACCTTTTATTTTTATGCCTAATTACACGCAGTTGTGCGCATAATTAACCAAAAGTCCTTATACATGTGATTAAATCTGACCTCATCTGGACTGAATGATATTAGCAAGATGGTTACTAGTATAATACCAACAGAAATTTGATTACAATTTCATCCAAAATTACAAACATACTTAAACACATCTGCAAATTCATGAGCAATTACCTCGCCATTTTCATAAAAAATGTCCAGCTTCAAATTCTGTCTAACATGATTCATTGATATCAAACTATTTACCACCGTGAGATTTGCATGACTTTTATCTTTGGCGTCGTACCTTTTTTTCGGTGTTGAGTTAAATCAATACTCGTCAAAAAAGTCCACAGTAAAACCTGGATATAAAGACCAACTTTGGGATCAGAAGAAAAAAGTCTTAATATTGAGATGGCTCCATTGTCAAGTAAAAGTATTGAGAAAATGTAGAATACAGACCGAAAATAATGACACCACTTCGTTATTACGACTATTTTTTCGTGTCCTGGGTTGGTCTCATTATTGAGATTTACTGTAGCTGTTATATTGAGACGATTTAAATACTAAGGTGCTCGTTAAGTGAGGTTTTACTATACGTAATGTTAGTTAACTACAAGTCACGTTCTATCATCGCATTATTCTAAAACAGATAAACTTTTCTTGTGAAGTAGCAGTCAGTTTTCGCAGACACAAAAAGATGCCAGCGTATGTCATCATCAGAGTATACAAAATTAATCATGCTTATAACACGGAATAGAAACGTTTAGCTTAATGCATTCGTTTTCGTGCACGGATTTTTTTTCTAACATGACATTCAAAGAGATACAGTCCAACCTGTGAACAAAGACCATTCTTGGGAAAGACAAAATGTAGCTTTTATTTGACAGATAGCCTTTATTCGGTGGTCAGTTTTTTTTCCAAATAATCGGTGACGGTTTTTCGAAGAATGTGATTTATTCACAGGGTGGTCTTTATTCGGAGGTGACCTCTAACACAGGTGTGACTGTACATGCAGTGTAGTGGTTTAACTTGAAGCAATACGGTACTTGGAAAATATTTTACCAAACGGGTTTATACTAAAAAAAGCAAACGTAACTGCCATATTGGTGTTTCGATACAAGCTACGTAAAGAACCCTAAACTAAATATCAAATTAACCAGGGCATAGTCAAAGTAACACCTCACATTGCGACCACCCCAATATTAGGACGACCTTGTCATAACGACCTCTTATTTTCAGGACCGGCTTTCAATAACTCCTCTAAAGTTCAGCTAGATAATGAGACATCCTCAAAATTACAACCAATTTTTCGGATCCGGAAGTGGTCCCGTTATTGAGGTTTTACTGTATATTTAAGCTAATTAAAAACACCACATTAACTTCAAAAGCTTTTTTACGCGAACGCAAGGCTAAAAATAGAAAAAATCATGCTTTCGTAATATTTAAATAATTTTTCATTAGTAAAATTGAATATCAAATAAATGTAATTTGCAAGTGATAACATACAATCGGACGCTTTATCAAAATCCCGCCATTAATTGTTTCATTTCACGGCTTATTAATTCTCAATAAATGTAGTAAATATTTCGTATTAAAAATACATAAGCATTATGTACAGAGAAGCCGGGATACAGTGAAACTAGCTTGTCAATGCTTATAATGCGTTTTTAAACACCAGATTCGTATGTGATCAAAAGAAATTCCGATTCAAACGCGAAAAAATAGAAGGCTATATTTCAAAATTATCCTGATCAAATAAAAAAGACGCTAATAAAAGGTGACTGTTCTACTGATGACGTATGAGAAAACTAGTCGTTTTTTATGTTTTAGTGATATTAAAGCAATACGGCTCTACATTGATGGTCTTTTATTAATTATTAATCAGGAGACTCCGTGGTCGCGTAGTTATGGCTTCTGTCTAGTAATTACTAGCCCCTCGCCGTTGTGAGTTCGAATCCCAACCGGGACCAAATTTAACATGCGAGGAAGCTATCCAGCCGGCTTATAGAAGGCTAATGGATCTATCCGTGTGTTCGCCAGGGGTCCTCCTTAACCATTAAAGCTGGAAAAATCGCCAAACGAACCCGGCTGTTGGAGCGATGTTTAACCCCATAATACTTTTATTAAGCGCGTATATTTATTACCAATAAGGAGAAAGGACAATCAGGATTATTTCAAACACCTTAATTCAGCCCTAAACTAAAAATAAATCTACGAAAAGAGCCCAAAATATTCGCTTCATATACTAGTACTACGTGTTTTGAATCAAACTGGTCATGTTTTTAGTCACAGGCCTTTTACGCATTCCTGTGGTTTCGAACACCCAATCGCTCCAGATTGGTGGGTAAAGCCGTAGGTTAGATTTCGAATTCAGTCTTTATTACAACGAGTTCACCTTTAGTGTTTAAACATTGGAATAAAGCTGTTCGCGACCATGTATCTCCAATTTTCGTTATCTTCTGGGCTCGCACAATATACCATTGTGTTAGCAACTGCAATTTAAAAGATATCGAACGAATTGTGATTACACTTTATCACTTCATAAAATCCGGGGGATATCCAAAATATCACTCATTTATCATACTCTGCTAAGTTGGTCTTTTTATTAAAGAATTTATTTATTTAAAAAAGGCAAAAATGATCGTACAAACGACCTTAAAACGGCGGGGTTCCCACTTTACAAGACCCTGTGGAGTTCTTATCAGTACTGGAGTATTGTTAGTCAAAGTGTTTGGGGAATAATCTATAGAAATTTTATTTTATAAAACCCTTAAACTGTGGTTGTAATGTAGCATGAAAATAGTGGTGTTTAACATATTTAACATGACAAATGCATTATTTTCATAAAACAATAACCTAGACACAATTATAGTATGTAAAATAAAATGAAAATTTTCATATTTGTTACAGGAATCGCGCTCATTAGAATAATAACTACAGTGCAACCTCTACAAAGCAATACCCTTTGGGAGAAGCAAACTTATGTTGTTTTTAAGAGGTTGTGAGGTTGTTGCTCTAGAGAGGTTAAATTAACAGCTACATCGTACATGCCGTTGTTGACCGGAGGTTGTTGCTCAAGAGAGGTTGCACAGTATCACTGTATAGTATTTCTGGTCTAATTCAAATTAACCAGTATATGCTATGAGATTGTTATTTTTTCATTAATCTTCTTGTTATTTTCTTTCATCGTGTATTAAAAAATTAGACTTCATTAGACGTGTTTTCTTTTTCATTTGATTTAACGTAATTACTTAGCTAAATCACTAAACTGATTTAGGTCTACTATCATGTAATTATTTCAGTACATTATTTAAACATTTTCGTGGAATCGGGACCAGCGCTTTAAGCCTATATCACCAAGAAGTAAAAAGGTTCAATACTGATATTTCTGGATCAACTCTCGAGTAAAGGAAATGACAATAATTTCACTGTGCGGTAAAACCTCTCATAGCCACCACCTCAATATTAAGACCACCTTGTTATAACGACCACTTAGTATTTTAAGACAGGCTTCTCATGATTCTCTTATAATTGAACATGATAATGAGACCATCTCATAATTATGACCAATTTTTCGGGTCCCGAAGGTGGTCTCATGATTGAAGTTGTACTGTATTTGTGTCGTGAATACAAAGTTTATTACGATCCCTGAACAACAACCTCAAGATTAAAATAATAATATTCCAGACTTGGAAAGTTTTAATACCATAATTTCAGATAATTGTACACATATCTTTACAGTTAGGACTTTGGCTTTTAAAATGAAAATAAATTTCAATTGCATTTTTTTTCATGTCAGGAATGCAGAAAGTCCCTAAGGCAGAAATTTAAAGACAAATGGTGAATGTTAACGAAATACATAATAACTTGCATTCTTAATACTTGAGTAAAACACTCAAAATTGATATAAAATAGTGTTATAATTACATACAACACTTAATGTTGATTTTAACAGTATATAATAGTTATTTTTTTCGGTTCAAAAGAATGAAACTTTATGATTATCGCTGGTATTATATTTACTGGTGTTGATGTATGTAAAGATACGATGGAAAAAAAAACCTTCCTAAGCTTTCATCTTTCGGCGATTATATGTCAGAAACACCGATCATGTGACAGTAACTATACAACACAAAAGTAAAATCTGTACCCTAATTGGCAAATTACAAATTACAAAAACGCACATTATTTCTCTTTTGTTCAGTTTTGACTGCGTGGGGTTCCATTTTAAATAGTTTCAATTTAATGTATTAGTGGTATTCAAAATATTTTGATGTATTTGTGCAAAAAAACTCTAAATCTATCTAAACAAAAATAAATGAATGTAGTAGTACAACAGTACACAATAAAAATATTCAAGTTTTTCGTTTATTTGTTTGTTTGGATTTTAATGAAAATGAAAAAAAGTCTCAAATGCTATACGCACTATATACGATGGTGTGTGTAACTACATTAGACACGATATGGCAAATTTGTATTGTAATTAAATCTTAGCTGGATGATTTTACATTTATATGTTTAATATTTAGTTTCAAATATACAAAGAAACGTTAGCATTATTTAAGTCATACAATGCAGTGTACGTTACGAAATACAATTTCAATGTATATCTTAAAAGTACGGTACAGCTTTAAAAAGAAATTAACGATCACAATAGAGCTCAAGATATTCTCATAAGTTAAATGTTTTAATTGAAAAGACGTTTCTTCATATCATTAATTAGATTGGGTTCATAATTATTTCAACTGATTCTCGTTGTTTTGATGGATCGTTTTTTCAGACATTTTAACGAAAACATTAATAATTAACATAATTTAAAAAGTTGACAAATTCTCTAAATTTTCCATTTACTATTTATATAATTAGTTTAATATTTTAAAATCAAATTTGCTTTTATACTAATATGACATGTGCAACATACACAGACGTGTGTTCGAAAAGAGTGAATGAAAAAACAAACTTACTTCAAATCGGAGATTTCCAACCGGAGGACTCGCGTACGGAATGCCAAAGAATTTTTCCACTTTTTTCTGTCCATGAACTATTTCAACAATTCCTTTAACTCTTCCATGTTTGGTAACTCTTACAGAAAATTCTTTACATTCATAAGTTTTTATAATAACAACATACAAGACGAGACATACCACAATTCGTAAACTCGTCAAGTCCATCATTTCGTCAGCTATCACAGAAACAGTCTAAAAATGAATAAAAGAATTAATCAATCAATTAATTAATTAATTGATGACAATTAATTATAAATATTTTTATCGACACTAGCACGTCTCATCGATGTAATCGTAGCAACAAATCTTAAGCCAATGACGCGAAACATCAACTTTTCAATGCATAAGTTTATAGTATATACGCACACTGACACAGCAAGGCCGGAGTCAGCATATCAGGTAACGCAAATAAATGCTTTATGTGACTTCAGACTTAAAATCGCTTATATAAATCCAGCCATACATATGTACCGGTTATCAAGTTGGAAATGACGGGAGAAGGAAGGCCTTAGCTCACCTTCAGTATTTGTACAAACTGTAGATGATTTCTCCAGATGGTTAATTGTATTGCTTTTTCACTTCTCGTTCGCATAATACAATAAGTTCCCGATAGATTCTAATCACTGTGTGGTTTAACTTTCATATCCATTACGCGCTGAAAACAGAACGTGCAGATTCCAAATATAAATGAGTCTCGTATACGCGTTTAACTATTTCGATGAATGATTTAAACACGCGAACGGGACATTCCCAGAACGGTATTCGAAATGTAATTGTGTATCAAATTCTACGACAGTTTGTAACAATATCGTTTATAATACGAATATTTTATTTAATGCGTTTAAACAATGTTTTTATTTTGAAATAATATAGCCCGTGACTGGAGAAATAAAAACTAGAGTTCTTCAGAATCTTTGACTGGAAAAATAATTTGCTGTGTTTATATTGTAGAGGTAACGTGTACACGTTTATACACGTCAGACACAATCTCGTGCATGTTAGTTAATCTCTTTGTCTCATTTTGGACTCTTCCAAATTCAAAGCTAACATACAAAACATTGATTTATTTAAGAAAATTGGGTTATTTCTCTCTGACAGAGTGGAAAACATTTTGACAAAAGAAGCCATTACTCATTACAAGCAATGGCTTCTTTTGCCACAACGTCCTCAAAAGTCGTCTGCGTCAGATGCGGGGAAATGCGGTATTATGAGGTAAAGGATTAAACTTTTGATGAAAAGGTTAAAATTATAATTAATATTTTCTTTAGTATACACTTTAATAATTATCGTTATCCATACCCCTGAGTTAAGAAATGAAAAAAATACAATTTGAAAATTAACAAGAAAATCTCGCACGCAGAGAATCTAACGCAAAAATAGCCCCAAATATCTGAAACACCACAAAAGAGTTTTTGAAGCGAATAATTAAAGTTAACTCCAATAAAAGGTGACAAATTAGGACGTTCAATGCGCTCCTATTGAAGCCGGACACCGACCTTTTGTCGTTCGTTAACTTTACTGAAGATGTCAAGTTCGTGTACTAGATCAGGTAATGTGGCTGTATTTTAATCAATCAATAGGGACAGTGGCCTCAGAAGTGTATTAAATACTCATAAAGAGAGCTTTTCAATTCTAGAACAGTCAGACCAGTGTTTGCGGCCACCTCCAAATATAGACCACCCTGTGAATAAAGGTCATTTTTTGAAAACCCGTTACTGATTATTTAGAACAAACTGACCTCCGAATAAAAGCCTCCTGTCAATGAAGGCCACATTTTGTCTTTTCCGAAGATGGTCTTTGTTCACAGGTTTGACTGTATATTTTCGCTTCAATATACGACTGATTTAGAGAAATTTTCACCGACTCTTCTTATTTAAGTAGGCAGTTTTGTTATAAGATTATCAATGTTTTGTCTTTATTCTATTCATTCGTGATAAAAGTTGGCTTTAAAATTTAAAACCGACACAGCCGTGCTGATAGCGATAATACAAAGACGACCGATTTGAGATTTAAATGCTAACCTTTCCGTGTTGTGTATGGCGTTATCCGCTCTACATTACAGGCAGTTAATTATCCATTGAATGGATCTATCTCACGTTAACATTGAATTAATGCATACACTTGACATTTGTTAACAAAAATGTTAACACGAGGATAGAGCTGTTTACCCCTTCCTCGGATCTTGTACCGCCCATAATTTCATCAAGCAGGTGCGTATCATGTCTCTCCAATAGCTGAACTAATACAAAACGTGTCTTATAATAAGTACATTTGTACGTAAGTTTGTTTTGATTGTTTTGTTTGCTTGTTTGTTTTAAGTGACACTGTCACTGGGTCTAACGCAGTTTTTTCAACAATTTTTTCAGTTATATACGGCAACTGGTTCACCTAACCAGTGTTCCTAGACTGTATTCTAACCAGTGCTAACTTACCCTTCCACAAGGGGTTTGTACGCAGGATCGTCCATAAACAGACCACGACCATCATGAAGGTTGTGAATACCCGTATCAAGATTTCATTATCAAAACTCATGTGCCTTTCATAGTTTATTCTGTCTTTCACGATAGCTGGACAGTTTTTTTGCGTCGCAGAGGTGACGGCTCATTTACAACAATAATGTAGTGGTCCTATTGCTAAATTATGCTCCTGATTTCTGTGACACAAAGTTTGAGGCTTCAAACACTACTCATCTCCATTCAGTTTTAAAACAATCCAAGCATATTTAGTGTAAAACCCCTAAAATTTTCGAGGTAATCAGTTAAAGCATTTCTATTTCCCACAGAATGCAGTGAGGCAGCTGACGCAGGAAAATACTTTTGTATGGAATTGATGACCATAGGTTCTGTCCAATGCGTCTATCATGTGAACAATTATTTTAAAACTCATTCATATTCTTCAATGAAGACAGCGGGTCATGATTCCATAAATGTATTAAATGGAACAAAAGAACATTATTGGTATTACTAGTAAAGTGGGGAAAAGATCGTATTAATAAACCGACCAATAAACATTAGAATCACTGTTATTTAGAACAGGAGCGGTAATTATGAGGCAGACTGGCTGAAACGCGATGCTGAAGCCGGGTGACCTAATTGGACAGGTTAGACCGAAATATTCTGTTTTTTTTTTTTTTTTTTTTTGAAAATACGAGCTGAAAACTAAAGCAATATACCTGAATATGTGTAGAAGTATTTCCTTTGATTCTGCATTAAAACTTTTTTCTATCGCTGCTCAGTTGAACCAGGAGTCTGTTTTACAATCAATGATATAGTGTCCCTGGTTGAACTAATCCGCAGAATTTTTGACCCGACATGGTTCGATTGCGCGTTTCTGCTTTACAAGAAAGATAACTCTCGTTTACGCACAAATCAGAAGTAACAGAGTTACTTCCCTTGGATTATATCATTCTGGAACGCAAACTTAGTATATAATATACGATGAATTATATGCATATAACAATATATATAATGGAATCCAGTCACTTCACAGTAATCATGGGTTTCAAACCAGCGCTTATCTTCCCTATGTAATTGTCCCACGAGAAGTGTCATAATTTAGTTGAGTATATACAAATATTTCAATTTATATTCAAATATATTTGTCTCTAAACACACATAAAAACTTACAAAAATGAGATCAACTTTTTATTGTATTCATGTACATACAAATACCCATACATTTTTAGAAACAAACTACAATACGTATACATTCAAACCTTACTTCGCAATCACCTAATTATCACACCCACCTCAATATCAGGCTTGGAAAGTCTCGTTTATAATTACTTGACCAAATAGATAGGGTAGGTAGGTCACAAAACTTTCCTTTTGACTTTTTCCTAGACATAACATTCATACCTTAGATTTGTCCCCAAAATATTTTTGTATTTTGGATTGTGCTGAAAAAACTTTAGGGTCAGCATCAAAAAGAAAGGTCAGTCAGGTAACCACAGACACAACTATTTTCTTCTAGCAAAATCATATTTTCAGACTACCGGAATAACTTGATAATGAGACCACAACAATATTTTACTATTTTTTACCCAAGAGACAGTCCTAATACTGACATTTAACAAAAAAAACACATTAGTTTAATGAATTTATTGAGCTACAAATTGTCTATGAGACTATGCCATTATAAAAAGTGAGCAAAAACAATAGTTACAAAGAAATAGAAAAAAGATACAACATCATGATAAACTTACTTCTCTGTTTTTTTTTCATCATAAATACAAATAGTCAGCATATCTCATGATTTCAGAAAATCAAAAAAAGAGCTGAAAAGAAAAATCTAGAATACTAACCAAAAGAAAAGTGTGTGTAATTAATACTGAATCATTTAGCAGTTTTTAACATGGCTTTAATAGCCCTTGCTCTCATCTCCAATTCTAAAAGTTCCATTTGATTTCTTGTCAAAGCTGGAGCAATCTCTTTACTGGGTGGTTTTACAATTCTACGTGTTGGTTGAGACTGTTGTACAGTGCCACCTGATGTGCCCTCACCAATATTTGCTTCAGTATCTTGAGTTTGATTGTTTTCCTCTTCAGATAGTTCACCATCAGTTTGCCCCTCACTCTCAGATTTATCTCCTCCTTCATCAATAAATTCTACATCACCAGTATCTTCAATAGATATTTCTGGTATGTTCTCTCCAACAACACTATCTCTGTGTTCTGTTTTGGGGATTTTCCTTGATTCATCAATTACAACTGAAACATCATCTCGGATGACATTTTCCTTAATACTGACTATATTTTCATCACAAGTTTCACTTGTTTCAACTCCTTCACAAGGTGTAATACCTTTATTTTCATTACTAGATACCTTCTTTGCCACATAATCTATCTGAGCATCAACATCTACCTCTATTGCTTTTGTTTCTTGTTCAGCACATTCAGGAGTCTCTATGATATTAGTATTGTATTTAGTTTCAGCTTCATCATCAGTTTCAACACTTACTACTTCCCCAACATTAGTTACAATCTCTTTATTAGCAATAATATCATTGTCATCGCTATCATCAAAAACTTCACCTTCCTCTGGATCCTCAGGTTCTTTTACATTCACTGCTTGTCTACTGTTAGACTCATACTCAACTTCAGGATTCTCAATTTCACTTTGAACTTCTAGATCACTATCTTCCTCATACTGTAAAAATAAACCAGTTACACAAAATCAAAACAATGTACAAAATTTATACAATTATCTAATTCTTATGTTCTTTTAGAAACTACATTTAATAACTAATATCAATTCCCAATGATGACTGTCATCTTGACTGTAAATCAGGATTCATACCTACTATAAAGGTAGTGAAGGTACCTCTGTGGTCAATTGGTAATGGTATCTGACTAGTAACTTTTACTGCTGAGTTTGAATTCCAACCAAGACTAGACAAATTTCACATGTCCAGCTAGGCTATGGAAAGTTGGTGGTTCTACCCTAGCTGTATGCCTGGGGTTTTCCTCCACTGTTACAGCTGGAAAAGTTGCCAAATGACTCCAACTGTTGGTGCAACATTAAACCCACGTGAAAAAAGTTGAAGGCCAGGCAGACTAAAACTGTTATCAGGATTCAATCTCACTACGTTCAGAAAATCTATAAATCTCCCTCAACTAAGAAAATGTTCCTTATTCATAATACTGTTTATTCGCCTCAAATAATGTTAACAAATAATAATTAAAGAGAATAAACTTAGTATTTTGCTCGTAACATAGAAATGACTTACTTGACTTGATTGTAAGATCACAGAACTGTTGATAAAAGAATTTTGAGTTCGAAACTTGGATGAGGAACATTTTTCATAATAATTCATCACCTTATCCATGATCACAAGCCTTCAGACCTTGACTAACACTCTTGTCAATTGCTTGGTAAAGATGGTTAGTCACCAAAAACAAACTGTGATCAGCCCAGGGGCACTTGGAGATAGAGCAGCACTAACAGTAACCCAGCACCAACCATAGGCACTCTGTTTCCTTGATTTTATACCTGTACAGATGTTATTTTTTAATCTAAACTAAAAAAAGCCTTCATGCAGCTACTTTGCATGTAAGTAAAATGTGAAGGTAAGTCACTTGCCATATTTTCAATTGACGGAAGTTATGACATCCAGCGTAGGTCCCGGCATTCCTTCTGAAATGCATGCGCTTTTCAGGAAACCTCGCTCTATGCTGTAGCATGCCAAGTTTAACAGTGAGGTTCCCGAAAAGCACACAGATTTGCATTGTTGGTTGAATTTAGATTAAAAAATAAATGCTATACGGGTGTAAAAATCATGGAAACTGAGTGCAAATGGCACCAACTTAAAGTAACTCAGGAGTATTGATTGGAAACACAGGAATACTGATTGCTAACACAGGAATACTGATTGGAAACACAGGAATACAGATTGGAAACACAGGAATACTGATTGGAAACACAGGAATACAGATTGGAAACACAGGAATACTGATTGGAAACACAGGAGTACTGATTGGAAACACAGGAGTGCAGATTGGAAACACAGGAATACTGATTGGAAACACAGGAATACAGATTGGAAACACAGGAGTACTGATTGGAAACACAGGAATACAGATTGGAAACACAGGAATACTGATTGGAAACACAGGAATACAGATTGGCTACTGAGGACAAACAGTTAAGTCAACTGACGACTGCACATAACTGAAAAATTGTTGATATTAAAAAGTGTATCAAAAACCTGCAACAATAGAAGACTTACTTGACATTGATTTTGTTGTTCTACATCACTAGGGTATGGACTAATAGTGCTATGTACCATGCTTCCATCATCATCATCATCATCATCATCATCATCTATATGCCTAAAATAAACAGATCATAGTGAATTACTTTCAACAAAACATTTTTTTCATCTCAAGTGTTTAGTAACTTATACTACAATATAATTGAAGTCTTAAGCCTTAGAATCAAGACTTTTATTTTTTAACAATGACTAGCATGTAATTAGAACAATAACTAAAAATAATAGGTTTGTTTCCGGTTACCCGACCAACCCATCTTTTACCTGCCAACTCAAAAGTTTTTTACGGTATCCAAATCTTGGTGCTATATTGTAATTTTCACAACAGTGTTGCCAATACATGAAAAAAAATGTAAAAGAAAAAAAAATTTGGGCATGTAACCAGAAACAAACCTTTTTTGTTTAGGCCTAAGTTGTAAATAGTGCATCCATTCAGCATAGAATTGCATTCACCATCTTTTAGAAGCAAAATGATCCATGACAGTTTGTTTTGTATGTATTTTAAAGCCATCAACTTTAATGCAGGTATGTACATTAGACAATTTACTTGACAGATGCCCCTGGTTACCAAGCTGTAAAAACTGCCATCCCCCACCCCCCGTTGCCTAGAGTTACCGCCTACTTCTCCGACATATCAGAAGTGGCAGACAAATGCTACAGATGCAATAATCTCAGCTTACATGTCATAGAAAACATATGCCTTATGCAGGTATTGAACCTGTACCCTCTCCATCTTCAGCCCTAGACTCTACAGACGGACCTCATCAAAGTGCTGGTTCCTAACACATACAATTATCATGTAACCAGCAAGATTACCAACAGAAAAAAATGAACTTTGATTCAGCGTGTTTCCCATGTTTATGGCTAAGATGATTTTGTAATGGTAGTATCCAAGTTATAGGGCTAAATTAATTTTGCATTTATCTACAACTCAATGATAAATTAAGTTAGAACTTTATATTACAATAAATAACACAAACTAACAAAATATAAAATGCTTCTATGTTTATATATCAAATAAAATTTATTATTTTAATTAAATTAATTATTCCACACATTATCTAAAACATCTAAGATCAATAATAACAGGGCTCCAAACCTGGATAAAACAAAACATCTTACCCCATCCACCATATTAAACAACAAAGCATCCACTAATCATAAATTTAAAGAAAAAACAATTTGCTTAACATTTACATATTCAATTATGTGCACATCAGTCTGAGAAGAATATATGTAATATTACTTTTACCCTGCTAAAATTCACCACTGATACCCCCATGTCTAGACACAAAAATGATTCAATACTTCAATTGTGAGGCAGATTACGGAAATACAAATCAGAAATTGCCTTGTTTTACAAGATTTCTAAGTTTACAGACTGGAATCAACATAATTCATCATTCCATAAATATCTGTCTACACACAAACACAGACAATTTTCCTTAAAATTTCATCAAAACAAACATAGTACACTCTGAGATTTGTTAACCTCTTATAATAATCAGCAAATGTATACAAGGTAAAGAAGATAAAATATCACTCTAGACTACTTGCCAACAATCATCAGTTTGATTTTACATGAAATCTGATTGATGTATACTCCAATATTGGTAAATTTAAGCAAAATTTCAATCATCTAAAATATCATCACCAGGAAGGTTGTCTTTAAAGAATTGTTGGTTTGCGGTTACATGACCCACTCAGTGAAAAATCCCCTGTCCAAAAACGTTTTTAGCAATTTTGAAAGTTTTTTTTAGTCTTTATTGCTGTTTTTTGTTTCCTGCAAAATATTGTAACAAAAAATGCCAATCTACCTACCTAACCCGCTGTTGAAAGTTAGGGATGTGTAAGTGTGAACCAACATTTTTTTAAGGACGGCCTATTTTAAACGATATAATAAAAATACCAAATATTCCCTGATAAGCACACTCAACAAGTTATATCCTATCCCTTTTGAGAAAACTATGATACAAAATAAATGCTTAAATAATTCTTCAAATTAAATCAAATGCATTGAAAAAAACTATTTAAACATAATCTCAATAAATAAGGGGATAAATCTATGACACATAACTCCCTCTGATGGAGAATTTATTTGGGATTTTTTGGTAGTATCAAAATTACCTGTCTGAATCATCACTAGCTTGGTCATAAAGTGATGTAGAGTCAACAATGTTTGCCTCATTTCTGTCAATATCGTCATTATCCTCCATTTCTGAAAAACACATACTGGTAAATAACAAAGGTAATAACACTGAAGCCTTTTTTTCAAAGTTAAGTGTTTCTTATGTCCTCAATATGAGCCATAATACTGTACAAAACAAATCAAGAAGGACAGGCATATGAACAGACAGATGTAAGGACAGACGGACAGGCAGACAGAGGGACAAGCAGCCAAGCAGGTCTTAAATCATTACTAAGCTAAAATTAGATCAGACAGATTGACCAGAGCTTTTTTAGGTGGGGGGGCCTTTTTCATAAAGTTTGGGAAAAATAACACAGTATTTATGCAAAAAGGGAGAGAAAAAAATTGATGTAAGCTGAATTTTAGGGGAAAACTGCATGATTTTAAATTTTTTCCCGAGGGGACGACACCTTTAAACAACCCCAGCTATAGAAGGAAAAAAAACCCTGGTGACTGACAGTCAAAATACACAAACATAATTTTTACACACATAAAGATCATATTAATTAAGCATCATTACAAGATGAAACAATGACAAGACAAGCAAAGGGAGACAATCCTGTAAGTAAAGCAGTGTAATGAGCAAGTGAGTTACTTCCCTTTACCCATCAAATAGCAACTACTCACAATAAGGAAGCCAGATGGTACAATAATTAAAGATAATATTAGCTAGAACAATTAGCACCATTTTTCGAAAGGGAAATTTTTATCTGCAACATGAAATAGGCTTTGTTAATGTTAATGGAAATTAGACACCCTATTAGCACAATTTTACTGAAAGCCACAAATACTAATAACAAACAAAAATACCTCCACAAAAAGATACTATCAGTTTAACATTATCCTATAATTATCAAATAATCTGCAACATTATCCTATAATTATCAAATAATCAACAATTTATAACAATTGACATTTTCACAACAGTTTCATTCACAATTAACATATTACAAGTACGCCATATTTAAATACTATTCAAAAACTACAGAATTTCCCATGGTATACAAAACTCAAAGCTGTCATTAAGTTCAGCATCCAGACATTAAATAAAAACATATATATAGTAAGTTCAAATATATTTCAAGCAGGAAATAATTTGGTCTAAATTCAAATTATGGATACAACTCCCAATAATACAAAATTAACCCTAAGTCACTTCGAAAATTGGAACCCAAAGATTCAAATCAACTATCAAGGTTCATTCAAAATTATGCATTCACATGCATTGTTTCCACAAGACTTGCACCATACTTTAAAGCTGAAAAAACTCAAGGTTATACTGTAACATCATTAGCCAGTAATTTGTTTGCTTGTAAATGACATCAACACAAAAAACTTAAATATTGCCGTCTGCTACAAAGATGAGCAGATCCCGTCTGATATTAATTTTCAAGACTGGTATAAAAAAGCATAAAAATTTGAAAGCGCAACTGTTACAAGCCTCGAGGGATGTTTAAAGACTTCGAGAAATTTCTTATCTCTCAATGGAAACCCATTTCTGACATTCTCGTTCGTTACAATTACATTTTGAAAGAAGAAATCATCATGTTTAAGTAAACAAAACATAAACGATGTAAGCTACGTTTTGTCAATCTATCACAGAGCATCTATGTGGTATTTACGAAGAATATTATGAGATTTGTCTTTTCCAACCTCCGTTAGACAAATTTATCTAACTGACAGCAGCCATCGATAACATGAAGCCTTCAGCCCTCCAAGTACTGACCACTGACAGACTGCGATGTCCAGTTAATTTACATAAATGAGCCTGAAATATGGGCGCTTTGGTGATCACGGTTAAATTTCTGCCTAAATAGTCTTTCAATGACAAAAGCCATCAAAAACGCAACGTAATGTCCATTTCCAGGCAAGTTAATGCCGACCAGTGATGTCCAGTTAATTTACATAGATGCGTTCTAGCCACCGAGGAGGTACAAACAATAATTAAGACAAAACACAAGCACTGGGCATAGAATTAATAAAAGTTAACTACTTTGGTCTTGTAAATCACAAAAACAATATTTCTTAGTCAACCATCATCGTAAAACGGCTCTTAGAGGAAGTTGCTTCCACCTTCCACCTATCAAAGCCAGTCACTTTTCATAATCAGTCGAATGATCTTCATCACTGACAGAGGTATACCCTTTGTATCTTCTTATACTTTTGATAGAGAGTAATTTCATAAAGTTCAACCCAGTAAATATTTCAATAAAAATCCACTAAAAGTTAAGCTGGGGGTTAAATCTGGTCGTTTTTTTTCCGTTTTTTCCGACTAATGATTCCCTTCCTTCAGAAACTTACGAAACAATAAAGCTTACCTCATGACACACTTTTATTAATATAAGAGAAAGAAAATTTAAGGAAGGTTAAATTTAGCAACCTCAGATTTCAAATGCTTTTCATAATGTGCAAAGCTTAAAAGGTGAGTACACAAATTTAATGGCCATTAAAATGGATGACTAAAAATATCACATGATTTTCACTGCCATTAATTCATAAAATTCTGAACATTTGATGGTATTTAGAACATACATGAGAACAAGGAATCAATTTTAATGGTATAAAACTACTAAAATCATGGACAAATATTTGTTGCAAGAAAAAGGGGTCAGAAGTAAATATCTTACACAGTATTAATTGAATATTTATTGAGTAATTAACATAAACACCATTAAAATTAACTTATTTTCTTAAAAATAATATTTTTGTTGAAATATTTAGAAAGCAAACCAATGCTTATATTTGAGTTACAAATTAAGAATACTTAAAATCAATAATAAAATATGTACAAATACAAACATTTTAATAGCTTGATTTAACACTGTTTTATGGCACTTCGACAACTAATGGTCATGTAGTAGCATTTAAACAAAAGAGGAAGTAGCAAGTATACACCATCAAAAAAGGTATATTAATAACAATGAAGGGTAAATAATACAGATTAGTCCAAACTGATTTGTAGTAACAAAAAAAATGAGTAAAATATTTACATAAACAAAATTATCAATCCTTATTTCGTTTTTGTTCTGTATGTTCATTTCATCATAGCTAAATACATTTGCAGAAATATAAGTATATAAATACAAAAAATGTATGTTTACAACAATTTCAAAACAATAAGAGATCAATTAAAGTAATACTCCTAAGTGTGATATAGGAATGTTTGTTTAGTCAAACCAGAGAACAATGTTCACAAAATTGGAGAGAAGAAATAAATATGACCTTCACCCACAGTTGACCTTTTTTCAACAGTTGACCTTTATTCAGAGGTTTAATTGGTCTGTTATATCTAGGAAGCAGTCTCAAGCATGATTAATATAAGCAAAGTACCTTGTTTCACAATCAAGCTAAATGAATTAATATAACCCTATTGATACAGTTCAAGGTTATAAAATGTTTCATTGAAGTAATAAACTTCAGCAATAGTCACATTCTTTCTATTTTTGGTCATTGCATCGAAATGACTGATTCGTAATATAAAATAACGACAATAATGATAATTACCGCAAAACAATTAAATAACGAGGCAAATAGTAAGCTAAGGTAATTATATGCGTCATTAAATTAGTACTTCATAGTAAATATTTTATAAACTCATCAATTATAGTGGATTGTATGACCCCTGAATGACCAAACAATAACTTTTAATTCATCAGCCTAAAAATATGTGTTTTTTTTATGAAACACATCAATTATACAGTTTTATTTAATAAATTAGTTTCCGAGATACAAACATTAAAATGGATAGGTCTATAAATATATTTAAACAGTGTTATTTAACAGCAATGTGAATTGATTGATAATTCATAAAATGGACAGTAAAACTTTGATAATGAGACCATTTTGGGGACCCAAAAAATTAGTCATAACAATGACGTGGTCCCAAGTTGAATTGTAGGGGAGCTATCGACAGTCTGCCAAAGAATAAGTGGTTGTTAAAACAAGGTGATCGTGATATTGAGGTGGTTGCTATGTCAGGTTTTACTATAAATATTAAAACAGAAAAAAATAGATTTTTTTGTTCTTTGATATTACAATTACATGTAGCAATGGACAAAAGTAACACTAACTATTAATCGATGTGCATACAAAAACATTTTATTTCACCCTAGGGAGTCGAAACACTCTACAATGAATTTAATTTGAACATACCCCCCCCCCCTAAAAAAAACAATGTAATTTACAAACAGAGAATAGGACCATCCTAGTCTACAGAGAACAATCAACTGACTGTGAGTTTGATTGATTTTCTGCTCAAATAAAACAACTTCCATCCCTATATATCTACCACCTAAACACACGAATCACAAAAAAGTATAAAAATATGAGAGTATGAATAATAATAACAATTAAAAATTATTTCTTATTCATGCACAGAAATAAACAGATTATGAAAATTGTAAATCTATATCATCATGTGATCAAATTTAACAGACATTTATCAAATTCTATAGTATATTGTCTTCATTGTACTTTCATAGGAAGAAATATGACAGAAAATAATGAATTTTATTTTACCCATCAACAAGTGAAGAAAATTTCCAGACATTTAGCAAGAATCCAATACTTTATGGCCATGATATAAAATCGTCTTCAATCATTCATGTTAACAGGTCCCAAGGTCAGTATTTTACCAAAATCACTCTGTGGGTCGGTCAATGCATTGACTAACATTACTCCCTCAGTCAGTCAATGTACTTTATCAACACTCTAAAGGTGGGTCAATGAATTCTACCAATATCACCCTGTGAGTCAGTCCATGCATTTTACCAGCATCACCCTTCCAGTTAGTCAATGTATTTTATAAACAAACATCATTCTGTGGGTAAACCAATGTACTTTATCAATACAACACTGTGGGTCAGTCAATGCATTTTAAAAACAACACACACCCAGTTGGTCAAGTTATTTTATACTCCAACATCACACTATGGGTCAGTCCATAGTGGGCTAGCACATTGAAGGGATGGTGTATAGTGGTGTATTAGGCCTTAAATGACAAATAACTAAATGGACCAAAAACACATACATCATACACATGTAACAACTTCCGAAATGACATTATCTGCCAAGTTTGTTTAACACTGCATAACTTTTGCAGAAATCACTAATTTCTAATAACTGTTGTCCACAGATAGCTAATACATTCTACTACATTTAAATTATGTATATACATGATACATGTGTTATGGTCTGTGTGGCCATTTTAAGTCAAATACGCCATTATACACCATCCCTCCAATGTATTGGTCCCCTATGGATCAGTCAATGCATTTTAAAAATTTATTCTGTAGGCTTGTTGATTCATTTCACTTAACCAACAGTTTACCAGGCCAGTAATATTCTCATAAGCAGTCATGGCCATTCACACACAATTTCTCACAATTTACATTTTTATAAATATTGTTTTCAAAATAAAGAAAAAGTATTTCACTTATACAGGGAATAATATTAATTCAAGTAATATCATGTAATCTACCACATAAACAGTAGCTGAACAAATTTGTCTCCCTTCGATGTCCAAGTATAATCTGCAGTAGTCTCCCTTTAATCATAATCATTTCAATCATATTTTCCACTGATACTGATGAATGAGAATTTCGCAATTCGATTTAAAGTATAAGTACATCGAAAACATGAATAATTTTGCTAGTAATTACGGTGAGTACACTATATGTAACATTATTTCATATAAAAATTTTGCCCATTTTAATTAATTAAAACAAAGTAATAATATCCCGAGTTCTGATTTCAATCTGTAATAACATTTTCCAAAGAAGTTGGTGTTATAATAATACTCTAGTAGGTCATTAAAAGTACCCCCACCTAGAGTTCTCAAGTTACGTGCACTCATCTATCCAGAACTTTTAACATACGCGTATCATTTGATATTCAAAAAAGATGGACTTAAATCGTGCATAAAAAAACATGCATTTACCATAAGTTTGTAACCTCCTTGTTGGTGGTCAAAGACATTTTTAAAGAAACACAAACTAAATCTGTTTCACTGAACAGTTAAAATTAAACCTTTGAGACACTAACAGTATCTATTTCATTATAATGTTAACATATAAAAGCCTCAAAATTAAGTAGTAATAGGTATACCAGTGATTTTTTTGCAATTTTGGGAAAGGGTCTGGGTTCGGTCCAGTTGGGAAAATATGTATGGTGTGATGACAAAATTAAGAATTGTTAAGTCAGGAATGGGAGAAATGTCTTTATTTTTGATCGGAAAGAGTCTGTAAACAAAGAATGAATA
The DNA here is from genome assembly GCA_008271625.1 of Lutraria rhynchaena. Classification (NCBI taxonomy): domain Eukaryota; kingdom Metazoa; phylum Mollusca; class Bivalvia; order Venerida; family Mactridae; genus Lutraria; species Lutraria rhynchaena. Next base: position 1,509,186 of record VIBL01000006.1, on the reverse strand, counting down.
AATCGCTGTGTATTGTATACCATGAGCTTGTGCTAAAGTCATACACAAGTTTGAAAATAGAGAATGAAGGTTACAGTCCATTAAAACTGGCTCTATGGTACATTTCATGGTGGGAAGTTGGCTAGTTGCTAGTGTATTAAAGAAATTCCACAGGTGCTCAAAACTGAAACTAAAGATCAAGAATCTGGAAAACAATGTGAACAAGGCTAAGATGACTCTTTGGTCAATTTTGGACGATCCTTTCAATACGGCTGGACACTGCTATAAACAAACATTCAAACAACCATGAACCTGTAAGGAGACATTTTTTCACTGGACATTTTGGTCCGCAGCAAAACAACAATAAAAGCATGATGTTGAAAATCACATAAAAATTCAATGCATGGGGATCAACAGGTTATGATATATTTTGTGTTACACAAGAGATTAGAAAAAAAAATGTTTGCCAAGACAAACCTTCAGGGGCCCAGGAAAAGGACAAAGAAAAACATGAACAAAAGGCTGATTCTTGAAAAAATTCCCATTTCTTCTACTTAAAACTATTGATTCTTGAAAATGTTGCTATTTCTGGCTAAGACGAGGCTGAACTGTCCAATAATACACTAGCCTTATAGAAAATTGACCACAGGTCTATTTTTCAATATCTCTAGTAAAATTAGCTGCAGAGTTCCTAATTCAATTCAGAAATTGATTTTAGTAGACAATCTATTATTCATGATTCATCCCCTTAAGACGTGGCAAGACGATGCTGAACACTATACAAACATTGACTAACAAATCCCAGAGTTCAATGCTATAATACCATATCTGGACAATCATTTCATATCTAGATACAATGAATACACAACAAATGGCAAGTACTTATTTTACATCAGTTTTTTGGTCATATTGCAAGCGAAACCCGAATATGTTGTGAGACTTTTTTTAAAGCTTTCATACCCAAATACGCTATTAATACAAGAAAATGATTTTTAAAATTGATGCCATATGACATAAGATATTTCCAATGTCCTCCCTGCAGTATGCAGATGTTTGGTATACTATTATCTTTGTTCAGGTTAAAAAATTCACTTTGTGGTAAATGAATACAGTCAGACCTGCGAACAAAGGCCAACCTTGGGAAAGACAAAATGTGGTATTTATAGACAGATGGCCTTTATTTAGAAGTCAGTTTGTTCTAAATAATCAATGACAGTTTTCAAAAATTGGCTTTATACATAGGTTTGACTGAACATCTGAATTATAAGTGGAAATGACATTTGTAAGTTAAATGAGTGCCTGCCCTACTCTCTGTGGCCCCGCCTCAAAAACTGTTATTTTAATTGAAAGCTCATGACTCATTTTAAAGTTTTAGACCATAAAATACTGTTTAGTCTTTTGTCTTTGATAGTTTAATTTTGAATTTACTGCATGAAAGCAATTACTGCGTCTGAGTGAGGCAGACTGTTGTCATCTGTTATTGTTCCTGAATCTCGGAATTTGAATGAAAATCTTGAAGTACAAATGTATATGAATGTATATAGACAGGCGTAAAACCTGGAAACTCTTCATTTGTAACAGGTTTCAAACTAACGACTCCAAAACTAGTGGTAGAGCTGAAACAAAAATTCTAGAAGCAATTAAATGATAACATTATTTTAATGGCGCTTAAAATCTATCATTAACAACACATGCTGCAGAGGCAGACGTATGTAACAGACAGCTAGAGTGTGAGATAACACAAAATGTTGAAATTGATGAAATATTATCTAGGATGAAAATTAATAAGACAAACAATTTACCATGACAGACTATTCATTGTCTCTGTAGGTGTGTATTGTGTGATCAGTTAAATTTTATGATGGAAAGATAAACAAACCCCTGGTATCCTTTAGTAATGGTCTACTATATCTAGTTACATCAGAAAATTGAAATAACCATTGGAGAAGATTTAATTAAAATTATACCACAATATGTGACATACACGTATAATCAATACCTTAACAGCTATACTTCAATGTCCGTAATTCTGTAAATTACAATGATTGATTACAATAACAACCTGTTGCCATTCACTATATTGGACCTCCTGCTTCAGAGTAGAGTTGCCATAGCAACCATTTTTAAATTGAAATTAATAAAATGATTGATATCTCAAACAGATGACAATACCAAATATGGAGATATCTGTCGTTCAAATAAAATATGATAGATTTATCCAATGAGTGGAGGTTTTTATTTCTATTAATTCACAATATGTTACAGCAGGAACGTTATTTTAAATGGCCAAACAATCGTGGAACTTGATCAACTTTATACAAAGTAAATGGTTTCAAGTAATCAAGCGATATTGACATACAGATATTCCCTGACAAGGTATTGTTGATTCTTGGTTGTCAAACAACATCATGGATTTAAGATAATTGTTATACATTTTTTTTTTATATTCAAGTCCACAGGATTAAGTGATCTCCATTGAATGATAGGAATACCACTCACTGATTAAATAAAATAAATTGCTTAACAGGGCTATAGATAAGGCTCTAGGGAACCTAACATGAATGAATTAAACAAGACATAAGATCTATTCAAAGATTTCAAGCCATAATGAATTAAATATTCATATCAAATAAAAAATAAATAAAAAGAATCAAGCCAGTGGATTCATCAGACTTTCTTCCAGGCCACTTCGTTGTTTCATACAACACAAAGAAATTACAAATAAAAACCTGAAGTTTAATATTTTTACAGTCGGAAATAATTTGATAAAAAACGATTGTTTGAAGTTGTCAATAGTCCATCTTACATCAGTCAATCTTCTTGCTTGTATTCCGTACTAACTTAATCAATTAAGTCTCTAACAAACTACAGTTCCATTAAAATTTAATTATCCAACTATCGTGGTTAGATTCTCAGTACCCAAGATGATTAAATGCTAAATTTCATTGATTCATTCCGATACTAGAGGAGTAATGGTAAACTTCTGCTGGTCTTAGTTGTAGCAGACGACACCGACCGAGTTTAGTGCATTAAAACCCTACTTGGCGACCACCTCAATATTTTAATCAACTCATTAGGCTAGAAAAAAGTTGCATTTTCACCTGAACGACCCTATTTTATGGGTGCCAACTTTAACAACAAAACACCTAAGTATGAAAGGTATGTATAGAATGAAAAAACAGAAAAGTTTCATGACAAACTTAACCTGTTTTTTTTTGGTCAAGTAACTGTAAGCAGTGTGCCAGAAAGTCATATTTCCATTTACCCTAATGATCCTGCTTAATGGGTGCCGACTCATATGAAAATATTTGGGGACAATTGTACCTCCAAAGAACAAAAAAGGAGGTCAAGAACAAAAAATTAGAAAAGTTTGATGACCTACCTAACCTATTTTTACTTCACGCAAATGTAAACAGAACAATTTTTTTATTATAACAATCACTGATTCTTGGAACAGTTCTCAATATTTCCTCAATAGTTTAACTTTATAATCAGACCACCTTGATATTACATTTCCTGACATTTTTACTGAGATTAGATGTTGCACCAACAGTCAGGGTCATTTAGAGTCCTTTAAGCAATTTTTACCAAAATTCTAAGTTAAAAAGGGGCATAACTCCAAAAATATAGCTTTCAGAACAACTGCAACTGCATGTCATAATGATAATCACGTATTCCTAGTGTCTTGTTGATATCTTTATAAGTGTTTGAGAAATGGGCTACATTAAAGTTTTTGCACAACGACAACAACAACAACAATGATGACGACAATAGCAACAATAACAATGCAGCAATCATAAAAGCTTAACTTTTTCTTCAAAACAGATGAGCTAAAAATGCTATCATAAGCCAGAAGTCTTTGGTAAAAGCAGAGGCAGAAGTCTTCCATATTTTAGTATTAGTTACATTGTCTCTGTAAGACTTGATTCTAGTTCTTTTCAATATTTTCAGATATATATTATTAAATTATATACAGTAAAACCTCTGCGTGCAACCATCTCAATTTTACATCTATCTTGTCATATGAACCACTTCTTTTCAGGCCAACCTTCAATAACTCTCCTATGAATCAACTTGATAATAAGACCACCTCATTATTACGACTGATTTTTGGGGGTCCCAAAAGTGGTCTCAATATTGAGGTTTAGCAACAGATATAATGTGGCCACACTTTGTCACCAAGCTAAAGACACAGAATTTTACACCATGTGGACCTAAATACTGACCCAGTTCCTAATGACTAAAATCAGGTATGACCTCTTTTTAAAGGTCATACCTGACTTTTCTGGTGTTGATACTACCCAGACCTGTCAGCTAAATTTTAGAGCAATACAGATCTTGTCTGGGAAAATATCACATTTCTTTTATAAGTGAGAACTGATATTGAATATATCTGATACTTCAGGTATTATGAAATCAGTATATTTTCACCACCACCCAGATGTAAGAATTAAATTATCACACAATATCATTTCTTTTTCAATGGAGTGTAACGTGGCACAAACAGCTAGGGTCATTTGGTGACTTTCCAGCTTTGCTAGTGAAGAAAGTCTACAGACTAACACCTTGGTAGAACCACTGACCTTACATAAGCTAGTTGGTCAGCTTCCTCACGTGTGCATTTTGATCCTGGGTTGGATTTGAACTCACAGCAGTGAGTGGCTAGTGATTACAAATCTGAGACCAATATTAACCACTTGACCATGAGGCCCATTTATCAGTAAACACATAACAATGCCAGTTTATACAAGTTTCTTTTTGCAAAATAGAAAGTAAGGCTGGCTATAGTGCTTACATGCTATAATTAATGACAACGATGTGAAATATTCAACCCTTACAATAAATAGTGAATTTTGATCAAGTTTAAGCATACTCATTGACTGTAAGTTCAGAAATGAGAAATTCTAGCCCATATGTTAAAAGGGACATAACAAATACAGGTTCAATGGTAGGTGTGACTGATGTGAACCTTTGGTTTAAAGAAGGGAAATGATATATGAAGGTGAGATGTATGTGAACCTTTGGTTTTAAGACGCAAATAATATACAGAGAAGTGTGACTGTATCTTGTTCACAACAAGTTCAGGATCTTTGACATAAACAAAGATTACACTTCTTCATTAATCAAATTTCAGTTTGAGAAATATTCTAGCCCCTGTGCATAAAGGGTTTTAAAAAGGGCTGGCAAGAACACAGACTTCACAATATTTTAGGGAGTCTTAAGGGTGCAATATGGTTTTGTAGTAAGTACATCCTATGGTTTTACAAAAGGTTTGTTATAAATAGGCCTGACTGTATTTCATTTACAAACTCTTCAGAAAGGAGATCAAATAAAGCTTGTACAAATAAAAGATCAGACATTCGGTAGATGTACAAATAATAGTAGCAGATTTCCTCCTGAAACAGCCTAATATTAAACAAATCCGAATCTTTCACTAACACTTAGAAAAACAGGGAAACATGTAATTTATTGTTTTATGAAGTTTTGTGAAATCTGAAATTACACAAATCTATACAAGAAATCCATTAAAACTGTCTAGATAGCGCACAAGTACAAATAACCACCATTACATCATGTCTGTTAAAATATTTCAAACAACCAACAAGCAATATCTGGCCAAATAATAACTGCAAATAAATCTTGGTAAATATCGGGATGATATTACGTGATCATACGAGCGCGGGGATGTTGTCCTAACTATGTCAAAGTAACTGTACAATCATGTCGAAGTATTTTTTACGCCCAGCATATTAAAGGTATCTTCATTTCGATCCGAAACAACTTTTTTCGTTCAGTACAAATAAATATATAAATAGCACCGCATATTGCCTAATAAACGCCCCTCCCTAATTGAAGATCCTGCCTTTTCTTGAAAAATGAAAAGTAATGACTCATCACAAATTCTGTAATAATTCTTCAAATTATTGTGGTTTCACTAATCTTTGTTGTGGAATTAATTTTGTGGATTTCACAATCAGTTTGACCACAAAATCAAATCCCCAAGAATATAAATTTAGAGATATTATCCTGACATCCAAAAATTGGCAATATCTCAATTTGTGCTCCTCAGCAAACAACTTCCAGTATGTCCAGAAACTGAGAGAATAACTTCTCTGTTGAATCTTACTTTTTCCAAAAAAAATCAAAATGTACAAATCTATGTCCCCATGATATAGCCATTTTAGTAAAAACCACAAAAATTGTGCCCCATAAAAATAAATAAAAACCACAGTATATCCAAAGAGCCTAAACCGATATCATGACAAACTGAAACAATAGACGGCAGAGTGAAATTCCAGGGGGCGTTAATTAGGGCATATAAGATAATCAAGTTTTATAACTCTACTACTCTGACATCCATCAGCTAGCATACATGAATAGAATGTTTCATGTCTGTACTGTCAAATTTGACCATTTCTTGTGAACTCTTATTATTAGGGAATAAATTCAGTATGAATAATAATGGTCAGTAAATCGGTTATTTTTGTGAGTTTTATATTTCTAATGTTCATTGTTCAGTGACCACTTGTCAAAATTAATAGTGATGTATGAGATGAAATGGAGATGTGGACCATAGTTAGAGAATATATCATCTACATAATTCATATTAAAAAAAATCCATATCTTTATTGATACCGGGCATGCAACTTGTGTATGTAGCGTTTTACACAGGGTTCTGTAAATTTTGCACAAGCTTAGACTCTATGTCTTTTTATTATACTTAACAATATGATCAAATTAAATCCAGAAAATGCCATTCATTACTTATTCTGTGATTTCAGACCTTGACTTAACCCTTTGCCTCATAAACATATTTTTAAAAGCTAATATACAAAACATCAATTTATTGAAGAAAATTGGGTTATTTCTCTCTGACAGAGTGGAAAACATTGTGGCAAAAGAAGCCATTACTCATCACAAGCAATGCCCTCTTTTGCCACAATATTTTCAAAAGTCATTTGCTTCAGATGTGGTGGGGGGAGTATGGTATTATGAAGTAACTTGCCAGTCAGCCAGATAAGTAAAGATTGCCTGAAACAAGCACGAGATTGTCATTTTTCCCATTAAGTAAGTCATGAAACAACAGAATCTATAAAAATATAGGACAAGCAGTTACAAAAACTCAATTCACACACTAAGACTTCATAATGAATACATAACGGATGAATTATGACTCTTTAATACAGCAGGGTAATTAGATTCCTGGTAATTACATAGCTTATTAGTGATATAAAGTATAGCAACACTTCTACACAATTATACACAAAATTATACTGTTGTTCAGGGGTTGTTGCTCTAGAAATATTAATATAGAAATCGTACAGTGGGAAAAAATCATGCTGCCATTGAAAGGTTGTTGTTTAAGAGAGGGCCGCTCTGGAGAGGTTGCACAGTAAAGGAAGTTGGGCTGTTGCAGTTCTCTACTGTATCACAGAACAATACCTAGAATGGTAAACATATAAAATTTTTGCAGCCTTTATTAATATCACACCAACAGCTAGGGTCATTTTATGATTTAACAGTCGAAGACCCCAGGCGTAAACTTGAGTAGAACCATTGACCTAAAATAAGCTAGCTGGAAAACTTCCCCACAGGTGAAATTTGTCAGGTCATTGTAAGGATTAAAACTTACTGCAGCGAGGGGCTTAAATTTTCACTTCTCAGAGATCACAACCACTGAACTATGTTGGTCCCTTTGTCCTGAAGTAAGGGGTTGTTGTAATGAGGTCTTAATATTGATGTGACAAGTAGGAATATTGAGAAAATAAAGATTCCAAAAATAAGCATTTCATAAAACAAGCTGGTCTTAATGGTAAAGTGGCACAGCACTACTTCCTGTGAGAGTGACAACACAACCAGAACTCAATAACGTTCATCACTTGATCAAGGTCACTGACATACTGACAGAATCTGAATATCATGTTACAGTGCATTTTCATTGGCTGGAACTCATGGGTACTGACAAAGTCAGTTTTCCTGAGTTCTAGCCATCCAAAGACAAACATTCAACTCCATGAAATAGAATAGTTTTTTTTATACTTTGTACAATGTAATGTTTTTGCGTTGTTTGTAGAGATATCACTTAAAATTTAGGCAGGTAAAAGGAAAAAATGGCAAGTTTTAGTAAAAAAAAATTTCCATGCAAGCATGTTCCTGGAACCCCCGTAGATTGCTTTGGTTCATATATGAGTCTGACTGGTAATAATATACAATTAATAACAGATAAGATTGTAAACAAATTCAAATAATTATTAAGATTGCAATGTTATTTTCATACCTGTGTCAGTTTCGTGCGCATTGTCATAGCAAACAAATTACTCTGAAGTTGTCAAATGTACTTTTTCAATCAAGACATGTGAATAACAGAGTGAGTACAGTAAAAGGCCTCTAAACCGGTCAATCTATAAACCAGTTTCCCCTCTAAATTGGCCAAATGATCTGGTCCCGGGCTCGGCCGCTTTAGAGGGGTTCCACTCTATTGAACGGGGGACCTAATCATTTGTTTGAGCATTCAAGTTTTTAAGGTTCTAACCATGTGGAGTCAAACTACACAGAACATACAACCAAAAAAAATTAGGACTGGAGAATAATTTTCCAAGTTCCAGCTAACTAGAATCAACTGCGGTTAAATTCTAGGTCCTTAGTCTTATATCATATTCATAAGTGATGATCTTAACACTTTAGCACAATGTAAAATGATACATTTTAGTAGTTACAACAATTGTTAAACTAGTTATACAACTTAGCAAGGTGTCACCAGTGTACTTATTTACAAGGTCGACACCATTTTTTCAACTGTATTCAGTTATATAAGGGCAAAAAGTTGACTAAATCACATGCATGTACAGTAAAACCTCAAATAGTGACCACTTCAACATTGCAACCACCTTGTTATAATGACCACTTATTTTCAAACTGACTTTCAATAACTCCCCTATAATTCAACTTGATAATGAAACCACCTCATTATTATGACCGATTTCTGAGTACTGAAAGTGATCTCATTATTGAGGTTTTACCACTTTTATTTTGATTAATTTACTTATATTAAGAATAGTATTTCAGAAGTAATATATTTTATATTTTATCCAAAAAAAAACTTCAAAAAAAAATATTGACGCCTTAACTTGTATAACCCTGAGACTTTGACCGCTTCTATATCCATAATAAGGACCATGGTCCAGTAGTTAGTGTGCTGGACTTGTAACCCAAAGATCCGGGTTCGAATCCTGGTCCCAGCAGATCATATCTTTCTATGAAAATTTGACAACAAATATTGATTTTCCCCCATATGTGGACAAAATGCCAGCTCCTTGTGGAAGGGTAAGTTAGTACTGGTCAGTATACAGTCCAGGAAAACTGGTTAGGTGAACCAGTTGCCGTATATAACTGAAAAAAATGCTAAAAATGGCATTAAACCCCAGTGACAATAAGTCACATAAAAAAAATATCCATGATAATCATGGCCAACTATGAAATACCTGTCATATGCCATGTCTGAAATTGGTGGCAATGAAACAATTTGTTTTGGCAATGTAACAGCCATGTCCACATCCTTGCTTTTCATTGTCACTGGCAGATTTTACTTTCATTCAATACTGTTTTACTTTTATATTCCTTCATCATTGAAAACAATAAATATCCTTAATCTTAAAAATTGAGCAATAAAACAAATACATGACCTTGACATTTCATACCATAGCCTTGACCTCCAGTCATCGGTTTCATACCTAGAGTAGCTCTACTAAAGATTAACATCAGAAAATCATGATGAGCGACTTCCATCACAAACTTTAGTCTGGTTACATAAGTTGAAATGCATTGGTCAATGAGTTGATCAAATGTACTTTGTTTCTGTTTTGGTTTCACAACATGGCGGAGATCAGTAAAGAACACAAAATGTATTTTGTGTGAAATTTTTAAAAAAGAGGGGTAGCTAGATTACAAGTTAAAATCAAAGTACTGAAAGTACTGATGGAAGGGGATTAATGTCATGACGGAAAGGTTTTGATCACCTGAGTCAAATAAAAAAACATAATTGAATATTTGACCATTTGAAATGTCTTTAGTAAACCATTACAAGCTGGAACGACTTGTTTTGTATCAATATGACTTCCATTCGTCAAAATCTGTCAATATCATGCTTTTTTTTGACTTAACAAACGAAATATACTTATTCCTGCTGAGTGACTGTTTGAACTTTTGACAGAAGCTAAAAAATACTAAGGACTTTGTATTGTGAATATACATCCATGAAGTTCATAATTCATTTTTTATGGTTTTTATGTTTGCTATTACAATTTTTAACAATAACAAACAGAACATTTGAGCAACCTTCAAGAAGTACAATATGCGGCATGTAGCTAATTATGTTCAGGGTCAATATGTGTTCGTATATCAATTTATCCAGTAACTCACAAGACCTTAAATCTGCACAAGTAATGAAAATCATTGTCTTAAAATTCATTCTGAAATATGATTGTATTAAATGAATTTAGTCACAAAAACTTCAACAATAGTATGCAACCATCTACTTCTTAATTTGACAATGCATGAACTATTTAGTCGAGGAATAAAACACAAAATAACGCTAAAACACACCATTGAAACTGCGCAATGTCTTATTCATTTGATATATATATTAAAAACAATATATCAATACATATCTTTCAGAATAAAGGTTTTATGAAAAAAGATGCATTCCGTGTACTGACTACGTATCAGCGCGCAGAAATAATTTTTAGGTGCATAGGTTACTGACGCCATACACACGCACGCACGTGAATCAATCACCTTCCAAAAACTGTTAATGTATCAATATTACAACTTGCCACGATAATCAAGTATTCTAAAATTCCAATCTTTAAAATTATAAGTAATGGGCTACACTAAAGTCTTTGCATGGCAATAACAACAACAACAACAACAACCCAGCAATCAGTACCCCCACACACACACACACCCGTCAATGAACTAAATCTGAACCATAAAGTGAATGAAAGCTTAGGTAAGTGTATAGCAGACCTTGGTGTGATTTAAAGGTGGTCTGTGTCAAAATATAAATCACACATATCACTGGTCATATAATACATAGTAACACCCTTAAAAATGTTAATAGGTCAGAGATAACTTATGCAACACAATACAGACACCTGGTTTAATTTTAATAATGTTTTATGGTGCCTGAACAACTAATGGTCACCTTAATCACACATTGAAATAAACGAGAAGCCGTGTAAAAAAAGAATATGTTAATAAGAATGAAGGGTACTTGATATAAATAGTTCAAAAACTAACTTGTAGTGACAAAAAATAAAAGTGCTTCTGACTAATTGAAATCATATCATACAGAGTACATAAACATACACATAGTTCAAATGAAGTGTATAAAAAGGTTTCAAAGTTTATTGCAGAATCCATTTATTCTGCAATGTAAGGCTGAAAAAAAAAATATTCTCGTTTCTGGTCCTCCGACTGACCGTTAATTTTTAACCCCGACCGCATTTTTTTTTACCGAGAAATATTCCGGAATTTCCGTTCCGTATACCGGGAAATAGTCCGCGCTATCGTTACCATTGGAAACGGAATTTTAAGATGGATGCACAACAACGATGCTAGCTCGCTGTAAAAGTAGATAAATGCGTCCATTTTTGTATTTTATTATGTGTCTAGTTAGTTTGAATAAGCATGAAGCTCATCAACATTTATCAAAGCAATGGCTTTGCATACATTAGCAGTTATTACAAATGACGGGTGTAAAAAAAAAATCCCGACCTACCGACCCAGTTTATTTTGATGACCGTGACCAGAAACAAGAGTTGTTGTTTTTTTCGGCCTAATCAATAACTGCTTCAGGCCTGTGAGTTTCAAATAAGGCATTCACATATATCTTTATGTAGTGACCAAGAAAAAATCTGAGAATTTTCTTTCAAAACTGATTAAAAAGTTTTAAAGGATCCAAGCATTATGTCTAAGTATTGATCTTTCTTCACATCATTTTTTTTATAGCTTACAATGTTTTAAACATGCAAATAAAAGAATTTTTTAAAGCAAAAAAGGGATAAATTCTTATGTTCCACATTACATTACAAGAAGTTTTGATCGTTTTTTTATGTTTCAATTTTATTCACATTAATCTGCTTTTATTTAATATACGACAACATTCTCTTTGAAATACAGAAAACTATAAGCAGTAATTTTGATTAAAGTTTTAAAATCTTTGATTCAAAAAAATATATAAAATATATCAAGCATGGAAAACAATTTCACATTAAAATTTCCGCATTAAGGCCACCATTTGGACCTGAAAAGAGCGGTCTTCATATTGAGATGGTCTGATTATCAAGTTAAAAAATGGATGAAAGGAAAACTGGACCCAAATTTAGGTGGTCATAATAATGAGGTTGTCGTTATAACAGGTGATTTTTATATCATGGTGGTGATAAATTGAGGTTTTACTGTATTGTCTAAGACAAGGACAGGATGAAAGATATCGAGCAACAACTGAATTTTAACATACTTTAAGAAACATACTTCCTGATTAAGAAATATATAATTTATGACAATAATTACTTCAACTAATAATACTAATTACATTTGTGGACCATCAGTTAATTTGTATTAATAACATTTTCAGTAAGTTTCACATTAATTAAGACTAACCTAATTATTCGGACTAATATAAACACCAGATTGATTTTTATTAGATGACAGAGAAAACTAACAGGTGCATTTTATTGACAAATTTATCAAAAACAACAGTTAAACATCATAACATTGTCAGCAACTTGATTGACAAGTGGTCAGTTTATTTCATTAGATTTAACTCACAAAAAACACAAATCAGCATGACCTTGCATTAAACTACAATAAAACACTGTCAAAAATACATTGTTTGATGGATATTGCTGTCAAAATATGGTCATTTGACTGGTCAACTTATTTAACTGACCATTAAATAGCTTCCTGAAACTTATAAACTGACCGCCACACACACACACACACTCTCACTCACAATTACAGACGTGAAATTATAAAGAGAATATGGTCTTATAAAACATGATAACACAAAAACCTAAAATGAGATTATAAACAAATCTCAGGCATCGAGAATAAACATCTTGATAAGATGAAGTATGGAAAAAAAGATTTGAGAAAATCTTTTGATTCAATACCTCATTGAAAGAAAACAGTTTCAATTCAAGTTTTAAAAAACTTTAAATCACTGATATATTTTATTCTCAATAGTTAGTGCACTGGACTTGTAACCTGGCCATCCAAGTTAAAATCCTGGTCGCAGCAGGTCATACCCTTCCATGAAAATTTGACAAAAATATTGATTTTCCTCCACATGTAGAGAAGTTGCTGGCTCCTTGTGGGAGGGTAAGTTTGTACTTGTTAGAATACAGTCCAGGGAAACTGGTTAGGTGAACCAGCTGCCATCATATAACTACAAAATTGTTGAATAACAACATTAAACCCAGTGAAAAAAAAATAAAAATCAGCAAGAACAGCACAAATGGTTTCCACATTTGACAAATGACATAAATACATCCCCTAACGGTGCCTTACATAACAATTTACAGTTCTGTTTGACAAGAACGACTTTAAGCATCACTTACGTAAACTTAATACACTTCAACTTGCATTAACAAATTTTCATAATAACGGATTTTTGTCCATTTGAGAAATCAGATTTTTGCATGTTAAACAATCACGTTGCGGCGTTCTTCGACAGTTAACTGAGCATTGCATTTCCTAAAAGCTGCAATTTTTATTACTTTAATAGAAAACTGTTCTTTTCTACATTTAAAGAAACCAGAATCCTGTTGCAACATTAACAGTTTAAATTCCATACTTCATAGTTCAATGTCATCCAAACAAATAAATAATGACAAACAAACGAACTGTTCTAAAGCTCAAACGCCTCCAACCATCAACATTTCAAAAGCAATATTGTTTAACATCAATATTAGGGCAGATTTAAGTCAAAATATTTGAGATTTAAATTGCTTCTGAGACAGAAATTAACAGTTTCTTATAAAAGCGGTCCTTCAAGATTGATTTCCAACATGACAGAGTTTCGCTTCTTATTTTCAATTATACACATCACGACAAAACTTAAGAATGACAAATTTTGTGCGAATTGGATGAATATTTTACAATGCAAACTTATCAGAGCTTTTACCGAAGTAGATATCTGATTACAAGACTTATCAATTTATACAATGTATACAAAATGAATCAGCATAATCAAATATCTGGTGCTCTCGTCTGCAAACATGGAGGATTGGTATACATATCAGCATATGTATGAATGTTTGAAACACACATCAGCATACATTTGAGTGTTTACAACACATATCAGCATATCATAAGAGTGTTTGAAACATTACTGCTCATATTTGAGTGTTTCAAAAACATATCAGCATATATTAGAGTGTTTGAAAAACTACAGCTAATATTTGAGTGTTTAAACACACATCAGCTTATATTTGAGCATTTGAAACACATTTCAGCATATATTTGAGTGTCTGAAACACATTTCAGCAAATATTTGAGAGTCTGAAACACATTTCAGCATATATTTGCATGTTTGAAGCATATAACAGCTGAACACATTTGAACGTATGACACACATAATAGTATATATTTTAATGTTTGAAACACATATCATATCTAATTTATTAGAGCATTTCAAGCACATATCAGCATATATTAAAATGCTTACAACACATATCAGCATATAGTAACATGTATAAAACACACAACAGCACATAGTAAAATGTTTAAACATATATCAGCATGTTTCTAAATGTTTAAAACACATATCAGCATATATTAAAATCTTTTAAACACATATCAGCAGATATTAAAATGCTTAAAACATATATCAGCATATATTTAAGTGTTTAAAGGTCTCAGTGTATCAGAATCCTCCTGAAGATTTTAGAGTAGAATTATCACTATCTTCACATACATGTTCATAGGTCTGAGAAAATAGAAAGGTTTGGGAGCATCTTACAGAGCTGAAGCAAAGAGAAATACAACATTTTCTTTTGGGGGGGGTCAAAATACTGCTTTTTTGCAACTGACTGAAGTAAGATTTCTTGGTAGAAATTATGGCAAGCAAATTTGAAAGGAGGATCCTTAATTAGGTCTGTATTACCATGCTTTAGTTAATTTAAGATAAAAGACCACAACGTCAGTTGTCCCAGTTCTGAATTCCTAGTTCATGGTTTATGCACTGATTGCATGAGTGAAAGTTGAAAATTTTCAAAGAAACAGAAATCTTTACCTGGGTGCTGAGGGAACAATAAAAACAAGTAGGGCTACAGGCTTACATCTTGGTAGAACTACCAACCTTTCATAAGCCAGCTGGACAGCTTCCTTGCATGAGATTTTTTTCTGGTCCAAGGAGGGATTCGAACTCACACATGTGATAGGAGAGTGACTGCAAGTCAGAGACCATAACCACTTGACTACAGATACCCCTTCACACTAAAGAGGCCCCTTCATCTCAGTATATGAATTACAACAAAACAGTTCCACTAAAACTTTACTACACATAACTGCTGCTGTACAATACTTTTGCTAACCAGTATAAAATGATGGAGCAGTTTAAAATTTGATTGGTTCGGAATACAATCATTGTCAATGGCCAATCGTTTCTCGGTATAAAACTTCTTAATTTACCGTATTTCAGAGGCTGTCAGACTTAATTTGAAATCTAACCAACTTCGCTACAAATTGAATGAAACAAAACACCATATTATTGTGAAAACAATTTGGTGAAACACGGGTTGACAATTTTGTCTTTTAAGTCATTTAGTGGTTTGTGTATTCAGTTTCAGATTGAGAGACACATGCTGGGCGGTTTTCTAATTTTTATTATCGGAAGTTAGGAGCCAGCATATTTTTCACATTTCTCATGACAATAATACTAGAAATCAGTCGAAACCAATTATTTCGTTGTTTTAATAGATAAAATAAACAATACTGATATCATAAAGTGCTGTCTGAAGTCCAGGCTTTGTTAGAAAGTCATGTCTATTCCCATCTAATTCATTACTAGTATTTAACATACATTTAAACAAGCTTTCATAACCGTCCTATCTATTTGAACAAGGAGAGACACAGACAAATAGTTATAACAGATGTACGAGTCACATTGCAAAGTAACGTGTCCTGTATATTATGAAAAACTTCAAAGAAACATGTTTTAAGTGTTCCAAACATTTAGTACGATTACTTGAACACTGACATCAGTACAGGCCCCGTGGATACATGTACACGCACATCTATTACTGGACTTACAATTAGCGCATTGCACCCTCAAGAAAAAAAACGTGCTGAGTGTTATTAATAGCAAAGAGAAAAGAACCAAACTATATCAAAGAACACAATGGGAAGAAAAGAATTTCATAGAAACATCTTGGAACTATAGAAAAACATTGTGTATCATTGATCACTAAATAAACTGAAACAAACTGGACATTTTAATATGAATCAGAGTTAACAACTACAGACAATAGGTGGATAAATACCACAAATGTTAATGAAAAAAAAACACCTTTACATGAAAGTCACAATTTGAACTTCAACTAAAACTTGTGATCAACAATTCAAACACTGACATTTAGTATACAGTCAAACCTGGGAACAAAAGCTTCCATTGTGAAACATGGCCTTTAATGACAAGTGACCTTTATTTGGAGTTCAGTTTGATCTAAATAATCAATGATGGTTTTTCAAAGAATGGCCTTTATTCACAGGGTAGCCTTTATTCAGAGGTGGCCACAAACACAGGTTAGACCGTATTTGTAATACTGTAAGAAATAAACAAGGAGACAAACTTATTGAAATAAAAAAAAAACGCTGACAGATGCAGACGATTACACTATTTTGTAATATGTAAAGTATATTTAGACATATATATTCACCCATGCCATCAGTGAAAATATCTACAAATGCCAATCTATTATAAATGCCAAAAAAATCTATACAACATATATCGTGTATATAGTAAACCAGACTTATCGTTGTTGCCTACAAATTCAATGTTTCTTATTCATTATGATGTAGGCAACAGAAATTCAAGCCATTTTTGAAAACTATCTTCAATAGACTAATAGAGAAAGACCCAATCAGACAAAAACGAACTATCATGTAATAGATAGCTCCCAAATGCCTATTTCAGTATATCATGTGATCCATGTCATGAAAATTTAATTCACTTTTTGGCATCAAGTTATTCTCTGTGAAAAAGAGCCATATTCAAGTAAAATTAATTTCTCTTTTGCAAATTCACCAAGTCATTCCGTGTGTTATATTGCCAAAATTAATAAAGCACAAATTTCTGGGCGGTCACCGAAATATCAAACAGAATCGAAAACCAGTCCAATTCATCGAGTCTTACCAAATCTCTACGGGTCTAAATCATGCATTAATATTCTTTATTGTTTTGAATATAGTCGTTAAATGATAATTACCAGAGAGAGTTGGCAATTCCGCCAGCAAAAATACAACAATTAGAGAAAATTGTGAAAGGCATTTTCTGTGCGTTTTAATCATTTTTATAATACAAATATATTAGAATTAGCTATTTCATTTTCAATAGAAATGCATTAATTTTTAATGCAACCTTTCTGACATTGGCAAATTGAGAATTCTTTCAAATTTTATGTCACCGTATGTTAAATCTATGTGCAATATAAGTTTCATATTAAGTTGAAATATCTCTTAACTGGTCCAGTACATATCAAGAAATTGATAAATAGGTTCATCAAATACAACAGAAACTTGTCAAACTTAGAATAAATAATTACTAAGTAAAAGAATACAAAGACTTGTATTTTAGACCCAAATGTAACCAGCCAAAAAATTTGTTGGATCATTCACTTAATTTTGTTAAACACAGAAAATACTAACCACATATAGCTACAATAGCTGACCAACACAGATCAAGAAGTTGAATTATAATTGTCCAGACATGCTACTTTGGACCAATTTTTAACATTTGACCTCTGGGTGTGCCCTTGACCTTTGAATTACATACATGGATCCTAGATATGACACCTCTTCTCATCATGATGAGTATTCATGCCAAGTTATTTCAAAGTCCCCGATCTCATAACAAAGAAATGGTCCAGACAAGCAAACTCGAGATGGATGCACGTACCACAAGCATACAGCTATATTATGGAAAATTTCATAAAAATGTGTATAACATTTCTTTTAACATTTTATGATATTGCTGTAAGTTCATTCAATTCTGCGCAAACAGAATTGCGAAGGAGACAGAACACTCGAGTTTTTCTTACACTTTACACTTAAAAGAAAACAACTCAATATTTAAGATTTACTGTAATCTAATCTGCAGAATTTTGACAATAATTGAATCAAGTCAAACTTATTGCTCACTAGATGACGTTGTACGACTTATAGCTGGTCATATCACAAAATGATCTCCCTAATGTAACAATATTTCTGCTGAAACTGTCTCCTTTAGATTTACAAGTCAATTATATAATTGTTTTCATAAGATTTTCACTTTCATAAGTTATGGGGCAGTAAAAAAATTACCCATTATTTTAAAACATACTCAAAAAAAAATTCACATAAGTTCTAAATGTCATAATTACTTCCCTTGGATAGGAACATGTTACATGAATTACTTCCCTTAATCTATATATATATATACATATGCGAGAAATAAACATCTAAGAGTTACCTACCCTGAATTTCTTCTTCAGACGTTTCATCTTCGGTGCCGGACGAAGATATGGTAGATGGATCATCACCTAGGACAATGGTAATTTATAAAATTTTATTATTTCAGCAAAAACAGCGACACAACAGGGATCAGTTTCATCAAAACCATGTAATATTAAGAGATAAATAATAAAAATACTGTTCAAAATACACCATGTATCAATTTTATTCATAAAGATTCAAAAAGTCAATTCAAATAAACCTCAGATGATTCTGTTTATTACATAACATACATAATATACCAGATGAAAAACATTCAAAAGACACCCCATACAAATTTGCCACAATTTAAATTGCATTATATTCAATTTCATAATGAATTCAGTGGCTTAAAATTTCTAAAAAAAAATCACTATGGTAAAACAAATTAGAAGCAAAATCAATTTGTTTTCAAAGCACATATCAGATATCCGAGTTGCCGCTAGCTTATATAAGTATCGCGGCTTTCAATATGAGATACGTGTTTCAAAAAAGTTAAAATATTGTACAGATAATTTATCAGAAGACCATCGAACATTTTGCTAATTCATACTCGTTATAAAAGATTATGAATTCAGCGTTTTTATATTGTTTTATTTTAATCATGCAAGACAGCTCAGCTGTTAGGTTTACGGCTTAAGATACAAAAAATATCAATTCTTTCAAAGAAATTTGATTAGACATATCAGTTACATCTGGCTAGAAAATGTCAAAAAATTGCCTTCCCTTAAAATGCTTACAATTTATTTCATAAAACATTGACTCACAATTCTAAAAAAGGATCAAATTCATCAAACCAAATTCACATAATTTCACTAAAAGTCCGTTATTAATGGACATTATTCGTTCTTTGTAAAATTTAACCCTGCTAATTAACAGTTTTTGATATTTTTACAACGTAAAAAAACTAACACAAAAGGCATTAAAACATTGTAGAAGACAAATGCCACACAAACCTAATCATAATAATAGTTTCTTATGGCAACTGAGGTACGAAAAAATCTCTTGACAACTGATGCCATTTTTCATATTTTCTACAGTGTTCCAGCGAGTTTGTGTTGACTTGTAGACAAGTTCAACAAACGTTTGATTTTTTGTATGTTTGGCAAAACTTTGGCATGGTGCCTTCACCACCCGGGCATGGTTCAATCAATGCCAGGTATGAAGCCTAATTGAACAATGTTTGATTTGAGGCCAGACTGGCCAATAAATGGCTTAATGCCTGACTGACCAATATATGGTTTAAGGATGGACTGACCATTGCATGATTTGAGGACTGACTGACTAATGTGTAGTTAGAGGACTGACTACTAATGTATGGTTTGAGGACTGACTGACTAATGTATAGTTAGAGGACTGACTGACTAATGCATAGTTTGAAGACTGACTGACCAAGGTATGGTCTGATGTCTGGCTGACCAATTATGGCGTAATGACTGGCTGACCAACATATGCTTTGATGTCTGACTGACAAAAGCTTGGTATGAATCAATGTCACTACTTAAAACTTATCCATTTTAATGAGCGGTGATGTTGTTCATACAAGACAGGTGAAGTGTAGCCTAACTTGAATGCTCCACTTTAACTAAAATTTACCGCTTCAAATCCATCAAATAATCTTGACTTCTTTTTTTTGTATATTATAAAGTGTTTAGCACTAGGTCAGTGTATAAGTTATGGAGCAATATGTAACAGATTAATTACACATTAAGAACATAACGATGTATTAGCAAGGTTCAAAGATCAAACACAATATGACCATCTGCCAATAATGTAACCATTTAATTGTTTTAATCAATCTTTCCATCAGCACCATTAAAACCTTCGAATTGAAGAGTTCTTAAATGAAACCTTCAAACTGAAGATTCATTCAATGATTATCAATCTTTTAAGTTTGTAAAAATAAAAAAATTGACCTTGTTTTAAGGCTAATGTGAAAATAAGTAAAGAGATAAGATTTAGAGTAAGGTAGTAAAATGGATGATGATTAATGTTGAGGAAATACGATTCCAAAAAAAAAACAAGTTTGTCAGAGATTATAATCTATTCTCACAACTAGAGGGAATTTCAAGATCTTTACACTTTTAATGTGCTAACTTTCTTTATATGAATGATATGTGTTAAATACATGATAAAATATCATAAGTCAAGAATGACTAATTTTTTTTGCTGCTGCTGCTACTACTGCTGCTGCTGCTGCTGTTGCTGCTGCTGCTGCTGCTGCTGATGATGATGAAGATACTGACAATGATGATAATGATGGTGTTGGTAATGATGTTCTCAAATCAATTATTATAACCCTAAACAATATGTTTCTATTTCTACTCAACATTAAAAGACATTATCACATTAACTGGGACCTAAAAGAGGCATAATTAGATTTCATAATGTGACAATGGAGAGCTAATTGACGTAATAAGGTAAGTGTAGACACAGAATAAAATGTCTGAACAATGTGGAGGTCCAATAAAAAACCTAATGTTCTATATTTGATGGCTTAGAGAAAATTTTAACACATGAATCTAAAAAAATCTCAGTAAAAAAAAAACCCTGATTAATGTAGAATTAGGCCACTGAAAATAAGTGTTTAGATTGTCAGCAGATTTTCTACTAGGCCAAACAAAGTCAACTTTAAGGTTATGTATTTGATATTTTTTTAAAAATAGGTTGTATCAGCACTCTTTAATTTAACTGTCACTTTTAAATGGTGAGGAAATGAAATCAAAATCTAGCCACACTAATGACAATTTATGCAGACATAATACTGTAGGATGTTATGTAGCTGACAAAATTTCATTAATAACTTTTTAGAAGGGGGGATTAGCTGCTGATAGAGGTAGGACAAAAAATTACAAATTATTAGAATGGGGCAATAGTTGCTGTTGCTGGTAGAGGATAAAAAACTTATAAATTATTAGGGGGGGATAATGGTGGCTGAAACAGACAGGAGAATCTAATAAATTTCTAAAGGGGACAGGAATAGCATGCTGAAATGGGGCAGAATGAAAATCTAACAACTTTTTTCTTTGGTCTTACACAAAATTAAACATATTTCAAAATTACCAGCAAGAATTCTTCGTATTCTTTTCTTGGACATCACCAGTAATTGCTGCAGGCATCGTTGTTTAAGATCATCTATCGGCATATCCTGGAATATACACAAGATTATGTCAATTTATAATGATTTCCCTATTGTCATTCAACCTTCTTCGACTTTATTCTCAACAATTTTATTTCCTATTCATTCAATAACTTTTATTTTATTTATACTCTAAGGGATCTAATAATATTGCATTTGGCACTGAAATGAAAATTCAAAGTAATGTTACTGCCAATTCTGTAACAGCAACAGGAACAAGATTGAATTATGGTAAATGAAATAATTTATGGACTTTTAAATTCAGACGATCCAGGATATCAACTGGTTTTTATCAGAAACTTGCTCCAAATTGTGGCTGTTTTCAAATTAGTGTCAACACAGATAACAGTAGATTAGGCAACACTTTGACCAGTTTATTATAATCCTGAGTAGTAAATTTTCTTCCAGAAAAATGTGTTTTAATAATTCATTGAATTAAAAGATTAACAATCAATGATTTTCAATTCATTTTCAAGCTGAAATGCAACCTTGCACTTTTCAGGAATGAAACAAGCATCTAAGCAGGAATGATAAATCTTGATTTCTTGATTTCAGTACTTTGATATTAAACAAGACCAAGGTCAGTGGTTAAAAAACTTGAGATTGGTCTCCAAGCTCAAATCTCATAGTTTGTCTATTAATGTTCAATGTTAATTATGATAAAAAAATAATGATGTTAATAACACACTATTCTGACACCATAATTGACCTGAATGTGTATTTAAACATTAATAATCTTCATCTTTTCATCTATAATACTTAGAGAATGGAAATGATATTTGAATTCAGAGATTGCTCTCAATTTTTACATCCTCAGGCCCTGGTTTACAATTCTAGAAAACCAGAACAAGGTTTTAAATTTTTTTACAAGAGAAATTTCTGATGACAATCAATTGATATTATCTAATTGCTAGTCTTAACTAATATTTCACCATTCAATATATTTTAATAAATCAGAGCTTAAGACATAAGTATGTTTTCGTATAACAGCTTGAATTTCAAGGGCCATAACTCCTGTTGTAGTACATTTTTATTGGTTCAGGGGACACAATTTTTTTTGAAGCTCATTAAACATTATTATATTTCAAGGGCTGTAACTCTTGTAATAACATAGCAGAACATTTTTATGAGACAAAAATCTGCTAAATTACACTCATCAAATAACCCTTTTTTACAGGCAAAAACTTCCGTCAATCCTTACAAAACATATTTTACTTAAGGGCCTACGAATGTTGTACGAACTTAAAGTTTTAAAGGCACAAATACATCAATTATGCATTGAAATCTATAAGAGTGACTTGGAAATTACTCATTAATGGAATAAAACTCTCTACCATGGGTACAAACAAAATTGCCAAGGTCAGCAAAACAAAAAAACATAAAAAAAAAACTTAAAAAAAAAACATCAATACAAAATCGATTTTTGCACCAAATATACGGGAGAGGCCAAAAAGTTTAACCAGGGTTCATTTCCCCCCAGAATATTTGCTGATTATAGATCTGCTTCCTTTTTTTCAAATGCAATAAAATGAACCTCCAGAGGCATAGACTGGCATACTGGTTTTAAATAATTAAAGATGAACAGTTTGTAAGTATAGCTAAACCTCTCTTTATTTCACATCAAACTAACATCATGAAAGGATTTTATAGTGACCTATAAACAACCAGAGACACATAAAAATCAATGAAAACCATTATAATATGGTCATTATGTGGTAAGAACGCAGCTTCGTAAATATTTCAAAGGAAAATTACAGCAATCAGTAATAAAAGCATGGCCATGTTAACCATGCAATAAATTTCTGATCAAATCTATTTTTAACACATTTTAATTCATAACAAAAAACAAAAATGTATGTTCAAGAAAAAATATTAAAACAAAATCAATGCAGAAATATGTCCTTGATTTATTATGCTGATTTTAAAAAAAAAATACAGTAAAACCTCAAATAGCGACCACCTCAATATTACATTCACTTTGTTTTAACGACCACTTATTATTGGACCAACTTCCAATAACTCCTCGATAATTCAACTTTACAATGAAACCACCTCTGATTTTTCAGGTCCTGGTAGTGGTCTAATTATTGAGGTTTTACCGTATTATGGTCTACATGAAATCCCTGGCCTGCAAAGAAATTCAACAGAAAAAATATTAAGCGATTCATTTGATAACAATACTTAACCAAATAGTTAAAGTACTTCTTAATTCTTTAATTAAAGTCAAATTTCATAAATGTTATGTAAAAGAATTTAACCAGTCTACAATTACACATAATTATAATCATATCCTCATTTTTTTCTGGAAAAAAATATGTGAACATTTTTCCATAGATTAATAAACTAATTTGTTCATCATTAAAATTTAATTAGTAATTATAGAATGATAGATAGGACTTCCATGCTCTGATATTTGACAATAAAGAGCAGAACCAGTCCTCAATTACCCCCTGTGGGGCTCCCACGGGAGAACTTGCAATTTTCATCATTAACTTTTCTCATTCACAATACAGTCATGTCCACTTTATCCAATCATTTTAGTATAATTATGTCCCCTTTTATTCTGAGGACATGAAGACAACGACTGTACAATAATAAATTTATGTGGAAATTCCCTCCACTGACCATTATCACGGATCAGCAGACATACATCTCCGAGGACTTGTTTCAAATTGATTAAAAATCATTCATGCAAGAATATCCAATAGTTTTGAACTATCACAAAGCATGCTGGTACTTTTTTCAAAATATTGCATCCTTTAAAATAGTGACAGGAAATAGTTTTCATAACTGAGACCTGGATGAAGTCATTAACTAATGATCCCTGGCAAACATTCTCTTTTCTTTTGTTCCCCGCAGTCCGAGACAAAACAAGTGATGTCATAAGTACCAAAAAAACTAGTCTCTCCAAAAAAATGTATATAAAGCAATGAATAATTTGAGTTATGGCTTCTGGCTAAACTACTCCTTGTTACCAGACGTAAGTGAAATTTATTGCAGTCTTTTAAAAGACATCAATATCAAAAAGGTTGAAAAAAATCCCACTTTCCATTCATTATAGATATGTACATTACACTAATATTGACTGCAAGACTTTCAGTCCAGACGTAAGTTTCTCATTTTTCTTGTGCCAAGCATAAGAATTTCAAATATTTTAAGACAAATATAATAACTAGGTAGACGAATTCAAAGCTCAGAATTAGTGAGCTGTCAAACATTGGAGACACCGCGTAAATGAAGATCTCATAAATTTCAATAACGCGGAACTGGGGCCAGTTACTAGCGTCACATTCAAATCCACAATATTTTCATACCACATGATAAGTAATACGCAATTTCAATAATGTATCACCTCGTGAGATAAATCAATGAATTAAATTCAAAAAGGAAAAAAAAACTTACAGAAACAAGACATACTTGGATAATTGAGATTTTGGCCAAAAGCAATGAATTTCATACGTAAAGATCATAAAATAAAACAATATTTATCTTGCCATTTCGAATTGATGCATAATTCTGCAAGTATTTCACATGTATTTAGCAGTTTCAAATTATTTACAGGTAAAAATAGTTTATTTTACTGGGGGTTTAACATTGCATCAACAACCAAGGACATTTAGTGACTTTTTGAGCTTTAACAGTGGAGGAAGACCCCAAGCATACTCCTGGGTAGAACAAGTGACCTTCCTTAAGCTAGCTGGACAACTTCTTACACATGAAATTTAGTCCCGGGTGGGTTTTGAATTCACAACGGTGAAGGGCTAGTGATTAACAATCAGAGACCATAACCACTCAGGTGTTGCAGCCCACTTAAATAAAAATTCAAATATAAATAAATAAATTCAGCAACCTTGAAAAAATTGTTATCTGCACCAATACAAACCAACTTCAATGGATGTGTCAATCTTCCCAGCAAGTTTGTTATTAACATAAAACACTGTGTCAATCTTCCCAGCAAGTTTGTTATCAACATAAAACACTTTAAAATCTTTTAAAATGATTATCTGTCTCACTTAAATTTGTAATTAAAGAAACATCAATACATAATTCAAAGAATGGCAACTGAAGCTGAGATATTCTGTACATATCTAACATAGATTGACGAGGTGCTAAATGGGTATTAATTGCAACAGTACACAAATATTTGTGATCATCTTTGCACCATAAATCATAGCTAAAACAGCTAAATTTTTTTAACCACTATACCAAGCTATAAGGGGACATATAGGTCCTCTGATTGAGTGGTTATGGTCTCTGAACTGTAATCACTAGCCCCTCACCACTGTAAGTTTGAATCCCTCCTGGTACCAATTTCCAAATGTAAGGAAGCCGTCCACCTAGCTTAATGAAGGTCTATGGATCAACCCACATGTAAGCCTAGGGTCTTCCTCTACTGTTAAAGCTGGAAAGTCGTCAATTGACCCTGGCTGTTGGTGTGACTTTAAACCCCAGTGAAAAAAACAACAGGTGGGCGATCAAAAATAATCAATTCACAACAAGCCCAATTTTGAGCAAATTCACCAGCCCAAAAAGAAATTTACTAGCCCAGGGCTTCGGGCTAGAGGATTAGTGAAAAGACTGTTAAATGTGCATATTCTATAAAAAAAAACACTCAGTTTACTCAAACACAGAAAAAACTTAAATCTTAAAGAGTTTGAGGTTATTAAGTAATGGCATGTAAAAAATACAATCAGGAGTGGTCCAATAATATGGCTGATCAATATTTCAGTTTTCTATGTCAACACGTGACATTAATTGCAGATGGTCATTCTCAAGTGTGTGGAGTGGCTAAAATGTCACAGCGACCTTGATTCATAATGTGTACACAAACTATTACAGAAAAAACAATATGTTATGCAGCAAAATATTTGTGCGGTAAACATGTTATAATAATGATACATAAAAATAAGAAAAGATGACAACTTATTAATGACCATAAGCTTATTATAGTGATGTACAAACACAATACACTAATACTATTAAGAATTTAACTTCCTTATCTAAATAAAACAAACAAACAATGTGTGTAAATACATTTTAAGTTTCATAATGTTTTTAACAGTATTTTTAATTATAAATAATACGTCAGTACAATTAACCAGAACTACAAAACCATCGGGTGCATATACTGTATCATTAGTAATTAAAAGCAAATCTCATACATTCTTTAATAACTTTATAACTCCCATGACAAGCTATCTTGTATTTTATTATAGGCAAAGAACTACAAGAAAATCTGCTTCTCTTCCTGATAAGCCAACTTCATTACCTCACTAACCTAAGCAACATTTTCTTCCCCTGCTAAGCAAACCTCATCCCACATGCTAAGCATTACACCTCATTGCCCACTAAGCATACCTCATCCCCCTGTTAAACATCATACCTCATCCCCCCGCCAAGCAAATCTGCCCCCTACTAAACATCATACCTCATCCCCCTGTTAAACATTATACCTCATCCCCCTGTTAAACATCATACCTCATCCTCCTGTTAAACATTATACCTCATCCCCCTGTTAAACATCATACCTCATCCCCCTGTTAAACATTATACCTCATCCCCCTGTTAAACATCATACCTCATCCCCCTGCCAAGCAAATCTGCCCCCTACTAAACATCATACCTTATACCCCTGCTAAGCAAATCTGCCCCCTACTAAACATCATACCTTATACCCCTGCTAAGCAAATCTGCCCCCTACTAAACATCATACGTTATCCCCCTGCCAAGCAAATCTGCCCCCTACTAAACATCATACCTTATACCCCTGTTAAACATCATACCTTATCCCCCTGCCAAGCAAATCTGCCCCCTACTAAACATCATACCTTATCCCCCTGCCAAGCAAATCTGCCCCCTACTAAACATCATACCTTATCCCCCTGCCAAGCAAATCTGCCCCCTACTAAACATCATACCTTATACCCCTGCTAAGCAAATCTGCCCCCTACTAAAAATCATACCTTATCCCCCTGCTAAGCAAATCTGCCCCCTACTAAACATCATACCTTATCCCCCTGCCAAGCAAATCTGCCCCCTACTAAACATCATACCTTATCCCCCTGCTAAGCAAATCTCACCCCCTCCTGCTAAGCATCATACCTCATCCCCCTGCTAAGCATATCTTATCCCTTCCTGCTAAGCAAACTTCATCCCCCCATGTAAACCAAACCTCATTCCCTGCTGAAAAATCTCATACCTCCACAAACCTCTTACCCCCCCCCCCCCCAGATAAGCAAAGATCACACACCCATTAAACAAACTTCTACCCCTTCCTGCTACTCTCATCCCTTTTTTTCAAAAACAAATACATATGTAACCACAGATCATGTGGAAGATGACAATCCATGATAAACTCATTGTAACCTCTCAATATTTAATGGTACAATTATCCTAGGCTGACTCGCAACAAATTGTACTTGAAAATCCCAAACCAGTGCCTGCGTACAGCCTCAAGCAAATTTCATTTAAAAATTCAAAGAAAAATACATCTTTTCATCTAATTGGCAAAATAACTTCATTTGAAAACAAAATTTTACTAACAACGAGCCACTGTTCCATTATCAGGGACCACAAATTAAATTTAACAGTAAAAATGCAAAACTAAATCAATGGGAGGTATAGTACAATCAGATTAGTCTAAATTTAGTGGCCTTTTGATCTTTTTAAATCAAGTTTTCTAAAATCAATTTAATTCAGTTTTCAAGGGAAAAAAACGACATCAAATGACCATCTGTGCACTCAATCTAAGTTTAGACCACAGTCCATAAAATCATTAGTTTTATAATAACCGAAGAATATAATATAGTGAAATGACCCTAAAATCGATAGAATTTTATTTCAACAAAGTCTTTTACGGCATCATAAGAGAGGGACGTAATGTGAAAATCAATAAGGATTTAATAAACGGATCAAAATCAATAGGATATTTTATTATACATTTCATCTAGAATAACATTGATTTTTTAATCGTAATAGCTCGCAATTAAATGTTTATAGTTCCACCAAGATGACAGCTTTATGTTTATCAAACAAATCCAATGGTTTAGATTTATCAAGATACTTTCTAGTTAAACATTGTCAACAAGTTTTTTACAGCATAAAAATTAATATCACTGTTATCACTTGAGTATCGTATTGGTTTCAGTGAATGAAAGAACTGATAATGAATTAGGCACCTTGTATTGAATTGTTTCTTAGTACAGTACAGAAGACTACGTCCATATGTTTACGGAAACACTTGGGAGTTAATTAATTTGATTTTCAAAGAAGCGAGGTGTTTGTACAAAAGACGTTTAACACAAATTAATCAAAATGAAATACCATAATATAAGGTGAAAATAAGGAATGAAACTATAATTTGTGGACCTCCGTGATCGAGTGGTTATGGTCTCTGACCTTTAATCACTAAGCCCTCATGGCTGTGAGTTCAATTCCTACCCAGGACAACATTTCACATGTGAGAAAGCTGTCCAGCTAGCTTACCAAAGATCTGTGCTTCTACCCAGGTGAAATCCTGAGGTCTTCCTCCAAAGTTAATAATGGAAAGCCACCAAATGACCCAGGCCATTGGTTCGATTTAAACCCCAGTGAAAAATAGCTATGAGAGCAGATAAAACATTGCAAGTCCATATAAAACAGGTTTTTTTTTCAAAATCGATCTCATTAACAATGCACTATACAGGAACACCTCATATAACAAGAGTTACCGCATTATAAAGATCACCTCACTATAACAACCACTCCTTTAAACCAGTGTTCAATATTGCCTCCATAATGTCAACAAGACAATGAGACCACCTCAGTATTGGGTCCCAAAGGTGGTCAGAATATCAAGAATTTACTGTATCAAAATAAAAAAATATTGACTTGAAATTATAGACAATTCACATTTAGTACATAGATAAACGTTGATTGACCTTTTGCCACAAAGTAATACAATAATCATTAACAGTTATACTGTAAGTTAATTATCTAGAAGTTAATGTTGAATCGATATATCGTATTGTATAACATCATATAGTGTTTTATATCAATCATAAACGTGTTTATAGTAACACGAATGAACACTACAGTATTGCATTTACAGTCAGAATTAATTTATCTATTTTGATTTTTTACACCTTTTTCGACAGCATTTCAGATGGGCAATTAACTGACCCAATGTCCTTGGATTCTGTTTTTGTATTTTTTTCACTAAAGTTTAACGCCACACCAACAGCCGAGGTCATTTGGCAACTTCTCCAGCTTTAACAGAGGAGAAAGATTCCAGACATATGCATGGGTAGAACTACCGACCTTCCGTAAGCTAGCTGGACAGCTTCCTCGTTTTGAATTCCTCTGGTCCCGGGAGGGATTCACACTCACAGTAGTAAGGGGCTAGTGATGACTAGTCAGAGACAATAACCACAGTAAATTACACAACTAAGTCATGAACTGCAACCTCTAAATAATCAGAACCACTCAGTGATGATTGTATAAAAAGGGCAGACAGGACTAAAACTAAAACTTCTTACGATAAAAAAGAAGTCATAAATGACAAAACTTTTTGTTTAAGTTATCATGACGGCATTAAAAAGCATTCAATGCCATAGAATGCCTGCAGTTAAAAAAAGTTTCTTTTAAACCAGTTTGCACTAATATGACATGTTCTTGTTTCAATGTAAGTCCTGAAACATAACAGAATATAAGATTACAGAAAGTTAATAATATTCTATGAAGTCTTAAAAGTTAGAATTCCAAAGCATTAAGATTCAAATCCAAATTCAAAGCATACATAGACTACTCAAAGTGAGCAAAAGGATACCCAATGCAACCAAAAGGATACTCAAAGAACGCTAAGGATACCCAATGCAACTAAAAGGATACTCAAAGAAAGCAAAGTATACCCAATGCAACTAAATGGATACTCAAAGAAAGCAAAGGGTACCCAATGCAACCACATGGAAACTCAAAGCAAGCAAAAAATAATAAAAGTAAGCAAAAATGGTTCTTAAAGCAGGCAAAGGAAAGTGAGAAAAATACAGCATTAATTACACGCTGCCACAAATTTTTTTTTCTGGGACTGAAATTCCCACTAACTGCCAGAGTCATATGGCTTTAGAGGTGGAGAAGGGCCCCAGGCATATACCGGAGAAGAATCACCAACCTTCCGTAAGCTTCCTCACATATTTTGTCTGTTCCTTAGCAGGAACCAAACTCTCAGCAGTGGGAGGCTGGTGATTACAAGTCAGAGACAATAACCACTCAACGACACCCCTTATCATTATTTCTAAATAATCACAATGGTATTTAAATTTTAATACTAATAAATCATTGAGATTCAAATCTCAACTTGATGCAAGCAGACGGGATTCTCAAAGCTAACAGAAGGCAGCATCAACTACATAAATATGTTTCTATACTTAAAAAAAACTTAAAAACAAACTATACTTAATCATTCAAATAACTTCAAGTACATCTATTTTCACTTAATCATAAAATAATAAGTGGACGAAGTCAATGTAAAAAAAAGGACAGAACAACAATTGAAAGAGGAAAGTAGAAAAAAAATATTGTTGATTAAAACATTATCTAGATTTACATCAAAAAATTACATACAATAAATAAAAGCTTTCATTTCACCAGACAAATATTTCTGTACGAGACGCTGGAAGATTTTTTTATTTAAAATTCAGTCAGAGCTATGCCTAATATGATAAGGTTATGTTGTGTGGCCAGGGAATGAAACGATGGTCGATAATATCCAAGTGAATTTTTGCCTGATAGCCATCCATAAAATACTGCATAAGTAATAGCTTTGAAATAGTTCCGAGTTTAATTTGTCTCAAATCGACCCTTTCAATTGTTAAGAATTCCAGAATAGGTCTGGACGAAAAACTAATGCTTATGATTTATTTGGTTTCCACGATACCAATCAATTTTTACTGTCGGCCATATATTTAGTCTTATTGGTACGAAAATTAAATGATTTCCATCTTCAAAACTTAATTAATTTTGTTTAACCAGACATTTCTGAAGATTATTACAAAAAATATTCCTCCAGTGAATTAAGTAAGTAATTATCTCTAAAGATATGTCCATAAATTAATACACTGATTTTCAGGGGAGAAAAAAGAAGTTTCAGTTAAAATTAACTTTATCAAAGACTCACTGAAAGTGACAAATGGTCTCAGAATTAAACAAGAATGAAATCCAACGACAACTTTCAGACTCTAGTGGGAAATCAAAAATACGTAAAATGACAGGGAACATTTTGTTGAAACATTTTGTCCCAGCATTTTACAATCAAAGAGGGTGACAGACTGAACAGAATTTAAATCAAAGAAGATATGAAGAACAAATGAAATAAAAAAGGAAAAAAGAATAAAGATAGGAAGAAAACTAAGGAGACTAAGGAAGAAGAAATGAAGAAGGATTTGAAGAAAATTAAGGAGACAAAATAAGGAAGACGAAGAAATGAAGGATTTGAAGAAATCGAGGGAGACAAACTAAGGATGAAGATGACATGAAGGAGGATTTGTAAGTTGAAGAACAAATGAAGAAGAATGTGCAGAAAACTAAGGAGAAAAAAATAAGGGAAAAGAATCAATGAAGAAGAATATGTAGGAAACTAGGGAGACAAAGTAACTAAGGAGAGGAACAAAAGAAGAACGAAGAATGAAGACAAAAAAAGGGGATAGTATTACGTTTGTTGTTTTTTGGTGTAACAAATCATCACCAGTATTTCAGTTCAATAAAGTGGTCAGCTGATCTAACCAATTCTATTAGGATATATACATGATTCTACCTATCCCCCGGCATTTCTCAAACAACTAAATGCTTTCCCACATAATGAGATAATCTGAACCTTAATGTAGTCTTAAATAAAATCATTACAGAGGAACAGGAGGTATATCTGAGACTCAAACTTTGTACCTCATGGCAGATAAACCAGCATTCTACAAACTGAGCTTATCACAAATGAAGGAGAATAAATATGACAGAGAACAAAAATAAAGAAGAACAAACATAGATGAGAACAAAAATGAAGAACAAACATGGTTGAGAACAAAAATGAAGAAGGACAAATATAGATGAGAACAAAAATGAAGAACAAACATGGTTGAGAACAAAAATGAAGAAGAAACTGGAGGCAACCAAGAAATGAAGAAGAACAAGAAATGAAGAACAACAAACTGAAGAAAAATTAAGATGATCAAACATGGTTCAGAACAAAAATGAAGAAGAACAAACATGGATGAGAACAACAAATGAAGAAGAAATTGGAGGCAACTGAGAAATGAAGAACAGCAAGAAATGAAGAACAACAAACAGAGAAAGAAAAAACAAATAGAACATGAAGAAGACTAGATAAGAATAACAAAAGTCTCATATCCAGGGAATATTCAGTAGATGCTTATTCATACTCACATATAATACTAGTCAACAGTATAAATAATATATTCAGTAATCTATCTATAATATGTACTGAGCAATTTCTAAGACAAAAAATCAATGTTTAAAGTGTTTTCTTTCATTTTTAAGCAGGTAATACGATATTCAAGAACAAAATGGAATTATAACCAAGTAAAGAGAAAACATACTTTGAACATGTACATAAATAAAGGCCTAACAAATGAGTTTGTTTCCCATCACTAGCCTTTAAAAAAATTGGAACAAATTTATACTATGTGGAGATACAAAGTTAACTGTTACGTTCCAAGTCTAAAATGGACCCTAAAAGCTGGACACGGTTTAGGACCTGAAACAAATCAAGGGAGTTAGAGAAGTGCATGCAAAAAGGAAAAAAATGAAGAATTTTCGTATTTTTGCAACCTGCATTAATAAGCATGTTTTAATACCTTTATTCATTCTAGAAAATATAATTATGGTGATATAAAATTTCAAACTTAAACCTTTAAATCGCAAGAAGAGAAAAATATTTCACTTAACTTCAATGAAAAAGTCAAGTACCAGTCTGAAGGACAAATACAATCTAAAATGACAAATACCAGTCCATCATATCTGGTCATTTCATTTCAATCATCTAGGTCAACCATAATTACACAGTCATAAAAAAACAATGGAAGTCTACAGTATGTAGAAAGTAATTATATCCGAAAGGTCTGAAAAAAAATATAAGATGATTCATGTTTAGTTGTCTTATTTCATCTAATTTAATTTAGCGAAATAAATCAAATAAAAGAATGTTGAAAATCTAAAACTTGTGGAAAGGATTTCAGGGCTTGACAAGTCCACTTGTCCACTCATAATTATGAGTAGAAATTGATTCAGGATGAGTTGAAATTGCTGTAGAACTACTTAAAATTCTTAGCTGGTCCACCAGCAGGACCAGTAACCTGAAGGAAATTTGTTGAGCCCTGGATTTAGATAAACTAGTTGAAATTCACGATAATAAATCAGCCAATGTCAGGTTTTGTGAGATTTGTCTCCCTTGGTACAGCAAAATTTCTTTTATCACACATTTTGTTGGCAAATTATGAGTGGCCAAAGAATTGATTCAATCGTGACTAAGATATGAGTAACAAATGACTGTTTTTTTTTCAAAAACCGAATCATCTGTTAGACAATTTCTATTCAAAATTATGAGATATCCTTCTAATTTGAGAGTAAGGAATTTTGAGGCCAATAGCCATAGATTCTGAGATGTAATAGTTTCAATTAGGGTCTAAATAGATAAGATTTTGTTGAAGAAACAAAGAATTAAAGGTAAACATTGTGTTGAAGTATTTTGACCATTTGTTCAAATAAAGACACAAAGCCACTATGGAAGTATTATAATTAAACAAATATTTGATCAAGTATTAAA
This sequence comes from Lutraria rhynchaena, assembly GCA_008271625.1. Classification (NCBI taxonomy): domain Eukaryota; kingdom Metazoa; phylum Mollusca; class Bivalvia; order Venerida; family Mactridae; genus Lutraria; species Lutraria rhynchaena. The sequence continues at coordinate 1,474,504 of VIBL01000006.1, read as the reverse complement.
AGCAAACAGACTGAGACTTGGTAAATGATGTAAAATTATATTTGATTAAAATCACTTCTATAAACAATAGCCTATTATAAAATTTCTATTTGTAACAATGATTCATTTGAAAACTGTTATTTTTAAATAAATCCACCGCTCCTCAATCGATAGTTATAATTGAAATATAAATATTGATTGATATTCAAATAATAGGCCCATTATCAAAACATTTAAGCAATGATCTTTTGTTGTTAACAGATACACAAGTATGATATTTAGCGCGGGATGTCCAAAAAGTTAGGAAAGCCCTATCTTGTACAGCTATTATAGAAAAATTCAATCAATTTCCACCTGATATTCGACCTTCTATCCCACATCAAGCTAAACTCAATCAATCATCATTAAACGCTGATGGCTAAAAGAAACATATTGATTTTGAATTCCAATTTTCATATCAATTTCAAATTAGAACAGTAAAAATTCTCCGCAACAACATCAGACCGAACCCGTGACAGTGATTAATTAACCAAGACATAAAAAAAAATAATCTGATATTTTTTTATCGGCCAGGTTTTCTATTAAAGTTTTGGTGCACAGCAATTAATATGGTAAAACAATTTCACTGATAATCAGCAGACGATTAATTCAGACACACATCTATAGATTGGATTTGAAAAAAAAACAACTGTAACATGTTGATTCATAACATGATTTTGATACCTGACAGTTAACTTAATTGAATATCAATTCCAATAATAGCTGCCATTAAGTTGTAGTAAATAGAGACTTGCTAAGGAATAAAGCATTTTAAGACCACACATATCTCAACGGGGACTTTGCAAAGAAATTATGTTTAATGAAAAATGAACTAATTTCTGTCACATGGTGCTTTAAGTTACAAATGATATGTTTTATGGAATAATGCAGACCAGTGGAACATTAACATTGCCCACTTAGATCATGTGACATTCAAGATCATGTGATCATCAAGACCAAAAGGCCATCAAGATCATGTGACCATCAAGACCATGTGATCATCAAGATTATATGCACATCCAGATCATGTGACCACAAAAACCATGTGATCATCAAGACCAAATGGCCATCAAGATCATGTGACCATCAAGAGACATCAGGATCATGTGACAGTTTGTTATATCAAGCCAATGTTTTCATGAATTAAATATTAATTGGGCTTAAATATGTGTCCAAATCAAATTTACTTTTTGTCAATGTTTTTGGACAAGTAAGTTATTTCTTTGGAAGAATGCAACCAACTAATTTTTCTAATGCCTGTTACCATATCAAAGATTGCCTGACAAAATCTCCCTTATTGCAAGGAGCATTACAATAACCAAAGCATGCTGTGAAACTGAGCAGACTTATAAAGGCTGGTATAAATTTAAGATACCTCCCATTGGCACCATAAAACACACAACTTTAATGCTTGGTAAAAGTAAATATGCATTATAAACATGAAATTTCATCTGAAATGGTACAAATCATTACATTTTAATGGATCCAGACTTCCATTATCAATAAAATGTTATTTTAATAGTCAGTACATCTTCTTTGAAAGTCTCTAACTTTAATGTCATAAATTATCAGCCAAAGTACACAGAGTTCTTTCTTCAGCAACAAATCAAATTTAAAACTGAAAAGATTTTAAGCTCAACTCCTTGGAGGAGGTCTACCAGATGACACTGAATGGCAGTTGTTACATTATAAATTCTTAAAAGACAACAAGACTACATTATGAAATAAATACAACAATCCATTTAGAATTGATTTTTTTTCGTTTTCTGCATCACCAAGCACTAATTTAAAAGAATTTCAAAATGTTTTATTTTAAATGAGAACCACAGAATTATGTAGTTAATATGTTTGTTGTAACAAATCTGTTTTACATCAATTGAAATGATTTTTTTATACATCACATCAAATTTTCTCAATGATGGCTCCCTGGAGTTTTCGGACAAATACTAAGTCAAACTTAAGTTCATGATTAAGGGGGGGACTCCTTGATTGAGTGGTTATGGTCTCTGACTGGTAATTACAGTGCAACCTCTCCAGAGCAGCTCTCTTGAGCAACAACTTCCCTTCAACAACAGCACGATATTTCCCACTGAATGATTTAACTATTAATTCAATCTTTCTAGAAAAACAACCTCTCAATATCAACATAATTTTGCTTCTCCCAAAGGGTGTAGCTTTGGAGAAGTTGCACTGTACTAACCCTTCACCACTGTGAGTTCAAATCCCACACAGGACTGTACCAGATTTCACATGTGAGAAAATTGTCCAGCCAGCTTATAGAAGGTCAGTGGTTCTACCAAGGTGTACGCCTGGGGCCTTACTCTACCATAAAAAGTCACCTAGTGCCACTGATTGTTGGCGCACCCCAGTGAAAAAAGTTCATGATAACCTTTATTAAAAGGCCATAATGTCAACAATCACCTCTCTATGACACATACTTATTAATATTCTTAACTATATAAACCTCTGCATACAGACCAACCGTAAATAAAGATTATACTTCAATTCTCGCCCTTAGATTGCTTTTGTGCACAGGTTAGACTGTATCTGCAAATACCTAATTCAAGGATAGTATAAATATCATGTAATTTCTGCACTGATAGGGTTTCTAGCCAATGACCCTAAGAACAATAGTCTAAGTCCCTATCAATGGTCTAAATCACAATGTCTCACTAATGAAATATTTATTCATACCATTAATGTTACCACAATTTTGTTTAACTGATTCAGACAAAATGTGGTACAAGAATAACCAGACACAATAAAATCAAACAAGTTGTAATGAATCCTGGTGGAACATAAATATTGCTTAATTGAAATTCTGATCAATAACAATATCATAATAACAGTTTTTTACAACTCAGAAAAAGGTACTTTATCATGGGGTACACACTGAAATCTAAACAGCCAGATCAACTCAACACCTGGGTCTGAGATTGTAAAACTTGAGATTGGTCTTAAAGCTCAAATCTCAATTTCGTGTTTTCACTATTCTCAAATTAATTAAAATAACATCATAAACCATTTTAAACAGTATTCTGTATAAAAATATTGATTAACACATATGGCAACACATTTAAGGTTAATATAAGCTGAGGCCAAAATTGAACTTTGAGTTTGAGATTGATCTCAGGTTTCATAACTTTGACCTTGTTTTGATGATATACAGGGTCCAAGGTTATAGAACTTGAGATCAAACTCTAATTTTCTAAGTTCTCATTTTCATAGTTTGTCTTTTAATGTTTCTTATTCAATTAGGATTATACAATCATGATATTAACCATACATTAATCTGTCAGCCTGTTTGATCTGAATATGTGCAAGGACAGTAAGGAGTGATAACATTTCAACCCCAATACTTTGAAAAAGAAATTGAGATTTGAGATTTGAGATTGAAGACTGCTCTCAAGACTTACAACCTCAAAGCCTGAACTGTCTTTGAGTTCAAGGGTCTTAACTCTGTAGAAACTTGTTTGATGAAAGCCATTGTTCAATAAGATGTTGCATTTTTTAACAGATAAATGGCTTCATCCCAGATATTTATCAGTTGATAAATAATAATATCAAAGCAAGTACATTAAATAATGTATAAATGTGACAATGAACAAAAAGATTATATAGTTACAAAATTTAGTTTCTGGCAAAATAACATTGTTCCATTTAAATATTTTGTACATTATAAACAGTATTAAACAGAAATGATAACTGATATGTACATTTATCACAAGACCATACAAGGAACACTGAGGTTATAAGCCAACATCCTCACAGCTGAGGGCAAAATTACATTTTCTACTCTCTTAAATTTCACAACAGACCAGAAATAGTCTGCATCTAAGAACTGACCAATACTTAACAAAAACCAATTTTCACTGGAAACAATGCAGCAGAAGATAGCCAGCATAAAATTATTCCCACAATTCCCCAGTTCTTAAAATTGATCTCCCATAATGCTTTGAAGTATTACCATCAAATATTTTAATTACATGCAGCAGGCAGAACTCATCTCTAAGTTTACAGTACAGATGACCAGTGTTACTGGTCAATACTTTCTCCCAAAGCAGCTGGCCTTGACTGTCCATCATTATCTCTAGACGCTGGAAATCAATAAATTAGAAATTTTATTACATTTCTAACAAGTAGAGCTCCTGAATTTTAATATCAATCAGGCTTCCCAAGGGAAGGCAAGTTTTTAATATCCAGCATCTATCCTATACTACACGTCCATTTGGTGTTTTTTTTCTGAGGCACGCTTAAATATTTCATGAGCAAAAATATTAGATGAGAATATTTCGGACCCTGATCATTACTACGTCTCCATCAGGTTTCCAGTAAATTATAGCAAATATAATCAAGAAGTAAAATTGAAACAAGAAAACAAGATTGGAGAATACAGAATAATAGTTATTGGCATTTTTGTGATTTATTTTCACTGAGGTCAGTTGTTGCCATGGCAACCAGATAGTGGCTAGAGAGCGAGGGCTGCTAGGTCATAAAATTCGCCTGTTGAAGAAATAGCCACATATTATCTGAATCAGAAACTTTCAGAAAATCTTTAAATTGCTGATAATGCCGCTAATAGCAGCTGTTTTATTTAAATTTCTTGGCTTTATGGCTTATCTAGAAAGAACCGACTGTTCAAATAAATAAATTAATCCGTCAGATTAGGACCAAAATGGGTGCGATTTAAAGTACTGAAAAAACAGGCGGGTTAAAATAACTCTCGTCTATTTTTTCCTATCCATTAAAAACATAAGAATTAAAGATATAAAATAAGCTTTTCCAATCCCCCTCTCACCTTTAGCCAGAAGAGGCTATTAAGTTGCCGATAGAATAACCAGGAATAAAAAAAACTTAGAAAATCTTCTTAGGAAATCGACATATAGCAATAACAAGTTGCCACAAAAAGCAGGCTATTTCTTGTGCACATGTTTTGTACGACCTTTACAAAGTATTGATTGGCCATTTTTTTATTATTAAAATTAATTAGGTGAGCTTCAGATTTCAAACATTTCCTTTTAAATTGATTACATTTCCAAGATAGAATAGATAAAGAAGTTCAGAACAGCGCTGGATGTGATATTCTCACTCCAGCATGGAGTGTTATGATGGGCGTACTATTATTTCAACAATTTATTCCTAACCCAGACTTAATAAAGTACATGCAAGAAGTATCAGGGTAGATCTGACATTGTATTACATGGCTGAGAACATAAACTGTGGTGTAATCTGTGAGAAAGAATACAGGGGAACCCCTCTAAACCGCCCAAATGACCTGGTCCTGGGCCCGGCCGGGTTTAGAGGGGATGCCAGTTTAGAGGGGACTTTTGAATTATACAGTAATGAAGTCGGGACCAGAACACTGGGCCAATTTAGAGGGGAAACCGGTTTATAGAGGAACCAGTTTAGACGGTTTCCACTGTAATCTGCAGGTAGATATTATCACTTCATGCAAAAAATGTCTCACTATGGTTATTAAGTACTTGATACATGTGTGACAGTTCCTTTAAGCCAAGCCTGAAACTCCATTGCTGAGTATTGATTTGGTTGTCATTACAAAGTATGACATCAAGTTTGGCACAGAACTAGCCCAATGGGTCAGGTATCAACAGCATCTTGTTTCATTTAAGACACAGAACTCCTCCAGCTATATTGGCACTGAGTTTTGGCTGCAATTGCTGTAACTTCACTTTGGCCTCTTCCAGCAAGCTAGAATGATCAAATCTGTGCTAGGCTTTCTTATGGATTTGTGTCCATTTCAAGGCTTTGAGATAATTTAATGGGCTCAGCATGAACAGTAGCAGCATAGAGAATATAAAGTACTGAGTGCCTAATTCTTCAAATATATGCTGCATAAAACAGGCAATGCTAAAGGTAATGTTTGCAATGGGAGCCAGCACCTTTTATATACAGTCAAACCTGTGAACAAAGGCCACCCTAGGGAAAGACAAAATATGACCTTTAATAAAGGATGGCCTTTATTTGGAGGTCAGTTTGATCTAAATAATCAGTAATGGGTTTTCAAAGAATGGTCTTTATTCAAAGGGTGGTCTTTATTCAGCAGATGACCTTTATTCAGATGTCAGTTTAGTTTAAATTATCAGTGGCATTTTTTCAAAGAATGGCCTTTATTCACAGGGTGGTTTTATTAAGAAGCAGCTGCAAACACAAGTTTGACTGCATAACAAAATACAAAGAAGATGCATATCAGTGGAGCATATTTAAGTCAATATCATTTAAAATGACTTTCTTCATCTTCTGGATTGAACAAGAACCAAAATTTTGCAGTTTTACATCAGAAATACCAACAAAGAGTTTGTGTTCTATCCAGCACAGCATACTACTAATTGCTGTGAGCTGCTGTGGAGATGCAATAGTAAACTGCCTGGTAAAAGGTATAAGGTGTAAAAACAAAAAAGTGTTCCAAGAAACTATTTGAAATGTCTGCAAAATAGATTTAGATCAGAATTTATTGATGCTTACAAAAAAATAGACCGGTATCAAATGCTGATTATTTTCACAATTTGCATCCCCCGCCATTTTGTCTCTAATATACAGTCAAACCTGTGTTTGTTGCCACCTCTGAATAAAGACCACCTGGTGAATAAAGGCCATTCTTTGAAAAAATGTCACTGAATAATTAGAACAAAACTGACCTCAAAATAAAAGCCACCTGTCAATAAAGGCCACATTCTGTCTTTCCCAAGGGTGACCTTTGTTCACAGGTTTGATTGTGGTGGAAAACAACAAAAAACTGCAACCAAATTTTTCAGAACATCAGATGTTTTATTTCAATATCCTTGGAATTTTCTTCGGGAGAGATGTTGTTTCGTATATTACAAAACATTGGGATTTACAATATAAAGCATTTAATCAAAACTTTGAATACATTTAACAGCTGTCGTAACATATGTTGTATTAATCTAATTTTATCTGAAAATCAATTCCCTCTAACATTGAAAATTTTTCAGCTTGTACATTCATATCTACAATTCTCACTTTTAATTCTAGACAGCTGTCGACGCCAATTTTTAATCATCAAAAATGCTTTGAATCTTAACTTTTCTTGAACATGACAAGGCATGTATTTTAATTACCTACTACAAAATTGAAGTGGGTCACAGTTAACGACCATGGAGAAACACCCAAAAAACTATTACTTTTCACAAAAACATTCATGAAATAATTAACATGGCCAAAATATCCGGGCAGTCAGGAAAATAATCACTATCACTATGTTACAACTTCTTAGAAACTATGGTAACACACTCTAGAAAAAATGTTTAATGTTAACTTTTAAGTTCAGAAGAAAATTGCAACATGTGGTAATCCCCATTGTCATGCTGGTAGCCGCCATTGTTCATACAGTAAGCTCTATCAACGGTTAAACAGTCCAACAATTGATCATGTGTTTCCCTACTTCTCCAACTTTGTAACTTTTTATTTGGCACTATTTTGTCTTGATTATGACCCTTTCTATCTAGCACTTTGAGTTATATATCAATCCCTTTTCATCAAAACTAATTAAGTTGTATTTGGCAGCATACTTTCTGATTCTTTGAGTCAATTTTGACACCATGCTTTCTGAATCATTAAGTCAAATTTGAAACCATACATTTCAAATATGAGTCATATTTCATGCTACACTGTCTGACTCTTCAAGTCATACTTGACACTAAACTTTCTGACTATGAGTCAGATTTGACACCATACTTCCTGACTTTTAACTCAGATTTGGCACCATAATTTCTGATACTTAAGTCAGATTTGACACCATACTTCCTGACTTTTAACTCAGATTTGGCACCATAATTTCTGATACTTAAGCCAGATTTGACACTTTACTTTCTGACTTTAACTCAGATTTGACACTTTATTTGCTGACTTATGTTATATTTCACAACATACTTCCTGACCCTATAAGTTATATTTCACACTAAACTTTCTATTTTTAGGCTCAATTTTGGTACCACACTCAGTTATCATATTTAGGGGCTGTGTGGTGGCCATGTTTTATCACAGCAGCCTTTAGCATGTATATTTTTGTCTCAGTTTTACTAAAATTAAAGCCAAAGAAAAATACTTACACAAATATTGACAGCCATTCCAATAAATAACAGTATGAATGAACAGGGCTGTGAAGAAACACTTTAATCACACGTATATCATGGAAAGTATGCCTTTTGTTTAATTTCATTTTATCTTCAGAACATTCCTACTTGAATTATTAACTGGATTACAAATCATTATCAACTGACTAGCATTAAGGCAAAGCCCCAAAACTCACATCTGAACTTGATCTGTTCAATACAAAATATTTGGCATGATAACATTGGACAATTAACGCAATCAGGATTTCAATTAATTTTCACCAATATCCCTTTTACTGGTATTCTAAATGGTTGAAAACAAGATAACAAAAACGACGCAGAAACATTGTTTTCAGGTTTGGATAAAAACCAGTCTCACAGAACAATGATCAAATTTATCATATTGTTTTATTGTTTTATGATAACAATAATTGTTTATTTTCAAATATCCTGGCAACCATTCCTTCGTACATAAAATACCTAAATACCAGGTGGACTATTTTATCTAGATTTTAGAGTGGATTTTTTTATTTGATTTGAGATTTTTTCCATTGGAAACCGAGCAGTTGGTCTTAGCAGTAAAGCAAGCAGGTAGTTAATGTAATGTACATCTGAGATATAGAAATACCTGGTCAATATGAATTCAACTGATATCTTAAGTACATAGGATCAAGTAGGCACTGGTTAGGCCAAAGACATTCACTCATTTTACAATTTGGTGAACTCATTCAAATCAAAGTAATTCGAAAAGAAGCAAATTATTATTCTTACATTACTGCATTGTTGTAACTGTAAACTTTAATTTTAAACATTTTTAAAATATGTCAACAATGGAATAGACTAAAATTTAAACAAAATTCATTGGATAAATCAACATCGGTAAATTTGAAGTTCAAGTATAAGCACTTTTCTAATATTTGATATGTTTTAATTAAAGGATTTCCACAATACAGTCAAACCTGTGAACAAAGGTCAACCTTGTATTCAGAGGTAAGTATATTCTATATAATCAGTGGTAGTGTTTCAAAGAATGGCCTTTTTCACAGGGTGGTCTTAAATATTCCGAGGTGGTTGCAAACACAGGTTTGACTGTATTATCAAATCTGTTATTGTATAGAATTTATAAAAACTCTTCAATTAACTACTATATTTAAAATATATATAGTTAGACAAATGAATGAAATATTTTTTTTCACTTGGCCTTACTGAAAAAAATCTGAAAATCTGGCATTTTGTCCATTTTGATTTTAACTCCCACTAACTGTAAATATAATTCTTCCACTTTTTAACCAGGTAAAACTCAGATCTAGTGCTAAAACATCAGTACGAAGAGAATGAAAATTTCAAGTATTTATCCTTGAGTATTTGATTATGATAACCTCAAGCAGAGACCAAAGGTTTATTATAGTTTCCTGAAGAAATCAAAATAAATGTTTATTTTTGGATTTTATGTTTGAAATTGGTCAATAACTTTTAGTAATCACAGCCTTCGAATGTTTATAGAGAATGTAAACTATTGAAGTTATATGGCCCAAAAGCCCATATGTTCTTAGAATTAGTCGAATAAACATCAAAGCTTAAACCTAGTTTTAAATTCTTAACAAAGACCTGGCAGGGAGTTAAGTTTCAGTCGATTTTTCATCTGTTTTATACATCAAAATTGCCCTCAGATTTAGCCAACTCAAACGATTTTTACAGCTAATATATTCTTCAGTTCAACTCCACAATTTATTTTTATAACTCTTTTGAGACCATGCTCAGCTGCCTTACAAAAGTGTCTTTGATGTAAATTTGAAATAATTTCAAAGTAAACTTCAAGATAATTAAATATTTTATATGAAATAGATAAAGAACTAAACGGGAGAATTTTTTCCAATGCTTTTAATGTCAAGCGAGATGTAAAGAATAAAAAGATGCTAGCAAAAAAAATCAAACAAATTCAAACATGATAATTTTACATACAGTGTAACTAACTAACTCTTATTTGTTTTCAGATGAATTTTGAAACAGATATTTCAATAAGAGAATAAAAACCCCACATGTGACTCTAATGAGTAAAACAACAGCAAAAAAAAAACATTTCTAAGATAAAACTGTGTAATTCATTCTTCACTCTTTTACCCGAAGGTCTATTTTGGTTCTTACCCTGTAATTTGTTCTATTGAATTACATCTTAACTAATTTCTTGAACTTGCAGAACAAAACATTTTATAATAGTTGCCAAGTCACAGTGAGTGATGATAGCGAAGTATCTTAGATGTGAGAAGAGAATTATGCTGAGAAGGGAACGATTACATACAAATCAGGGCCTCTACATACATGTTCTATGGATACAAAAAATGAAGAGTTTGACAGGGAACAATTACAATGAAAGGTCTCATTGAGCACATTCCCAGAATTTTAAACATGAAGTGTTGCAGTTACAATTCAGGGCCTCTACAAACATGTTCCTAGAATATCACAAGTGAAGAATTACAAAGAGAACATTTACAATGCAGGGCCTCTCCAAACATGTTCCCAGAATGTCAAAAGTGAAAAGTCACAAAGAGAACATTTACAATGCAGGGCCTCCACAATCATCTTCCTAAAATTCAAAAGTGATTTTGCACAGGCATCATTTATAAAATGGGGCCTCATCCCATATATTTTTGTCATATAAAAAAATCAAGAGCTAAAAACAGGGAAAGATACTTTAAAACCATTTATGTAGAAAGTCAAGTTGGAAAATCTGTTGCGGTCGTAAAAAATACATTGCTTTAAACCAATATGCCACACACATCATGTAAAACTTATAAAGCCATTTTTCAAAGAACAAAGACATTATGGATTTATATTTAAAATGAGTGCCTTAATACTATGTGATAACTTAACACAGCAAAAACTATGTAACATGTTGCATCCATCAATAACCAATTCTGGGTAAAAATCGTGGACTATTAGGTAATAAGCCAAGAGTTAAATGCTATAACAGAAAAGTACAAGGTATTCTGATTTTTCAAATACAGAAAATATTTAAAAGCTTAAGTTGTAGGCTTTGAATGCTTAACAGCTGTATTGAAACAGTGAATGTAAGACTCTTCAGAATATAAACTTTCTAACTTCTAGTGGTCTGAAAATGACGATGAATTTTGATTGTCTATTAGGTCAGCTTTCCTTTATGTTTTTCTATCACAGTGAGCAGTATACAGTTTTACTCTTAAAAAAACCTAACATGAAGAATAAGATACAGTATACGCATCTTTTTAAATTAAACCTGCAAAAATACTAGTACAAATCGGCAATGAAACACTGGTAAACTGGGGGATCTATGTTCAAAACCAAACAGGGAGAACTCAACGGCAATGGTAAACTGAAAAGAGCAAGCTGCTATGATATACTGGGAAGAGCCAGGAGCAATTGTTAATTTGGAAGAGCCAAATGCAATGGTTAACTGGGAAGAGCCAAATGCAATGGTTAACCAGGAAGAGCCAAATGCAATGGTTAATCAGGAAGAGCCAAGTGCAATGGTTACTGGAAAGAGCCAAATGCAATGGTTAACTGGGAAGAGCCAAATGCAATGGTTAACCGGGAAGAGCAAAGTGCAATGGTTAACCAGGAAGAGCCAAATGCAATGGTTACTGGAAAGAGCCAAATGCAATGGTTAACCGGGAAGAGCCAAATGCAATGGTTACTGGAAAGAGCCAAATGCAATGGTTAACTGGGAAGAGCCAAATGCAATGGTTACTGGAAAGAGCCAAATGCAATGGTTAACCAGGAAGAGCCAAATGCAATGGTTAATCAGGAAGAGCCAAGTGCAATGGTTACTGGAAAGAGCCAAATGCAATGGTTAACTGGGAAGAGCCAAATGCAATGGTTAACCGGGAAGAGCAAAGTGCAATGGTTAACCAGGAAGAGCCAAATGCAATGGTTACTGGAAAGAGCCAAATGCAATGGTTAACCGGGAAGAGCCAAATGCAATGGTTACTGGAAAGAGCCAAATGCAATGGTTAACTGGGAAGAGCCAAATGCAATGGTTACTGGAAAGAGCCAAATGCAATGGTTAACTGGGAAGAGCCAAATGCAATGGTTAACCGGGAAGAGCAAAGTGCAATGGTTAACCAGGAAGAGCCAAATGCAATGGTTACTGGAAAGAGCCAAATGCAATGGTTAACCGGGAAGAGCCAAATGCAATGGTTACTGGAAAGAGCCAAATGCAATGGTTAACTGGGAAGAGCCAAATGCAATGGTTACTGGAAAGAGCCAAATGCAATGGTTAACTGGGAAGAGCCAAATGCAATGGTTAACCGGGAAGAGCAAAGTGCAATGGTTAACCAGGAAGAGCCAAATGCAATGGTTAACCGGGAAGAGCCAAGTGCAATGGTTAACCGGGAAGAGCCAAATGCAATGGTTAACAGAGAAGAGCAAAGTTTTGTAATGAGATTGTCTTAATATCTAGGTGACAATAGATTCATGACAACAAGGGGATGAAATTAGGGTCTATGGACAAAATGGTACCCCTAGGATCCACAGTAGTCATCGCAGTAGGCTTCAGCAATGAATACATGATATTTTTTCCCTGTGAATAGAAAATATTTCATAGGGTATATAAGACATAATCAGGCTGCAACATTATAAAACATGAAAACAGCCTTCAAGCTCAAGTATCAATTTCATTTTTGAATTATTCAGGTTGAAAGACTTCACAGACTTGAGACCAATCTCAAGTTTTATAACCTTTGTAACACTGTCAATCTCAAGTTTTATAACCTTTGTAACATTTTCAATCTCAAGTTTTATAACCTTTGTAACACTGTCAATCTGAAGTTTTATAACCTTTGTAACACTGTCAATCTACAGTTTTATAACCTTTGTAACACTGTCAATCTAAAGTTTTATAACCTTTGTAACACTGTCAATCTACAGTTTTATAACCTTTGTAACACTGTCAATCTGAAGTTTTATAACCTTTGTAACACTGTCAATCTAAAGTTTTATAACCATTGTAACACTGTCAATCTCAAGTTTTATAACCTTTGTAACACTGTCAATCTAAAGTTTTATAACCTTTGTAACACTGTCAATCTAAAGTTTTATAACAATTGTAACACTGTCAATCTCAAGTTTTATAACCTTTGTAACACTGTCAATCTACAGTTTTATAACCTTTGTAACACTGTCAATCTAAAGTTTTATAACCTTTGTAACACTGTCAATCTCAAGTTTTATAACCTTGGCCACACTGTACTTAAGGGTTTAAAACCAGAAGTTATATATCCCTTAACCATTTTACAAATAACTGAAAAATTGCAAACCAGAAATGTGAATAAGATGTAGGAAACAAATGACTTTAGCTAATATATTCAGTCTGCTGGTCACAGAAAAAAACAAACATGCGATAGATCTCTGCTCTACTGAGATAACTGTGTCGACTTGTATAGATTCAACACAGGCACTTGTTTTGTCATGAAAAACAATTCATGTAATATTTAAGTAAAACAAAGACTAAAAATATTGAAGAGGTAACCTTACATATCCATTTAAATAAAAAATGACAGGAACTGTCACAAAACCAGGTTTTCATGAGAAGTTGTGCACAGAATATTACATGTGCACGAAAATAAACAAAGGACCATGATTCTACAAAATATAACGAATCACAAAACCATGACAATTGTGCTGGGGTACTTGGTGATGTTAATTATGTGAAAGTTTCATTAAAATGCCGTGAGAAATGAAGGAGTTGCACACAAAAGAAATTGTGGACATCCACTTGCCCAAGAACCCACCCACCCAACTGTCAACATTTGCCAATAAAATAACTGGGATTTTTCCTTAGGAAAACCTGGTTAAAAAACAATCTATTTATACACTTAATCAAGCACTGTTCGCAAAGCATTTTACAGCCTACAAAATGACCTTTTATCAACAAGGCACAATTTAATCATATTTTACACTAAAACTTACATAAGTTACTAAGTTTACTTCCAGCAGAAATCATCAGGTCAATAGCATCTTCCTGGTATATGCTAATCAAACCAAATCAGGCACTGTTCACAGAGCATTTTACAGCCTGCAAAATGACCTTTCATCAACATGGCACAATTTAATCATATTTTACACTAAAGCTTATATAAGTTACTCAAAGTACAATAGCACCTTCCTGATATATGCTCGGGTCATTTGAACTATTATATATACATGTATTCAACAGTTAAACTTCGATAATGAGACCACCTTTGGGACCTGAAAAATTGGTTGTAATAATGAGCTGGTATCATTATCAAGTTGAATTATAGTGGAGTAATTGAAAGTCGGTCCAAAAATAAGTAGTCGTTGTAATAAGGTGGTCATAATATTGAGGTGGTCACTATTTGAGATTTTACAGTTTAACAATACTATAAATTCACTGTGATAAAATTATATAAGTGTAAAAACAGAGTGTCAAACAATCATGATAACTGACAATAGCTGAATTAACACCCACATCAAATGACAACAAAATGGAACTAGTTGATGAAGCATACATTTTACTGAAGAATTTTATTCTCAACTATGTCCACAGCAAAACAAATGATATCGAAAACCTTATGCTTAAAATCAGTGTACAAGAATCAAGTGCTCCTATCTAGGGGACACACACGGTGTCTTGTGACACACCCCACCCCTTCCCCACTGCCAAAAACGGAATGAATGCAGAATCAACGCTTCCATTGTAATGCAAAAAAAGAGAAACACAAGTTCTGCCATAGTTTGAAATATTCAGAACATAAATGGAGACATTTTGTCTTATTTCTACCGCAGCTAAATCTCTTTTCTAACAAAGCTTCCGTCTCATCTCAATCTTATGATACCATCACTCAGATGATAAACTCCACAGTGCTCATTATGCAAAAACAAAAACCCATATTTTACAAAGATCTTCTCAAATATCCTTTCAGCTTGGTCAGTTTTACACTGGTCAAGTTTCCACCATTTCTTGACATAGATATTGAATTTCTTCAGATTTGATAATCCACCAGGATTACATCGGGATTCTCGGAATACTGATGAAACTAAATGAGCAGAGACAAGTGGTCTCGTTTGATAAATCTTTTCACAATGACCTCTGTCCATCTGTAATGTCCAGTATGCAAACTGGCCATGTTTCAGAACTATCCTTTTATTAACTATCTAATGAAATACTTATAATTCAGAAAATTCCGCCACTAATCAGTAATTTATCATCATAATGGGAAGCCGTACAACCGACTGAAGGACAAAAACACGAGAACATGGACTTTCTCCACATTCCATACTTGGTCATATGATAGACAGGTGGAGAGTGAATCATCGGACATTGATGTATTTCCTCTTTCTAATATTTCAGCATTTAGTTCAAACTAATTTATTTCACCTAAAAAATAAGACTTTGCCATGAGTCAGCTTACATGTTATGTCGTTGCCTGAGGTTGGATAGACCATTTGTAGATATCATTAAAAAACTGAGATTTATAGAAGTCTAATTTCTTCTTACATTATAAATGTTTCATGGTCCTGTGGTTAGGGTCTCTGATAAGTCTCTAACTAGCTCCTCATCGCAGTTAGTTTGAATCCCACCTGAGACCAGACAAATTTCACATGTGACGAAGCTGTCCAGCTAGCTTACAGAAGGTTGGTGTATTTACCCAAGTGTAAACTTAGGGATTTCTCTAAGGTTAAAGCTGGATAAGCTGTAGAATAACCCTGGCTGTTGATGCTACGTTAAATCCCAAGGACAAAAATACATATGTATATCACCAGTTTCAGTCTAAACACTAGTTTAAGGGGCATATTTCTGGTATCTTAATATTTGGGCCCTGATCACTAACTTCAGTGATAGTTTGAAGCTTAATATCGTAGAACAGAGAGTTAAATAGATGTTGCATTATAAGCAGTGAAAACTACTCCAAGCCAGGACTGACCCATCAACAAATAGTCTAACTTTTTCATCCCCTCTGAGCAGTTATGAACAACCCCTTGGAACTATAGTACCACTAATAATTCCCCTCAATACTGTAATCAACAACAGACCCCTTCTTTCAATAGACCCTCTAATAGCTCTACACAGTCATAAACATCTCCCCTCCGTGCAGTCATGAACACACCCTTGTCACTATAAAGCCACTTAAACAGCTCTTCTCATTAGTCATTAAAAGCCCCCTTCTCTACAAGGGCAACAAATAGCTCTACACAGTCATGAACACACCTTAGTCCCTATACAACCATTTAAACTACTCTATTTATTAGTCATTAACAGTTCCCTTGTCTCTATCGAACCACTAACAATCACGAATATCCCTCCCCTTTCTAAAAAGCCAAACCAGCCTCCCTCTTTCTATATCACCTAAATCATCTTCCCCTCTCTCTGTATAGAGTCACTATAAGTTTGATTTACATGATCCAATCATTCATCTTATGGGTTCTACACCAGCTGATTGAAATTATGAGTTAGTGAAAACATTACAGTACATTATTGACAACACAACAAAAGATACAACCAATTATGTGTTATGTGCAAGACCTTAACTTGATCTAATACATTTAACTCAAACTAAAATTCATAGAAACAACAAATCTTGAGATGCTTTTTTTTGAAGCAAATGATAGAAAGAAAAGTGACAGTTACCAATACTACAATACTATTATGGCAGTAAATATTCAACAATATACAACTCTACCGAGACACATTTCCCTATACCAAAGCTGTTTGCATGACAAGGCCGTGCTTTAAACGTTTTAAAAAAAGATTTTTTCATCACAAAATCCATCATTTCCATTTATTATATTGAATGTTTTATCTTTAAACTTCTGACTGTCACATTCGCTTTGAATCAAACACATTTCCTAATCTCCTTCCAGAAATTATGGATTCGATTTTACCAGCCTTAAAATTCAATCAATTTCTATGACAAATGGATCCCTCCCTTAATATTACCATTATTCAAAAACATACGACATGGCGTAAATACTGTAACAAGAAAAAACTCCCATGAATCACCAGCCGACTGAGTAGCTAATTTTGAATTCATACTTGGTTAGATTTGAATATATTTTTTCTATGGAATTATGACCTAGTCATATAAAATGAAAAAAAATGAAGACGGATGTTTTCCAGATACTGGCGGCCGCCCCAGGAAAACCATTAGAGAAATTTGAACTGGCTAATACGATTCCATTTCAATTACTGGACCAAAACCATACAGGGAGATTTGAAACTGAAATTAACTTAATTCATCGATCAGCTCTCAATTAATGATGTTACTAAAATTTACATCTAAATAAGTCCAGTATCCATAATTGTTCGGAGTAAAGAAAAGTCGCATCAATAAATTCAGCAATCTCTGAGCACGCTAGTAATAAAATGGGGCCCCATAAACTTTCATTTGAGATAAAAATCTTTCAATTTATATGTAAAATTTGGAATACAACACCAGTCTATTACGAACATTTCTATGTATTATATTAGAGGACCAGTCCATAATAATTTTCTGGCAAAATTTCTTCATCTTTCTATGATTGTATCCATTAGCTTCAGAGGACCAGTATTCAACATGAAGAAAGTAATATCACGTTGCCATGGTAATTTCATTGGGGTTTATATAAAATTTCCAAAAAAGTGTGCCAAAAAGAAATGTAAATATCCTATATGAAGACGAAGTGAGCTGTTTTACTCTTAAACTCATACATCATAGAAATTTAAAGAGATATTACGACAAATATGCCTCCTTCAATTCTGATGTGCAAATAACAAAATGAAATAACAGGATATTCCAATATCAAATGTTTAAATTTAATACTTTCAATACAAATCAAAAACACAGTTTTTGTGAGGTTAATATAAAATTTATCTGTGTTTTAAACAAATTCATG
The DNA here is from genome assembly GCA_008271625.1 of Lutraria rhynchaena. NCBI lineage: Eukaryota > Metazoa > Mollusca > Bivalvia > Venerida > Mactridae > Lutraria > Lutraria rhynchaena. The sequence goes on along the minus strand of VIBL01000006.1, from coordinate 1,456,529 downwards.
CGATATTGCGCAATCCTTTCGAATAAAATTTCAAGAAACGTACTTAAGTATGTGCAACAATTTTATTCCCAGATACAAAGATGTACAGAGGTGTAGAAATGAGCCGGAAGCTAGAAAAATCAACCAGTTACTTGAGTATTCCCACAGGCTACTTTTTCTAAAACAACAGACACAATACTGCACTGAACTCCCAGACTCCCCTTCTACTTTTAGTAGCTTATCCGGCTATATGAAAACATTTCTACACCCCCGTGTGTTACGTCATAATAACCAAACCAGAACCATTTCATTCAGTACTAAAAACAAGTTTAATACAATATAACCATAACTCAACATACCATCAACAAATAACAACCATACTGCTAAATACTAAATTAAAATCTACTAATTATTTTACAATTAACTAGCGTTAAGTCATTCTAAATGCTTATTTAATTTCAGTAAATCTGAAACAAAATGAAAAAAAAAATCCATTTTTAATACTTAATTAAAATTCACTAATTATTTCTTGAAATAAGTGAAGTTAAACCATTTAATTTTGTGGAAATCCTTTAAAAAACATAAACTGAACGGTATATAACCAATTTAAATTTCTCAGATTATTTCATCAACATACTTTGGTGCCGTCTATTACTTAGACTGGTAGCTTCGCCATAGTCTCTCGATTATATTTCAACTTTATTGCTTTTTAATCATTGTTCCAAGTGTAAGTTAAATTATAACAAATGCCTTTTTAATGTCTATATCACCATCAGAAAACATTATACAAATTATAGGTCACAAATCCGCGATTAAACGCAGCATTCGAGAAATATTACATTTCAAGTTGATATAAGGGGACAATTATGAAAATATTACCCACTGCTAATATTGCTATTATGATATACATCACAAAATAATTGCGAACCATTGAAAAAGGTTAAAAATAAAATTATGTAATTTTACACTGATTATCACATCCTTTTTACATGCTCTATCCCTTCAACAATTAGTCAAGCCCAATTTGGTAGTTTTTTATGAAAAAATGAAAGGTCAATTGCTAAGAGTTGTGAAACTTCTATGCCAATACACACATGATTTTCACATTTTCTAAAGGGCAGCTGGCTCGCTAATAACGGTACTAATGAATAAACAAATTATTGAAATGAAACAACCATATTTTAAATAGACGCAGTTTCATTGCACACAATGATTGAAGTCTAACACTAGTCCATTGTCCACTGAACAGAAATCAATTTTTGTCCGTGAAAAACAACCATTGATGATCTTCAATAGTTTATCAATGCCAGTAAATTTTTGATAATTACTATCATCTAAATATTGAACTTATTTCAAGGTGTTGCAACAATATCTGGATGAAGTGTCTGAAATACAAAACTAATCACATTGTTCATACTACTTAATGCCATTTCAAAGTCGTGACCAGACTAAAATAAACTAAAAATGAATAAACAGTACAGTAAAACCCCTGAAAACCGGACCCTTTCCGGACTGGGCCAAGTCTGGTTTTCTGAGAATTCCAGTTTTTTTCAGAAAACTATCGATTATAGATGAGAAAAAAGGGACTTGAAAAATCCTCCAATTTTCAGAGAATTCCAATTTTCAAAGAGTCCTGTTTTCAGGGGTTATACTGTATATGTCCACAACCAGATATATGAGACATTTGAGACAATTTGCTTGTATGATAAGTCAAAGGTTAATTTTTCACGTACCAAGGGTGTCCAGGTCATAAATTCAATGCTTTAAAGTATTACCTTCAAGATGTCTGGTAAGGCTCGTTCTAGACTCGGACCTTTCACACAATGAATCATTTGTTCCAGGAGGCCTTCCCTGTCCTTGACATAGAAGCCAATGGAGTGCACCTCTTTCTCAAGGTCAAGGTCACTCTCATCAAATTCTCTTTCAGGTGTTTTCTTTTTTGTCTGAAAATAAAGAACAAGAAAGAGTTACCATGCTTCACTATAATGAAAAAATAGTCTAACACATATAATGTATGTGTCATTGGCAGTTTTATTATGTCACATGAAGATTCACCATACTAAAATAATAAGTTCAAAATGGTAGAAAAATTATTTTCAAGACAGGTATTTTGTAGACTGGTGCAGTGACCAAGGTCCATCAAATTTCTTATTTCAAAATGACCACTTATTTTCAGACTGGTTTTCAACATTTCTTTCATACATCCAACTTGATAATGAAATCACCTGAATACAAGGACCAATAATTTTGTACCGAAGGTGATTTTAATATCAAGGTCATACAGTTGGTGTATACATACCAACTTCTCATAATCAGTAATCAAAGAAAAAGAACAATGTGAACAATATTAAGTTTCTACCTAACGGAAGACTGTCCCACAGTTCATCAGCAATACAATACATGATCTTGTCATTTCAAAACTACAAGCAGAAGACAATAGCGAACAAACAAAGACGACATCCAATCAAAAGATAACAAAATTCATCTACATTGTGTATCTGTATGCAAATTAGCATATCTGGCATAAGACATCATATTACGTCTGCTGGACAAGAGAAGACACCAGACGACAGATCATTTCACAGAGATTTGGACATTCAGCATTGTTCAATTTTGATGCATTGAAAACAAGGGGATGAAACTAAAATGATAAAGTATCACGACCTCATGCATTTTACCGTACTGCTAACTGTTATGCAAATCAGCAACTATAATACTGTGGAAATCTAAGTCGAAATGATCACTGTTTAAGGAAATTTAATCATGAAAGGAGTCTGAATTAAAGACGTAATAATGTTAGGTTAGGAGGGAAAACAGCCCGTCTCGTTGCAATAAACCAGAGAAAAAACGGACAATGACAAACACCACGCCTCCAAAAATTGACCAAAGACTTCGTTCCAGCAATAATTTAAAACGCAACATTTTTCACAAGATTTTTCACAGACATGACATCTTCGTATCACAAGCTCCATATTAAGTTGATTTACTGCAAAGACAGGAAAGGAGAGCGTGAATATAATGAGTGAACTTAAATCTACTGACCAATCATGATGTACCAGGAATATCAGAAAATCACAAATAATGCCCTCTTGCGTGCAAAAAGCTGACATTTGAAATTTACCAACATAAATAATGTACCTATTTACTATATTAAGAATGTCTTTAGAATGACAAATGCGTCACCAAGCAATTTCGTGAAATTCCAATTACTAGTAGGAAAGTTATGAGAAATTTACTTTATATGCTATGGTAAACCGTTTGTTTTTTCTTGTTTTCTCTTGCATGCGATGATTCAAAAAGTGATAAGTTTGGTAGTAAACTCCAAATATGACACACCACTACAACTATAATGTGCCAAGTAATTAATGAGAATATATATTGTGGATGATAGACATGGCAATATTTTAGCATTTTTGCATTTTCAAATTAGAGAATTTTTTTTGGTTAACATATTCACACAATCTCACATGCATGAAAACATACAAAATTAGGAATTCAACTTAATAATTTACCAACAATTTCCTGATAAATGCTTCTAGTAGGTGAGAAAATATTACAAGCCTTTCTTCAATACATTAAATTCTTGTCAACAAAGTTCTTTGATACATCAGGTTTAATTTGACAGATTATTAAAGAATTTATGGTGAGTCATGATTTCAATTCTTTTTTTAAAAAAAGAGTGGGTGTGTTAATTAGGAAAGGGCATTTAGTTAGGAATATTTGGACAAATTGAGTAGAAACATTTGATGATTAAGTATACTGCGTCACAGACTTCTATCAAAAATGTTGGAATTTCCAATCATTAAAATGACATCTATCACTTATGATCAAGTTTGCAGGAGTAAATTTACAAATTTAGATCTGGAATGAATTGCAAACTGTACAGAAATTACCAAGTTCATGAATAAAACACACAACAATTGAAAAAAACAACTCCGTCAATTAAATAGATTGTCCATATAACAAACTCTTTATCTGCATTGTTACGACCCGAGAGATTTGAAATTTCAACCCATATCCCATTGAAATTTGGCCAGCCTATTTCAAATAGCAGTGCAAGATTAGAGATGACACTAGCATAGGCTATTTGATAATATCCAAGCAGATGTCACGAACTACTGAGACAAATTTATGCATTTTGTCATAAAAAAATAGCAACGTCCAGTCGCAGTTCTTTTCTACTGATGAATTTCAATTAAGACTTTCGCGGACAGGCGATTTTCTTTAATTCCCTATTGTGACGTTAGAATTGCAGATTTGTGACACACAGAAAGATGACCAGACTAGGTCCATGATTAAAATGTCCAAGAACTGTTTTTATGGTCAGTGCTGCAACTTTACAGCTCCCTGCGGCAAATATCATATTGACACATGCATTTTTTAGGAAACCATGACAACGAAAAAGTGTTAAACAAGGACGTGCAAAATACATTAACTCTCCCTCGGGAGAGTCCATTTAACAATGCATCATGCAAAAATTCGAAGAAAAATTTGCATTAGTACTATGCACAATGCCCTTAATTGTGACACTTTGTCGACCTCCCTGACCAGTAGAATGACTCACAATTCTTCACACGGACTGTAATGATTGAGACTTTAATTGCATGTCCAAAAGATTAAATATCTCAAGAATGGAAATACAGAGAGAGAATTTTTCTAGAAACATTTGGCCAGCGGTTATTCACTTCTCACGTTTTGACCTCTACAACAAATAAAACATAGCAATGAAAATTGATTTTGCAGTTGAAGGAAGGAACCAAGGTCTGCGCATCGAATCATTGAAATGCTTCAAAGAATAAGTTTTGCCTCAGTTTGTTATTTCTTATCATTCCATTGTTGTATACACATCGATGATAAAGTAGCCCCATACATTTATGCCATCAATTCCTTGTCAGACGTACATTTCTGAAATTATATTTCAGAAAAATATTCATAACAATCTGAGAAAATATTTACGGGTAAATATCTTTATTACTTGATACAAAAAATATGCAGAAATCTGGCTAATTATAACTTGACCATGTTGTAATGCAACTTATAAGATAGATGGGGAAAATTATGGTGAAGGTTACAAATTGAAGTTCATATACTAGGCATGAACCCAAATGGCCCCCAGGCATTACTAAAATCTTATTCCACAGGGATGAACATTAAAACCCCTTAATCAAGGTCTTCATAATATCTCCACAGATGCATTGTTTTGTATAATGAATTTCAAAATATTTCAGTTGAAAAAGTTTGAAGGCAACAATGTGACATACAGCAACATTGTCTGGTACAGTAACATCATCAGGGACGACAACATTAAATTGTCAGGTGTGGCAATATTGTCAGGTAAAGTTACATGGTCAGGAATGGCAACGTTGTCAGGAACAACAACAACAACAACATAACATTGCCAGGTATGGCAAAATTATCAGGTATGGCAATATTGTCAGGTAAAGTTACATGGTCAGGAATGGCCACATTGTCAAGTACAACAACAACAACATAACATTGTCAGGTATGGCACAATTATCAGGTATGGCAACACCATCAAGAATGGCAACGTTGTCAGGAACAGCATCATTGTCTGATTAGGCAACAATGTCATGTACGACCACATTGTCATAGGCAGCGACACTATCAGGTACAACAACATCGTCAGGTACGACAACATTGTCATGTACGACCACATTGTCATAGGCAGCGACACAATCAGGTACAACAACATTGTCATGTACGACCACATTGTCATAGGCAGCGACACAATCAGGTACAACAACATTGTCAGGTACGACAACATTGTCATGTACAACAACATTGTCAGGTACAACAACATTGTCATGTACAACAACATTGTCAAGTACAACAACATTGTCAGGTACAACAACATTGTCATAGGCAGCGACACTATCAGGTACAACAACATTGTCAGGTACGACAACATTGTCATAGGCAGCGACACTATCAGGTACAACAACATTGTCATAGGCAGCGTCAGGTACAGGTACAACAACATTGTCATGTACAACAACATTGTCAGGTACAACAACATTGTCATGGGAAGCGACACTATCAGGTACAACAACATTGTCATGGGAAGCGACACTATCAGGTACAACAACATTGTCATGGGAAGCGACACTATCAGGTACAACAACATTGTCATGGGAAGCGACACTATCAGGTACAACAACATTGTCATGGGAAGCGACACTATCAGGTACAACAACATTGTCATGGGAAGCGACACTATCAGGTACAACAACATTGTCATGGGAAGCGACACTATCAGGTACAACAACATTGTCAGGTACGACAACATTGTCATGGGAAGCGACACTATCAGGTACAACAACATTGTCATGGGAAGCGACACTATCAGGTACAACAACATTGTCATGGGAAGCACACTATCAGGTACAACAACATTGTCATAGGCAGCACACTATCAGGTATAACAACATTGTCATAGGCAGCGACACTATCAGGTACAACAACATTGTCATGGGAAGGACACTATCAGGTACAACAACATTGTCAGGTACAACAACATTGTCAGGTACAACAACATTGTCAGGTACAACAACATTGTCAGGTACAACAACATTGTCATAGGCAGCGACACTATCAGGTATAACAACATTGTCATTATCAGGTATAACAACATTGTCAGGTAACAACATTATCAGGTATAACAACATTGTCAGGTATAACAACATTGTCAAGTATGGTGAGGAATGGTGACATAAATCTTAATTAAAAATTATTCCATTTACATGAAAATATTTTCTTTGATAGGATACAACAGAATAATTAAATTTTATTTCTTCAAAATTAACCAAAAATTTAGGACAAATAGAACTCAACACTTTAGACAATAAAAGGTGTTTTGAGAAACGAACACAAACAATATTGAACATTTAATTGTGCATTATAACAATGTGTTAATGGCATCTAACATTAATTTCATAGTGAAAAATCAAGATTTCATAATTGACACTTTGGTTAAATACATGTCACTATGATCAACAAACATGATATGCAATATAATATATTTATTCCTTAAATTCATTGAATACATTAACAAAATGCTACATTCCCATCAAATTCACTCTTAACAATATACAAGTTGATACATGACTACCTATGACCACCTAATTAAACATTTGAAAAAGTCGTGTAATGAATATGACGTCATGCAATATGCTTGACATAAGCATAGTGTGATCATGTGACTACCATTTTAATTCCTAAAATTGCATCTGTTGACTATTTCAATCAATCAAATTCCATTAATCATGTTTTTATATAGAACATCAATACAGTCACAACTAACACTGGGATTTTGAACAGTATTTGCCTTTAGGAATACCATTAAGTGAATATATCATTTGAAATATGAAAAGTATTAAATTGGCATAATGAAGTGTGTCAACATGAAATATTAAAAAAGATATGTTATTGACACTGGGGTATAACGCCATTTTTCTAGAAAATTTCAGTTATATATGGTGAGGATTTTGATTATTTTTTTTAAATATATCGGCAATACTGTATGGGATATGGGCACCAGAATATCAATGAGTTGTGAAAATTACAATATTGCACTACGATTTGGATGTTTTAAAAACTTGGAGTCAGCAGGCATAATATTGTGTTAGTTGGTTTTTTTACACCTTGTAAAGCATTAAACAATGGACGTGCTTGTCCACATAAGGATACTTGCTAAATAAATTCAAAGTTTAAATCTCTTATTTTAATTTACACCATTGAAAATCATTGTAAGGATACTTGCTAAATAAATTCAAAGTTTAAATCTCTTAATTTACACCATTGAAAATCACTGTAAAGTGTGACTGGTGGCTAGACACCTCTAAAAGAAGCTGTTGATTGACAAGTGTCCCTAAAGTAGAGACTCTTGATTTTAATATTTGAGATTTGTTGTAAAAGCCTAAAACTTAAAAAAAAACACGAAAGGGTAAAGGTCAATCAAGAGGCTAAAGTAAATAACAATAATTGAAGCCTTGGATGAAATTAAGAAAGAAAATGTGTAAACAGACTGAGCATATTGAATTGATTACTAATAAACTGGTTTGAAAGTTCACTAGCAAACCCTTTGTGTGGTCCACTGAAATGGTCGAATCAAAATTCTTGACCAGAAAGAAACATGTTTAGTTCATTATAAACAGTACTGAGATCATTTGTGGGATAAAAATTAAACATGCCGAGATCTCTGTAGTATATACAACTAATAGAACAATTATACTGACCACTTCTAACACTTCGAGAGGTCAACTTGACCAGAAAGATCATTAGATTTAAACTGACCACTCGTAGATAATTACATTATCTTTATTTATCATAAGTCCATTGGCACCAGTACTTATGCTCTGTAAAAGATAATCATCAAAAATTATTCATACTATTTCCTTTTCAATTGGCTGATCTGATTAGAAATGACCAGCTGACAATTTCAAGCGTGGAAAAATTGCGGAATTATATCTGACAGGGGGGAGGGTTACACACCTTGCTGCTTGCTTATCCAACTTTCAAACATAACCATACAGTGGTACAGTCACTGACTGATTAACTAAATACATGTTCCATACAATGTCTCATCTTGATGGAACTGAAGTAATCATTTTATGTACTAACTTGCTAAAGATTCTATGAGATGAAGGCATGCCCAATTCCCCCACACTTGAAAACCCAACAAGTTTGCTCAGTCGCATAAAGAACAGTTGATCAAGGGGCCACAGGGTTGAAACCTGCACTGAGCACTTCTTATTCTTTGACAACGTAATGGGAGATATTTAATCCCAGTCAATTGCTTCTCACCAGTTTTCATATATAAAGTGGGATTTTAGGTATATGTGCAGTAAAGCCTCGATAACGAGACTACCTTCACGATCCAAAAAATCAGTCGCAATAATGAGGTGGTCTCATTATCAAGTTGAATTAAAGGAGATTTATTGAAAGCCAGTCATGATAGTAAGATGGTCAAAATATTGAGGTGGTCACTATTTGAGGTTTTACAGTAATCACATAAAGAAAGAGGATGAGGAAGTGCTAAAAAGTCCATGATAAAAACAGAAATAAACCTAGCCTAACATTATATTTCAAGCAAAAATTTAACAAAAATGAGCATTAGTGACTTCAGTTGAAATTTCGCAATGACCTTGATGAGGCTCAAACTAAGGATCAAACTTCATGGAATGAGTGCCTTATACTTCTGCTCAACCATTTATATTTTTTTATAAAAGTACTGATACGATGAATTATACATTTATGTAAGCTTTTACGTAAAAGTAACTTTCATTTACAAGTTTCAGTTAATACAGAACTGTAAATTTATACCACAAGAAGAAATATTTAGAGAAACATTTCGAGAATTCATTTAATTGTTAAGGATGAGGTGAGAGTGAAAGTGCTAATGGTAGAATCTGGAGGTGCTTCTGTTAAGAATGATTTACCACACAATACAAAGGGCGAAAGTCAAAAAAATTTTACCGATGCTTATGATAACTGCAATGTTGCAAGTGATGCTGATAATGACGATGATGAAACAGTTGTTGACTGTTAATAATCATGTTGACAACACAGATCACTACTAATGAAATTAAAGGTTGCTGTGGTAAAAATTTAAGTCAAAAGGATTGGTCTCAGAAATCTAACATTAATACTAAAACATTGGCACTAACATAGGTAATAATAATGCTAGTATTGTTATTTCTGTGGCTGACAAATTTATTTCAGGCAACTTGTCCTGCACGACAACCAGCTAAGGACTTTAACTAGTTCTACAGCAATTTTTACTCGTCCTGAGTCAATTTCTACTCGTAATTACGAGCGGACGAGTGAATATGTTGAGCTCTGTCACTGTTGTTGCAGTTGCTGCTGTTGCAGATGATAATGATAGTGGACGTGATAATGATGATGATGGCGATGATGGCATTATCAATGCCACAATGGAAACAATAACGTTGATGACATAAGTCTTTTTAATATTTTTTCACTAAGGTTTAACTTCACACCAACAACCAGCTAGCTCGACTGCTTGTTCACATGTGAAATTTGGTCTAAAGTGGGATTCAAACTCACAGCAGTGAGTGGTTAGTGAGTATAAGTCATAGACCTTAATTACTTGACAATAGAATCTTTCAACACCTAGAATCCAAACTTTAGGCAACTAAATCAACATACAGTCAAACCTGTGTTTGTGGCCACCTCAGAATAAAAACCAGCCTGTGAATAAAGGTTTTTCCTTGAAAATCTGTCACTGATAACTTAAAACAAACTGAAATCAAAATAAAGGCGACCTGTCAATAAAGGCCATATTTTGTCTTTCCTAAGGGTGGCCTTTGTTCACAGATTTGACAGTAAGTACAAATTTCTACTTACAGACACTTCATCGAAAGTGTGATAAAGCCATCCATAATGCATAGAATAAGACAATGTATTATTTTAGTGCATTCTCACAAACACTATTGCTTACTGATAATAAAACACAATTATTAGTCATCAACCAGCACCCTGAGATGGTTATCTGCTTATATAGTACTGTTGAACTAAATGGAAGCAATTTCACAACTCTTACACTGAAAGGGGACCTCTGCGGTCAAGTTGTTATAGTCTCTGACTTGTAATCACTAGCCCCTCACCGCTGTGAGTTCGAATCCCACTCAGGCAAAATTTCACAAGAGAGGAAGCTGTCTTGTTAGATTACAGAAGGTCGGTGGTTCCACCAAAGCGTACGCCTGGTATTTGCTGGAAGGTCATGATATGGCCTCATCAGTTGGTGGAACATAAAATTTCACTTACATGGGTGAAAGTTGAAAATTTTCAAAAACCCAGAAATCTTTACCTCTGTGCGGCGGAAACAATTAAAACTAGTAGGGTCCAGACCTGGGAAAAAACAGAGGTTTCGGAAAATTTCGGAAAACTTTTAACCATGCACATACACTGAATCTCATCAATGTAATTTGAAAAATGCTCAATAGATTTACAATGCACTGATACCTTCAACAGAAAACAAAAGCTGAATAATTGAACATTTCTTTTATAACCTTGAAGCCAATAATTTGTCAATTACACTCCAATCTAGCAAAATTGCATCTGTCATTCTACCTGTATGACTTATTCCCATCTGATCAGAACCTATTAACAACTTTTGAGCATGCACCTGTACCAAGACTTACAATCATAATTGTGAAAATGCATGTTTACCGGAGGCTAAAGGTACATGCAAGTAACTAGAAGTGTCAAGTCTAATTAGGATACCTTGTTTAAGACAAGCTGGAAGCCAGGTTAAGATTTCCTGATAGGTCAGTATTCAATCCTCCACTCTAGATTGAAACAGTGGAGATCAAGTAGATAGTTTCACAGAAATTATGGCCAGATTTCATCAACAGTTGAAATGGTAATAAAAGTATGTGATTGGAATATGTCTTGACTTTCCAGTCCTCACAATAAACCGAGATTGTAATTTTTCTTAGTTCACACAAAGTGATTCAGTGATTGTTTTATACATTTATGTGCTCTTTGACATGTAAGGTCGGATAGGTATGATGTAGAAAATACGATCATTTGTCTGAGGTTACAAACCCCCACCCACCCAGTCTCTAATTATAACTAATATTTCGAAACATGCCAAGGAAAAAATGCAAGAAGGATAAAAACTATTGCTAAGGATTTACATGTTAGTGGGAGCTTCTATGGACAAATGGTTATGGTCCCTTACTAGTAGTCATTAGCCCCTCACTGCTATGAGTTCAAATCTCACCATGGACCATACAAATTTGGCAGATAATGAAGCCGTCCACCAAGGGTGGTTTTCCTCCATCAGCAAAGCTGGAAAGTCACCAAATGACCCTGGCTGTAAAACTTAACTTAAAACCCAGGGACAAAATTTAACAAATTAACTGTAACATGGCAGTCTGAATTTTAAGCTTAAATCAAATTGCTGTGGAACCTTTGTAATGGGATATTCTAAATATCTGAAATTTGAGAAAAGTCAACACAGTCAAACCTGTGTTTGTGGCCACCTCAAAATAAAGACCACCCTGTGAATAAAGGCCATTCTTTGAAAACCTGTAACTGATTATTTAGAACAAACTGACCTCTGAATTAAGGCCATCTTTCAATAAAGGCCACATTTTTTCTTTCCAAAGGGTGGCCTTTTTTCACAGGTTTGATTGCACTTACCTTCCTAGAAGATTCCTTTTCTTTCTTCTTTTTCACTTTTTTCTTCTGCACCATCTTCTTTCTCTTTTTAGTACTTGACATTTCTAGAACATCTCCTTGGGTAGAGTCTGCCACCATTTTGGCTGCACTCATTGTAACTATATGTAGATTTACACCTTATAACTGAAAATGTAATTTATATATTATCATGGGTGAAAAAAGAAAATTTAATCATGTATTATATATGAAAGTATTCATACAGACAAACTTGTGCTAATAGACTATCTGTGAACAGAAACTACCCCAGCACTAACAGATCTATTTTGAACTGTTCCAAACACTAGCAGTATTGTATGAACTAGTCAATATAAGTAGTATACATATGTATTCATACAGCCAAATCCGAGCAGGTCCAGTGAACAGAAACAAGTGTGAGGTCTACAGGCTCCTGTGTTTGTACCATGGGGGTGACCCATGATCTCTGTGACAATTTGGTCGAAGACATAGCGTTATCCGCCACTAATTCCAACAATTCATGCAGAGAAGTTTGCAGTTCCTTACGGAGGACAGGGTGAAATACAAGAAATATTTGGCACTGAGAAATGTGTCTTAACATAAATATGGCACCAAAAGAGCTAATGTCAAACCCTGCACAGATGTAATAAGAAAATGGAGCTATCTCATCATCTATAATGTATAAATATTAGTTAAGTTTTATCACTGGGTTAGATTTGAGGTTAGGTTAAAAGTTAACTGAAACATAACCAGAAAAAGATGGTTCTTGCTGTACCCAGAACCAGACAATCTCGTCAATTCTGGTAACAAATTGAGGATTTCAACAACTTCTTTACCAAAATCAAGCACTTGGGCCAATGTTAATACCACTGGGTGCTGTTGGTGGCATTAAACAGGTTTTGATCATTTTCTACTTTCAGTTCCACAAAATACAGTGACAGTATTACAGTGAGTGTCTCTTACAACAACACTGCTCTTCGTATCATTCATTATTCATTGTTTATTTCATTTCACGAGATAGAATTAATTTTCTAGACAAACCAGTGGTCAGTCGAAATTGATCAATCCTGGAGTTGCAAAATGGAACAAATTGTTTCAATTACATTCAGGTCAGTTTATCAATACATACCTAGTTTGAAAAAATACAGTACATGTAAATATGTTCATTTTTTCAGCATTAATATCGAACTAGAAATTTCTAAACTTTGGCCTAAATTTAAATACTAGCAGAATAAATTTGATTGGCCTTAAAATCGTAAGCAGTATTCCTCATCAAAACTTTTAATGATAATAATTAAAATTGGCTATTGGCAGCAACCAGTTGTGTTAATTCCCTATTCATATTTCACATCATTCAATTAAACTTATTAAAATAAAGCCTAAAGTGATTAAGAATATCAATACTATGCATAATGTACAAAACCCTGTGGTACCAAGAGACCAGCCCCCCCACAGGGGCTTAAAATTTTCAACTAGCAACCAATACATGGAAATTATTTTAATATAATGTTTATGAATGCTTCTTCATCCCTCATTGTCAACAGTGTTGCCTATTGAACCAAATGTTGATCTGTCCATGGAGAGAAACAATTTAAAGAGAAATTGATTTTTAATCCTGTCGGATAAATGTCCATTCCTGGTAAGGCGTTGAAGACAGTATACCGTGAAAACGGTAAACCGATCAGATTGTTCCTAAGAGCTAGAGGCATTTAAATCAAGATTCTTGCTATCCAGGAAACAAATAAAACACTGACCTAGCCGACCATAATTATACAAGATCTAAACTTTCAGCTGAATTTACTCTTCGCACAATTAAAGCCGGAAAACTGGAAAATATTGTTACAATCTCATTTATTTGAGGGCTTAAAGCAATGTTTTATTACCGGCAGCCATCAAATTAAGACCAAACTTTTTGTAATTTCCAACAAATCCATTTGCATACGCTTAATATTTCATCAAAACTATGTTTAAATCACCACGGCAACGAAATGCCAAGGAAAATAATGGTCAACATTTTAGTGTTTATTTTATTTTCTTGTAAGAAACAGACAACACAGGGACTTGTACAACAAATGACATCATAAGTTGCAGATAACGGTATACAATGGCATTTAACCTAATTCCATTTTAGTGATTTCAGGGGCTGATTCCTTTATCCAAAATATCAGCAGACTCTGTTTAAGTAACTCAAAGAACTTAAGTACCCACATCAATTAAAAAGCAAACTATTTTCTTTTCAATTTAAGTCATTGATAATTGCAGTCATTCCTGAAATAAGATACAGCCAATGACAGATTGTGTACAATCAATTTCCACTCAGGTAACTTTTAACTATAGAACACAAAAACATACGAAACAACACAAACAAGAAGTAGGTGTACTTGAAAAAAAATCAAGAATATTTGTACTCAATTTTACCTAACTATACACATGTTTAGGGATGCATATCTTTATTTTTGCTACATATTCCATCAACAATCAATACCCAAGATAAAAAAAGCAATCATACTGTTTCCATACAATTACTATACGCCTACATTTTAAACGAGACAATTTGCAGAAAAGTGCAATTCAGTCCCTAGCAACTAATCAATCAAGTCAATTAACCAAGCATCATTACATATAAAAGGGTATCAAGTGCATAAAAACAGCAAAAAAACACAAAACTGCAACCAATTCAAACAAATTAACGACCAATAAGTTCTTGTTACAAAAAAACAACAACAACAACAGCATTGATATTTGTCCAGAAAATAATTTATTGATGCCAGAGACTGTGACATTAAGCAGAGCAGACTGGACAACAGATATTTTCGCACTGGATCAATAATTTTAATTTCGCTTCAAAACCAGTCTGGAATTTTCAGGACACAGCCATCCTGGGCAATATTTTGATAAAATTATATCTCGAAGCCAATCAATAGCGCTTGCTGTCATGTTTTATCACTATTTGTCAGAGGAATGAAATTTATAGCAGGCAATTTAAAACAAGTTACTGTGTGTATTAAATGGATGATTGCCTATTGTTTTAAATGAAATTAAAGCAAGCCATTAGCACGAATGTTTTTTATGAAAATCAACATATTGTAACAAAGGCAGCAGCAACAGCAATTGCTGCTGAAACATCTGATGAGGAGGAAGAAGACAACAACAACAACAACAAAGATGATGATAACCATGTTGATGACATTAATAATGTTTATGCTGCCACAAGAGAATGCCTAAATAGGAATTTAAGGACAATCAACAAGTGACAACTTAAGCAGCAACTATCGCTGCTGCTAAATCTGTTAATGATGATAAAAATGATGGAGATGATAAGGTTGCTGCTGACGTTGGAGAAATTCAATTTCTTTTCCATTCAATCATTTTAAGACTCATACTATCACCCCTTCCCTCCCATAAAGTTTTAACAGCAATCTGTCATAATGAGTGATTTGTACTGAATTACAAATCTGCAAAACTAAATGGTTATGAATTTACATGATGGGACGTGATATGTTGATAAATGGTAGTTCCTTCCCAATAACTCTGAAACGATAATCCACCCCAAATCGATGGCTTCATTTGCATGCCACTCCGAAACACCTTACTCAAATTCAACGCATTAGTTTTCCCATAAATTTGAAAAATAATCAGGCGTACACGCAGTAGCCATTATTCAGAATACGTAATTATTACAATACGTAAAGCCTATCAGAGTGAAAAAATGTTAATTACTACAGAAATATTTTTTCTGTAATTATCAAGTCTTTTAATACCAATGCCACCGGAATCTGACATTTCAAAACCATGGGAAAATATGTGCCCAGCTTTAAACACATATAAATGCTGTAAAAAATCTACAAATTACTGTAAAATGTGAACTTTCGGTAGAAAATTTATGCAGTAATTAAGCATGGCTATCCCTGAAATTGATTATGACTAAGTAAAGACAAGCCACAGATATCTTTGACATCAAATGAAATTACTTAAACCATTTCGACACGATAATTAAAATTCTCATAAAACGAAAAGTTAACCCACAAAATGTAATTCCGGGCCAGAGAATTAATCCTACAGCACGATTTGAATATCTTTATGAAGTTTAAAATTGTTAGCATATTTTTCTGTGTTTACTGGCAATTCAAAACGCTTTCATTTCACAAATGTCAGGATAAACATTAGCACAAGAATGCTACCAATGTTGAAATTAAGGCAGAAATGAATACTATGTACAATTCAGAAGGAAATTTACAAAATTTTTTTTGATGTAGTGCAGGGGGGGGGGGGTTGTTTCAATGAAAATTCAAACAAAGAGACTAGGTCATATTTTGCAAGTGAACAAAAAAAAAAACAAGCTATTTTATTACTGGATTATAATAATACTGGCTTTTGTTTGATGTTCAAATAATTTGTTTTCGTAATGATCATATAAAACTGTCGGTATATGTATATGTGTCATAGAAATTCACCTAACTTCTACTTGGCAACTTCTTCACATACGGGGAAAATCGACATTTTTGTCAAACTCTCATAGAAGTGTATGACCTGCCACGACCAGGATTTGGACCAGGATTGCCTGGTTACAAGTCCAGCGCATGAACCAGTCGACCATGGTCATGGCTTACCTGCATTAAAACAGACACTGACTTATAAAGCTTTGAACAAAATATACATAAAAGTAAATAATGGATTTATTTCCTACCCACAATCTAGTCAATTAGTATGAAGGATTGATTAATTTGGGAGTAATTAGTGCTTATAAATTCAATTATCTTTTAAAACCATGTGTTTTTATTTACACAGAAACTCTTGCACCTATATTCAAGCGTAATTGGCCAAAATAATTCAAATTCTAAGTGATGGTTGCAAATGACAAGACAATTAACTTTCTAAATAAAATAAATCTATTTTTTTATCAAGTACACTTGGAACTTTACAGTTATATCTTGGGGAATCTCGATTTCCCTACTATCGTAAGGCATTCACCCTCAATGATGAAATAAAAGTAACAACAACAACAACAACAATAAACACACAATTTGCACAACAATATGCCAAAAAAACAACATCAAATTAAGCAAGAATGGTAATCTTTGATGAAAACATTTCACACATCAAAAAAAACCAGCACAATTTATGTCTAAAAGTGATTACAGAATGCCAACCCCTTCACACCAGAGTTGGAACCCTAAGGGGTCCCTAAAATCCTTCACAGCTATAGATCACTCCCCTAGCTCTGGTTTTCCATCACCATTTTGCCACATCAAAAATAAAGTCTGTAATAAACCCAGAGAGTAAAAACTGTTTATATCTTCACCAGACTTACAATAAGATATCAACAATCTCACAAATAAATAAAATAATTCAATGTTTCTAGTTAGCTTTTAAAACCCAGCCTTCTTCCATCATGTATTGGCAAGGTACAAGTTTAAAGACCTCTGAAACAAGATGTGATCGACAAGGGCTTGCCATTCTGCAAGTGATACCAACTTATACACGAGATACCTACGGAGATGTAATTGTATTTTCATCTGATACAATTAGATGCCTGCAGTTATATGGCATGGCTCATGTTCAGCATGTGTGCAACCTCTCCAAAGTGAGCAACGAAATATGCCACACGATAGTGGAAGGAAACGTGATGCAGCATGCCGTAAATCATCACTGGGAGAGAAAAAATTTAAACTAATTTTTGAGTGGTTGTATAAACATAGGCTATTGTGACATTAAGGCATCATGATGTTTAGATTATCAGGAGAAAAAATATTTCTCAGATTTTAAACAACTTTTTTCACTGAAAATCGTAAGAATAAATAAATTTATACGATAATCAGAAAATCATTAGGTAATAAATAGTCAATGGTTTTGACAGCATGTTAAACAAATTGTTCAATTCATTAGTACAGAGACTGCAATTATAAAAAAATACATAATTTCTACAAATATCACGAAAAAACTTGTAATCTGAGAGGAATTCATTGCTCCTTTCCCCCTAAAATGAGTCTCTGACTGCCATTAAATTCCAATTTTCATGACACGAGCGCACACTATCAGCAGTGTAAGCGGCACAAGATTATGGAAATTGACTAAAACAACTGCGCAAATCTGCAACAAAAAATGGTGACTTTAACAGTATGCTGACAAGTGCATGTCACTTGTAGTTAGATTTAAATTTCAAGAAAACTGCCTCATTTCTGAGGCATGAAATTGAAATGGAGAAAAATCTTTTCCAAGAGGATTATACAGAACAAATCTGATTAGAACGGCATGAAAATTAATCCCGTACAAATTAATCAAAATTCATAAAATTTCTAGAATCTAGACGCATTGTTTTAATTATGAAACAAAAGAGTACCATTTCCATTTTATCTTAGGCAGATAAAAAAATAGTTCAGACATTCGAGAAATATGCATTTCATACATTTTTCAGCGACTGGATACGGACTGGATAACATCACGGAGATACATAAAAGCAAATAATTATACCATATTGCGGAGAATATAACAATAAAGTCATTCTATATATAATACTTATACTGGTAAATGTTCGACATTAAATTCATAGACAGGGACCGCTATGAGGCAAAATCTTTTAATATAAAAAACTGTTTTTTAAACCAAACCAAATACATATGGTGTCTGTATGCTTATGTATACAGGGGGATGTCACGGGGAAGGTACATTTAATTAAAACACATAAAGTGTAAACGTATTAAGGTTCACAGTCTTGAACGATGATTAATACTGCACTTAGAATTTATTCTGAATGACTTTTATTCCAAATGACTTACATTTTAAATGACTATCAGAAATTACTTATATTCTAAGTGATTTATAAAATGACTTAGTGATGTTATCAAATTGCAATTTAGATTTTATTATTGTCAACCATTGTGGGTTTTTTTTATCACAATCAAAATTTTCAAACAAATTAATTCGAACTGACTCTAAAATCCATGTAATGAAAAAAAAAAACGTACTTATGATATCTGATTTATAGTAAGTAGCGTACTGCGGTATCATGGTTATTCAAGCAGACAATTTTTCGCAAACTATGCACAAAGATCGAAGCACAATTTAATGACCCCGCTAACATTCTCATGTTCTCCTGATGTTTAAGATGTCTTTAAATTAGAATTGAAAATGCACAAAGATAAGGATATGCAAAAAAAGTTTATTTTTAGTTTTTATGCAAAAATTCATGCTGATCAAATAAAATTATACTTTAGTATCCGTTATGAGAATCTTTGGACTAATTGCCCCTGTTTTAAGTAACTCAATGCGCCTGGAAAGCACATAAAATGTGACAAAAAAATACAATAAGTTCAACATTTCGAGTACCCCCCACCATCCTCTTTTTTATTTTATCACCTAATAACATGAGAACAATAACGAGATAAACATCAGAATAACAGAACGCCATTTCCAGGGAACAAATTTAACAAAATTTCAAATTTTATCAAAGCAATTAGATGTTATAATGTAATATTGTGAAATAATACAAGTCACTGTGATGTTCAATCTCCGATATGCAGTGCAAGTTTTATAGTATCGCTACGTTCTATATAAACTTCATGATATCTAAAAATAAAACAATAACAAAAATTAAATTACGTTCGGAGTGCAAAACAAAATCTATCGTTTTCAGAGGGGAAAAAATTCTCCAAGAATTTCAGTTGCCATGGTAAATTTCACTAATTCCAACAATGAGTCAATGTCAAAATGAAGATAACAATGGATTTTGACATTAAATTCAGTTTCAAACTTTTGCCATGGTAACAGATAAGAAATACTTTCTAGTTCTTTGGCTTATCTCGCCACACATCTGTGCCGTATCAACCGAGAGAAAACAAACCCTAAGGAAAAAAATCTCATTAAAATTATCATACTTTGTACTTCTTTTGTTTTGCATTTCAAAGATTTGTTCAAGAGTCTGCTCAGCCAATCTCATTTATTGTCTCTCTCTCTCTCTCTCTACTCTACCTGTATCTTATCAGAAGTTATTTTGAGCAAAACCTCCCACACTTAGAAAATACAGTCCATTTGAACAAATTCACACCCAATACATCATTTCTACTACATACAAGGAGTAAACAATTACATTACACAAATTATGTAGACTGTCTCAACTTATTAAACATTTTTTGGGGAATAACAAATCCAGCGGTTATGAGGACTACCCATTATTTGATCAAAAACTAAAAACATAACTTCATTCAAATAAGTTTAGGAACTAGTCTCTTAATGCAGTTCAGGGATTGGTCAATTTTAAAATTGAGAGCACCAATAACCAATCAGATGCAAGAAAATCTAGACTGGTCTCCCCAGTTCTATTTTATGGCCTCAAACTTAGTCCTTTAATACAGATCAGACTGTCAACTTAATATTTTTTACTTCATGGATTTAACAACATTTCTTTCTAAACTACTTGCCACAACATTGAAGCATGTTTGGCATTAAAGAGGTCATAAAAAATGTCCCCAAAATAGAACAAAACTTGAACTCTGACCCAAAAGTTTTACAAACAATGCAAAAACATAGGATCATAAAACATTACATTCTGCCATATGTTAACCAAACACTCATTATGCAAATTTTTCAGTACCTAATGGTCAATTTTGAAATGACCCCCTAATTATTCTGCATTGTGCAATTTGACCCCGCCTAGACCATGTGCATCTAATTACAACCCATAATACACAACTGCTCCCTTCTTTGTTCAACCATCCCATTCTATCACTCTGTTGGCATTAATTCATTCTTTAAGTGCATAATTTATAGGATCAATCACGGGCTGTTTTTTTCACCCTGTCATACATTTTACTGTTTGGCAACTTGAGGCAGGAAAAATGCTACACCTTGATATATATAAACACTGAAATGACAAAACTTTGAAGAATATTCACAAAAAATAGCTATGCACTAAATCGTGTTACAAATTTTGTCATAAAAGCCCAATAAACTCAATGGAAACAAAGAGTTGATCCCTGGAACCATTCTAAAAGTATAATCACAGCCAAGTCATATTTTCAAGAATTCTAGCAGTTTTATGTTAAAACTTCTAAGGTTTTGTTAACAGAACAATAATGGATGTCATATGTGCACAAATAAAATATGCCAAAGCAATTTTCTAACATAAATTTACTTCAAGATGGTCATTACATTAAAAGAGTTCAAACAGAATGTATCTATGTAGTTCTAATATTAACCAAATGTCATTAAGTGTGACTATACAATGTTCATTATTGCGTAACCTATAGCACTCCCAAAGGTACGAGGTACAGTCAGCTATATTATAATAATATTCTCTGTAATACAAAGAATATAATGAAATATAACGACAACATAAAAGAGATAGCAATTTTATTGGAGGTTTGAAATGAAGCTGAATTCTACATGAAACCCTGAGTACAAAGGAGATGAAATATCATGGCATTAACACGTCTGACGTGGATTTTTATTCCAAATGGGGATAAATTCACACATTTCACACCCATCTCAGTATTTTTTTTGCAATTTATCAATTATTCAGACTTATATTTAGAAATTATGGATTACTACAGTTGAAACACATTATGCTTTCAACACATGAAAATAGAAGTCGCTTGTCGAGATTTTAATTAATTACCACATCGAACCCTGTTTTGATATATTGTCTAAACTATTTTTATACAAATTCTTTCCTTTAATTAGTAGTTGATCGATAAATCAGGTGTTGAAGTTGGTCAACAATCTAAAAATAGTAACAATTAAAAATCTACATTCAAGAACCATCAACCTTCAGTTCAAACTCACAGTGGTGAGGGACTGATAACTTCAAGTCAGAGACCATAACCACTTGTCCACGAAAATGTTGATAAGCAGTTAAACTACTCAAACTTTGAACAGTGGGTAAGTAGGCAGGTAGCCATATTTTTAAATATCACATGCTTGTATTGCAAACAAAAAGCTAGAATAAAGGACAAAAAATGTTTTTTTTGGGACAAGGTATATTTGAATAAGTAGATCACACAGTTGCACACCAACACTTTTTTAAAGATGGCCTCAACTGTTTTTTTTTATAATTTGTTATCATGAAATTCAGTGATAGACATTGACACAAACCACGAAATCTATTATACAATAAAGGATTACTTGTCCTACAGGTTTTTCCAAGAATGCTTTTTCAATAATTAATTTCCTTGTTGTATTTGATGTGTCTTACAAAATAATGACTCAGCAAATTTAATAATGGCGATGGTGTACAGGTGTACATAAACCTTAAACAATATATCAACTGGTAATCACAAAATTTACATTGCTATTGTAATGTCACTACAAGTACTATGACAGACCTTACATAACTTTTGCTTGACTTATAACAATCAATAACAATCAAGAGTAAAAAAGGTATACAAAAACCTTAAAAATATACTCGGACATGATCAATGTTGTACACAAACCTTAAACATACATGCAGAGAACATTTTTAGTCTTATCTATGGTATCAGACAAAATCACATGTAATCACATTACTTAATGTAATAATTATTAACACAGTGGCTTAAATCTCGTAATGTTATAGAAATTAAACACGAGACTAAAAAATCATACTTAATAATTGTACGCAAAAAATTGTAAAGCAGATTTCTTTACAATCACAACAGAGAGAATCGTATGACCACACACACAATAAAGTATGTTCAAAATCCGCAGAGGGAAGGTGAAAATTTGCAGTACATATGTTATCGTAATTACTTCAAACTAACATTTCGAATTAACAGTATAAATATTTTCTGAAAGACTTTTACATCAGCACTGGAATTTGTTCGATGGGCGGGTTTTTTGCTCAGGTACAAAATATTAATTCCTTTTAAACTTCTTTCACTGCCGCCATTAATCAACTATGGAAGAATGAATCATTTAAATGAGGTATTAAACACACGTAAGTGGAAAAAGGAAAAAAATCTCATTTTCACTTAAATCTATTAGAAATAAAGGCTGCAATTTTTTTCTATGAGCAGAGAACGATCACGAAAAAATTTTCCACAGACCGTCTGCTTCTCCTCCCCTCATATTATTTCTTTTGAAAGAAAATTACAAAATGAAAGACATATAAAATGTTCAAATGGTGATTTTTGCATTAATAAAATAACAAGGCAAAGAAAAATTCACTTTTATGTCGACTGCCAAAATTTTCCTTAATAACAAAGTTGACTAATTAAACGTGTTAAGTAAATTCACGATAGTAAATGCGTTTCCGTGGATACAAGGCCGTAAATAAAAGAGATAGGGTTATTAGAAAAAGATTACAGTAACATCAAAAGATCCGGCCGAAAATTTTCCAATTAAATGTATAATTATCGTATCTCATTTCTGTTAATTTATTTTAATAAAATATATATAAACAAGGAGAAATACATTAGGAATTCAATTTTCTGCCAAAGTAACCATTTATTTCGTATGTTTTAATATTCATACGAGGATCTGGAAAATGTTTCTTCCTCTGAAATATTAATTACATTAAGTTGTAAGAATTCTTGTAAAATAGCAAATTGAAAATGGAATTTGTTTACAACCGAAAACATTTTTTGCTTTGTTGAATCTGTAACGATACTATGGGCTTAGTTTCTAATGACAACACTTTGGCAAAATTACAATAATATTCAATTGTTGTTATTCTCTTTCAGGTTTTTTCTTTAGCTCTTATAACTTATTACAAGATGTGAAAATCTAAATATCTACATTCAAAATACTGGATGAAGTTGGAAAAACAATTCTATGAGTCAAGATTTTTTTAAAAAAATGAAGGTCAATGTAACTAAAACAATTCCATGGTCAACAATATCAAGGTCATGGTCAACTGTGGAATTCCCTCCATAAAAACTCTTCAAGACTGCATTTTAAGTTGATCAAATGAAAAGTGGCCTCTGAAATCATGTGACTGCATAATGATAGATACTGTTCATCTCTACTTCAGCAAAAGACTACAAAGAAATTTATGAAAGGTTGTTTCAGGCAAAGTGACTGCTTCACAGAGGCGGCCACTAAATCAAATTTATCGGATTCACAAAAAGCAGCATAAAAGTCCTAAGGAAAAGTCCACATATGATTTTAATTTTCATTCCAAAGCCCCCATCAAATAAAAATATGTGCCACTTAAGACAAGAAACATCTCCGCTCCATAAATATTTGTCTATTAAATTCAACAATAGACGACCAGCCGATGATAAAACTCGATTGTTTGGTGTGGCATTGTGGGTCATACGTAAAAGAAATCACGAAAACTCCCTCCAATCACAATCTGGTAAAACTTGAAAACGCTAAAGGTAAGAGCAGAGTAGAACGAGTGATTTTCAAAGATTTATAGCTATTTATCACATGGGGTTACATCACTATAG
The DNA here is from genome assembly GCA_008271625.1 of Lutraria rhynchaena. Taxonomy (NCBI): domain Eukaryota; kingdom Metazoa; phylum Mollusca; class Bivalvia; order Venerida; family Mactridae; genus Lutraria; species Lutraria rhynchaena. The sequence continues at coordinate 1,432,002 of VIBL01000006.1, read as the reverse complement.
TGTTATACAAGATGTAAACATAACACAACATGCTGTTTTGTGCTGTTTTGCACAGTGCTTGGGAGAATAAAATACCTCCAGATATCATTATTACAGTCATAATACTTGTCTTATACCAAAACGATATGTTGCCACATTTTATACACATAGGAGAGAAGTAGAATTCTCTGGAGAGGATAATTCGGGTTGATTTTCATGAAACTTGGTGGAGTAATAAAGATGTTTAACAAATCAAGGACAGTAACATTTATCATCAAATAAATCAGACTAAACACGTTTATTTTCTTTCAAAACAAATTTACCCTAAAAACAAAAGAGCATTTATTTTAATTGAATTAAAACAGCCATTCTCTAAAATACCTAGAAACTATCTTTCAAAGGTAAATGCGTAAAATACAAAACAGAAACTGAAGCAGGCATTTTTAACAATATGCCAAAGGTTTGCCTCTATGAAACCATACTAAAAACCAAACATTAAACATTTTCACCTTCAGGATCAAATTATTTTCACACTATAGTTTTATCCGATACAAAACGGTCCGTTACAAATTACAATAATAAGACTACAAAGAATGTATAAACAACATACAAGCAGAGCCGCTGTTGTCACTGCAGCCACTAGTGATGTTCTTCTAACAGCTTCATGCTCCAAGATTATAAACTTGAGAACAGACTCAGAGCTAAAACCTCAATTCTGTTCTCAAAGTATTTTGGATGATTAATGTTTATATACATATTCAGGTCAATTATGTTGTCAGAATAATGTATCAATAGTATCATCACTTTTTCATCATAATTAACTGTGAACATTAAAAGACAAGATATGAGATTTGAGCTCAGAGACCAATCTCAAGTTTTATAACCTTGGGACGGTTCTTTACTGAAGCTTTTTTTAGTCCTTAGTTTTAGTTACGGCCATAATTTTGTGTTGCTGTTGTTTCTAATGACAGCTGTTTCTGTTGTCATTCTTGTTAGTGTTGCTTTTGCTGTTTACTGTTGTTTTGTCACTGCTATGATTCTGTACAGCTGTTACTTGTTGCTGTTACTGTTTCGCTGTTGCTCCTACTGTTGATGTTGTAGTTGTTTTTTTTCACTGGGGTTCAATGCCGTTTTTCAACATTTTTTCTGCGATTTTGTCAAATTTCCATGTATGACCTATCATGGCGGAGAGACAAACCCAGATTGCTGGGTTACAAGTCCAGCACACTAACCACTGGACCACAGTCATGTCCTTGTTGTTGTTGTTGTATCTAATTCAGTCACATATTGTTTTAATTACTACTATACTATGTTTGTTGCAGCAGATACTGTCCCTGCTGCTTCTATAGTCATTCAATTGTTGCTGGCATAAAGCAGAGGTGGCTGCCGATGATGATTGTGTTCCAGAATAGACGTTTAAATCAGAATGCAGCTTTTGTGTTAACAATAACAGTCACTGTAACATTTGTTGTACAGTATAGCTAGTCTCAATACCACAATTGCTTTTCATGGCTGCTACAATTACCTATATTATTTTTGATAGCAATCTCCTTGACAATGGAGAAAAGTAAAAACACATTACAATTAGGAATGTGTGAGTCTAGTTTGAATACTTGACAGATGTTGCGTATGTGCAAATATTTGTATATATGATCACCAAGTGATGATCAAGATTAGGATTACGTAAGTTGTGCAACAAACTACCAGTAAACAGCCTCAGTTTTTACGTCATTATTCATTTGAAATTTGCAACTTAGCGCAGCATTATCATTCTGCAAGGACAAAAACTTATGTTTGATTTTTTTTCAAAACAGATAATAGCAATACAGTTTGTTTGCAATCATTTTTTCTATCCACACATTATTTTAACAGACAAATACAGCTTGAGACAGCCTCTACACATAAACCTGTTTTAACCCTTTGCTTCATGAGCATATAAGCATATTTTGGACTCTTCCATATGCAAAGCTAACATACAAAACATCAATTTATTTAAGAAAATTTGTCAGTTTCTCTCCAACAGAGTAGAAAACATTGCGGCACAAGAACCAATCGCTCGTTACAAGCAATGGCTTCTTTTGCCACAATGTTTTCAAAAGTCGTCTGAGAAGTTGCCGACTCCTTGTGGAAGAGTAAGTTAGTATTGGTTAGTGCACAGTCCAGGAAAACTGGTTAGGTGAACCAGCCGCTGTATATAACTGAAAAATTGTTGAAAAACAGAATGAAACCCAGTGACAATGTCACATAAAACAAAAAAACTTAACAACTGGGATATCAACAACAAGGTAAGGTAGAGCCTGATTCTTTATAAAAAGTGAAGCTTTTGAGCTATTACATATCATGAATGAAGCAGCAACACCAATATTTATGAAAGTTCCCATTTACACTATAGAAAAGAACCTGGAAACAAATTGGTCTATAATGGACTGGACTCTATAAAGCACGAACACAATGACCAAACAATCCTCTGTGCAAAATGATTATTATATTACTACTTGTCACCACTGAACCTGTACCAGTTATCACCAAGAAGGCTTAAAGAAAGCACACAGATGTGCACCAGTTTGCCTTGAACTGCAGCCTTCACATAAATGCACTATGAAGGTAATGTCACCATAAAAGAGCAACGTTACAGATATTCCCACAAGAAACAAACAGCTTTACTATAATGCACTGTCAAATCTAGACTTCAAGCAACCGAACAATGTGCATTACAATGTACCAATAAAGCTTAGCCCGAAGCTACAACAGCATTCATATTTCTAGGCGTTGAGAAGAGCAGGCCAATAACAACCATAGAGCCTGTACAGCAAACACCATGGAAGATATTTTGTTCACAACAGGTACCACGAGGCTAGGCTTGAACTTGGGTACAGTGATTTTTTCTTTTTGAATTTTCAAAACTACCTGCAGCTTTCTGAAGGGAAAAATACAATGTGATAAATCAGAAAAAAGGGGAAAACTTTTTATAGCATTTTCAGGGGAAAATATCACTGGGGTAGGACAAACAGCCGGAATTTTGGCTGTAAAATATATGAAAACAAAAAAGATAACCATCAAGGAACTACATAAAATTATGTATGTGGTAACCTAAGGTAAGTGGTAAACTTATTAAACAATAGCAACTTCTCACCAAATGCATCACTACAATATGACCGCTTATTTAGCCACGTAGTTACCAAGATACCAAAACCTATGGTACAAAATATTTAGACCCGGTAGAGCTGTTTCCAACAAAGCATCAGTCGAAAAAATTCCAATATGAAATATAATCAAATAAACCTTACATACAGAGACAAAAGCAGTAGTTTGGCTTTTTCTAGGAATTAATTCTTGGACCAGATTCAAATATTAAGAATTTCTGTATTAAACATCAAAATGTATAAAACCGTTTTGACAGCAGTGTTCATTAAATATTCCATTCCTCACCCTGAGCTGTTACGAAACATCAAACAGAAAATTTTAATACAACATTAATAAGTGCGGTAGCAAAATTCCGTCATGAGATTGAAATACCAACGAAAATGCCAAAACAATTCGAAATGGAGACCAACAAGCTGTAGAGAATTTTTATCAAATTTGTTCTGTAATTATTCATAATGTACATTGGAGTCATATGAGTCTGCGGCTATGAATATAAAGTAAATTTGAGTCCAACATAGAGTATAGTTCATAATAGTTAACAGCCAGCTAAGTTTTATGGAATTGTAAGCAATTTTTGATCTCGTAATTTTCTAGGGAAATCAAAAATATGAGGATAAACATTGGACAAATAACATCATCCCATTTGATATAAAAGCGACCCAACTTATTTTCCATTCTTCTATGCATTGAAACATACTGAACGAAACAAATTTAAATGCCATATAATTCCATATATGGACTGATAGATCTCTTTGAAATAGGACAATTATCAAATATATGAGTCTATTACACTCAGTGACACATTATACAAACTTGTTGAAGGTCAGTAGATTTATCACCAAATATGGCTTTTTGTTGCTTTTTTGGTACAATGCTATTAAAGTGATGGTGATATATGCCACAAATGAAAATAGCCATATGTCAAAAACATGAGAATATTCTGGTCACAGTAATATTACAGACAAATGCTTTTTAAAAGGTTTCCTAAAAAAAAGTTAAAAATTGCTAAAAACATGCGCCGTATGTCAGAAAAATGCAACAATATAATACAATAACCTTGTAAGACAAATGGATACAGCCACTCATGAAACAATTTGTACTTTTCTATGATATAAGTATGGTATATGAAAAGTGCCAAACACTAAGACAGAATTACCACCCAAGGCTTTTAAGGAGAAATGTGATGCTCAAAGAGTTGAATTTAAATAATTCTGTTAAAATATTCAGAAGGGTTTGATATTTTGGACATTTTAAAATAGCTAAGTGTTAACTTAAAGTTTGAAGCCAAATTTCACACATGAAATCAGAATGTATTTGAAGAGTAGACTTTATTTATAGTGCTGATTAAAATATTGACCATAAAGAAATCTTTTGTCATTTTATCTTCCATATTGAGATAACTTAATCATTAAAAAGTCCAGTTAGCTTACAGAAGGTCAGTTGTTCTACCCAGGTGTAAGCCTAGGATCTTCCTACACAGTTTAAGTTGGAAAAGTAACCAACTGACCCTGGCTGTTGGTGTGACATTAAACTCTAGCGAAAAAATCATCTATTCAGTTATGTAGATAGAGAACATTTGGATTTGGAATGTATGAGAAACATACGCAACTCAGTGGCAATATGAATGGTGATATTACACAAGAAGCATTTTGTCCTCAATTTCCGAATCAAAATTCATCAGAGGAAGATATTGGCAAAACAAGGTAAAACAAGTTGTTAACCTAGGAACACTTGCATTCAAGGAGCATTGGTAACTAAGGAGCACAAGAAGCTAAGGAGCACTGGTAACCAAGGAGCACAGGCAACCAAAAGCACTGGTAACCAAGGAGCACAGGAAGCTAAGAAGCACTGGTAACCAAGGAACACAAGAAGCTAAGGAGCACTGGTAAACAAGGAGCACAGGAAGCTAAGGAGCACTGGTAACCAAGGAACACAAGAAGCTAAGGAGCACTGGTAAACAAGGAGCACAGGAAGCTAAGGAGCACAGGCAACCAAAGAGCACTGGTAATCAAGGAGCACAGGAAGCTAAGAAGCACTGGTAACCAAGGAACACAAGAAGCTAAGGAGCACTGGTAAACAAGGAGCACAGGAAGCTAAGGAGCACTGGTAACCAAGGAGCACAGGCAACCAAAGAGCACTGGTAACCAAGGAGCACAGGAAGCCAAGAAGCACTGGTAACCAAGGTGCACAAGAAGCTAAGGAGCACTGGTAACCAAGGAGCACAGGCAACCAAAGAGCACTGGTAACCAAGGAGCACTGGTAACCAAGGAGCAATGGTAACCAAGGAGCAATGGTAACATTAAACATAACTGAAATACTTATGATAAACAGCTCAAAGCCAAACACAAAAAAGTTATTTTGATTATTCAAAAAGTGAAGTCATACAAGAGAAGTGAATCATACAGACAGACAAGATAACAAATAAAGATATACACAATAACAGCAGACAGAAGAACAAAGAAGGCAGAAAAAATAACATGTCTCCCAAAAAAACAGTGGCAAAGACAAATTTATCATCTTTCTAACTCAGAAGATTCTAATTTATTTTCACAAATTATTCATAACTTCTCATTGCCTTAACTTAACATATACTGCATAATTAATAATGAGGTGTTTTAAAGCACAGATAGATGTATAATCTAATCTCATATTTTTATGCCTTCACCATACACAATGGCTTTTTTACTTGTACACATAGATCATCAAGTTTAGACACTACAGAAGTGTCGTAACTATCTGTACTTTAAAATGGCCCAGCTTACACATTTTTAAGTCAGGCTCTGTATCACGCCATAACATTAAAATGTTCCTAATATTAAGAACCCAGCAAGGGACCACTGTTGTTGAGAGGTTATGGTCTGTGACTTGCAATCATTAACCCCTCACATCTGTGATTTTGAATCCCACTCTGGATAAATTTCACATGTGAGGACACTGTCCAGTAAGCTTATGGAAGGTTGGTGGTTCTACCTAAGTATAAGCCTCCACTGTTAAAACTAGAAAGCCGCAAATTGACACTGGCTATTGGTGCAAACTTAAACTCAAGTGAGAAAACAACAAGGCAGCCAATCTATCTTTTTCAAGGGAAGCATGTTTGTACATCGATTTAGGATTCAGCTACACCACTGAAATGCACAACTTAACAGATGGATTTAGTTTGACAATCAGTATATGTACTGGTATGTACATATACCTACAGTATGTATGTGTTGACTGTAGATATTATACATAGATACTTCCACATAGTTTTTTTCCCTGCTCATAATCATTTTCAGATTAATTTTCTAGAGGGATAAAAACTGGAATGATCATGATTGCTTAAACTGAAACAACATGAAACAGGTTTTCAAGTGATGCTAACTTTTTTCTGAGGCGTTCTCCGAATGCCATCTGTAGACAGGTAAATTCCTAACAAATGCTTCATTTTAACAAAAGCATCTAAAAATCCATTGTTTTCTAAGAAAATGTGTATTATCCCACATAGATAAAGCTCCAGTTCTCAAATTTATTCGGTTGCTATGGCAACAAAAACTTGTAAAATCCATAACAATGGTTGAAGATGACAGTAATTAACTGATGGTAGGGGTCAAGAATTCAACAGAACTAAACAACAAATTTACAGTAGTTTTCAATTGTTTACCAGTATCATTAACACACAGTTAAAGTGTAAAAACACGGCCTAGGGATAATTTTTTTTTATTTCAAACATAATTATATAGTGAACTGACTTAGCCATTCTCTTTGATGTTAATGAACCATAGTAATAATTTATGAATAGTATGAAATTAAACAAAATATCACAACACTTATAATGAAAGGTTAAAATAAATTTACAACAAATATCCTCATTACGAAACAATTAAATGTAATGGTTCAGGGATATTACAAATTAAAAACAAAAGAACCTGACATTTATATATGTAGTTGATAATTTACATAATTACAACTACAATCTCTTAGTATGAAATAGAATTACAAGAGTAAATAAAACCTTTTACAGTGGAACTCACTGAAATTAAGGACCTCTCTAATGTGTAAATCAAAGTGCAGACTGTACCAATTTTTGCTCAATATCTTTTGGATTCCAGGGGAAAAAACACAAAAATCCAATCTTCCCAAAAATACTACCATCCTTAAAACCCACCTTATACACAGGAACACGCAACAAATGGAGGACAAAGCACCGACTCCTCAAGAGTACTGCATGAGAACAATATTCAACCAATCTACATTTTCACACATGTACGTATTCGTAACATTAAAAATTTGATATTGCAAGTAATACCTAAAATCAAAAGGAGGGTCTGCGACCGTGGTCCAGTGGTTAGTGCACAGGACTTGTAACTCGGCAATCTGGGTCCAAATCCCAGTCGCAGCAATGGTCATACCCTTCTATGAAAATTTGACAAAAATGTTGATTTCTCCACATGTTGAAGAAGTTGCCAGCTCCTTGTAGAAGGGTAAGTTAGTACTGGTTAGTATACAGTCTAGGAAAACTGGTTAGGTGGTCTGACCGTTGTACATAACAGAAAATTTGTTAAAAAACGGTGTTAAACCCAGTTAAAAAAGACTCATAAAAAACCTTTGGTTAGTGATTTGTAATCATGTTTCAAGTGTAAGGGTATCAGTCAGTTGTGTAGCTCACCATACAATGATTGGTAAGCCTAAACAGTTTTAAGGGCTCACAGTTATGTTTTCATTCCAATAAAAGTACCAGAAAAATGTAATCAAAAATATTAATGCTGGATGTTTTGGTATACGTCAATAAGTATGCAACTGAATCTCAATAAATGATCTTATATTCATGCAAGCAAAAATCTCAGACAGTCAGTCAGTCACAGAATTCAATACATGCATAACACAGTTTATGCAAAACCTAAAACAATCAAATAATTTGGTATCTATAAAGACGTTTTAATGTGGTTATCGAGCATAAAATAATTACAGCTTCATAAAACTATGAGTAAAACAAATAAAGTATGCCACTTGACTATTTTATTAAGAAAACCATTTTAAAGATACCGTGAAACCTCTCCAGAGTGGCCCTCTCTTAAGCAAATACTTCCTTCAACGACAACATAATTTTTTCCCACTGCATGATTTATCTATTAATTTAACCTCTCTAGAGCAACAACCTCCCAACAACAAAAACATAATTTTGCTTCACCCAAAGTGTGTTGCTCAGGGGAGGTTGCACTGTATGTCAAACAATTAAAACAGTCTAGTCATTTGTCACTGAGAAATATTTTCACTGAAAAAAATGGGCAGACAGACCAACATGAGTGTGATTTTCTAATCTCCATGAATAATGATGTTTGTGAAACACCTTGAATCTTCGGCCTTAAAACAATACAATACAACACATTGGACAGTGATAATAAATCCACTTGTCAGTGAAACAACATCAAAATATTTCATGCTGAAAATATTCACCCCACATTCTAGCCCCTTGGGGCCTATTTTAAAGTCATATTGTTTTTATAAATTTTGTTTCACTGTCACACAAATTCAGCTTGGCCAGAGGGGGTCATGTTGACCGGCTTATGTTAAATGTTAATTAGACAAAATGATTAATTGGCCTGCTTTGTAAAAACTTGTAGAAGAGTGGACAATGGTCAAGTTTTGTTTTACTGTCATTAAGAGACTTCATTAAACAGGCATTAATTTTTACATGACATCTTCAGTCATATAAATATACTAAGACATGAAGATTTTTGACAGTATTTTGAAATATTTCACCTGGTCATTTCTGTTTGACAAGGTCATAGGACGACAGTAAGGCTGGCCAAATGTGTTTTCGTGGACAGTGAAATGAAATTTATGTGTACAAACAAGATTTTAGCATGCAACTTTCATAAAAAGATTTATGACTCTTACAAAAGAGAATGTACCTGTGAAACATTATATACAAAAAAGATACAACCCTCATTTGGGGGGAATACACATTTTTGGGGGGAGAATAATTTTATACAAAACTAATGGCAAATTTCATATCATAAATTTTATACATATTTCATTCAGTCCAACACTATATATATATAAGTCAAGGATAAAAAATGGAAATATAATTAACTAGGTAATAATTAACTTAGCTTGTAAAAGAGGATAAAGACTAAAACTAGAAATTGCTTTTAGTAAAAAAGATGGTATGCTCTGTAACATAGCATCTGCATAAAATTTCAAAGGGCAGCCAATCCACTGAAAATCACTTACAAAATCTGAAAACTGTAAGAGCAATCAGAATTAATGCAGATACTTGCTGGCAGGATGTGTCTGCCTTTATAAAGGACATTTCAATTGATCTTAATAGGGGCAGGAATTTCTTAAAAAATTGTGCAACACTGGGTTTAGCACAGGGATCTGTGATTCTTTAAAGAAAGAACTAATTGTCATAGTACCAAACTAGCAATAGTCAGACAGAGAACAGACAGACAGACAACAGAACATAGGACAGACAGCAGAACAGACGGACAACAGAACATAGGACAGATATGCAACAGAACATAGGACAGATATACAACAGAACATAGGACAGACGCACAACAGACAGATGACAGACAGCAGAACAGACAGACAACAGACAGAGGACAGATATACAACAGAACATAGGACAGATATAGAACAGAACATAGGACAGACGCACAACAGAACATAGGACAGACGCACAACAGACAGATGACAGACAGCAGAACAGACAGACAACAGACAGAGGACAAACAGCAAAACAGACATAGACTGCAGACATAGGACAAACTGACAACAGAGGACATACAGACAACAGACAGACAACAGACAAAGGACAGACAGATAACAAACAGATAACAGACAGAAAACACCATCGTACAAATAACAGAACAGACAACAGACAGACAACAGACAGAAGATAGACAATGCCAGACAAAGAATGATCAAAATTGAATATCTTAAAACATTCCAACTTAATATGGGGTGAGCTAAATAAATTGTCTAAACAAGAGAAAAGGAAGAAAAAATATTACCCTCAAGACATTTTTTTCAAAATAAAGTTAAAACAATTATTTAGAGTTCATACAAAAGGTACATTCCTATGTTTAGACATTTGTATAAATATATGAACCCTTATGATTCTGTAGGGCATCATAAAATGGAACATTAGAACTGTTCATCAAATTGAAAGGACAATGTTTTGTCTCATTCTAAGATCATAAAACTTGGTGATTTCTTTACTACTTTAGCATCTAAGAGATTTAGCAATAAAAATTAGACAGTTAAAGAAACAAAAAACATTGGAGACTGACAAAATGGACTCGTGGGTATTTTTAAACACTTACAACAAGATAGATAATAAATGCCTCAGACAATACTGATTTCCAAGCCTTGCTAATCTATTACGTAAATAACTTTTTCGAGTTCAATCAGAACTTTCACCTTTTAACAGAGCTTTTAAGCCCAAGCTTTGTGCCAAGTACAATAGTACGATTTAAACGCAAACTATAATCCATTTCAAAGTCTAATTAAAAAGGCAATCTGGACTAATCATATACACTTGGTTAAACTAGCTTTCAAAAACTCTTTGTTTAATTTAATTAACTTTCAAACAATTAATTATCGAGTCTGTTAGGAGAGAAACACAGTCTTCCGAGCAATGAATCTTTTTTTTAAGCAGGCAGTAAATAATTTTAACAAATGCGTATCTTCATAAAACAGACACCACTTAAAACAAACTCTTAACAAATTTTATGCATTACTGAACCGAACAATTATTTTTCCTACATCTTTATGAGAGAAACGTCTTTTGTCTATAAGAAAAAAGAGCAAACTGTATCTTCAAAAGTTATTTATCCACTATCATAAGCCTTCAAACTCAATTTAATGCCCCGTGCCATTTTAATGATTCACAAGTTTTGGCCTATAAAACTGCCCAAACAATTACTAAGGCTGAAGATGAAATAAAAAAATGTTGAACTTAGAACAAAATGGAGCCACAGTATTTGTAACCAATGCATTGTCTCCACTAATTAAAACCACATAGCACGTTTAGGATTCAGAGGAACAATTAGTTTCAGAAACCTGAATGTATTTCTATTGTTTCACGTGTAAGTTAGAGGCAGGAAGGTTTGAAGTTGAAAGAGACAATATCAAAGATATACTGGAAGATACTGCAAAACAATTAGTTACAGATTAGGCCAGGTAAAAAAAATATTTATGTTTATGGTTACCCAACTGACCCAATATAATTATGGCACTGACCCTGTCGTTCTTAACTGCCAAGTCCAAAGTATTAAATTATTTGGAGACATTTGTGCCTTTGAAGTATAGAAGGTATGTTTAGAAAAAATCAGAAAAGAAAAAGTTTGCAACCTACATACACCTTTATGTTTGGTCCAATAACTGTAAACATGACTACCTTTGCCAAGCTTGATGTATAGTTTTATTATAAGCATAAGCTTTGAACATAAGAAAGCCAGGGTCCATATCCTCAGTAGGAGGGGTATTGTCAGGAAAAATGATACCACGATATTATTGTGATACTTACTGCCACATTGCAACATATTGCAATGTATTGTAAACAATTATTATTGATGAAGTAAACAAAAAACATAAGTCTCCATATTTAAATCTATTCTTCCTCTAAATGTCTTGTACGTGTTTTATATCATCATAAAATTTAGTGATTTTAACTTAAAACTTCAGGTTCTTGATATAATTTTACCAGAAACAAACATGTGCTAAAAGTATACAATGAGAATGGTAGGAACTTTTAAAAAAATATGTGTTATTAACTAACATTATTCAATTATTTGTTTATAGTTTAGTTGACCTACACAAAACTTCAAAATGTATTGGGAAATCATACCGCAATATCATATTACTTTTAAAAATATCACCATAATTGTTATTTTCAATACAAAGCACACCCCTAATCCAAAGAGTATGCATTCAAAATCTCATCAATGTTGAGATTCAACAGTATGCACTAAATCCTTGAATTCTGTGCATGAATTTGATGGTTAGTTCAAAGGTTGATAAATGAGCATGGAAGAAGTACTGTATTTTACTCTACTAATCAAAGTCATTAACTCAGCAGGGGGGTGGGTGGGAGGGTGAAGCTTCGAATGAGACAACACCCATCCAGCCCAGGCAGTCCATCTCTTCATAACATACATAAGACATTTATCTAACAATCAGATTCATTTTGTGATTCAAATAAGAATGGCTCCTATTACAATGTGGCAAAGATAAATCAGTACAGAAATAAACCACAGCCCTTGTTTTTACTGATACAAAATAAGTCAAAATATGATTTATTACCACAAAATCTGAGAAAAGGGCCCTCCTGAGAATGTTTCATACAGATAAGAATAATTTAGTTTTTTTTTCATAAATGTAATCAATTTAATTTAATTAAAACATTTTATTAAACCTATCATGTATGTATTTATAGAATTACAAGTTGATGATTTATTAAAAATGAACAGCAAACTCAAAGCTGGAAATTTGATAAAATCTTGAACAGAAACTAAGAATGTCATACAGCTACTAGCTAAGACAAAAATATTTGCCATATGTAATATCAAAGGAATGTAGTTCAAGTAATCATGACAACCCAGATACCCTAATCCTAGGAATGGTAAATTAAAATTGAATACATACAAAGTGTTAAGCACTAAGTTAGTGTTTGTATGCAACAATCCAGAAAGTGTGTAAATATCATTGAGAAGACTAAAGTTAAATCATTAATTAATATTATTGAGAAGACTAAAGTTAAATCATTAATTAATATTACTGAAAAGACTAAAGTTAAATCATTAATTAATATTATTGAGAAAACTAAAGTTAAATCATTAATTAATATTATTGAGAAGACTAAAGTTAAATTATTAATTAATATTACTGAAAAGACTAAAGTTAAATCATTAATTAATATTATTGAGAAAACTAAAGTTAAATCATTAATTAATATTATTGAAAAGACTACAGTTAAATCATTAATTAATATTATTGAGAAGACTAAAGTTAAATCATTAATTAATATTATTGAGAAGACTAAAGTTAAATCATTAATCAAGTAATTACTGTTTAAAAGGTTTGCAAGGGTAGGATATATTCACAGGTGCTTTAGTAATACAACTTGAATCAAAGGCAAGATTTCCCTTTCGAAATTTTGATTAACATTCAAGTTAAGTAACAATTTTCATTAAATATACAATAATTTCCTATCAATTATAAGCAGGTTAAGAGAGATGATTAATGAGACACCAGTTAACATGTTTTAGATGAAAATATTAGAATATAAGCCACCGTAGACATAACCAGCGTGAGATGATTTCAACAAGCTCCTCTTCACACCCACCAATTCATATCAAGTCTCCACATCTGTGTTTTCATAACACTAATAACAATTTCTGATATGAAAATAATAACATTCCGCCATTGTACTGGGCAATCACTCCTGACAAGTTCTCTATAGATTGTGAAACTTGTAAAAATTTTGCAATTAGTTAATTAGAAGCATCTGTCCAAACCATTAGAAGGCACACAGCTCAGCAGGCATAGCTGACTTGATACCATTTTAACTGATAATTCAACTGACATTGTGACATTTCAAATATATTAAAAACAGCCGAGGCCTATCATTGGCTCTTTGGCATATAAAATCCTTGTACTATCTTGTAAATGAACCCACTTTTGTTTCAATTTCAATGTGGCCATTAAAATGACAAGATGACAGTATCTTAAAATTGCATGTCTGGACAATGTACCACACAATACTGGCACGAGTTGTATCAACATAATTTGGAGAAAATTTGTACCATATTTTCTTCAATGAACATAATAAAAACATACCGAAAAATATCTCCTATCCTTTGGCTGTCAATTTAGTGAGAATGGCAAATTTCAAAACTTTATTGTATAGATGCATGTCATAAAGTCGTGTTTCAAAAACAACTGTGAACAGTTTACTAGACAACAATGTGCAGCTGATAATTACACCCATGTGTGATAGATATTATGAATTTACTAGCAGTATGCCATCGCAAATCATGAGGAACACATGGCAGTGGCTTATCAGTGCTTGTAACTTAAGATATTAGTTGAGTACATTACTTTACAAATGGTCATAGATATCTAACGAATAGATGACATTTATATGCCCTGCTAGCATAAAACCCTGTGTGCTCTGATATTCTATACGGACTGCTCTGAAACGAATTTATGCCTCAATCATGGAATATTGCTGAGCTGCAAATGGACAATCTAGGCCTGTGTTTACCTAAAATAGTGTTAACTACAAAACAAGAAGAACATGATGGTAGTCTTTGCTATTTATAAAACCATATACGCCATGCCAACAGACATCATATTAAGCACAACCTTTCAATCAGAGTACACCACACTGGGGGCTTCTTTGTCAAATGGGTATGGTCGCTGCCTCGTAATCACTAGTCCTTCAACACTGTGAGTTCAAATCCCACCTGGGACCAAATATCACATGTGAGGAAGTTGTCCTTTCAGCTTACAGAAGGTCGGTAGTTCTACCAAGGTTTAAGCCTGAGGTCTTCCCCCACCGTTAAAGCTGGAAAGTCACCTTAGACCCTCACTGTAGTTGTCACCTCAACCCCCAGTGAAAAAAAGCCTACACAGTATATATAACCAAAGCCAAGGTCATAGTCCTTAGCCTATGGACTTGCCAATAACTTCCTGAGTCACTTTTATAGTGAAATTTTCTTGTTAACACTGAGTATAGTATTTCATTAATAAGGTGCATTATACCTACAACTGTTCTGTTCTCAGTTATTTAACACTACTTTCATCAGTTTGAGCAGAAACTTCAGGTAAGCCGCACCAACCAGATTTCTGTCTCCATCACACAAGGTCAAATGCACTGTTATGAAATAGAAAATCATGTTAGAAAATCTAGCAGCTTTGAGCATCCGACAACCGCTCCTTTATTTAAAACTATCAATGAACTTTAAAAATTGATAATGTCTGCAGAAAAAGTGGCAAAAATAAAATTTCATGTTTCATGCAAAAAATTAAATACGATAATATATGATTCATTAGCAAGTGCTGAATGAGGCAGGTCAAATCTGACCATATGATCAAGGTACAGAATGAATGTAGAAACAAACTATAGTTTGAAAAAAAATGATTAACTGAAAATAAGGATGGAACGTTCAGATACGCTATGAACTATTCTCTCAGAATAACTTCCATTTGTCTACAATTATTTTAATAAGACGGCTGAATATTTTTAATCAGAGGAACTAATAAAAACATGCTTCTAATGAAATAGCATGACCAGGCCAAGGGCTGCATAAACTAAGTAATTAAGCCTTGAACTTCAAATGTAATCAATCACACATGGTCTTAATTTACCATCAACCACAGGAACCTGAACAGTAGGATTGTAAAAGTATAGCAGACATAAAATAATGACAAGTACACATTGCTTGATGACATGTGCACATAATTTGATGACATCATCAACTAATGAAGAAAAGGTGAATACATTCTTATAAATAGACAGAGTGAAGATAAGCAGCATAAACATCACAGTTTAGTTCCTGTCATCAAGAATGCTTATCTATAACTGAGGCAGTTTAATCCAGTTTTAATAGACAATTTGCCAGCTGGATTAAGACGAAAATGAGCCATAAAAGTGTCTGTCTGTTGTACGGACAGTACCACAAAGGCTGTTTGATCCCATTAGTTCAGAATGGGTATAGGCAATTTCCCTTAAACATTTTCATCTATTACGTTACCAGGGAATGTTTAGGGTTATATATATTAATATCATGCATAAAATATCAATGCAGACACGGATCAATTTCAATATTGAAGGGCAAAGGAACACCATTATAGGCCGTCCGTATATCTACATCACTTGTTGTGTCCGTAAATCACGTGCTTAAAATAAAACCTTCCACTTTCAGTGACAGCCATCTTGTCTTCAGATAATTCTTGGATTGTACAAGGGAAAACAGCAATGAATACCACAATGATATTTCGACTATTGAGATAATTTGTGAAACAATTGTATTGTAATGCAATCAAAGATTCTTGGGAAAAACACGAAATAGCAGGTTTTTAACATGTTCCTATCTGATAGGCTAGTCAAACTGGCTCATAAACAAACCTGTAAGTTTTAATGTTGCAATAAATTAGTCCTCGTACAGACAGTGTCCTGATAGTGGCTACATACTCTTCTATCATAGACAGACTGAATGGGTTTATTTAAATTACAGAAGAACAAACAGAAATTCACCAATCAAATTCAAGTCCAGACTGTCATATTCTTGATGCATGCATCAATTATAGACTGGGCAACTGTTTTTCCCTACCACAAATCAGCAGCTCCAATCATACACTAGTCTACAAAATTTCCATTTTCAAAAATCGTCACGTAGCCATGAGGCTTAGGAATTCAAATCACTGTAGCAAGATTAAATTTGCATGTCTTGGGGATTTTCCCCGCAAGCCCAGTTTTGTCTTCAGTCAGACATAGCCATTTCTACGTATTATGGAATAAGTACTGGTTTTCAGAAAAATGATATGCACAATTCATATTCCTTAACTTCGCAGACTAAAGAAGCCGGGTGATTTGAATTAATTACATTCTAAGTGTAACCGATGATAGATAGTTTTCAATTACAGAACAAAGCTTCCATAAGATATACTCTCGGCTGAATGTCTTTCGGTAGAAACATTTAACATACAACTAGATTTAATAATTGTTTTCCATTTTCTGGGACAAAGATATATCTGCAATACAAAATAGGATACATATCTACATGCATCAGACAAGTTTAAACGCTTCACATGAAGCGATAGTCGCAATTCAGAGAGCACAGCTTAGGGGTCACCGAAAGGAATTATTGTTCCTTAGGCAATAGAAAATGAAAGATTTGCAAAAGCAAACACAATAAAGAACATAAGTAAGACATTATCATTGTTGAAAACTTTTCGTAAATAAAGCAATGGACACAAAAATTCGAAGAAACAGCATGGACAGGATGAGAAATCAAAACATTTTATCAATTATCTCATTGGCTATGGTGCCACCATTGTGCAAAGCTTTCATTACTGTTACATGGACTTTGACTTCTCCAATGCTTTCTTATTTAGGAAATGAACAAATAGAAAGTATGGAAGAATGTGTTAATACTATCACCACAGTCATGAATTTCATAAAGATACAAAACGTTTGTCAAAAATTGGAACCTGATTTTAGATCAATTCTTTTGTAGTGATGATCTTAAAGCACAGCTGAGAGTGAAAACTAACAAATACATGACTTGCAACAATGTCTTGACACTGTCCATTCAAAAATACATCATTGACCTGCAATGCCAGTTGAGAAGCTTGAACAAGAACACACCAGATGACAAATGTTCCCTAACTGCATAGACTCAAAAATAAAGGATCATTAATAAAAGAGTCTCAAATATTTTCTTCATTTTTCAAAGATGAAATATCTGTACTTAAAATAAGACTACCATCAATGATAAGTTCAACTGTGTCAAAATATGATGAATACATGTTTAGTTACACTAAATAGCACATATTCCTCCTATGACCTGAATACCCGTGTAAACATGAAATAAACGTTACCATAGAAATGAATGGTCAAACACTAAATCATTCCACCATTTTGATTACTGTACTTCAGACTCCCATCTAGAACTGGGATAAGCCAGACTACTGCTTAAGAATCAATTTTATCACATTTTTACCCATATTTGGGCAAAACATGGAGAAAATTACAATTCTTGAATATATCTATCATCATTATAAGTTGGCACAAATATTTACAGGCAGTCTGCAACGAAAGCCATAAATCAAGCAATTTCTTCAATATTTCCATAAAATATAAACATTGCCAAGCTAAGCGCCAGACTTTAGCAGACAATAAACACAACATCTACATACTTAGTTCAAATTCCGCCCCGTACAGCCGCCATTCAAATGCGCTAAAAGTCAAGGGGTGGTACAAATCAAGAAACTAAAATAGAAAGAAAAACATGCCGTAAATTTGGTAATTTTATTAAAAGCTTAATAGTAACAAAGAGTAAGTTGTTTTCTATTTGAAAGAAGCCATCATTCATTGTCATTTAAGATACACAAAGTTAGGCCTTATTGACGGAAATTTTCCATCTAATTTCCGATTAAATATCATAAACGTTCGTGACTTTCTCATTTCTTAACCTTTTTGGTATAAAAAGACATTTTTCAAACATTAGAAGAATTACAAGCTTCATTTAATTACCTAATACGTATCATAAAATATATCTATGTCAGAATATAAAGTCATTCACAGCTAGGAAAATATGACAGGAACAATTTGATGGTAGAAAGTAATTGTCCCGATCAGGCCTTTTATCTTTTCTCTTTGTCTAGATGTGAGTAACATGGAAAATCACCCAGACTAGGTAGTTTATTTCATTGTAGATAGATTTGTAAGGAAATAACACCAAAATGATACAATTAGTTCAAGTTAAAAATTGCTCCCCGAGACCCGCATGAACATTAAGGACCCAATGCAACAGAGGATTGATCTGTTAAAGCCAGTCTATGTAAATTAAATGCCAACAGCATTTATAGTAATAAATATATAAATACTTTAAAATAAAACGGTATTTTTTTCATTCCCAAACGATGAGTTTGTCTAATGCGTCTGATCACATCACGTGTTCTTCAAAAATTCTGTCGGTCCAGTAAAAAAATTGATGATTTTACATATAAAAAAAACAAAGAATTGTAAAATCAGTTTCATCAACAGCAATAATGCTTAATTCGTACAACAATACAATAACCATAATTTTACAACATACAGTTGGTCAGTCACAAACTGGTTGCTTTAATGAACAAGAACTCAAGAGAGTGACAGCATTTCCCCGATTCCGAAAGCGACTGAATTTCTCCATATTTCATTCAATTACATTTGAGACACAATGTCGGTTCTCGAAGAGAAAATTTCCGAACTGGACATGTATTGATCACGTTCAACTTTTCTCGGAAGGTCAGTTCACAGATCGACAGTGCAAATGTTAATATTCAAAAGTCAGTATTATCAATTTTGGACTTCGGTTATTAATAATTCAAACACTTTTTCCAAGCAAATGTAACATAATAAATAAAAGCCATGCAATAAAATGTCATAGGTGACCATTTGTTGATTAAATGTACATAAAATATGAAAACTTTACACGTTTTTACGACATGAAAACAGCCATAAACCACGATATGGTTACAAACGACTTTAAATCATACGCATAATCAAAATGCTGCAGAATTACTCTCACAAACTGAAGGAAAAAATGCACTTTTAATCGAAAAACTCAAAAATGTCGCACCACACTTGACACAGATATTTAGATCAAACAAACAAACAAGGGCCAAGGGAATTCAAACATAATAAAACCATATATACACTAAACAATTATTGATATTACACAATATATTTCAAGGGAATAAAAACAGTAGAGAAGATAATTATCTTGGCATCAAAAAAATGGTAACAAACAAGTATTCAATCATCAATACAGCTTGATATATCATCAAGTTACAAGCAATTAATATTAATTAATAGAATTCCTAACAAGGCTTTATTAGTAATTTGTTCAAACAAGTGACTCCCTTGCTAATTATATTTTATCAATTGAAAAGGGGGTCTTTTTGTCGCCAGTCAAAGCCCAAATTCTCTTTTCATTGCTGATAGTAGAAAAAATATCTTTTGGCATCTTGCAGATTTGTAAACATATATCAATGAAAACTCAACAAGAGCATAACAATTAGATTCAAGAATTATATTCTGTATAGAGCATGTCAGCAATAACTCTACATGCATATCTTTCATTAAACCACAGAGTACAATAAAACCCAGTTTAACTAACACTTCAATATTGAGCCCATCCCATTACAACAACCACTTATTTTCCGAGAGGTCCTAAGTATTACCTCTATATCTGAACTTGCTAATGCTGCCTTTATAATATCAATACCAATAGTATTTTGGTTCTAAAGGTGGCCTAATAACAAGGTTTGACTGTAGGAGGCAAAATCTCAAATTGTATATTCTCGATATACAAACACATAAATCCATGACAAAACACGACAGTAAACGGCAACTAGATTACTGTCGATCAGTCTCAAAGTAATACAATAGCTTCATTGTTGTAGACTTTATATTTTATACAATTGGACACATCTACGAGGGAAATGACTCCCATTTTAATGCTTGTCTATGTAAATTCCATGTAAACTGGTATCCTGAGTTTGTGGTTTACGTACAAAGATCAAATGTTATTCGCCAATGCTTACAGCAGTAGAATTTCTGATGACTTTTATGTTCGACCATGTCAAACTAGCTTAGCGTTTCGCTAGAACGCCACAAAATCCAATTTATATAATGGTCGAGACAAAAGAATACAAATTCTTACTCATAAAGCTTGGCGAAATCTAATAATGATTCGCAAGTTTGACAAAAATATACACTGCGACCTTATATTGATAAAATTTTTCAATAAAATGACAGTTACAATTTCAAAAGAATCTGTCAAGATTGAATTTTCAAGCTACTTTACGACTTGGACATAAAATTTTCTATCATTTTACAATAAAATTTAATAAAAAGTGTATGAACAGGCCCTTTATGAAATATTTTGAAGCAGTAAACTTAATAACGAAACATTTGAACTTTATATTCAACTTTCAACTAAACTATAAAATAAAAACTAACTTAAATTTGTACATTATGTCAACTATTTGTAACATACATAAAAATCAAGTAACTTGAAAAAATATTATTTTTTATGATTCCGTATCAAAATAAAACACTGAAAAATAAAATTTGATATCAAAACATATATTATGACACAGTTTTTTACATCAAAGAAGAATCAAGTCTTTCAACATTTTGTACTTTTGTGGCAATGAACACAGAAGTGTCACAACCAAGACCCTAGTTCATATAAGTTCTGAAGACCAGTCTATGAAAGCAGCTAAAAAATTGGTCAATTTCAAAAACTCAGGTGAGAGAGAACCCATCAGATGGATGGGAACAGTTTAGGAATTCAGACTTATAACATGAAAAATAATTACTACATAAGCAAATCGAATGCTAAGAGATAAAGGGTGTTACTTGCATGGAATCAACAAACTACAAAGTCGTATAATGTAACATACCAAACTTACGGACATAAAAGAGTTCAATTAATACGGCCCACATACATTCAGAAACCAATATGAAAGAGAACAAAACACAAAATGGGTAATACCAAAATTATTAACCAAAATTAGAAGATGGAACTTAAACCTCTCGTTAAAGTTATTCTTAATTATAGACATTAGCATTAATTTTGTAGAACAAACATCATGCAAAAGATTAATCTATCGGCAAAACTTTAGACAAAACAACACACTTACGACAAAACTATTAAATGAGGAATAATGTTTTATTTTACACTCAACAAATAATAAAATGACTCCGAACTACAAAGTGTTAATTAGTTGTGGGTAACTTTGTAAAAGTCAAGCACACAACAAATACATCATAATCAAAATATTACCAGTACAAAATTCTTGATAAAGTCACCTTAAGCTAAAGTACCAGTGCCAGTAATTACATGATACATATTGTTCAAATTGAATTTTATCTGAGTGTTACAAAGTGCGCACGAATCTCAAGTGGTCCTTAATATAGGTATCAAAGAAGAAACGTGTCCCATATGATAGCACTTAATTAATTATGAATTAATTACTCAATATTTTCAAATGCTTACAGAAATGATTCCTATAAAACTTGTCCAAAATTAGACACACAAAAAGTTGAAGACCAAAGCCTTGGAGGAGATAGTTTGTTGAGCTCACAAAAAAACAAAAGATGTACATTCACCTATTACTGTCACCATTTTGAATCCTATCAGCAGTCAACAAGAAAGAATGACTCAGTCCTAAGGCAAAGATCTTCATGAAGTACTCATAAAATTTAGAGAATTACAGGCCCCCATGACCAGTAAAATTCCTGTGATTTTATGGAAGATTTACTTTAAGACAATACAGGGGTCTCCATGGTTGAGTGGTTATGTTCTCTGTCATGTAATCCCCCCTCCCGCTGTGAGTTCAAATCACACCCTGCATCAAATTTGGCATGTGAGGAGCAGTCCAGCTAGATTGTGGAAGGTTGGTGGTTCCATCCAGGTGTAAGCCTTGGGTTTTCCTCAAACATTAAAGAGGGAGAGTCACCAAATGACCCAAACTGTAGGTGCAATGTTAAACATCAGGGAAAATAAAAAAATTAAGTCAATACATATCATGGGTAAGTACAGTAATATTTTGTCTGGTCCAGTTGTTTCCAAGTTGATCAAATCTCTGGCTCAATAATAGTCTGTTGTCCGTCGCCTAGAAATAGCCAGGGGAGTAAATAAACATGTTTCAACAACAGTCAAACATGTAAACAACACAAAAATGTGACCTTCATTGACAGATGGCCTTTATTCAGAGGTCATGTTCTAAATAATCAGTGACATTATTTTAAAAAAAATGGCAATTACTCATGAGGTGGTCTTTATATGGAGGTGGTTGCAAACACAGGTTTGACTGTATATCCCAACTTTGTGTTGAGCTATTATGTGGGGTAAATATATGTTTTTTTATGTGGCTAATTGGGACCGGGGTTTAACGCCATTTTTCAACAATTTTTCAGTTATATACGGCAACTGGTTCACCTAACCAGCTTTCCTGGATTGTATTCTAACCAGTACTAACTTACCCTTCCACAAGGAGCCGACAAGTTCTCCACATACGGAGGAAAATTGACATTTTTGTCAAATTTTCATAGAAAGGTATGACCTGCCACAACTGGGATTTGAACACGGATTTCCAGGTTACAAGTCCAACACACTAACCACTGGACCATGGCCGCAGCGGTGTTAATATAAGTATAAAAATACAACAGAATGATGTATAACATACTGCATTTCAACCACATTTTTTGTATTTTTGCTGACAAATTGTATGCTGGTAAACCAATGTATGCAGCCAAAAGCTATCAAATCATGGAATAATGGATGAAATAAGGGACGGTCAAAAATTCATGAACAGCACAGAGACTACACAAAATGAAGACAATGACATATCACAATATAACATACATGGCCACATCTTATAGAGTTCTAATTGATTTACATAACAGCTGTTGAATCGAGAAGCCTAAGAGCTTAAATACATTTCTACATATTGAAGATACTAAACATACAGAAATGTTTTCTATCAACTTTTTTGTTTTCTTTTCTAGGATTCTTCTGTCGATCCACTTTGTTTTGTTTCATAGATCTGAAATGAAACATCAGGCAGATATTAAGTATTTACACAAAAGATAGATCGTAGATAGACACATCTGAAAACACTAAATTTTAGACAATTCAGCTTAGTTCCAAACAAAAGAACAAATAAATTTAGGAAAGAATAGTAATAAAATATCGCGTCAAATGATGATGGTATGGAAATGTAGGAGATGTGGAATTCAAAGAAACATAGCTAAATGATGACATTATACATTGTGCCACAATAATCCACAGGGCACTGTAGCACTGTTCCATTAAGGTACCTAAAGGTGCAGAACAACAGTTTTAATACAATTTTTCAAAAGCTGGAAACACCATCAAAATTTGATAATAATTGCAATAAAAAGTAACATCAACACATTTCAAAAATTTAAATGCTGTGGATATTCCAAAGGGCACTATAGCATTGTTGTATTAAAGTACTTTACAGGGATAAGACACTAGTTTTATTACTTATAATTCAAAATCTGGAAATGTCATCAATTTGATAACACTTGTAATAAAAAGTAACTTATAGATTAACTACCACAATTCAGTCAAACCTGTGAACAAAGACAACTTTGGGAAAAACAAAATGTGACCTTTATTGGCAGATGGTCTTTATTCAGAGGTCAGTTTAAGAATTTTTATGAGTTTTTGTCATAATACTTTTTATCATATGCCAATCCAGAGCAGAACCCCTTTTTTCATAGGCATTTAACAAGGCACCAATAACAGTCAGGGTCATTCGGCCACCTTCCAGCTTTAACAGTAAAGGAAGAACCCAGTCTTACACCCAGGTAGAACCACAGCTTCTTTACATGTGAAATTTGGTCCCTAATCATATATTAAACTCCAAGCAGTGAGGGGCTAGTGATTACAAGTCAGAGACCATAACCACTCAACCACTGAGGCACCCCCAGAGTCCCTTTAAAAATTGATGACATTACATTAAAAAAAAAGACAACATAAAATTTGTACCACTTAAACAATGGGTGGCATCTAAGTGTGACATTTTACCATGGTATTTAAGGGTACTGTTAGAATGACTGTAAAAATATGACACAATACAAATTGCTCTTTGCACAACATGGCTTTTGTATTTTAATCAACAAAATCAATGTATCTCATTATAAACTTACAATCTTAAATCAAAAATCATCAATTCATTTAAAATACATTTCATCGGATACATAAGCCTAACAACACATTTCATTCCGAAACAAATTCAGTAGCTGAAATCCGTCAGATCAAATACCTTACAAAATTCTCATTACAAACCTAAAGCACTTTTTAATACAGTTTTCCCTCCATTTAATAAGCTGTTTGAAAAAAAATTATATCAATATAGTAGAAGATAAATTATCTGGATTTTAAATGAAATACTGAGTTAGAACTTGATTCAAAGGGATATTTTTCAAGTGAGGAGCGGGTCAGATCACAGTTGTACTGAGACTCGAAAAAACATCTGTTTTAAACAGTAGACCAACATTAGCTCAAAACAGATTTACCCAGGATTTCAAACACTTTCAAACAAGTTTAAGAGATTTATAAAAGTCGAAATTCTTTTAAAATCAGAGAGAAACCTAATTATGTTGCCACAGGGTTTTCAAGAACCTCAAATCTTGACATGATAATATAATACAGACTTTTGGATTCTTAAATATTTCAGACTGGGCGTGTAAAGCATTTTGTTCCCAATGAGTAAACAAGAACACAATGTCAAGAGTTGAAAATACATTTGAATGATAACTAATTATAGCAAAAACTCACCAGGATTTGAAACATGCCAACCAGAAAAACATAACAAGTTTTCTCTACAAATTAAGATAACACCAGAGAAAAAATGTTGTGCTGTTATCTGACTGACCCTATTTCTCAGCGACGACACTAAAGTTACTAACCGAAAAATCAAAATTACGAAAATGTTTGGGGCAAGGAATCATACCTCCATAGCAGGGAAGGTATGTTTCGAAAAAAAAAATAGAAAACAAAAATTTTGCTATCTAACTTCCATATTTGCTGTTGATCAAGTGACTATGAACATTTCCTATTTTGGGGGGGCCTTATGTAACCTGTATAAAGTATGTATAATGTTTTTTTAACCGTTTGCCTCATAAGCATATTTTGGACTATTCCAAATTCAAAGCTAATATACAAAATATCAATTTATTTGATAAAATTGGATTATTTGTCTATGACTGAGTGGAAAACATTGTGGCAAAAGAAGCCATTACTCATTACAAGCAATGGCTTCTTTTGCCATTAAGTTCTCACAAGTCGTCTGCTTCAGATAGGGGGTGCAGCATTATAAGGCAAAGGATTAACTGATGAACAGAATAGTAAACAAACATAATTATTGGATGGATCACAAGTTTTAAATCAGGATATTTGAAGTTTGAAGAAATAACACTGTTAAGTAACTATGGCAAAAACACAAAAACATTACATCACACAAGAAAGTAGTGATACAGCACCCTGACCTTCACAATAACATTTAGCAGTCCAAAGTCTCCCCCCCCCCCCCCCGAAGGAACTTAATTAGGGGCCAGGTCAGGAAATTCCTATATAATGCATAGTTTCTATTACAGTCCATTGAATTTTTCTATTAATGGTAGATTTTTAAGATACGAATACATATTGCATCAGTACATGAGCTAAGACACGTTCACAGTATAACCTCTCAAAACAGGACTCCCTGAAAATCGGAATTCTCTGAAAATCGGATTATTTTAAACCCGATTTTCTCCCTTTCATAATAAACATTTCTCTGAAAACTGGAATTCTCAGAAAACTGGACTTTTGGCCCAGTCTGGAAGGGGTCCTGTTTTCAGAGGTTATACTGTACCATGAAGAATATTAAAACCTTTTAAATACAAAAACTATTCAGCATTCATGAAGACCATACAACAAGTCAATTTTATACAAAATTATCCAAAAACAATCAAAATAGTTCATTCATTTTTGATGCCACCGAGTAAGCTAGAACGGCAGACAGAAATTGGTGCCTAATGCCTTATATTACAGACTTGATTCTATTATAATGTACTACAGCAGGGGCCTCTGTATCCATTTCTGAATATATATTCACCATGATTAGCTCTTATAAAAGGTATTGGAGCAGTTATAATGATAATGTAACCCGACACAATTCATACTGGGACACAGACAGGGGCATGCAGGCCCTAATATATACAGACATATTCGTTTTGCCAAGGTGGTCCATTATAAGAAAATCATTCAATCAGCTAAGTATCAAAAACTGCTGTTTACAATTCAAAGTCGGACTACCTACCAAGTAGCTAGAAATTAATGTTCTTAACAAGCTTTCAAACGAATGATTTGTATTTAACAGCAGCATTTGCCGATACTGCAAAGTAATTAGAAGTTGCAAAAGAAGACAAGACATAAATCGAGCTCTTTGAAATACGAGTAAGTCATACATTGCAGTCGTGCTGAGGTTTAAAAATAAATTTAACAGTTTGTATACACAGGTACAGCTGACGTCATGGAAGGTTTGCCAACAGTTATCTACTTGCCTCCTAATAGCAGTGACAAGCATATTAGGCAAGTTCACCAACTGCAATTGTGAATGTGTTTTAAGGCTATGCATTTCAAATAGTATTACGGATGCCATTAGGGCATTTTTTTTTTCAAATATTAGTCAAACACTGCAATGGAATGTCAAAACTGGAATATTCTGCAGCAATATTTTGAAAAATAAATTTTTTTAGATCAGTCAGTACCAGCATCCACCCACTTGTTTATTGACATTTTCTTTCCATTTTAGTAATATGTGCTAATAGTGATGATATTGTTTAATCAGGAAATGTTATTGCAAGCACACCAACCAATTAACACAACTAAACCCACAAGTCATTCATAGCAGACAGGCCTCACCTCAGTAACATTGGACAGAACTGATGTCCCAGTATTGCACTCTGAAACATTCTTGCATACAACTGACACAAGTCATGCAAAGAAGGCTTGATTACAAATTTTCACAATAATGGACAAAAGTTTTTTGTAAAATAATGCACCTCCCCTCCACCAAGTGTTTGATTAAATATCATTTCACTCAACATATATTGACTGTTCACAAACAAGGGTGACCAGAAGGACCACAGACAATCATCTCTACAATAATGTAAGACAGTCACGAGCCAAGCCATTTTCTGGTTACTATGAGGAAACCATTCCAGTCAAAATATTGCACTGATCTTAGACCTACCAATTCCTAAAAAGGTAGACTTCAACATTTTTTTCACATCATACCAACAACCAGTGTCATTTGGCCACTTTCCATCTCTAGCAGCGGAGGAAGATCCCTGGCTGACACCTGGGTAGAATTACCGACCTGTAAGCTATCTACACAGCTTCCTCTCATGTGAAATTTGGTCCTGGGTGGGATTCAAACTCACAACCTCGAGGGGCTAGTGATTACAAGTCAGAATAACCACTTAGACTTCCATCTAATGACCACATGCAGTAGGTCAGGTGACTGCATACAATAGATATCTACTAAGTGAAATGGAATTCTCTAAAAAGTGAAAAATGACCTAAACCGTCTACTTACAAACCCACAAAAAATAGGGGCCATTTCCTGAGCACTGAAAGGAAATTATCCAATTTAGTAAGACAACTCTTCATTGACCAACCAACAACAACTACAAACAACATTCCAACCAATGAATTTTACAACAGGACCAAACAGAACAATGTATTTCTACTCCATATTGAAGAGTATCATAAAAATTAAAATTGTATTCCTGGGAAAGATACTCATTACTTGTTAATACCTAAGGCAGTGATAAACAACTTTTATCAGTAGCGGTCATTAGGGTTAATACACTACTTCATTTATATTTTGAAGCCAGCAACAGCATCAGTAACAGAATCAACATAATAAAAAACAACAATAAAACTAACAAAATGCAATACATATGGTTAGAAACGAATCTTTCCTATACTCAAAACTTCATAATGGCAATACTTCATTTACATCAAAGCTCTAATTTTTGTATCATCATATTTTTATCACTGCCAATTTGCGGTACTATACCATGAAACCTAAATCAATTCTTCGACAAAAGGCTTCAATTTTTTTAAGCAATTTACAAGAAACAAAGAAGCCTTTTCCACATAATTAACATGAAAACTTGAAATGGATTTCATTTCATTTCGTTAACAGCTCGTAACAATAAAATCGCACAAAACAACATGCAGTTAAATCTCGCTCACAGTCTTAGCATCAGCGGCTCTGTAACGTATAGCTGGAACTGAAAAAGCCTCTCTCAAACATAGAAGCTTACAGTTTGCACCTGCGAATTGAACAAGAATTAAATCGGCGTTATATTTTGAAACTTTGAGCTTAATGAGACTTACATACATATGGTGAATGATGTTTTAACAGTTACACGCACTTGACGTTTGTTACGAGTAGGATTTCAAATGGATTTAGCAGGCATGTGAAATGAAACATATTCTAAACTGACTTCCTGTATTTAAAGATAGCTAAGTGGCTGAAGCTGACCAATTAGCTAAGTTTTAGGCACTTGGCATGGTCTTCAAGTGGAGATTATTGAAAAGTTGAGAAGTCTAAACTCTTGTTCTACATTAGCAATGTCAATAGTTTAAGCCCTAAAAATGGATTATTGATATCTCAATCTGTAGTAGCAATAATCAACTCAACATTTAAACACAATCAAGTTTTGAATCTATAACTGCAAAATATGTAACAAGATTCCAGTTGTTCAATGTATTATGTTCAGCATGAAAATTAATTGGAAAAAATGACTAAGCACCACATTGTTAATCAAACCAGTTTAATTAAGCATCAATTAAGTGTATTATATGTTGTAAACTGAGATGACATTATGGCAATTTAATAACAGTAGTATCAAGTTTTAGTATTTTTCAGTGTTAAAATTCAAGAACAATTCCTAGGATAAAGCCCACCAAAATTGCCCATAACAAGAATAATTCCTAGGCCAGAGTCAACCAAAATGCCTATATAAAAAAAACAATACTTGGGACAGACACAACTAAAAGTGCCCATATGAAAAAATACTTAGGATAGAGACAACTAAAAGTGCCCATATAAAAAAAATACTTAGGACAGAGACAACTAAAAGTGCCCATATAGAAAACAATACTTCGGACAGAGACAACTAAAAGTGCCCATATAAAAAACAATACTTAAGACAGAGACAACTAAAAGTGCCCATATGAAAAAAAAATAGGACAGAGTCCACAAAAAGTGCTCAAAAGGATCAATCTGTAAGACAGGGTCAACATAATGTGGATGTAGGTCCCAAATAACTGCATGTAATGGAAAAATGTTTATACCCTTTGGTCCAGGACGCGTGCATCGAGGCATGAGCGGCCATCAAAGCAATTTGTTCTTTAATGACAACAAACTCCACGACCCGGATAACAAAAAAATAAAAAAAATGCAAAAAAATATTTCAAAGGATGAAATGCGAACTTTAGAAAAAAAACATCTGAAATATTAGAGATGCATTTTATGGCTTTATTTGAAAGCATTAAACATGTAACCAGAGGTTGATTAATTTGATTTTGTCATTAATTTATCGGATCAATCAATATC
Source organism: Lutraria rhynchaena (assembly GCA_008271625.1). Lineage (NCBI taxonomy): Eukaryota > Metazoa > Mollusca > Bivalvia > Venerida > Mactridae > Lutraria > Lutraria rhynchaena. Next base: position 1,401,963 of record VIBL01000006.1, on the reverse strand, counting down.
AGCCATGCAAATAGAAGCAGAAAAAAACTAGAATTGAATCAAGACCCTTTTCAAACAAGAAATGATTTCATTTCAATCCCGTAGTTTTTTAAATGCAATCATAATGACACAAACAAATTTATTTTTTTTTGCTTGTATCATTAAACATCAGGACAGTTTTTTAGGTTTTGTGGCATGAATATCAGTCTACCACTTAAGCCACTTGCCTGATACCCAGTACAAGTAAAAAAAAGTCTTAGACAACTATAACGTTACCATTTTTGGAATAAATACAAATAAAATTTTAAACTCCCAAAACTAAAATAATCCCAATACTAGATAGAAACAAACTAAATCATGAATGAGCAGAGCAGATCAGATCAGATCAGATCAGATTAGAGCTGAGCTGAGCTGAGAGCAGAGAGCAGAGAGCAGAGCTGAGCTGAGCTGAGCTGAGAGCAGAGCAGAGATGAGCTGAGCTGAGCTGAGAGCAGAGAGCAGAGCTGAGCTGAGCTAAGCAGAGAGTAGAGCAGAGAGCAGAGAGCAGAGCTGAGCTGAGCTGAGCTGAGAGCAGAGAGCAGAGAGTAGAGAGTAGAGAGCAGAGCAGAGCTGAGCTGAGCTGAGAGCAGAGAGCAGAGCTGAGCTGAGCTAAGCAGAGAGTAGAGCAGAGAGCAGAGCTGAGCTGAGCTAAGCAGAGAGTAGAGCAGAGAGCAGAGAGCAGAGCTGAGCTGAGCTAAGCAGAGAGTAGAGCAGAGAGCAGATCAGATCAGAGCAGAGCTGAGCTGAGAGCAGAGCTGAGTTGAGCAGAGCTGAACTGAGCTAAGCTGAGAAAGCAGTGCAGAGCTGAGCTGAGAGTAGAGCAGAGAGCAGAGCAGAGTAGAGCAGAACATGTTATAGTTATATATATTACTTATCATTTATTATATATAATTTACATACTGCTAGCTATATTAACATACTCACTCATACAAAAAATGTGTAAATTTGTAATTTAATAATTAATACATACACATATCACAAGATACTACTGAATAAACTTAAAGTTGAACTATGACCAACATAGCCACAACATAAATTCATATCATTTGTGCTTAATGTTGAAAATATGTCAAACTTTTTCACTGTCTAAGAGTGGTCATTAAACAAAGATAGCTACAAGCATAGAGTTTTTTGTCTCTGTACATAATTTATCTTTTATCACCGTATAAAACTTGAACATGAAAAAAATCACTGACACAATCAAGTCAACAATACTCAATAATAAATCAATTTATCACCAATAGGCAGTCTTAGCAATCTGAATCAACCTAATTATACCTCATTGAAAGCAATGAAAGTTGAAAACAAAAAAATTAATGTCTTTTAATGTACGAGAAGTCGATTTCATTGCCTGACTTCACTCTTTCTCCAATGTACTTTTTGCATGTGAATGGTCGATTTAACCATTCAACTTGTGGGATTACTTAAAGAGCCAACGCTGGCCATATCGAATTCTCCTTTCATCTTCAGATATCACTGAATGACTTGAAAAAGAGAAAAACAAGCATTTTAATTCCGTACTTGGCATGTATAGACTTTTTAAATAAAAAGAATACATATATTTGAAAGTTAATTGACGAACACAATCCCATCCAGCGCATTACAGGAATTCTTCTTAGAACATTCGCAAGGTTCATTCCAGTGCGAACAAAGCACACCTTAATCAGGAATTGTATCTCTGCATTGAAATTGTGGTAGATACATGATGCAGCAGCAAGAAATTAAATTATCAATTCCAGAAGTCAAATCTGATATAGACATGGTCAGATGTCACAATGACCATGAGTTAAAATAGGAAAGTTCTTTGTTTTGTTTTTTTTCACCGAGGTTAAACGTTGCACCAATAGCCAAGGTCATTTGGTGATTGTCCAGCTTTAACAGTGTATGACACAAGGCATACACCTGGGTAGAAGCCTCAACCTGTAAGCTAGCTGGACCGCTTCTTCACTGTGAAATGTGGTCCTGGGTTTGATTCAAACTGGTGGCTTAACTTTAAGACAGACAGACCATGGCAAACAGGACATTAAGTTCATCACTATGTGAAACTAGTCCTATAGTTCATACAATGTCCGTATCACACGAAAGCATAACTTAAACAGACAGACAGATGGATGGAAGAACAGACGGACAGACAGATGGTGATCAAAACATAAAAGGGATAACATGAAAATAGTCCTTTATCTCATACAATGCCTATATATCACTAACGCATACCTGAATGATGGACATTATGGAGTGACTGAAATCTACTTTGTCCAAACATCTTTATCGAGCTTGGCTTCCACATGCATCCTGATATACTCGGTAAAATTATGTTATTACACATGGTAAAATTATGTTATTACACATGGTAAAATCATGATATTACACATGGTAAAATTATGTTATTACACATGGTAAAATTAGGTTATTACACATGGTAAAATCATGTTATTACACATGATAAAATTATGTTACTAAAAATGGTAAAATCATGTGGATAACAATGGTAAAATAATGAAAATAAAAATATCAGCCAAAAAATTGACTAAGACCAAAAAAATACCCAGGGTCAATCACAAAAAAGTGGTTAGTCAGGTTAGCGGCAACCAGGAACATTTTTATTTTACGCCTAACTACAAATGGTAAAACTATGTTATTACACATTGTAATTAGATAACTGATTTTTAACTTCACAATAATCAAGTAAGATACAGTCAAACAGAGGATAGCCTGTATATAATTTTATTCACAGAATGAATTTTTAACATAGACAGGGTGAGGTCAACTTTGGAGAAATTTATCACCAAAGTTAATGTAATTTTGTAAACATCTTGTGGCTGATTCATGGCTTGTCCTACCGAAAGACAGCAAGTAAAATGTGAACCTCATATCTCATTGAAACTTTACCAAGGTGAGAGAGCAGTACCTCAGTTTAACGGACATCAGTCATGACTGTCATACGACACGAAACACATAAATATAAACTTAATTCACATAAGGAGAAAAGTATCATTAAAGGATGGTGGAAAACAGAATGTTAAAGCATGGATGAACCTCAGTCTATTTGTTGCTCATTACAACTGACTTAAACTTTTCACAGTTGGGCAAGAAGTAAAAAATAATTATTACATTTTCAGAGTTTGACCGAACTATAAACTAATAATTATCTAAATTAAATTGAAAAACATCCAAACAAATGAACATCCAACTATTTATCAATTATCCCTAGATTTTATAAAGTCATAGTCTGTACTACAACACCAAAATCCTACAAGAGCAGTGATACAGTTGCATCTCATACCATCTGACATCGTGTTGGAATCTGACGCCTTTGTGTCATGTCAAACCACTATCACATGATGCACCATATCTTGAACAATAACAATCAGTTATTTCATTCTAGTACAATATGTCATACCATTAGGCCCTATATCATACAATCTAGTATCAAGTCTTTCCATTTTGCACTATACAATCATACAATGTCAGACCATTTACTTAATGCCAAACCTTGTCTCACAGTTTTGCACCATTCTATGCTTATTTGCATAATGAAATACCATGTCATATCTGTTTGATGGCATTGTGTCATACCTTTTTGAAGGCAATGTGACATACCCTTTCTCATAGCACTGTGACATACTTTTTTGATGCCAATGTGACAAACCTTTTCTCATAGCAAGCACTGTGCCCATGGCACCATGTCATACCTTTTCTCAGGTCAAACCATTTTCTTAATGTCAAACCTAGTCTCACAGTTTTGCACTATTCTATGATTTTTTGCATAATGAAATACCATGTCATACCTTTTCTCATGGCACTGTGTCATACCTTTTCTCATGGCACTGTGTCATACCTTATTTTATGGCATCACGTCATTCATTTTCTCATGGCACTGTGTCATACCTTTTCTCATGGCACTGTGTCATACCTTATTCATGGCATAATATCATAACTTATTCATGACCCTGTGTCATATCATTTTGATGGCTCTCCAACAAACTGTGATGTACAGAAGTGAGACAAAATGTTTGTGTCAGGAACCTGGCTTTTCCAGATCAATCAAGGTTTTCCCTAGGGCTTTCATTTAGGAGCCCCAGGACTCTCATGTTTAGCATTTTGGACCTTGGTAAATTTTGGGGGTCCCGAAGACAGGTCCAAAAAACCATTAAGTGTTCTTTGAATTGTTACAAATTTCAATTTGTCCATGGTTGCCCAAATGCCATTTTGACAAGTTAAAACGCTAGACTCCCTAATTTAAAATTGATAAGCATTGCTCCAACATCAGTTTCAGGAAAAGTGAAATGTTTATTTTGCAAGTCCCAGGGATAAATATCAATTGAAAATGTGGGTCCCAGACAAAAAAGTTGAGTCAAAGACAGAGGTTTTCTGCATCCATGAAAACCCTGATTAATGCAGACCTTGGATCATACTGTCAAGTTGTGATAAGCTCTCATATCAGAAACAACAGTAAAAATAACTGAAAACGTTGGTAGACTCAATTCCCCTAAACTATCAGCCATACATATCAGCATACAACATTGATATGCATCACAACACTAGCCGCAAATATATCATTGCTACAACAAGCGGCCTTAAAAATTTTTTTGTCTATAAAATGACACCTCAGAGGATTTTAAAAGCACATTAGAAACCAAAAAATACCAAAAAAGGAAGATAACATAATACAGCTAATGAACCATAGTCTCGAGTATATCTTGAACAAGATAAATATTTTAATTCATCAGTATACACTTATGGTGTTTTTCAGCTGAAATTATAGTGAAAGTTCAACTATTGAAATAAAAGGTCAATTAGACAGATATTTAGAAAAGTGTCAGATACAATCAGTGTACTATCACTATAAAATACCATAGGGGCCTGTACTTATCATAATTTAATATATCATACTGAATTTAAAGTGACTCCAATGGATCCTTTAGGCTGTTTTATCATACTTATAATATTTTTATGAGGGCTACAGGAGTGATTGACTGTGTGGGTCAGATTTAAAATAATGATTGGCCCAATATAATGTTTGTAAATTTTAAAAACCCCAAAGCAATGGATAAAGTAAAACCAGCTCATTAATTCTGGTTGGTAATTTTTTCAGATTTTTTAAAACTTTCTCAACATAAAATTACCATAGCAACTGTTTTCGGGCTAAATATTTGTATGCTTGACTGCTCACTAAGAATGAGCTTCGATACTTTTTTTGTTTTAAACTTTTGCATTAAGAGGTTTTATTCAATAAATTTTGATCAATTCTATGTAACATGTTGCATCCTGGTAACAGCCTATGTATTTTAATGGCTGCTGACAGATCTTTTTTCATTCGAATTATACATGGACAAGTGAGATGATGCGGGGTAAAATCTTAGCAGACGATATCAGCAGACTCTTATCTAATCAAAAGTAAATCAATATTTACACAAAAGATTAATATAACAAATAAAAAACATTTTGTACAGTAACGTTTTTCCCTCTTTCCTTACACGCAGACATTTTAATCCATAAAAAAGCCCCAGAATTAAGTGGAAAAAACATTCAAAACAAAATTGGGCCATCTGTTGCACAGTGTTATAACATAATAAATTCAGATTCTGTTGTCATGACGATGGGTTCAAACAAGAGGTTCTCATCACAACATGGCGAGATATAAAAAACCCTGCATGATAAAGACCCTTGGAAACTGACGCCATGCCAGATTTTTCAAACAAGACTAGAATTTCACAAACTTCAATGCAAAGTTTCATCAGTAACTTGTGACAAACTGAACACTGCGTTACTCTCGTGATTTACTGCCACTGTCGTCAGAGTGTGACATCTTTGCACAATGCTACATCATATACAATGACCGCCCCACTTTATTCTCGATGTCCAGGTGATTTAGAGTGGACAATAGCCCAACTGGTCAGTTAGCATACAAACTGTCAATACTAGAGCTTCATTACCCAATACCACCAATCTACAGTTTATAATTAACCTCTATCAATTTAAACCCATACCCCCACCTGTCCCCACAGGTCACAGTTTGTACGTTGTCATCTTTTTTCTTCTATTTAACTTTTGAAACAGAAACTATTATCTGCAAAATCACCTGCTAAATATTAAGGATTCAAGAATTGTGTTCAATAGTTGAAAATACAACAAAAAACACTACAACAAAACGTTGACAACTGTTTGCAAAGCATACTTGTACAATTTACACACATGCCAAAATACCATTTCAAATTAATATTGATCAGTTAGTTACTATGATGACATTTGAATTGAATACTGTCAATTAATGACGACCATTCATGACTCATTTCAGAAAATTAATGGCATACTATCAAACATACTTTTTTAGGGAAAAATACAATTTTTTGGCCCAAAAAAATTAAATGTCATTTGATTATATTTTGTTAAGTTATTTTATCATCTCAGAATCTTTAAAACTAAATATCGTTTATTAATCATTATTTTCAAACATTATCAGTAATTCAATTACAATAGTACATTGGGACAATAAATCTGGCGCTATTTTTTTCTGATTTCGAAAAAAAAAATTATAAATACATTATTTATACTTAAAATCAATTTTGTTGTAATGAAAAAAAAAACAGAACAAACACATACTTCAAAAAGATATTTAATAATTAATTAGGTTCATTTATTAAGGTTTACAGCTGAAACCAGCTCAGTGTCTGAAATGAATGAAAATCTTTAATAATGACATGCATAATTATCATTAATTTATATAAAGAAAAAAAAACAGTTTCCACAAACATTCCACAAAATAGTGGTCAGCAGGCGAGCAAAAAACTTCTTTTTGAAATTATTTTTTTTTTGGTAAGTTCAGTGATATACTCCTTATGAAAATGGAAATTTTGGCAACAAAAACAATTTTTTTCAGGCCACTCTGTGACTCGTCCCACAGGATGACCAGCTAAGAATTTTAACTAGTTCTGCAGCAATTTTCAACCTGTCCTGAGTCAATTTCTATTTATGAGCAGATGAGTGGATTTGTCAAGTCCTGGACTGAGACAGAAAAAAGTCTAGGGCCAGCAGAAATTATTAGGGTCTATCAGGTTAGTTGAAACCAGGAATTTTTTATTCTGAGCATAAAATTATCAGAATTTTTCTCAATGATTCAGTTTTCAGATAAATCAATGCTATGTTAGAATTATCACCCCCCACATACGAAAAAAATTATGACAAATCAATAGATGCTAGCATTTATCATTTAATCAATATTTTTTTCTTGATTCTCTAAACAGAAAGCTCCGAAATCATTGAATATCATGACTATTTTTCCAAAATTTCTGGCCTAGTTTCAAAATTTTTGGATAAAACATGTAATAAATTACCTCGGGTATCAAGCAATCACTTGTTAATTAGTTCCTTACAAAGGCCAAACATTCATTCCCAAATCATTTTTAAAAAACTCGCAATTTAACAGCTTTCCCCGAGATGAAATATTTTCGTTAATAATTTTAAGTAGTTAAAACTGCGAAATGAATAATCAAATAACATCGTCTAAGAGCCAATTTTGTTTCGAATTTTCAAAACTATTTAAAATTGTAATATGGTAAAAGATAGAATCTCCAAGCTGTGCGCTTTCTCTCTGTATGAATATTAGACTCTAATTATCAATTAAAGGAATGGTGATAAAACTGAACAGAAATGACACAAGCTATTTCTACAGTACTTCTTTTTAAATACACAAGATAGTATTATCATTTTAGGTATTTAAGATTTGATGTAGTTTTAATTCAATAAATACCCCGACATTAAGTTTCTAGATAGCGCTGCAAACAAATATAATCAGCCAACAGAACGATGACAAGAACGGTATGTTAATGTTTCCCCGAGATTTGATCTCGTACACATGCATTGTACACATTTATATACATGTCATGCTATGTTTTAAAAGTGAGTACTTCAGACATTCAAATTAATAAATTATATTGAATTGTTTCTATTTAACTTAAATTTACACATTTCAATTAACACAATTAAATCTATATGTACAATAACTAAAAGAAAACTTTCAGAACAAGCAAAAAGCAAATCTATGATATTTCTGGTTAAATCTGACTGGACCAAGGGGCGTAGCTGCTTTTATGCAAACGAGCTCCACTTTGCTCAATTTTGTGCTTTTTTTCACTTCGTTTTAACATCACACTATTAACAGCCCGGGTTATTTGGCGACCTTTCCAGCTTTAATCGTGAAGGAAGTCCCAAGGCTTACACATGGATAGGAACACCGACCTTCTGTAAGCCAGCTGATCAGCTTTGTTACACTTTGCCGGGTCCCAGATAGGATTTGAACTCACAGCAGTAAGTCAGAGACCACAACCATCCAACAACAGAGGTCCCACTGGTTGTTTCCTTAGTTAATTCTGCCACAACTTAATGATGTCATATATCTTGGAGGTTTGAAGATTTGAAGAAAAAACATTAAAATGCAACAACCCAACCTATGACTAAAGACCACCAGAAGGAGGCAAAAATATGATCTTAAACACAGGAGACACCTATTCAGGGGTTAATTTGAACTATTATAACACTAGAGTCAAACCTGTGACTGCAGCCACCTCTGCATGATGGCCATTCTTTGAAACCCATCACTGATTATTTAGAACAAACTGACCTCCAAATGAAAGAGCGACTAATGTTCACATGTGGCCTTTATTCTAAGGTGGCCATAATTGAAGGCTTGACATTGATTCATAAACTTTATAAACTGAGGGCATCCGTGGTTGAGTAGTTATGGTCACTGACTAGCAATCAATAGCCCCCCACCGCAGTGGGATCAAATCTCACCAAGTACCAAATATGACACTTGAGGAAGCTGGCCAGCTAGCTTATGGAAGGTCAGTAGTTCTATCCAGGTGTAAGTCAGGGGGTCTTTCTCCACTGCTAAAGCTGGAAAGTTGCCAAATGACCCTGGCTGTTGGTGCGATGTTTAACGGCAGTGAATTTCATCAACATAAAAGTTCAAACCCCCACCATCCTAACCACAAAAAAACAGCTAAAATGACACAAAGCAAAAAATATTGGCAATCATACTTGATCACCCATAAGCATTTTATTCTCAGGAGATCAAAATGAAGAGTAATTAATGTGAAATTCTTACTAAATAAATGGCAGGTGAGTGTTTACCTACAGCGGTAAATATTACTCTTTTAATGTTTCTAAACGTGTATGATTAAAACAACACTCATAAAATTTCAAATAAAAAGTTACAATTAAACTGAAATTGATAAAACTTTAATCAGGAACGTACAAAATCTTTAACGAAGTTAAGAAGTTCATTACTATTAAAACAGAAGAAATTATCTTTAAATTCGAGTCATGCCTGAAACCTCCTACAATATTTTAATTCCAAACACCCATTTCTGAACAGGTGGAATTAAAATTCAGGCCTTCAGCCCTTTGATATCAAGTAGCACCAAGTATTTATTGGAACATCAAAGCTTTGAACTGCAACTAAGTTTAAGCATTAAAACAATATAACATTGAAAATAAAATCTACAATTATTAATGTTTATGATCTGTTTAACAGAACAGTACTGTAGTCGTAAATGTTTAACATTCATAAACGACTGAAGTCTGCAATATTATAATGGCCATTTTATAATACATCACATTAAACGAAAAACAAACGTGGAGTAATTAAAACAAATATGTTTTTCCTTTCAAAAACTTTATGAAAGGCCAAGGGTGTGATGTTTTAAGAGTATTGTACGGACTTGAAACAGATACAAATCTATGTACTGAGCAACTTTATTGCTACAATGGATATCATAAAAAACAGTTTTTCATGAAGTGTTGCAAATAAAATTTCGACAGTTTAAATAAAAGGCCTGAGCATTTGGCTACCAGAGTTTTTTTTCATGATCCTGAGACCCAGGAAGTGGCTACCTTATAAGCTGCGGGAACATAAAAATATCCACTCTTTAACATGAGGGGTATTATAACCTTTCAAATTTCAAACGATTCCGGTTAATTACAACAAAGTTATAGATTGAAGCATTGAGCTCTTAGAACTTGGCTTTTTAACTGTTTGAAATATGTAACGCATTAAAACATAAGGTACTTGAAAAGTTCAGCCAACAAATGTTTTAGTCATTAATTTCATTTTTGATGTTAACCCTCGTTAGCGAGAAGGGAATTACTCATAATGATTCAAGTTTTGTTCCGACTCAAAACAAAAGGTCAAACACTCAAGTGTTTTCGTTCAGGCTTGTACGCCAGATAAAATTGGTGTACTTTTTTTAAAAACAACAATGCTCTTAAAACTTTCAACAATCCTTGACAAGCAATCAAAATAACACATTACTTAGCTCTATCACACACTTAGAAGTACCTAATATACATTCTTCAAAAAAGTACTTCTTAAGGGCAGTCCTTAATCTCCTAGTTTTTGTAGTGACCTCAAACATTTTTAATGAAGACTTAACAGGCAGATAAAAATCTTAAGATAATACAATAAACTTGCCTGTCTCATATATTGAACGTTGTAATGTTTATAAGTATTCTATGGTGATATTAATCTCATATGGAGTTTCATATAAATTCTTATGAAGTGATAGACTCCTGCTGTTTGGTGCAGTTTCTAATTCATTCAGAGGTCAGGTCACTGTCCTGGCTGAAGTCTCTAAGAATTAGATATAATTTGTATTTTTTTTTGGGGGGGGGGGTTATATACTTGTTTTCAACAGTGTTTCAATCCTATGTTAACAGGTAGACTATGTTCTATATATACAGACCTTGTTCTCTACAAGTTACTGCCAATTTCTCCACATGAATTACTCCAATCAGTGAAGGAGGTGGAGTGGCCCCCAGCCAAATCATCACTAAAAACATGTGTCATGCCCAGGGTTCGAACTCACAGACCTGATGTCCATAAATCAAATGCTCTACCCACTGAGCTAAGTGGACAGACTCCTAGGGATCCAAGCAGCCATTACAATGTTGACTTTGAATAATACACAACATAAGCAAACAGCTAAGATAGCCAATACTACTGACCAGTGTTTCTGAGTTTCAAAATGCAATCTTCTGCCTTTTGGACATGTTCACAAGTGTCAATCTTCATGGCGATTCGCAAACATGCCATTTTGGTTTTCTGGAACCATTCGTACACAAAATTTTTGCACTTCCATATTTTTAGTGCATGATTTTTGTGATCAAACATGTCAGGGTCAGCCCCAAAAATTTGGGTCAGTCAGGCAACCATAAACATGACTATATTTTTCTGGCCAAATGGAAATGGTAGAGCGAATAAACCTCCAAATAATAAAGCGTAAGTCAAATTTCTTTTTCTGACATTCATGGCTATTTTAAACAGGCCATGTGGAGGTACCAGGATTCTGTGCTGTGTCCGAGGTTCGAACTTGTATCCTCACAACTTGAAGTCACATACTAGATCTATTCCAGGGATACAGTAACATCATCTTAATGACTACAGTGTCCACAAGATGACACAACTATGAAGTATCACATTTAGGTTGATATATTATTAACAGGAGGGGTGGGGTACATATTGATATCATTTTAGTGAAGTGACAAATTGTATGGCTTAAGTTGACCACTAATCCAAATTTTCCCAAGTTCTTTGAACTTTGGCTTCAGCAGTCTATGACTTAAGCCATGAGCTCAACATCTTGGACAAGTTAAAACTGCTTCAGACAAGCAGACAGTCACCTTTTTTTGTACATCATATGTATAACAAAAAAATACAGTGGAAACTGGAGGAACTGGTCCCTCTATAAACTGGTTTCCCCACCAAATTGGCCAAATGTTCTGGTCCCAACTTCATTACTATATAATTAAAAAATGCCTGCTTAACTTGCATTGTTATTACAGTGGAACCACCCTAAAACTGCCAAATGACCTGGTCCCAGGCTTGGCCAGTTTAAAGGTGTTCCACTGTAATCAGAATACCAGAAAACCAACATCAAAATTTTAAGTCAAATACAATTCACGAGAATGAAAATTAAGTCAATTGAAACACTGATTGATTATTACCAAAATTTAAAGATAGGAAGTATTTGTCAGAATAACATTCAACAGCTAGTTCTCTAGACATACACAACAATGTACTTCACAAGTCAATGTCTATAACAGGAACAATATGTTCATACATGTCTATATATGTATAAGTGGGATTCTAAAATAGTTAATTTTCATGAATGGAAACATGTACTTAGTCTAGGAGAACGCAAGATATTCTAATTGTTTGTTTAACCAATTACAATTGATATAACAATCTAGCATAACAAGGATGTACATCTTCATTCATATACAGTGACAACCCTCTCCTCCAGATTCCTCTATCTGTAAATGTAAATAGACAATTTCATCCGTGAAGATTCTTTTTTCAGTATATGATAAACACCTCAATTTTGTCAAAAAATGAAAACCATTCTACTGCATACCCCCTCCGAAGTGAAAATTAAAATATTTGAATAAAAACTTAAGTAATGCACAAGAGAAACAATAAAAACCAGTCTGATCCAGACCTGTGTACATAGTATTCAACAAAAAAAGGAAATTTTGGGACTTGCCCGTAAACCTTCACCAGTCTGGGTTAAAGAGGTTTCGTTGCATATTATTGAATAAAATACAACCACATGAGCAGATAAATTCATTTTTATATTGTGGTATCATGCATTTTTGTGAAAGTTTAATTTCGTGGATTTCATGGGTGAGCTTATCCTTGAATTCAAGAACCCACAAATCAAAAATTAGTCAATTTTCCAATGTATCTGGAAATACATTATCAGCAAAATTGAAAATCCATGAATTTACATACCCATGAAATTCCTGATTACGGCAAATCACAAAACCAGTATATCTTGAAATCTTTACACATGAAAGGCCTATATGGCTAATGATCTCAAAGGTAAATTTCTGGTCTTTAGAGCCAAGTGGTCTCTACTTATAAGTGATCTTTGGGACAAGTTTTACTCTACTTGTTTTTTTCCTTTTTCTTTTAAAGTATTGTATATGACGACTCGGTAACTTTCCATATTAAAGACAATACAGCATGCAACCGTCCCCCATACATTACACAATTTAACCTCTAAAGACATAATTCACTTTATTTGTTTTAGCCTCCTTTAGTGCATGAATGTGCGCACGTATTATGAAAGGACATCAACATTAATTATCATAAACAAGAGATTTTCAACATTCCACATCTGTTCTATTCTGCTCTATAACGAACGTCATAAAAAAACTTCAATGAAAATTCCAGACAATTACAAAATTAATTTTTATAACTATCAGTTTTACTGCCATCTCAATTCAACATTTGGGAGATTTTAACCAGATCTTCTATGTTGTAATGCAAGCCACACAAAGTAGTTTGGAATTTAAATTGATTTCCATTGTTTGACACTGAAAGTATGTTTTTCAATAAATTTTCACGAAATCTGACTTTAATCCGACAATCGTACAGACAGTTACATGCTTACAGTCAACCATCCCATTCTTGTTTCAACATTTGTCAAAAGAAGCGGTCGCAACTTGATACCATATTTGGCAAAATTTGAATTTAAACAGCCCGGTTTTAGTTTCAATCAAGAAATGGTTAACGTCAATCACAACCTCATTTTCAGGCGATAAAACTGTTACTTGAAACATTCTATAAAATTTAGTAAAGATTTGTTCGAGGCATCTGGGAAATTTAACAGCAAAAAGTTACGATTTTCTAAATCGCTGCAATTTTGAGATTATAGGGTAATTTCAATAGTTCAAGCAGGAAGGAAAGCCGTAGGACTGGCGTAAGAAAAAAGCAGCAGCGAAAGTACAAAAAAATCTATCTAATACACGAGTTAGTGCAAATATTCAATTAAACACATTTGCTGCACCTAAAAAGTACTTCAGAGGACACAATTTCCGCAAAAATCCAAAATAAAACATATTGGTCTATGATTCAGCATCAGACAAACTTGTAAATTTGTCACAATAAGATCCCAGACATCATACCGTTAACAGCTTAACTTCAAGAACAAAAACGACAAAATGCACAAATATTAACCACACCCATTGCATATTATAGAGGTATAACAAACGCAGTCTTAAATGAGCTCAGTGATTTAAAGTTAAAGTAACACAAAAAGCCTTCTGTTTCCATAAGGTGAGCAAAACGTTCCATTAATCAAAACCAAGTTCCAGGTTAATATGTACGTTGCAAACAAAGGGAGCGCTGAGTTGCATCTCCCAGCAACAACATTGCAATACTCAACATATACTGCGACATTTCATTACAAATTAAGTGCAGCCTCTGTGCGATTACCATGCCGTACACATGTGGGATTGTATGTCAGTCAATTACATTATTGGGACAATAGGTCAACAAGAGCAAGCAATGCTTGTATTATCCTGGGAGTACAGGCAAAGAGCCTTTTCATCACTTTTTTAACATCTTTGAGCTCATACCTGTGCATTGAATCCAACTTGACAGGACAGGACAGAGTAAAGCTGAACAGAGCAGAACAGAACAGGACATAGCAGAACACAAAAAAAAACTAAAATTTTGACACAAATTCTGATCAAAACGACTGAAGATGTGTTCAAAATGTGATTTGCAAAATAATGTGTACACTAACACAAGTACCGCAGCAATATGACCAAATGCACTCAGACGTAATTCAATTATTACTGGAAGCTATATTACACATCATTTATTCCCCATCATGAATTTAAAACTGAAATGCTGTCATCTACAATACACAATATTACATTAGGATATAAAATTTAAGAAGAATTGGTTTATTAAATATATTGATACATTTAAGTCAAAATTGTCACAATAACTAGAAATCATCGCCTGCCAGAGGAAAATTTATACATCAGTAACGATTCTCAATTTTAACATGCTGTAGTCAGAGAGAAATTTGACCGTGTCTGGATTCATTCGGATCTGAAGGTTCATTTTGATCAAACAACTAGGAAAAAAAGGGGCTAATTTACTCAATTAGGAGCCATGTGACCAAGTTCTGCTTCAAACTGAAGGATACTATGGCAGTCTGAAAGAACTGGAGGAATAATTAATACAGTATAACCCCTGAAAACCAGACTCTCTGAAAACCGAATTTCTCTGAAAATCGGACAATGTTTTAAGTCACTTTTTTCTGCTAGATGATCAAATGTTCTCTGAAAACCGAAATTCTCAGAAAACTGAACTTTTGGCTCAGTCCAGAGAGGGTCCAGTTTTCAGGGTTACTGTATACAGTATATAGGATATAACAATGTTCTTGATAGTGAGGTGGTCTCATTATAAAGTTGTTCTATAGAGAAACTATGAAAACCAGTCCAAAATTAAGAGGTAATTATAGTAAGGTGGTCTTAATACTGAAGTGGTCTCATTATCAAGTTGAATTATAGAGGAGTTATTGAAAGCTGAAAAGAAAACAACTGGTCATCATAACGAGGAGGTCGTAACATTGAGGTGGTAGCAATATGAGGTTTTACTGTACATAAATGACAGAACATGTATCTCCTAATCTATATTTTTATTACAATTCGCCATTATCAACAAATAAAAAATTGGAAAATTCCAAGGCAATGTATACAGCAATTTCTGTTTGCTTATTATGTACATACATGCATTACATAATCAAAATATTTACACCATGTTCACCAAAATCTTGTCATAATTAATAAATATAATGTACAAACTGTAAAACTTGGAAATATAAACATGAAACATATGATAATCCTCAACCAGGCTATTTATACCAGACTTAATACAAGTTTGTACAGCTCATTACAAGTTATGAAATTTTTTTTCACTGGAGTTCATTTGGTGAGGGTCATTTTGTGACTTTCCAGCTTAAACAGTGGAGGAAGACCCCAGACAGTAACATGGGTAGAACCACAGCCTCCCGTAAGCTAGTTGGATAGCTTCCTCTAAAGGTGGGATTCAAACTTACAGCAGTGAGGGGCTACAGATTACAAGTCGGTGACCATAACCACTTAATCAAAGAGGCCCCCTTTATGAAAATTAAGTTTTGAGTAAATCTCTAGTAGAATGACTTCACTTCACCAGCCATGACACGGTCATTTATACAAAGCACATGAGTAATGAGTTTGAAAGAATGATCCAATTTAGGAACTTTCAAGTTGTCAGAGGTTGAAGTCAGAATTGCAACAGGCCTATAATAATATCTTGTACCCAGAGAGCCAACTTTCAGAATGCAGCATTATCATTGGTCAGATTTTAAAACTCAATTCAAAAACAGCCATTCAGATGCTCAAATTTCACTAAAATTCTGTTAAATAAAGTCAGACTTTGACTACAACTTTGAATAAATATTCTTTATTAAAACAAACTAGTGAAATATTACAACACATTATCTAGCAGGCCATATATGATATAACCCCCCCACACACACTTTCTATGAGTACACTTAAGTATTAACTCCTCACAAATAGGGAAAACTACCATACAAGTTTCAAAGGCTACATTATTTCAATAGTTCTTTGTTTTACAAGCAGGAAACACTTGTCCATGTGCTCAAAACTGATTTTGATTTCAAAAATTTAAATGTGGTTTACATCATCATAAACTCAAGTATCAATTAGCACAACTTAGTTTATCTCACTTCAACCGCACTTGAATCGGTATGTACTCGATCTTTGTTTCAAATTTTAATGATGTTGAATTTTTAAGAGATCTGACCCAAGAAAAAATCGCAATTCAAGTGTTTCCGAGATAGTCACATCCTATACCAACTTAGATTGATCCAATCAGAATCCACTCCACATACTTTATTTCTTTGAAAAGTAATCTGATAAAAATCTGAATTCTCTTATCTCGGTACTTTTGCAGCATGACTGCATATGTCATACAAGTGTAAAATGCAAACATCCGTTGAGGGCAAGATTTAAAAAACAAACATCAAAAACAGCTCAGCTTAAATTATCAAATTCAAAACAAACACTGCGATAAAGATTTGAAAAAAGAGGACAACATCAACCGATTGGTTGAAATCTGAACCTAACGGCCACCTGCTAATAAAAGTCACCATGTGACCATTGGTTATATTCACTGATATAATGGACCACATAAACCCCTAAAGGACCAGCTCCTTATAAGGACCCTAATTCTCTCCCTTTGGTGACTTTTATTCACATTCCTTTGACTGAAGAAAAAGTTTACAAATCATAGCACCAAACCTCAGATCTAGTCATGTTAACATTTTAAGTCACAAACTGCACAATAAATTCAAGTCTTTTAGGTAACTTCAGGTTTTCCCAGCAAACAATATTTTCATTCATTTACTCTTTGTTACAATATCAATTAAACGACTATTTATACACGAGAAATTTGCGGCTAAAATGCATTTCCTCTTACTCAGAGTTCAAGGTCGACGTATATATTTGACTTTCAAGCACTATAAGAACTTTCTGTCACTTAGTTGCAGCAGCAAGACGTTTAATAAGAGGATCTCAGCAGCCCAGTAAATCTTCTGTTTCTGTCATTAAAACTTCAAATGAACTGCTTACATGTCAATGAAAAACAACAATAAAATTTCTATTCTTCTTCTTCTAGATACTGAATCTGTTAATTAAATCTTTATATCTAGGTTTATAGATTAGTTAACTCTAGACTGGTTAAATAATTAATGAAGTTTTAGAGATCCAGCTGTCCCAGTCTACCAGGTTAAATCTTGACATAAGAAAGCTTGCAGGAAATGTTAATAATGCATATATCTTCCAATCGACACAGATCAAGAATTAACTGGTATATTCTTTTTCTTTAATGTATAAATGTTGGGAAAATTTAACAACATGTTTGAAACAACATTGGTACATTTTTCCATGTCATTCAACAATGGAACACGATGTCCAGATATTTATAGAAAAATCCAGACAAAATGATAGAAATTCATTGTGAAAAAACTGGTACGCAGGGAAAAAGCTTAAAGAAATTATTCATGCATAATATTTGGAAAAAAACAGACAAGATTGGCATTCAGATCAATTTCCAGAAACTGCCTGAAGCCAGTGTCTTAGCCTATTGAACTGAAGTCCAGGGCACCTCCATACTTACAGTAACCCTGTGAAAAAAAACGTTCGAAATATTAATTATTCAAGTTTTAACGAAGCTTCATAGACTGATAGTAGGTTAGTAATCACAGTACTGACCATGTTTAAGATGTACACTGCTTTTATTACAATAAATGGACAGACAAAAAGCAATTCTAGACACTGTACATTTATGGTCAACTCTGATTGAAACGTACAAGTTTCTCTGCAGAATAAATCATTTCTCTGCCATACACAACTAAGTAAAGTACTTTGTTTTTCACAAAATATAAGACAATCATAACAATCAAGGGAAGTAATATTTTAACATCAAGGGAGAAAATTTACCACAAATCACATTGTATCCTTATATGTCTCCTGTCAGAAAAGAATCCCACATTAAATAATAATATCCAAGGAAAAAGAGATCATCTGTCTCCAAAAACATGGATAAAAATATCAAAGCTAAAAAAATGTGTTCACATGGGCCTCCATGGTTGAAAGGTTATGGTCTCTGACTAGTAATCACTAGCCCCTCATTGCTGTGAGTTTGAATCCCACTAGGTACCAAACTCTACATGCAAGGAAGCTGTCCAGCTAGCTTATGGAAGGTCGGTGGTTTTACCCAAGTATATGCTTGCAATCTTCCTCCAACTTTAAAACTGTAAATGACCCTGGTTGCTGGTGCAACATTAAACTCCAGTGAAAAGAACAAAATAAGTGTTCACTCACTTAAAGTCTGATTTTAACCATATATGAATCATCAGCTTTTTATAATTCACACAGTCCATTCTGTGAGACTTTACTTCCAACACACAGTGGTCAATTAAGTATCAGTCTGTATTTTTACATTAATCTTCACAAAGAAAAAAACTGAACAGAAAGGGAACTGAGTCAACCTTGTACTTTTAGTTATACCATCAATATATACATAAGACATTGTCAGTGGTGTAGAAATATTTTCATGTAGCTGGTAAGCTACTAAAAGTAGAAGGGGGGGTCTTGTTTCAGAAAAGTAGCCAGTGAGAATGCTCAAAAAGCTGGTTAATTTTTTACTGCTTCCGGCTCATTTCTACACCCCTGCATCGCCTGTTAAGCAAATTTCAATAATTTCCATAGAAGAATGAACTGAGTATGAAGAAAAATCTAAATTAGAGCTATCAAATAATGTTCTGTAAACTGATTGGCAATCTTATTCAAACTTGTCAGAAAGAGTTCAACTTGAGAAATTTGCAAATATTCCTGTCATTACAAACTTAGATTTTTGCCAATCCTGACTTTCATCTGCAATCTGTTGACTATCAAATCAAACTCATTATTTAAGTGGATAATTTTCAGCCTGTCATCCACATCTTACAATGAGTTCCAAATTTGCATATAAAGTTACCAATTCTTGTCCAGATTACTGAAGCTTCAAACTACAGGAGCCTGATTCTGATAGATAAAATCTGGCTCTGATGACATGTCAATATCAGACATAAACCCTAACAAAATATTACATCATCTGGCCAGCCTGCCACCAGAAATAGTGGTGGCAACATATCTGATTACCAGTATGGGGTGATCACCATTTCTAAATCCAATTTTGACACTTAATCATTTTTTTTTTGTTTTAAACTCCATAGTGAAGTCTCTATTTATCAGCTTACAATATTATTACTGTATCTTACATCACTAAAATAGCTCCCCAGGGGTACTATGTTGACAGGGTGTAGTATCTAGTCATCAGTGATGATAACTTCATACATATGTCATCTGATCACACAAGATTTAAATATAGCTTTTATGTAGAGGTGTGAAATAGTTAAAGTTGCAGAGATTGGAATCAAGCTGTAAATCTTGTGTAAACAAATTAGTACATCCTCCCAGATGTACAACAAATGAGGAACTAGACTGAAGTACTTGAGAAATAAGATGTATGTACATGACACTAATATCTTTGTTTAAGTGTGCCATAGCTTAACTTATACCTTCAAGAGATCCAACATTTTGAGTGTATGGAAATCAAACACTAACTTCGTTGTAAATCTGTTAATTTTGTTTACATGGTAGATCTAAAAACATACATACACAGAATGTCAGAAACAAAGAAGGGTGTAACAGGATTAATAAAACACCAGTTTTACAAGCAAATCTAATCTTGTCTATATTACATAACAAGAAATTGAACAGAAAAAACATGTTATTCTAAGATTTGTCCACACTTCATTACTATATTACACATTAAACACAATAATGCATATTCTTTATTTAGAAGATAATTCTTCTTAAGATAAGTAGTAATAATAATGGTCATTGCATTGTTTTAAAACATAGTAAAGGTGACTTTTATGATTAAACATTAACAAGAAATTTTCATCAATCATTTATGCATGTACCATAATTATATTTTGCACAAAATCAATGCTGAGAGGTTATATAAAATTATGCAAAAACTCATTTCAAATTTAGACAATAAAATTGCACATCTGCAACATGTGTCTTCAATTGACACATTAAGGAGAATATTGCATAATCATAAAGTACACAAAAAGGGCTGCAACAAAACAACACAACGGGTAGTTATAACGCATGTGTCTTCATCTGAACCAAATGTCAACAATCAACAACACTGACATAATGATTGCAGTACAATGAAATATTTCTATCATCAATCGAATTTAATTAAGATGATTAAAGAGCTTATTTACTGTTGAAAGGGGCCGCTTTATCAATGCCTTTCGGTAATGTGTTAAATGGTTCATACAATAGCAATCGTCGTACAATGATCTTAAATTAACACCTACACGTCAAGCACACTTTCTATTTTCACTTTCGACGACTGTTGTCATACAATCTTAACGCGACTTGCACACTTACCGGCCCGCAACAATAGCTAGAAGTGTGTCACATTGATAGAAAATATAGCGGTTATCATTTCAATATACATACAACCATTAAGTTGATCCATAAAACTCACCCGGGCTTATTTTTCAATGGCACGAATCAAGTAAATAGCCGAACAGATTGCCGCCATCTTTCATTCAGTATTGCATCCTGGGAGCGTGCGAAGCGCTTCGCGTGCTATATACTCATAATGGCGAGCTACGTACGCTGACTGAAAAAGTAAGGTAAAGTTTTTTCGGTTATTTGTCTCAAATTCTGTTGAACATTGGATTAACTCATCGGATATATAATAATTATATTTTTCTCAAATAAATGGAAATAAAGGGACTTGTTTTTACGATAAAGGAAAATGTATACGAGCGAACAAAGGTAAATTAAATAGCTTTTTGATAACTAGGTAGTAATGTTTAAATAAAGTATATGTACTGAAAGTACTTAATTTAAGTGTAAAATTTTTTCGAGCAATTTTTTAGTTTTATCATCTAGGCTGAAATTTTCAATATTTTTTATATTTACTACGAAATCGATCATTTTTTTATTTACTTTTTGTTACTATTGCAAACGAGTGCACGAGTTTAGTTGCACAGCTCGATGCTCTCTACATGAATGTACTAATCTGCCGATTTTTTTCCATTTCTATCATTTCTTTATGTTTACTCCTCAGATGTTATAACTTTGCATAGAAAATGGCCACTGTTAGCTTGTATTGGTTATTTATGGCCCCACTAGGTCTTAGTATTGGATTAAAATATTCAACATTGCCTGTAGACTATCTAGCTGCATATTCCATTTAAAAACAAATGAATGATTAATGCACATATGTGCTTAAAAATTAATGTTACAAACGGATGAAACCATCTTATGAAGAAGCTTTATTAATTTGATAAAGCCTCTTGACCACTGGTATTACTGGTAGTATAGAATTTCTAAACACATGCAATAGAATTTGAGTGGTCAGTTGTGGAGAACGTGTGAAGAAAGGGGTGGGGCTTAGCTGGATTTAATTATGTTTAATGTATGCAAGCCATCTGGAGAGATTTAACATCTGGGATATATGTAAGCAGTGTTATACTTTGTCTACATTATAAAGTTGAATGTTGAAGCCAAGTGAACTTTAAAGTGGGCAACATTGACTTAGAATCTTGTCATTATTTTTTTTGTGTGTGGTGATTTGTGACAAACTCTCGGTGCTTCATGGAATTGACTTCAACTATTTTTTATGAGCATAATAAGGTATTTAATTTTCTTGAATTACTTTATTTTTATCATGTCACAATTTATTATTGTTTTGAAACAACATTAATTAAGTTGATTTAAGTGGTCTAAAAAATAGTTAATTGATTTGTTGGAAATGATAATTTGACATATTACTTTGGATGTTTGTGTTGAGTTTTTTTTTTTGGATAAATTTCTCATCATTTGGGAATCTTAAAATTTCATTTCATGGTGAAATATCATTGAAATGTAATTTATCAAGTTATTTCATAAATATCTTGAATTTAATTAACTAATTAATTATAAATTGTCACTCTGAGTAATCAGCAAGGTATCTCGTTAAATTCCTAATTAAGTCTAAACTAATGAAACAACCTAATCTACACCACTACATATGATAGAGAGATGAGTTATTTTTTGCATCACTAACTAATTGCCATCTCTGCAGTCAAGACAAACAAACTTGAAAGAAGATTGCTGGTCATTAAAACATTCATTGTTGTCAAGTTTTGATGGATAATGTCCAGCGGTATCAATCATGTGAAACAAAAATTTTATGTTAATTGAACTTTTTGTAGAGGTCACTTTCGCTCAGTACATCTTGACAGGCTCATATAGCAGTAAACAACAACATATTGTCAATATCATTCTGACTACTGGACTCGATAGTGATAGTACATCACTCAAGAAATGAGTTCTCGATTGTTATAACATAAAAAAAATCAAATCAAAATTAGAGTGATCATTTTCATAGGGAGAAATATTACAACAACTCAAAAAGGGATTGTTAGTTTAAAGTTTTATTGTTCACGGATGAAAGGCAAGTTTTAAATTTATTTATTTATTTGTATTTTAATGTTCATCTTTTTCATGTGTATTTTTCTGATTTAAGATTTTTCATGTAGATATCTGTAAAGTTTGTGTAGTTTGTTGTTTAACAGCCCCAGGGTCTGCTCTTCAAAATATATCATTTAATTTCATAATAAATTGAAATTTTAGTAGCAAACTTTTTTGTTCATTTAGTTAAATACTAATGAAATAAATACTAAATAAAATAAATTAATTTTATCTTAACTGAATTTAAATGTTCATGTTCAAAGGTGACATGTTTTTTAATTTGATATTTGTGTTTAGTATCCTTTTTTATTTTTTTTCTAAGATATCTTTCTGTGCTAATAGGCCAAAGTAATGTATATTTGTTTCTTTGTCCTAATTGATGTTTTTGTGTGTAAACCGAATTCTGACGTTGGACTGACAATGGGAACCAGGAGATTGGAAGGGTCAAACAGTATCTCTTATTTGTATCATATTATTTGAATAAAGTGAGTTTAAATATTGAAGTCTTGATAATCAAATTCTGATCTCAATTTTAAACCCTAATTATATAATGAAGTTATTGTTCTGTGTAAAATCATAACTTCGTTATATTTCTGACATGCTGTCAATTCTTGTTGTTGATTTTTTAAATTTATTTTATAAATTTAATGTATGTGTTTTTTTTTGTTCCTACATCAGAAGAATATATCAAGTGTTCATATACATAGAAAAATTATCTTTAAGACTACAAATATTCTGGATAATGTTTAATTTCTAGATTTAAAGAAAAATCTTTTTATTTCGTAATGTCATTAAAACCATACATATGTTAGAAAAAAACAGGTGCTAACTTTTTGAGAAGCCTGTTCCCATTTTGTTGTTTTGATGTTGATTTTTTTATAATGTTGTTTGTTAAAGGTGCTCAGTAGATGTCAAACGTTGAGGGTTAAAATGATCCTAGGCTGATGATAGTATGAAGGGTCAACAAAATTTCCTACTAATGTAATCCCATGTTTGATCCTTTGGGGACCCATTCTCAAGAGTCAAAAGCTCATGTTACTAATTCCAAGAGTCAGATGCCATTTTAAGGGTCAAATGAGAACCCTGTTATTCATAAATGTTTATTAGGCCATACTTAAAAAATGTTGGTTTGTGGTTACATACCAATATGTGTAACAGTGGGTAGCTGGTTAGGAATTTATTTTCTTGTTGTTAACATTGTATGTTTGTACCAAAAATGAAAAGGTGGAATAAAGAACAAAGTTTTTTTGGGGAGGGGTCAGTCGAGAAACTGCAAACCTTCAATTTTCTAAGGATTGCTTTATTATACAGCAAAGCATCACATGCGAGATTTTAATTATGTAAAGTATGTTTTCATAATACTCTAGTTAAATATCTATTAAAGTCTGTTTTTTAATGTTTATACAATGGCTTTGCCTAATTTACAATAATAGACACACTGATTGGGGTATACAATCACACAGATACTTAATGAACTACACTTTCGGTTTATTGTAAACAAAATGTTCCTTTCAATATTTTGAATTGTTTCAGTATCAAGGTTTATAGTTATATAAATGTATGCCTCAATTTTCCTTGTTTCATGAAGTTTTTTTTATATATTACGCGAAAACATATCTTTTATGAAGTGCTAGATACACTACACCATGGTACAATGATTTGTATGTAGTAATGTTCATTAATATTGGCATTGCTGTGTGTTAAATAAATTTTCTCAATTCTTCTAGTTCCCTGAGTGGCCATTATTCTAACTAAAGGGAGGTAACTTACAGACAGAGGACATAAACTTCGAAAAGCCTTTTGTGGTGCATTTCTTTGACTGATTACTTTCTAGTTGATTGAACCGTGTCACACAGTACCTGTGCAGTTTTTAGCATTATCTCTCTTAGGCTGTACCAGTCCAGTGGACTGTGTCACACTGTACCTGCACATTTCATAGCCTTTCCTCTCCCTTTATATGCTATAAATTGATGGTAAATCTAATTAATTAGCACACTTAAATGACTAAAACCCATTCATGAAGTTCTTTCAATCAGTGCCCTTTAAAAAAGACATCTATTTCTATTACCGGCATTTACATATATTAATTTTTACCTCTGCCAGTCTTGCTAAATTGTGGCAAATAGTCATATCATCATGTGCTTTTCTGGTGCCTGGCCTGCAAATGGTTTAATTGGGCCCAGCAATCCTTTCAGTAATCTGTATTCCTATTAGACAAAATAAATTAAGTGTTTGCATAAGTTTCACTTTGAAAAAATTATCATAAAAATGATCATGTTGCAAAGAAAGCGAAATTTTCCAGTACACATTATGTTCATGGATTGAAAATTAAATGTCTGTTGTTGTAGGTGGCGCAAACTGTGAAAATATTCTCCCTATTGTTTTCAATTTTAAAGTGCATTTTGCTTTTCAGATCTGTTGTTTTGTTTTTCTTAACACATTTATGACTCAGACTGTAGAAGTCAGTATGTCAATCAGAATGTGCAGCGTGATTTTTTTCAAGAAGTTACTTGAGGTTTCGACTGCTGAAATAACCACAAAGAACTTAATTCAATCCAAAGATTTTTCATTTTGTCCAACTTCAGTTTTGAAATAATCATAATTGTATTACTGAAACAAAAATTTGATGGTCAAATTCTTAATTGTAAGTTAGTTCTAAAAGTGTACGGAAATTACCTCCCATGTTAAGTAAATGTTATTTTCACTGGTGTTTGTGCTAGTAGTGCTCAGACTCAACATCTATTCTATTCAAAATCATGCCCTAACTTTGAAAATAATGTCATGTTCTCCAGATTAATGATGTTCAGAAAATTGATGACTTAATTGAGAAAAATTGCGAGTGTTTGTAGAAAAACTTAAGAATGAAATTTACTGAGATTCATGACTCCACACAGCGTCGCCAGTCCCTATGTTCATATGCTAACATTCTACATGTCTAAAATTCCTAGATATGAAATTAATTAATAGATTTTGGTTCAAATATTTACACAAAGGCGTCTTGGTCTAAGATGCTTGTTTTAGTGGTCTGGTGGAAAATTTCAACTTGGAGGCTGATGTCTTACGAAACAAGCGCATATCACGCTATATAATGTATTGACCATAACTTGAATCTTCGAATACTTTTCAGTTTGTACGAGACTGCTCTTTCTATTTCCAACTTATATTTCAACCTGTTAATCATGGTACTTTCCTTTGGTTTTTCATTGAATATGTAAAGGAAAAATTTATACATTTCCACACTTTGTATTCTCAGAAATTATCACTCCTTGTCTGTTTTATTGTTGGTGAGTCCATTTGGCCATGTTTGTTTTCTGAAACTGTTCCTTTGTTTGTTGAGATTACTTTTTGTATATTCTGAATACACGTTACAATACATGTGATTGCTAGGAAAAGTTTTTATTTGAATTGCATAAAATTGATGTTTTCTATATTTTGTTTCTTAATTTTAGCTCCAAAAAAATGGAATATGCACTTGTAAAGACTAATTCACACTGTTTACCAGTGAACTTGGTGTTTTAAGTTTATTTAAAAGACGTAATTTGTGGAAACTTACTTTGTTTTCTTGGACACGCCTTTTAAATTATTACCATCCTGGATATTTTAGGGTGCAGTTCATGACATTTTACAAATCTGAACCATTGAATATGTATGTAGCAGATGTTTTAGAAAATACAAGCTAATTTTGTTCCTTAAAGTATTGTTAATGAAGTTTTCACCTACTCATATAGGCTTTTTTGTTTGGCCTTACAGTATTTTTTATGTAAAAGAATTACTAAACCATACTAACTTCATTGTTTTCATGACAATATTTAAAAAAGTACCTTCTGATATAATTTTAATTTGTTTGGCCTTAAAAAGATTTTATGGTAGTTTTACCTATTCATGCAATTTTGTTTTACCTAATCAGACATTACATTATATTATTAATTATTGAATGCTATTTTTGTGTTTTAAATACATACACATTTCATCTTAGTCTAATGTGGTATATTCATTTCATTATGAAAGACAAAAGAACAAAAATGTCGTCTAAGCTAAAATTTGTAACCAATGGCCTTATTCAGTAATTCTTTGAAGCAGGTTTCGTGTATTAGTAATCTGTGTAACTTTATAACTGAACACATATTTTT
Source organism: Lutraria rhynchaena (assembly GCA_008271625.1). Taxonomy (NCBI): domain Eukaryota; kingdom Metazoa; phylum Mollusca; class Bivalvia; order Venerida; family Mactridae; genus Lutraria; species Lutraria rhynchaena. The sequence continues at coordinate 1,374,862 of VIBL01000006.1, read as the reverse complement.
CTTATTTTCTATTGATTCTCAGGCTTTTATTGACCATGATCAGATGATAATTATCTGCCAGAACAATGCATACTTAGAGTTCAAAGGTTAGAATTCAGTTGATGAAAGGTGGCATTGTTATCAAATATAAGTGAAATTGATGGTTTCTTAGATACATGGTAGGGTACCTGGGCTGAAAATTTGGCACATTATCCTGGTTTTCATTATTAATATTAGTTAGACAATAGGTAACACATGGCCAGTGGAGGCTAGATTATGTAATTTTCAGACTGGTCAGTGATGTTGATTGTAGGGGTAGATTGGTCTCTGATTAGTGGAAAAATTGTGAAGCTATATGGTGAGAAATTTGAGATGACCATGGCAACAGATCTTTGGCATTATCATGAGTAGAGCAGATTTTTGTTACTTACATCTGTTGGGAAATTAATTGGGGTGCGAAATAGGGAACATTTTTCTATCTAATTGATTACTGATTGCTTCATTGTTGTTGCAGTCGGTCAATCATTGTGGTTTTCAAGATGATTTTGTTGAGGATACAAAATCAAGGTTTTTGAAAAAGCGGTTAAGTGTATGATATTTTGAAAGGTAAACATGTTAAATGTAAAATTATGAAACAAATTTTATGAATGACTCATTCATACATTGAAAATATCAAGACATTTCAATTCAATTTTTTTGCAGAAATGTAGCGATTAATCTTTAAAGTTCATTTATGATATTAAATTTGTTTAAACCGTGTACTTGTTTTTCTTTCATTAGAAGGAGGTTTTTGATGAATTTCGAATTTCAATTATTTTGACTGACTGACATAATATCATTGTGCACTTATTCACAATTCAATGATTTACAAGTATTTTTATATAAACAAATTTGTTCAATTTTAACCCCACAGTTGTTTGACAAGCTCGAAATCTTTGTTCACTCTTTGTGTTATTTCAAGATTATCACAGATTTTAATTTTGCTTAAATCCTAACATTTACACAAGTTGAATTTAAATAGATATAAAAACAGTTGCATGCCTTTGTATTGAAAATTGCATTTTTATCCCTTAATCCTTTCAAACCTTTTCACTAGAAAGAGTGGACAAAAAATTTGAAATCCTGTTTAAGGTGCTAACTGGTTATAACCAACATTTTTAATAGATAATAATCTACAATGTACATATTACAATAAAAATTTCCCCACATTGTGCCTCGTAGGGCTTGATTTTTTTAATACATATGGCAATTAGAAATGATAAGTGCCCTATTTGTAACATCATATGTATTTAGTAAGTTTTTTTGTACCTCTTTATTCGCCAAGACTGTTAATATCTTGATAAGTGATCTTAGATTTTATCAATATCTCCTGTAGATCATTTATTGATTTCCCCATGCAGTGCCTCAAATTCACTTCTGAAGCTACAGTTTCACTTTTTCTGCTGGTCAGTTTTGACTTATTGTAAATGATAAGAAACATATGTGGGAGATGATTGATACAAATTTGTGTAAATATTTCCAGAAAATGTCACTTACTTTCTAAGGTAAGCATATTCATTGATCTTATCTATTAACCACGTGGAACGACGGAGCGTGAAGCTTGTTGGGTTGTGCTTTCGGACATGTACTTCTAAGAAAAAACTTATAGTTTATCTTATTGTGACATTTATTTCATTGATGCACAAAACAGAATTCAAATTTGGCATTAGCTTAGCTATAGTAATAATATTGTATGTTTTACTGGTTAGTTATTCAGTGCAGAATTTTTTTTTTAATAAATGCAAAATTTTGGTTTAAACTTCAACCATTTGCATGATTTTTGGTGTGGGTTAAATTATAATTGAGTATTAAATATTATTTTTGTGGTTAAATGAAAGTCATGAAAAAAGTACCATGTTACTTGATAATGTTGAATTATCACGTTTCTGTAGCCACAAGATTTGAATAGATAAAACAAACTGTGAAATGTTTAAATTAAATGTTCATTTTCCAATTTTCAAAATTTTACAATAAGTAACTTTTATATTAACTTAAGAATCACCTTTATTTCATTTTCTTAGTCCATTGTAAAATTAATGAAATATGTATTATCAAAATAACATATATTTCTAATTTTTAAAAACTTTAAAGGAATTTAATTGTCTTACAGTCTACAAAAATAATTCCACATTCTATGTTGTTGTATTTTTTATTTTTCTCAAGTTGATTAAGCATTTTCACACATTTTTTCATGACCACTTTGAATGGAATTTAAACAATGTCAATGTGTACAATGCATAAGGCCGAATACATCTGATTAATTATCAATAAACATCTGTCATGCTGTTTTTACCAGTCATATACGGAGATATTTCTGTTTATTTGTCAACAATTTAATATATGTGTTAATTTGTGTCATGTGTACATTAAAACCATCAGGATGTTTATTGTCAATGTACATCTGGCATCCTGTGGATTTATTTGCATAATTTATAAAAAAATTCTCTCATGAACCTGCCCCCCCCCCCCCAAAAAAAAGGACACATGTCAAAAAAGTGACGTAAGAATAAATTTCAATACCTTGGTGTCATTATCACATATATATTTACTTCTGTATGTAAGTATGTATGTGTGTATATATATGCATCATTGTTGCTGAAACTACAGTTAGTTGCAGATAAATCTATTATTACACAATTTTGGATTATACATTTTTTGCTCTCTGTATCATAGTATAATATATATTATGTAGTTTATGTTACTTCAACATCTGATCTTAATTAGAAGCACATTGTAATATGGTGGTACGTATAGGATCATTTTTTTTCACTATAATCTATATTTCAATACCTTCCCCTCATTGGTACATAGCGGCATGTTATTTTATACATTGTTTTAACAGAGTATTTACGACATTTATTTCACTGTGGTATGTGTCAGTTAATATTTTTCATTCAGAAATGATACGTTAATCTGGTACAGAAAATATTCCATGTGTAATGGATAATATTTTATGCTTCTGTGTCATATTATTACTACTATCACCAGCATGTTGTAATGTTAGCATCAGGTTTTAATTTCATTTTTTGTTTTATTTAAAAATAGTAAAAAATCAATAGCTTTTATTAATAATTGAGTATTTTAGATTCTCACTCTTGCGTATTGTTTAGTTAGGATAGGTTGTGTGTTTTAATTTCATTGAATTTGTTTATTTTTCAAGTGATTAGTAAGAATAATTTATTACTAATAATGTAAACATTAGTTATATCATTTTTTTTTCTGTTATATAAAACGCACTAACAGAATTCCTTGATTTTATTCAATGTTTATTTGTATATATTTTTTTTATACATACAATTGTGTAAATAAAGCTATATCTCGGTATTATTTTAGTTTCTGATCTTAAAAATTTGACCCAGGAACCTGAAACCATCACCTAAAACATTGTATAAAAATATTTTAAGTGCTGTACATTTATGTCATGCTTGGGTGAAATAAATTAATATTTATAAATTTTATCTTTATCAAGATTACTGTAGGAAATGGATCAAATTTTTTACTCCGGCATTTTTCACATTTCTCGTTTAACAGGTTTTTCGAAAAACTTCTTAAATTTAGTAGTTTTGAATTTTAAAAAAATGTAAATTTAGTGAAAAAAATGTCACTTAAGTATAAAAGTGTATTCTATTTCAAAAATGGTGAAACTAGTTTTTCAACATTATTTTACTATTCAGGTTTGAAATTTAAGGTGTTTCTATGGAAACTAAGTGTAAACAGGGTGTGGATTAGCAATTCAAATTATACTAATAAATTTAACTAATAATGTTGTATCTCAAATTGAAATTATTGTACGAAATTCAAATTTATCCGTAGTTTGCAAAATTTAATGTTTCACATGAAATTTCATCTTTGTATTGCTAATTATTGTTCCAATTTCACATTAATATTTCGGCTTTCATATTTCAACATTATATTGCTCTAATTGTCATATTTTTTCTTTGTTCTCACAACAATGGACACATGGGGTATTAAATTCTAGCCTCCAATTTAATTTTCTACTTCAATTAAAAGTTTTCATAAAATCAAATCCATTATGTCTGATTGGTTTTTCCTCTGAAAATGGAATTGATTTTTTACTGCGATGAATTAATGACCGGTCGCTGGTTTTGTATTCAGTTAGAAATGTTCCTTCAAAGCACGGACAGTAGGCAGTGATAAACACCATGTCAGAATTTAAATTGAATATTGACGAACAGCGTGTATCATGTTTAAAATTTTGGAATATTTTAAAATAATATTTGTATAAAATGACAATATCTTGCAATTCATAAATGGGAAATGAGTGAGAACAAAGACCAGAGGAATTAGTTGTGAAGATATTGACCAGCATCACACTGCCGTCTGCTGGACATTATTTGGCTTTGTTGTCGTTTCGCACTTTGTCAGCTTAATGAATAAAAACTGTTAGAAACAGATGAATTTAACTCCAATGGATATAGGACACCAATTATCAGCGTTTTTAAATTCATCGTCATCGTGTGTCCATGACAAGTGGTAGAGAATCTCGAATAATACCATATTATCGGACTTATTATTGATCTTTTTCCACTCATTACTGCTAATTAAACACATTGCTGTAGTTTTTGTAAACAGGATTTCTAACTGATGAAAACAAGACAAAACTTTGTCATTCAATGTGTTATTTTAACAGTGAAGTGGCGATGATCCTGAATCCTCGTTTTAATAAATCAGGAAATTGTTGAAACTATTTAAAAGAAGGTTAGTTTTAATTTAATTGTTTAAGCTATTAGAATTAGATAATGTCTATGTTTAAATGTAAAGTTTACACCATTATTGAATAAACTCACAGTTATGAGACAGTAAGAAGAACTTTTTTTAAAATTAACTTTATTTATAATATTATCTTATTGTTCATTTTATTCAAATTCCTTATAAAAAGATTTTGATTTTTACTAAAATTTTATTTCAAATATAAAATTATTTGTAATTGAATAGTAAATATAATTATAATACAGTGAATGCTGTCTCATGTACCCCTCATTCATATACTTGCTGTGAATACTGGTGGCTGTTTTACTGGGGTTTGATCTTTAAGTTTCAGTTAAACTGGAGTTTGGGTAGAGAATTCATTCTCCAGCATATTGATAATTGTACAAGTCATATTTTAATCATATTAATATAAATTGTATAATAGTTGTCAGTGGCTAGTTCATATACATGTTATGTCGAAAATCCATTGGTGGCTAATACCAGGGAGTTGTTAATTAAGACATTATGCACAATAAATGATCAAATTACTCATGGTTTATAGTCCATTTGGAATATTTTATAGTTACTTTCAGTCGCTGTATCTATGTGATAATTATTTAGCTGTGTTCAATATTAGTTTATATACATTGTGTTGAAGGTTTGTGTACTCATAACCCCAGATGTTGTTGATTGGTCCAGATTATGAAATCAACCTATTACTACCTGTGAATTACTGTTTATTGCATATTTTTCGCAACTAATGAAGTAGTTAGTCAAAACTAAATGAAAACTTTATCCACTGTGTAGGATTACTGATTATACGAAAATGGCTGATTTTATTGTACTGTGCTATCAGGGATGGGTGGGGGGGGGTTCTAGTGTTTATAGATTTGTATCCAACTTTGTTTTTGATTAATATTCAGTTGCAAACACACACAATTCTCCATCCCTCCAGCAGTTTGAAAACTGAGATAAATGGTAATACCAGAGTAATGAGAAATCAGCTCAAATTTGCTAATCTTTCCTGGTCAATCCGTTACTATGGCAATGGTCAATTAAAATTCAATACTGGGCATGTTTCCATCTAGCATTGGGGGAAGAATATTGATGTATTTATGATACAAAATCTCCTGCTGGCCAGAAATAGATTGTTTGAAAATTTGCTTGAGAGCTGGAACTATTTCCCTGTTTATGTGATATGCAAAGTGGCTCTCAATTGTAGTTTCTGGATTCATGTAGTAATTTATTGCCAGTTTTCTGTTGCCAATTATCTCTCAGTGAGTACCAGTAATTAGAGATCATTTTGTGTGTTTAGACATTAGTCAACTTGTTACTTTTATGCAATTTGTAGTCCATTTAATGATTTGGGAATCATTGGTAGAAAATGGTTTGAATTGAGCCAGGCTGTATAATTCATTGGGTCAGACATTTCATAAACGATATAAATAATGTTCGTTTACTCTATTTGGTGACATAAATGTAACAAAGGCTAGCATTATATCTTAATTGGTGATTGGTTGTTGAGGTGTCATAAAAAGACAGTACAAACTAACCCTTTTTAATGACTTTGATAAACCCAAGAATAGACAATATGTAATATGCAAGTTAAGGTCTCGTAACCCTGAAGGCATCTTGACTACTGATAGTGGATGTTAAACAATAAAACTGACATTTTGTACATGCCCACTTTAACCAACTGGCTGACAAGTATTTGTTTTCATTTGCATTAATTATTCTGTATAACTGTATCTGATAGTCACAGTATGGTTAACCTTAGTTGTGTATTTCATTGCATTGGAATAGACGTGTACTTTTATTACCTCCATTTTGGAGAGTGGGGAATAGCTCTGTGGACAGTAAGTCATTTTTTACCGCCAGTTCAGAGATGCTGTTTTTTCTGAACATACATTCTTAGAGTGAATTTTAAATTGCAATATTTGATTCCTGGTTATTTGCAAGATATTTTAAATGCGTTTCTCCATGCTGTTTAAAGACTTTGTATGAAGCTGTTTTTCTTTTAAAAGATGCCACTTTAAATGTTTAAATGGTGTTTTCACTCCAAAAATCCCTCAAAGTCAAATGCAACAAATTCTATGCATTGCTTAAAAGATGAATTGTGAGAATTTAGTAGTTACTACTAGAAGAAAAAAAACTTAGTTCAGAAGGTTAAAGGATTGTAAAAATCTTATGATGATTGTTGAAGTTTATCACCTTTCTCCCAGTTTGTATCATGTTATATTTTCTTGGCACCAAGTTAAAAAAAATAACCATTTTATAAGCTTTCTACACGGTAGCTTCATAGATTTCTCTTTTGCTGCTGAGGAAACTTAAAGACTTAATGTCATCTACGATTCTATCGATAAAAGATAAAAATTACTGACCTTCCATCAAATGTATTGGACTAGATTTTTTAACTTTATAGCTAGTGGCAAAATGTGAAGGATGGATCAATAGTTAATGAGCCTGGCCACATTCCAGAACCTTTGTGTTACTTAGGCAGTTATTTCTGTTGATGATATTGATATGTTTTTTAAAGGTACAAAATATTGTGCATTTTTTTTTTAAATTCATGTACGCAATAGATTAATATACACATTTCATTTTACAAATTTACATTGTGTGTGTTAACTTAATACCTGCATTTTAAAAAATTTAAATTGCGCATTATTCATTTTCAATAAAATTTTGAAGTTTGTGCATCTGCTAAAAAAAATGTGGATATCATTTGCATGAAGCATGCAGTATTAGAAGAAATGAAGGGCCCACTATTCTCTGTTTCATTGTTATTATTACTAGAAATGTTTACTTCTTTGATACTGATTTTGTTTCGTAGCATCTGCCATCAGATCAATCAAATATTAATGATGGATTTCTTGCAGTTTTGTTTCCAGGGAAACAATTATTTGTACACAGCATTATTTTTGTTGCTCTGTTTTCAAGGTGGCTTGTTGCCAGAGTTACAATTTTTTTTAACTAAAAACCAACATTAAACAAACATAGCAGTAAATTACAGCTCTGGTTTTATGTGTCAATACCAACACTATGTTTTTTTCCATGTTCGATACATTGACTCTTTTATAATTAATGAGTTATTTTCAACTTCAGCTCAAAATGTCATCATTGAATTAGAATTTTAAACACAGACTTACCTCTTATCAGTCTGTAATTATAATTAATTCTTTGTATTAAAGTAATTTCATTTCATCAATGTATTAAACTAGCTTCTTTTGGTTAAAAAACTATTTAGTTTAGTTAACGAGTATCAAAAGAAATAAATAACAATACAAGGTAATTTGTAACTATGTATTGTTTGTTGTACAAAAAATGTGTTTCATCGCTAGATATGTTTTTGGATTTTTTTCATTCGTTTAGTCATTCACTTTGGTCACCTACTCAACCAAATCAGCAAAAAACATTAAATTTTTATTTCAAATTGATGGATGTTGATAAAAATGTAAATTTGATGAGCTGTTTTTATTTTTATTTCAAAGGACAAGTAACAGGGTTAAAGTTGAATGGTTATACAGCTGACATACGGTCTGAGATGTTCATGACCGGCTGGGGAATATATAGGGAGTGTTTTAAAGTTAATGGATTTTTGCGAGTTCATTCGACTTAATACATAGTTCCGTATTAATATTTAATGTAATTTTTTGCTAAAGATCTACTGGAATATATTTTGTGAGTCTGTTTGTCAGTATTTTGTTGATGTGTTGGAACTAAATTTATAGTTTTATTGTCAAAGTGTAAGTAAACTCTGTGGAATGTTGTTATTGCTGATAAATTTTTCATTATATAGAAAATAATTTCACTCCAGTAAAAAATTTACAGATTGCTTTGTTGTATTATTTTTTGAGATCTTGCGTTTATTTTTATTAACCTCTTCACCAGAGAGCATTTTCTGTTTCATTTACAACACTGAATTTAAAATAATTTTGCATATCAAATTTATTCATCAATATAGTAGGGATTTTATTTTTTGATGTTTTAATGTATATAATTATTTGCTGAGGGATTTTATGCAAATTTTGATTTTTATCTGTGGATTTTGTATAAATAAATGTGATTAAATATTGTTCATTTTTGTCTCAGTGTCGTTTCATGTTTCAATATGTTGAATTTTGCTGCAAGGAGATGAATTAAATATATGCAGGCAGCATTTAAATAAATCGTTTATTCATTGACTTTGATGAAAGTACAGAAGTCAGCTTATCGGTTGTTTTGTCTATTTTCAGATGTTGATGAAAGTCACGTAAAGACCAGAAATGCTGCTGAAAGAATAGCTAAAAATTTCCAGACAAATTTTTGATTTACCGTAGAAGTATTATACGACAGATCGTGAGATAGGAGGAGTGACACTTGAACATTGTGACTGTAGATTGACTACTGAAATATAACCATGGATATTATGTCTATGAAATCCTCTCGTCGAAAACAGAGCAAACCAATACGGGTATCGTACAATGATGACACAGAAATGCCTTTACCTCCACCCGCTCGGGAGGAAGAGTTCGTAAATGGAGATGGTGCAGACACTAGTGACATTGAGCAGGAAAAAGAAAATAAGTGTGATGAATCTTACCCTGCTGGTGATAATATGAATCCAGGAAAAGGTGATAATTGTGAAAATTCTAGTCCAGTTAATCTTGCTTCTCGTGAGATTGCTTTCCCAACAGCCTATCATCGTTTAGCTAGTGAATTCTCAATGAAGAACAGTTTCGTGCCAAATGGACACAATAATAGCGCTATGGATGGTGAAAATAACATTGATAAGAATGGGAATGATGTTGTTGATGGTGAATTTGATGATAAAAATGAAGGTGAAAAAACCAAAGATCGTTCTGGAATATTTCATCCAGATGCTTATTGTGAACTTTGTGATAAGGAATTCTGTAATAAGTACTTTTTGAAGACTCATAAAGCAAATAAGCATGGAATTTATGACAGTAATTCATCACCATTTGCTCCTAGTATGAATCCCCTTCCTCCCAGTTTGGTTCTACCTCAGGACTATTCTTCCTTACCCTTTAAACTTAACATGGACTTTCCACTACCTCCGCTTAAACCAAACTCCAATTCTGCCAAACCACCCACACCTCAGCTTACGCCTACGCAGTTGCCAGCTTCATCTCCTCATCGCCAGTCACCGCCGACTACGCAGTCACTGAGCCAGACGCCAACAAAGCCACCTCAGTCACCGCTGCCTATGTCAAAACCACCAATATCATCATCCAGTTCTTCTACTTCCTCAGAAAATGGAGATTCTGGTAAGAAACCTGTGGGTCAAGACATGGAAGACTTCTGTGAAATATGCCAAAAGCACTTTTGCAATAAATACTACCTCAAGAAGCACAAGAATGATGTTCATGGCATTGCTCCTCCAGACACCCCATCATCTGGAAAGCGTGGAGGTCGCCCACCAAACTCTGAAATGAAGCTTCCAGCTACCCCTGTGACATCAGATTCTCCATTTATACCTCAGTCTCTTGCCAACTTACCTGGTCTGCCAAATATGCCAGGAGTTATGGTGCTGAATCCATTCTTGCCGCCAATGCTTATTCCTGGGTCTCTTATGAACCAACATGGACATATGCCACCACGACCACCACACTTGCCGCTGAATTCTCCTCTACCATATTCCAGTAGTGCATCTTTGCCTATAAGCTCTGCCAGTGATGCCAAGTCATTGTCACCTGGCTCCTCTAGCACCTCAGCTACCTCAACATCACCATCAGGCTCCCTGACTACTGAAGCTCTGCGCAACTTAGGTATTCCCATTCCAGAAGGGGCTAGCCCCAATGAAGCGTTACGTCGAATGGGACTTATGAGTCCTGATGGCCAGATCACAAGTGATGTGCTCCGAGGAATGGGTGTCCTTGGGGGCGAGGCATTTTGCGACATTTGCCGAAAGGAGTTTTGCAATAAGTATTTTTTGAAGATCCACAAGGCCAACAAGCATGGTATTTACATGGATGAGCCAATGTTGCCACCCTCCATGGCAGCAGCTATGAACATGAGTTTGCCTAATAAACCTAGTGATACGACCGCAATTACCTCAGACTCTATCAGCCGTTCCAATGACAAAGATGCTCTTAGAGATAGTTATGAAAGTAGTAAACCAGATTCTAGTCCTAAAGCTGCTACAACCCCAGTATCTCAACCATCAGAGTACATTACACACTGCAATCTGTGTAGTCAAGAGTTTGCTAGTAAGTACGCTTACAGAATTCACCGTATTCAGGCACACGGTATGATCAATGAACCATTCAATGAGGCTGAACTGGCTGAAGAGGCATTCCGACTCCACAATGGAGACTTACCTAAACATGTTAGCTCTAAAATTGCTGAAGAAATCTCTGCTATGGAAAGAAATTCTGAAGCTGCTGGCTTTTCAACTATGTTTGGCAGTATGGTTGCTGCTAAGTTGGCTGATCGTGTAACATGTGACATTTGCAATAAGGAACTGTGCAATAAGTATTTTTTGAAAGTGCATAAAATGAAAGTACATGGGATTGATATAGCTGCCCAAGAAAAATCGCCAAAACCAGGTACTACCATGCAGTCTGAAAGATCTGTACCAAAGCTTGATTTCAGCCCATCAGCTGGCAGTAGACTAGACTTCAGTCCATCAGCTGGTAGTAGAGTCGACTTCAACAACTTCCAGCTTGGAAGAAGCTTCAATCCTTCAAAACCTGATCTGCCAAAGGAACCTAGTCATTCAAGGCCAAATTCCACACAGTCAATGGACTTGATGAATCAAACTGTTGAACGACCTTCTAATGAAGAACTTGTGAAAATGGGAATGGACCCAGAGGCTTACTGCGAAATCTGTAAGAAAGAATTCTGCAGCAAATATTTCCTCAGAACACACAAGCAGAATATTCATGGAATACCTCCAAAGACAGAAAGTCAGGACACAAGTCTCTCAAAGGCTTTGTCCATGGCGCCTCACTTGTCAGCTTTATCTACGCCACTTCTGCCCTCAAGTTTTATGTCAACTTCATCATTGTATGCTCAGACAAAACCAATGAATCTTTCTGCTAGTAATGGTTCATTGAACAGCATTGGGTCAAATGGGCGATCAAAGGTTCCTCCTGGATCCAACCAAAACAAATGGAAAGAACCACAAAATTCTGCCCGCGTTACTTGTGAATTGTGCAATAAGGAACTGTGTAATAAATACTTTTTACGCACTCATAAGATAAACAAACATGGTATTTTGCCAGAAGATTTATCACCTAGTCCTAGTCTTAATATGTCACCAAATACCTCAGATATTGAAACATCAAGCAATTCTTCCTACCCAGAGAAAGGAATCCAGAGTCCAAAACTGAACCTAGAAAACTCCAAGTTGTTCACGAACAAAAGCGAAGACGGACCAGGCCAGTTTCCTGAGGCTCTCAATCTTAAAGTTAAATCTGAAAATGATGGCTTTTTCAACAGTTATGAATCTGAGACATGCCACCTTTGTAATCGTAAATTCAAAAGTTCTAAATGGTTGAGACAACACATATTGAAAGACCATGCTGGGCTAACATCATTGTCATCATTCAATGCAGGTGGTCGTTATGCTCCACTCGAGCTTAGAACATGTTCCGTGTGCAGTATTGTGTTTCCAAGTGAAATGTCCATGCAGTTACATATGATCCAAGAGCACAATGCTCAAGTGACAATTAAAACTGAAACACATTCTCCACCTATGAACAACTATGAATCTAGTCGAGGCCAATTCTCAGGGACAGTCAAAAAGTACGGCCTTAAGCCACGTTTCACATTCAATGTTAAGCAGAAGTCATATAGTTGTTCAGTTTGCAGCCACAAAAGTCAATGGTTGTCCACAATTCTTTCTCATGAAAGATCAGTTCATGGTATTAGCCATAACATGAAGAAATTTGGATGCAAATCTTGCCGCAAAGTGTTCCGTAAGGAGAAGGCATTCCGTGAACATATGATGACAATACATGGTGATTATTCCATGCCAGATTCCCGATCATCTAAACAGTACAGGTGTACAACTTGTGATCGCTCGTTCCCATCACCTCTCGAGTGTCACCTGCATATTCGTCGTGACCACATCCGTGGTCATAGCTTCCGTGTGAATAATCACAAAGGGGACATACGTCACAGATGTACCCAGTGCAGTTTCCAGACAAGATTCAAAAAACAGTACCAACGTCATATGCTTCGATGTCATAGTGTACCAAATAAGGTGAAAAGGTCACAGTTTTTGGATATGGACACGTCAAATTCAGGGAAAACAAACATTGACTCTCTTAATATACATGCTGAAGCTTTAAATGGTTGTGGGGACTACACGATGCAAACATTTGAAATTAGACAATGTAACGAAGATGGTGTGTTTGTCACATCTATCGTAGAAATGCCTGTGTTGAAGAAACTGAAAAACTCTACTTCAGTATCGTTTATGGTGACGCCTGTCGAGGAGCAGCAATAGGTGGTCATTGGGGGTCACATGACTAATGTTGAAGATAAGTCACAAAAATCTAGGCTTTGTTGTTAAATTCTGGATGTGTTTTGCTGTGAACTGCATGCATATACCTGATACCACTGTGCAATCTTTGTAACATTTGTTGACATTATTTTTTTAAGTTTTCATCTATTTATATATAATTGTTCAGTTTGAGATTCAACCTTTTTTTAGCTTTTTAATTTGAATTTTGATTTGTTTTGTTGGTAGATATTGATATAGCTAGGTAGCACTATGTGTAAAAATGTATTATATTTATTACCATATATTATGATAATAATAATTATTATAATTATCATTAACTAATTAAGGCTATCACTATTCTTTATCATCATGTATGAATGATATTCATTCTTAATAAGTTCAACTTGCAAGATTTTGTGGCAATTAAGAATTTTAACTGAAACCAAATTTAGTTGAATTGAAATGCAATGTAGCTTGAAATATAGACAGTTTTAAATGTTTACAGAGAAATGTGGTTTAAGTTGTGAGTACTTAGTCTTTGTTAAGTTATACATTCAAGAGATAAAATGACAATATAATGTTTACTGTAGGGTTAGTTTTATATACCAACCATCTTGTTTTATAATGAATATTATGTAGAATAGTTTGAACTTACTCAGAGTTCTTTGAGAGGAGTTCGAACTCGCAGAAACTGTTTTTGAATCTCTCAATGTCAGTATTACTATGGTATTTATTCTTCGCAATATTATTTATGCTGTGTGTGTACATTTTATGTAAATATTGTTCTGATGATGTATAAAATATTCGTATTATTTTTTTCCCACTTTAATTTACACATGTGGATAATATATAACATTATGTAAATCGATTTGATTCATTCAAAGTGCTTGCCGATTTAACAATTAAATACCTTGTGTCTGATTGGTTTGTCCGATAGTTTGAACTCATTGAACTATTTACTGAATACATTTACATAGAAAACATACTTACACTATTTGCAGTTTTAAATCATGATAGTCATTTGTCATTTTGTTAAAATAAATTCTTTTGAGGTTAATTTAATATTCTTTTTTCTAAAAAGTTATATATACTTCAAATTTGGTAATATTCAATAAATCTTCATTTTATGACCCTTTTTTCTAGAAGTCATCTTAATTGCCAATTACTTAATTAATGATTGTATTGCTTGTAGCTATGTAAGCAATTTATTTTGTATTTATAGAAAATAATAATTCTAATATAAAGTGATAATTCAATGAATATCTACTATTAATGTAATTATCCCATGTATATGCATATTTTAATCACTCAAATAATTCCAAGTTTCTGAATGTGATTATACAAACATACAGAAATGCCTTCCCCCTCCCCATTTTTTTCATGTATAAAAATCTCAATTTTTTGTGCAGCTAATTTCTGAAGAACATTTCCAATTGTGTTTTGTCCTTTTATAGGTTGGTCCGTGTATTTTTTCCATATAACTCATTATTATTGTACTTATTTCGTCATTTTGTCTCCACTGATTCAAGCATGGTTCACTCAATCCAAGTTAAAACACATTTATCTGTGGTAAAGTCTGTTCTGTATAATTTGTTTCACTCAATACCAACCATTCCCTAGCTTTTTTTCCATGCTTTGTGAAAATGAATATTGTATTGCACAAAATCTTTCATACAGACCATAGGTGATAAGAATTTTGTTAGAAAGGTTGATTTGGGAGCTGTATTATTGAACTGTAAAGATAGTTTTGTAATATTTTGCAAAGAAGATGCAATTTCCTTTTCTCATGACTGCCATTGTAGTTTATATATGTAATATATTTGAATATTAATTAACTGTAGTTGTGGGGTGAAATTTTCTTGTGTTCAAAGCATGTTTATGTTATAAAAAGATGGTAATATATAAGTATATATTAATCTATAAATATATATAAATTTGAATTTTCTTAACTATGTGTTCACGCATATTTGTTTTCTCTCGTGTGTGCGTAAAATTTTGACTACTTGTCAACCTGAATATGAATTGTATTCATGTGTCCATTTTCAATGGTCAATGTCAACTTTTTGATCAGGTTCGACAAATTGTGTCCTGTTTGATGTGATTAGGAATGTTTTTTTGATCTTTATGATAATTAATATATTTTACATAAATGTCACTTTGTTGAAAAAGTATATGGTGTTGCTTTTTTATCGTCTATTTGCGTTAAGAATCCGAGATCAAATGTATGACAAAAAAAGTGAAAGTCAAGCTCTTCTTCAAAGTAATTTAGTTCATTAATTTATGTGACAAGATTATATCATCATATCTACGCCTGAATGTTATTCAATTTGAAAAAATTCCATCAATAAAGTTTTATATCTCGTTTTTGGAAAATTCGTAAAATAGCTGATATTACTTTTCTGTCGTACATTTTCTCTCCTACTCTCCCATTTTAGTTTCGCTGTCAAATTGCCTAGCAGATATTATTCAGTACTGCAGACACTTCACTGCTCAAAACAATGGGGGGTTTCAATTTTATTTAGATATTAAAATGTTGTTAATTACTTAGAGATTACAACAGTTTCTATATTGACATTTTAAGAAGTTTTCGTGACATTTTCCCCTAGTCGTAAACTTTAGCGACATTTCATTTGATGTTTGAAACTGTTTTATGAGAATGGAAGTATTAAAACCGAACGCCCGATTCATGACAATAACTTGGGAGCGTTCTAATTGAATATTTACATTATGAGTCAAAATATTCCAGCCCGTCATTAAAATTCAGATATTATCGCATGTGATTGTTTTGAAATACGACATAACAATGCAGCTGGTTCCCGAGTCTTAAACATTAGAAATAATACCGATTGAATTTATATTGCTTCGACATGATGCAGGAGATTATGATTATTTCTTGAAATCAATAAGGCCCATGCTGAAAATTGAAAAAAAAAATTATTTGCAATAATTTCTGTGGAAAATTTACATCATAAAATGGTAATAAAATATTGCTGAGGTACACTATACTCTTAAAACATGGATTTCATTCATACACTTTGACGCACAATATCTCCAGGGTGCAGAATTTTATAGTATATGTCATAATTATAGATTTGCGTTATGAAAAAAAGGCAAACATTAATTACCATGTATGGTATACAAGTATAAGTAGGATTATTATTTCCCCTTGTAAGTACACCATGCTGCTGTTAATCAGTCTGTTATAATTAAAACATACACTGTAGGCATGTTTTGAATATCAGCATAAAGTTATTACTGTCTGTACAAAAACTTTTATTGCAAATTTACTACAAAAATTCAGTCTGTTCGAGTATGACATTTGTGTCAGCACTTGGAATGTCTGCATTACTATAGCAACTGGGTTTACAGAGGCGGTTCAATGCCTTATTGGCATTAATGCCCTGGCTCATACATACTTTACAGTAGTATAGAGATTATCTTTGGGATCGTAAAATCAGTCTTGATATTATGGAGGTCACATTATCAGGTTGAAAGATGGAGCTTATAATGGAAACCAGTCAAAAAATTAGCGGTCGTTACATTGAGATGGTCTTAATATTGAAATGGTTGTTACAAGACATTTATGAGTACTGATGTTTTAAGCAGATTAAAAGTAGTTGTGTAATTTTGATGGTGAAAATAGATTTGCTCACATTGTGTACTGTAAACATTAGTTTAACATAAACTACTGCACTACTGCTTAAAATTTAAAGATTACTAGAGATAGATGATTGGATGCATTGTTCTGGACTGCAAACATGCTCATCAGTTGTTACACATCATGTTTTTAAGATTCTTGACAAAAAACTTTGATTCAGGAATTGGTCTGCACGAATTTCATTCATTTGCAATTTTCCAACTGCATGGCTTACATATGCACAATATTTTACCCGAAAACAACTGTTAAACGTACACATTCATACAGAGTACATAAAACGTCCATTTTTCTAAGCAAAATGGTGGGGGAACGTATAAATGCTTAGACATGTATAGTCATAAGTCAGTGATAGAGGGATAAGTTCATTAGTTCAGATCATTATTTTGTAATAAAACATACACTGATAAATGAACTTAAGACTTTGCACACATTTTTTCAACCATACATTTCATATGATGTCATTTACACTTACTATATGACAGACAAACCCGTCATCTGTTCTGTCTGGCTCTAAAGATCACTAATACAGTCAAACCTGAGTTAAAAGCCACCCTGTGAATAAAAGTCACATTGTGAACAATGATTACACTTTTGATAGTAGGTGAAATGACCTTTGAATAAAGGTTGACTGTACATCACAGTCATATTTTTACCCATTTTTGGCTTGTGCTCTCAGGTTAACTGATAATTTTACTGATGTACTCTTTGTACTCTAGATCACTGTTAGTTTCTGCAGATAGTGAAGATCTCAGACAAGGTTGACTGTACTTACACTTAAGGCACAGTCTGACTTTTTCTCCATTCTGCTATACAAATTCTGGAGTACAAATTGAATATAATGACATCCTCATTACAGACTATAAAAACCACTGGTCACTCATACGATAATGTTGCCACAAAAATCAAAAGTTAAATGCTGTCTATGGTTAATTGACTGGTGGTGGGATGAGGAGTTATCGTTGTCCTCGATCAGAAGTGACTGACGCTTACTTTTATCTTAACTTAAAGAGCATTTATGTACTAAATGTACTATTAATGTACTAAACTCATAATTTAAATGTGTGAATAATCACCACATTCATCATAAATGCAAAATAAAATAATAAAAATATAACATTTTTAAATGAAACTTACTCGTTGATAGATCATTAGAATTCATATTTACATACCAATGATAGTTTACTGCTAAAACAATGATAAAAAATTTTCCTTAGTGAACTAAATTTATGAAAATAGATTAATTGAAAATATATTTATACCTATCCTTTAAGGTCAACCATAAAATGTATACATGTTTGCCATTCTATTTTGAATATCACTTAAAAGGATTGGACAGAATGTTCATTTCTATCCATCAAAACATTGAGTTATGAAGGCCTGATAGCATAAAATTAAGTTTGGGAAACTGTAATAGAATGCATCCTTATTATTGTTCAGTTCAAATGTTTAGCTCAGAAACAACCAATCAGATGCCAAGGTTTTTTAAACTGGTCACATGGTATTGTTTCTCAGTCAATTGTGAAACAAAGGCATTGATTTTAGGCCTATTTTGCCCTATTTGTTCTGGGGGTACAACAAAAAAATATTTTTTTCAGAAGGCCCTGAATACATGTGTGCTAATTGGTTCAATGAACATTCACTTAAGAGCATAACAGTAGAACTGAGGCAGAAACACTTGCGAGAAACATTTTGTGTAAATTATACCACTAAAAAGGTCCAAAAATATTGTATTAGTTCCAACACAAGCATTACTCACTCCAACTTTTAATTATTTGCAATAATGAAAGTAACGCCTCCATACTTGATGATTTTAATGACAATTGTAGGCAAAACGATTCTTTAATTGGTATGCTAAAGATAAAAGCGGATAATATGTTGCAGTGTGCTTAAAATCTAATAAAACTGATTAGAGGTGTTCTTTGAAATACGCAAATGTACACTTTCCACAAGTGGCCCCTTTAAATAGCCCCTATTAATTGCAGTCATTTAACAAAGACTTTAAAGAGGCTTAAACAAAGTCTTGAGCAACTTCACTGATTCCCATTACTTATATTTACGTACAAAGTTTGCAAAAGTTAAGTGCTTTGTTGCACATTTCTTGCAGCTGAATTTCGTAATAATATATTTTTGTAAAAAAATATTCATTTGTACAAACTGATTTCAAATTTGTTTCCAGACGCTGCATTTTCATAAAGTTCGGCTTTGTACTTTTGGAACATGTGTGAATACCTCTATAGTCGTGGTATGTCCTACTTGTAAGATTATTGCTTAAGACTTGAAAACAATCCTTACTTTAACGACTTTATATTTGTTCAAAATTAATATATTGATGTGAAAATACTTTGTAATTCATCTTGAAGGAAGCATTCCCATGTGTTTCACTGGTTTATGACATGCCTACAGCATTCTTTGACAAAATTACCAAGGATTCACTTCTTTCGAATGGGCGGTTTAAAGTATCATTTAAGCACTTATGATATTAGATCTATCAAATTTTGTGTATCTACCAGATTCTAAGTACAAATCATTACTTAGAATGCGTTTGAGATTTACTTTGTCAATTAATTAATAACGTAAGGGTTGTAAGCATGTTTCATAAGATAATGTTTTAAATAAGAATGCAGATGTTATGCCTCGTGATTTTCTTAACAATTGAATGCGAAAGACAATAAAAACAGTAGAGTTCCATCATCACAAAAACACTCAGAATTCTCCGCTGAAGCCAAAATTGTTGATTGTCAAAACAGCAAAGTCTTCGGCTACATTGAAAACACATGCGGAATAAATTCAAAGACGTCTCCAACGAATTGTTGTGGATAATAATTTGTTCAAGTGGCGCTCATGTTTGATTATTTCAGTCTTTGAAAACTCGACAGTATTTTTAGGGCTTTGATGAAAGAACAGAGCTAAGATCATTTTAATGGCCAACTCTTCAGAAACTATGTAGTTAAGTTCAGTTTTTGATCAATAAACATCAAACAAAGTGACAATATGAATGTTGTGCACGTGGCAGACTTCTGTGCTATAATTAAGTCAGTAAGTGCACGATATATTCACTTTCAGTTTAATAACTAAATTCACGAAAAAATGAACATGTATTGATTGCAGATTGTTTCTATTTTTGCGTTCACAGCCGCGGGTTTTGAAAGTTAAATAGACGTAAAATATATAATGGCTGTTTTTAAGACACGAATATCGGAATATCTTTTAGATGTGCCACCACATGGAATGTGCTCAGAAAGCACTGTTTTGCAATGTATTATTATGGCCACTTTACTACATGAAACACGAATATATTTTGTTTTAATTAATTAAAGTTAACTTCACTTCCCTGGTGCAGATTTCCATTAACGTATTTATTAAGTACACTCAATGACTTTGTACTTAAGCAATGGTGATGCATATACATGCAAAGTAGAGAGGAATTTTTCGATATTATAAAACCAAGCTGGATTACATCGCCACAAACGAGATGTGAATTTTGAGACAGAGCCTCACGAATGTAAATACCGCTTTGTGATGCTGCATTACAATTGTCAGAAAACTCCTTTTATTTCTGTAACCATTTAACAAGTTAAAATGTTTGCAAAAAGCGCAACGTGAAATTTTGGCTATATACAATATGTGAAGACTTACAACAGTGACAAACTTGTTAAAATGACAAACGAAGATTTTGATTAAAAAATAACTGCGTGCATGTATATTGTAGCGTATATATTATGTATAGTCAAGAAAGACAAGAAATGTTAAAAAAAAGCTGGACAATGCATTGGTCAAGATATTGTGTACTGTTTTGCGGGGGCTGTTTGACATTTTTAGTTGACATCTATAACCGAGTTTATCTATGTATTTGTACAAAGAAAAGACCTCCACTTCTGACAACGAAACTGACAATATCTCAATATTTCCATATGACATTACATACGATATCATTAAGTTGTCAATAGTTACTGCATTGTATGGACCATAAATCATCGTGCAATGTTTTGTCAAAAAACGTCAAATTTTTGACACCCGTCGTTATTCAAAACATTTATTTGCGATAAAGACTTTTACCAAAGTCGCATGCATCTATTTTTGTGACAGAAAACAACAACGCAACAAAACTTAAACGACGCTGCAAGGTAAAAAAGTGCTCGTGGCGTGCTCCAAACCTGTTTACTTAAGTACATTAAAACTGTAATAATCACGTGATATGCGCATTGGAAGATACGCATAAATGCATGTGTGTTTTGAAAATTCATGATAATCATTTTTGCTTCATGTTTTTTGTCTTCTAGTAGTGATATACCTGGTGTAGGAGACGGATGGTAAATAACTTTCAAATCTACACATACAAAAACAAGATGGAATCTCCTCGCTCTCCAGTGATATAACCAAAAACCTAGCATGTAGCATTCTACTAGAACTTAAACTTTTAATCAAAGTCACTTTCGCTATTATATACATGTAGAAAACAACAAAAATCAGCCATTTTTCCTGAAATTCTGACTTGATGCCAAGATTCCAACTTGACAAAGTAAAGTATATAACTGGGAGATGAAACATACGTAAAGAACCGTATTGTATTTTCAGGAGGCAGAACGCCATCTGAAAATCTTATTCCACATTGAGTGAAACGCGTTGAAAATTCGAATAATGTCTTACGACGTCAGAGAGGAGGCAGCACGTATGATCTCCTATCGTGTTTTAGACACAAAAATTCCGCACGACTATAATGCTAATTCATGTAAAACAACATAAAACACTGGTTAGAAAAATAATTATGACTCCTGAAAAAAAAGATCGTAGGATTCTTAAGTGCCAGTTGAATTTTTGTGTACATTGTATTTAGCGTCTGTTGAAAGTGCTTAACCATTTGGCGTTGCAATGTGTGACTCGAATCAATGGCATTCCAGATGTGACGTATTGCCCACAGCCGGGTAACTATGGACCACTTGAATCTCCCAGTTGAAGAGTAGCCGAGGTGTTCCGAGTAAACCGCTTAGTCATCCGCGTAAATATTCGAATTTGTGTCGGCCGTCACATGGTCACGTGGCTTCTGAATTAAAAATAAATCTTGAAATATTGATTGTTTGCACTTTAGATGCACCTATTAGATGCATGCGACGAAATGGGCAGTTTTTCTTTAAAATGTTCAAATCTTTTTCTCAAACGTTTCGCGCAAAATCAAAATGAGCAATTTTCATATAATATTCTGACCAGTTTGGTTAATTGAGAATATCGTAAAAAAGGCTGAAAACTCTACGTTTAAAATCCCACATAATCCATCAACATGACAACCAATTTCCTGTCTCTAAATTTGTTGATACCTTAATTAGTTAAATTTTGGTTTTTAAAGTTCAAAGTCAAGATTTTCTCGTTCGTCAAACTTTTCATAAAAAATGAGAGAGAAAAAAACACACAAAACCCATCAACTTGGAGAAGGCGAAAAATCTCTTTTGTTCTAATTTTCAGCCTTTGTTTCTCATTTCGCGAAGGTGAACGTGTTAAAATTGTTTTAAGCTGTTTTGACACTTGTCATGATTAAATAGATGGTCATATCACGCGTACTATCTTTCATTAATTAATCAAAAAACGAGTTGATTTATAGTCAACAACTGGATAAACTATTTTAATATCAAACCTCTTTTTGGTTTTCGTTTCTCTGTTTGTAAAGGTCAGTGAGAGAAGGCGTTAAACGTCGGTCTGTTTCATGTATAATTACGAATGTTATACAGTGCAACCTCTCCAAAGCAACATCCCGTAGGGAGAAGCAAAATTATGTTGTTGTTGTTGAGAGGTTGTTCCTCTAGAGAAGTAAAATTGATAGTTAAATCATTCAGTGAGAAAAATCATGTTATTGTTGAAGGGAGGTTGTTGCTCAAGAAAGGGCCGCTGTGGAGAGGTTATGCTGTATCTATAACTTCTTTTGTTTCAGAGCTATGGCGGTTATTCATTTTCGTCTGCTGCTGTAACTTTGTTCATTCAAAAATAATTAATGACATTGTGTACATGTATCAGAAAGCAGAATACTAGTAATGTCTCGATTAAATGGATGAATTAATTATTCATCTGACCCCATTTCATCATAACATACAGTATGTTCAAGTCAATAAATATATCACGTTTAACATTATTTAATCCAAATGAGTAGACCAAGAACCATCGTAGCGGCAAAATGACGCAATACATGCACTTTTAGACATGGACTGATAAAACTACCGCGGAGTCGTCAATGCTTTTTTATTACTACAGATACGACTTACTGCGGATGAAATATTGCGTAGTTCTGATCATCCGTGGTTCTATTTACCGCGGATAATTTAGCTGGTTCAACAAATACGCTATGATAAATTATGCTGAGAAATTACAAAGCACAAAATATCATGACAAGTTTCAAACGCTTTTTGTTGCATTTCTGATACAAAGACCCACGCGCCAAATATCTTAGGTTGTTCAATGCTATTATTCCGGCTGTCACGTCTGCATCTTGTTAGCTCTTAATTATTACATAATATGCGATCACCTTGGCAAACGTATTGTTCAGTTATTTTTACAAAATAGAGAAGTTGAGAAATTATTTGTTAGCTAGTATGAGTAATTAATCACATACCCTCCTGGGGCGGATCCAAACTCATCATAGAACGAGCGTTCGTATTATCACCAAGGTTACAATGATGAACTATGCTACTTAAATGCACAATTCATCTATGTTTAGTACATAAAATAGTGCTCAAAGCTTTTGAATGTTTTTTTAAATGTTTATGAATGTCATTTTATTATGGGGCGCACGTCGATTTTGTCCTCCATTGTACGCCAGTGTATTTTTTTAGTACTGAACCGTCATTATATTCTCGGAGTGGTATGCGAAACTCTACATACAACGTGAGAATGACTTTATTGTGCATTTTACAAATGTTTTTACAAATAGAACACAGACTGGTTCCAAGTTTTATCCACAACTTTGTGTCAGTGTTTTCTTTTTAATTGAAACCAGTCAACATTGGTTTGATCTTGTTTTAAGGCCGTCAATATATACTCACAGTATTTGTACACATGTTCTTTTGTAAGTTCGAGTAAGTGAAACCCGATGATAATTCTTCACCTTTTGTTTGAGGTGCAGAATAATGAATATTAATCAAAAATTTATTTATGTACATGATTTAACAAAGACGCTGAAGCCAATGGATTTGATATTAACAGTCCAAGCCGCCTAAATACATATATACTCGCGAAAATATATCATTTTTAATACAATGAACCGCGTATTGAAATACGACTTTCACAACGCGGGCATGATTATGTCATTGTAAACATCAGTCGACAAGCTAGCCACAACTAACACTACATTATTATGAAATGAAATAGATTCTGGCGTAGATATGTGCAATTTCATTGCATAAATGCCTCATCCCGTGGGTACAGTGCTCTTTTAAAACCAATATCCCGGACACATTTTAAAGCATATTATGTTAGGTATCGGCTGAAAATTTACGTTTATCATTGAAACAAAAATCAAAATTTATTATGTGATATATGCCTTTAATCTAAATGAGTAAAAACTCATGGATTCCTCGTTTTTTGCCGCTGATTTTAATTTTCACCCATTTTTATCAAGCGCTTGAAATGTTTTATGAATATCGGGGTACTAGAAATGAACAGTTTTAACGATAACATATCGGTTAATGTTCGAATTTTTTATATTCCCCCACCATAAAAATGATAAAGATTGAAAGACTTATGGATTATGTCCATTTAATGGACTAGAGAAGTGACCTTTCACTGCTGAAGTTTAATCCCTTGGAGAATACATCTATGTCAAACCACCAAAATAATCAACCAAATTGCTTGTATAAATTTTTCAGAACGAGGCTGAACTATGAAATCCCTAAACACGCTCATGTAATATAGACATACATATTCATTATCGACTTTTATTGAAACATAGATGAAATTGAAGACTAAATTGTTGTGTTAACAATCACTGACTCATGAGAATTTTCCGGGTCTACGGTAAAACCCATGTAAGCCGTCCTGCGATACGTGCTTTATTTCATTTTGAATAAAAGATACTTAAAATCATGTTTCCATGGCGCTTCCATAGTATTGATAGTATTTTCTAAGACAATAGTTTGAAATAAATGTTTTAATTTGGATTTTTCGTTTAATGATAGGACATGTAATTCTGTACCAACAATGCGGCCATAATAATCCTTTGAGAAAAACTTACAGACTTAAAATTGTGCTGGTGATTTTTTTCTAGTAGAAATGCTATTTAAGTGTCATTCGGTGTGTCTGTCGTTTATTTCTTTAAATATCAACAAACTGTGTTCAGTCTCTTAATTTCTCCAAGAATTGCTTTATCTTAGTCGACCGTAGACTTTGAGAGGTCAAGGATTGAGATAATAGTTGACGACAGAGACCCTCCAGAAACTTTATTCGCCGCCATAAACACACTACTATAAAATATTTCTGTTTGCAATTAAATTGTTATGTTTAATCTTCGCTGTAAATCCGTCCAGATTTCTTCCTTTAATTAAAATATATTGATTAGTATTAAAAAGGTCTGGTCCTGGAAAAAAACGTCACGGCTTTAAATCAGCGTAAGAGGCCAGATTAGTTTTGACTAATTGCCCGAAGTCATCCGAATATGAGTTTTGTTAAGCGTTTTATTTTCTTCTTCTCGAAAACGTCCCTTGTTTTATTTGTATAAAAATCAAAGTGAAACAGTCGTCTTTTAATCATAGAGTATTGGAAAATAATTTATATTCTTTGATTGGAATAGTGGCTGACAAAGATGTCATTTGTACTGATATGTTTAGATAAGTCTCTTCCCCGCGGAATTATTAAAGGTTTTTTGTCTTCGTATAACAAAATCTAAGAAGTTTTTAAAAGTTGTCAGCATTTTCATGGAGGATGCAAAAACGAACGTAAATTGAATTCCTGCAATTTGCATTAGAGGCACAGTTAATAGACTAACTAATGATTGGTGTAATTCGGACAATAGTTGGAATATATGTACTTCGCTTGCGGGCATTCATGAGGACTGATAATTTCTTTTCCTTGTAGAGTCAAGGATTTGAGAGTGTGTGCAATTCTGGTGTGAAACCCCTTTTTGGCATTCTCACCGCGATCCCCTTTTGGTACACTCAAAGCGAGCTCCCTTTTTGGTACACTCTTAGCGAGCCCCTTTTGATACATTCACGGCAAGCCCCCTTTTTGACATACTCGCGGCAAGCCCCCTTGTACGGTACACATTCAGATGAAACAACACTGTTATACATTAAACAGCGCTATTCAATGATAAACATAGTCGGAATATTGGCAACAAATATCGTCTACTTAATGTCTCAAGTCTTTTCTATTTCTCGGAAAAAATCTTCTCCAAAAAACTTGTCCTGACCGCAAATTTAAAATTAACAATTTAAGTGTGTGTTTTATCACAACTTTGATATAACTCAACATCTCCCCCGAGAGCGTTTAAAATAAAGTTACCCATAAATTCAGATTGAAGTCTGTTTAGCAAATAGAAAAAGAATTTTTTTTCTCTCGAGAAAAAAAGATGAATGTTTACATTTGTTATTGGCTTGTATCATAAATGGTGAAAAAATCTCGTTTTTTTTTGTTTCGATCAACTACAATGTTCAGTTCTGTGTTACGGGCCGAATTTAGCGACATCAAACTAAAGCTAGTTTGGTGCCTAGCCAGTTTCATTTCTATTAATTGTATCAAGTAATTTTCGTTTGAACTGCTTTAGTAAACAGCCAACTTTCCATCAGCTTATGTTATTTTTTTTCATTCCATTAAGAGGTTCATTCATAACCGTATTATTTACTTCAATCATGAAAAACATTTTTAAACCGGTTTGAAACCACTGCAAGGAACCGTAACCGGTTTACTGCCGATATATCGTCATTTTGATTGTACATGTACAGTAAAACCCCTGAAAACCGGACTCCGTGAAAACCGGAATTCTCTGAAAATTGGTTGACTTTTCAAGTCCCATTTTTTTCTCATATACTTGCAATAGTTCTATAAAACCGGAATTCTCTGAAAACCGGACTTTTGACCCCGTCCGGAAGGGCTCCGGTTTTCAGGGGTCATGTTGAATTAATTAATAGATCACTTAATATATTTTATCAGTTAGATTTGATTGAAATTCCAATTTACACATTAAGAAAATACAGCGGCATCTCAAAACTTTAAAGTAGAAAAAAATTAGACGTTCAAAAGCGGCAGTTGTATTGAACTGTTTTTTTTCTTGAATTTATGATTTCTACAGATTGATTAATGATACACAACAGTTATTGAATTAAATTGCGTTTAAAGACAAACATGATATCCTAATCTTACTACTGGCATTATATTCATCGGGAAATGAATATTTGTACAATCGATTCAAGCTGTTTCGAATTTCAAAATTTCAATATTTCAGGACTCTTGTACGTCTAAGATATCATAATTGTATTTTAGTCCGATGTTTCCATAGATTCAGTGGCTGAAATAATATACGAAACTACTAAAATAGATCGTTTTCACTAAAACCAACAGAATCTCGTCAACTTAGTCTGTATAAGTGAGAGTTTTTATTAAAATTGCAAGATACTGCGGAAGTTCTTTTTTCATGATGTTCCCGACTAGGAATCCTCCGACGCCGCCAACAATAAGCCGGGTTCGCCGACATGTTATGAAAGTGCTAACTTCTATCTGAGGGTCACGGAATTAGTTCGAATGTTTGTTTGTAAAACTGGCAATGTTTTAAAACAGTCTGCAAGCCAACAGCTTAAATGCCTATAATGTAGTTTTAAATATAAAATATTTATAATGCTATTAAAGTTTGTCTATAAAGCGAAACGTAAGCCGATAGACTGATATTGAACGTGACAATGTGATAAAACGGTTAGGTAAACTTGTAAATGATATTTAGTCGACTTGTTAAATCGAAATTGTTTCCCTAAAGATTGGTGCCAAGGAAGGTCTTCTGGTCTCTCTGGCACAGATTCCGAAATACCAGACTTTAGTCCACTCCACAATTTCCGGTTAACTCAGACCACGTGACCACATCGTTTTTTAAGCTGAGAAAACTTTATGATGTTTTAATGTTGCCCTCGAGTCAAATTTAGATCGCGGTCAAAGTTGATTTAACGGAAAATACATGTAAGCTATTGTTTTAATTTCACCTTTCAACTTTTTTTATTGTTTTCCATCCATTAAACGTCCGTTGTCAATAAACAGTACTACTCATGCCCAAGGGGCTCAGTTAAGATGGACGGAATTCAACAAATCTCCCATTTTTATTTTTAACAGTAATTTCAAAGCAATTTTATTACAAGTACATGTATTATAATCAAATTTTAAAAGTTTATGACATTTAATGAGTCACGTGTCCTTCAAGTTGCGACAACTTAGTATGACCGACTTTTATGACTATTTGTTCATATTCATACAGGAAATTTTTCTCTTTCTTTTTATCAATGAATCCATAACCAAACATAGTTGTGTGCAGAAAAATTCAAATCGTGAGTAAGTTGTATGATGGTATCAATTTTGATTGCATTTTTATAATAAAAATCATATCATAACCTTTTCATTTCCAGACAGTTTTCAGTTTCACTAATGAAATTGGGCTTTAAAACTTAAACAGCTTTCGTTTAAGCATTTTAAATTAATTTAATCAAAAATGAAGAAAAACTATCGTAAAAACTGGGTTATTGTTCGAGAAATTGAACTCATATAATCGCATGCATAGCAGTTCGTAAAAAACTTAAGTGGAGTAAGAGTTTAAGTAGATTTTAGATAGACTGGGACACGATATTTTTTCAACAGACTGAAACACGAAAATTTTACGGTAGTAATTAAACAGGTGTCTAAAATGATAAATAATTAGCTTAAATAAAATGACAAAATCTAAATGACTTGCTTAGGTCAGTCGCTAAACGCTCCTATATAAAATATATATGACATCCAGAGGTATTTAAATTTATTTGATTTAATGGGAGTTTTGTGTCAGAGTTAATTTAAATGTTTAAGAGATAAATGACAATGGTAGAAAATTGGTACAATTAATGACTTGATACATTTATCATTAAACGTGCCTGACTTTTATACAATATATTGTAATGTTCGTAAAGTGTGAATAAGCAGTTTTATATTTATAAATGTAATATCTCCTTACTACATAAAAAATCTCTTAACTTTTTCGTATCTGTTTGTTTTTTTTCCTCAAAATTCTTTGTTGACGTCGCTGTATGTTGTTGAACTGTTAACTTCAATTGGTCTTTACCTGTTATTGTTTATGATTGGTATGCTGAGTCAAACTGATTAACGTTATCACCATCACCTTCATCACTACCAGCACCATCATAATTATCACCTTCATCACTACCAGGACCATCATAATTATCACCTTCATCACTACCAGCACCATCATAATTATCACCTTCATCACTACCATTACCATCATAATTATCACCTTCATCACTGCCAGCACCATCAAAATTATCACCTTCATCACTACCAGCACCATCATAATTATCACCTTCATCACTACCAGCACCATCTTAATTATCACCTTTAACACTACCAGCACCATCACCATCATCTTCATCGCTATCACCACCACCTCTATCGTCATCATCATCATCATCACTTTAATCACTACCACCATCGTCATCATCATCATCTTCGTCACTATCATCACCACAACTATTATCATCATCACCACCATCACCATCTTCATTACACTATCAACAACATCAGCAACAACAGCGTCATAATGAGAAATAGTAGGCCTATTCATGTTTTATTTGATTTAAAAGTAGTGGAAATGAAACTTAACCTCGGATGACATAAACAATCGTTCATGAGTTCAAATGTCAGCTGTCTTTGTTCAGAATGTCCCAGAAATATACACCCAATCTGTTAATTTGTGTACAGCTGATTTATATAATAATATAGTCAATGGTGCATTGGTATGTAAGCAAGGGGATTCTTGGCCAGCCTTTTCTCACATCCATTCTACGCTAGAAAACTTTCTTTGTAACCCAATATCGACCTAGGGTAACTTATATAAGCCTTGAAACGCCCCTGGGTGCATGTCTGTGCCTTGGTACATTGTTTCTAAGTGTTAAATTCTAGTTTGTTATTTGTCTCGACAACACGTAGTTGAACGTCAAGTGTTCATCTTTCAACAAATGAATTTTCGAATTTCATTGATAACAACTACTAAACTCACACTTTAGTTGACGATGCTATAAACGTCATAATTATGATAAGAACAACTTTCACAGACCCTCGATAAAAATGAATACATGCGTGATAAAGCTTCAATCAGTTCTTTGTAAATCCATTGACCAGTACAATCTCACATTTTACAGATCATGATTCGTTCCAGCAGACGACCGTTAATAGCAACACTGGGCATTAATAATTCAATACGATCGTGATTAATATTGTCGTTCATTGCAAGAATTAACTTTGAAATGCGATTTTTAAACCCACTATCTTCTTTTTGTCGTGGTCAGTTGTGTTTACAAAAACAAATTAGTTATTCTTTCTAATCAACGCATCGACAATCGTCCAGATGATTCTGATTAGAAATACGGAACCGGAAATCAGCATCTCTCCATAACACGTGCCATTAGTACATTGTTTCAACAAACGAATCGCTATCTATTTCTTAACATAAAGCACAATGAATAAATTGTCAATAATTTTATGTCGTCTGTATTGAAACATGTTTCTCGAGATGACTGGGTACCATTTTTGAAATGGTCAATATGACAATTAAAAAACCCACTTCTTTGTTCAAGATGCCATTATCATTTTTACACTTACGTTATTTCATTGAGTACACCTCCATTTGTGGTGAATTGTGATATTTTAAAGGACTTTATTTTTTTAATAATGTAAAGATTTCGTGAGGCTGGTTAGAGCTAAGATTTGTTGTGTCCTTCTAAATCTGAGTGATAGCCAGCAATTTAATGTTCACGTGATACTTGAGAATATGTCATTGGTGAAACAACTTGCTTTTTGGTATCAGACGATAGTAATTTGAAACAAAAAAATTTTACCACTTAATACGACCAGACAGAAAGGAATTTTTCTATATTCTACGTCAGAATTCAAAATTCATAGACTTTACGAGCAAATAACGAACGTTCGTGAATATTGAATGACCGTAGTCATAATGTAATGATAAAATTGCGTTTATAACATATTTTATAGACAGTTCCCGGAGCAAACTTACAACAGATTGACATTGACTATCTCTATATGTCGTCTGCTCCACAGACTTTGAATATGATGGAATAGAATAGTATTGTCTTAATGTAACACATACATGAGTTGTGAGGGTTTATGTGCTAAACCTGCTAATTTAGATCCTAATTGGGCCAGATTGTCGATTTGAGAGAACTTTCTCTATACGAACATCTAGGCCGTTTTCGCTTATGCTGGAGAAACTTTCGAAGGGTTACGAATAACTTCATACTATCTGTGTGTTTTGGTACTTTCAAAATTTTATGTGATAAATATATCTGTGTACCAAATCCTTGCTAAAACGGTAAAACGACTTTTAAAGAACATTTCTTAAAACCACTCAATTTCCGGACAATTTTTCTGTATTTCTTCTTTATTGTAAGTTGTAAAATAAAACCTACTCAATATTAAGACCACTGTTTTCTATGACTACGCAGGTGGTCATCATATTAAGGTTTTACTACATTCCCTTATAAGGTAAATAAAGTTTCGTTCGCTTTCATCCGCCGACAAGATCATACGTGACACCTGATGTTTTAAAAATATTCAAACGTTCATATACAGGTCACGAAAATTTAAAATATTTTGAATTTTTTTATTACCTCTCATTTGTACAAGATTTGAGTATGACTATCAGACGATAAAGACATTCTCAAAAGGTAACATGTTTACTTAACCATGAAAAATATCCTCATTTTGACATTTATGATGTTTTCGTTCAAAAACTTGTAAACACAAGAAACTTTTAAAGTTTCATTTCAACATTTTTTCAATGTACGTAAAATGAAATACAACTATAAGCGTTTGGTTTAATACATACATGAATTTACATAAAATTTAGTACCACCCTATATTAAAAACGAAAAATGATTAAAAACATCAAACAGGCGATAGATAGGGTATTTTTATTGACTTCATAAAAAAGTTTGAAATTTAAATCATAAATTTATTACCCTGGGGCAAACTTTTTACCATACCATTCGTAAAATCGACGTTTGTCAGAAATATTACTCCAATTTTATTGTAAATATGATAAAATAACTGAATGTTTGAAAGAACAAATTCTGTTTAATGTGGATGATATCTTCATTAAAATCGACATTGATGTCTAGTATCACGTGACGTGTTGTTTTTGTCACTACATTGATGTTGCTACGGCGACACTCTACTCCGGCTTTAATTACTGGAGTAATTTACTATGAAATATAATCTTCTTAAAAAGGTGCTTATTGTATTTACCTAATAAAGTAAAATCAATGCGACGTAAATAAAATAATACAATGAGTCTTATTTCAACACCAACTGGGCTGTTGCCATCATACGATTTGATTTAATCTTAAAGGTCGATGCTCAATGTTTTCCACAATCTCGCTTAAGGAGAGATAGACAAAAATACAATACATACCACATACTCATACTTAAAGACGGACTGCTTTATGAATGTTTTATAAAACAAATACACAATATGATAACAACAATCATATAATGCACTCAATACTGAAATACGTTTTTTTTAAATCCATTACGTGACGTAGACATTACCCAGAATTCATTTCGACAGAGTCCTAATCGCCTTGCGTACTTGTATTATTTATTTCGTCTATCGCAATGTTTATATTTAGACTGCATTTTTAATATTCCCATGATCGAATTGTTTTATTTTGCCTTCAGAGAGATCAATTTCTACAGCCTTGTTTTATGAATATACATTTTAATCCATTTGATGGCTTCCCTGGGGGAACTAAATAGACACGAACTCATATCATTTTAGAGAAAAAAACCTTGACGATTGAGTGGTTGAATTGGCGAACTATATTTTCAACCTCTAGTTCGCACAGTAAGGACAGGCGGGCACCAAGCTTGGGCGAAAAGCTCAAAAAGTAAGAAAAAATATCCGAACAAGACAGAAAATCAACGATTTCCAGACGAAAATCGTTATATAAGTCACGTGAGGTGTGAAATATGCCAACGTGCGCATACCCAGTGTAGACCTGAATCGCTGAACAAACGAGTCTGTGTTGTATGTTTAAATTCTGTGAGATACCGGTAGGTGGCGCCAGATGCTTTCAACGTCAAATAAGCATTTTTCCCGGAAGCACGACATTGGTCAGGCGTTCGGTACCAAACAAGCCGTGATCGTCAATATTGTGACTCATACAAACTGCTGGATTTTTATTTCGTTTGTTTTTGTTTTGGTTATTCATGAAATCTCATGTGCAGCAAAATCTGCATTTTGTCCGATAGAATTAAATTCAGATCTGAATTTCTAGTACGGCATGCTCCATATAGGGTTGAAACCTTTGTCCACTGAAAGTTTGTTTCGGCGACGTTTCCTTCACATTCGTTGTTTGCGTTCTTGCGTGTTTGTGTTGTATAGTCAAACCTGTGAACAAAGGCCACCCTTAGGAAAGACAAAGTGCGGCCTTTATTGACAAGTGGCCTTTATTCAGTGGTCAGTTTGTTCTAAATGATCAATGATGATTTTCAAAAAGGACCGTTATTCACTGGGTGGCCTTTATTCGGAGGTGGTCGCAAACACAGGTTAGACTGTATATATTTGTTCATGTAAATAGCTATAGATGAATGAATTGTTTTTTGGAGCATTTTTCAGACAGTTGCTTGAATTCTGTTGGGCTTTTTATTAGCCGACAGAAGATTTTGTCACCGTGAAGGCCTCGCGCCTTTCTTCGATTTTTCGGAGGGAAAACGATAGGTGCCCCTGACAAGGCCTTTGTACTAACACCAGTTTTAAATTTGATTTTTTTTCAACCAACTATTAACCATTTCATTGATAATTTATTTTTTCAAAAATATCTTATATTGTACATGTATAATTAACTGTATATAGCTCACCTCTTGTACATATAAATGTAATAATAAAAAAATATTTTGCAGACATTTGGTCTGCTTCATTGACAGAAAAGCCAGTCACCATTTGTTAGAAGTGTGGCATTCGGTTTATAGCATGTTTTAAAAGTTACATACAAACAAAATACTGTATTGAAGCCAATTTTAAAGAATGATTATATTCTAAGTTGTTTCATAGACTGTAGAAATGATTTACGATTTATCTCATTATTTTGACCAGGACTTTTGAAATTTGGTTCCCAAATCGTGAACAAAATTTTCACTCGCAGCCTGATGTGGTTACAACCACTCACAAACTTAAAATAGATCCACTAAATGAGTTCCAAATTGTCTCCATAAGTAATTAGTCAGCAGAGTGATGTAAGCAAAGCAATATAAACATGGATTCATAAATAATTCAAGGTAATTTTACAATATTTGTTTGTATGTAAATTGCTAAGTTGGTTTAGATATCATTGTAAGCATAGCGAGTACATAAGGATTCGGGAAAGCGGGTTAATACACAATTATGCTGATATTTAAAAAATATTTTAAATTTTGTGAAATTTATATACACACACAGAGTATTTATCGTTAGATTCATCGTTGTTTATGTGTACTGGTACCATTTTTTGCACACATGTACGTGGTATTTTGACATCTTTTATGTCCGATGTCTGTGAGTTTTTTTATATGCAATACAGAATTCTCCATAAATTGTAATTATATACGATTCTAAATGACTGCATCTATGTCAGACTCTGTTCAAGTTTATAAGTTATTGTTCATATAATAACACTATTGCTATTGTTATTAATAACAATGTATGTTGTTGGGATTAATCATTTTGTGAACCAATTATGATTCTCAGATTAATTTATTTATTCTCACTTGCGTTTCGTACTGAAAGACTTTTACAGTGAAATTATCAAATAAAGACGATGTCTGTGATTTTTAATGCGTAAATTTTTTTTAATGATGTTTGTTTGACCCGAATTTGTATTGTGCTTATTAGGTCAATGAATATATCACAATACAAGTCTAATCTCCATATTGTTAGAAATTTGAATCTGAACAAAATATCTGATTTTTGAATATAAAAGCAAATTTTATTTTAAGAAATGCTTTTATGATACTTATTATGGAAATAAATGCTAGCATGTTTGTATTTAATCGAAATATTAAATGTGATTATATATTTTGGTCATAAATTGTGAATTTCAAAAGCTCGTCTTATTGTTACAATGGCTTATGTAAATGCTTGTGTTATTTTTCGACGTGTTGTTTTAATATTTAGTTTTATATTTGTACACGTATTTAAGATTTAGCTCCTTCAAAACTGAAAAGTACGCGCAAGTGGATTTAATTAACAAATCAAACGAATAGATTTGAAACTTTTAGACTATAATAATAACAAATTTAACAAGATTTTCACTCGTGTTGGAATTATAGTCTAAATCTGTTTAAAGAAAGACTTAAAATTGCGCAATCTTACTATTTTGTAATGTAGATAAGACGTTTCCATTCAACGGACAGATGAACTGGTGATCCGTATTAAAGGATAGCTTGGTGTAAATATTCTATAACAACAATTCTTTGTAATGTTATCAAAATGTAAATAACACGTCAATTTTATATTTATAATGACAATGTTAACTTAAACATACACCGTAGTTCGCATCTTTTCATGTATTTACAAATAAGTTTGTCTACAAATGTATAAGTTTCGATTTTTTAAAATGCGTTTAATGTGTATTTTTGTTTGTATTTTTGTCAAATGCTTTGATATTTATATTTTTATTTATTCAGACGAAGTAAAGTCACATACAGGAGGCAATACCGTATCTGAAAGTGTATGGGGCTTATTTTGCAAATTATGCAGACGATTATGAATATATAACAACGTAATTTGTCTACATAGTTACTAATAAATATTATTTCGATATGTTTTGTGAATTTTTGATCCGAGTAATCTTGCCAGAATTCAGTAAGATACCAAGTTACCTACTCTCTTGCTTTTAAATCGCGTACATTAAAACCTCGAGTAGCGACCACTTCAATATTACGATCACTTTATCATAACGACCACTTATTTTCGGAACAGAATCCAATAATTCGTCCATAGTTGAACTTGATAATAAAACCACCTCATTATAAATACCGAGTTTTCGGGTTTCATTACCGAGGTTTTACTGTGTTTTTGTAAATTATTGCAGTGTATGTTTGTGACCGTTTTTCCACTGTCCTGTTGACGGTGACTTTATTGTATGCAATAAAACATTAATCGTACTTAAACGATTGTTTTCTTGATTTTTATGAGGAAATATTAGCCTCTAATCAGCACACTTTATAGATATAGTATGGTGAGGTGTTTTGGACATGAACACGACCGGACATCTCAAAAATACTGAGTGGCATTCGGTCCAAGGTTTGACAATAGTCTGCTACAGCGAGAAATTAACGAATTCGAGCTGAATGAATCTTTAATAGAGAGCTATCCTCGGGGACACAGACTCTAAAAATACGATCTATCACAGTCTTTGTACATACTGAGGTTCATTGTTTCTTTTGTATGTGACACCATATTCAATATATAAAATATATGCCGTCAACGGTGCATATTTCTAAAAGCACCGCCACAATCAGTGGTGATGACTCTCAATAAAATATATTTTTGATACATATCTAGAATTTCAATGAGATTCGGATATGTATAACATTTGTATCAAGATATGACATGTCATCCGAATTATCTTGCATATACTTGTTCCTATGGGATCCGACTTGACATTCACTGATTTTATGAATACAAGATATAAATTTAGTGTACATACAAAACGTGAACCTCTTTTAAAGTAAAAAAAAAAACAGACCGTGACGTATTACGTATGATTAGGAACCTCCATGGTCGAGTGTTTATGGTCTCTGTCTAATCACTTGCCTCTCACTACTGTAAGTTCAAGTCCCACCGGGACCAAAGTTCACATGTGAGAAAACTGTCCAGCTAGCTTACGGAAGGTCGGTGGTTCTACCAAGGTATAAGCCTTGAGTCTTCCTCCACCTTTAAAGCTGGAAAGTCGCAAAATGACCCTGACGTGAAACTCCGATGAAAAAAACACATATGATTGAGCAATGCTTAGAAAAAAACAGCTATTGGAGGATGCCACGATGACATCACAACATAACATTGAATAAACCGGTCAGTTGTTTTGGTGATCTAAAGTAAGTAAAAAGGACCATGATGCCAAAAGTGGACTTACCCCTCGGTCCGGTGGTGTATCGTAACAAACTTGAGATTGGCCTCAAGCTCAAATCTCGTATTTTGTCTTTCAATGGTTCAAAATTAATTGTGATAAAAGTGTTGATGTCAATGATACTTTATTCTGACTGCAAAATTGACCTGTGCATTTATATAAATATTAGACAGCCACATCTTTTAACTAGAACTTATTGATAATGGAATTGAGATTTTGAGCTCGGAGATATTCTCAAGTTTTATAACCTCTAGGTCAGACTGTACTGTCAAATGTTTATGATATCTAACAAGAATCATCCTGTTTTGAACAATTATCGTTTATATAAAAAAGCATAGGGACACCAACTTACGGCGAATAATGACATATTGTTGAAACAACTATGAATTGTAGCAAGATGGCAACGCTGTCTAAGAATTAATACTTAGTTTTTATAATTCGTTGGACGAACTAATGAAAACAACAGTAAAACAAATACCACACTCCCACTCACTCTGTATACATCAGATTGCAGCTAAGTAAAAGGTTTGTTTCCGGTTACCCGACCGACCCAATCTTTTACCTGTCGACTAAGTTTTTACGGCATCGAAATCTTGGTGCTATGTTGTAATTTTCACAACAGTGTTGCTGTTATATGTAAAAAAATAACATAAAAGAAAAAATCCCTACCTACCGACCCATATTTTTTGGGCATGTAACCGGAAACAAACCTTTTTTCTGTTTAGTCTAGTTGTATGAATTTGATGCACCGAAGATAGGTAGTGATGAAATTTACACTATGTTTATCACACATTGTTACAAATCGCGAATTTCATGATGAGGCAGTTTTTAAGCTATTATTTAGATCTCATTGACGTACTATCATAACAAGTATACGACTATATTTGGTAATTGTATTTTCATTCATGTATGTATGTGTGAACTTTATCGAGTTGTCGCACTAGTAATTCACAACATACAAATAAATATGTATAAATGCTATAGTTACACGTCACGGTACGGCACAGCACAGCTCGAAACGACATGGAACAACGCGACTGGGCAAAAAACGCGGACCCGACTCGGCACAGCACGAAACGCGGACCCGACTCGGCACAGCACGAAACGGCCAATCACGACATCGCAACTGTTGTCATTGATTGTGATGGCGTAGAATTACGTCATTGACTTCATGACATATGACAATGGGATGTTTAAGTCCAATATTCAACAGTGTGTCCTTATCTGGTGACTTTTTGGTAATACGACAAGCAAGTTTATCAACAAAAAAGATTAAAAAAAAGATTTCGAATCGAGCGGTTTGTTGATAAACTTTGCTTGCCGTATTACCAAAAAAATGATGTCAAAGTTACGTGGTATGGGCACACTGTTTAAGAAAACTTTCGTATTTTCCGTTCTTTTGGGTATTTTAAGACACCTTTGAGGACACAATTACCGATAAAGGTACGGCTGAGGTCTAATATGGGTAACTGTCTAGTTGTTTGTAGGAAATTACCTGAGCACATACGAAGTCAATTAAGTTTTATTTTTAGATATGGCTACATTAAGTCTAGACAAATTAAGTGTCCTGTTGTTATTTTAGGCCAACAATTCCGTCCTTCGTCAGAATACAACTAGCCACAAGAAACATAGACGTGTGAGCGTTACGACATGGTATTGGATTAATTAATTTCTTAGTTCTCATGAAATAAAAAGTAGAAATGATGGGCTGATTGATCGAATCGTTGATACAATTTCAGAGGAAGTCCATTCGTCCAATTATATATACATGCATACAAGTGTTGTATTTATAAAATATTTCGAGTAACCGTCCGTTTCAACTGTATTTCAGTCATATACATATGTATATACTAGCGAGCAGTCAACATTAACATTTTTCCAGGGTTCTGTAGCATTGCTAACCTTGTTCCCGGAATGTAACTGTCATCCGTTCCACATGAATGATTAGCAGCGAAGATAGATGGCATTGGACGCAATGTTTTCAACTAAAGCAGAGAACACGTGCTGCTACCGGGGTTCGTACCCATAAGTCAGAGGGGCGTAGACCTAAAGTCAACCCATTGAGCTAAGCAGCATTTTAATTTTATCTTTACAGAAGGCAGCCCCAAAATCGTTATATACAACCCCAATAACATGCAGCCCCAATATACAACTTTTCATTGAAATCAAACCACTTTCAATAATAGTCAAGAAATACTAAAAGAAACGATATATGAAAATGCTTAAAGCGACATTCCAACAGCTTGCGCAAGCTTACCTTCTAAGAAATAAATCTCTGATTCAGGACCTAAATTTCTAATCCATTTTGAGTCTTGCCGAGCGCCATTGGAGAGGTGACTGCTATCTTCGTTATTACTCTTTAAGCAGTCTCTAAAGCCTGCATTTAGAGAACCTTCAAATAGTTTTGTATGTTCTCCGATAAGTCTCGTAACGATGTTGAGAGCAAAGTTTGGTGTTAATTTACGTAAAAATGTCTCGTGCCTGTTAAAATTCAATTTACTCGCTAATTTGTTTTCCTCAAAATTTATTTAATTGTTTAAGTAAGCAATTTCAGCTGAAAAATAAAGATTTCGATTAAAACCGTCTCGATTATTTTAGCAGCAGAAAAGCGTCGAAGACAAGAAAGTTGAGAGGGCTGATAATTATGTGATTAGCTTCTGTATTAGATCGCTGTACAAAGAATAGCACGCTCCTGCAACGACGCACCCCCAGTGGTGCCATTAAAATTACATAAACACGACCACTTTCATTTGCCATGGTAATTATTATGCAATTTGTGGGCATTAGGATTCTTCGTCTGTCGTGGCGGGAGACACGAAAAAACAATTGGTTACGGTTAAATTTAAACGCGAGACATTGTGTTTAAGTTAAATGACATGTCGCCTTTAATAATGGGGAAGGCAGGAAGGAAGAAATAAGCGGTAGCGAAATGAAACTGGTACTTGTTTCAGACGTAATAGAACAAAATTATACTTTGAAAATGACTTAGAAGAAGTTGAAATGCCTACTTACTGGTGAACGATGAATTAAAATATGACATTTTGTCTCTAGATACAGCGTCATGCTGACAAGCTATGATTTTAAAGAGGCACACACGCGTATGGAACAGTCTAAGGCATTGAAATTGTGATATAAATAACTATACAAATCTGGTTTTTATTTAATTTTCAACCATGTTTTTTATTATTTAATTATTACTGGGTGAATATTATCATATTATCGAACGGTAAGTATAATTTCAGAATATCTAAGTATAGTACGTTTGTGATAATTTGACCAACTCGTATTCTGGCTTGTACTTGGTCGTGGCTGAATGACACGTACGAGTTGCAGATAAAACAATTTTTAAATACAGCGCAACCTCTCCAGAGTGGCCCTCTCTTGAGCAACAACTTCCCTCCAACAACACCATGATTTTCCCATCGTACGATTTATCTACTAATTTAACATCTCTGGAGCAACAACCTCTCAACTACAACATAACTGTGCTTCTCCCAAAGGGTTTTGCTTTGGAGAGGTTGCACTGTAAATTGACAAAGTTTGTAACAAAAAAGGATTCAATGAATAGCGTAGTCATAATATTATGTTCTTTGAATATATTGAGTTGTATTTACTTCTAGAAGCGATCTCTGTCTAAATTTTGACCCTTTTCGTCAGATTTATCTTTCCTTTTTAGGATACTCAAATTGTCTGTTACAGTCATTGTCCAATTCCTAAAGCTATCATCAACATAACGGACATTTTTAAAACATAACGGATACGTTTTATTAGTTTAAGTATTGGATTTTTCATAACTATCATTACATTAACAGATGTCAAGATATTTTTACAACAATTACATAAATATTGACTAACCCGACAGTTTGTGAGAAGGTACTGCTATCTGTCAACCAGTTGTAAAATATGAATATTTAATACACTTAATAAAAACTAATGGTCAAGCGAAACTGTCCCAACATTGTTTATGTTAATTCAGTCCATTTGATCAGACTTTTATTTTGACAGATTGTCCGAAGTGTCCACTTCATTTATTATCTGATCAGGGCAATGATTAACATAAATGCGACATCTAAGCGCAATAAACTATTGAAAAGTCATGTTTTTTCTAAGTTTGACATGTGACCGAAATAATTCTTACTTCGCATAAATCAGTTGAAAAAAATATGACACGTCATGCGAAAATAACTTGACCATTGTAATGAACATTCCCACAGTGTCAATCAAGAATAAAATGAGTATTATATGGTCTATTTTGGGGGTTTTAAAATGTGAAGGACACGTAATTGATGTACATTTCGCCCATTGTGATAATGATCCGGCCTTGTAAATAACGCCAGTGAAATAACACTTCCGGTCTATTGCAGTAATAATTTGATCGGTACGCTTTAAAAAATCTTTAAAAAAGGGGTCCTGATCTCTCGAAAGATCTCAACTTGAGATCGGACTCAAACTCAAATGATCAACAACTCACGTTTTAGAAGATATTGTAACAGAAGGAATCTCATTAAGTAGTTTCTGACACACCAGCAAACGTACCCATCAATAACCAGACAGTTAGTTGCCTTGGTTTCAAATTCTCAAGGAATTAAATTTTTGTTTAAGAAATAGTCAAAAAGTTTATGAAATTGCGTTCCAGAGCCCCGTTTACGAAGTACTTCATTTGAATCCAAACCAGCTTGTGTTTGTAAAATAATTGATTCATTGGTGTCTTCGTACGTGCGTACGTACGAGTATATGGTAAAAAAAATGAAAAAAGGACCAAGATAGGCCGGATATCAAGGCGATCTGTAACTTAGTAATTCATCAAAATCAAGATAAACAAAATACAAGGGCGTTTGAAATAGCATTCATTAACCACTTTTGAATACGTTTGACTGCAATTCAATATTCCTTAAATCTAAAATACGACCGAATTTGTGTCGTCTGCTTCTAAAGTTTATTTATAATATTTACTCAACAAATTTGAACACAAAATCAAAGAAAAACGACTCTTTGTGCCTTTGTAACTGAAATCCAGAATAATCGCTTTTTGCGTCTTAAATTTATTTTCAAGAGCCGAAATAATTTAGAAATGCCGACAAAGTCAATAGAGTGTATTTCATATTTGTGTTCTCATATCGGATTCCTGTTTACATTCAGACTACAAGACGAACCAATGTTCCCGTCCCGTATTTACAGAATTCTGGGAACAAAGCGACCCAGCATCAAACACGATCTACAAACGACTTTTGTCAGAATACATCAGAGCAAATTAAAACGTCAAAACTTTTAAAATCTGAAAACGAGATACATTACAGCGTCATTTGAAATGCAGCTATTACTGTCATAGAACAAAGGCATTGGCAAACATCTTAAATTATGGCTGAAGTTCTTATCTATTGAATGAGTTATTGATTTAACTCCGTAAATCAAATCTTCATGTATGAAATAATCACCATGATCGATTTTCCGAATTTCATTAGCATGGCTAAATTAGATACAGATGTTGTACGGTTATTAAAATGTAACAACACCGCCCGTTGTTAAGGCATAAGTGTTGATGGATTACGTAACTAATTACGTCACACAGACATTCACCGATATATCGTATCGATATTACTATATCGTTAAATCATTATGTTATCAAATTATAAACATCTGTATTTATTTCAAGGCCCCAGGGGACAGTTTTAAACCTCCTTAAACTTGTACCATGTGTTAACTATGACAGTATACATGCCGAGATGTCGGCGGACATTGAAATCCGTTTTGAAAACATGACATTTTGAAAGGGCTATTGTTTTTGAAAAGGGATTGTCCACTTAAAAATATTTCTTTGTTTGTATTGTTGCGGATTCAGGGAATGTTGAACAGAAGGGTGAGAGTACATATTCATCACAAGGCCCGACATAAAAGAAATAAATGGAGATGATGATATTGATAACAAATCCTTGATTTTTATTCACTGAGGTTTAACGCCGTTTTTCAACATTTTTTGCAGTTATTTACGGTGACCGGTTCACCTAACCAGTTTTCCTAGACTGTATACTAACCAGTACTAACTTACCCTTCCACAAGGAGCCGGCAACTTCTCCACATATGGAGGAAAATCGACATTTTTGTCAAATTTTCATAGACGGGTATGACCTGCCGGAACCAGGATTTGAACACGGATCACCAGGTCACAAGAAACCATTGGACCACGGTCGCGGCTTTAAATCCTAGGGTACTAAAGGTGGTATTCTTGATAATGATAATTTTGACAATGATGATCTGGCTAGCTATGATTACATTGCTACTATTATTAGTATTACTATAATTGCAGAATTAACTGCTTAAATCGCCTGTTCCAATGCTGATGTTGCTGCTGCGGTCGTTGTCGTTGTTGTTGTCGTTGTTGTTGTTGTTGTTGCTGCTGCTGCTGCTGCTGCTGCTGCTGCTGCTGCTGCTGCTGCTGCTGCTGCTGCTGCTGAGGATGAGGATGAGGATGAGGATGAGGATGAGGATTTTCATGAAGATTCTGGTTATTATGATATGCATTTATTTCATAATACGCGAATATAATTTATCAATATTCAATACTTGCATTGTTTTGTACCTTATAATTCATGGTATACGAGATTTGATTATTTCAATGAAATCAATCAAATTTAAGTGGCCATCACATAAAAGGGGTAC
The DNA here is from genome assembly GCA_008271625.1 of Lutraria rhynchaena. Taxonomy (NCBI): domain Eukaryota; kingdom Metazoa; phylum Mollusca; class Bivalvia; order Venerida; family Mactridae; genus Lutraria; species Lutraria rhynchaena. The sequence continues at coordinate 1,331,025 of VIBL01000006.1, read as the reverse complement.
TTCTGTATCCACAGCGCCGAGATGTTTTGTCATATTGTACTTCGTATTCAACGTTCTATCAGCAGACGATATGTTGTCTACGAGCTGTCTTGTGGTGACAAATCGACTCCCATAAAGTTTTCAGAAACTTTAAAAAATCCCGAAGGAAAAATCAAACATTATGCTTTGCTTTGATTGTGCAACGTGGAGTCATAAAAATAAAATCTGACGGCGTCCGTCTACTTACGGAATTAGACGGGCTATCTCCAATACGATGTCGATCGGGTTTCCATTGGTTGAAACGACTGTCGTGATTTTCCGTGATAATGCTCGGTAAGTATTTTGTTATTTACCGACGGGTTTTAGCTTAGAGCCAATTTGTCACCGAGCGCTCGCAATTCAACCATAACTGAATTAACCGCAAATTATTGTCCTTTTCGCCTACAAATGAAATAATATTGCCCTCGTGTGGATGCCAATCAAAATTTTTCACCCGACAATAAGGCGTACTTTATATCAGTATGTAGGTAATAAAATAAAATGAAAGACTATTGCGTCCTGGGATATGAAACTATGTACTTGTTCTCACTTTCAGAAATACTGCAAGACAGAATTATGACAAAATATTTTCTATTTGTTCAAGAATTATGATTTCCGTCGCGATTTAGTGAAACTATAAGAACAAGATATATCGTCTTTATAAAGACGCGGTTGTAACTCGATCTTATGCTTTTATTTATGGTGTTAATAAAGTAATTGACGAGTCTATGTGTTCTGTGTCACATGGAGCCAAGTTATATAGTGTAAACTAATTGGACATATTCCAATTATTAGTTATTGGAATTGATTTGATTGGTACGGCGGCTTCGTGGGGGTACCATGTGATGCTACAGACGAGTATTGGCCGCCATTTCAATAAATTGCAGCACAGGAAGGCAAGTAAAGATGGACCTATGATAATTGTCAAACATTCGGCATCGAAATCAGACCCAAATGAATAATAGCTCTTGTCGACCATTCATCAAAGGAATCTGCAAATTTCAAGTTGTCTTTTCAAAAACGTGATGAATGCGAAGCTGTCTTGGTTTGACATTCTGACAAAAAAAATCATGAAGTATTTAGTAAAAGAAAAGTTAACACTATTAATTAGAAGTTAATTTTTATCATAATAATTTCAAACCTGAAAAAATAATAACAAGAATAATAGGATGAATGAAGACATTTACATGTTTTAAAATGTTTGTTTTTAATTATGCTTTATAGTCATAATACATGTATAACCTTTTAGATGAATGTACACGATTATGGAATCACCATTTTGTCTCAAACTAATGAAAGTTAACAGAGTACCACACTCCTGTTTTCAATAAAAAAAATAGGAAAATACGTAATAGCAATATCACCGCGGACAAACGTACTTATTCTTTTCTCCAAGCCAAATGCAAATGATTAACTTTTTTCCACGATTCCCCTTGGTTTTATTACAGTTAAATTATCGGTCGTTCAGTTCTTATTGTCCAATTTCTCGTTAAAACACGGCCATTGGTCATTTCATATTCCAGTCCGACTGTGACAGCGGTCATCTAAATTTGACATTTTATTGTCCATATGACACATTGGACTTCTTTTAAATCTGTCACAAAAACACAACCTCATCCTTTTTTGTCTTTCAATGCCCAGTTTTTGACTAATGAGCGAAGTATTTTATAGACAATTGTTCTGTAGAAAATTAGTAATATCCCGAGAACGTATGACGTTCACCAGGATGGAAATGAAAGTTTATAGACATATTTTACGGCGAAATGTTAACATATATGGTTGGAGAAATAATTTTGGCGACAGGAAAAATACAAAGGTCATTGTTATGAGATAGGAGAAATTTCATTATTGAATCTGGAACTTGAGAATAAAACAGATATATTTTGTTAGAAATAATAGTCGATAATTACATAGATTTATAGCGCGTGTACATTCAAATATGAAAACGATACAGCAAGGACAGATACCGGGTGCTAGACTCATCAGAAATTGATGAAATTCTATCAAATCTTTGTTGTTGTTTTTTTCACCAACAGTCAGGGCCATTTGGCACAACTTTTCTGGCTTTAAAGGTGGAGTAGAAGAAGACCCCAGGCGTACACCGGGGGACACCACCGAAATGCCGCTGGCTGGATAACTTCCTCACATTAGATTAGGATTCGAACTCACAGCGGTGAGGGGATAGTGATTACTAGTCAGAGACATGACGACTCGACCAGGGAGGCCCATTCAAATCTTTGAATAACTCATGTAATACAGTCTGTGTGCTGGTAAGTAATACAATAGTAAATAGTACCGCCCAAACAACATTTTATAAACAAGGGGAGGTAAGTATGGTTTTTGCACGAAAGGGGAATAAATCCAGACTTACGATGATTATATTTGAATTGATGGAACAAACCTACATGCATTTTTTCTCCTGATATGAAGCCATGTTTGTGGTATTTGTAGGATTGTGTCAGTGGCGCGCTGTCGCACATATTTCCGATTAAATATTACTTCAAGCCACTTGAAAAACTGATGTAATATTTATTCAAGTCTTCAACATTACTCTTAAGATTTCACTTAATGTCCGACTTGAATGGCAAGAAACGTATTCAGATTTACTGCTAAATGAGGCGTATTTAACCATGGCGCTCCTACGTATTTTTTCATGTATTCAAAACGTCTATGGACTGTAAAAAAACTTTGTGCATGTAATTATTTGAGCTGAGCCTAAGAAAGTATTTTCAACCTCATGACCGAAGTGAAATAAGAAATGACTGGTTATAAAAATTTCCTCCGCTTTGGCCGTTTCGAGAACACTATTCATCTCCAGATTGTCCAGTCTATGAACTGGGAACTACTTTTTACAAATATCAATCCACCAAGACGGACGTGCGTGGAATAATATTCTGAAAATATAAGTAATTAGGCGAATCTTATTGCGTTATTGAAGTTTTTACTAAAATAGAGTGCAGGAAATGAAATCGTGTCTGTACTCTAGTTGGACATTCGCAATCCATCAAAATGGTCGGCCGCTAGTTTCCCGCTGGTTTGAATTATTAAGAACCATTGGTCAACAAAACTAATGGACCCAGGAACGTTGTGTATTGACGAACGTGTCAGAAGCGATGGATTTTTTTCTGAGAATTACGACGACTGACCATCATCTCAAACAATTTTCTTGAAATGTTAAACAACTCGAATGTAATCAATAAAATAGCCATTCACCCGGAGTGGTTGGTTACATGAAGTGTTTGATGGAATAACCCTCATGTTATTTGTGTATGGTTACTTCTACATGTCCCATGGAATATTTAGTCAGACGTATCATTTATAAATGCTTTTAAATAACTATTAATGAACGGCTCAATAATACGGTTGAACCCCATTTCGCGAACACCCAAGGCTTACACATGGGTAGAACCGCCGACCTTCCGTAAGCCATCTGGACAGCTTCCTAGCGTGCGATTTGGTCCCGCGCGGGATTTGAACTCACAACGGTGATGAACTAGTGGTCACAAGTCAGAGACCATAACTACGTCATTTTTCTAATATGACGTCGCTGCTCTCGTTTCAACTCGGGCCTTTCCGGCGTGTCCGTTCTTTTACGTATAGATGTTGGAGAAATATCGCGAGATTTCGTTGAATGACACCGATGTTTAGGAACTTGAAATCATTCATAGAGACTTTAGTGGCCAATTTATGCTTATAGAACATAAAAGTAGCGCATTTAGAGCCCCAGCTTTCGTCAAGACAAGGAATTCACTAAAACCTATTTGTAAATATATATGTATAGCTTTTAAATGTACAAACAATTGAGCAGAAATTCACATATGCGCCGCTAATGATGATTAGAATTCATATGTTTAAATAAATAATAGTCCACAATGAGTCATTTAAGAAAAACTCTACATTTACGATTTAATTAATTGCTTGTTTCTGGTGATAAATATTTATTATCATGACTCAAAAGAGTGGTTCACTCCCACGTCATACAAACTAATTGTTTATCATTAACGCGAGGGTCCTAGCAACAGCATTAGTTCATTCAATTACTACGTTTTCATAATGCATATCATACTTTAGCAAAGAAGCCAATGTTGACTACATGTATAAAGATATTTGTGGTTTACTTTGGTGTGTCAGTAAGTGTTACAAACAAAATGATTAAAAACTGCACGCATAGATTTACGTTTAATCTAACGAAGCCATTTCTGTTTTCATGGATTCTAAGTTAACTTTTTTTCACATCCTGTCTCGGTAACAGCGAATGCGTGGTGCTCCAACCAGAAATTGCGCCTTTTTTATTTTGGAAGCGCTGTAGGATCTCTTTTTCACTGGGTTTAACGCCGTTTTTCAACAATTTTTTCTGTTATAATAAACATATGTACAGTAAAAACTCACATAGCGACAACCTCAATATTACGACCATGCTTTTTAACGAATACTTATTTTCGGACAAGCTTTCAATAACTCCATTATAATTCAACTTAAAATTGAATTAAAAGTACCACTTCATTAATAAGACCGATTTTCGGGTCCCAAAGGTGGTCTCAATATTGGGGTTTAACTGTATACATATACCTAAACCTCACTCAGAGATCATTTAAACATAAATACCACACTGATATGAAGATCCCTAATTTTACCGGCTTTCTTATTTCCTCCTAACTTCCGGCCCTATAATGTGACCACCTGAATATTAAAGTTGTATTTGGTCCCGAGGACGGTCTTCATATCGATGTTTGACTGAATACGTAACACCCATCACGTGACGCCATGATGTTTTGACTGCGCGAAATACGACAATTTTACAGTACGATAGAATTATTTGTGATATAAGTAGGCTAAGTATATCGGGATTAATTCGAACAAATATTTCACCGCCACCAACACCAACAAAAAATAATCACTGCAATAAAGTTGTCAATAACAACAACAACAACAACAGCATAAATAAGATAGTCACTACCAGGTAATATAAAAACAAGAACAACAATAGTTAATGATTTCCAGAATCAACAATGGAATTAGAAGAGAAATATTAACCAAGTACATGTTAGTGCGGTACAGTCAGTATATATACAGTACAACCTCGTTATTAAGGCCTTCTTCTGGACCAAATATAATCAAATGTCGAAATAGCGGAGATTGCCTCATTCTCAACTTAAAACACAGAGGAAACGTTGAAAACAGACCTGAAAATAAGCGGTCGTTAAATGAAAGTGGTTTTAATATTGAGGTGGTCACAAACTGACATTTTGCCGTACAGTATAACCTGAAACTGGTGGCATCCTCTTATATACATTATTCTATATATGGTTCTCATGGGTCGTTATAAAGAGGGTGCGAAGTATGGACCAAGTATGTACAGAAATAACAATAATTGGAACCGTTTTTTCAAGTTGTGATTTATAAGCGGTGGGTCGTAATTATTTTATATCGATCTGAAACAACTGTTTCAGCTTATAAATATGTATATATTATTATGATTATTTTATGCCCATTTAGCACATTATTCTTGGATTAAGAAGACTTTAGATTTTTTGGAGCCCGTAGCTTTGAGCCCTGAATACACAAATGCTTTCCTTCTCTTGTTAACAAAATACATCACACAAGAGCTACTCATTTTTCTCAAAATTGAGACCCTTAAATGTATTTGGACCCTAGGCAGGTTTTAGTGTCGTGGGTTTATTTGAGTTGTTGGTTACATAAAAATTTCAAAAACATCATCAGCATCATTATCACCACCACCTTCATCATCATTATTAGCAGCGACAGCAGCAATAGCAGCAACAGCCGTATCGTCGTCATTATATCACTGAACAAAAAAAACAGAAACACAAAACAACAACAGCATTTCAAAACGCATAAACAATGGCGATGTATTTAAAAAACCACGCAGCGTTTACTTTACAATTTATTTTATTGAAAGATCTGAAAAGAAAAAAATCAGCCCTTTGAAGTATTCATAATATAGTATTCTCCCAACTGTTACCGTGTGTACATGTCAATAAGTACTGTTAATACATTATTGATAAAAATTCTACCGTTAGTTGTGTTACTGTAATTAAATATAATTGTATTAGCATTTCATGCAACGACCGTATGTTACCGCTAGAACCATATGTTCGTCCTACAAATATATGACGCAAGCCAACTCCTAAGCATTAAAACTAGAATTATTTATTTGCATTTATAAATATACAAGTCTTAAGTCTGTTGTAGAATTTGCGCAGATGCTTATGCTTAAAGAAAAAGATTCTGGTTTTAACATTTCAAATTTAACAGCAAATTATTACCAAGTGGTTTGAAGTGCGCGTAATTTGTTTATCTAATTCATTTTTTGCTACTCTTCTTTCCTTGGTAGAAGTTTCTAAGAATATGTTTCATTATGCTTAAATGTCTAAATCACGTGGAAAACATTGTAAAATATTTTATTGCCTGTTTTTACTTGATTGTTTTGATGACAGAAACATCGTCTAACTTATACAATTTACACCGTAGAAATCCATTTTACACTTCCACACTAAATAGCCGCCAAGTGGAAACATCTGTCACGAATATGCAATTGAAACACGGTTCAATTTTCATTTATAATTCGCTCTTCGTCTCAGATTATACCCTGCAAATATATTTATTATTTGTATCTTTACCGGTACGAAAGATGAATGTTGAAGATAGACGCGTATCTGAAATCTATAATCTAGAATCACGTGACGTAGCGAGTGGGCATCGGCGCACGAGAAAACCAGCCCTGTAGAAAGTGTTAAGTTTTATCGTAGATCTAGAAATGTGGCAAGCATTTAACTATTTCCGACCACATTTAGCCAACTCCGCACTTATTGTAATCTTATCGTGCAAACACTATTTTAAATACATCTAATAAATCTGCGAGTAATTAGAATCAACGAACGCGGTATTCGGTGCTCCTCTGCCTTTCCCATATATTAGTGTTAATAACACTAAACAAAAAAGATCAAGGGAATTCCGGATGTATCGTACAATATCAAACCTGATTCAACGGCCACATTCGTGTAGCGTCCACCTGCGCACTGTGGTCGATCATTGCAACACGTTCATCGATGCTACTGACCAAATAAAATTTTGAATATGTTGTGCACAAATGCCACATCTCTTTCTTTCCGACCAGACTGCATGATTCAATTCATGTTAATAATAACGGTCGTCACTAGAAATAAGCTCTTATTGAATAATTTAAAGGACATACCGGGTTGAAAGAACATTCTAACGAAGTATACATTTTTCCAGAATTGTATATGATTTTACGTGGTTCCGAGTTCTAGGAACATAATTCGATATTGTGAAACCACGACGCTGTTGATTTGTATTTTCGGACTGACCACAAGATGTCCTTATGAGAAGTCTTACAAATAAACAAAAAGATTCCATTACTGAAAATGATTTCAGATTCACCCACAAACGAAATAATGTTATTTTATGTATTGATTAGTTTCAAAACACATACAGACGGGTTTTCAAAACCAACTTGATTTTAGACTCATTGCAAGTAGAGCACTTTTACATGTGGACCTTATGTAACAGAAACACACACAATGTACGATTATGTACTAAATTCATTTTTTATTTTTGTTTTGCTACACTGAGCCAAATCCATTCAGTATAATGTAAAACCAGGTAATTTACATTTATTTATTTATTTATTTATTTATTTATTTATACAATACAACCTCTCCAAAGCAACACCCTTTGGGAGAAGCAAAATTATGTTGTTGTTGAGAGGTTGTTGCTATAAAGAGGTTAAATTATTAGTTAAATCGTACAGTGGGAAAAATCATGTTGTTGTTGAAGGGAGGTTGTTGCTCAAGAGATGGCCGCTCTTGAAAGGTTGCACGGTATTTACCAAAGTCACATCAAAGCACATGCCTAAAACATCAACATATAAATAAAGCAATAAAAGTACCTGACATGCTTTTAAATTCTTCATACATTAGTAAATTTGAAATTTATGCTGCATAGGATTTCAATGAGTTATAAAGTTGTTTATCGCAATAAATTCTGACCATGTCCTAACAAAACCGAACTCCAGTATGTACATAGATGTATTTACATGCATGCGGTGTCAAGTACCGTATAACCCCTGAAAACCGAACCCCTTCTGGACTGGGTCAAAAGTCCAGTTTTCTGAGTATTCTGGTTTTCACAGAACTATTTATTGTAGACGAGAAAAATGGGACCTGAAAAGTCATCCGATTTTCAGATAATTCCGGTTTTCAGGGAGTCCGATTTTCAGGGGTTGTACTGTATTTGCTGTTCATTGTTTTTAGTTGTATAAGAACGTAATCGTTAAACAGTTTCGGGTTACAGTATATTTCATACCTCATCATGTTTATATTTATTTTGATATATTGAGATAAGACAGAAAAACATGAATTAAATGTTATCAACATAATGCAAAACTACGTAGTTTACATTTATTCATATTTATTTATTAAAATCACACAAAAGTATCAACAACTTAAAGAGAATTTAATGAGCTGACAACTTAAGGGAAATTCTAGGTAAATGTTAATACAAGCAAATTCTGCTCTTTAATTAATTAGATCGCTTAATTGTCCATAATAAAAATGAAATATGCATTATAAACTCAGTAATATATAGTCCTACTAAATAAAAAAGCCTGTAAAATAAACTGACACAGAAGTAAACAAATTGCAAACGTATCGGATGACATCAAATACTATCATCTTCTATAACAGTAACTCAATTGATTTTATTGATTTTCAAACTAAGTCGGGACTTTGAAGTCTGTTTCATTAATGATGGCACCGTCTGGATAAATTTACCGTTACTAAAATCAATGACTTATCAACTTAATTCAACAAATTCTAACACTTTATCAATGCCACGTATGTCATCAAGTCTTTGCCAGAGACACCTGTCGCACACATGCGAGAAAAATGTAAGCCTATCTTTGTCGTTTTAATGCCTCCGGCAGAACACGTCGAAATCAAGTTTCTCCGGGCTAATTTCATGTCAGTTAAGTTAATTTTGCGCCGGTGCTTTTTAGACAATTGCAACTGCTACATATTCATGATGTAAAATCAATTTCATAAAATCTGTCGCGCGTTCATTTATATTGTTGTTCTTCGTATTTAGCTCCGGATTTAATTTGTTCAATGCGATTACAGTTAAACCAAAGGTTATAAGGACAGATGTCGCTTGCTTCGTAAGTTGAAAATCGATTACAATGTGGTAAGACAAGCAACATCTTTCCTCCATCCGAATACGGTTATATCCGAATACGGTTACGGTTATATTCGAACGCGCTGAATATTTAATTGCCAGAAAATCGTCTCATCAGCGTAGTCATGCGGACGCACGGTATAAGTAATGATGAATTACTTCCATGAAATTTAATTTGTAAATTGTAAACCACTGTAGGCGTTTTGGGATCAGTTTGAAACAAAAATACAAAGGAACATCCCCTCAACGGTTGCTAACAAACCACGAATTCATGAATAATTAAAATTGTAAACTCCAACATGGTCTTAATAACTGTTAACAAATGTTCACAAAATTATCAAACACGCCGACAGTTCTTCAATGCTTATATAAATACAGTATTGCAAAAACTGTGATGGTTAGTAATTGAACGTCGTCCTGTTTTTAATTTCATTGTGCATGGACACTTACGGTCGATAGATATTCATTGTTTGCGAAGAAATGGTATTTTAAGATCATGATCATATGCACGCCTTTTGTACCTTTTCTGTACGTCTTTTTTGACTCCGGACAATTTTAATTCTGACGTCTATTTTTAAGCAATTACCCGGCTGATCACTTATTGCTCATTCGATAGATTTTTATCTTTGAAGTTGATATTTATCAATGAATCTTTGCGTAATCATTTACATTTATTCGGCGGAGATCAAGCCGAGAATTTTCGGTCGATGAAATTACACAATTCGAGGCTTGTTTCCCTATTTCTTTAGACAGAATGCATTATAAATAACGGATGGTAAACATACATACCTCGACACTAGTTCATCAATTTATTAAAAAGAAGCGAATGCCATTTCAAGTAATTCATTAAGTTTGTACCTTATCAACCACTCAGTTCATTTGAGCTTCATTTGAGCTTCATTCCATTGAATCTATTTGATTCCAATGAGCTATGTTGTATTTTATTGGCTGCTATTGGATATCAATGATTTTCATTGGATTCCATCTAATTCTATTCCAATGAGTTATGTTGTATCCTATTAGATGCTATTGAATTTGAACGATTTTTATCGGATTCCATCGAATTCTATTGGACTCCATCGAATTCAGTAAGATGACACTCGAACAAAAAGTCTTATTTTACAATGCAATTGGATCAATCGATGTAAAATAGATCACTACTGTAATTTAAATGTTTGGCCAGTTAATGTTTTCGGTTCTAGACTTGGCCATTAACCGCATATAATAAATTACACAAAAATGGTCCATTAATAAAATTGCAAACCATTCATAATGAATGTAAGTGGCCGCAGGACCACGAAAAGCAAGTCTGAAAAAACGCATCGTATACTACTAGTATTATACACGAAAATAAACACGGATCATAAACACTTATTCACATAAAAAATTCAGAATAGAATTAAACTATTTCAGGTCGGAGAAAAGCTACAGTTGTCATGTTGAAAGGTTAAATGTTGCCATTATTTTCTCAAATTTATATTAGCCTACAGGTTAGGCATGACTCTAAACTCTGTTTTAATCTGGCTTTATGACTTATCTATTGTGTCATTTTTCGCTTAAAACAGTTATTTGAAAAATGAAAACAGTCATTATCAGAGAAAATTACCATCGACCTGATGGATTTTAAGTAATTTTGTCGTGAGTTTCCTCCGGCAGAACTTAACATTTTATCGTTTTTTTTCGCTAAATCATTCAAGTGTAAGTTTTATTATTATTTTGTTATTCTGAAATGTTACAGATAAGTAGGCCAACACGGACGTGAGGCTCTTGATATCAGTTGAACCTAACGAATGAACAAATTATTTTATTCTCTCTCCGTCCGTCCGTCCGTCCGTCCGTCCGTCCGTCCGTCCATTAAGGGATACATTGAATATGACCTTTTTTCATTTTGGGGGGAAATAAAACATAAACAGATGTGTACAACAAAACTACTAAGGATCACAATATTTGCATATAAATAAAGAACAACAGAAACAGATATAGACACAAACATCAGTGAATGTGAGTGAACCCATGTTACCATTTACCGAGATTACAGCGAATGTAACCTCACTCACTGTGTTAATTACACGACTGTTATCGACTACAACTTCACTCATTTTGTCATTAACCTTACTCGCATCGTCTATAAACTAACTTATTTTGCCAATAACTTAACTCATACGGAGTATAACGTAACTTTCTTCATTCATTTTTCGCATTCGCTGTTAGAATTGCTTCACGGGAACATTCCACTAAAAGTGTTATATCTTATACTGTTATATAATTATACCGTAAATATTTATGAAAAGGCATTTGCACGCATTAACCGATTCCAAACAGAACACGTAATGCGTGTATTTATGAGAAGCATTATTGCATACCCACATATGCATAAATGAGAAAATTCTTTAATAAGGTCTGGGATTTGACAAATTTGACTTATAGCGTCTGCATTGTTCTGTTTAACATCATTATGATCATCGTCATTATCGTAATTTGCAGCAGCGACCATAGTAGAAATGGCACCACTGAAAACAGTAACATAAGCAGTATCTACAACAGCATCTACAACAACAGCATCTACAACAACAGTAGCAGTAACAGTCGCAGCTACAACAACAACAATAATCACAAACAACAGCGTCAGCGGTTTCGGCGGCATCAGCAGCAGCTGTAGTTCCAGTAACAACAACCTAACACCAATGAAAATTCTGTAACACGACCTAGGAGAAGTTAAAAACTTCATCGTAATTGTTTTCATCATCAGCCATTGTGTTATTGACAACAGCCTGAATATTGATGGTAATCGCTCATGGTTATTCAAGATTACTTGTTCAAATCTTCATCGAAATGTTTATCGTTATAAAGCGATATGGGTACGCAATTGTAAAAATTGTGATGTAAGGGACATAACTGAGTTTTATCGAAGGTTGGCGATAAAATCGATAACAAACACATCAATCAATTTATGAATTATGTTTATCATTCGTTCATATAAAACAAACAAACAATCTTCATGAAGTTTAAGTTAAAGTATCAGCATTATTATCATTAACATAGAAAGAAGCACTGGTTATGTAATTTATATCAAAGTAGCATTAAAATCTACAACACCATCATCATCATCATCATCATCACCTCAACAACCACTTAAATAATAACCATTGTCAGCAGCAGCTGCAGCAGCCAGAGAAAAAGAACCAGAGACTGCAATGCAGATTCGCTAAAACTGAAAACAAACCAATGCGAAGAGTATATTTGGATTTTACTCGAATTATGAAACTTCGATATTCGTCATATATATGATAATAATGATGTACTTAACGGTTACCTTAATGACTAAATTATATACAGTTATATTAGTGTAAAAGATGATTCTAGTCCTAAATTAAAACGTCAATCACGTGACTTTCCTTCAATCATTAAGTATTTACTCACCGCGGCGTCGATTGCTGAAATTTTACTTGCTGACATTGCTGTGCTTCTACACGGTGCAGACTGACTAATATTTAATATACAATAAATAAAAATCTATGTGTAAAAATGACGGAAACACTATATGTTGTGGTGTATAAAATATACCGTCCAAGTATGATAAAAAATGTTTGGCGATAAAACGCCTTTTCCCAATCTATCAAATTTCCAGACACATTCGTTTCCAGTGTTTGAAATTTATTTCTCAAAAATTCTAGGTAACGATTCTTATGTTTCTATGTGACGGAGTATGAATGATGTTTTTATTAAGTTTACGACGTCGGTGACAAAAATGACAGTAAAATCCACAAACAGACGTATAAACCGATAGTAGATTTCAATAAAACGTCTAAAAGTCAGAAATAATCGCCGAGGAATAAACGCAGCAATTTCAAGGCATGATCTGAAATGGGTATTAAAAATAGATCAACTTCTCCCAATGATACATTTTTTAGTATACTTTTTGGACGTATTCACGGCACCCGACGTTGATTATAGCAGGATATGATCCACTTTATGTGGATTTCTACGCGGACAAACGTCAAAGACTATAAGATATGTGTAGTCGCAAATTACTTATTCCTGTTTAATGTTGTAGGTTATCCCAGCGTCTTCACGAGATCCGGGCATAGAGAACAAATAAAAGTGTAGATAAAATTGAATCTATACTTTGATTACCATATTTGGTCAAAATGCCGTTTTATATATTCGCAGACCAGGGAACTGTTTTGATCAATATTTTGAAAACGGAACCTATCTCAAACTGGACGTTATTTTGAGACAAAGTATCGGTCTAAACACGCAAAAAGGTATTTAATCATCGGGGCGCCTCAGTGACCAGTCGTAGAGAGATTCTTGAAGAAACCAATATTACTTAAATTTATGAAGATAAGAAATGAAGTCTGTCCGAAACTTCACCATGTTCAGTTTTATAACCGTGTCCGAAATACGAGTGCAAAAATGCGTATCGGTCTTATATACACGCCTTCCTTAGTCTGGAATGGTTTCGTAGCATGATATGAAATATTAGAATAAGTATGAAAATTGCAGTGGATAAAGCAACGATTTGTCTTTCTGATAACTCAAATATGTATGACAAACCTATATTGATTATACAAATTAGAACGCATATGTGAATAAATATTGAAAATATGAATAATATGAATATTTTACGTGAAATTCCCCGAAATTAAATACACTGAATAAAATTTACTGTGAAATACTGAGTATAATGTAAAAAAAACTCAGCGCGCCACTTCAGGCCGTATAGAATTTCAATTTTGGTTTTCATGCGCTTACCTACTCGACAACTTAAGCCATTTAAACAATGACCCTGATTTTCAGAGAATAATAAATGTCAGGATGAGCTGATAATGCCTTTCGTTTTCTTTGAAGTATGTAACAAATGTCTAGAGTATAATACATTGAAATCAAGTCGTGTAATTGAAAGCGATTTCATTTTGGGAATTTATCGAAGAAAACACACACAAAAAGTAAAATTGATCCGATCATGACTGGGACCAATTCTTATATTAGGATCAAAAAGGACTTCAGTTTGTAATGGGAGGTAAAACGTAAAATGTTCCAAACATTCTTGCATTTTTTTCAAGACAAGACAAAGTTTTTAACAAATCTCAAACTTTGGAGAATATAATTAATATGAGAAAAAAATTGATCTAAATATTGACTCTTGTGCTGACCTCCATTCCTGATGCATTGTGAACAAGGGGCCAGGTGCCAGAGATTACCAAACTTAAGATTCGTTTTGATACAAATATATATTTCAAACCAGAAAATTGTTATCACTATTATGAAATTATTCACGAGTGTGATATTATATATGCCTCTCATGGAGACCACTTTGATTTGAACACCCATTTCATTCTGAAGACGCAAAATTATTAAAGCCGCGTATTTGGGGACCAGTTATTAATATTTCCTTCGTATTTTGACTTGATAATGATAATCATCTTAATGATAATCATCTTATGTAGACCCTTTTGTCCCCAACATTGTCTTAATATGTACACGAAATGAATTTCATTATTCATGGCACATAGACATTACATTTAACGGACATTATATATAGTAGTAGACGACCCGAATAAGGTAAAAATGACATCTGTGAGAATGCTCTCAAGCTGGTAAAACTCGGTCCACCGAAATTCAGGCATGATTCTTACATTGTTAAAATACTCAAATTCACAATTTAATAACGTGCCTTAATTATAAGATTGATAAAATAGCTAAATTATCAGAAACCTTAAAATTAATATTTAATTGAAATTCCGCCGAATATCAATTTCTCTTGAGGTTATAAGCTTGTCTTTTATCTTGGTTTATTTACGTAAATGCACTCAGATTACTGGAATACAAGATCAGTTAAGAATTGTGTGGTTTTGGGGTGTATTCAAATCCCTTCAAATATGCTTTACGCGGTGATATACGTTTTCTTAGCAGGGAATCCGACTAAACAAAGTTTTGAAAAAATGACTTTCTCAAGATGGAATCTGTGTTTTTTTTTCGGTTCTAGAAAGAATGGTCCATACAAAACTGTATCAAGGTAGCACAGCGTTCAAGTTTGCATCTCAATAGTAATATTAGAATTAAACCAACAAAAAAAACTGTTGACAGTTTGCGTAAGACATGCAAAAAAAAAAAAAAATAATTATTTGTATTCCTATCGTGTCCTTGATAAAAAGCGTTTAACTTTACCGTGATATTTTTAGCAGCGTAGTAGGATAATAATTTATACACCAAGGTAATCGCCGTTTCGTTAAATAACCATGTTCTATTTCTTGTATATTCTGACGATTGACGTTAAACCAATTACTATACGTAATTAATGACGCTACAGTACAAGAAAAAAAACTTCAAAATTGAAATAATATTTTAGATGTCAGATCTTTGTAAAAACGTATTTCAGTGTTAATCGCGCACTTTTCGCTAATGCTTATAACAGGGCCCACACCATATTGGCTTTCTACTGTTCCTGAACAAAGGGAGATAATTACAGAAATCCCGACTCGTTACTACTAGCTTGTTTTAATGTATGTATAACAGAGAATGTGTGCCGACAAAACAACCAATGGTTAGATAATGTTGTGCAGTGAAAGAAAGCAGAAAGCTCTGCATTGAATGCAGCGACGTTATACCACTGGCTAAGCGAAAATCAATACAAAATGTTGCATTTTAAAAGCGCAAAATAAACAAATCCGAAGCGACTTCGAAACGCGTTTATAAAACACGCTACTGTTTGAATTCACCTCCCGAAATGTGTTTAACAACTCCTGAAATGATTCACACGTATTGGTCCGATTAATAACAAATGTAGAACATGCTGGTTTACATGTTTTTTTCTACAAATTTGCGGCTAACGCAAATACAAACATTTTTAATGTACCTTCGGTGTAGTGCTTATTTTAAGGCCCTTTGTAAGTAATGTATTGTGTATTAATATTGAATAAAATATCACACACACACACACGTATAATATCAACTTCCAAATGCGACATGAAGTATTGTGCGACTTGTTGGTAGGAAAATAATGGAAGATGTTGAACAAAGATGTACATGACCTGACATTTTCACACAAAAATAAAGGATGTCGCACTTTGGGGACAAAGGTCAGTGTGGTAGGTCTACTATGAATTTCAGTCGCGGAATCAGAACTGGATAGTGACAATGAGTTGTAGAATTGTTTACGTGTTACTTTCGGTTACAGTATTAGCTCTATATTAGAACTATTACAATGTTTATGCAAGGACATGCGGAACACGAATTTAACATCATGCATGCAATATAGAAGACAAGCCATAGAACTGCAGGAATAATCTTGGAAGAACATTACCATGCGACATTGCGCTTGTCGGACATTAATCTGAAAGTAATCATGTACAATGATTTGTTTGTCGGACAAAAACCAATACATGTATTTCCGTTTGATCAAGGGTTATATTTTTTAAAAGGCACACTGTAATTTTTCCTGCATCAATATTAGTTAAAATCAAAAGCCCATTCTATCGGAAAGATCATGCACAAGTCCATTCTATTTGGCTTTTAGAACGGATTTTCTAATAAAGGATTTAATTGATTATTCAAACTTATAAATCCGTAAAACCTTAATACTAAAACCATGTTTGGGACCCACCTAAGAACGGTGCCAAGATTGAGGTAGTCTTATCACTCAAGTTGAAATATAGTACACTGGTCCGAAAATATTGATAAATATTGAAGTGGTCACTTAGCGACGGTTTGTTGTAAAATTATATACAGGCAAACTCATTACATGTGTTTCGTAGACATAAATGTTTCGGATACGCAGACCAGAATGTTAAATACATGAAAGTCAGTATGTATAGATCACAGATGTGTTAAATATGCTTAGAATGAGTGATAATGATTTCCTTGGATGTATGCACAGTAGAACCCCTGAAAACCGGACTCATCGAACACCGGAATTCTCTGAAAACGGATGATTTTTTCTCTTCTATAATCAATAGTTCCCTGAAAATTGGAATTCTCAGAAACCGGACTTTTGGCTCAATCCGGAAGGGGGGCGGTTTTCTGGGGTTATTCTGTACATTTTTTGCATATGTTTGTATTAACTGAACTCTACGATATTTCGTATACTTAATACACTTATTAACATGACTATCCGTGGTCTGCTGTAAGTAAATAAGCACAAAGTTCTATAATTATTAAATTTAACTGATCATGAAATCAATATGTACAACGTAGTGGAAAATTATTGAGCACGTGAAATACAGGAAAGGCATTCGTTTTATTCATTACGCAATCAGTTGTTTTATATAAGCATCCAAATATACAGTGAAATACTCACGTGTTTTATTAGAAGTATCCCTGTTTGTTTATTTATTTGCATGTTGTGTATCATACAGTTATATAAGTTAAATACAGGAAGGGCAAAATAAAACACACCGACAGTGCGGAGAGTATTGTACTTGCAGTAGAACACGACACGTGATTTGGCTTAACTTGACTATCGACAGAAGAAATGCAGACTTTAGTAGAAAATTACAAATGATGTTAAAAAATTCTTTCTGTCCGTTCGCTTGGTCGTCTTAATAGCGAAACTTTATTGTACATAAAATACTTAAAGATTAAAACACAATACATGGGGAATCTCAGAGAATTGTGAGTATTTTATAAACAAATACAAATAAGTATTTTATAAACAAGTAACGCAAACTACAAACAGCTTTGAACATTCGTGACCATACACGGACATCAATGAAAAAATATGTGACCATATACGGACATCAGTGAAAAAATACGTGACCATATACGGACATCAATGAAAAATACGTGACCATATACGGACATCAATGAAAAATACGTGACCATATACGGACATCAGTAAAAAAATACGTGACCATGTACGGATATTAGTGAAAAAATACGTGACCATATACAGACATCAGTGAAAAAATACGTGACCATATACAGACATCAGTGAAATGATATGTGACCATATACAGACATTACTGAAATAAAACGTGACCATATACAGACATTAGTGAAATAAAACGTGACCATATACAGACATTAGTGAAATAAAACGTGACCATATATATACATGAGTAAAACAATACGTGCCCAAATAAGGACATTAGTGAAATACTACGTGGCCAAATAAGGACATTAGTAAAACAATACGTGATCATATACAGACATTAGTGAAATAATACGTGACCATATACAAACATTAGTGAAATAATACATGACCATATACAGACATTAGTGAAATAATACGTGACCATATACAAACATTAGTGAAATAATGCGTGACCATATACAGACATTAGTGAAATAATACATGATCATATACAAACATTAGTGAAATAATGCGTGACCATATACAGACATTAGTGAAATAATACGTGACCATATACAGACATTAGTGAAATAATACGTGATTATATACAGACATCAGTGAAATAGTACGTGACCATATATAGACATTAATGAAATACTACGTGATCATATACAGACATTAGTGAAACAATACGGGATCTAATAAGGACATTAGTGAAGTAATACGTGACCATATACAAACATTAGTGAATTAATACGAGACCATATACAGACATTAGTGAAATAATACGAGACCATATACAGACATTAGTGAAACAACACACGATCATATACAGACATACATGAAACAATACGTACGTGACCATTTACAATCAACAAATAATGAATAAGAAAAGTCATCGATGAATGAAAGCAAAGTAAAATACAGACACGAATAAACGGATATGAGATCAAATATATTCACCAGGAAACGAAAATGAAACAATGGACAGACATCAATTCAATGAAAATATGAAATTCAGTTATCATGACAGGAACATGGAACTTACATTATAACTGGTTCTCGTCGTCTCTTCCTTCGCGCAGACGGTGGGGGTACCAAATACAAACCTTTGGATAGAACGAGGTTTCAAATAAACAAAAAATCACCCACAATGCGTACACAAGATGAACAACAGTAATTGAGGATTATATCATGATCGAACAAGAAATACAGGCCAAATCTAGACTGCACCAAAATTGTGCAAAAAAAAATAAAAATCAGTGCGCCATCTTCGATAACTGCTTCGGTAATGTATTTTCGAATTTTCACTCGTATCGAACACAGCGTGAAAAGTAATCAATTCCAAGGTTCACATTTATTTTAAAATATAATTGTGTTTTTTCTAAATGTTCCAGCTTAAGGTTTTCGCATCAATCGTAGATACGGAATGTTCGTTCCTCTAAGCTTATCAAATAAGGCATTAAAATTTTATCAAAATATGATGAGGCAAATGAAATTATTGATTAAAACTGGCTGAGAAACGTGATTAAGAGGGTAAAATCTCGCGAAATCTCGCCTTTAAATGTCAGAACGGGATTGTAGATCGTCATACGATTAATTTGAAAATTAGGAAGCAGGCTGTCAAAACAGCCATAAATGTCTGCCATTTAAGGATAGAAAGAGATTAAAAGAATTTTTTCTCAACTTTCTATGAATAACAAGGAAAGCGGTGTTCTCCAGTTATATCAAATTTCGGATTCATTCAGGGAAGTGTGCGGTTATGTTGTAAAATGATGATGAATGGCCGAGATATTGACCCGTTCTAATGAAATCTACTCTCTTAACAAGACATGGTAGATATATGTAAAATCGAATATTTTATGACTTGGTATACTAAAAGAGAAGAAACTGTTGCGTTTGTAGACCTACATAAGACAAAACTATAAGCGGGTTATCCTCAATGACCCATTATTCTACTAACTAGCAACAATCACTTAAATCAACGATTAAAATACATGCAGGTAGAGCCGAGTAAGATCTCCCTTCCAAGACTGTTTTATTTTCTACAGTCGTTAATTTGAAAACAGTACCATTTTGCATGAAAAATACGCTTCATGTGTACTAAAGACTTGAATGTTAAATACTTCACCGTGTCTTCTTAGATTTTGCCATGGGTGTTTTCATTTCCAGTTGCGTGTCATCTTTTTTATTTGGAAAACAATCTTGCTAATTACAGTCCAACCTGTGAACAAAGTCCACCCTTGGGAAAGACAAAATGTTACCTTTATTGACAGGTGGCCTTTATTTGAGGTCAGTTTGTCCTAAATAATCAGTGACGGTTTTTCAAAGAATGGCTATTATTCACAGGGTGGTCTTTATTCGGATGTGGCCGCAAACACAGGTTTAACGGTACACATGTCTATTAGGCTAGAAAAAAATGTTTCGGTGTACCAAACAAAGAGTGCAGGCAGGGTGTTTTCGATTTTTTCCTAAACATACCTTCCATATTTTGGAGGTACCGTTCGTCCTCAAGTTTCTTCATGCTTTGGATTTTGCCGTAAGAAACTTTAGGGTCGGTGCCAAAGAGTGGGGGTCAGTCGGGTAACCGTAGGCTTGCAAACAATGGGGACGTACGAAATACTGTGTTCACTATTAACAGACTGAGACTTTTTTGACACACATGTACACTGAACATCGATTTGGTACAGTCCTATTTACAGTAGAACAAGGTTATAGTGAATTCCTGGGACCCTGAATGTTTACTTTGCTACATCCAAATTTTATTGCGTGTAAATATCCATCACATTGAAATAAAGAAGGGTTTAGTCGGGGGAATAATAATTTTACTTTATCCGATACTTTATTATATCAGAGTATTATTATATCGGAGTTTACTCTAACCGTGCTGCACTGTATTTTACTTGTACCAAGCTGGTTTCTATCGAATTATGACATCATGTTGTCCATATTAATGTAATTCATGGGGCACTTGTTTGTACAAAAATTATCTGATCAGCCAATCTCAATCAATATATTGTCATATTGACCAATCAAAATCGATATAATATTTAATTGCCCAATTATACATTGTGGTAATCATAACCGTGTTTTAACTAGTATCTAATTAAACTCACATATTTTGCATGCGACTATAATTCTTTTTCTGTTGTTCTGTTATTTGCATCTTCTTGATAAAAATGTGCCAAGTTTGACCAGCATTTTTTAGTGCAAGGCGCTTTTCTTTATACCCCAATAACACGCAGCTGGTAGAAAATCAAATACATTGAAAACCTCACAGTCGACTGATCTGATACAAAACGATAACAAGGTACTTAAATACACATTCTTTTCATGTCTTGTTTTTCCGACCCCTATATAAGAAATACTTTGAGTCTGGAGAAAAAATGCCGGATGTTGACAGATGGGCAGTGGTTAAATGTCAGTACGGCCGGTCGTGGTATTTACGATTTTTTTTGACGGCTCCTTGCAGTTATAGTGCTTTTAACGCTTAGAGAAAAAATCTCCATGAAATTGAACTGATTTATAGATTCAAACGCACGTGACTTCAAACCGTTACATGCGTATCTCGTGTATAAAAGAAGTTTTGAATTTCACATTTCCTATTAGCTAGATCGAAATCGGTGATTTCCAGAAAACTATTTCTGATATCTGACAATATCTTCAAAACCACAGCATGCTACCTAAAACGGAGTATCATTTCAAACATGATTGTATTTAAAAAGAATATAATTCAGACTTTGCATGTCAATCGTCAGTCATACCGTTTGCGCTTCCAGTTGGTCGGTTCCATTTAGAGTTAATCTTTTTAAAATGCATTTCCTTAGAACTCGATCGACAATTCTAATCGCTAGGAAATATTGGAATATTCCCGTATCGTGTGGTTAATGATCAATTAAAAATTCTAGATTAAAATTTCATCATCAGCAACATCTGACTGGTATTCAATAGAAAGAATGGCATCAGTTTACATAAAGTGTATAATCAATAAACCAGTCCAAGTTGAATTGTTTGCCCTTTGAATTACCACAGATGTTTGCATGTTTGAAAAAAATGTTCGGAAATTAAAATAACATTAATTAACTTCAAAAACGTTGATACAATATTGACCCTCGGTTTTTATCGTGTTCATTTATATGCAGTTGTATTCACATGTTTTTTTGAAATTGCTTTTTCATGTTTTTATTTTATTTAATTTTGTATCAAGATTTGTTAGAAAGAAATCAATTTTATTTTGATGATATCAATTTAGTATTTCTTCATCATCATTTCTACATCCCTACTTCATCATCATTTATATAATCTTTATCTTTATCATCATCGTCATCTTCACCATCATCGTTACCATTATCATCATCTTCTTCATCATCACCATCATCATCGTCATTATCATCGTAATCATCATTGTCGTCGTAGACATCAATGACAGCATAATTGATGTTATCATCGTCATTACTACCAAATCATGATCGTTTTCATCAGTCACAAACCATTGTTATTACCAAGATCATTATCATCACCGCTGACACCACGATTGTTATCATCGTCTACTACACAAAATTATCATCAGCAATTCAATCATCACAACCACGGACACTTCCGACACCGCAATCAACACTATCAATTCATCGTCTACACCGGACATAAATACTATCACTACCATTCAATCATTTTGATATTTTCATGATAAAATGTTTTAATGTTTCAATTTTTGTATAATGTTTCTGGGTTCTAATTATCTGATTTGTAAAATAAATTTTCCAACCCGGAATAATGTCGTACAGTCGACCGCCCAGACTGTGCTGACTGGGTCGTAAATTCGTTCGCCAACCCCAAATTGAAAAAAAATATATTCAACTAATAAAACGACCGCGAGTTCTTTAATACACACTTCATGTGCGTGTCTTGTGCTGAGAACGTCAGATGCAGCAACCAACGTATTTTAATTAGATTGAAATCCGATTGTTTTAATCATCGGCAAAGTGCGTGCTCGACACGTATAATTATGAATAATTAAATTATCTTTGTTTGCAAAATACATGATGAATGTCTTTGAAGGTCTTTAAATTGAAATTTAAGATTTATAGGTGGCAATTTTATTACCACGAGGAAAATCAATGCCCAATGCCAGTAGTAATCGATACAAGACGATTAATTACATCTAGGAAAACTGACGGAGATTTTTGCATCGCCGTTTCTCGCATCATTTCCATTTCAAATTGCTCACAGATGCATAAAAACACGTGCAGCGACAATGAAGGATTTGTACGCAATTTAAGCTTAATGCACTTTCAAGTATGACAGTTTAAACGGTTAATAGAAAGCATGATTAAATGTTCAGGCTAAAATTCCACGTTAAAATAATTAAATAAAATGGCGTACTTTAATTAAGCCGCAGTTAATGACGCTTAGTTTGAAATAAAGAAATGAAATAACCTAAGCCGTTGCTTAATGGTGTGTACTGTAGTTTGAAGTGCAAATCTTAGGTAAAATATGCAAACGTCATTATGACAGAGGAGATTCTTGATATATTTAACAAAAAATAATAAAAATGCAATATTCCATGGCCCTTTGTCTGTTAAAGGAATAGTCGGAATAAATTAAATGTGACATCACTGAACTAGATGAGTGTTACGTAGATAATTACCATGACACTTACGTTTTTTGAATGTTTCTATGGCAACCGCAAAACTTATGCCGAAAATAAATATTTCATTATGTTGCTGAACGGCACTTACAAATACATGAAGTAATCTTCATTTTAAAATAGCAAGTAATTACCCATCTTACTGATATAATATAATTCTACGTCAGAAAAAAATGGATTAATTACTATATACATGTACGTTTAATGACATTTGATAAGAAATTTTAGAAAGTAAAGCAACATAATGCTGGCAATTAAGTTTTAGGCAAAATAAACAGATTTATATTAGCAGGTAATGAAAGTATTTGGTTTGAATTTGTTTACATTTTTTCAACTTCTTAAATAACATTAAATTTTAACAAACTCAAGACAATACCGGACAAACATTTTCTTCAACATTCGTTTTATGGAAGTTAAGAATATTGACCTTGGAAATATGCGACATCAAAACGATAACAACATAAAATGAAAATAGATAAATACAGTAAAACCTCCTATAGCGACCACCTCAATATTAAGATTGTCTCATTATAAAAATCATTTATTTTCGGACTTGTTTTTAATACTATCTCTATATTTTACAATATTAGGTCCAAAATGTGGTCTTTATATCAAGGTACACATATAATTCATATTTTATATTTCATGTATATAGACTACATAAAAATATAATACATAGACGCTTTTTGTAACGTGTAGACATCGAATTGCATTCGGTCTATACGTGTTTTTCATTTCTCGTTAATATACAAATTCAGTGAGACCCAAAATAGCGACCACCTCAATATTACGACCACCTCAATATAATAGCTACTTATTTTAGGACCGGCTTTCGATAACTCGCATATGACTCAACTTGATAACGAGACCACTTTATTATTACGATTGATTTTTCGGTTCACGAAGGCGATCTCATCAGGGTTTTACTGTATAACGAAAAAGTTTAGACAAGTCAAGGATTTCTAGTTTATGCGACAAAAACGCGATATAATTGTTAATGTATTAAACGTACATCGGGAAAAACCACACCTGCATTCGTCTCACTCTTGTCGTTTCGTATGTTTACCTGAAAATGTTGAAGTCTGAGAAATACATTAATGTTTTAGGATTTTAGCGCGACGTTTCGGTATGAAAACTTCATACAATTGTAAGAAACAGAAAATAGTTTCCATAGAACTATGTAGGCAATGTCTATTATTGTACATGCCGTTTCATTTATAAGACAAGAAAAAGGGAAGATTTGATTATATATAAGACAAGACCCCTTGTTTCACTCAAGGTGATTCACATAAACATTCGGAATCGTAACATTTTCTGACAACAGAAATGTGGCATTAACGTGTATGCCATCCTTGCTAAAATGTTTGTTCAAATAAAAAGTAGAAGTACAAATAGTAATTAGTTTGTGTTTTGAAACTTGCGTACAGACAGACAGCGCTTGTTTGTGGCACCATCTACTGTGGTATCACTAATTTTCGTTGGGTGTATAATTTCGTGGATTCCATGGGTTGAATTGTCCGCGAAATAAAATCTGCACAAATAAAAATGTCAAAGTATCAGTTTGATATCCAAATTTCAGAAAACCATCACAAAACGATAAGGAAGTTATTTTGTTCAAAAATTCAAAATCTACTAATTTTTGTCTCACGAAATTACCATTTTAGCAAAACAAAAGACGGAAATGGAGCCCAATAAAAAAATAAATGAAACCTCGGTATTAGATAACAATTACCGTTAGCTGTAAGTTTTTTAAATAATACTTAACAGATTAAACGAATTTAAATAAAAATATTAAGGATATTATACTAAACTTCATCTAGATTTTCAAGGCTACAGAGATGTCTACGATTATCTTTTGATGGCTCAAGTTCCGATACTTGGAGTGGATATCTTACAAGTCCACCCGTATCGTAAATTTTCAAGAACGTTGACGATGGTACTTATGTATATTGCCATGTTTGTTTGTTTACGCATGATATTTCGCACGTACAATTACAAACAGCTGTTGTTTCGACGTTGACAACTTATCAGTTTGGAACAATGATGCACGTCTTCTTTAAGTATCTGCTCTATATGATCATTTCATTTTTATTTTTGCGTTTCGAAAATGCTTTTCAGACGAAAGTAGACTACGGTATCCTCTAAGGTTCAGGTCGTAACACGTTGACCTCGCATCCTTGATAGGATTTCATACAAAATAATACTAGATGCAGCCAATATCATAAATGTCTCTGAGCATTCCACAATCTAGATTTTCAATCCATCTTAAACTGTTAGAATACTTATGTACAAGCGCTATCAAAATTCGCGAACCTATATAAAAGCCTACAAGATAATTGATTGCCACAGAATATCCTGAAAAAAGACCAATACATTCTGTAAAACTTATAGATACAGCTTAACCGGCTTGAAAAGGCCACATTGATGATATAGTCAAACCTGTGCTTGTGGCCACCTCCAAATAAAGACCACCCTGTGAATAAAGGCCATTCTTTGATACACAATCACTCATCATTTAGAACAAACTTAACTCTGAATAAAAGCCACCTATCAATAAATGTCACATTTTGTCTTCCTCATGGGTGGCATTTGTTCACAGGTTTGACTGTATATGATAAGGATAAAATAAAGGACATTCATTTTTTTGTGTTATCTTATTATTATTCTTTTTCCTTCTGGTCGAATATCATTCATTTGGAAGTACAATGGATACACTTCAGTCCGGACCCTCTAACACGGATCCCCTCTAAAATGGACCCCCCTCTCACACGGACCCTCTCTAACATGCACCCTCTTTAACACGCACCCCGTCTAATCTGGACCCCTCTAGTATGATAACCACCATAATGCGGACAAGTTTGTTGGGCTCATTTTTATCAAATATCTTTTGTACGAAATTTCTTTTAATACCGTTCGAAAAAAAAATCATACTTAATTTGGAAACCTTTTTAATCTGAACCTTTCCTATGGTCCGGACAAATCCGGATTAGTGACGTTTCAAAATGTTTGAACTAGAACTATAAACAGATGTAAATCAACAGATTGTATTAAATGATTGCGCTTTGGATGCTTTGAGCAAGATCGCAATAAGACACTATATCAGGATTTATTGCTATATTCCATACCAATACATCATTTTTGAACGTCAAAATTACTGTCATACGTTCTCGGAATCTCGTCCCTTGAAATGACAAACATTTCCAATAAACTGACCGTTATAAAATTTTCTAGTTTTCAGCTTGACTGGTCGTCAGTTTCGGGTTATGGGCATAGAAATGTCCAATACAAAAAAATGATAACCAGTCTGTTTATTCTTTTTAATTTTCGGGTCAAATGGACTTATTCTCGAAGCGTGCACACGCGAAATATCTAACGCAAAATCGTCTCTCCACAGCTGACCAATCTAATTTTTCCATTTTTCTAAATAAAAGTCTAACTTTTACGACCATCGCATCCACATTGGATCGATATCCACTCTGAGAATCGTCTGACCATTCGTGGCTATTCTGATAGCTCAATCTCGGTGTGTCAGAACGCAGTATTCAATTTCATTTGATATAATTTGCGGGCGAGTTCAACATTTTTACAATCCCTCGTTTAAATCTCTCCGATTTCTGTCAATGTTTGATAATAGCTGTAGAAAATACCATAAAAGCTGGCACTAGCTAAACTCAACAATCAATGGCCATAAGGAGCACATTGTGTCCAATCTGTTTTTATTTTAGCGTATTTGATAGAGAATTATAATCACAAAGGACAGTCGGGATTATTTAGTTACTGTCTACATCAATGTCTGAATTAAAGGGACCTGACTCAAGATTTACGGTGTAGATTTTGAAATCTGGAAACTTGTTTCATTTGATTTAATAAGAAGCAAAATCAATTTGTTTCAATGATGTTGATGTAAAAGTATTAATTACATCAATTGTCACAGCCTTTAGCTACAATGTAAATACAGCAAAATCTCGCTGTTGAGACCAATCTTCGGTACCCGAAAAATCGGTCGTAACAATGAGATGGTCTCATTATCAAGTAGAATTTTAGATGAGTTATTGAAAGCCGGTCCAAAATAAGTGGTCTTTATAACAAGGTAGATGTAATATTGAGGTGGTTGGAATGTGAGGTTTACTGTAGATAAATGTCGCAAGTGTTTGTCAGGCATTGATGTTTTGTATATTTGCTTTGAATTTGGAATAGTCCAAAATATGCTTATGAGGAAAAGGGTTATTCTGTAGTAGGCTGCCTTTAAAATATATCATCCACGTGCCCTGAAGCGTGTATATTTAAGTTGGCCACTGTGTATACAATAGTATATCTCAAGAGATAAAAAGAATGCCCTTGTTTTAGAATCCATAATACATTTAATTTCTTCCTTAATTCATCCACATTGTAAATGAAATTACGACCAAACATTTGACCCCATTCTGTTTTAAGTCAAATGTGTTTTCTCACGAGTATGGCAATATTTTGAAAACTCTGAAACTATAAAAGGTTTCACAAACACATTTTTAAGCTTTCATCTGCTAGCTTCGAAGCAGACGATAAAACGTACTTAAACACTTTATACTCAAACAACTCGTCTCTATGGCCAGTATAATATCTTGAATTCAAATAAAAATTCTAATCAATAATTATTCTATTGCAGATTGGCATTCATGATATTTTTCACGATGATTGAATTTGATTAAATTTAGTCATCGTTCTAGTGTCAGTGAGTTCCAATCGATACATTTGTTTGATGTTTCATCGCGAATTCAATTTTATGCTAGTAAATTAACTGGAAATATAGAGAGATTCAGTTCATTTACAATTACATCTAACGAGAAAAGTTCAAATGATGATTTTATAGCTGAACGTCCATTGATACTACACATCTGAGTTTTATATTACATTTCGTCATGATTGAAATGAAACAACTGTATCCATAAAGTTTTCTTTTCAAACAAAATTAAAACTTACATAAATGCAGTAATGATTTAAGCTACGAGCGCGGAAAAGGGATTGTCAATCGTTTAACTATAGTACGCTAAAGACTTGGCTGCTTTTATGACTTGCCTGTTTGCGCACTTTCTACGAATTATATAAATGATAAAACACCGAAATCAAACATGTTTAGCGAAGTTTGAATTCTTTACACAAACTCAATGATTATATTTTGTAAACCAATTATTGTCCTGTATAAAGATCCCACAAAACTCCCACGTTTGTCATAGACAATCTTAGTATTCCAACAAGAGGTGTTTCAACAGCGGTTCATTATTCCTTTGGATTTAATATTGTCTTCAAATACGGCCTTTTCATTGGTTCATTTAAATAATGCGTCCGTAATCAACCAATCAGAAACTTTAGTCGCTAGACCAATCTGCTATGGTTTCATTATAATTCCGCATCACTTATAGCTACATCATTGTTGACAACCAAGGCTCGACTCAATGCTGCTCTCAGATTAATATCAAAAATTTGTGTAGTTTGCTTATCACAAGAGTTCTTACCAACGGCAAGATATTTAATAAAATATCTAAACCTACAAAAGTAGCGGTTTGTTAGCTTTTAAATTTTCCATCTTTGCTTTAACGTTTGTGAAGATGGTCTCAAGTAGTTTAATGAGTTTTAACATCGCACCAATAGTCAGGGTCATTCGGCGACTTTCGAGCCTTCAAGGTGGAGGAAGACCCCGGGTATATACCTAGGTAGAACCAACGACCTTCTGTAAGCTAGCTTGACTGCTTCTTCACATGTGAAATTTGGTAATCGAATACACACCGGTGAGGGACTGGTGATCATTAGTTAGACCCCTCTACCACCCGATCACGGAGGCTCTGCTTAGTCTCAAGTATACTTGTGTCTTAATGGAACCTTTGCTGACAGTTGGCCAATACTTTAGAATCATTTACAACGACCCATTTGAACAGTGGACACCTAGATTCCCATTAATACGTTCCGGCAACTGTAGTCTATAACAGGGATAAACCTTTCTCTCTGGGTTACTAACAAAATTATAGTAGGCGTGGTGACCTATTATCTATAAAATTTACGATTCAGTATTACGCTCTATCGTATCCTCTCTGATCGGTATAAAGTTACAACCAGTCGAACTGGTATTCAGTTTTTATTAATTCCATAACAATTAAGGCCTTTCAGTTCTCGCTCAGACAATGTGTCTAGCGTGTAATAATATGTATCTATCAATGTTTATAGAAACGTCTTTCATTGCCGTTTGTAGAGTTGTTGCTTTATTTGTACTCCACCGATTATCCGCGAAAATCGCACAAAAATTTATCAAAAACCATCCTTGCGCAGTCGGAACAAATGTTGGATGTCAGGAGTGCAAATAAGAAATATAGGACAGCATTCTCAACACATTTCTATTGAAAAGTGATTTAAATTAAATACGATGCTATTATTATGTTGGACGATTGCAGCCAACTTAAATTAATTCAAAAGCCTAATTTTCCACGTTCTAACTAGTTCACTGGAATATATTCACAACGGTGTGGTATAAGACAAGCGTACATGTAATCATAATTTACAGTTTGATAGCTATATACGCCTATATATTTTAGGAACAATTGTGAACCCACACAGAGTACGGATGGAAAGTGGTTGTGTCAAGTTGTAAGAAGAAACAATGTTTCACTATGGATGCCACAGGACATGGTCCAGCCATAACTCAATTACACCAAACCTTTACTTGTCCATTCCTAATCATTAGTCCCGCTCGTAGACATTGGAGCGCCTTTTTATAAACTTATAATCTCATTTCGGCTAATGTAAGTTCTTGCAATTTATTGTAACTAAAGCCCTATATTAGGGGTAATTTCCGCAGTCCCTTTTCCAATTTTAGTCACTCTCTCGCCCTAATTGCGTTACTGGTCGCGTCCAGAATTTCGAATTACTTTATAATGCTTTGTCGGGGGGAATTTTTGAAAAACAAGAATAATTGAAAAAACCTATCTGTTTCGGACATTGGCGCGATATTCCATTAACAATCTATGAAAAGACTGATAGCTACAGAATAACCCGAGGCCCCAGTAAATCAAATTTCAGAATAGTCTGCGGCCATTGATCATCGCCAATTGATTTTAACATTTCTGTGTGTGACCTTTCTTTTCGGTCTTAAATTATACTTCTGACTATTTTATTACATTTAATGTTCCATTATGACCAGTTGCCATGGAAACGGAGAATGATGGATATTCTACACGAAATTCGCTAGTGTATATTTTATCTTCATATTGGTCAGTTTCATCGATTTTCATTTTTAGTATTAAGGACTTAGAACGAGTTTCTGTATAAATTGCGGGCAGATAGCTGTCAAGTCCAATACGCTGGCGTTGTGTTGGTCAATAGCAACTTTTAACGCAAATGCTTAAAGCAAGAGGCGGGATTGTAGATATATATATCTTGAAATCTTTCTGAGAAAATTCGTAGTTATAAGATAAAAATCGGTATTGATTCTAATTTTTTGTAACAAGACCATCATTTATGGGTGAAATGCAGACAGCTTGCAATGTAGAGTTGGTCAGGATATCATGGGCGCCCACAATCTCTTTTTGTCCGCTAATGATGGCTATCAACAAGCATGATAAGCGAATTAAATGGAAAAAAGTCTAAATGATTTAAAGATAAATGTTGACCACGAATTACCTGGCGCAGTTTAGGAAGAGTGGAATCCAATGAGAGTTTTTGAGCGGCTTACATTTGGAAATAACCTCCTGGCGTTCCTGGAATGATATGCTATTACTTTTAATTTACTTTTAAACCATATCACATTTATTGGCCTTTTATACTCATAAAGTAAGCATCCAAAGAATAGTATTTGCAATCGACAAAGGCTTTCCATGACGTGTCTTAGCTTATTTTAACGTCTCTCAAAATTATACCACAACTAACAGAAGGTTTTGCTTTAGAGTAGAAATTGACAGAATCTATTTTCACTGAAAGAGTCGCGACGGCATCATGGAACAACAACAGTATCAGGAGCACCAACAACCACAACAACATCATTTATAACAACAGCTGATGCAACAACACCATAATCTTCTCTGGTCGGTTAAATATTGAAAGTGTGAAGCGTGGCTCAATTCAGGAATTGTTCTTTTGTATCACTCTACATCTTCCACTTCACTTTTACAAGACAAATAAACAAAATTATGATGAATACGCTGTAAATATTCAATCGGCGTCGATCATAAGCGCTGATTTGCATATCTTATAAAAACATTTGTATAAAATTCGTTTCTTCTACAGAATGGTTTCTTGCAACTTCCTAATGTCTGTCCATAACAGCTGATTGTCTATACCGTGTCCGGTCATTTATTTATAGTGACGTCCGCGATGGTGATTTTATATGTAGAAATAGACGTATCAATCATAGCAAAGCGTATAAGAATGGTTTGATTCATGAAGTGTTTTTGAGTGGTGGATTACCAATCATATACCACTAGGTTATTTGATATATAAATAATAGCTCGGTATACATATGTATTAAGATGAAATAATTATAGTAAGAAAGCCACGTAGGGGCTTTTTTTATTTCTGGAATACCAAGAAAGGCATCGTATGCGAGTATTTAATGCATTGCACAGTTAGACGGAGATACGTTTTATAAGAATATTCATGTATTGAATGAATGGGCAGGTTGTGTTCGATATTGAATGGAGAACTGAGTACAGATCTGAACGTATTTTCCTCCATTATATATTGTCTAAATAAGGATTATAATGATAAGATAGTATCAAAGTACTCAGAGTGCATAGAATTGTGGCGTACATATAAAACAAAAAGAGATAAGTACTAGAGCTCTCTAACGTGAGAGTTAGGGTGGTGGTCCGAGAAAACGTTCGCTATAGATGTAAGGAAAACGGGAAATAAGTTAAACAATATTCACAAATCTTAAATTGCTTTCGTATGTACATTTTATGTCGTTATGTGTAGCGTTACAGCATTAAGATGTTATTTACAATCTTATTTATAATTCGATACTACATTCTTCCGTTTTCGTGTGAAAATAGACCTATTCTAAACTTTTCAAGAAAATGAGAATTATATTTTGGAAAAAAATGCGATAAGTTTGAGTACTTGCAGTCTTTACTGTGATTGCGTTCGTTCAATATTTTATTTCAGTTAACTAACCCAGTCAACTTGCAGCTGCCTTGTATAATATATTTGCTATTTGTTATTGCTACAAGCGACATTATTTTATAGATCTATGGCAATAAATTAAATCTGAAAAACATCGATCAAAACTGTAAAATTCAAAAACATGGCGTTCCAAGCCTTAATGAATTTCTAATGTTTCGTAATAAGCCATAAACTAAACTTCTACAAATCACTAATTAAAATAAATCAATGCCGCTGTTTTTGTTCGAACGCAAAAACTTGTCATTTTCTCATACGAAATCAAAACAGTGTGAGACACAAACAATTAAATTTCTCTCGGAGTTAAAACAGCTTTTTTCTAGTACCATTCATCAGTGGTTTTAATTAAATTTCATAAAATAATAACTTATTGAATGTCGTAAAATAATCGAGAGGTTTGCTTTGTGGTAGAAGTCGTTTATTACGTTAGTTGCGGAATAAAAGTTCTTGGAGCCAAAAGACGTAATCAAAGCATTTACTTTCTCAAAAGAAAGTGACGAATTATTATTATGTAAAATTTAATCAAACTGAATTGAAACGTGTACGATCATTACGGCTATTGAACTTATGTGCAGAATATTGAATTTAAAACAATTTTCGACGCTAAATAATTGTATCGTTATACGTACATATGTACAAATGCAATTTAAAAAGCAAAATTGCTTTTGAGATAAAAACGAAATATTTCTACCCTTTTCAAACATAAATTAAAATGATACTCAGTAAAGGTAATGGTATTTATATTTACGAATTCATTTTTAAAATATTGTTCCCGTCTTGCAACTGAAGATGAGTATTATGTGTCAAACACGTCAGTCCTTTATTTTATGTTGACACAGTACAGCTTTGACCTTATTAGAGTAATTGACCCTTTGTTAAAGTGTAATTAGCTCCAAATCCAGAAACTAATAAGTATTAAGTATTCAATGCGTCAAACTAAGCTCAGTAAATACGTCAAACTCTGAACTTTATTTGAATTTATCAGAACAGAACAGTACAGAACAGAATCTTAATTCGGTCTTGTACATAGTACACCGACTTATTATTATTATTATTATTATTATCTCACATTTGACCTTCTAATAAGAATAAGTTAATTCTCATTGACCGGTGGCCCTTTTTAGCTCTCGCACGTACATGGCCGAACTTTATCCATAAATAAACTGATCATAATCTGCACATGAAATATAAGATTAGTCTCTATAGTTTTGTCGTTACAGGCATTTAGTCGTAAGCACATAATTATATAACAATGTATATAAAGGATGTTCAGTTTTTTATCGACATTTTCATCAAGAGACAAAGTTACACAAAATTGTCATTTTTTCGTGAGTATAAAAAACTAACTTCAAGTTCAATGTAATTTGATAGGAATTTTACTGAAAGGCATTCAACAAATTTTTTGAATTAACATTAAATATTTTCTACGTTCTGTAAGTATATAAAAACAATACGATTTGCATTTATTAATTTTCTGATTTTTACCAAAAGTTTGAATTGTGTATGCTTGGACAAAAAGCATACAGAAGAAGAAATTTTGCCGGCATGCCTATAATGTCAGGATAATTTTCAAGTTTATCATTATTACAAGGCTATATATATATAAATGAAAAAAAAACAATCACGCACGTACAGGAGTAGATCGGGAAAACATTCGCGTCGGCGATAAACTTTTTGATGGATAGTCGCTACGTAATTGCTTTCTTGGCCCGGAGTCCCCGCGGTTATACTCTGGACAAAACATATTTTATTTATACAAACTCCAATTTCTATCTAATACATCAAACGTATCCTCTAGGTGGCCGGCGACTTAAAATCTAATTCTCTATAGTGAAAAAGGAATAGTCCTCGGAAATTGCCTTTTATGACAACATTACTTAATGAAAGCGCGAATGCGTCCAGGCCTGTGTTTAATATATCTGAAGAATTTCAGTCACGGAAACTTTGCTTGACCGAGCGAATACAATTTCCTAATACCACTGAATATAATCTATTTATTTGGCAACGAGTATTGTATTGAATTCTAAGATAAGAATTGAGGAAAACAAAATCACGCGAAACATCATCTTAAGTTTGGTTTAAAGCTTCGAGAGACAAAAGTCAATAACATAATACTGACCAGACCCTTCCATCGGACGTTTGAAACGTAAACTAATAAGTTTCATGTAAGAAAATCCATCATAATGGTTACCATGGCAACGCTGATAATTGAACATTAAATATAATGAAATCGTGCGTGGTATGAAAGTCTCAAGAAAGCGGTTAAAATCAATAATTCGGATCAATACGAAGTAGCCATGTCACTGACCCGGCCATTCGGAACGTTAAAATTGTGGAAATTCGAGAAAATTATGTTTTCCCAAAACCCGCTTCAATGTTTATCCTGAATATTGCTTTTTCTCCAAAATTCGTTGACACGGATTTCGTCTGAGAAAATATTGAAAGCAATGGTCATTTGTTATGGGCTAGCGATGTCCAGAATAGAATATTTACGCGTGTCTAAAATTTCATTATTATATCGGTCAAATCATGTACTTATGTTAGTAAAAAGGCGTTACCATACCAAACATCAACATATTGTATTGTATAAATGTCATTGAAAATATAAGTCTCAAAAAGTAAAGAACAAATGTTCACAAACACTTGTTAACTATTTATTTGAACAGTTAGTATTGTACCTAAGGTTATAAAAATAAGAATCAACGGCATGTATCTAATTTCTTAATTAGTCATTCTTCTGGTTTACAATCAAGCAAACTTATGCAAATATCCGGCATTCAAAGAGAACGCTTTCGTTTAAACCGTTTCCGGCAGCGTCACAAAGTCTCCAAACTTGTTAGGACTGATACTTTTTTATCGTACTTTTCTGGAGCTTATTAATAAACTAAAACAGATTTCGACGTTTTTGTCAGAACTTACATGTGGTGTGCACGCGCGCATGTAGTCCAAGGGAGACAACTGTATCATTCATTAAGTTATATCGGTACGACGTCTTGGCTTTGATTATTGCAAATCTATGTTTTTAATTAATATTTTATGTGGTATGAT
Source organism: Lutraria rhynchaena (assembly GCA_008271625.1). Taxonomy (NCBI): domain Eukaryota; kingdom Metazoa; phylum Mollusca; class Bivalvia; order Venerida; family Mactridae; genus Lutraria; species Lutraria rhynchaena. The sequence goes on along the minus strand of VIBL01000006.1, from coordinate 1,295,164 downwards.
AAAACTCATACATACTTCTCGGAACTATGTTGTATGTTGCGTATAAAACATTGTTCGGTTTATTGGAAACAGGAATATTTATCATATATTATAATGTTTTAGGTTTTGTATATTGAACATCAATTTATGTTTGGCCAATGTTGTTGTTGTTGTTGTTTTTAATTAATAATGACTTCAGAGTTCAACACACAATTTAAGCAGTACGTAAAACAAACGAATCGATATAATTGATCAATATATAGACATTTGTTCCTAAGAGATTTATTATCTGAAAATAAAGCTTTCATGTTGGTGATTTTTTTCACATATTATCACACTTTTTGTTCACTAACAACGTGTGTGTTTATCAAATGCTACATTTTACATGTAATTATACCTTAATGAATCTGGAAGTGAAGATTATGTATATGACTATAGATTTCTAGTGACGAAATTGGCCAATTTTCCAGACTTCAATTTACCTTACTCGAGTAGCTAATGTCCAGTTTCAAAGTCAATATGTAATTAAGCTTCTAACATGGGGGTTGGTCAGTTGATGATGGCATTGCGCCGAGTTGAATTTCACAGTGGTCTATATTGATTACGGCTGGAGAAAACAATAAAAGATTTAAGAAGTTTGCTTGCAATGTTCAACGAAGCCAGAACAATGTCGAATGAGAGGATTGCGTCCAAAGTAGGAAGAAATGAACTAAAAACAGTCTCAATGGTGTGGAAACTTGGTCAACTAATCGATTGATTAACTTCTCAAGTTGTAATGGATGATTAAAAATCGAGAAAAATCTGGCTATCAACCAATGTCCATCTTTAAGGCGAGCAATCGATTTACAACAGACAATTTAGCCGTGTGGTATTTTTCAAATATGTCTGATGTAATGCTGATGTAATCCTAATTTATATACACACGCTTATTAACCTAATTTCAATTAACCTAAAAATGTTATTATTTCAAATTTGTAGCTAACTCAGTCATTTAATAATTCAAATGCTGTATTTCAATAAAAATATTTTTAGTTCATACTTTTTTAAATGCGGTCAAGATTAATTGAACATGTTCAAAATGCATTTTCTTTGTTTAAAATGCTAAACTTAAACATTGGATTTATGTTTGTCGAGTATATAATTATGACGTTTTATACTTGGTCTAATTGACGACTTTTATAATGATTTTTATAATTTGTGTATTGCTTAGCAACATCTGAATAGAATTGAAGCCTTATTTTGTTGGGTGTTATTGGAAAACAATATTTATTGTTATGACAATGTACAAACATTTGTTACTATATTGAATGCTAAATAAATTAGGTCAATATTATTGATTGGCTGGGTTTTTTTTCAACATTATCATCATCAACACCATTCTCCTCATTCTTATCAAAACCATTATTGACATCATCATCATCATCCTAACCACCACAATCATCATGATTATCATCATCACCACCATCATCACCAAAATTATCATCGTCGTTGTTGTCATTATATCCATTACGTCATCATCATCATCATCGTTATCATCAGCACCAGCATGATAATTTATCTCAATAACACAATTTTGTTCGTTGTTGTGGGTCGCTTTGATTGTTCTCAACTGAATGTAACAATGAACTACACGTAACAAATGTTCTATTCGTTGGAACTATTGTCTCAATTTACAAAACAAGGGAGATAATTAAGCGCTTTGGGAAATCTGAAATTCACTAACACTGACTCCCAAACAAATAAAAATTCCACATATTTTAAGTTATAAGTTTTATGTTGGAATATTGCCATAAAATATTTAAGAAGATATTTCGTATCGAAACAAGTTCTGTTACTTTTTACACACGCGTTTTTGACTCCTTTGAAAGATAGGGTGAATTCTAAGTAAGGAAATGATTATAAGGTACGTGACATTAAACAGCTTTAGGTCATTTTAAGTGAAAAAATGCCGCCACGACATTCAGATATGGAGGTCTACACGTGGGTTGTAAATAATGATATTTCACATCTGAAATTGTTTTCAAAGTTCCTGTATGATCTAACCACATGTAATTAATCTAATACAGTATGTCAAAAGCCAATCTCACTGTTTTAATCAGTCAGTGCATCTTTTACATCTTCAATTAATTGGTTTTTAAGTAAATCCCTCGGAGGGACACAGTCATGACGTCGCAAACAAATGAAATTTTATTTTCAGACTATGTCAATACAGTATCCCGTGTCACAGAGATGAAATTTTATCGAAGAATAATTATTTTATCAAAAAGCAAATAGACTTCAATTAGACGTGCAAGAACAAACTAAAATCAATTAAGTAAATCTGCGAGGTTAAATGGATGGTTTTTGATGAGAGTTCCTGACACTTAATTGTTTCGCTTACCAACTTCATTTCTCTGGTCGCTAGTTCTGTGGTCTTTGGTCATGTTTCAATTATGGTAAACTTATTTCGTCAGTCATATGTCAATAGATATAAAATCCTACAGTGAGCTTTTTCAAACTGAAAGTAATTTAATACTACATTAGGGAATCCATCAGAGGCAGTGTGTCTGACTGAAAACTGGCTTTGGTGTATGTACCGAATAATTGATTCGAATCGTCTTAACAATTGGGATACCGTGTCACTATTACAAGTATTCTGAGACTGAAAACTGGCTTTGGTGTATGTACCGAATAATTGATTCGAATCGTCTTAACAAATGGGATACCGTGTCACTATTACAAGTATTCTGAGTATATGTTCATAATTGTAACTGTAAAAAATACTTTGATGTAAAATAATATGTAAATATAAATAAATTATATATATATTAATTCACATCAAAGTATTTTATATTTTTTATATCTTTATTTTATTTAAACAAGTATGACTTCATGTTCTGATTATTATGTTGAAACGATCTATGAAATTATTTTTACAACTTTTGTCATAATTTATGAAGGCAACTTAAACATTGGGTCTTTTACAGGCTTGAGTTAATTTTCACAAATTGTCATACGATGGAATTATTTCCGGGTCTATGGAAAACTACAGAATTTGCACAAATTCAAAATAAAATAAACAAATATAATTGAAATGTATATAAGAAATATTATATATTTACTTACATTATTTGATCAGCTAATGAAAGCGTAACAATATCGAGCATTTTATAGGAATATTTTGAGTTCATTTTTTATAACTAAAAATGCATGCAACTTTAAGTTCAAATAGATATACATGTATATATATGTATATGATATAACATCGTATGCCTGACTGTGGTGTTAATGTCTGGCCAGGGATTATAATTATTAAAAGATATAAGTAGTTCTGTTAATTGACAAGGAATTTCGGGCGACTGAATAACAATTCTTATATTTAATTTATATAATTGATTACCAATGCCCGTAGCTAGGTTAATTTTCCTTGATGTTTAACGATCAGAGTTTAAATCAAACTTCGATTACTAAATGAAGAGTATTATTAAATTTCCTATTTAATTGATAAATTCTGTAAATTAATGTGTTTTAATTAGATGTTTTCAATATGCTTAAAACATCATAATAAACGAAGAAAGGCCGTAATTTTCGTGTTTTTTTTTTCAATTTTCTTTTTTCACGTAAAATTAATACTTCATGAAAAATGTCTTTGTTTAAAAACTAATAGAAAACTGAGTCAACATAATGATATCACAAATAAAGTAATATTTGACGTCTGTTTGTTTACACTTTATCAGATTAACAGATCATAAAGCAAATGAAGCCCTCATGGACATTGAAGCGATCGGCTAACACGTTAGTTCGAAATGCAATTAATTTTCTACAATACTTTTGATAATGCTTAATTGGAGAAGTAAACATAATCAGAGATGATAAATAGTGAATGTCAGCACACCTGCATATTAAAGTCAATCACGCAATTAAGTGATTCAATTGAAGTCAAGTGTGCGATAATAGTAGTCGCTTCGATTAAAGGGAGAGTACTAGATGAGTAACTATCTACCTGTTCTGAGTAGTTACCTCCCTTATTAAAAAGTTTTCGGAGACCTTGAATGACTGAATTAAGGAACAGTCTGTATATGATACCTTACCTGGCGTAACAATTATGATAGTGCATGCAATTAAAACAGAGAGAAATAAAAAAATGAGGCATAAAAAATTGTTTGTTTCTGGTTACTCAACCTGGACTACTTTTCCCCGCGACCATAGACTTTTTGGCAGGTTCTAGGAATGACACATACACTGTCTCACTTTTTTCACCTTTCGACACAAAAAAATCTCAACAGTCGATTTCAAGAATAATAAAAAATAAAAAAATGACCTACTTACCTTATTTTTAATGAGCATGTAACCATAATTTTAATAAGCAAATACATTAATACCACAAGATATAAATATATGAAAAGAATGCATTCATTAACCACGAAATAAAGAAAAAAATATATATATACTAATTATATATACTATTTATATATACTATTTATATGTATTATTTATATACTATTTATATATACTATTTATATATAATATTTATATGCATTATTTATATACTATTTATATATACTATTTATATATACTATTTATATGTATTATTTATATGTATTATTTATATGTATTATTTATATACTATTTATATATACTAATTATATATACTATTTATATATACTATTTATATATACTATTTATATATACTATTTATATATACTAATTATATATACTATTTATATATACTATTTATATGTATTATTTATATACTATTTATATATACTATTTATATGTATTATTTATATACTATTTATATATACTAATTATATATACTATCTATATATACTATTTATATATACTATTTATATATACTAATTATATATACTATTTATATATACTATTTATATGTATTATTTATATACTATTTCAGCTACATACCGGCAGGAAAATAACCAGTTTTCATAGATTCTGTACCAGCACTAACCTTGTTCCCTGCAAGTAACTGTCAACTTCTTTATCTATATATATATCTGCATATCCGTCCGTCCGTCTGTTCATCCGTCTATATCTAGATATATATATAGAGAGAGAGAGATAAACAGACGGACGGACGGACGGATGAATACATTACATTTTGGGTCATATTTCCTTAGCCGTTGACCAAATATAATCAAATCGTCACAGCTAGAGAACATGTGCCGTGCCTAGGGTTCGAACTTATTCATAAAAGATGTTTAAAATGTACATTTTATTATATTAAAGGAGGATTTTGTCTTTAACAATTGTATCAGATATTTTTTACAAAAATTATGTATAGAAAATAGGACGACCGAATAGTTCATCTCTGGAGAGACATGATTTATTAGTCTTGTAAGTTAACCTTTATTATTTAGATAAATTTAGATTCTCATTGTTTACATTTTGCATTTATAAATTTTATCATCAATTACAAATCCATGTGTTTGGTGACACCTAATCCTTTGACAACATGCGTTATTTCTCTATTGTCAAGGGAAATTTTTAATAGAAATATCAATGTACTCCACTTATTGACTGTCATTATCTTTCAATCAAGGTCGGATCACTCTGTCAACGCTACCGCATAATAATAGCTTAAGGTATTTTTACCTGTCAACACAAATAGAGCGTGGCAAACTTATCAGGCTTAAAATAGATACCGGAAGGAACAAATACGGTATGTAAAACATACTTAAGAGATATGGTATATGTATATTTGTGTATTAATGAAGGCATTTGTGGGAAATTTAGTTGGAATACTCACGTAGGTAATATTGTTTTGCATTTCTTGTGATGTATCGTAATTGTCGATAAGTTTTATTCATGTTTACAAATTAAACACAGGTTCAGAAATATTTCTGTAGGTTAATACATATACAAGTAGCCTATTTGATAAAATGTAGTTGTGTTAAATGAGTGTAGATCTATCATTTTATTGCTTTGTCTGATATTTATGGACAGTTAGTTTAATGTAAGTAATTAACAATTAATGCATCACGAACAACAAAGAATGTTAAGTTATATGGACTCATGACAACTATATGAACAATCCTGTTGGATATGACAACTACACATTATAATTATACATATATATGCTCAAACAGCTGCATTTAGCAGAAGTATTTCAATAGTCATACAAAACTAAAACATCTTAACATACTCGTATATCAAAGACATCCGACTACATGTCTATTGCATTCTCAGCGCCGTGTAATAAATTTATTTTGTGATACATCGATATACATTTTATACACTCGAAGGGCTTCGAAGGTGATTAATGACTTAATTGGTAATGAAACACCTTAATCACTTTTAAAACCAGACTGAAATGTATCTATAATTACCTTTAAGGCTATTACTCACCATCAAAGCTATCTGCCAGACCTCTTTGGTCAGAATTTATAGCTTCTGCAACTTCGCTAATGAATTTTGTTTGAGTTGCGTCCCTTTAGGCTTTATGCTGTTAAGTTGTACATAAAAGTACACTGATAAATTTGTTTACACGATTGTACATTAAATATTCACGAGGGTTATTTTTAGTCGAGCAAATGTTGGAAATGTGGCGACATTCGCGTAGTATTATTTTTGACCAACTTTCATTAAAGTGACAAATGAGTTAAATTAACTCATTTAAAGTGAGATGTATTTGTAATGCAGTAATCGCGAACCGTCTATAAAAGGAATAAACATTTAGTTACTCTCACCTCACGACCATTGCAATAAATTGTATCGTTATGCGTACGTACGTACAGTAAAACATCACTTAGTGACCACCTTAAAATTACGACCACTATATTATAACAACAAATTTTCATACTGGCTTTTAGTAACTCCCCTATGATTCAACTTGATAATTAGACCAGTTCATTATCACGAACGATTCTTCGGATCCGGATGTAGCCCCAATATCGAGGTTTTACTGTATTTAAAAAGGGTCTCATCGGTTTGTTTAAATCTGTTTTATTTTTGGAATTTTTGCAGAGACTGAAATACAAGTACACGGATTCTATTAAAGCTATCAGTATGAAGATTGAGCGTGATTCAACATCCAAAGCAACTTGCAATGGTATTTTTAGCAAACAGATACTAAATTATTACGATGTATAAACTTTTCTCAAAAAAATGCATTTGTGTTACAATAGCAGTTTTCATTCTGTTACTGATAATTCTACGCATTAATACAACTAAAAAATATGAAGCTGCAGACGTAACGAAAAAAATGACTCGGGATTACGTTCTGTCTGATTCAGAAGAAGAAACACCTGAAGAACACGCAAAGACATCAGTGCCCGTTAAAAGGAACAAAGTAAATATCTACCAAATTAAAACTAAAAACGATTTGTCCAATAAATCTTCGAATTTGGCGTACTTGAAAACGTGGAACGGGAAGAAGACAATTTTCGTTCATTCGCCTGAAAAGGACGCGATGATTTCAGCACGGGTTAGAGATTTTGGAACGTGGGAGGAAGATTTGCTCAATGCGACCGCAATGTTTATACGACGGTACTCCGGATTAACGTTCGTAGACTTAGGTTGTAATATAGGGGTTTACACATTATTTGTGGCCACCCTTGGAGTTCCTGTCGTTGCTGTAGATGTAATAGTGGACAATTTAGAACTTCTTGGAATGACTTTGAGGTCTGGTAGGTTGAAAAATAATGTGACACTTGTGCTGAATGCTATTTCAGATAGATATCAAACAGTTAACATTGAAACACCGCGTGATAATATTGGTGGAGCCCATGTCATTGATAACTTACAGAACAATAATGTGGGAGCTCGGACCATAGTAACAAGAGAAAGTGTTCTTTTAGACGACTTAGTGCCATATATAAATGACAAAAATGTTTTTATTAAAATGGATATTGAAGGACATGAATGGAATGCATTAAATGGGGGCCATAATTTCTTCCAAACTAAGAATGTGAAGGGTGTTTTAATGGAATGGGTGCATCATAGATATGCAGAGAGTGGACAATACATAATAGATTTCCTCGTCAAAGAAGGCTTACTTCCATACAAAGACGTTACGATGAATACAGTTTTGGACTCTGAAATTTACCATACGTGGCCAGAAAATGTTTTCTGGATTAAAAGATGATATTAAGTAATATTTATTTTCAATAACAATATGATAATAATAATAATAATATGTGCTTTAAGACTATTTTTTTCAGAAAATGTTAGCACACATTGATGCATATTTGTGCCAAACTATTTTTAAGAATTTAACATGTTTATAAAATGTTTTATACGAAATATAAGATATGTATCTATTACATAAAATAGTAAAAATATGAATACACAAAAAAGTTTTTGTCATTAATATGTTTATTGCTCGCTGCTCTCGTTTGTTCCGTTCACACTCATTATGTAAGTAAAACCTTGCTATTAAAACCACATTTGGAAACTAAGAAATAGGTCTTAATGTAACAGTGTTGTATATATAACATATGTGTTTATAGTAGTTTGTATGCTCGTCTGCCCGATTAGCTCAGTTGGTAGAGCAGCTGACTTGCAAGCAGAAGGTCGCAGGTTCGAGCCCCGCATAGGGAACTTAATTTTCTGCCTCCTATTACTCTTAATATCAAAGGTTATCTTATCATCAAGTTGAAATCCACTAGGAATATTAAAATCGGAATAGTAGTGACCATAATGATGAGATGGACTTGATAAAGATAAATTTTACTATATTTGTAATATTTCACGTTGTCACACACTGTAATCGTTCTCGGTTACCGTACTCTTCCCTACTTTCATCATAATTATATTGACAGCTATATATATATATATGAACTGAGGATTGCCCTAATGCAGAATAAGGGCTCGGGACACGAAAAAATCTACTCGCAAATCAGATGCTTTACCAACTGAACTGATCGGGCTGGTACTATCAGAAACAGTTTATTTACATAAATACGATATACAGTACTGCTACATACGTCCTTCCCTTTTTAAAATTAACTTATCGCGACAACCAATGACTCTTTAGACTAACTCAGCCTTTGCTTCACCCTAGCTCTAAGATTCCAAGTCAAGTCTCACTCTTACGGCACCAAATGTAATAGGATGATAAAAAGCTTAGTACCCGATGCGGGGCTAGAGACACGACCTCCTATTCGTAAGTCAGATGCTCTACCAACTGAACTCAGAAAATCAGACTGGTACTATCACAAAAAAGTGCATGAATACCACATACAGTACTGCTACAACATAAAGTCCAGGTCCCTCTGACCCCGCTCTGGATCTAATATCTACACTAGTATTCGGAACCCTCTGGTTCAGACACGTACCGCATATTCACTTTAGGCCGCCGTGATATATAAACAACGTCCTATTTTATGACTTTACATAGGCGATTAGTGGGAAGAATCAAGGGAAAATACGTCATAATGGATTTATTATTTCATCATATTGATATTTTGTTATTCAAATATGTCTGAGTTAAGACAGTTGCTTAAAATTACTTGTCAAATATTCTACAATGTTGGTTAGAATCGTATGCCGATTCGTACCTAAGTAGAAACGACATTTATAAGTATCGCTTCCATAGATATGTAAATATACGTGTTAGAACTATTTTAAACCTGCAGGCTATAGAATGTTGGTGCCTGATGCTACTTATTCATTATGTTTTACTACAAAGGTATGCGTCAAGTTTTGCACATTCTAGTTAAATCCACCGGTATAGTATTTGAAACAAAACCAAATTTTACTGAAAGTAGCCTCTGGAACTAAAATTTGGTTTTGTGTCAAGTACTTGTGGTTAAATCTTAATTTGTGATAGATATATTCAGGGATTCTACATTACATTTATGTATAGGTCTTGATACACAATAGTTTAAATCATTTGCTACATTTTTCTATTTAGGTGTTAGAATGGAGTCTGGCACATTGAAAACGAACAATTTAACATGTCATATACCAGATTTTGAGAATATCTACAATTACAAGTTTGAAGATGATGCGAAGTTTTTGGAGGGATGGAAGAAAGTAATATGTGTTATACCAAAAGAAAAATTATTTGATTCTTTGATTAAAGCTCAAGCATACTATTATTCAAGGTAATAAAAACAAATTGCTTCCTGAAAAAACTGTGATCATACCACTTATATCCTGTGATTTTACATTTAAGGCAGTTCAACTTTGAACTACTAAAATACAGTAAAATGTATGATCCATTATGGTGAAAATTAATTAAAACTGATGTTTATTTTACTAGCTGTAACTGTTGGGTTTTTAAGAATCTTTCGCATGAGGCCCCAAGGTTATAAAACTTGAGAACAGTCTCTGAGCTCAAATCTCAATTCCATTCTCAAAGTATTATGGTTGAAAAGATAGAGATAATTGATGTTGAAATACATATTCAGGTCAATTATGTTGTCAGAATAATGTATCAATTATATCATTATTGTGTCATCATATTTAACGTAAAAAAGACAAAACATGAGATTTGAGCTTGAAGACTGATCTCAAGTTTTATTACCTCAAGTCCAGAAGTTTCCAACTAATTTGTCAGGTTTTGTAGCTGATATAATAACAAAATGATAATTTTTTACTTAATGGTGGTATCCATATTTATGTCTGATCTTTGATATTCATTGGGGATTTTTTTCATGATCAGGGTAAAATATGTAAATTGTTTTTAGCAATGAGCTCCTGTTAAATGTTTAGACCAGTTGTTTGTTTAAGTTAAGTGATCAGCTGGTATGAATCTGATTGGAATAATATTATACATTGAAATTCTAGTTTCTATGGACTTTTTTGTACCGTTTTTATCATTTGAGCTGAAAATTTAATATGGTAACCCTACTAATTATTCAAATGAAACAAATAGACATAATGCATGTATCTGTTTAATACAATTAACTACTTGAGTTAAGTACAGTAAATTGTTGGTTTCATTTTAAACTTCAATTCCACATCATGAGGTTTAACAAAAAACATACAATTTTCTAATGTGTTCTGTTTTTTGTCCATCTTTAGGTATATAGGTGTCTTCCCTTCAGGAAAAATCTTTAAAATCATGTAGTTTTCCCCTGAAATTCAGTTTACATGCGTTTTTTCTTCCCCTTTTTGCAAAAATACTGTTATTTTTTCCTCAAGTTTAAGAAAAATGCGCTTACCCTACCAGTAAAAAAACCTAGTGTTTTTGTATTTGTAATATGTTGACGCTTGTGTGTCAAAATTATACTGTTTTCTGTTCTAGGGTAGTGGACCTTATTGATTATGTGGAGTACAGATCATGGCTGACTGAAAATGATAAAGACTTGCAATGTTTTGGTAAGACTTGCAATGTTTTGATAGGATTACATCACTTTTTATTATCTTTTAAAGGACCTGTTCTTGTCTGTAACTTATGTCATTGTATTTGTGTATTTATCCAGTGAAACAAACGAAATAATCATTGTTTACTTTTTTGTGTTTCAGAGAAACTTTTATCAGATGAGTTGTTGCCTCTGTCTAAAGCCTCAAACTCAGAATCAAGTGTTTGTGAGCTTAAACCATCATCTTCAACATCTACTGATACACAAAAAGATTTAGTGTTAAATTCTACAAAAAATGAAGGTACTGACTCTGAAAATGTAGCAATAAATATAAAAACTCGTAAGTCAGACTTAATTCCACACAAATCTGTGATAGATGAAGTAAAAGATGATGAAAATGTTGATGATGAAGAAGCCAAACATCCTGTTAACTTTATGGAGTTGGTAGAAATGATACAAGCCGGGATGAAACTACCAGACACTGAAGATCTTAATATACAGCCCCTTAACGAGGACCCTACGCCGAGTGATTCAAAGAGACCTAAGAAACCTTGGGATGTTAGTTGATGCGTCATTGTTTTTTTAAAGGTCCTTTTAATATATTTATGTATTATCTAGGGCCTTTTTCATTCTTTGTTTTATGAAACGCCACAACACAGTTGTAGGAGGAGGAAATAAAAATAAAATTCCAAACAGGTTTTGTTGTTCAGAAAAGATAATAATAGAATTTCAAGTTCAATACTTATTAATTTCTTGATGTTCTTGCCCTCTATGTTTGTAACAAATTGAAACAACAATTTACAACATTGATTTTAAATGGTCATCAATTGAAACTTTTTGGCCAAGTTTCATTTTGACCCAGTTCTCAGTTTTTTGCCAAATGCATTGATCCAAACATTTTATTTCCACAAAGGTAATTCATTTAGAGCAGAGGGAAAAATGAAATTTGGGATTTTCAGTTTTTTTCTAAAATTGGGTTTTTTTCAGAGGAGTGTCCATAAAATGAAAAATAAAAAAGGCCTAGTGATATCGATTTTTTTGCAATGTGTTTAGTACATTTTATTTATGAAGATTTAATTTATAGACTTTACTGTGCCTCAAGTGCCTTAGAATTTTGAATTCAAATAAGCCAGGTGAAGTTGAAAGTTACTTGTACAGCTGAAAGTTGTCTACCTGCAAATAATTCCAAGGTCATTTAAAAGGTGACTTGTCAATTAAAAGTCTCAATAATATCGGTAAAACTAAGAACTAAGGTTCAGTGAATAATGATACTCTAAAAGATACCCTGGGCCCTTAGGCCTAAACAAAAAAAAACATTTGTTTCCGGTTACATGCCAAAATTATATGGGTCAATAGTAAGGGATTTTTTTCTTTCTTTTTTTTACATAATATCGGAAACACTGTAATGAAAATTACAATATTGCACTGATATTTGGATGCAGTAAAAGCTTATGGGTCAGCAGGTAAAAGATAGGTCGGTCAGGTAACCAGAAACAAACCTATTATTTTTTTGGCCATATGACGTAATATAATCTTGCAATGCGTAAATGTACCAAGATGTTTAATACAAAACAAATACCTATTTTCACATTTATTTTCATGGAAGTATTTTTTTACAAACAAGGAATGACAGGAACTGTCACAAAACCAGGTTTTCCTTCTCCAGATGCTTACCCCATGCCTACTTTCAGTCATAGGGTGGAAGCATTTTGCCTATGTCATGCAGGTTTGATTTTAATACCGCCAAATTGATCAAATCACAAAACCCCAAGGGTCACCTGATGACAATAGTTCTATGAAAGTGTGATCAAAATCTGTTGAGAAATAAAGGAACAGTTGTGCACAGATGAGTATTTCTCCATAAAATTACATTTGTGTAAAAATAAACAAAGGGCCATAAATTGTCAACAAAGAATCAAATCACAAAACCCTGACAACATGGTCTGGGTCACTTGATGACAGTAGTTGTATGAAAGTTTGATCGAAATCTTTAGAGAAATGTTGGAGTTATGTGCAGAAGTGTATTTTTCTATATATTACCTGTGCGCAAAATACACAAAGGGCCATAATTTTGCCAAAAACAACCAAATCACAAAAACCCAAAAACATATGCTGAGGTACTTAGAGATAATAATTCTGTGAAAGTTTAGTCAAAGTCCCTTGAGAAATGTAGGAGTGTACACAGAATATTATAACATGGTCAAAATAAACAAAGGGCAATAATTTCTGCCAAAAACGATCAAATCACAAAACCGCAACAACATATGCTGGGGTACTTGCTGAACAATCCTTCTGACAACCTGGTTAAAAACAATTGTCTGTGAACAATTGCGTGCGTGCGTGCGCGCACACACATACACGCTTCCAAGGTTAAAATGGTGCTACTTCTGTGTATATTCATGGGCAATGGGAAGATATATAAATTCCCTCCCACATATAGGTAGGGAAATATATATTTTCCACAATTTACACTGGAGGCAGTTTTGACTGATCATTTCATTGTGCTCTGTGGAACATTTTTCCTACATTGTTGAACAAAGAGATGCATTAGTTAACTGATAAAATGATGTACTGTTTTCTCATCATAAATGTTATTGTACTTTTGTGTTTAAAATTTGAGTAGACTTTATAAATAACTTACAAAAGTACATGTGTCAGTATCTTTGTTGTTATTTGTTGTATTTTCATGTTGTTTTTAAGCAATATGCAATGATGATAAAATATTTACATATATTGATTATTTTTAATGAAATTAATGTGTCAAATATATATGTAAATTTTATTGTACCATCAAAGTTCTCAATAAATTATAGACTGAGATGTTAGATATTTTTCATTGGAAATTTGAATTAATATGGTTTGGTTACAAATGACCCTGATTTTTGTCCACAGAAACAACATACAGATGTGGAGTTACTGTTCTTTGTATTTTGATGCAGAAGAAATGTTGTGAAATCTCAATAGACCACCTTCAGGGCCCCAAAAATGGTCATAATAATGAGGTGGTCACATTATCAAGTTGAATTGTAGGGGAGTTATTGAGAGCCGGACTAATATAAGTGGTCATTTTAACAAAATGGTTGTAATATTGAGGTGGTCACAATGTGAGGTTTTACTGTATATTAAACTGTTACAAGCTACAAACTGATAAAAATATTGTTATATGGCTATAACATAAATATGATTTTTTTGTCTTAGAAATACTCTTGAATGGACAATTAAAGTATATCACGTGTTCGTGTAGTCAAAAACTTTTTTAAAAATCTACGGCTTGTATTTTGTAAAGGGAAGTAACTGTGTAAGGACTATTTTGATTTTATATTGAATTGTTTCCCTTCGAACTAATTCATATTATGTCGCCTGAGACAAACCAAAAGTTTCATAGATGTTTGATTGTCGCAGCATACATGAACATATTCTGATATCTTTTCACACTCTTGAATATCACCAAATGACAGTACAAAAACTGCCAATTATGTCAGGCGCAGTCGTTATTAAAACAAAAACTGACTAATAATGCAGTGCATGTAAACAAATTACACGGTTAATTTTTTCAACAACATAGTTAATACAGATGTTACTTCAACAAATGAAGTTTATTATTCATTGAACCAATTTCATCAGACAACAGGTTGTTGACTATCAGCAAAGGTGACACAACGCATGTTTACATGTGTATGTGTCGAACATTCACTGTTAGATCTATAATCTAGACAATTTGACATATGCTGTTTTCTCGGATTTATCAGAATCTGGGACGTACACCTGCCCATTATTACGCCGCGTGTAAGTTCTGCATTTTATTCGAGATCACGTTGATTAAGACAATTCAACAGTTTATCTATATCTCCAGGTAAAACAGCGCGTAGCAATGAACCATGTCATGATTCATCAGTCGCGCATTCACGGACTTAAACGGAAGATGCCGAAGCAGGTAGCAATGTCACGTGACCAACTATATCCGGTGCAATATGGCGATTATTTTTGCAAAAAGTTTAGAAACTTTCTAAACTTCAGGAAATAGTTACTGTAGGTCGGAATTAGTGGTATATAATACATGTAAGCATATTGTGCATGATTTATTATTTAAAAAGACCCGCAGTCATTCAACAAAATGCGCGTTCATCTCTAAATGGAAGTATTTCTCTATGAAATTTTATCCCAGTTTCGGATGTCAAAAAGCAAAACATGGCCTAATAATTTCATGTTGATGTGCACAAGTAGCTCATGCATCGTGCTAAGATGGATCCTGTGGGAAGAATTATATCGAACAGTGCTCTAGTGACGCATTTTAGGTTAACAATGTGAATGATACTATTATTAATCAAGTGCTGTAATGATGAATCATGGTTTGTCTAATAGAGAAAAGCTGTTGCTAAATTATAAGTAACTCTGATTGTGTAAATACGTAAACACTACTCAGCAAATGAATTGTGTAAATGTTTTCTTGCATTTTCAATATTATGCAATTGTATTTATGCTTGCATTGCTTCAACCAAGTATTGTATATATAAAACAGTTTTAACACTAATTTATGTTCTTAAGTTATATAGAATAGTTAAAGATACAAAATATCTAAATGACAAATGATGGTGAATGCTTTCATGCTGCCTTAACAAAAAAATAAGAACTGAATAAACTAAAAGTTCAAATAGATAAGAAAGTCAATACAAAATATTGTGGATTATATATTCTTTTTTACAAAATAACATCTAGCAGAACTATTTCCCTTCACCTAGTGTCTTACCTTTATTAAGGTATGTGAGCAGAATATAGAATGACCCTTTTAACCCTTACAACCCCTTGAATATTTCACAGCAAAAGACTCTCCAACAATGTTTTAAATGTATCATAGATTTGGTGTTCTATAAATAGAACTATATCTTAGTCTTAAGAAAATCTGCCAATATTGAATATAAATAATTACAAGATATAAATTTTATGGTTTAATATGTCAATTTAACCATTTTCATTAGAATTTAGCAGTTACTTGATAATAAAAAGTAATCATTTTTTCTATTGTTGCATGTCACATTGATGGTGTGTATGCTGTCATAATGTCACAAGGGAGGTAGGTTGTATCATTACTCTGAGGTCATTGAGTACACTATGCTGTTTGGGTCTCATCCATCCACTGTAACCTGTCAGATGAACTTATTTAGCATTGTTTTAGTTGTTATACTTTCCAGAGTTAGTATTTGTAATTGTGTTCACAGTAGTTGGATATTTTGGTTGAAGTATTTTGTTCTGGTTGATACTTAAGTCATGTGAATGCTATTCTCAGTGATTTTCTGCAAAGTGAATTGATTGAAGTTTATTATGGAGTATGGTTCAGGATTAAAATGTAATTTCAATAGTGGTCATTTAAATTATCAATTTCAGTGATAGTGCAAATAATAGAAGAAGTTTCACATGCTCACAATCTCCTGTGAAAAGTAGTGGCACTGTAAGAGTACTGGTGACTGTTTCAGTGACAGGGAATGCACCTAACTCCTTCAACAAGTCCACGAATGGCCAAAAGTACTTCATTAGGTTTGCTTGATCATGATGGAGAGATGCATATAGTAGATAAAGATGACATTATTGGACTTACGCAGGATGTTAAAAACTTCTCAGATGGATTGGGGAGGCTGAAAGAGCTGTTTAATGAAGAATTTGGTATTTATTTATTACTTTTTAAATAAAATTACAGGTGCTGAATATTTAACATGTTAGCAATTTCTGATCAGTTTGTTTTGAGTATTATTCAGCCTAAGTATTAAATAATTCCATGCATTCTAGGTTATATATTTGGTATTGGTTTAGATCAAGTGTGTTACTATAATAACTGCATGGAAAATGAATATCTTATCTGATATTTTTGTAGAATTCGTGTATTGGACAAATTGTAAGATTTCTCAAATTCAGCACCCTAAGTTTGTTATCATTCTAGAACTACACCTTTGGCCAGATTTTCAAGTTATACTGTTTATTTAATCACTTACATGCCAGAGCTCTCATTTGATACTTAAAAAGGCATTTTGACTCTTGGAATTTGTAAAATAGTGCTTTTGACTCTTGAGAATTGGTTCCAAAGGGTCAAATTTCTATAATATTAATAAGAAATTTTGTCAACCCTTCAAATTATTATCAGCCAAGGATTATTTTGACCCCCCAAATTTGGACATCTAGTGAGCACCCTGCATGCTAATTACAAATTCAATGGATAAAATGATTATAACAGAGATATTGTTTATCCTGGTATTAGTCTTTAATTAATGCTCATTGAAGAATTAATTTTGTCGTAGGAGGAGAGGAAGACCTGAGGGTATTGGCTCATGAGAGACTGGGAGATGTTCTTTGTACACTCAAGTCTGTATTACAGAGGTACCCACCTCTCAATACCACTGAGCTGTTCTCAGCAGCTGGAACTCTTATAAAAAACATTAAAGGTACTTGAGACAAAGATGCACTATCTGAATTATTTTTTCACTGGGGTTTAACACCAACAGTCAGGGTCATTTTGCGACTTTTCCAGCTCTAGCAGTGGAGGAGACCCCAGGCGTTCTCCTTGGTGTTCTACCACTGACCTTAAATAAGCTAGCTAGACTGCTTCCTCACATGTGAAATTTGTCTGGTCCCAGTTAGGATTTGAACTCACAGCAGCGAGGGTCAGTAATTTCTAGCCAGACTATTACCGCTTGACTATGGAGACCCCCTGTGAATTATATCATTCCCATTTAATTCAATGAAACTCGACTGATTTTAAGTAACATTGTGTAGCACTGGGTAATTCAGGTAAAAAAGATTCCTCGTAATCATTGGTCACTATGTGTTGTGTTTTTATTTTAAGTTTCATTGAAAAAGCTATGAACATAATCATGTGGAGAATTTTATTTACAAAAGTGATAATGTGAAGACTAAGATGATACTTTATGTTCACCTAGGTTACAACTATGAAGAACACAGTGTGGAAGCTATGGAGGGAGCATTTAATGATGCTATTGATCAGCTGGCTCTTGAGTTCAGTAGTAGCGTATCAGAGTACCTTATGGGTGACCAGAATAGCCAGATGGATGAAATCAAAACTAAGGTGAGCCGTGTTTTCAGTAGGAATTTGTTGAATAGACTTAAATAGAAACATAATAGGCCCTCTAGGGTGGGATCCTGGGACATGCCCCCAAAAAATGTTTAAACATAGACATCTTTTTTGCAGTTTTAACCAGCCCATTAGTCATTCAAACCAACATTAACAGGTTTAATTGTTTCAAAATGGTCTACTATAAATTATAATCAGTGAGGACAATTTTATTGACCTATAGAAAAGAAAATTTCCAACTTAAAACTGAATTGAATTTTACGGAAATTGTTGGGATATTCCAATTAATTTACTTTTAAAATGATGCATTTTGTCCTTTTTGATAGATGAAGTTTAATTGTTTTAAAATGTCAAATGTGTTGTTTTTCAGTCCTACGATAATTTACTGTCTGTGTCACAAGAAGGCAGTGATAAAGATGATGCCATCATAGAGAAAGAAGAATTAAGTAGGAATTCTGTCTTTGTGATTTGTTTTTCAATGTAAAATCCATGTTGTAGTTAATCTGATTTGGAATTTATTTGAATGGATACATTATATGCCTTTTCTTAGACAATCCTATCCCACTTTAGACACTATCATTACTGACAATACTGGGCTCTTTTTCACAGGTAGGGGGATGGGCCTTTTTCTTAAATTTGGGGAAAAAATAGCACGGTATTTTTGCAAAATGGGAAAGAAAAAACTTGATGTAAACTGAATTTTTAGGGGAAACTTGTATGATTTTAAAGAATTTTCCTGAGGGGAAGAAGCCTGTAAATGGTCCCTGCTATAGAAGGAAAATATCTTGCAATACAAACCTTCACATTGTAGATTGGACTTAATTGACATATTATGTTGGATAGAATAATTTAATGCAGGCGTTATATAATGAATACAACTATACACTTAAAAAAGTGACACTTTATATTATGTATTGGACTATGGTTTCAATAAACCTGATAAAAACATATTTCACACTTTTTATCTTCCAGTTGTTCCACTAACACCTGAGCAAATAGATGAGATAATGATGAATCTACAAGCTGGACTTGATCTGGCATTTCAAAGAGCTAAAGCATGGTCTAAATATCTTAAAGATGTTATGTCATACATCGAGCGAAGAGCACAGCTTGGTATGTAGATATTGATGTATTATCTTTTACGCCGTTTATACTTGTTGATTTCCCTTTTATTTAAAGTCTGTGCCAAATTATCATTAGCTGTTGATGTACCATATTACACCATTCTATAGATAAAAATATTGATATATTATTTTAGGTTGTTTTTTAAAACTGTACAAAGGAATGAAACAAGTGGAGATTGTTTAAATTTTCTCAAATTATTCATATGTATTAATTTTCATTTTATTTGTCCATGTAGTGTATTCAGAAATTTTTGATGTCAAAGATAATGCTATTTTGACATAGACACAATTTTCTCAACTTCTTAGACTGAAAAAAGTCAATTGTTCTTATGAGTGTTTTGTCTGAATGTCAAGCTGTAGTACCAGTATTTCTTTTACCATGACATTAGAACATTTGCTAAAATGCATCATTTCAGCATAGAAAACAGTTAATTTACTCCATTCTAAGTGTGGTTAAAGTTTATCATCTTAGTCCAATTCTGGGATTTATCTCTGTTCAGTCATCTAAAACTGCATATCTTATGTATCTATGCTTTCTTTTGCAGAAGTTGAATACTCCAAAAATTTATCTCGACTTGCATCTTCAGTTAAACCTTCATTGACAGAAGAGGTAATGTTTCCTTATATCTGTGAAATGTTACATTAATTATTCCATGGTTTAAAACCCATGCATATAAAATCATGACTTGAAGAGTATCTGCCATTTCATATTATTTTAGCATTAATGATTTTCAGATTCCTTTGTTTTCTTTTATTCTATTGGTAATGTACGTTTTAGGCTAAAAATTTACCATGTACATTTATAGAAAAAAAGAGGAAGTTAATATTTGTCTGTTATTTTCAGGGATTTCTGCCACTGCAGTCTGTGTATTGTACAGTATTATCACAGGTAAGATATATCTGGTACTGATTTGGTTGCTAACTATTAATGCAACTTATTAATGTTTGCTTATACCCTTTGTTTACATAATTTATTCCTATAATTAATCATTTACAAAAAAATAAAACTCTGTCAAAATGCTTCTAACAATTGCACTTGTTTTGATAAAGATTGATTGAATTCTTTGTTCATATGCCAAATTCTATGTTTAAATTAATTCATAATAAATGTAATTTTTCTACCATTCTCTGCTTGTATGTTCTCACAGCACACCTTATAATTATGCACTCAATACTCAATGATTTTCTAATTGGTCTCTTTTTTATTATTATTTTTTTATTATTATTCAAAATTATTGAAAATTGATGGCTGTACTTTACTGATACGGCTGTTATTTTAATAACAGACTTATTACAACCATTCTTAACGATGAACTATAAACATATCTTCTGGAAAATACAAATCTGATGACCAATTAGAAAATGTTTTGTGTGTACTGAAAACTTTCATTAATTTGCAGTATAATCTAGCCAACACCTTCATGTATCTGCCTTCATATATCAGTTGTGACTTATTCAAGACCTTGTTGAAGGGAAAGTAAAAAAGATCCATGCAACATTTGATTTAGAAACAATAAAACCTTTTCTGTATTTATTCCTTTTTATCATCCATAATATTTCAGGCTTTTCAAAACTGCTGAAATACTTGCTTGACATTTGGTCTGGCAGAGTTAGAATTTCTAACTAAATGAAAATTTGTCTGACCAAATATGTTGTAAATAAGTGATAAATGCTGTAAATCATGCCCAACTGCTGGACATCTGGTCCGGTACTTGCCAAAAAGTTTTTGGACCTGCTGAAAATTAGCTTGACATGTCCAACAGTCAGGCAACTTTCAGGAAGCCTGACATACTCTTCTTTATTTGGTTAGAAACCAGTGCACTATGTCATGATTTTGTTTATCCAGTTTTCTTGTCAGCGGAACCTTTTTATACCAGTCTGTCTGGTTAAGAAGTCTAGTCTTACATTCTTTTTTGCACATGCCTATATTTCTGTATATGAATCGACTTTTGGGGCCTCTGTGATCAAGTGGTTATGGTCTCTGATTTGCAATCACTGGCCCCTCACTGCTGTGAGTTCAAATCCCACCCAAGGCTTTACATGTGAGGAAGATGTCCAGTTAGCTTACATAAGGTTAGTGGTTTTACCCAGGTGCATCCAGGTGTTCCTCCTGTGTTAGAACTGGAAAGTGGCCAAATGACCCTGGCAGTTGATGGGATGTTAAACTACATTGAAAAAAAATTGACCCAACTTTAAGCTTGAAGCAGATTCAAATGTATTTTGTATATTATCCACTCTTTTGTCTTGTGTATCTTCTATGGCAACTCTTCTGTATTGTGTACTTGTGCTATTTTATTGTAGTGTTTGTACTCTGTAAGTATTTCTGTGATGTATTTACTTTAACTATGGGGATATCATACAGGTATATGAATGATTCTGTAGTTGGTACTATATTCTATCATGCGTGTCTTTTCAGTTAAAATAGATCCATTGTGTATTCAAACGATTTCTTATCCTCTGTTACAACATTGCTGCAACTTTATTGAGTAATTTATCAAACTGAAATATTTCAAATTAAACTATTCTATGTTGCAAAATATCTCATTACATTTTATTCATCTATAAATCATAGTTTTGAATTAGCTATCATATTCAAAACTTTACAGCTAGGTCACCTTCAAAAATTGCTAGTTTGCGGTTGCTAATCACACTTTTTGGATTGGGTTGATCGGTCAGAGTATTATTTTTTATATTAGACATATAAATTGACCATGTCAGTTAAAATTTACTGCTAATTAAGTTCTCTAAGGTTCTGATATATTCTTTTTCACTTGTAGGTTTCTTTGGTTATCTGTTATTTTAGTTAAGTGTTCAAGTAGACATGAACATGCCCTATGTACTAATGTGAACTCTATTAAGTCAACATAGCTTGTGTCATAAGCAAAGTACTTAAGATGAGACATATGTCATATCTGATGAAGTTTATTTTCATGTCTTGGAAACATTTTTATTTAAAATAAATCATCAAAATATCTTGCCAAGAAAGCTGTGATAGCATTTTACGTTATGCAGTGAAAAGTAATATCAGTAACTACAGAAAAAACGAGGCAATTTGTCCCGCATGCACCATAACACGCTCTGAAAGCACCGTTTTAATTCACATTGTGCTATACCTCAAATTCATCCCGCAGGAAATGCTAATTAATGTCTGCATATGTGTGACTTAGTGGTTACAGCAGTACAGTTAATTTATTAGGAGCAAATGTATTTATACCTGCTTTGATATGTCTGTGTTTAGCATGATTGTCAATGTAAATTGTACTCTATGCATGGACTGACAAGTGTAAACTTTGAAACTGGATCAGAATATACATGTATGTATAACTGCCTGTGAAGTATAAGCATGGCCTTGTATTGTATTAAAAAAGTATGGAAAGGATGGCGTGCCTTATTTGTTAAGTGATGATGCAGGGGCCTCTGTAGTTGAGTGGTTATGTCCTCTGACTTGTAATCACTAGCTCCTCAACACTATGAGTTCGAATCCTACCTAGGACATAATTTCACATATGAGGAACCTGTCCAGCTAGCTTACAGAAGGTTGGTGGTTCCACCCAGGTGTAAGCCTGGGTTCTTCCTCCACCATTATAGCTGGAAAAGCTGCCAAATGAACTTGGCTGTTGGCTGCGACATTAAACTCCAGTATATTTACAAGTAATGATGTATATTTTATTGATTATCTGGAGTAAACTTAATACTTACCAACGTGTATTGTCCATTGCCTTGACACTAAAAATTTTTTTAGTGAAAAATTACTGTCACTTTTTTGCAGTTGCTCTCTAAATTTAAATTCAAATATGTTGATGTGTTGCCGTTTAGATTTCTTAACTAGATAAATTTTAGTGTTGCATTTTATATAAAATCTTGATCCATATCCCTTCATTCTCAGTATTAAGTAGTCACTTCCTGCCTCTGAGACTGGTTTACGTTTAGTTCATTTCAAACTTCTGATTGATTCTCATTTGGTTGCTATGGTAACTGGTATCAAAATTAGGATATTTCTTTTGTTTACCCCTCTTTATCTAGTATAATTTTGTTATTGGTACTGTTTAGACTAATGTTAGAAAAAATATTCTGTACCATTTAAAGGGATAGTTATTGTGTATAATATAATCGGCCTGATCGATAAGACAAAATAGGTCAGCTTTCTTGTTAACGCAATGCTGCTTGCTACATGTAGTATTTCCTACAGTTATTGTCTGGCAAAGCTTGAGTTGTTCATAAGCATGGCTGTCCATTGCCAGTTCGTAAATTGCTTATAAACTTTTATCATGACTTTTTTCATTGTGTTCACGTTGACAATATTTGCATGCTCCCCTTTTTGCTCCGATACATGTATTTATTTCTGACATATCTTCACTTGAAATTTCTGTGTAAGGATCACCAAGTACCCTGCTATAAGTACCCAGTATATATATAATATTCATGTATTTCTATTTATATTTTTCAGGATGCTGAGTACGCTAAAACTTGTCAAGCTACTTTTACGTTGTTACAAACGACTAAATTTGTGGAGGTAAGTCTTATTTGTTAGCAGTACTTTTCATTTGGGCCTCCATGGTCAAGTGGTGATGGTCTCTGACTTGTAATCACTAGCCCCTCACTTCTGTGAATTTGAATCTGACAAATTTCACAGGATGCTGTCCTGACAGATTATGGAAGGTCGGTGGTTCTAACCAGATGTAAACCTGGGGTCTTCCTCCTCTGTTAAAGCTGAAAAGTCACCAAATGACCCTGATGATCCTTATCTGTTGTGCTTGAAGTTTGAAGTAGTCTTCGTCTAAATTAGTTAATCAATTAAACAAAGTTAATCAATTAAGAACAAATATGCATATTGGGGGCAGACTTTTCTTTGACATTAATTAGCTTTACTTAAAACGAATCTACTGTTTGTACAGTGTAGCTTGTTCATTGATGTATTTAGTTGTGGATAAGGACTGTGACTGAAATAGTTGAAAATCTTGGTTAAACCTGATGAAAAAGAAAACAAAGATATGGATAAGTGTGTTACACATGAAACAAATGCCCTGATTAAAATAATACTAATTCTCTTTGTAGCCTCTGAGTTCCAGAAGAAATGAACATGATAAAACTAGAAAAACTTTGAAGGAGACATGGAACAAAGAAGTCAAGAAAATGGTATGTATGTTTCCATACATAGCAAACTGATTCATCTGCTAGGTATTCATTAGCTTGATTCATAGATAAAATGATATTAGTGTTATTATGAAAGAAGCAATCTTAAAAAGTTTCAGTACATAGCAAACTGATTCATCTGCTTAGTATTCATTTGCTTGATTCATAGATAAAATGATATTAGTGTTATTATGAAAGAAGCAATCTTAAAAAGTACTACTGTAAAAATCCACTTGATGACTGTCTTGATTTTGAGATTTCTTCATTATAATGACTACTTATTTTTAGACCTGTTTTCAATGTTTCTTCTATAGTTCAACTTGAAAATAAGACCAGCTCAATAATTGACCAATATTTTTTGTTACCAACTTTGGTTTTAATATTAAGTTTTACATTTTTATGAAATTTATTTAATTTTGAAGACTTGTTCATTCTCTATATTGTGTTTTGTACAAGTTTATATAATAGACACATACTGTAATTATATATCATGATATATGGGAAATTTTTTCCATACTGGATTATGTGTAGGTGTATGTACAGATGTTTTCTTCATATTTTCTTTTCCTGGTTGATGTTAAACTGGCCACTCATCCTATAAAACGGACAATGATAGACTGGTTTTTCTTGTGTAAATTTACAGCAAGAATCAGTGAACAATTTACGGAAGGCACAAACAATGTATGTTACTAGGCAACAAGAGTATGAGAAGGCAAAAGAATTGTCCCATAAAACAGAGTCAGACATAATGAGTCATAGTAACAGTTCCAGTAACCTGTCTGCTAAAATAGACAAGAAAAAGAGAGCAGAAGATGATGCTAGTCATAAGGTAATACATGGTTATCTGGAATTTTCTGGAACCTCCGTTTTTTCCCAGGTCTTATTGGTTTTTATGGTTTCCACAGCACCTAGGTTAAGATTTCCATTTTTTTTAAATGTTCAACTTTCACCCATGGTAATAATTTCTGGCTCAAAGGATTGTAAATCTTAATGGATATGCTTATAGAAATTTGATATTGTATTTATTGAGTTGAAATGTAACTTTTTGTGCCATTGATGTTAACAATATGATTAATTTAGCTTGATAACACAGTGTGAAGTTGACTTGCTCTAAGGTCAAGGTCACTGTGAAACTCGGTGTAAAATCCTTTTCTGATCATTAACTTTAGAAGGAATAAGCCTTGGTTTATGTTTTCTCTTTTATATAAGACTTGGCCTTTATGAAATGTTCAAAAGTATGTAAATATGCCACTGTGACTGCAAAATGAAGTGGGGGCATTAGTGTCGTATGGACACATTTCTAGTTCAGAATTATATTAATAAATGTATACCTGTTGCACCTCTCAACACTGTGAGTTCAAATCCCATCCAGTACCAGAGAAATTTCTCATGTGTGGAAGCTGTACAGAAAGTTTGTGATTCTATCCCGATTATGCATGGGGTCATCCTCCCCTGTTAAAGCTGGGAAAGTTGCCAAATGACCCTGGCTATTGGTGCGATGTAAAACCACAGTGGAAAAAAACGCAACTGTGGTTCAGTGGTTAGTGTACTGGACTTGTGTGGAGATGTTGACGACTCCTTGTGGAACGGTGGGTTGGTACTGGGTAGTATACAGTCCAGGAAAACTGGTTAGGTTTTTTTTCTTGAAAAACAGCGTTAAACCCAGTGACAATATCACCTAAAACAAACAAAACAGTGAAAATAAATGTATTTGTTGTAGGCTGCAGAAGCAGAAACAACGTACAAAGCTTGTGTAGCAGAAGCGAATAATCATCAAGGTGATCTTCAGAAACTGAGAGCAGAAAACTTAGCTGCTATACGTGACCAAATATATCAGTCTGATCAAGTTATAAGAAAGGTATTGATTTCTCTAAGATGTCATTTATCTTTTTCTCATGTCATTGCATGTTTTTATTAGGTCTGTGTTAATGAATGATAATTATTGGGATTGTTAATTCTTGTGAAATTATGCATTCAGCTATGGTGCCTTTTTGTCAATATTTTCCTGTTAAACAAGCACTATATCCTCCTGTCAAATATTTATGCTTGTATTTCTCTTCACATCTGTTTTTAACGGAATAAAATTTTGATAATTGTTACTGTCTGTTTACATTTGAATTTATATTGAGTATAAGTTTATTGTAAAGTCATTTTAATTGTCCACACACTTACTTACGTTACAGAAAGATTGTGTTTATTTGATATTTTGAATTGTCTGTAGGTTACCATTGATTACTTTCAATTACTACAAACAGTGTCTGCTCCAGTTCCGGTTCAGGTAGGAGAATTTTGTTCTTGCGTTAACCCTTTGCCTCATAAGCATACATTGGACTCCACCAAATTCAAAGGAAATATACAAAACATCTATTTATTTAAGAAAATTGGATAATTTTTCTCCAACAGAGTGGAAAACATAGTGGCAAAAGAAGCCATTACTCATTATAGGCAATGGCTTCTTTTGCCATGATGATTTCAAAAGTGGTCTGCTTCAGATGCAGGAAATGCTGTATTATGAGACAAAGTGTTAATGCTGTTGTAACATTTTGGTGAAATTCTTTCTGCTGTGTGAAATTTGCATGCATAATATCTTGTTAATTATAATGATCTTTACAAAATTTCATTGCCAAAATTTCAATGAGAGTTCAGATTTAAATTATAACTGAATTAGTCCGTGGTATATTTTCTGATTATTTAAACAAGATCAGAAACACTGACTCATATAATCAAATCTCTTTTTGTTGTTCATAATTGTTTAGGCATGAACATTGATTCCGTGTCTTTGCCTATTTTAACCATGAGTTTTCATTAATATAGATCTTCCTTTTTCTTTAATCTTCGAAAAAATTGGCTGCTCTCATAGACTTTAGTGCAATTTTATAAGGAAAATAACTCAAAGGATTGTTATTGTTTTTGAAAAATTTCTCAGTAAATCATTTTACATCATAGAAACCTATAGATATCCTAAAGGTCCCCAAAATCTGTCTTTTTTTTAGATATTTTGGACATTATGGGTATAAAACTTTAATGTGTGTTTATTACAGTATCATACACTGTGTGAGGCCAGTAAAAAATATGAAGCAGGGTTTCAGTATGGAGAATTTGTTAGAAGACTTCCAGTGTCGAAGTCTAATATGATGGAATATGAATTGTTCAAATTTGAACCCTACAATACTAAGTAAGTACAGGCTTCTATTAAACAGGAAATTTACCTTTAAGGCCTCTATACGAATAGTTTGATTAAAGTTAAGCCTTTTGCTGCAGTTTTATCATTCTACGTTTACTTTAGACTGAATTGTTCAGTAGAACCTCAAGACAGTGGGATCCATGTTGATGATGGAATTATCCTGAGCATGTGAACATTGGAAATCTTTAATTCATTTTTTTTTGTCATTGACAAAGATGTTTATCTCTTTGAAATTCTATGTATGAATGAGAAATATAAATACAATGAACTTAGTTTTAATTTCTAGGGATGAAAATGGTTTTCTCAATTACCAAGTTGGTTCCAAAATACTGGATGAATTTCAACCAAATGTAGTGGGAAGTGTTGGTTTCAAGTCTTATTGCAAGAACATGATTCATAAATAGATATCAATTCATGGATTTCTTGCCTTGGTAGACGTATACATACGTGATTAAAGCACTGAAACACTGTACCTTATTTAAAAACTGTGTTTATTTGAATATTTCAGAGCGGATATAGATAACAGAAAGGTCAGTACCCAGTCCAATGAATCTGAGCCCTCAGATCATCATCATTCAGGGGAGTCATCACCTAATCTGAACTCACCCAGGAGACATGGTAAATTATGTTACTCATATTTCTACTTTCCTTATTCCATTATGGATGCAGTATTATTGTTTCAACAGTAATGATTAGGCCATTTTTTTTTAATTGTTGGTTTGCTATTAAGCAACTGACTCATTAAAAAATCTGTTGACCCCCAAAATCTTCTGTATTATGTTAGTGATAATAATGGTTATTTATTCAATGTGGGGAGTTAAGTAGCCACCTCAATACTGAAGATGTCCCATTCTAGTTCCTTAGCTTCCTGTCTGAGTAAATGTTGCTGGATACTGCACAAATTTCAATGATTGCCACTTCAACCTTTTAGTATTGCAGCCAAACTAACCAGTACCAGTTTGATGTAAATTTTACATGAAAAGAAGAAAATTTAGTGTATGCATCCTTGTTGTATGTATTATTCTTTAGCAATCAAATTCATTCAGTTTATGTAGTGACAGCGAGTCTTCATGATCTGGTGTTTTGATTTTGTTTTTCTCAATGAGTTCCCTCATTTCAGACAAGTATAGGGTACCAGTCAGGGGAGCATGGACACCACAAGGTATGGTTCCCGGCAGTGATACTGATAGCCAGAGTGGTAGTAGTAAATCATTAGAGTCCAGTCCGAGCAATAGTCCTTTCCCATCGAGTCATAAGAAAAGAGGTTTAACCGGATCTATGGATGATTTGATTGAAGATGTACCACATGGTGTTAAACAACTTCTCTCAGTACCGGGAACGGAACAGGTTGATGTGCAATCAATTGTCAAGGTAACCAAACTTGTCCTAAATGTTTAATTGTACAGTCAGTCATACTGTTTGTTACATTAAAACGTCATAGTCGTACTATGTTACTTAACCAATGCTCCAAACTAACTAACTGGATGTAAAATTTTTTTATTTCTTTCACATAAGTGCAATGTTTTGGCTGATTGTCTGTGTCTGTTCACCATTTTTATCTATTGAGTTGATCTTATACAGTGCAACCTCTCCAAAGCAACATCCTTTGGGAGAAGCAAAATTGTTTTGATGTTGGGAGGTTGTTGCTCTAGAGTAAATGAATAGTTATTTAGGACAGTTGGAAAAAATTGTGCTGTTGTTGAAGGGAGGTTGTTGCTCAAGAGAGGGCCGCTCTGGAAAGGTTACACTGTAATATACATTTACATGTATTAGTATATACAACAGGTAAATATGCCCTTCAGTACACATTGTACAGACATATACAGTTAGTTTAACTATAATAATTTATAACAGCATAAGATAAATTTATAAACAGTCATGTCTATCTACAGTCATCATTTTACTATGATGACTTTGGCTCACTCTTTTCCTATTAAATGATATATGAATTTCCTTGGAGGCTAAATTTTCTACAATAGGGAGTGAGAACTACAAATTAAGAATTCTGTAATTTTTACTCTTTTGTAAGTTGTTGACAGACTTTAGTTTGCTTATGTCGTGGGGTATATTATATTACAGAGACAAGGAAGAAGAAGAAATACAACATTTGGTGTAGACTTCCAGGAACAAGTAGAGCATTATCATTCAGCAATACCTCCTATCATTTCTAAATGTCTGAAAGAAGTAGAAAAACGAGGCATTACTGTTAAGGTATGTGCCCTGTGCTTTGTTAAGCCTTTGCCTCATTATACCATATTTCCCTGCATCTGAAGCAGACGACTTTGGAAAATATTGTGGCAAAAGATGCCATTGCTTGTAACATAATGAGGTGGTCACAAAGTGAGGTTTCACTGTACCTAAGAAAAAGTGACAAGTTTACATTTTAATCTTTTTGCATCTACTGAGATATTCGGAATGATAGCGAAAGAAAGGACTTTCATCTAAAATCTGAGAGAAGTTTTAATTCATAGTTCAAATTAAATTCGGATTATACAAAAATTGCGTATAACTATTTTGTTGTTTCCAGGGTATATATCGTGTATCTGGTGTGAAAAGCACAGTTGAAAATCTATGTCAGAGGTTTGAGAGTGACCCAGAGTCTGTAAGTCTGGACTCTGAGAATCCAAATGTGATTTCTAATGTGTTGAAACTTTATCTGAGACAGCTGCCAGAACCACTGCTTACTTTTAAACTTTATCCAAACTTTGTTCAAACTGCAAAGGTAAGGCATATTCAATGTTAAAAAAATTTAACAATATTTTCAATTGCTCTGAACTCAGTTTATCTAGAGTTTTGTTAAATACATGGTTAAAAGTTTTCTGTAATTTTCTTGAACAACCAGTCTGGACCATACTGGTTTTTATTGTTTCCACTTTACTGAAAATTTACAACTTTCACCTTTGATTATATGATTATTTCCTTTTTCAAGAAATAAAAGAAAAACAGGTTGGGTATGGTAAACATGGGGTGCCTATTTATGATTGCTGATATTCTTCTGTGATCCACTATAGATGTTTTACTCTTAAATGAATTTGCACTGCAACCGTTGTCCAGTGGTAATTTTGATGGACTTGTACCCTGGCTAAATGATAGGGAAAATACTTTTATTCAAGAAGCCACAACCATGGTCCAGTGGTTAGTGCACTAGACTAGTAACCTGAAGATCAGGGTTCAAATCCCAGTTGCAGCAGGTCATACCCTTCTATGAAACTTTGACAAAAATGTCCATTTTCCTTCATAGTGGGGAAGTTGCCAGCTCCTGTGGAAGGGAAAACTGGTAAGGTGAACCGGCCGCTGTATATAGCAAAACATTTTGAAAAATGGCATTAAACCCAGTGACAGTGTCACATATAGACAAACAAGCAAACTAAATGAACTTATTTTACAGGAGAATATGTCTGGTGCTTTAGACAAGGAACACACTATTGAAAAACTTCATGAACTGATAGATAAACTGCCATACTCCAACAGAAAAACATGTGGCATTCTCATGCATCATCTTCAACGGTAAGTTGCTGATCTTCCCTCAAGTAATTGTAAACATGACTTTTCTGGCCTTAAGTACAAATTGAAACATTGTTATTTGTTGTTTATATATAACAGATATTTTTACTTCATAAAGATGTACCATGTTATTTGTTGTTTATATTTAACAGATATTTTTACTTCATAAAAATGTACCATTAAGGTTCATTTAATTCAACCTCGCCAGTGACTGATGTATGTCTTATATGCACTAAAATCATTTGAAACTTTTTTTCTGAATATTTTGAAACTTTCCTCACATATTGGTACAAACATTTACTGTTTGTTTTGTATATGTTTGTGCTTAATTGGTTACTTCACAGTTCTACATTTTGCAAACTTTTACATTTTTAAGTTAACTACCCTGTTTGTTTCAGCTGTCTTATTATAAAGTTGCCTACTACTCTATTCCTAACTTAATTTCACATGTTTAGATGCTAGATAATAATTTATTATCTAGTTATCTATAACCTAGGCTTTCATTTGACCCTTGAAATCAGTAAAATAAAGCTTCAGACTCTCAAGAATTTGTACCAAAGGGTCAAATTTACAATTAGTTTAGAAGGAAATTTTGTTGACTCTTCAAAGTTTCATCAACCAAGGGTCATTTTTTCATTTTTTACTCTCAATTTTTGCCGTTTGGTGAAACCCTGTATAGCCAACATATGGACTGAATTCAATGTCTGCTTATCCTACTAGATTCTTTTAGCCGGTTAATCGGTCTCCCTCAGACCTACATTAATAAAAAAACACTCTCTTGGACTGGATCAAACAGCTCATTTACTCATGTATGGAGTCTACTCTATGATTTGCTACAACACATTACTACACATACTTCAATTTTGTCTGATTTCATTTGATATTTTTAACTTTGTAGAATTGCCTTCCATGTGGATCAGAATCAGATGAATGCCAGTAATCTCGGCATTGTGTTTGGACCAACTTTACTTCGACCACAGTATGTAGATTTATAATTTGAAATCAAACCATGAACTTTCTTGTTATTAATGACTGATAATTGTAACAGTGATTAGTTTGGTTGTAAGAACCGAAGTTAACTCATATCGTAAGTTGATTTTAAGTGCTGAAAACTACAGTTGATCAAATTCAGACTTTATATGGTTCCATATTGTCACATTAGTAGTATGATTGTAGTATGTTTTTAGAAGACTTTCGAGATCACTTGTAGATTCACAAACAACGCATCCTAAACTTCGATATTTCAGGGGAGGTAATGCATCGTTGGCTTGTTTGGTTGATACTCCGCATCAGACAAGAGTTGTAGAACTTCTCATTGTACATGCTGAAAGTCTATTTGGACCCAATGAAGATCATCAATTGATCCCAGTTGAAACACTTGTTGAACCAATGGAAAAGCGGAATGCGCTTCAAGTGCCCAATTCTTCAAATAGTGGTAAGTTATTTAAAATTTGTGATAAAGTTTGTAAATTCAGTGAATTTTGCATTAAATTTGAATTATCCATATGTCTAGAACAATTAATGAATGTTTTGCCTTTGTTTTTGTTTGAATTCAATCAAACAAGGACAGATATGAATTTAAGTACAAAAATTTATGATATTGGTCATGATGTATTTTCTGTTACAATTAAATGGCTTGAAGTTGTGTTGTATTTGATGGATATCTTGTAGTGTATCTTCTGCATGGTCAAAAGTTTTCTGGAATTTTTCTGGAACCTCTTTTTTTCCCAGGCCTGGACCCTACTGGTCTTTGTTTCTGCGACACCAAGGTAAAGATTTCCAGGTCTTTGAAAATTCTAACTTTCATCTATGCTTCTGTCAATTTACTTGCAGATGTACCAAGTGCTGACACTGCCATTAAAGTAGAACCAAAGAAAGAATCTGTGTCGAGGTATGTGTACTTTTTTCAATGTAAAGAATGAGTTTGACTGCAGAATTGAATTTCTGATTGAAAATTACTAGTAGGGTATAAAAAGCTAGGTTTATTATCATAACCAAAGCTTTTGTGATTTTACTGTTGTAGCAATTAGTCATACCTGTGAACATAGGCCACCTTTGGGAAAGACAAAACGTGGTCTTTATATACAATATGCCAAAGCCACTACAGTTGGACTTCTCTTATCTGAACCTTTCCAATCCAGAATCCTCTGGACACGTCAGCTGGTCCTGATTTTATTATCTATTTAATGCTAAAAAACGTTTGTAATCATGGACCTTAGTATTCTGAAAACCTCTCTTATTCAAACATTTTTGTCTGTCCAAACAAGTTCGGTTTATAAAGGTTTTACTGTATTTTATTAAACTAGATTGAATCTATTTTATGTATACTTGCTGAACAAATTCATTTCATTTTCAGTCCACCACCTGTTGTGTCCGCACCTAAAGAACAGCTGATCACACCATCACCATCTGGTAACTTACATGAACCATCACCAACAAAGGTTTGTATATACTGTTTGTATTTACGATTCAAATGGTTGTCAGTAAGCTCCAAAACTACCTTTAGAACTCTTCGTAGATTCGGTAATTTTCGTAGTTTCCCAAAATGATATCTACTAGTCAATAGTAAATTGTGAATATTTGTGTTTGAATTACAGTGATTGATATCTTTCATTGTTTACTAATTAACAGCTGTTAGTAGGTATGTAAATTGAAGTCTTGACTGGTTTTCGTTCTCTGACACCATGATTTTTTGAGTGTTCGGAAAATAAGGAGTGGAGAGTTAGATATTGCTACAGTAAGACCTCAAATGGCAACCACCTCAATATTATGACAACCTTGTTATAATGGCCTCATATTTTCAGACCAGCTATCAATTATATATAAAGTTCAACTTAATAATTGGACCACTTCATTATTATGACTGATTTTCAAAAGATGGTCTCAATTTTGAGGTTTTACTGTATTTTAGATTTTATGGTCTCAATTTTGAGGTTTTACTGTATTTTAGATTTTATGGTCTCAATTTTGAGGTTTTACTGTATTTTAGATTTTATTTTCAGGGTTTTATGGTTAATTTATGTAATTTTGTTTTTTAGTTATTGATATTTTTTGGTTTAAACCACTTTTTCTTATTTTGAAGACTCAACAATTATAGTAGTATGTAAACAATGTCTTTCCAACAAATAAAAAACTTCATTAGCCATTTTATTGACTAATCTCAAAATTAAGATTATTCTTTATTTTATCTCTCAGTTTCATAAATATGGTATATTTGACATTGTTGCATGTCTATGTCAGGGTTAAAGAATGTGCTCTCAGCAGATCATATAACCCTACTTTGTGATTATACTGATTAACAGGTTTCTAACAAATCAGAAAGTTGTGGGAATCATTTAAACAGTAAAGTATAGCCAGTGTTTTATTGTTGTGATTCTTCATTTCAGCTTATCTTAACCCTTTGCCTCATAATACTGCATTTCCCCACATCTGAAGCAGACAACATTTGAATACATCGTGGCAAAAGAAGCCATTGCTTGTCATGAGTAATTGCTTCTTTTGCCACAATGTTTTCACTCTGTCAGAAAGAATTAACATAATTTGATGTTTTGTATATTAGCTTTGAATTTGGAAGAGTCCAAAATACGCTTATGAGGCAAAGGGTGAAATTTTTTATTTTCCATTTCTTACTGTACTATATTTTTTGCTTCTTGTCATTGGCTTTGAAACTTAATTCATTTTTGTATTGTTGAATTTTTCTTATAGTTGATAATATGTAGACAGTGCTTTTTCATATTGCAGTGTTTAGTGTAATTGGCAGCAGTTTTACGGGTTAGTTCTGTTTGTTAAATTGTCCTCTACTGCTGCAAGGATGTGTGTAATTAATGGCCATATTTTTTGTACAAGTATATATATGCTTATTTAGGCTGCATTTATTGTTCAGCTTTTCTATTGTCATTATAGTGCATACGTATTAATGAATTATAAATTTTGATAAATGCTGTTTCACAGAAGCCGGGGGAGGATATTTTACTACCCGGGTCAGCAAGTATCGATAAGAAAGATATTTCAAGTAGCCAGCCCAACTCCGACGGTAAATTGATCACTTGTGCATATTGGGAATGGTGCATCACTCTTGTTTGACTGTTAACTGTTGTATCTCAAATAAACTTCTTCTATTTTCTGTCATGTATATTTCTTGTACTAATAACCTGTTAACATTGTATGCCAAAAACTGAATGATGAAAGTTACAAACTTTGTGAGCTTCGTTTTTCTTATTGTTTGACAGTCCAACTCGGACTTAATTAACTTTCATCCTTCTAATTATACATATTGTAATTGTTGATTTGTTTTATGGATTTGGACATGTCACAAAGAAATTGATGGCCACAACTGTGGTCCAGTGGTTAGTGCACTGGACTTGTTACCTGGCTATCTGGGTTCAAATCCCAGTCACGGGAGGTCATTCCCTTCTATGAAAATTTGACAAAAATTTAAGTTTTCCTCCATATGTGGAGAAGTTGCAGGCTCTTTGTGGAAGGGTATATCAGCACTGATTAGAATACAGTTCAGGAAAACTGGTTAGGTGAACGGACCACTGTATGTGGCTGAAAAATTGTTGAAAAACAATGTTAAACCCAGTGAAAAAAAAGTTGAGGTGGAGAAACAAGATTTGTATCCCGCAACTTGTGATGCCTAACTCCATATTACATGATATTATATGTGTATTATTTATAGTGGACAACATTTTCATTGGCTTCCATCAGTTATAACTCACAGTATTGCTATATGTCAATGTTCAAATTGTTTGAATTTTCATGAATTGGCAAATTCTTAGCCTAAAATGTAACATTTGGGAAATTACCATTTCTTATAAACAACTTTATATATAAAGTTATTTGATGGGTTGGAATAAGATTGAAACTGACGCATGTATCTTGTATCAGTCATGTATCAATTCATTCACCTAATATTATATCAGTAATTTCCTTGGTACTGATTCTTGTGTATTAAAAGTGAATTTGATTGTGGTGGTGTGACGTAAATATACATCTGCTGTCTGATCTGAAATGTTGTCTGCTCAAAAATGATAAGTCTGTCTTTTTTTCTGTGTTTGTGCATAACTTGAAGTTTATTGTTTCATGCATTCTGATAACTAACTAAGAATGAGACCACGGTACATGTTGCTACTCTGCATGTGTCACTGACATTTTGGTATTTTTATGTTCTTTTACTTTTTCTTGCCTCTCTTATGGCTGAAAATGTTCTTAAAACAATGTCCTTAACAAAGTTACAGCTTTAAAAAAATACTGACATTATTTTCTCTGGAAAAGTTACAAAACCTATTCCATATTAATAACTAATGAAAAACAATAAATCATTAATAGTACATGTAGTTTGTTATGAACTAAATATTTTATATTTATGTGTGTGTATGATTTTGAATGTTTAGAGATGATGGCCAGAAACTAACTGTATAAAAAATACAGCAGATATTTTACATATGTTGCAATATATTTTATTTAGGATATTCTGTTATGTACACAAAGTATGATGTTGTTTCTGTTAGGCAGGAGGGGATTATCTGGAACTAATTGTTGGAGTTTCTGACCAGCATTCTCTGTAATTTTGTAGTTTATGTAACTTAGTCTTCTATTAACACACTACATTTTCTAGGTTTGGTCTGATCTATTAAATATATGACTATAACTTAGTATAAGAGTATTCTTATCATTTAACCCTTTGCCTCTTATTACCGCTTTTCCCCTGCAGCTGAAGCAGGCCACTTTTGAAAACATTGCGGCAAAAGAAACCATTGCTTGTAATGTGTAATGGCTTCTTTTGCAGCAATGATTTCCACTCTATCAGAGAGAATAACCCAATTTTCTTAAATAAATTTATGTTTTGTATATTAGCTTTGAATCTGGAAGGGTCCAAAATACGCTTATGAGGCAACGGGTTATACAGGGGAATGATTATGATGTATACAAAATTGTTATAGGATTCCATTCAGTTATATATTGTTCACTTAGACATTGAAGTACATATTTATATTTTTCCTATACTCAACTATAGCTAAATTATTACCCTGAACTTGTAGCGTTCTGTGTTCAATTTCTGTTTCCCACAGATATTGTTGAGGTGCATTTCCTACACACTAAAAAAGTTTTTTTATGTAGGAATCTATTGAAGTTACAGAAACTCTTTTTTTACAATACATTAATTTTTCTACCGTGTTTTTTTTTTAATTCCAAAACAGAACTGAATCGTCAGTGGTTCAGTTACATTTGTGACTCCTCTGACTCAATATGGGAGGGTAAGACTGCACTAAATTTGTTGTATGTTCTGACTGTACACTGTGTTTGGATAATCTCACATTTCAAATGATTTTATGTCAGTTTAATGTAAGTAAGACTGTACTAAATTTATTGTCTGTATTTAGACTACCAGTACACTGTGTTTAGATAAACTCACATTTGAAATGATTTTGTGTCAATTTAATTTGGGTAAAACTGTACTAAATTTAATGTCTGTACTGACAGTACATAATTATCCATTGTGTTGGATAAACTTCAAGTGATTTTAGGTCAAGTTTTGGCAAGACTGTACTAAATTCATTGCCTGTATTAGACTTAGTACTTTGTGCTAGGATATACTGAAATTTTTAATAATTTGAGTCAATTTGATGTAGGTGATACTATACTAAATTCATTGTATGTACAAAGAGTTCATGTATACTGTGTTATGATGAACTCATATTTCCAAGGCATTTTGTCAGTTATGTGTGCAAAGACATTATGTTTTATGACTGCTTTTATTATAAATTCAACAGTGTTTTCTCTAAGCTAAGTAAGAAGAAAGTTGGTGAAAATTAACTAATGACAAGCTTATTACAAGACAAGCTTATTAGTCAGTATCTTTATTATGCCAAAACTTGCTACATTGGCTTGTGTCTAAGCAAAGATGGAATTGAGTTATTGTTCCATTTAAAGCATTTAAAACTTGACCAGTCCCTGAACATTCTGTTCTTCCAGATATTTCTGTATAATTTTGACATAATGATGAGAATTAGTAGTTAGTTACATCTTAGATTGAACATAAACTTAATAATTAGTTTGTAATCTTACAATTACTCTGTGTGTAGTATTTAACCTCCATTTCTAAGGTTGTGGTGTTACCTTTAACTAATTAATATCATCTACACTCTTGATTATAGTCCAAATGTACTGATTTTGCTTTCTGTTTTTCTTATGAATTTGTTTTTTTTATTGAAATAAGCATTTTATCATACTTATCAATAGGATAGTTTAGTCAAATACTTCTAAGCTTTAAATGATTTTTAATTCTTTCATTCACAGAATGCTTTCAGTATTACTTATATATTAACCAAGATGAATGCTTATATTTCTATATTTAGTAAACTTATCATAATGCTTGTTACAAAATCTGTAGTCAACCAATAGAATTGCTTGTTACAATTGAGTTAACCAATGAGAATGCCTGCATGTGTATGAATTTTACAGGAGAGGATAATGAGGTTGAGAATGGCTTTGACCATTTAGCTGACACCAATATTCATTCTGACGATGATGAATTACTTTTACCGGACGACTCACATCTCTCAAAGCTTGGGCATGAAACAAACAGTCAGTATTCAAATATTCAATATAGGTGTTGGGATTGTAAATACAATGATAAATGCTGTGAATTATTATTTAGTGATGTCCTTTGCCTGATAATACATGTTTGAAAGCACTTTGTGTTAAGATGATTGGTTTGCTTTTAATACCTGCAGAGTTATATTGAGTTATTTGAGTGAATTTTGAACATTTTGAAAAATTGGGGACAGTCATTGTCAAGTGATTGATTACGCCAAGAACTAAGAATAAAAATATCAATGAATGAGTTTTCAACATTCAACAGATAAACTTAATAATTACCTTAGGATTACTTTTTTTGTGAGACAAACACACAAAAGGTGCTTATTGATGTAAAATGAATTGTGTCTGTGAAATTTATCTGTTTATGATGCCTCATGAGGTAATTATGATGTTAAGTAATGTCACCATTTAATACTTCACATGGTATGATGCCGAGCTTAATGCAGGAAAGCTTGCTTTAAATGTGATTTCCATATGTTAAATTGTAAGATGTAGTAATATGACACCTAAAAGAATGATGGTATGAATCAAGTAGTATGTCTGAGAGAGGTGATAAAAGGGGAGGCAACTTAGTCTTTGTTGATATAATTATATGGATGCATCTGTGGTCCACTATACAAGAATTTACTATACAGGAATGCATTTATCTGATGCTGTAGTTTGTATTACATTTTAGCTCTTGCAACTTTTGCTTTGATATGCTGATATCTATCTTACAAGTATATCTATTGTTCGTCTTTAATACTGTTCTGCTGTATAAACTTGTATTTATGAAATTTTGCTTTGAAAGACTGATTGCTTGAAGCAGTACTGGTGACTGCTTTGCAGCCATAACTTGATTACAAAAAGTATACACCAAGCCACTAATGTATTAAATATGGAAGTGTTTGCATATTCCTGTTTAAGTATATATATGTATACATGTAATGTCATGATTTTAAGTCTTAAAACTAGGGCAAGTGAATATTACAAAAATATCAGTATTATACCATCATTTTAATTTATAAATAAATGCTTTATTGGATTATATGATTATGACAAATATCTTGTGTAACTGATTATTCTTCAAAACTGAGTTACTACAGTTTTGTGCCAAACTCTTGATTTGTTGTCCACTCTTATGTCTGTACTTATTACATGGAGTTGTGGATGTGAGAAAAGTCTATCTTCTTCATTAGAATGTTCATAGATTTGAGTCACTTTCACCCCTCCATATATTCTGGTATATCTTAGCATGCTGTATTGATCTATACTGTGTTAGGCAAGTCTCTATTATAACAAATGATCACTTTTTGCATGAACGTAATGCTCAATATAAGTAATATATTTTGTAATGTCAGTATTAACATGAGAAATGAATTAAAAATGATCATTAATTCTTAGGTGTTGCAATTAAATTGCTATGTAGCTTAAAGTGGCTAGCTTAGATGTAACAATGAATTTGATTGGTCGGATTTTTGAATGTTTAGATGTAACAGAACATCTGGTTGGATTATTAACAGGTGATGTAGCACAGTTACCAGCGCCTGAGTTTATAACCATGGTATAGTAGCATTAGAAACAACAGGTACTTTGCAAGTGAACACAGTTTGAAGCTTCCTGCTAATGTTGCCCATGTTTTTCCCTTTTTTATAAATTTTCCATATTCTTGCACTAACCCAATTGATTGTGTGTTTTCATGTGTACAGTAAAACCCTGATAATGAGACCATCTTCGGGACCCAAAAATCGGTCATAATAATAAGGTGGTCTCATTATCAAGTAGAATTATCGGGGAGTGATTGGAAAACCTGGCCAAAAATTAATGGTCATCATAACTAGGTGGTTATAATATTTAGGTTGTCTCTTTATCAAGTTGAATTATAGGGGAGTTACTGGGAACCTGACCAAAATTAAGTGATCATTATAACCAGGTGGTCGTTACATTGAGATGAGGTTTTACTGTATTTAAGTTTCGGGGGTACATCAGCAACTCAAATCAAGTAGAAGTCTGTATTGGACAACTGCTTGATACTGCTTGATAATTTGCTTTCTAGAACATGTCTGAAGTTTTTCTGTAGGAGGTTAGAGTAACACGTGTATATTAACCATGTTGTTTTGCCCTATTTACTGCCTACTTTTCATGCATTTGAACACTCACTTAAGCCTGTCTTGTATCCTTCAGTCAGTATTAACATTGAACCATGTAGCATGTGTCTATGAAAAGCTGGCTTGATTAATTGATCCAATGCTCATAGTTGAACTAATTCTGTTAAGATAGGTGATTATAAGCTTATGATGAATATACCTCACTGTCTTGTAGTCACAGCTGGTATTTATTGTCCCAGGTGTTACTGTAAAACTGAATATGTTCAACATAAATACTGTAAATGTCTGTTAGGTCAGTGTTTTTGCAGCATTTTAGTATATAAAATAAGCTTTGGGTTAAAGCTGTGACCCAAGAATGTGCTATACAAGGTGATGAGATGTTTTTGTTGAAGAGAATTGCAAGACAGTGACTCATTGTAAAAATAATATCTTGAGTTCATTCATGGCATACTCATTGATTTGCCACAAAATTTGCCACAAAATTTGCCACACTTGAAAGTATAGTTTCCACCCTAGCGTAGAAGTCTTTGAACTTAATTAGATAGAAAAACTAACCTTCTGTACAATTAGTTGTTTCATGTTTTGGATATTTAAGATTTACTTAAATACTTTTAATTCATCAAATTGTCACCAGATTCTGTTGAGATACGGACAAAAGGAGGAAACTTTGCATATTCAGTCCCATACTTTCTATAATTATCCATGTCCTAATATCACCAAATAATGGCATGGTTTCTTTGTAGCTGATTAGTGTATGTTTTGATTTTTTTAGATTATTCCATGGAATATTTGAGATGGCTTGGCTATTTTTGTATGCATTATACAAGTATATGACAATGTCATAAATGTTTACATTTCATCATGTGATCAAATGACAGATTTGTTCATAATTTTCCTTATTTGGTCATAACATCTTGGAGGTGTTATTTTTGTATATTTTGTCTTCTAATCTGAAAGTTTGTATAAATTGCTAAAAAATGTATATTAATATCAAAGACAATATTGAAAAGATGTCTTAGTATATCAAAATATGCATTTTAACATTGTCATCCTGCTGATAAGCCAATCCTGATATATTCACAATTATATTGTGTTGCACTCAGTGTTATTCGCTATGTGGTGCTGTGATTGTATCAGAATTTCTTTGTTTATTTTGTTCTTTATGTGTTGACTAAT
Organism: Lutraria rhynchaena; assembly: GCA_008271625.1. Classification (NCBI taxonomy): domain Eukaryota; kingdom Metazoa; phylum Mollusca; class Bivalvia; order Venerida; family Mactridae; genus Lutraria; species Lutraria rhynchaena. Next base: position 1,253,048 of record VIBL01000006.1, on the reverse strand, counting down.
TTATAGATAGATTATTTTCAAATTTTAAGTTTTGTAATACTGTGTACTATCTTTGACTTTATTAATGTATAGTAATGATATTTTATCAATAGGGTCTTGGCAGATGGTACCAAGTGGGTGGAATTTTCAACTTTTCCCTGTCAAAAAAAAAGTTCATCTTTTCATATCAATAAGTTAACTTTTGAAACCTTATGAGTGTTGTTAAATTTCAATCTTTACCAAAAAAACCTGCTTGGAACCATTATATCTAATATTAACTTCATGGTGTGATTTTGAGCATTTGGACAAAAGTTTGGCTGTAAAGGGAGTTTATTATTTGTTGAATACTCATTTAGATAAATTTTAAAGCTTTGTTTTTATTAATTTTTGCCAATTCATGATGAAGATATGAAGTATTTCACGGATTACCTTTTCTGATGTTGATTTTAATGCCATTCTGACAATGTTTTGATAGCAACAAAATTCTGTCCATTTGCTAAAAATCTCACAATGAAGCTTTTTCTATCAATAGTGGTTTATGGTTTAATGCACCTGTCATGTTAATATTGTATTTAATTAAGTTATGTAAGAAATGTTCTCACTGTACCAGCATTATAGTTTTTTGAGTCAATTTTGGTTCCTTTCTTTTAGTTTTTGTCACTTTGTGTTCATTGTCTTGATTGTGTTTTATAACATACATTTTGTTGACTTGTACTCTTCACCAAAAGAAGTCATATATACTTCCCTAAATCACGTCCCCAAATATTATTGCATTTTGGCCAAACAGATAAAAATGATATTTAAATTCACTTTGTCACAAGATTAATTGTTTACAGTCACTATGTCACAAAATACATGGCTGTGTTTAACTGACCTTCTGTCATTAAGAAAATGTTACTTTAACGTACTGTTTTAACAGGCTCTTGAGAAATTCATAGTTCCGGTACTCATTTGATTTCACATTATTTATGCATAAGATATACATAGTATTAAATGCATTTTTCAAACTGAATGAAATCCTTATATACATTAATATGCTTGTTATTTTTTGGTATCTATGTATATATACTGTGCATAACTGTATTGTACCATTTTTGCGGCTGAACTATTCACTATAACCAGCGCTCATTATTGTAGGTTTAAAGAAATAGGGTAAGCCTTGTAGGTAAGACGTGGTGGAGGCAGTCTGGTTTGCATGCGTATTTGGCTTTATATAACCTTTCTATATTGTTGCTCAAATATTTATCAGTGATGCGCAATATATTGATTCAAAAAAAAAAAAGATGGAAAAGGGTATAAAAACATACAATTTTATTTACATGATGTTACATAATCTTTATTTGGCATAAAAATGCTCAGCATATTTATAGCCAATCAATAAAAATGTGCAAATGAAAAGAGGTAAAAAGCATTGCAAGAAATTTAATAATATACTTTATTATTTTCAACAATTTACTGAGGAATAGCACAAAATTACAAAATAGTAGACCTCTTAAGATACTTGTTGATATGTGATTATTGTAAGTCATTTAATGACTTTAAATTCATTTGGATATTTTTTATTTCAGTTTTAAGATAATATTTAACTTTTTGTACCTACATCTTCATCTATGTCTATCTATACTGTTGAGCTTCTAAATTTACTGGTGTAAATATTTGAGCAGCAATGTCCATGTTTATTCTGCTGTATTCTGCTGTTATATCTTACACTGTGTTGACCATTTAAAGTGTATACAAACCTTTGAAATTTATGAAGATGAGAACCTCTCAGTTGAGATCAATCTCATATTCAAATGGAATGTTTTATTGTATTCAAGTACATACCAGTATGTACTTAAATATTTAGTGCATTGGATTAGAGTAGCATCTCTTGTAAATGCCTAGCCAATCAAATTTTGTCTGTGTAATAACTAGAATTATTCATTCAGATATCTCTGAATAACGAATCAGGTTGTATGTTTTATGAAGCTGTTTGCACAAAAGACTGAAGAATTGACCAGAGGCAGATTTCAATGTGAGAGGTTTAGCAAGCAGGTGTTACAGCAGAGAACGTTAGGATTATTTATTTGGTCTCAAGTAGTTTAAATGAATTAAGTATGATATTTTGTGTTATAGGCAGTATGTCCAATTTAGGATGTCATAATATAAAAAAGCAGAAATTTTGATAAGCATTACAATTAATGGTTATACATTCAGTTGTATAATTGAGTATAAACTTATTTCTGAAGTTTAGCAAAACCAGGGTTGGGGGTTATATAACTCGAGATTGATCTCCAAGGGTCAAATCTTATATCTTGTCTTTTAATGTTTCAAATTTAACTATGATCAGACAATAAAATTATTATTGATACATTATTGTGACAGCAAAATTGACCTGAATATGTATTTACACATTAATCATCTCTATCTTTTCAACCATAATACTTTGAGAACAGACTTGAGATTTGAGCTCAGAGACTGTTCTCAATTTTTATAACCTCTGGGCCTGCACCTTATGGTTCAGGGTCTTATTGATAATTATACTTGGAAAGACTTTAAATGGTCAACTCTGGGTGCTTATTGCTTTGTATAATGATCAATATAAGTTTTGATGCAGGATTCTGTCACAAACTGATCTCAGTATATTGTATCAGTGTCTAAAACGATTGTGACAATATCAAGTTACTAAAACTATCTTCAAATCAAACTTGTATTGTACATTTTATATTTTTGGTGATTTTTTTCTCTGATGGTAATCAGATATTTTAGATCCCTTATCCATTCTATGTGTGCCTTAAGTTTTTGAAACTAGTCTAAAATGGTTAAGTGGTTATTTTAATATTTACTTCACTTGAAAAATAGTGATTTTGGCTTGTAGGAGTTTGTGAACTTATTGGAAAGGTCAAAAATTTATATTGTGTCCAAAGTTCATGGTGATTACTTTTAAGCTCAGATTTCTTTAAAATTTTTTGTTCCCAATTTTTTATCTTAAAAACATGGTGTTCTGGGGAATTATGCTGCCTTTTGCCTTGTGTGTTACCATGACAACAATATTTTAAATGTTCAGCTTTTTATACAAGCTTATTATTACATCAGCATAGGCCTCTCCCATAGGTAGCTATTGAATCCAATTTAAGTTGTAGATGCACTATGCTTCGAATTATTTACATGTAATTGTGGAAAGAAATAAGGAGTCCTTTAATTTAGTTTTTCCTATAATTTCTCATACTTCAACTGCTAAACAGATTGATAGTGCTATAACTTAACTACATTTATTTAATGGCATAATAATGTATAGTATATTTTGATAATGTGTACTTATTTTACCTCTTAAGCAATCAACACTCACTTATTATATATATATATTCTGTTTCTTTACACCTATTATTGACAATAACAGCTGTAAAGCTATTGTTGATCGATATTTTGTCTTTAATGCTACTTTCATTTTCTCTTAGTTCTTTTCATCTTCAACTCCCTCTTTAACTTTTTACAATTTAGTGGTGGTTGGTACTCTTTTGTCATTGTCTTTTTTCTATGGACATTTTCTTTTGTGATAATCTGTATTCTGACGTCATTGTTGTGTTTTATATTTATGTTCTGTTCTGTTTGTTGTCATGTAGACTTTGTATTCAGTTGGAATGTAGTCGATTCATTTGAATTTTGTTTCAATGTATTCACTCTCTCTATAGATTTTTCTTTTGTTAACTGTCTTTTAAGTTGTCAAATTTGTGTAATTTAATGCAGTATGTAAATTAAATGTTTGTTTTTGAGTCCCGTTTTAATTGTAATTCTGAATCTTGGTTGATGAAATTATAAATATGTATGTATTGATTAATTAGAGAGTTAGTTTGAAGATAAAGCCTTAAACTGTCATATTAAAACTGTGATTTGATGTAATATGACTCACATTGTCTATTAATTTTTTTTCCAATATTTTATAGGGCTTGGAAGAAGAGTCGGTTTGTTAAGACCTGATCAACTTCAATTTATGACGCCACCATTAACAACACGCCGTGGTAACCATAGACTGAAATCACCAGCTAGTTCACCAAATCTTTCGGTTCGTTCTGCAATATCATCTCCTCCTACAATTAAGATTGAAGATTCTCTTTTAGAATCGCCAAATGGGTCTTCTGATAATCCACCATCAGTTAGTTTGTCTGATAACTCAGTGCCTGCCTCTAGCCCAAATTCTAGTCCACAAAAAGTCTTCCAACTTCCTCCTGTGAACACCTGGGTACCAAAAGGAGAAAGTTTATTTACAAGTATACTAGATCAAAGATCTCCACAAGTGTATCGTAGAACCACTGTTAGTACAACTAAAACTGCGTCTTATCCCCCAACTGCTCAATCACTGTCAACAACACAATGTTCAAGGGTGTCATGGCCGCAGGAATCTCAGACGCCACAAACAGCGGATTCTGTATCTTCACCAAGATGTGTATCTGATATTTTACCTGATGATTCTTCTAAATCAGGGACAGTGTCTAAGTCTCCTCGCTTGTTAAGAAAATGTACTAGTTTTGACCTTGAAAGGTCAAAACCTTTTCCTACAAGGTCAATTATGACATCTCCTTTAATCTTACGAAAAGGGAACAGTTCTGATGAGTCTGGAGTTGTTCATGTGGAAACCAAAGACTTCTCTGAATGGCCAGATGTGGATAACACTAAATCAGGTTCTGACAGAATAATTCACAAAGAAGAGGATGAAATGAGAGTAAGCACAGATGCACTGAATGCACCAAGTTGTCAAAGTTATGTTGAAAGCAACCTTCAGTATTCTACTGTGGATTCTATCGCTGGTAATGGTCAAGTTAAATGCATCCAGTCACATGATCCTAAATTAAATGATTCTTTAGAGAATTCTGTAAAAATTATTGAACCTGTCCAAATGGATAATGCTTTAGTGTCTAGTTCTCTTGTAAGAGAAAAAGAAAGTATAACTGAAATTGATTTAGAAAAAGGTTCTGAGATTGTGAGTAGCCATGTTGCAAGTGATGTTTCTATTACTGAAAAAAGTCCTACCGCTGGAAACAAAACAGAACTAGTTTCTAAAGATGTGTCAGGGGGGAAGAAGAAAGTTACAGATGCAAAGGAAATCACCAAAGTACGAGCTAAAACTAGTGATAAATCGGTGAAGACTGCCAAAGCTGGTCAGTCAGAGAAAGCACCAAAAACTCCAGCTTCATCCGTGAAAACTGCCTTTCTGACTTCTGCTGCTAAATTGAAATCATTTGGACGCAAAAGTCCTGTTACACTATTGAGCTACAAATCTAAGTCTATTAGCATACCGGATCAGAGTAGAAAGTCTGGTAGGCCAAGCTCAACATCAGAAATCAACCCAGACACAAAAGGTCAAATACGAAAAGTTCATCAGACTGAATCTAGTCCAACTGTTCTTGTTGCTAATGTAGATGAAAATGAAGAAAACTCAGATGAGAAGAAGGTGGAAATCAGTATGACTCAGTCAGCTACCACATTATCTGTGAAATCAGAATCACCAAAACTCAAAACTAGCTCATCCAGGGCACAAACTTCATCAGTAACTGGGCCTAAAAAATTATTGTCTGACAAAAAAGGGGTAAAATCACTATCAACTTCAGATAGCAAACCTGAGAGAAAGGAAAAATCTGGAGTAGGTTTAAAGACATCTGTTGATAAATCTGTGAAGGGTTCTCAGTCTAAAACTAGCACCAAAGAGAAGCAAGCTCTCATACAGAAAACCAGTCATACTGGTAAAGCTTTAATTACTGTGGCTCCAAGAGCAGTGCCAGAATCATCTGCTATGACTAAGGTAAAAAAGACTGTAACCAAATCTGAAACACCTTCTCCAAAAAGTGACAAGGTGAAAACCAAACAAACTAAGAGAGGCAGTATAAGTTCTGGGAATTCTGACACCACAAAACCAACAGATCATTTCAGAGACTGTTGCCATGGGAGACGTAGAACAGAAAAAAAATAACACCAAAAATCTACAATAACTTACATTATTTTTACAATTATTTTGTACATATTCATTGGTTGTGTTCTAAATTTTTGGTTTGAAGGTACGAACTTAATCCGAGGGTCTTATTTTTATGTTCTGTGAAAAGATGCATTTATATACATTTTTTAAACATTTTTTTACACAAGATGTGTCCATTTTTTATTGTATATATTTAATGATCAATGATTATACACTGTCTATAAAGTGTACTTTGCATGTAGTCATATATGTATGTTTGTAATCAGTTATATTCTATTAATATGTATCTATTTTACATTTTAGAGTACTCTGCTTATATGTTTTTTGAATCCACAAATGAAATAATAGTGATGATATTCTAGTGTAGGTACATGTTTTGTTTGAAAATGTACAAACATTATTATTATATGTGCCTTAGATTAACCCTGTTGGTGACATGTTAAACTGTGTTGAAGAAAAAAATAGAGTGACTCTGTATTTTAATTGCATAAACATTAGCTTTAGTTGAATTTCTATGACAAAAAAACTTGTTAAAGCATACCATTTTTAGTGAATGTGTGAACATTTCTCTTGTTATAAGGTTGCTTTGACTGTCAAAATGGAACTGGCATGGTCTGTTGTATATAACCATTCTCTCTTTAGTAAATGCTTTCAAACAAGATTGTCAATGATAAATACAGACATTATTGGTTTGCTGGTTTTAATATATTGCTCAAAAGCTTTTCGATACTTTTTTCAATTTATGTTTTTTTCAGCAGGTGCTCAAAATGTATACTTACATTTTGTGTTTGGATCAAGTTTTGTTGGAACTGGCCCTGCGCTCCATTGTTATTCATCATTAAACTCATACATGTACCATCAGACCTGTGTTTTGCAACCACCTCCAAATAAAGGCCACCATGTGAATAAAAGCCATTCTTTGAAAAACCATCGTTGATTATTTAGAACAAACTGATTTCTGTATGAAGGCCATCTATGAATAAAGGCCACATCTTTTCTTTCCTAAGGGTGGCCTCAGTTCACAGGTCTGACTGTACATGTATTGAAACCGGGCTCTGGTCTTGTTTCATTCTGAACAGTGCAATATTTATATGATTGTAGTTTTTTTTCGTGTAATCTTGTTGATGATGAATATTGTATCTTGCCTTATGATTCCCTCCAGTTCTCTGGTTGTTGTAATTTTCATCATTATGTACAGTATATTTATGTCTGAAGTAAGAATTAGTGGATTGATACACTGGAGCTTAGCATACTGAGTTTGTTTATGTATATACAGTGCAACCTCACCAAAGCAACACACATTGGGAGAAGCAAAATTATGTTGTTATTGTGATGTTGTTGCTCTAGAGAGGTTAAATTAATAGTCAAATCATACTGTGGGAAAAAATCATGCTGTTGATGAAGAGAGGATGTTGCTCAAAAGAGGGCTGCTCTGAAGAGGTTGCACTTTATACTATGGTTATATGTACATATACAGGTTCGGTCAACTGGGCACCTGTGTCTACAGTCTTTACATGTTTTAATGATCATTTTAACTAAAAAGTTAAAGCATTGTTACATTTGTCTGGGGGTGTTCAAAATGTTCCAGGAGCTAATACTTACATGATTTACTAATTTGTGACAAGATTAGTATGCAATGTCTTCCATATGTATTCACCCTCTTTTTGAATAAAATTCTGCTGAGTTGATATTTTAGTAAGCAATGCTTTTATTTTTGATTGAGGAAAATACTATCTTTGTTGAGTGCTCTTTTGTAATAATCTTTCATTGAGTTAAGTTTTGAAAAACTTTTGAACACCCATCTTTATTTATTGTTGCATTAATACACACAATTTTATCATACACTACAGCAGTTATTCTTGTTTTCATCTATTGGTCAGTGTAAACTAAATACACATTTATACTCTGAACTCCTGTATTTTTACCAAGCCGTCCTGTTCATATTTGTCTTAGTATAGCACATCTCATTATTTTGTAACAACTGAATTTTCATGGTTAAAATTTGAAATTTTCAAAAAAACGGAAGTCTTAACATCAATGCTACAGAAACAATAAAAAACAGTTGAGTCCGGACCTGGGAAAAACTGGAGGTTCCGGAAAATTCTGGAAAACTTTTAACCATGAATTTTTGTCAAAATTAAGACACCATATTTCAGACTATATTGTTGATATTGTGATTAAACACTATTTTTTGGTAAATCGGACATAAAGCGTTTTTAAAAAGCTTTAAAGCTACAGGCTTTTAAAATGATTGAATCATTGAAAATTAGTTGTTGATGTTTGGTATGTTTGAAACTCTATTTAAGTCTGAATTACTGAGGCTATAAATAGACTTTCTATCAGCATTGTTTTTGTTAACATCTCAGTTGAATTGATCTTTTTACTTTTTATTTTTTTCATATGTCTATGCTAGTCTGCATATTTTTGTTGTATAATACACAAGTATCAATTTATTATCATTATCATATTGTTGTATTTAGAATAACCTATGACAAAACAAGCAAGATTTGTTCCTACCTCTTTTATTCCCTGATAATATTTTACCATCAAGTATATCACACATCAGTTCACAATGTTACCATCAAGTATAACACACATACAGTTCTCATGTATGTTGTATATGTTAGCTTTATAATTATTCTCTAATCATGTATGTATAGCATTCAATCATAAAATTCATGTTCAATGCAATTTGGACCCAGTTTTTAAATTACTAAATTTTTTAATCACTCAGTATCTGAAAAAAAATCATTCAAATCATAATGATTTCAAAATGAATATTTGTAGTATATGGCTTTTCAATTGACACTGATGCATTTAGAAAAAATCTATTTACAAAGATTTTATATGCTTTCAAACTTTTCTTGAAATTTTATTATTTTTAAAAAAACCTTTATGATTGTACTTTAGTTTTAATGAATTTATCTTAATATTAATGTGTTATTTAATCTATATATATCTATATTTACATATCATTTAATCAGATGTTACAGTCTCTTCGTGATTTTAAGCTCACCTGAGAAGCTTGAATCTTCACTAAACCTTGTCAAAATGATATCTTGGACAAGTTCGAACGTGGGTCATCTGGGGTCAGAAACTAGGTTTCCAGGTCAAATTACTGGAAAACCTTGTTAACACTCTAGAAGTCAAAGTTTTGGTTGGATCTTCCCCAGACCATGTCAGAATGTTTGTATTAATCAAATAACAGGAAAACCTTAGAAGTTGCAATCTTTACTCAGGTGAGCAAAAAAAGAGCCATCATGGCCCTCTTGTTACTTACAGATCTAAAAACATTACGAAACTTTCCGTGAAATTTCTGTAGAATTCTTGGATCATTTTATGATTTATGCTGCCATGGTTACCATATATGTTACTAAATGTAATAAAGTTAACGCATCATTGGATGATGAGACTGAGTTCATGTACTGTTGTGTTCCAGTTCAGCTACCTAATGATCATTCATAATTAATTTATTAGGTTGTCAACTTATCAACATGCTTATTTCAATTTGGGTCTTATTGTTATTTTTTTGGCTAATACAGTGCTACCTCTCCAAAGCAACACCCTTTGGGAGAAGCAAAATTATGGTTTTGTGGAGAGGTTGTTGTTTTAGAGAGATTAAAGTAATAGGTAAATTGTACAGTGGGAAAAATTATGCTGTTTTTTATTGCTTCAGACGGCCACTCTGGACAGGTTGTGCTGTAATTTATGTTTTGAGCAGGTGAAATGGCACTTTTCGGTTTTATTTAATGTAAGCATTTTTTAGGTATTGGCTGTAAACTCTGATTTAAATAATTTTGAAGGTTCTTTCCTTAGTGTCAGATACTGATTTTTTACCTCAGTACTCACATTGCAGTAATTTTGACTAATGTTGAATTATGATTTTTGGCAAGGAAGGCATATCATACATTTATGCATTTTATTTATACATCATGAATTTATTTTACTGATGTAAAGAATCTCTGTACAGTACCTCAGTGTGTTAGTTTTTAGGTAATTCACATTTTATCTTTTATTAGCTCACCAGAACCGAACGTTCAAGATGAGCTGTTAGGATGGGTAGGTGGATGCTCCGGCGTCTGGCGTCCTTCTTCTGGCGTCGACAATGGTCTTCTCCTCAGAAACTACAAGTCGGATTTACTTCAAATTTGCTGTGCAGATGCCTTTTGACATTCTAACTGCAATTTGCTCATATTGTACCGGTTGACCCCTTTTAGGGGTCACGAGAGCTAAAAATAGAAAAACCTTTAATCATCTTCTCATGAACCAATGGATGGATGATCACCAAACTTGGTCTGTAGAATCCTTAGATGGACTTTTATCAGATTTGCTCAAAAAATTTGGTCGGCCCCTTTTAGGGGCAGCTAGAGCTAAAAATAGAAATACCTTAAAATGACTTTTTCTCATGTTTCTATGGATGGATTATTACCAAACTTGGTTTTTAGCATCTTTAGATAGTGTTCTATCAGATTTGCTCAAACAAGAATGGTTGGCCCCTATTAGGGGCCACTAGAGCTAAAAATAGAAATGCCTTTAAACGTCTTCTTCTCATAAACCAATGGATGGATCATCACCAAACTTTGTCTGTAGCATCATTAGATGGTCCTCTCTCAAGTTTACTCAAATAAATTTGGTCAGCCCCCTTTAGGGGCCACTAGAGCTAAAAATAGAAATACCTTAAAATAACTTTTTCTCATGTTTCTATGGATGGATTATTACCAAACTTGGTTTTAGCATCTTTAGATAGTGTTCTATCAGATTTGCTCAAATAACAATGGTTGGCCCCAATTTGGTGCTGCTAGAGCTAAACATAGAAATACCTTAAAATGACTTCTTTTCATGAACCAGTGGTTGGATCATCACCTAATGTGGTCTGTGGCATCCTTCAGTCATCACGAATATTCTTTTGTAGTATCCTTTGATGGTCCTTTATCAAGTTTATTATTGTCCATTATTTGCCCACAAGTGTACCTTTATTACCTTTTTAGTAACAAGTTAATTAATATTATTCTGGTGAGCGATGCTGGGCCATCATGGCCCTCTATTATTGCATATGTAAAGACTGATGTACCAAACTGTACTTTTATTGTACCATACTTCTTACAGTTAAACCTTTGCCTCATTATACTGTATTTCCGCATCTGAAGCAGATGACTTTTGAAAATATTCTATTAAAAGAAGCCATTGCTGGTAATGAGTGATGGCTTCTTTTGTCACATGTTTTCCACTATATCAAAGAGAAATTACCCAATTATCTTAAATAAATTGATGTTTTGTATATTGGCTTTGAATTTTGAAGAGTCCAAAATATGCTTTTGAGGCAAAGGGCTTAAACATGTAGATACATGATGTATGTTGTTAGTAATTCTAGTTTAAACTTTGTATAGTCAAACCTGTATTTAAAAGACCACTAGGAAAAATTAAAACTCTGTTTTGTTGGTGTAGGACCTTATTAAGGGATTAAGATAAAATGTAAATAAAACTACCTGTCTTTACAGTCAAGTGGTTTCTATTGTAAGATGGTTTCTATTCACAGGTGGTCTTGGGCACAGGTTTGAATGTATATCCTGGTGAATTTGTCAGCAACAGTTATACCATAATAATTAATATATTCAGTAAAACCTCGCTTTGTGACCACTCCAATATTAAGACCAGCACATTGTAATAACTCTGTTTTTTGGTCTGGTTTTCTGTACTGTACTAATTTCAACTTGATAATGAAACCACTTCAATAAAAAGACCTTTTTTAGACCCAAAAGCGGCGTTTATATCGGCATTTTTGTAAGTACAACTGGGTTCCCTACAAAAAGTCGTACATTGTATTTTATCATTATGTTGTCATGGTAACATTTTATTTGTCTTGCGTTGTCTTTGTATTTTCTTATTGTATGTCCTGTTCATATTACAGAGCCAGTTTTGTATATAAAAGTGTAATGAATTTACGTACAGATAATACAGTAGTAGCTAGTCATTATTTATTTAAATAAAATGTGTGTGTATTGTTCTCTATGTGTTTGATGTTAAAGATAAAATGTTGTATCTTTTTGTTATCAGCTATAAACTGCATTTCTTCAATGGCTCAGTCCAGTTCCTGGGGCCAAGGTTATAAAACTTGAGATTGGTCTCCTAGCTCAGATCTTTATCTTGTCTTTTAATGTTCACAGTTAAATATGATCATACAATAATCTTATTATTGATACATTTATTCTGACAGCATAATTGACCTGAATATATATTTAAACATTAATCATCTCTATCTTTATCAACCATAATACTTGAGAATGGAATTGGGATTTGAGCTCGGAGACTGTTCTCTAGGTTTTTACCCTCAGACCCTGTCCTGTCGAGAATGTTTCTGTACAAAGTGTTGATTTTACTGCTTGCTATAATGCTTTGGTACCGTTTGTTCAGGAAAGTGGTTAGTGACAATGATGCTGCTAGTTCAGAAAAATGGTTCGTGACAAATTTTACACTTATAACTTATTTTTAGCTTAGTTATGATGAAGCACCTATGTGTAAACATACTGTTTGTGAGAAGTTGTGTAGAAACTGTATCTCTCTAGCAGTTTTGTCAGCAATGCTTTATCTATGGTTTACATTTCTTTCTGTACTTCAGGTTGTGACTTAATAAGTATTTATTTTATTTATTCATTCATTAATTGGTTTAATACTAGCCCAGCCCTAACAGTCTTACAAATATTATTTTATCTGGTAAAATGACCTTTATTCGCTGGTCAATATTTAATTATAGTATGTTAGATCTGTTGATCTGTATATGTAACAATGTTACAGTAAGAATCTTAGTAATGGCTGGTAAACTTGCGGTTTGTTACTGAGTACAATACTAAATTTTGTTTTTGACTGCTGGTTAATGAAAAATTTTGAAGACTGGTTTAAGAAATGCCAGTAGACTCTGGCTGTGTGCTATTGGCTGCAGGCTAGTGATATGTGTTGTAGACTGTTTCAAGAAATGCCAATAGACTGACCGTGTGTTATTGGCTGCTGGTTTATGTTATGTTTTGTAGACTGGTTCAAGATATGCCAGTAGACTGGCAGTTAATTATTGACGTCAAACATTATGTATGTTAATATGGATGTTTGTTGGCACAAGACTCTTTTGATAGTCTCGATGTTCTTCATTGATGTAAGGCTTGATGTATGTTGTCATAAAATGTTCAATATATGTTATTTTCATTAGACTCGTGGTGTGTTATCAATGAAGGGTTCAAGATAATTTAGTAACTGCAAACTTGATATCATGTTGGCTTGAAATATACTACATAATTACTATACAACTGTATATCTGTATGTTTGCATGTATGATGCTGTATTATTGTTTGTTTATATCAATGCTGATGTGTAACAGTAGTCTGTGTTATTTAGTGCTTTTTACTCTTTTGTTATTGTTTGTAATATATTCATGTTTAGTCAAATCATGATATTTTGCTATGATCTTGTTATACCCTTACGTAAATTGTAGAAATAAACAAATAGTGATATATAATAATTTTGGGTTTTTCTTGTTATTTACAAAAATATTCAGTATCCCTTTTTAATGAATATTCAGTTTCTATTTTAATGAATATTCAAAATTCCTTTTTAATGAATATTCAGTATTCTCTTTTAATGAATATTCAGTATTCTTTTACTTGAATATTCAGTATTTGTTTACTTGAACATTCAATCTTTTGTCTCTATTACCAGTGTTCCTATTGTTTAGACAGCTTGTGAAAGTTTTGTTCATGCTCAAGTGTTCATGAGATCAGACAAACTCTGGTTTTTATCTTAGAGGCCCTCTTTACAATGGCTAACATCATAATTCATAGGAAATACCTAAGACTGGTGAACGATGTCCTTGGAATATCACTTAACTAACTGTTGATCAAATTAATAATTACACACAAGAAAGTTGAACACAATTTTATTACCCTTGCATAAGCAGTAAATACAAAAAATGCCACACTGCATAGAATTCAAGCCCAAATTAGGTCACTGTAAATATTTCAAAACTATGAAAATGAGAAAACATCGCACAGAGCACCTTTTAGAATAATGTACAAGTTTGCATAGGAAAGCACCAACTGTCTTCAGTTAATGGTTCTTTTTATGAAATATAGAGTTCATTAAGGTATACACATTGATTAGTGAAGTATGAATTGCTCTAGAAATGATGCAATAAATTATAATCATTCCAGTGTCTTCTTTGTATTTCCATAAAATTTGTAAAAATACATAGTTCAGATCAAGGAATATGTATGGCAACTTTGAGCAATAATCTTTAGAATACACACTTGTTTTAACTAGAATTTGCAATAAGACTAAATAGCAACATGGGATAAATAAATGTTTGATATAAAACTATATCAAAACTGGCATAAGCAGATAATATTAAAAACATGCATGAATAAATCGATAATGTGACATATGCAAAAAATGATACAAAATATCAAAAATGTAAATTTCTACACAACACTAAATAAAAGTTAATACACCAAAAACAGGCATAAAACAAGGCACTATTATTGTACAACCGTAAGTACATATCAATAAAAACGTTAGACCAAAATATATCATGAAATCATACATACAGCTTCAAGGTTGATAGTTTGAGAATTGATGCAAAATGTGAAAGCCTAACGATTTACATTGACAATGTTGCAAAGTTGACAAAGTTATTTTGTTTAAAATATGACTAAACTTCTTTATCAAGGTCATGACACTATCAAACAAGGATAGAAACATAATATGTTTCATATCATGAACAGTTCAACATTTTTAAAGTTTGGCAAATGTGAGAGGTAGATCAGTGAATAAAAAAGGCCACATATAAAAATACATTTGTCTGTCGTCTTTCATCCATAATGCAGAACTATGAATTTGATACGCCTAATCAATAGGTACAACTTTCTCGAGTTGCAACTATTGATTTTCCCATTAAAAACCAGACTACAAATGATTTTTACATGTGGCCTGAAATATAAAAAAATTGGAGCAATTAAAATGAGAACATTATTGATTAAAACACTTAATTTGTTTATTTATACAAATGACTACTAAGAGTAAGAGTGAGATCAATTCATCAATGGACATCTTCCATTGTTACAGTATTGCACTAAAACAGGTAGAACACAGAAATACAGACATGAATAAATTGTATTACAACACAAGCATCAAGTTATACACAAACCTTGGATTATCATCATTTTGTCAAATAACCTATGTGTTGATACACACTTTTATTATTTATAAATGCCCATACCGTTTTCACTAGCATACTGTTCAATTGGATATAAATGAATAAATCAAGATTTTTTAAAAGCACAAATGAATCATATACACCTTGTTTCTTGGCAAAAAGTCCAAAATATCCACAAACTTACATCAATCTCAAAGCTAAATTGTAAGTTGAATAAATATGACCAAAAATAAGCCGAACAAATGTTAAAAAATGTGAATATGTAGAGCTAGTATGTTTCAAGTATACAAAATATCAAACACAAAACACTACATGAAAAATAATCTCAAAATGTATTATGACTTGAATCAATTATGACAAATAATACTAAAACAAGAAGATATACTTAATAAGTAAAACAAAAACATGCATAAAAAGTTTTGAATAAGTTAAAGCAAATTGAATATAAAAATTAACAATAATATTTTATGGGCTTAAAAATTAGAAAAACCCTTTTTAATAATGACTAGAGTACATCTAAGTAAGTTTTTACAAAATCTGGTCAGTCAAGTAATTCATCAAGAGTAAAAACAGAACCTTTCAAATATTTGGGTAATATTTCATGAGGGAAATTTTTTTAAATGCTTCAAAACATTGCATAAGAAGAATTTAAAATGAAAATTTGTAGAATGGCTCAGGCAAACATTAAAAAGACTATTAGGATATTAGACCTGTAACACTTTCAATCTTTAGCATGTATCTTCTGTTTAATCTCAGAAGTGTCAAATAATGTCAGTCATTAGAGTGTTAATTAACACTAAATGGTGGGACACTTTTATAGACAGCTTTGTTAACAAACTCAGACATTGTTGTTTGTATTCTGTTAGCGGCTTCTAGTATATTCTGATTCCGTGACTTTGGTCGACCTGAAACACAAGAATTTTGATTATAAATAAATATATAAATAAAGTTAATGATAGTTGATTTTCAAAATCAAGGGCAGAAATAAACATTTTTAAAAGGAATAGAACATTGCACATAAGGCCATTCTTAAAAAATGATGGTTTGTGATTACTTGAACCAAACTTTTAACAATGAGCAGGTATGTAGACATTTTCGTTAGCATTATATGCTAGTACTGAAACAAAAAGCTGGAATAAAGAACAAAAAAAAATTGTTAAAACTTTTTTGGGCCAGGGATTTTTTAATGATTCAGTTGCAAAACTAAAACGATCAATTTTTAAGGATGGCCAAAGTGACAAGCTTTTACACAGTTGAAACTCAATTTTTATCAATAAGAATATTAGAAAATGGCAAAACAGGTCAAAATTTATTTGACTGTTGATTAAGCATTGCAGCTACGAATGGTCAGTAGTAATAATCTTATTATTATTTTTCAAACAAAAAAATGGATATTACTATATGACAAATCTTGAGGGAACATTTTATCAGCTTCGTTGACTAATGCTCTTAATTCAGCTTCCTCACTGTTAAATTCATCGTAACTCTTTGTTGGTGAAGGAAGACTGAAACTTTCTGGACTCAGATCCAATTCATCCAAGCTATCATAAGATGTACCAGCATCCCTGGGTGGGGTGTGTTTGGGGGTGCTCTCCTTACGGTAAGACGTGTAAGGCGAACTTGAATAATCAGCTGAAATATCTGCATCAGTCTCTGTTGGACCTAAATGGTAGTAAGAATAGTGACAAAAACATGAGAAATTTTACATGAAAAAATATCAATTTTCCAATCATCTGGATTAATGGTAATATCTGGGGGGGTCCGTGGTCAAGTGGTTGTGTACGGAAAGTCAGTGGTGCTAACCAGGTGTAAACCTAGGGTCTTCCTCCACTGTTAAAGCTAGAAAGTTCTCAAATGACTCTGGCTGTTGGTGTGATGTTAAACCCAGTGAAAAAAAATGGAAATCTTCCTCCTCAGCATTCTGCATTAATATTTTTTAAATCAATCTGTCATACAAACACAATTAATCCATGTTTCAATGAAAATGCAGCTTTAGATTTCTTAGATGATTTTCCTTATGTAAAACTTACAATACTAACCCTGGAATAGTGAATTTCTGGGGCTGACAGAATACACACTATCGTCATGGTAACCATTGACATGAATGATTGGTACACTCAAGAAGATGGGAGTGGTTTCTGAAGGCAATGGTTCGCGTATTGGCAGATTTCTTGAGTCCTGAAATACAAAGGGATTATTATCTGCCATGTTTACTTCAGTTAAGCAATTTAATGATCTTACTTCATATAAATATTTTCAAAATAAGTAGCTTTTTTTTTTTAAATTTTGAATACAAATGCATAGTAAATGAGGAAGAATGTGATAAAATGTAACAACATCTAATCCAGTCTAACATTTTAATACAATTATTACATGAGTAGAGATTTTCTGTGTTAACTAAACGGAATAAACTACAGAATGAAACTTTTCTTAATATTACCCACTGACATTTCTACTTACAGGCAGTCCAATTGATATTAAACAAATTTTAATCCTTGCCCCATAAGCATATTTTGGACTTCCAAATTCAAAGCTAATATGCAAAACATTGGTGTAAAAGAAGCGATTTCTTATTACAAGCAATGGCTTCTTTTGAAACAATGTTTTCAAAAGTCGTCTGCTTCAAATTAGGAGAAATGCAGTGTTATGATGCAAAGAGTTAAAACATAGAAGACTGGCAGTACTGGACAATAGTAAAGTATACATAACATCTTTAAACATATACCTTCATCAGGTGGTACATAGCATGACTAGGAGATTGTTTTGCACTGAGAAACTCAGATGATAAACTCCCTGTATCATCAACCTGATTCTTCAAATCAGCCACTTGTTGATGTAACATTCTGGAATCATAAATAGAAATGATTAAATCAAAGACTGTTAGAGTGAACAGCTAGCTAAGTGTTTACAGGCAGAAGGAAATTACAGCTAGCTATGTGTTTAAAGACAAAAGGAAATTACAGCTAGCTATGTGTTTACAGACAAAAGGAAATTACAGCCAGCTATGCGTTTACAGACAAAAGGAAATTACAGCTAGCTATGCGTTTACAGACAAAAGGAAATTACAGCTAGCTATGTGTTTACAGACAAAAGGAAATTACAGCTAGCTAAGTGTTTACAGACAAAAGGAAATTACAGCTAGCTATGTGTTTACAGACAAAAGGAAATTACAGCTAGCTATGTGTTTACAGACAAAAGGAAATTACAGCTAGCTATGTGTGTTTACATGTGTTTACAGGCAAAAGGAAATTACAGCTAGCTATGTGTTTACAGCTAGCTAACAAGGAAAAGGAATTACTTAATTATTTAATGATACAATGTATATAAACATGCCTGAGAAAGTATGAGTCAAAGTTTAAATGATCAATAGACATGAAAGTATTCCTTGCTATCAAAAGGGATCTTAATTCATTGTCTGAATTATATTTCAACACAACTGTTATAAATATTTTGGTAACATAAGGACAGACAAAAAATAGGAAAGTTCACAGTTACCAGAGCAAAAACATAAGGAAGATATGTCACAAAACTTTTTAACTTGTTTTCTGAGCAAACTTTTCATACCTTGAAAGCATGTTGTGTCCCTAAATATTTTCGCACTTCAGATTTTGAAGCTAGAAACTATGTAGGCCCAAATAAAAGGGTCAGTTGAGTAACTATAAACACAACTATTTCTATTCTAGCCTGGTGAAAAATTGGAAATGATAGTCATTGGAAATGTAATATGACTAATAATGATAGAAGTTGTCTGAACCATTTTGTACAATTAAGCAAGCATAATTTTTATAATGTTCAAGCACAAATATAATGTGAGAACAAATACATGTAAGCTACCTGTTCTCTAGTTCCAGTTGTTGTATAATGGAATTAAGCTCTTCCCTTTCTTTTTGTAAACCATCATCTTTTGGAGACAAATTCTACAAAACACAAACCAAATCAGCAAAACAAATACTATAAAAAAATTAAGAAACAGAAAATGTATTTAGATTTGAAATTCATAAGAAGATTATAAACAGGAAAAATTTGAATTCCACCAAACACCAAATTTCACATATGAGGAAGCTGTCCAACTAGCTTACAGAAGGTCAGTGGATCTACCCAAGTGTAAACATGGGGTCTTCTGCCACTGTTAAAGCTGTTAAGTCACCAAATGCCCCTGGCTGTTGGTGCGACATTAAACTCCACAGCAGAAAAATGTAAAAAAAACGTTTAAATTACACAATTGGCAGCAAGACAAGATAAGTCATCATAGAAGCAAAGCCATGTTGATAAAGAAGTGTATCGAAAAAAAGACCATATTAAATTTAATGCTCTCAATTCATTCATTTGTATTAATTATTATACGATAACACAACAGCTAAAACATGAGTTTTGTAATCCATGAGGAGAAAAAAGCAACCTATCCAATTCTCTTCAGAGACTGTCTCTCAAACTTGAGATAGGTGTTGAACTTGACAAAAGTTAAATCTTGATATTAAGACCACCATTTGGACACAAAGAACAGACTTAATATTGAGGTGGTCTGATTTTCAAGTTCAAATATAGAAGAAATATAAAAAATGGTCAAAAACTGAGTGTTTGTTATAATAAGGTAGTCATTATATTGAGATGGTAGTAAATTGAGGTTTAACAGTATTTTTAATACAATTAATACATATTATTCTTACTTTCAGAGGAGAAGGAAAGCTATGTGTAGTATTACGGCTGTTATCAGATGACTGATAAGTCTCTGTAGATTTATCCTGTACATCTTTTAACTCACATTCAGCAATTCTTCTAGCAGTATCAGATATATCAGCATGTATATCCCTGTCTTCTTCTTTACCAGGAGACCTGTAACATGAGAAGATGTTAAGATGATCTTTTAAATGTCTTTAGTACAGCATTTTCAAAAAATTATTAACGTAATTATTGAGTTATATATTCTTTGTTATGAATATACCCATGACCTTGGTCCAGTGGTTAGTGCTCTGGAGTTGCAACCTGGTAATCTGGGTTCAAATCCTGGTCATGGCAGGCCATGCCCTTCTATGAAAATTTGACAAAAATGTCGATTTTCCTCCATACATGGAGAGGTTACCAGCTCCTTGTGGAAGGGTAAGTTAGTACTGGTTAGTATACAGTCCAGGAAAACAGGTTAGGTGAACTGGCCACTGTATATAACTGAAAAAATGTTGAAAAGCATTAAACCCTGTGACAATGTTATGAATATATTGGATTCAAATTATTTTTAATCATTCAATTGTTCTTAGCAATAATTTTTCCCATTTTCGAAAAAATTATCAAGGCAGATGAACCAGTTGAACATAGGCACTGATAATTCAGACCTAAAATAAATATTTTTTAAACATTAAGACATAACTCTACATAGTACAATTAAAATAAACACCAGAATAAATCTAATGCATTCAAATTAATTACACACATAAAGTAATATAAAACTGCTGACAGTGTTTCCAACAGAATGCAAGTGAGGCATTTTGTGTACTGAAAGGATACTTTCAAAGCTTCAAATCTTAAATAATGCAAGTCTAGTTGCCTTGTTTTTCTTTGTAGATACTGATGTTTCTTATCACTACATATATAGTTATTACATCAAATTATACCAATAGTACATCAAAAAATGGGGAATTTTATTGTTTATGAATGTTCAGAGGCCCACATGGTAGATTGGTGATACACAAACGTGTAGTCTCTATAAATAAAACCTATATTATTATTATTGTTATAATTATTTTTTAACTTTTTGCATGACATACCATGCAGGATTGGTATACTGATTATCAGCTTCTATTGGTAAATACTTCAAACGTGACTTTTGCCTGTGATGACGACTCAATTTATTCTTCAAAGTTTTAACAAAAGCAGCAGCATCATCCTTCGTAGTGGACTGAAAATAATAAATTTTGACTAAATATTATACACACTGAACTAAGTCACAGAATTAATAATGATTTGTCAATTTGAACTTACAACAACTAAGTTTGTAGTATTCAGAAATATGAGAGAACTAATACTGTTTTGTTGTCATCAATGTTTGAAAGAACATCTGTCAGAAGTAACAACAATAAAACCTCAAACAGAGACCACCTCAATATTATGACCACCTTGTTAAAACAACCATTTTCAGATCGGCTTTCAATATCTCTCTTATAATTCAACTTGATAATAAGACCACCTCATTAGTATGACCAATTTTTAGGGTTCAGGTGGTCTCAATATTGAGGTTTTACTGTACTGTGAAATGTTAGATGATCTTAAACAGAGTCAAAGAGACAAAGTCACTTCATCATGAAAATATCTTTAAAAGGTTCACTTAAATGTCTCTGAAATTGAGACAAAACCAAAATGATTTTACAGCAAACAGCATAACGACCATCAAGACTACAAATGATTCTTATACAACCTATCTTTAAAAGAAAAAAAGATGTAAAATAATTAATAAAAAATACTTACATTATTACAGTATTCATGAGTAGGATGTTTAACACTGTGTCTCTTACTTGTTCTACCAGTGAAAAAACAATCCTGGCACAAATTGTAACTAAAACACTTTAAACATTTATACCTGAAAATGTACAAAAATAACTGTTACATTTTCTTTTCACTGGGTTTTAATGTCACGCCAACAGCTAAGATAATTTGGCGACTTTCTGGCATTAACAGTGGAGGGAGACCCCAGGCATATACCTGGGTAGAACCACCCATCTTCAGTAAACTAGCTGGAAGGTTCCTCACATGTGAAATTTGGTCCTGGGTGGGATTTGAATTCACAGGGGTGAGGGGCTAGTGAGTACAAGTCAGAGACTATAACCACTTGACCATGGAGGTCCCTTCAAAACAAATAAATAAAACTATTCACTCTGTGGATCTCTATGGAAGCTAGTCATATGGCTTATATTCCTTGATTTTTTTGTCTTAAGGTATAAGAATAATAGAATGATGAATTCTTTCCTGCACAAATGTCAGGAAAATTTACAATATGAATTTAATGCCCTGAACATTTTTATCACACCTAATCATCAAACATAGCTAGTAAAAGACGCAAAAATTACCTTAGTCCAGTGATCGGGTAAGTTTTGCATACATTACACTTGGCTTCATGATTCACTGCAATAGAATATTGTAAGTCATAAATCAAATATGAATGTTTAAAATACATGTATATATTAGCTATAAATATTTCTAAAGACTGCCTGAAGTTATTTATGTTGTACTAAAGTACTAATTACAGTAAAACCTCAAATAGTGACCACCTCAATATTACAACCACAATGTTATAAAGATTACTTGTTTTCAGACCAAATTCCAATAACCCCTTATAATTCAACTTGGTGATGAGTAATGAGACCATCTCATTACAATGACCAAATTTTTGGATACCAAAGGTAGTATCATTTTCAAGGTTTTACTGTACATTAATTTATTTGAAACTATATACACCTAATATTGAGAAAAATGACACCAGGTAAACACGACAGTCTCTGCATTAAACATGATTGAATAAAACATGACTATATAAAGATTGTATCATGACTGATTAAAATTGTAACACAATTGAATAAATTTGCAAAAAAATTGAATAAAATTGTAATAAGGTTGGATAAAATTGTAAATGTTCAAATAAATTGTAATACCAACAGATAAAAATGATACTGGTAGATATTTCTTCTATGAACATACATACCATTTTCACAAGCGATAAGTCTGTGTAATGTTGGTAACCAAACAACAGTTTGTGGTCCCTTTTGAAGCCATGCATAAAACACATCCTCTGTTACACCTCCAAAAGCCTTGCCCTAACAAAGGTGCATGACTATATCATTTAAACACCATACATATCACTTTTTACATATTCAACCACATATAAATTGTAATCAGCGTTTTCAAGTATAAGTACATTTAAAAGGTGTATAGCTATACACACATTCAGAATCAGCAAACAAGAATGCGAGAAAATATATATCAGATGCCTCCGTGGTCAAGTAGTTATAATTTCTGACTAGTTATCACTAGCCCCTCCCTGAAGCAAGTTTGAATTCCTACCGAGACTAAATTTAACCAGTGAGGAAGCTTTCCAGCTAGCTTACGAGTCAGTAGTTCTACTGGTCAAAAAAATGGTCTAAATGTTTCCTAAACGTTCAGTAAATAAAAATATAACATCAAACACTCTCACCATTTGTTGACAACTAGCCACGGCTGGGTCACTGGTTCTACCAAAAGCTAAACTTTCATGCAGAAAATCGGGAATCTGGAAAATATAAGACATGGAAACATCCACATACTTAGGTGAAAACATCACTGCAGTATTGACTATGAAGGTATCAAAGGACTTGTACATAAATACTATATAAATGCTTGTTAAATGATACATATATTTTGTTAATAATATAGCTATATATAGGCAACATGATTATGAAGATTCTACTTTAATTCACAGAACATCATTTCTTACGGGTTTTTGTGTAAACGATACCTTCATGACAGCTTGAAGAAACAACTTGAGTGCATATGCACTGATATAAGTGCTTGGATCATGCAATTCCTGGTAAATGACTGAAAACATTAAAAGAAAAAACTGCAGTTAAAAGCAGATCACAATGGCATGTGACACAATAATGATCAAAAGAATTTTCATATAAATGGCCATCAAAACTGATCAGATCCCCACTTTTTTTATTTGCAAATTTGAATCAAGCATAATTGTATATTCTCTGTGTTATATATACAAACAATATTAGATTAGAAATGGTTGCAAAATCATTTCTGCTAATATAAGGGTATGAAGACACAATCTAACAATTCTTTAAGCTTGTATTAGATTGATTGATCTAATCAGGATTGGTAAGTAATCGACCAGTACAGACATTTACTTCCTTCAAAGCCAACAGGCATATATTCGTGAATACAAGGGACTTTTAGTTGCACAATCTTATTCTTAAGGTTGAACTGGGTGGTCAATTTCAACAGCCTGAATAATCAAATAACACCATATGTTTATTAACATCAATCTCTTGAAGTAAATAAACATAAGGCACATATAATACTAAAGCAAGTGATCAGGGCTTTCACATGACCCTTAAACGACATTTTGACTCTTGAAAACTTGTACCAAAGGGTCAAATTCACAATAAATTAGAAGGAAATCTTGTTAACTCTTAATTATCATCAGCCAAGGGTCATTTCTGACCCTCAACTTTTGATGTCTACTGAAAACCCTGAAGTTATGTTTTCTTACATCTGTACTTGTCCATTATACGTGCAGATGAAAACATGGCTAGAGCTATTTTCACATCAAGAATTGACAGTACACCAGATTTCTCCCTATAATACAATAATCAATTATTAGTAAGTTGCCAGAATCATTCACAGAGTGACAACAATCATCTTACATCTTGCGTCTTACATGTAGTTATCAAATAAATTTGACATAAAAATCATAAAACCAAAGACTTACTATTACTATACAATATCATAAGCTGCAAAATAATCATTCAAGTAAAACAACCAAAGACCAAGCCAGAAAGTTTGTACAATGTTGAAAGAACAGGCGCAGTAGCAAGTCATTTTCATACCATAAAATTGGGTGTGACCCTCAAAGGTTATTAGCAGATTATTTTTGGAATCTATAAACATGTATTTAAATAAGAAAGGAATCAAATACCCATCAAAAAGATTCAGTAAGAGGTTTAAAGCTAAATCAGCCAACATCTCAGCTTCCTGGTAAGTACGGTGACTATTGGGGGAATTCTGGTAAATTCCAATCAGTAAAGTTAATAACTCCTGACAACCAGTTTCCCCCAGAGTTCCAGCAGGGCAACCTTGACCTTCAAATGCTTTTTGAATTGTGAACAAATCTACATGATGCACTGAAAAAAGAATTGCAGGTCTTACCAGCTCATATAAGCTTAATATACCCATAATTTCACAAAATTTTATAAATGAAATACAGCCAAACATATTTTGAATTTGATATTGAATGTAAAAATGAATATTTTAAACAATTTTCCTTTGTATACAAAATGCTCAATATTTCAAGAATAATACATTTTTTGCAAAACAATGTCCTGGAATAAAGTAAACAAAAATGATATCAAGGAAAGTAACTTTTTACCAAATCAGTCTGAGTTTCAAAGAAATAAAGAACAAACATGTAAAGTGATTGAATGATAGCAACAGTAAACACTTAAAAAGCATGATGAATTCAGATTTTATCATCTGGTTTTTAAAAAAGACAGTATAAGTATATTACTTTGTAACTGTTTCTGCAAGTATCTGATTTTCACTGCCGTTCGGTATGCTGCATACTTTATATTAACATGGTCTTCTGAAAAGATGGTAGAGAGTCAAGTATATTGGAATCAATTTGAAGTATCATACTTAAAATAATGAAAACCTGCAATTAAAAGAATCACAAAAATCTTTAGAAATCAAGAAATAAACAATGCACAACATTTGGATTCTTTCGGAGAGGGTTTCTTGAGTAATCATCTAAGAAACAACTTATACTTAACTATCGATAAACAAAAATCAAGGAAAAAATCTTACTCAGTCCTTCAAGAATTTTCAGCCAGTAAGGGTGATCCCAAGATGTACATTCTGTAACATGACTGAAATAAAAACCAAAGCATAATGCAGTGAATTGATAGCTAATCAGAAGTTAGTATAAACACAAGATGATACTCTTACATTTTGATTTTATTAAATCACTACTGATGCTTTACAATGCTTGTACATTATACACAAGTTTGTATTTAAAAGATAAGCTATTTTGACAATTGTTTTAAGTAATTTTAAAACCTGACTCAGATTTTATACAGTTCAGTCTAATTGTTGAAGCTGTTAAAATCAATTGGTTTTGTTCAATTCTGAAAGGTATTGTGAATAAAATTTTGTAAGTGAAACCTTCATGAAATATTTTAACACTTAAGTCACCAAATCTAGCACTAAGTATTGTGGCAGTCTCTATAAGGTACATTGATTTATGTTGTACTATGATAAATATTGTAAAGTTTCTTGATTTGAGGAGCATTTTAACACTTAACAAAATAAACAATTGCAATTTACAATGCTAAAAGCAAATGTGGTAGTCCATATAGACAAATTATAGTTCAGGAAACCATCAAAATGAAATTAATGTATATTTTGTAAACAAAATTGCAGTTAAAGAAGAATGTGATTCAAGCACTTCTGATGTAAAAAAAAACTTACTTGATGTAATATGGAACTCCATTCTCTGTCTCAGTCCTCTCCCAACCATCAACAATTTTCTCTATAATAAGAGGCATAAAATGTTCACACAGATGCTCAATTTTCATTGTAGCTCATTCACAACATTCCTGGCAGTGAAGCAGAAATGACAGATGCATAGATGATAGACCATGTAAAAGAATCAATCTTCTTTGTACATGCAGCCATATAGGATTCATGGTGCCCTTTCGCCAGAATGAAGAGCTATACATCTTTCAATAGTGTATTAGTTGAACGAGGTTATGTTCTGTGACAATTTTTGTCACCTACAGTAATTTGACGTGTTTAGATTATTTATAGAATTTATTACTATTTTAATATCATGGGCTGTTATTACTGCCTGTGTCTAGAACTAAATATAAACCATAGTTCTTTCAATTAAACATAATCATTAAAGATGATCACCTGAAGAATTTCAAGATGAAATCTGGTTATGGAGCATAAAAAACACATTCAATTGTTCCCTAAATAAAGTCAATTTCACAAATCAGAATACTCAAATTTTGATAACAAAACGATCGCGCAAACTTACCGTAAAATGACAAGTCTTCATCCATTTGTCAATTATTGCAAATGATTTAAAAGCAGAACGTATCGATAAAGCAATAAAAACATAAAATGAAGAAAATATCACGAAAAAAAAAGGACGAAAGATAAAACTTGATAAAATATCATCTTGGTCAAAAAACGCTTGCTAACCGGAACGGCTAAATTACGCACTCGCCGTATCTCGGTGTACTCCGGTACTTATGGTCTCAGATCCAATGAACCACTCGTGTAAAGAAAACTTACGTACAATAATTTTCCCGTTTTTAGAACCCATCAATTGCTCAAATTCCTATGTGTTATAGGGAAATTATGGACAACCAACTGACTTCAAACATTTTCCTGGCTACCTGGTGTTCATAAACCAATGCTCTTCAGTGAAAGCTGAGTATTTAACTTCAAAGTCATTATGTATTGTAAGAACAAACTGTTGATTAAGGGCTTCTTATTTTCAAGAAGCTACTTTGTAGATCTATCCACACCCAAACAGAAACCTCATCAATAATAATTCATTTTTTATCAATACTCCTGTTTTTCAGGTACATAAGATTATTGCGTTGTTGCTGGGACCAATATACGCATATATGTGTATATTGGTCCCAGGTTGTTGGTATCATTTCGTGCAATTTTGGAATCCACTCATACATTTATGAGCACAGTTACTTCTATTCTTAAACATAATTCTATTGTTCATGCAATTGAATGTTCATGCAGCCTTCTTACACTGAAGTTTTTGAAGGAAACGATAATTTTTTAACAAATCACTGCATCTTAACAAATCGACTCTGCCTGGAATACATGATCCTTCACTAATTTACTGTATACTTTTTGTGTTAAAGGGCCAGTTTAGTAGCTTAGATATATTTTGGTAGTTTAGTTTAACAGTATGGTGTAGTTTTATAATCTTGAAAATGATTGGTCAATTTACAGGACGTGAAGTGCTGTGTGCTCGTGCAGAAAACACACCAGATAGTGCTTCAGTCCACTTTTGCTATTTCTTGTAAGAAGACATTCTTACGTCTTGAGGTTGGTTGTATTTAATGTCACTGCTATCACTTCATTATACTTAAATATTACAGAAACTAGTACACGCATGAAAATTTATTTTATTAGCATTATTAGCCTCAAAATAAACATCTTCCCAACTACTCTGTGTTCTTTTTCCCAGGATACCAAATCCTACAACATTAAGGGTAAAGTTATTGTTTGCTTCTGGGTACCCGACCTTCCCTAATTTTGGGACAAGACCCCGGACTTAGTAAATAGTACTTCAGCCTTTTTGCTCAAAAGAAATCTTAACAGCAGCTTTCAAAAATAATAAAAAAAAAATAAAAACAAAAAAATCCCTACCTGCTTATCCTATTTTAATGAGCATATAAACAGAAACAAACAATTTTTTAAGCCTTAGTGCTATGAATTTATGAAAGTCATTTAAAACCCTGACAAAGTAAACCCAAACTCTTTCCCAATTTTGAAGAACCGATTCCCATTAATAGTCAAGAACCTTAAGCACAAACAAATGAACTAGATCAATTCACTAGAAAATCATGACACCAAAATTGTAAGACAGACAACATTTTCAAAATCATACCAAACTGTCTACCAGAGACAACAAAACAAGCAATTAGTTCAATATCTTTATTTTTCGATTACAGCAACAGACTTGAATGTAAAAATTAAACTTCTTCTCATGTTTGTTCCAGACGTAGGCAGTGGTGTTATAAAGTCACAGTATGTGTATATAATATGGAATACATTATTAAGTAGTGGTGCATTATACAATTAAGGTAAATAAGTCTATAACACATATAATACATTTATTAGTCACAAACTCACAAGTCACTAAAAAAACTGTTACAAAGCATTACATCATCTTTTTAATGTAAGTAACCTCAACATACAGTAAAACATGAAGATAGCACTGACCTTTTATTGCACATTACATGTTTGATCATTTTCAGAATTATTAGCAAACTATAAGTCATTACAACATGCATCATGAAAATATCATGTTTTCCTTAAAAACAATTCAAAACAATGCATACTACACTTGTAAGACAACAAGTAGAAGATAAGACTTTGTTTCATATGAAAACAGGGAAAAACTAAATTCAATGAATTAGTTCACACAGCAATGATAAATATTGACTATCAATGTACAAAACCTGAAGAAATTTCAACCCAAATTTGTAGACCAAACACATTAAAGTAGATATATTATTATAATATATAAACAAACATTTAAACACAAAGACCATAAAATAAAGTGTATCATACCACACATTATATTTCATTATTATAAACATTAATGTTCATAAAATCTACTACCTTGGTACAAATTACTAAATAATTATTAAAGTGAAGGACATTGGTTACATGTCGGACATAATTATTCCACAATTGTGCTAAATTATCATAGTAAAATGAATTAACCACAAGGTAAAGGTAGGCAATGTAAATATCAATACTTACAATGTTGAATTAATCATAAGAACAGGGAAGTCTGATTACAAAAACAAAATTAATATGTTCTTGTATCAGACTGCATAAGTATCTTGTCTCCATATAGATGTGTGTACCAGTAAATAAATTGTCATCAATAAAAAAATCATAAATACTAAAAATCATTAAACCTATTAAATTCTATGAAATGTTTCAATTCTTGAATTCTACCACAATCTCACTGTATCTTACACATTGTAAAAGTATAAAGAATAAGACTCACTCAACCAGCAATAAAAATAATAGTTATTGTATGATCACATATAGGATGTCAACTATACACTGACAGATATTCTACATAAACAAATACAAGTAATACAAAATCAAAATACTGAAAGTCAAAATTCTTATGGATTTCTTCATGCATATCTTTAAATATACATTTTTTACATTTAAAAAAAAACTAGAGTTTTTATTGACATTGCATGTGTCAATGTGTACAACATTGAGTGTAATACAATGTCTAAAGGTGTTTGACAGAAATGGTAAATAAAAATAAGCTACAAAAACTTCAAATGATAGCTGAATCAATTAACTGACATTCCTCCAGCTGGTAAATGAGACACTTGGTTGCTATAGAGAAGGTGATGTTTTGCTTGCAAACGGAAAGAAGACAAATTTATTTATCAAAAGTCGAAATTATTAGTATTTATGTTGGCTTTTCAGAAATAATGGAGCGTGCTAATAGCTCATGTAAACTTTAAGAAATGGACAAGGTATTCACAAACAATTAAAAGAAACGATTCTAAAACCTGGACTTTGTCTTGCAGTGTTTTGACTATAGGCCTAGTTTCATTCATATTATTACGTTGGAATGACAAGAGCAAAATACAAGCTCACATACACAAATAATGAAACTTTTGAGTGGATGACAAGTTTTCAGAAGATATACAGATAAGCAAATACAAACCTTGAGTTCTATCACAACTACAGACAAACCTGTGAACAAAGGACACCCTTGGGAAAGACAAAATGTGGCCATTATTCTGAGGTCAATTTGTTCTAAATAATCATTGATGGTTTTTCAAAATATGGCCTTTATTCACAGGGTGATCTTTATTCAGAGGTGGTTGCAAACACAGGTTAGACTATTATACTTTATAATAAATCCATTAAACACGTTGAAAAACAAAAGTAGTATGAACAAACAAAACACAAACACAAAAGTAATTTCATGCTTACATTTTCACATAAATAGTCCTCTCACTAACATTCTGAAACATTAATTACAATTCATCCTTATGCTTAACAAAATGTAAATGTCTGCCATAGTCAGTCACCTGACTGCCTACAAACTCCTCATGGTGATCAACAATCTCTCTTTCAGTTAGACGGCCATCTTGATTCATATCAGCTTTTTCAAAAAGATGGTCTGCCTCCTCTTCTGCTTCTTCACGATTGTCAGTAAGTACCCATGGTTTTATCTCATCAAAGTTGAGTAGCTTGTCTTTATTGGTATCATATTCTTCAAATCTTTCCGTCTCCACAATTTCCCATTCTTTATCCTGGCCTTTTAATAGAGGATTTGTAAAGAATGTAATCAAATATGATTAATATGGGGGTTAGTTGTAGAAATTCTAACGAAATGAAAGAAATTGATCTATGAAATTAACTGACTGACTGACCAACCGACTGACTAGAAAGATTGATAATTATTACAAACAAACAACAATTACACAACCAAATTCTAACATTTCAGTGACATATTGGTAGCCTCTAAACAAACAATAGCTGGACCTAATTTATCTTGACAATAGTTTCCCACTCTAAATATAAGCGGTACCACGCTCAACATGATTTACTAAAAGTATACTAACTGGTACCAGACTAAAATGACTGAACTACAAGAATACTAACTGGTACCAGACACAACATGACTAAACTACAAGTATACTTACTGGTATCAGACTCAATATGATTAACTACAAGAATACTTACTGGTACCAGACACAACATGACTAAACTACAAGAATACTTACCAGTACCAGACACAACATGACTAAACTACATGTATACTTACTATCGCCAAGGAATTCTTGCAATGACAGGAAACCATCCTTATCTTTATCATGATCATTCATTACCCGTTGTAACTCGATCTGATGCATATGTTCATAGTTATAAGGATGATAGAATGCTACAAACTCTTCTTTAGTCAACTTTTCATCCTTGTTTACATCAGCTGCCTCAAACTTCCTCTTCTCTTCATCCACACCCTGAATATTTAATTGGTATCAGTGGCAGATTAATAAATATAGTATCTTACTCTGTACCACATAGTAGACTGGTAAAATGCAAAAAATTGTTTGTTTCAGGTTATATGTTCATTAATAATAAGCAAATACGGCATGTAGGTCAGGACATTTTTTTGGGGGGAGGGTATTATTCCAGACAGTCCCTTTTGAGATTGATTATGTGTCAAAGGGTAAAAAAAGTGGATGTACTCACTACTGTTTTATGGGCCCCATAAAAAGTCTAACATCACAGGGAAAGATTATGGTAGTCCGGGTAACCAGAAAGAAACAATTTTTCAAATGATTTTTCTCCAGAGAGCTTAAAAGCTAATATGCTTATAAGCATAGAAATCAATTTGTGACCACATTACATGAATATCCAACTTAATTGTAAAATAAGATAAAACATGCTTGCATTGTCATCAGATAATCCTTATATGTTTCATTTCAGACTGAGAGTAGGAGGGATATTGTGGACAGAAAACATGAAAGTATACATAATGGGTTTAATTGATTTGAAATGATTCCATTAAACTGATTCTTCCATACATGAAATACATTTTTTCCCTAATCTACAGTTAAAGAATATAATTCAAAGTCCACTTACAGCAACAAAATGTAGAATATCGTCCCTCTCGTTCTTCCTCATATCAGCAATTTGTTCTTCAGAATAACTGAAATGTGTTTGTAGATATTCAACCCATGTTAAATCACCATCATCATTTTCGTCTTTGTCTTCAAATTCTTCCAAAGCTTCCTCCTCATCAAGTAATCTAAAACAAAAGTACTGACCAGTAATACATTGTACTTACACCAATTATTCTAACAAAGCAGTCTACACTTTATAAGTACAGTCTAACCTGTTTGTGGCCACCTCCAAATAAAGGCCACCCTAAGAATAAAGGCCATTCTTGGAAAAACTATCAATAACTACTCAGAACAAACTGACCATTGAATAAAGGCCATCGGTCAATTAAGGGCACATTTTTCTTTCCCAAGGGTGGCCTTAGTATACAGGTTTGACTGTAACACGATAGCTATGTGCTAGCGTCTCAAAGTTTAACTCCTTTACCTTACATATTTGTACACATCCTTTAATATAGCTACAGTTGTTGATAAGCAGCCTGCACCAAAATAAAAACTCTGTCATATTTCTGAACAAAATCATAGTTAAAACACTAGGTACAAGTCATATTATATTGAACACTGATCTTCAAAGACAAACACAACACAAGGCTTCCAATTTGTCTTAAATAATATGGAACAGAAGTTTTCAAAGGCGTGTATTAATTCATGACCACAAGATTCATACCTTTCATGAGACGAACACTTTGATAATCAATGCACCTAAAATTACTCAAAGACCAGCTGCTACAGAAATATTTAACAGTATTTACCTAAAAGACATCAAAATCCAATCAGTGAGTTCCTCCTTACTAACAAACATATCGTGATCTTTATCCATCTTTTTAACCAACAATTTCAGTCTTTTCTTTGCTTCTTCTGGTTCCAGTTCATCAAATTCCTCTTCCAACTTGTAAGAACCTTAAATAATTATGTAAACTTAGGGTGGGAATGCATGACAAGGACTGTTGGTCATATTTCTAAAACCACCCATGTGTAATTTTTCACGCTAAAATAGCCAATGCACACCAAGTGTAATGACAGCTAGCATACACAGTTTTGAATTGATTTTCTTAATGTAAGCAATCATTCAAAAATGTTCACATAATATACAATATACAATGATAAAACATTACTTGCTATATATACACTGAATAGTGTTTATATCAAATGCACAGTGTTGTATTTTGTGACAATTTTTTTCATTTAAAGTTTTTTGGATAAATTCACTGTTTCTGATAACATTTTTACCTGTCTGTTTCTACAGCCTACAGTACCAAGATTTCACTCTGTAAGCTGACATTGTGTATCTCATAAAACATTGAAATTTTCATGGTAATGTAATGCAAAAGTTCATTTTTCATGAAATGAAACAAACATGGTATATTACCTAAAATTGCTTCATGATCAAAGTGCACATTATGATGTCCATCTACGTCATGTTCCTGTTTGCCATGTTTAGTAGAACCTGCTCCATGTTCTGCACTTTCTTTTGCTGCCTTTGTAGCTGCGCCAGAAGCAAGTACAATCAAAGTTAGCAGAAGCCCGCCAGATACCATAACTCTGCTGAAATATTATTGA
Source organism: Lutraria rhynchaena (assembly GCA_008271625.1). Lineage (NCBI taxonomy): Eukaryota > Metazoa > Mollusca > Bivalvia > Venerida > Mactridae > Lutraria > Lutraria rhynchaena. The sequence continues at coordinate 1,219,189 of VIBL01000006.1, read as the reverse complement.
AATTATAAAATATTTAGGGGAACTACATGTAAAAACAAATTAATCAATAAGGAACCATGAATGATCGATGTGATTTCAGTCAACTTCATAGCATGCTTAATAATAAATAATAAACCTGCAATTACAGAGGGGGGGGGCATGTTGAAGGGATTGGTGAATAATATATATATATGTATACAAATGATAAATGTGTTTTAGGTCAGTGTGGTCATTTTAGGCCTTAATACACCACTATTAACCATCTCTTTGACTTGCCATCCCACCACGCCTGCAATAGAGATTGGACAACTTGTTATTAATACAACATATAAACACCAGGATACGGACATAGACATTCTAACATGCAAAAATCATTTAAATTGTCACTATTTAGATGATTTTTAAGTACCTGTATTTAACTACCATCAGGAAATTACAGTCAATGAGCTTAATAATTATAGCTGAACTGTCCACAAAGTTACAAGAATTTTGAGGTCCTCACTACTTAAGGATAAATTTGTAACTCAGAACCCTTTAATCACTTACAATGAGTAAATATCTTGTTATTCTTTATACCCTTATCTAGTAAAATCAGAACAAATATTGTTTACAGGGTACAATCAAACCTCACATTGTGACCATCTCAATATTACAACCACCTTGTTATAACGACTACTTTTTTGGACCAGCTTTCAATAACTCCCCAATAATTCAACTCGATAATAAAACCACCTCATTACTACAGATTTTTCAGGTCCCAAAGGTGGTTTCATCATTGAGGTTGTACTGTATATTGCATGAATCAGTATCCAGAATAGGAAATGAATCTGAAATAATGTGGCGGAATTCATGCCAATTAAAATGATATTAAAAATAACCAGTAATAATTCATTATAAATAACTCATGAACTCAAACCTAGGACACTAAACCACAAACTATTTACAGTTTCATTGTACAGAGTAAAATTGCATGTCTCAAAATAAATATCTGGAGCATATGGAAAATACTACTTATTTATAAACATATTTGTATCAATCTATTGATTATGTAGATGAATCATAAGAGTAGAAACAAATGGTATTAATTAGATGGTTGTATTCTCACATCATTTCCTGCCACTTACAACAATGAAAACTAAGAGCATAAATGGTTTTATGGTGAGTATAATATGCAGCCTTAAACTACAACAGAATTATTTCAGTCCTTCATACAAAGAATATGCTGTAACATATTCATACATGAAGCTGCTAAGCAAATTAATGCATTAATAAAATGCAAGATAATTTACAGACTTTAACTTTATTAACATTCAGAAATTAAACATATTTTGTGTGTAATTATTGATGGGTGATGTTAGTCCAACAAATAATAATTCCATGTACATGCAAGATATATCCAGTATAATTCTAACAGTATCTTTCAAATGATTATGTTTGATTCTAGTTGATAATCAATTAATTTTTATCACAAACTGCATATAGAAAAGTATCATATACGCACTGTGTTACATTTTCTTTACGCAAAATTAAGCACAGCTGTTACTATCATTTTCATTTGATCCCTTTGTATCCAATCAGGAAATAGCACGTTTTGTGTTACCTTATCCAATATTGACTATTAAGTAAGCAAATGTAGATAAAAATCAGTAGATAAAATCTGATGAAATAAAGTATTGAATTAATATGAACCATTTCCTACAATACTCTTCTGTGGCTTTCAGGCATCTAATTACAGACCAATTTGATCGCATTTCTCTTTCTCCTACATTGTTTTAATTATGTGAGTAAATATTTAAAAGTTAGTTATACTTAACAAAAGAAAACAAACAGAAATTCTGATCATACTGAATCATTTTGCCTTAAATGATAAATACCAGAACTGAGAATACTTTCATTGACTATGAATACTTATATAGCTTAAAATTGTATTTCTTTTAAGAAGTCCACTTTAAATTCTCTTAAAACTTAACCACAAATCAACCACAAAGCAAGTGGTAACATCGCAGACAAAGATTAAGATCATGACAGCACTAATAAATGTTATTCATTATAAGACTGAATTTTTATCAATGAACAATTGTAAAACAATAAAAAACAATCTTACATACATAAAGCTACCAATAAAAAGACTGTAACCAAAACTTACATTTCTTTATTATGAATATAAATCTATAAATGATACTACAAAGCTATAAATAAAATTTGGATTTAACTTAACTTCAGATGCTGTTCAAGTACTAAAATTAATAGCATTTTTATCACTATCGAGTACTTGAAGTACAGCATATATTTCAACACTTGCTCAGTAAAGACAATTATTGAACACCAAGCTTTAGAGTACAAACATAGTGATAAATGAAAATAAATTCTTAAAGTCACTTATATAAAGCACATAATGTTTACTAGTATATGATAATAATTTGGTACCATTTTATACAGTACCAGAGAGTTAAGTTATGCAATGCTTCAGTTTGTGAATACTGACATAAGTAGACCATCGTGTACACTTCAGAATCAACAGGTTCATACATTGAATATTATCTTATCAATAACTGATAACACGTTTTTGATTACCTTTGGACTTTGTGTCAATCTTTTAGTTCATTCTTAAGAAAAAATTAACAGAAGTATACAAGTTACAACATTTAATACATAATTATATTGCTACCATTACTTTTAAACAACCTATTTCAAATTTATTTTTGCTTATGAATCTGACAAAAACAAAATGAAATAATTATCTGAAGAAGACAAATTAAATAGATGATAATTTACTTACGTTTCTTAATTGAAATGATAATACATGCTAAAACTTTTAAAATACTATTAACAAAATGTCTGAAACAAACCTGTAATTCATTTTAATTATAACCATCCTCTATTTAATTACCAGAGAACAACAAAGATTTATTAAGAACTTAATATTTCAATACACAATATATAGTTACAATAGTAACACGTGTCAACAATACAAGCTTTATCCTTACAGGATCAAAGTTTCGTTTGTGTTATGTCGGCTGCTACCGACATTCGTATTGCTTAAATACTTCGATATTACATCGTGCATGCGTTCGATTATCAAGCTCAAACTTTATTTTTTTTATCGAAATTAAACCAGGTTACCTTATAATTTTCGAAAGGTGGGATAGATAATAAAATTGTAGAAAAATAAGGCTGATTTTACAAAAGAATCTTCTTAGCTGGGACAAAGGGATAATCTACTATAACACCGGTAAGATCATGGTTAAGGAACGTTCATTAAAAAAAGATAACCGATTCCTAAAGCCAAGCGTTTCAATGATACAGAAAAAATTAAAAACGATTTAGCATGTTGACTTGATAAAGTTGCCGAAATCACCTGAAGAAACTATTATCATCATCGAAAGTGCGAATATATGAACAATTTATGAATATATGTTCTTATTCATGTAAATGGTATGCTTTTTATCGGCTGAACTTTCACCAATATTCAATTTATGTTTTTTACTAGCATTCGGATACATCATTTTCGATTGTCCATTGACACATAGTCTCATATATCTTCTGCTTGTAAACAGCTAATTTGGTGGAGCAAATGTACTTGTTTTTACTGTACGCATTGTTTCCATTTCTTGTATATACAAGTACAACACATGTTATTTTATACCTTATTGAGACAATTAATTATTGTTCAGATTTCACACTTCTTGTATGTACAAGTTGTAATAGCGCTACTAATAAAGTACTTCAAACAAGGGCATAATAATTTCTATGAAAAATTTCCTCAGACAGTTATTGTTCTGTTGCAAAATCTATGGTCAACTGATGTAAAAGATGTCAATCAAAGATAGATGTTTTTTATGAATCTTTTTATATTTGGTTACTGTTTCATTTTCCTTCTATGATTTATAAACATATTTTGCTAAGTGTTCCAAGATACTTACTCATTTTTTATTATAAGGATGAAGATGGTATAATCATTTAACAATTCATACCTAGAACACACTGAAGGTTTGTTGCGAAAAACAAAGAAAATGAGTCAGAAAACAGATAAAAAGGGCCCTGTCTCCAAAGGGACTGGCACTCTCACTGTTGAGCAAATTCAAGAAGACAGAATAACACAGGTATTAAATTGGCTATCTGTAACAATTCATTAACATTTTAACTGCAAATAATAAAAAAGTTGTTTATAAGTTAGTTTTATTCCAGAAAGAGGCATTTTTACAACAAATACCTTCCGTCTTAATTTTCATACAGTTTATATCCTTCCACTGAGTGTATTATACAGATTTATTTATGATTTTGTGTCACGTTTGTATGTATGTTTTTATGTTTCTGTCATGTTATGAACTGCTCTTATACTGTTTTGAGTACCATAGACAAATATTTGCCAATTTGTAAATAAAGTTTCTATAAGTTCTAGATATTGCAAATCATTGTTTTAGATATGTATTTGTAAAAGAGTATGGGTTGTTGATAAATGTTTTGTCTTCTACAGTAGTTTGCTCTAGTATATCATGCTTCTGGCTATATGTTATTATTTATCTCTTGTTATGTATTAAAATGTCTGTTTGATTCTACAGTTAGCAGCTGAATTGTGGTCTGTGAGAGCATTGAAGAATAACTTACCATTCAAACCTGAGGTATAGTATAAGTTAAACTAGGGGTGCAGAAATGTTTTCATGCAGCCGGTAAGCTACTAAAAGTAGAAGGGGGTCTGGGGTTCCCCCAGTAGGGACAAGACTTCCCTGTGGGGGAAGAGTAGTTGGCGAGGATGCTAAAATTGCCAGTTGAATTTTCTGGCTTCCTGTTCATTTCTACACCCCTGAGATAAGCATGTGCACATTTCTTCCTGTTAGGATCTCAACACTTACATTTATTCCCTTGGCGTTTGTTTCATTCCATTACAGTATCACCAATTTCAAAAACAATGTTTTGAAATAAAATGAAATATTATAATGATATAATGATATTCAACCTATCAGCAATTTGCCTATACTGCCAAAAGATTGATATAAATGAACATAATATTGATGTTTTGCCAATCCAGAGGTATGTTACTATTAAAATTTTGGCATACAGGGGCTTATGAAATTACTCTTCTTGCAAGCCATATATTCTCAATGTATTGCAAATCTAATTCTTTAATTATTAACATGTACAATAATTATCCTTATTATAGTCAAGTCAAATTTATTTTGAATTATAGGTCTGTGGTCCATTATACACTGTTTACATTAATCACATACATGTATCTACAAAACAATGTTTGTGTTCAAAAACTTACATGCTGCATACATTTATGAATACACTATACATTATATGCTCAATGGTCTTTTTTATAAACAATAATTTGTTTTTTTTATTTTACTTAATGGTTCAAAATCAAATAGCTTACATGTAGAGAGCTATTTGTTTAATAGTCTTCATTTTGCAATATTATTTCTTATTTAGATTGTTGAAGAGGTTTATGAGAAAGAACTGGCTTCTACAAACTTTGCTACAAAGAGAATCATGATGCTTGAGTTCAGGTAATATACATTGGAATTAAAACATGAAAGTGTTTATTCATCAAAGAAATGTTAAATAATAGTATACTTTATTTATTGGTGCTTAGCAATTTCATGGAGAATATCTTATTAAAAGCTATCCTTGCCTAAGGACTTTTCTTTGATAAATAGCAGATCTTGAATAATTTAAACTTCACAATGCTTCTATATTTGTGTTACAGCTTCATGTATAAATGCATTTATTGATTTTACTGTTTAATTATGTTTCAGCCAATATCTAGAAAACTATTTGTGGCCAAATTTTGTTCCTGAAAAGTCAAGTCAAAGTCATTTATTGTCTATTATACTAATAGTAAATGAGAAATTCAGAGAGAGGGTTCCACCTTGGAATGTAAGTAAATACATAAAGTTTCCATTCTCATACATGCAATAATCTGTGAACAACCAAACTTTCACAGTACTATTTTCACTATGTACCACGGGGTTTTGTGATTTGATCATTTTTGGGGGGGATTATGGTCCTTTGTGTACTTTGCATTGTAATATATATAGAAAAGTGCTTGTATGTGCACAACTCCTACATTTCTCAAGGGATTTCAGTCAAACTTTCATAGCACTATTGTCATCAAGTGACCCAGAACATGATGTCAGTGTTTTGTGATTTTATCATTTTTGGTGGATTTATGGCCCTTTGTTTATTTTGCACGTATTCCATGTATGGAAAAATACTCTCATGTGCACAACTCCTACATTTGTTAAGGGATATTGATCAAACAATCATAAAATTATTGTCATCAAGTGTTTTTGGGGTTTTGTAATTTAATTATTTTTTGGCAGAATTATGGTTCTTTGTTTATTTTGCCTGTATGAGCCATTAAAATCAGATATGTCATAGGCAAAATGTTTCAACTCTAGGACTGAAGGTAGGAATGGGGTAAACATCTGGAGAATGAAAACAGTTTCTAAACACACTCTGATTAATTATTGAATAATTGATTTTTGTTTTATTTTCAGTGTTTTAAGAAGAAGTCAGAACATTTTCCTGCATTCTGTCATCTTGTGATGAAACTCACTATATCTGATGCTAGGTCTCTGAGGGAACAATCAAATTTAATCATATTTCTCATACATTGCTTCAGAAGCCTTGTAAGTATTTTTTAAAGTTGTTAATCATTCATGTGAATGAGTATATCTTAGCATTCAAAATGACTTGGCTGTACTATTTTGTCTTCAAATTTAGTTTAATTCATGAAAGAAACTTGGTAGAAAGAAGAATTTTATGACATCTTAAAGGCTGTATGTATATACAGTAAAACCTCACATAGTAACCACCTCAAAATTACAACCACCGTGTTATAAAGACCACTCCTTTTTTTGACCATCTTTCAATAACTCTCTTATAATTTAATTTGATAATGAGACCTCCTCATTGTTACCTCATGACTGATTTTTCAGATCGTGAAGGTGGTCTCAAAATTGAGATTTTACTGTCATTTCAGTATAAGAATAGCTCTCAAATCTTTTTTTCTTCATTTTTGTATTTGTCTTAATCGATGATGTAATATTTTTTTATTTCATTCTATGATCTATGTTTCATTTTTTGCAGGAAATGGATTTGATCAGAGAACAGGTGCAGAGATTGGTGTCACTGCCTATATGGACTTGCCTACTACCAGTAAGTTGATGATGACTTCATGTCCATATTTAGATATATTAGCAGCATCTGCTGTAAAAGAAGCATCTACATTTTTTAATATATATGACAGTAAAACCTCGATATTAAAACCACCTTGAAGACCTGAAAAAATGGTCTTTATATGAAGATTGTCTTATTATCATCATGTTGAAATAAAGAGGAAATATCAAAAACCAGTCCCAAAGTAAGTGGTTGTTGTAATGAGGTGGTTGTATTGTTGAGGTGATCACTATGTGTGGTTTCACTGTATTTATCATCTCTAATATACTACTTGCATTTCTTCATAAATAATTCATTGATTTTTTCACTGCTGTGAGTTATTTGATGCATTAAACTGTTTTAATTAAATTTTAGTGTGACTCATATATTACAATGCTATACTACATATGTCAGCGAATTTCCCATTTTGTGAAATAATTGTATCATTAATAACATTAATGATAAAATTCTGTTTTTAGGGAAGGAGAGAGGAACTTTTCAAAGCAAACCCAAAGTACAGAAAGTTTTATAACTTTATCAAGAAGAGTGATAGCAAGTTGTCACCAGAGCAGAAAGATAAAGTAGAGTTTGAGAGGACATTTCTTAATAATGTCATCCAAAAATATATCTTGGTGCTGAGGACCATCCCAGAAAAAGGTAATTTTCAAAGATATTTTTTGGGTTTCTTGGGTTTAACACCTGAGTAGAACCACCAACCTTCTGTAGGCTAGATGGACAACTTCCAAACATGTGAAATTTGTTGGTCCCAATTCAAACTCACAGCAATTAGGGCCCAGTGATTACTAGTCAGAGACTATAATCATTGGACTATGGAGGCCACTATTTTCAAAGATTGAACTGTTGATTGTGACCTTTTGATAATCCTTTTATTTTGATGTCAGCATTAAAATGACCTCGTTTGCATTATTGCATGGTTTAATACGAATTGTATTTATATTTTCCGGCACAGTTCATTGTATTCACATATCATGATACCACATCATATGTTATTATATATCCGTCTGTGATATAAGTGATCAGGTTGATGCCAGGGAAAAGTATGCATAATTTCATACAAGCCCAAAATTGCCATTTTTTGCATAAGCAGATGGCAAATTTACAGAATTGTTTAAAGTCCGAGTCATTAATTGTCTTACAATAATATTTGAAGACAAAAACTCCCAACTTGTTTCCAGGAAAAGTGCCATACGAAAAAGTTATGTATTGTGAAAGATTCATAGAATTTATGATTGATATTGAGGCACAGTTACCTACTCGAAGATTCTTCAATTCTTTGATGGATGACAGTCACGTTGTCAGTATCTCTCTTCTATCAAATTTGGCCAGAAGAGATGATGGGAAGCTTTTTTCTGAGGTACATTTTTCTGTTTTACTTTTTTCCACCAGAAATTATTTTTTGCCTTCTGTGTTTGTGGCCCGTTTCTATTGAGAACTCTGCTGAAATAACTCTACATGGTACTTGTCATGTAGTAAGTCAATAAAACAGAAGTACTTAAAGGTTTAGTTCTGTATTTAGCAAATATGTAGGCCTGAGGAAAAATGGTATTGTGACATAAATATTGTGATATATTGCAATATATTGTGACCATATAGAAATCATGGAAGTAAAATGTTTGAACACTGAATATAGCTATTCATATTTTATGTTTGCGTCCCGACATTTGACTGATATGTTATTGTTAATGTCAACATGACTTGATACTGATGCTGTGACAGAAGGGAGATAAGCCTTCATGTGAGAACTCAAATTGGAGGTTCCACCATTATACTTCACTTGCTTCATACATAAATTGCAAACGGCAACATTTTCCTCCACTTTGTCCTTCTTTTTCAATCTATAGTACTTCCATATTGCTGATTTACTTTTTTAATTTGAATGACCTCGAAATCCATTTTTAAATGGAAGTACCGAAGGGAAAGTAATACAAATTTAAATATCCACATATTTATGAAGAAAAAACTTGATGTAAAATGAATTTTAGAGGAAAACTGCATGAAATTTAAAGATTTTTCTGAGGGGAAGACACCTATAAATGGCCCTGTTATGGAAGAAAAAACCCCTGACCTTGGGACATATAATGATAAGTGGTGAGAGAAATTTATTGCTTCTGGATGTATCCTGATATTTCCCATTTCATGTTATTTCATTTCTTTCAGTTACTAGATATGTTGAAGGTCTATGCTGAGTTTGAAATTGACGAAGGAACTGGTGAGGCCCTGACTTTACATAACAGAATAGACCTACATTATAATAGGGTCCTAGCTCTTCAGGTAAAACTCATAGAAAAGTAAATTTACTCATTTCTATTTGTGAAAGTTAAGGTTGTTCTTACTGATTACCTTGTGTCTTTATGTTAAAAAAACATCAGATGAAAATAAATTTGTTTCAAAATAAAAATTGTCAATCACTAAATCTATGCTTATTATTGGCTTGATATAATCAATATCTTTGAGCAACATGAAATTTGTATGCTTAATTTGTATTCTTAGTTTTAATTTTTTGGATTTTAGTTAATGTTGCTACTTATATATTATTGTAATTTTGTTGTTTTTCCCGCAGAAAGTAGCATTCAAGCATTTCACAGAGTTGCATCAGTTTGCTATAGCAAACGTAGCCAGCGTGGACAGCAGAAAATCTCTTCTTAAATATTTTGACCCACTCAGGTAACTCTTTGATTATCATAATATTATAATTCTACAGTTTCTGTTCAAATTGCCTAGTTTTTGTATGTTTACTAATATTTACTTAAGTTTTCAATATGTACTTGTGTTTAAAATACATCTTGCTTTAAGTGTGTGACAATTTAAATAGATTGTAGACTGATGGTAGGTTTTCTGAATTAGATACATACATTTCGTATGGCTCCCGATTAAACTGCTCTCTTAGAAAAAAATGATTGCAGTAAGGTTTGACTAGTTACGGTGCTGTGTAACATGAATACAGGAACTCAGATGTAGGGAAAATTAGATGTAGTGAAGTAATTATTTCCCACCCACTTAGTCCTTTATTTAAATGTAATGGATATAGCGTAATATAGATATGATGAACTTATATTTTGGATCCCAAGAATTTCACTATAACTATGTTCTACTGTATTTAGATGACTACAAATCTTAGAACTATGATTACTGGGTACATTCTTATTATAAAGTTTTTTTTGAGTCACATATTCAATCATAAAAATTATATATTGTACAGTAAAACGTCAAATAGAAACCATCTCAATATTATGACCACCTTGCTATAACAAACACTTATTTTTGGACCAATTTTCAATTACTCCCCTATAATTCAACTTGATAATGAGACAACCTTATTTTTACAACCAATTTTGGGCCCTGAAGGTTGTCTCAATATTGAGGTTTTACTGTATATTGTCCTTATTTGGTGATCGTAATTATATTAATCTTATGTTCTGTTTTCAGCACAAAACAATTGCACTCTATCCTGGCTTATCTCAACATGCTGCCAATGCTGGCTGAGGATGAAGATACAACATATGAGAGAGAATTCCTGCTGGAGTTAATAGTAGGTTGAATTTATTTTGTGTTAAGGCAAGAAAAAAATAGTCCTGATTATGGTTACTTGACTAAAAAATTTTGTTGGTTTGGTCGCAAAACATTTCTAATTTTCTGTACATACCTTTGTACTTGCTCGTAGGTATGATTGGTCCCCAAATATTTTCAATCTTTGGATTTTGCTGTTAGAAACTTTAATTGTTTGTATGTGACTTATTGTCACTGGGGTATAACGTCGTTTTTCAACAATTTTTCACTTATATACGGCGACCCGTTCACCTAACCAGTTTTCCTGGACTGTATACTAACCAGTGCTAACTTACCCTTCCACAAGGAGCTGGCAACTTCTCCACATATGGAAGAAAATTGACATTTTTGTCAAATTTTAATGGAAGGGTATGACCTCTGGGTTGCAAGTGCAGCGCACTAACCACTGGACCATGGCCAGTGCTAGAAACTTAAATGAATGCACAAAAATTTCGGTCTGTCAGGTAGCAATAATCTCTAATATTTTTTGTGATGCAGGTTGTCTGAAATGGTTAAATCAGGTAACATTGTCATTTAAAAGTAGTCTATGACAATGTTTTATTGAACTGAACCAAATTGTATTTGTTTCTGACCTCCAGGAAGTTAGTGTCTGATTTCATGTACAGAAGTTAATATAAAATCGAGGTGTTTACTTGTAAACATAACAATGATTCTATCTGAAGTGTTACTTTTTGTAGTAGTGATGAAACGATAATTGTATACTATCGATTTGCGGCGTGAAAACGTCTGCCGATTCCGATAATCGATTGCAGTTTTTCATATTTGATTATCGGTCTATCTCATTTAGGCACCGTAACTAACTACTGATGCCTCAAACTGAACACGCATTCCAGGGAAATCACTCGCGTTGTTTAAAAAAAGATGGCAGATCGTCGATCGAGACGAAAAACAAATATTTGACCACCCCCTAGTCATTTGATGTTAATAGAGCCTGGTTAATGGTTCATATGGATGACACACCCCATTCACCATGCTTATATGTTACAATGCCAACTAGCATAAAGCAGAGGGTGGCTAAGAACCAAAGAGTGCATAAATAGAATCAAACACTAGTAGTCTACTTATGTTACACTACTACACTAGAACCGATTGTATTATCGGAAAATCGCATCGGATGTTAAAACCGATTCCAACCGATAATTGATTATGATTTTGAACCGATGTTGCCACACTACTTTGTAGTACATTGAATTATCTGATGGAAGTCTAATCACTTTTGTTAATTCTAGTATTGAAAAATACTTGCTGTCATTAGAAGACAGAATTTTTATTTTCTACATATGCCAGTACTATACCATCTGCAAGTTTTTTTCAAGAACATTAATTTTGTAGTTGCTGTAAATCAGTTCTGATTAAATACATGTTTGTATGTTTTTTATGTATCACTATTAGATCAGTCATCATGAAAAGAAGAAATCACAGCTAGAACAAATCAATGAGATGCCACTTTATCCTACAGAGGATATTATCTGGGATGAAAATATTGTACCTACAGAGTACTATAATGGTGAAGGTAAGTCAGCTTTGATATTGTGGGTGTCTAATATTTAGTGGATGCCTTATGTTTTATGAGTGTCTAATGTTTTTTTGGCGTCATGATGTTTCTGTGAAAGTTAGAAATGCCATAAACGTTTTCCTGATAAAATATATCAACAGATGATACAAGTCACTAGCTACTGTTGAAATGAAAATTTGTTTTTGTTATTTTTTTGTTATTTTTCTAAGTGAGGTTCTCCAATCTTTTTATATTCAAATATTGCAGTACAGTGTCTGGGAAATTCTTTTCTTCTTCTGTTGTTATATTTATTCATTAAAATTGCGTACAAAGTAAAAGTACAAACTAAGTTTGATTAAAGATATTAATATATACTGTCACTAGTGATACAGGTGCATAAATTGTGATGTATGTTTTACAGGAACTCTGGCCTTACCCAAGATTAATTTGCAGTTTTTGACTCTTCATGATTATCTGTTGAGGAATTTCAACTTGTTTAGGTTAGAGTCAACATGTAAGTATAGACTGTATGTGATATCCTTTTTAACTCAAAATTTAAAGATTATACAGGGCTTTCATTTGACCCTAAAACAGCATTTTGACTCTTGAAATCATTCAAATAAAGCTTTTGACTCTTGAGAATTTGTACCAAAGGGTCAAATTTACAATGAAATTGGAAGGAAATTTTGTTGATTCTTCGAATTATTATCAGCCAATGGTCATTTTTGACCTTGTTATACATACATTGTTGATGAATACTTTATATTATATAGATGAGATCAGGCAGGATATAGAAGATGCTATAACTCATATGAAACCATGGAAAGCTGAAGATGGTTCCACGTATTTTGGAGGTTGGGCAAGAATGGCTCAACCTATAGCTGGGTTCAATGTTGTTGAGGTAAGTTAACTGAATATTGATTCATTAAAAAGAATAATTCAAAATGTTTTTTTCATCCATTCTCTGTGATATTGTGATGTATCTGTATATTGTGAAACTGTGCTGGGAGATTGTTTAAAATGACTTACCATAGGTTTCAGAATTGATACTCCCTCATACTCAGGATTATAATTTTAAGCAATTTTAGTTGATGCTAAGTTTGAAAGTAATTTACCAGTGAATGAACTGAAATGTGGTGTTAATGAATTTGATTTATGTATTTATATATTTACATTTACAATGTATTTATATATTTACATTTACAATATATAGTCAACTATGACATCATATTTTTGGAATGAATTATTTTTGAGTTTTCCTTATAATACTGCTGAGTGTGTGATGTTAGTATCAGTTTGATATGAACTTTTCTCTATCAGTATAAATACCATATGTTTTTGTTAGTAGCTCATGACAATAATTTTTGCAAATTTAGTTATATCCTACAATCATTTGTTAAATATTTTTATTTAAATGTTACTTGTTTTCTGTATCTCTAGGTGGCTAAACCAAGAGTTGGTGAGAATCATCCAGCACAAGTTAGGGCAGATATAACAGTCACACTTAGTGTTGTTCCGAGCATCAAGAAAGAATGGGAAGGTACAATATTATATACAGTAAAACCTCACATTTCAACCACCTCAATATTATGACCACCTTGTTATAACCACTTATTTTCATACTGGCTTTAAATATTTCCCCTATAATCAACTTGATAATGAGAACACCTCATTATTGTTTCCAATTTTTGGGTCCCAAAAGTGGTCTTAATATGGAGGTTTTTATGTATTGTTTGGCTTGTATTTACAAATTTGTATTTATTTGTTTTTATTATTTTTTGGCTTGTTGTCAGTTAGATTATTTCATTAACATACCTAGAATATTTAATGTTAAATATTTAAAATACTTTCTTGTACAGGGTATTTTAGATTAGCTTCTATTGCTTGACTCTGGAGTTAAAACAATATTTGACTGAATGTTTTTCAATTTTTTGAAATACGGATTTTTCTTTGAGTAATGTTAATAATATCTCCAAGAAAAATGTTAAGTTTAAAATTAAAATTCTTTCATAGCATCTGTGCTTACCTTACAAGCTGTGTTAGATCTGAAAACTGTTATCATTAAACTTCATAAGTACAGTAAAACCTCACATAGTGACCACTTCAATACGAGGACTACTTTATTATAACAAGCACTTATTTTTGGATATCAATAACTCCCCTATAATTCAATTTGATAATGAGACCACCTTATTATTACAACCATTTTTAAGGTCCTATAGGTGGTCTCAATATTAAGATTTTACGATATGTACTAAGAACTTTGTATTACTTAACACCTTGTTCTATTTTTAGGGCTGAGAAAGCATGATGTAGCATTTCTTATTACCATTAGACCACCACACAATATTGGTGTGAAATATGACATGAATGCACCATTCATTCCTCAGGTGGGGCTCGTTTATGTTCGAGGATGTGAAGTTGAAGGAATGTTAGATGCTGAGGGTAAAGTGATTGAGGAAGGTAAGCATTTTGTTTTATGGGTTCTCTTAATGATAAATACATCTGTCATCACTTTGTTTTTAAGTTTATGGTTTTGTGTGCATAACACAGTCATAGCTGTTGTGTGTTTATGTTAATTGATATTTAGTTTTTAAATGGTTTATGTATCAAATAATGTATACAAAGATTAAATAGAATGAAACTTAAGTCCACTTGTAAAATAGTCCTGAGATTTGATGAATGAACATTTTAAGTTGATTTATATAAAAAGGAGTGGTGGGGTGGTGTAGTAGTAACATGCTTGACTACCAATTGAAAGGTCATAGGTTCAAATCACAGCTTCAGCTTCTGATATTTCAGGGACGTTTTTCAGTGTCCCCACTCCACTTCTTAGCGCAATTCTGCATGTATCAGTGCTTTACACTGGGCACGATAAAGGACCACAAGGTCTTTTTGAAAAGAGTAGATATATATATATGCCTGGTTCTCCTGTATCTTCTCCCCTCTCTCTCTGGGGTCAGCTCTGAAATGACCGTAGCTGTCGAACGGGCTGTTAAACAACAGATAAACAGATAACACGATTTATATATTTACTGATTTATTTTCCTGTGTACCTACAGGACCAGAGCCGAAGCCGGAGTTATCTGGTGATACAAGAACATTCCGTGTATGGTTAGATCCAAATCAATATCAACAAGATATGGTTGCTACTGAAGATGGCAGTGAGGTATATTGACTGTCTAAACGATCTTTACATTACTTTTCTTTCGGACATTTTCCACCTAACTTGTTCGATTTTCATAATAAGCTCCCAATGATAAAATGTTTCTGTAACTTGTTTATAATTGTCATTATATTAAATCTATTTTCCACTTTCAATCTTTAGATCAATAATTTGTACTGTTCGCAAATACAATGAATATTTTTGTACCCCCCCCCCCATGTATTACATGTACGAAAGTGCATGGCGAATTGTTGTATTGATATGGAGGTATTAGTTTTAATTTGAGTATTGTAAACTTAATCATTTTTGTGTATGATTTTCGAAGAAAAAGTCAAGTTATTATGGTAGCTGCATTGTCATTATCATGCAAAATCTTTAATGTAGCCAATTAATCAAACACTTTTAAAGATATAAACATGACACTAGAATCATGACGAGGCACAGTTGCAAGATAAAGGGCATTGTTCTGAAAGTTATATTTTTGGAGTTATGGCCTTTTTATAGTAGAATATGGTAAAAATTATACATTATCAAGTTCAAATTCGGAATCTCATATATGGCCCTCATTGCCAATATGTAAAACAGACGAGCATTGGCGCCGCTCTGTGGAGCTCTAGTTTACTATTATTGTTATATTTTTCAGGATGTTTACGATACGTTCAATGTAATCATGAGAAGAAAACCAAAGGAGAATAATTTCAAGGCAGTTTTGGAAACCATTCGAGATCTAATGAATACAGACTGTGTTGTGCCTGACTGGTTACATGATCTTATTCTAGGATATGGAAGTCCTGATGCTGCTCACTACAGACAGTAAGCCAGTCTATTTTGTGTGTTTCTTAGATATAAGTTAGATTTAAAATTTAATATTTTTCATGTGTTGTTTTCACATGAATAATAGTCTTTCATGCATTGTTTAATTGGAAGATTAGGTGCTAATTTTATGGATGTTTTGAATAATTGTTGAGATTTATTTGTTTGATGGGACTAATTTTTTTCAAAAGGTGATATCATTGGAGTAGAGATGTTTTGTCAGTTCATATCTGTGAGATCATGTAGTTTATATCTCACATCAACAAATTAGTTTTATATATTTTTTCACTGAGTTGAATGGCATTTTGAACAATATTTCAGTTATAAGCAGCAGTCGGTTCACTGAACCAGTTTTCCTGGACTGTATTCTAACCAGCGCTAACTTACCCTTCCACCAGGAGCCAGCAACTTCTCCACATATGGAAGAAAATCAACATTTTTATAAAATTTTCATAGAAATGTATTACCTACTGCAATTGGTATTTGAACCTGGATTGCCAGGTTACGAGTCCAGTGCACTTGCAGACACATATTTCTTTTCTTCAGCTGAGTTATGTGTAAATCTAAGTGGATGATGTGTTATAAATTTTTTTTCTCAAACAATTTTGAGCCTACATCAAACGGCATTGCAGCAAAATAGAGAATTACTAATCCATTTGTGAAATAAGTGATATTAAATCATTGTTTTGTTTCAGAATGGAGAATAAAATCTCAGATTTGGATTGGAATGATACATTTTTGAATATACAACACTTACATGCCAGTTTTCCTGGATGTGAGATTGAAGTTGCTACAGATGATATCAACAAACATGTGCCACCGTTCAGGTCAATCTTATTTATTGCTCTGTTTTTTTTTTAAAGTGGCTGCTCTGTTGTTGTTTTTTAACGTGGCCTCTGTGGTTGAGTGGTCCTGGTCTTTAACTAGTAATCACTGGCTCCTCACTGCTATGAGTTTGAATCCCACCTGGTACCAAAGTTCACATGTGAGGAAGCTGTCCAGCTAGCTTATGCAGGGTCAGTGGTTCTACCCAGGTGTAAGCCTGGGGTCTTCCTCCACTGTTAAAGTCACCAAATTACCTTGGCTGTTGATGTGACATTAAACCCCAGTGCTTGGTTTTGGCATAAAGCATAATTTCATCATATTGACTTGAAAAACAATTGTACTCACCTTATTGATATGGAAAATAATTGTACTTATGGTCAAATTGTCAAATTTCAGATGCATTCCTAATTGTTAAGTATGATGAATTATGATGAACAAAAATGTAGCAACTAATATCTTTTTTGTTCCTTTTAACAGGCTTACATTTGAGGAGGCTGAAAGTAATAAAAGAAAAGATGGTGAAGAGGAGCCAGCTAAAGTACAACAAATTATTGTACAACCCCATGTTATACCTAACCGGGGACCATATCCATACAGTCACCCTAAAAAGTAAGTGATGCACTGAAGTAGGGATAGTTTATTTACTTTGGAAATGTTGAATACTCTGTTGTATGTTTGACTCTCAGATATTGTCTATGACTTCATTGGCATACAAGAAGACCTTGCATGTCATGTCATTTAAACTCCATGAACATCAATAATTTAACATTGTTGTGGATTTGTGTGTTTTATGTATACAGTGCAACTTCTCTGAAGCAACACCCTTGGGAGAAGCAAAATTATGTTGTTGTTGTTGTTGTTGAGAGTTTGTTGCTCTAGAGAGGTTAAATCAATATAGTATAACCCCTAAAAACCAGACTCCCTGAAAACCAGAATCCTCTAAAAATCAGATGACTTTTTTCAAGTCCTGTTTTTCTTTTTTACAATCAATAATTCCCTGAAAACCTGAATACTCAGAAAACCAGATTTTAGCCAAGTCCTGAAGGTGTTCAGTTTTCAGGGGTTATACTACAGTTGTTATATATTGTACAGTGGGAAAAAATCATGCTGTTGTTGAAGGGAGGTTGTTGCTCAGGAGAGGGCCTCTCTGTATTTGAAAATATTCTTTAACTTTTAATTCTCTATGCTTATATTAATTTCATGACATGTATTGTACAGGTAGTACAGTTTCCAATATTGACCTTCAGTTTGTATATAATTATAGTTTGTATACAGCAAAAATTTTCATAACCAAATTTAAGTGATGGTGTGTATTTTTTAGCATGAATCACTTACTAACAATTTTATATCCAATTTTAGGAATTCTATCAGATTTACACCCACTCAGATAGAAGCTATTAAATCTGGTATGCAACCTGGACTTACAATGGTTGTTGGTCCTCCTGGTACGGGTAAAACAGATGTAGCTGTACAGATAATATCCAATATATACCACAACTTTCCTGACCAGAGAACATTAATTGTCACCCATTCTAATCAGGTAAGATAGATAAGTCATTCACATCTTCGTAGTCTCAAATTCCCAGCAACAATCAGTTATTTCTGTTGTCTTAATAAATGTACAGTAAAACCTAGATAATGTGACCACCTTCAGGATCTGAAAAATCAATTCTTATAATGTGGTGGCCTCATTGAAATCAAATTGAATTATGGGGGGGGGACTTATTGAAAGTGGTCATAACATTGAGGTGGTCACTGTGTGAGATTTTACTGTACCTGTGTAAATGAAAGATTCAAAGATCTTGTTATACTTCGTTTGATTGCCTGATAAAATTTTGGTTCTTTGAGAATTTTTTTTATTCTTGAAGTTTTTGCTAATGAACCATGCATGTTATCTAAAATTGCTGATAAGCATTTTCACACTTATCATCTGTGTTGTTCATATTCATTTACAGTTATAGAAAATTCCAGGGCACCCAAATAACTTTTCCAGTTTTTCTCTGTTTTATTTGTCCCAAAAATATTTGGAAAAAATACTATACTGTACTGTATCCAATTCTTCATTATATCCGAGTTTACTAAACCTGTGTTTCACTGTACAGTAAAACCCCAAAAATAAAACTGGCTTTAATGATGAGGTGGTCTTATTTTTGAGTTGAAACATAGTAAATATTGAAACTGGCCTGGAAATAGTTGGTCATTATTAGTGGTCTTAACTTTGAGATGGTCACAAAGTGAGGTTTCGCTGTTTTTACTCCTAATAATTTGTCATGATTATGCATGTAAATAGCACGACATGTACATGTGTTGCTTGTTTACTCTTGAAAATAATGCAGATATGGATTGCACCTGTGTTTGTGTTATTTTCTTATGACTTAACAAAAGTATACATCAATCCCCTCCATTAGATTTTTGATACACTGGATTTTCGGTACATTGGATTTTTTATACATTGAATTTTAGGCTTTGAATCAACTGTTTGAGAAAATCATGGCTTTGGATATTGATGAACGTCACTTACTGCGTCTCGGTCACGGTGAGGAGTCATTGGAGACGGAGAAAGATTACAGTCGTTATGGACGTGTAAACTACGTGTTAGCGCAGAGACTGGAGCTGTTACAGGAAGTTGGAAGATTACAGGAGAGTCTAAAGGTTCCCGGTGATGTGTCTTACACCTGTGAAACAGCTGGATACTTCTATATATATCAAGTACTTGCTAGATGGGAGGAATTTCTAAGCAAAATTAGGAAATTGAAGGTATAGTGATGCCTAGATCTGTGTTTAGATGCGAGATGATAAGTTATTATCTCATCTGTCTATAGAAATCATGTGGACTGAATTCAATATCTGCTTATTCTGCTATACTGTTATAGGGGGTAAATTGGTCTCCCTCGGAAATATAATAATATGCATATGAAAACCTATCTCTCATTAAATTCATTGTGATGGTATTATTCTGAAATTCAGTTCTGAGGTTAAAGTCATACTGCTGTAACAATTGTTAATTAAAAAATATGTCTTATCTATTTGTTATTATTTAGTCCTTGGTTTGGTTTTAAACAGTAATGGGTATAACATGTACATGTATTAATTATAGATGAATGAGGTATACACGTATGCCTGTAAATCTATGTTCTCATTTATATTTATAATAAAACATGTTTGTACCTTAGATCATCCATTCATTGCTTACTGTTATTTTTCAGGATAGATCACCAGAGAAGATTAAGGAGTTATTCCCCTTTACTGAGTTCTTTAAGAATGCTCCACCACCATTGTTCAGGGGTAGAAATTATGCTGAAGACATGGATATTGCGGAAGGCTGCTTTAGACATATAAAGAAAATATTCAATCAACTGGAGGTACACATAATAATTGAAAATAAATAAGTTTTTCTTTGTTCAAAACAGCCAGTGATTGATACAGTGTATGTACTTGGGATATTATTGAAATAATTGTTTGCTGTTGAAACAGTGTTATGTTATTGAAGTAATTTTACTCTTATTTGACATATTATTGAAATAATTTACAATCTTATTTGACATATTATTGAAATAATTTTACGATTTTGTTCAGCATGTTATTGAAATAATTTACATTCTTATTTTTAGGAATATCGTGCCTTTGAGTTATTGAGAAGTGGGTCTGATAGAGCTGATTATTTGTTAATAAAAGAAGCAAAAATTATTGCTATGACTTGTACACATGCTGCTCTCAAACGTAGAGATCTGGTCAATGTTGGCTTCAAGGTAAGGATGTAAAATTAGTCCTTTCAAGTTCTTAATTATAATTACTGGTAGTTACATTTACATTATTTCTCACAACAAAGATTTATACAATTCCTGAGGAGTGGTTATGGTCTCCAACTCATACTAGCCCCTCACGGCTGTGAGTTTGAATCCCACCCATGACGGGACAAATTTCACAGGTGAGGAAGCAGTCCAGCTAGCTTACAGAGAGTTGGTGCTTCTATCCATGTATACGTTTTAGGTCAACGTCCTCTGCTAAGGCTGGAAAAGTTGTCAAATCACACAAATGGCTGTTGGTGCAGCATTAAACATCAGCTAAAAATGAAAATACAATGTCTGATCATTTCAGCTGGTTATGTTGTGTTATGATTATAATTTGATCTTTTGCTTCATTTATTGCAAAACATTTGTCTTAACAATAATATTTGCTTCGAATTAAATGCTTGATATTGGCTTTGAAATTGTCTAGTTGTGTCAAGCAGAATGTCTATCATTGACTGTAAATATGTTTTGTTCTTATTAAAACTTATCTTTGATATGATTCTCTTATATTGTTCTTCTTAAACTTATCTCTGTGTTGTGATTATATGATTCTCTGTTGTAGTTTGATAATATAATGATGGAAGAGGCAGCACAGATCTTGGAGATTGAGACATTTATACCTCTCTTACTACAAGTATGACGATTGTCAAATACTGTAAAACCTCAAATAGGGACCACCTCCCTATTATAACAACCTTGTTATTATGACCACTTACATTTGGACTGACTTTCAATAACTCTCCTATACTTTAATTTGATAATGAGAACATGTCATTATTACAACCTATTTTTCAAGCCCTGAAAGTGGTCTCAATATTGAGGTTTTACTGTACTGTTAAATTACAGACAACCCTGAGAAAGATGTAAAAGTGCATCTTAAGTTGTCTTTAATTGGGAAATACTATTTATGTCAAGTATGCAGTATAACCCCTGAAAAACAGACCCCTCCTGACTGGACCAAAAGTCTGGATTCAGGGTGTCTGGTTTTCAGGAGTTAGTGCACTACGTAAAACAATGGTTTAATAGAGTCAGGTGGTGCCTGATCACGTGTGTATTAAGACAGATTTTACTGTATTTCATATTTTTTTCTCCTACTTGCTTATCATATTTCAGTTGTATGCACCAATGATGTCCAAGTTTTCAAATATATTCATAACCTATTAATACTTGCCTGTTTTGAGTTGAAAGCATATCTTATCACTACATCTTGTGAATTCTCTATATTTTCACAATTCTTGCAGAATCCTGAATTTAACAACAATCGTTTAAAACGTTGGATTATGATTGGGGATCATCACCAGCTTCCACCAGTCATTAAAAACATGGCATTCCAGAAATTTTCAAACATGGAGCAGTCTATGTTCACTAGACTGGTTAGACTGGGTGTACCAACAGTAGATCTGGATGCCCAGGGTAGAGCTAGAGCAAGGTGAGACGCAGTCATTAATTAAAAACTTGTCAATTTTCCTCCATATGTTGAGAAGTTGCTGGCTCCTTGTGGAAGGATTAGTTTGTGATAGTTAGTATACAATCTACGAAAACTGGTTGGGTGAACTGGCAGCTGTATATAACTGAAAATTTGTTGAAAAAAATGGCTTTAAATGCAGTGAAAAACAACTTATCACTATTGTTATTAAATACAGTAAAACTTTAATGTTAAGATCACCATTTGGAGCTAAGAAATTGGTCATAATATTGAGGTGGCCTGATTTTCAGGTTGCATTATAGAGAAAATATTGAAAATTATCATGGAAATAAGTGATCCTAATATTGATGGGGTCACATAGTAAGTATTACTGTTGTTTTATGGTTGTTTGTATCACTACTTTGAAATGCTTACTCAGGAGGAAGACCCCAGGCTAACACCTGGGTAGAACCACCGACCTTCCGCTGGACAGCTTCCTCAGATGTGAATGTTGGTCCTTGGTGGGATTCAAACTCACAGCAATGAGGGACAAGTGATTACAAGTCAGAGACCATATCCACTTGACCACAAAGGTGCCTTTGTTATTTTACTACTTTTTATCAATTCTGCATTTACCTGTACTTCAAGCAACATGAACATTTCATTTACATTGTTTTTATTTTATTTACAGCATTGCTGGTTTATACAACTGGAGATACAAGAAGTTGGGAAATCTACCTCACGCAGTTACTGACGCAGAGTATCGACTTGCTAATGCTGCGTTCTGTTATGACTACCAGCTGATAAATGTTGAAGATTTTAATGGTGTTGGTGAATCAGAACCCAATCCATACTTTTATCAGGTATGTGTTCCGTCTGGCTGTCTATTTCTTTTCATACATACTACCCTTATTAATCCCTGTGATCCTAGACTTTATTAGTTCAAAGGGATGGTACATCCACTGTCTCACTTTTTTACCTTTCAGCCCAAAAAAATTACGACAGTAGTTTTCAAGAATAATAAAATTATAATGAAAAAATTCTCAACCTACTTACTGTATTTCCAATAAGCATGTAACCGGAAAGAAAAAAATTAATGCATAAGAAACACTTACCATCTTTTTTCTTTAACAACAGAATCTTGGAGAAGCGGAGTATGTTGTTGCTTTGTTTATGTACATGAGATTAATGGGTTATCCTGCTGAGAAAATCTCCATCCTTACAACATATAATGGACAGAAACATCTGATCCGAGATGTAATCAACCAGAGATGTTCTAAAAATCCATTTATCGGACGACCTCATACAGTAAGTTAATGTGATGTTGTATAATCATTGTGTTTGTATGTTTAAAAGTTTTCTGGAACCTCTATTTTTTTTCCCAGGTCTGAACCCTGTTGGTTTTTATTGTTTCCATGGCACCAAGGTTAAGATTTCCAGGGTTTTTTTTTGAAAATTTTCTACTTTCATCCATGTGCTTTTTATTCAGATTTGTACAATTTGTTTTAGACATGTATTTTTTATTAACATATTTCATGCAGGCAAATGTTTCATTATTGATAATGGACAATGTCTTTGGTTTAATCTACTGTATTAACTTTGTGTTAAGGAATCTAAAATTGTATGTTAAATTCATTGTTGAGGAGCGTTGCCAATAATACATTAAAACATCATTTACATTGAAATTTACTTATTATTGTATTATTTACTGAAGATTGTTAGTGTAATAGAGTTGACATAAATTCCTGTATATTTGTAGGTAACTACAGTAGACAGATATCAAGGACAACAGAATGATTATATTTTATTGTCACTGGTGAGAACCAGAACTGTGGGCCATTTAAGGTACGTCTTAGTAACTATTTAGTACTTGGTTATACACAAACTACATGCAATGAGTACAAATATATTTATAATTCTGAGCTTGATTTTGTGTTATTTACTTTTATAATTGTTAAAATCATACACTCATAGTAAAGTTTTCCTGAATTTTCCAGAACTTCAGTTGTTCTCAGGTCCAAACCCTAATGGTTTTTATGAGATTTATTTTGGCATATAGTACATACATGGTAATAAAACAACATGTAGTGATACATAACATAACACAGCATGAGTATAAACACCATGACTTGCACACCAATACCCTTATTTCCATAGTGGTCCCTTAGTAATGATGGCATGAGTTAGAGAGGCAATTTAGTACATTTGCAATTATGACATTAATACCACAATGAATAATAATTATCACAAAGTTATTTTTATCACGTAGTGACTTAAGCTTAAGGTTTTCGGTTTTTTAGCAAATGTTCAACTTTCACCAATGTACTTATTTTTGTAACAAAAGTTGATTTCTTTACTTCAATAATACTCCCTTGATTAACATGTCATCCTAAGGTTATTTGAATCTTGCTAGCCTATTGTTGCATATAAGATACTTTACCAAATGACCCTGACTGTTGGTGCAACATTAAATTCAAGAGAAGAAAAAATTGAAGTCTTTAAATACAGATTCCCTTGATTTTGTATTCTTCTCAATTTCGAGGTTTGTCTCTGTTACTTAACTTATAGTCAAACTTTATGCAGTTTTATAATTATTTAGAAATTTTCTTGAACATGTTTTATGTTTGTATAAATGTTTTTATTACAGAGATGTAAGAAGACTGGTTGTCGCCATGTCACGTGCTAGACTTGGATTGTATGTTTTCGCACGAGTTTCATTATTCAGCAACTGCTTTGAACTCACACCAGCCTTTAACAGGGTAAGTTTCTAAGACATTTTGAAGTTGAATATTGATAGTGCAGTCTATTGCAGTAATAAAATGTAATAATTCTTACGATTTGAAGCTTTTCTGTAAGAATTGATAAGACTTTACAATTTTGATCATAAAATAAATTACTGCATAAATGTGCCTAATACAATTTCTTCACCTTAATTTCTTGCAGCTGTGTTCCAGACCTACTGAGCTACATATTGACCCTCAAGATAACTTCCCGACTTCAAGAAAGGTATACAATTCTTTAAGTTTCTCCCACAATTTACTGATTGTGTTTCCATTTATTAGAGCATTTCACCCTTTAGTGCAGCAATAAACATGGTACAGTAAAACCTCAATATTGAGACCACCTTCAGGTCTCAGAAAATCGGTTGTAATAATGAGGTGATCTTGTTTTATGAAGTGAACTATTGTAGCACTTAAATACTTCATTGTATATTTTAGGTTGATGAACGACCGAAGCATCCACCAATGATAATTAAAGACATGACACACATGGCACAGTTTGTGTTTGATCTATATAATCAGAAGATCGATACATTAATGAAAATGAGAAATCTTCCATCTGTAAGTATTTCCTTATGCAACATGCGATTTACTTCTTTTAATCCCTAGGTTTGTCCGTGGCTTTTATGTTGATGATTTATTACACATTCTTTATGAAGGGAAATGACTTACTGGGAAATGATTATGGGTGATTTTTTATTATGATTACAGAATCATGATTATTATGATTACAGAATAATTCCTTTAAGGTATAAAAAAGACTTTGTCATGACAAATAGGGTAGGTTGGTCAGGAAATTTTATTTTTGTGCCGAAAGGTAAAAAAGTGGATGTACCATTCCTTGGGCCCAATAAAGTCTAGGGTTACTGGGGAAAATTAGGGTAGGCGGGTAACCAGAAACAAATTTTTTATGCATAAAGAAAAGAAACTATGTTATTAGTATTATAAATGCCAGTGCTCTACAAATTGACAATTTAGGTATGAGAGAACATGAAACAATAGTTCTAATAAAATAATGTAACTATTTCTTCTCTTTTCAGGCTGATAAGCTTGCAGCACCCCCTAAACAGGAACCAAAGAGTTGAGCTGTTTTATTTGCATGGAGAGCTAGCCTCAGTTCCTATGTGAACCATTCATAGTGTATTATATGAAACATTTCAATAGTGTGGAACAATGTAGCTATCAGAACTATTGGGATTGTACTTTCAGTGTGTTCAAATTGAGGTCTACAACTCTGGAATTGTATTACGTGGCCTGTGCCATTATTCACATCAGCATACTTTTATAAATATATTCTAAAAGATGAAGTTGTCCTATTGTATCAAAGTTCCATGGAAATTTGTGCCATTCTGTCAAGAAAAGTAATCTGGAACTGTGTCTTCATATGCTCAATCTAATTTCAATATAATATGATACATGTGGTACATGTATTTGGAAGTTTGAAGAATCTATTTATTGAAATGATAAGTTGTTGATAATTAACCATGCTACTAGGCAGTCTTTGGTACTGTAAGTTAAAATCTCCAAGAATAGGTGGTGAATAAAAACTTGGGCTGTAAAAATTTGTGAATTTCGGTCAGAATACGACTGAAGAGAGAATATGACTTGATTCCAACTGTGGCTGAAACTGGCAATTTGTAGATATTTATAAGAAAAATGTCGGTCATTTGATAAAATCTTTCCAAAAAAATGACTCATCTCCATGTGCATTTACATTTGTACAAATTATCATTGTCATGCAAAATAAACACATACAAATTTTGTGTTAGCCCTTGTTTTTTATGAAGTATTAATGGCCATCTTTCAATCTTAATTTATGCATAAATATGTAATTCCTATGTACTAATGTATCTTTAGTAGCAACTCAAAAATACCAATAATACGATGTATATACAGTAAAGGCGTAAGAATTTGCTGAAGATAAACTACATCTTAGAAATATTTTAAGTGCTTTCACTATTTAGTACCTGCATGACATTACAGTTAAGGGTCTGGTTTTTGGATCTACCATGGAAGTTTTGCATATCATAACTTAAAGGACCAAAAAGCCAAGAATGAATCTATAAGTGATTTTTCTCAAGGTTTTAGTTCAACTACAATTTATTCAAATGTAGTCTGCAAGTCTCAACAATGTTAATATAAATGATTTTATTTTATTCCTAAGCAAAACATAATACCTAATATATAATAGGATAATACATATACTGTATTAATGTGTGTACACTGAGAAACAGATAAAAACTTAAGAAGCATATACCAACAAAGTACCAACAAATAAAACAAACAAAATTGCATATTTGCAATACTACAAAGTGAATTAGTATCTCCCAACAAGAAATTTTATTGATTAAAATGAACCATAAATGCTTTGCAGTGTAATGAATAGCTGAATATCTCATTTTGTAAATACTGTTTTGTAGAATAAAATAATAGAAACAACCTGAATGCAAATACCTAATTTTTGTTATTATACACAGAAATATTGACTTATTTTAAAGAAAATAAACATTCCTTATCAAATTTTAAACAATTAGAATTACTACGCGATAACATATAAACAAGGTTAAGTTAAAATCAGTGTTGTAACTTACTTAGCCTACAAACATGTCTAGAGTAAGCCAGGAAAAAGAAAAAAACTTGACCTATTTAGGATCAAGCCTCAATTGTCCTCAATAAGATATACAGAATCTTCATTTTGTTTCTAAGGATCTAAAGAATATTGATATTTATAATCCATAGTTCCTTCATTTTCCCAAAATTTAATTACACAAGTTAGCATATTTAATAATAGTAAAAACTAAAATGTATGAAGTATAGTCATTTTAATTTTACACTATGAACACAGTTCCACATATTGGCTGCAAACAGTCCTGTTGATATTTTAGGTGATCACTGTAGGTTTCTCTCTTCCAGTAAGTTGTTGCAACTGAGAAATTCCTAAAGCAATGTCTATCAATGGCTTCAACACGTCCTGTAAAATATGTTAACAAATTATTCATTTGTAGGTATTATATAAGAATACTGTAAATGATTATTTATAACTCTCATATATAACTGACAGAAATTCTATCAAACAAAATAAAATTAAGCTAACAGATGTCAGAAACACTAAAATTGAGTAAGACAGCTTGTACATTACCTGAGGGCTAAGAGTAAACGTTTTTGGATCAGACTCGTAACCTTCAATGTACATTCTTATAGTGGCACCACTGCTTCCCGTTCCACTAAGACGGAAAATGATTCTTGAATCATCACTAAATATGATTCTAATGCCCTGAAATGTTAATTCAGAAAAGTGACAGTGGGTCGTGCTGAAAATAAATCATTTGCTTTTTAAGAATATCAAACAACTTGATATCCTCAAATGAATCCTTAAATCTTTGCCTTTAATTTAAATCATCATATATTTACATGGAAAATTTATCAAGAAAACAACTATAAATGAAATAAATCATTTATCAGTAGTAATTATCAAATAATTTAACAAACTATGTTCAGACTACATTCATTATTTATTTGTGCTTCTAAATACACATACTGCTATTTTATCATCCATATTCACAGGTGTGATTTTGGCAGGTCTAAGGTGAGATTTTAAAACATTTACAAGAACATTATTTTAAAACAAAACTTAACAACAGACAGAGTGATCCACTGTTCAGAACTAAGTCCTACGTTCAATTTATTATACTGACAGATGATAAATATCCCAACAAGACTTACCTGATTTTTACTGACACTACTGTCAACAGGATCAGTGTATGCAAAATTATCAATCTTTGCAATAGTGTACGTTTTTCCTCCAGATGTGAAAGATTTGTTAATGTTTCCACTGTCTGCAATAAATGCATTCAAATTCTCCATCATCTGATTGGCTGGAGCAGATTCACAGTTCTCGTAGTCATATCTAAGTTAAGAAGACAAATATTGTACATTATACTGAAGTCTATTATAATGGTTTTGAGGTAATGGTCTCTGACTTGTAATTACTAGTTCCTCACCCCTGTGAGTTTGGATCACACCTCGAACCTAATTTCACATGAGGAAGCTAGTCAGGCTAGTTTACAGAAGGTTGGTGGTTCTACCAAGGTGTAAGCCAGGGGATTTCCTCCTAAGTACCAAGGTGTAAGCCTGGGGACTTCCTCCTAAGTGAAAACTTGAAAGTTGCCAAATGACCCTGGCTGTTGGTGCGACATCAAACTCCAGGGGGAAAACAAGAGCTCTGCAGAGCGGCACCAACCCTCATCTGTTTTACACGTCAGCAATTTGGTGAAGTTATTGCACAACAACTATGATGACAACAATGCCACAGTGGTCGTTATAGCTCAATTTTTTTCGAAACAAATGAGATAAAAATTATCTATTATGAGAAAACATAAGAAATTCTTCTAATGTATGGAAAACAAACATGCATGGAAGTTTCCAGTTAAAACTCTGCTAATAGATAATTCTTCCCCATGGATATTAACAAGATATGAAATGAAACTAAACTAAAATCAAAATTAATACCTTAAACATCAAACAAGTTCACATATAATTATAGTAGATCAGACATGTTTAATACAAACTCTGGCAAATTAATCCAACTATCAAGACATACACAGGCTTCCCAAAAGTTACCAGATTGTCAGGCATGTCAGGCAAATTTCCAGCAGGTCCAATGACTTTTTCGGTGAGCACCAGACCAGATGTCTGGGAAATGATTTATAGCTTTCATTACTTCTTTATAATACATTCATTTCTTTATAATATATTCGGTCAGACAAATTTTCCTTTGGTAAGACAGAAATTCTTTCCTTGCCTAACCAAATGTCAGGCAGTATTCTAGCCTGCATACAAAAAAATTTTAAGAGGCATTAGATCCAAATCACCATATACTATAAACTGTGTATAACAAATGAATAATTACGAAAGAGGCATCAATACAATTCAACAATATAGACTTTTTGAAAAGTTCACGCAATTGACAATTTCAAGCAATTACTGATCATTAAGTCACTGTGAAATATAGGTGTGGTATGTAAACAATAATTTTAAACCTTGTATAAAAGTTTCTTCCATATTGTCCCCAATGTTCCATGATCACTTCTTCTACACTTTGTTTTTTATTAGCAAGAACAGACAACCAAGCCAATACAGCCCACAGTCCATCTTTTTCTCTGAAAGAAAAGATGTTTTTGTACATGCAATAATGACAAAGATGAATTGTACTGTATTGTCATATACCAATATCAAATGATTTAGTGGCAAATAATTGTTTGGATCACTTACTTACACAGTATATGATGAAATTATGGTCGAAATGCAATTAAAAAAAACAATGGTATTAATATGTAAATGGTGAATTTTTATTACTAGAACATTGAGTAATTTGACTGATGTGCATTCACAACCAGTTAAGTGAATTAATACATTGTTTATTCATTTCTTCCATTCAATACTTCAATGACAGATCAACCATATTTTGATCAAATTATAATGAGTAATAAACAGAAATCTGCAAACTTTACTACAATCTTCAA
The DNA here is from genome assembly GCA_008271625.1 of Lutraria rhynchaena. Lineage (NCBI taxonomy): Eukaryota > Metazoa > Mollusca > Bivalvia > Venerida > Mactridae > Lutraria > Lutraria rhynchaena. The sequence continues at coordinate 1,188,661 of VIBL01000006.1, read as the reverse complement.
TAAATGTATAGAACAAATTTAATTACCTGATATGATCAGATCCAGTACCAAAACTTTCCTCACCACACAATGATAGACGGCCAGCATCCATTAAATTACCAAAGAATTTCCAACCAGTGGGAACCTCAAAACATTCTTGATTCTTTTTCTTAGCAACTCTGAAATGTAATCAAATGGGGTAAAACTATCTGCAACGTAATACATAAAAAGCAATGCATAAAAAAGCTCCGCAGAGTGGTGCCAAAGTTCATCTGTTTTATATCATTCTGTTTAGTTAGCAATTTTGACTTAAATTTTAAGTTAAGAAGGGGCATAACCTCCAAAAATATAGATTTCAGAATTATGCTCCTTGTCTCGCAAAAGTGCCTTGCCATGATAATCAAGTATTCCAAGTGTCATGTTAATATCTTTAAGCGTTTGAGTGATGGGCTACATAAAAGTTTTTGCATGACAATGACAATGCGCAGTGATCATAATAGCTGGACTTTTTCTTCAAAACAAACAAGCTAAAATTCTGTGATTATAATCAATTCCTTTTCAAAGCAAAACCACCATTCAATTTTAAAGGAAACACTCGCAAAAAGTGACTGCTTGTACAGAATCTAACAAGTACTTACAATGCTATGAGTTTATAGATAGACTATAGTCAAACCTGTCAACAGCTCCACTTGTAGGCATACTTCTTGCAAAACCTTTAACTCCGGTCTTTTTAAAGTATGGAATACATTCAAGGTTATCTGCTAATACAGCCAGGGAATCTGATGGTGTTACAAAGAATGCATTCTTACCCAAAATCATGTTTCTGTCCTACAACATATAACAGAAATATCATTTAAATCCATGAACTCGCATTACAGCATTTCTAAGAAAAGTGTTAGATACGGTCAAAACTATCATTGATAAAGTCTGTACAAATAGCATCAATGTCCATAGTATTTCTGTCTGAATACATAAAACATCATTTACAGTCTGTTTAACCGCTATATTGTCCAAATATACATGAAGTAAAGAATGAAATATTTCAAATAAAATACAATAGTTTAATTCATCAATAAAGGCACAAACAATACAGTCCAAAATTGGTAAACAAATCAAGCAGAGAAAATAAACAAAAATTTATGTTCAGCAAATGAATAATTTATATCTATTCAAATTCTGTCTGTATTAGAAGGACAACCTGACAGAAAAGACAGGTTCTATGATTGGTTCAAACTGTGGAAATATATTCAGTACAAACCCCATCTCCATCAAAAGCAGCTCCGAAAGCATGCTGACCTTTCTCTAATTCCTGAACTAAATCAGCAGCATAGGTCAAGTTAGGGTCAGGATGAAGGCCACCAAAGTCTTCCTTTGGAACACAATTAACAATATTATTTGCTGGTGTACCAAGTTCATCAACAAATACCTTCTCTACATATGGACCCATAACTAAAATAAATGGGATTCTTGTTTGAATAAGGTACAATGTACAGAAATAAACATCTAGATGAAAGGATATCAACAACTGGAAATGATGGAAAACATTCATAAGTGTAAACATCAATGAAGTTTTTTGTAAACAAATACATCTGAGTATTTTGACCCAATCATGGGATGTTCTTAGTAAAAACATCAGACAGGCAGGTTAAAGATTTCCAATCTCATAAAATCTGGTCTCCTAGATTATAAAATATTTCAAATGAATAATATGCTCAAGTAATTGTTTTCATTTCTTCTAAAACTAAATAATCATTCAGGGGTATAGAAATCAGCCAGATGCTGGAAAAATCAACCAGCTATTTGAGCTTCTCACTGGCTACTTTTTCCCCAGAAGGGGCATTGCCCATCTCTCTCCTACTTGGGAACCAACAAACCTCCCTTCTACTTTTAGTAACTTACCAGCTACATGAAAACATTTCTACACCCCTGATCATTGTTGCCATGTGTATCTGGTATACAGAACAGCTGATTAGATACACATTGCTATAATTCAAAATATTTAACCTTGAAATTAATCTAAAGGAGAATTTTGTGAAAGCAGAACTTGTATTGAAGATAGATGAATTATCAAGAACAATGGTGCATGACACTGCTGAGTATGTGTCTAAATAAGGTCATAGTAAGCTAAGTAACATTCAACTTTCGTAACAGCCTCTTGTTTTGATTACTAACCTCCATGCATAGAATTAATAAGTACATTTACAGCTGGTTGTCCATCAGATCCCTGTAGCAGAGATTTAATAGCTCCAAAGTCAAATATTTCCTTCATATAAGCAACATAATCCGAGACAGAATCGATCACCTGAAAAAGGATACATAATGATACGTCAAACCTATGCTGAAGACCATCAATGAACAGATAGCACCTAACTTGAAAGATATAGTTAAGTGTCTTCTTTAACAACAACAGCCAATTATTACCAATGTATAAAAATAACTCATAATAGTTCCATTACTGTATCAAATGGCAGTACAAACAAACATAGATACAATATTGTTAGGAAAATCATTTTTCCCCATGCAAATAAGTAAATCTATTACTGCAAGTCCATAATCAGTGATCATAACATAAGTACATTAGTACTGCCATGAGAAATCTGATATCGGTTACTTGAAATGTGATCTAGACATAACATATAACACAATAAGTATTAACTTACTTCTACAGTGAAAGTTTTCCCATTGACCTGAAATTCCTGAGAGCCAACCTTAGAGATATCTGCATTGAGATCTGAACATATTTTGTAGGATGATATAGTCTTTGTCAGCTCAAATATAGCATTAGTGACACCCTCTGGTGCAGGGCCTATATAATAAACACAAAAAGAATGTTACGCAAATCGAAATTTTGGGATGATCCAAGTCATTATCAATTTACATATTCTTTGCGACACACTGATGAATATATCATGAATATCCGTCCAAGCAAATTGTTTGGGTATATTGTCATATCAATTTGTCATTCAGAAGTCTTTTAGTAACACATATTACCATCCATGCTGATACTAAAAATGGAGTATCATTAACATCCGATATTTTCAATTGGGTTTTAAGTTCAAGTGATATATAGGCATGCCATTATACAACAGATAGAGATATGCACTCTTTTTCAAAGTAGAAGTACAAAAATTTCAAATGAGTAGACATGCAAGACACTTGATTATAGAACCTGCAACATGTCAGTAGCAGCAAGTAGCATCAAAGAAATGCATCAGATATACAAACTGTCTATGTTATTCATACCTCCATTAGACATATTGTATTTGATTCCAAAATCAGCATTAGGTCCACCAGGATTGTGACTGGCAGTAAGGATGATACCACCATCTGTTGAATACTTTCTGATAACACATGACACAGCTGGTGTGGACATCAATCCATTATGAGCAACCAATACTTTAGATACCTGAAAGTTAAACATATTGAGCCCCATCAATTACAGACAAGTAACATGTGTTATTGAGCTTATCAGGTATGTCACAGAAATATGAAAACGCGTATTGGATATTTGTTTGTTTCACTGAAAGATAAATGTTTTCATTGTTGTGAAGAAATCTTTATGTCAATAATTAATGTTATCAGTTAACTTGCAGTCTTCTTTCTTTGTCAGCATTAATCTCATTTATCTATAACATTCAACTAATGATGGAGGAATGTAAATCAATAAGTCCACATCCAATCTAATTTTTGTTTATAAGTGAATTAAATATGAAATAGATATTTGATGTTATTAATTCATCATTCACAAGCTACAACTAAGGAGGTCAGCCAGTAAAGAGTAACATCAATTCACATTTAACTCTGAAATACAACACTTGGCACACTTTAAAATGATTAATTATGTTATGTTTAAACTTTAAACAGGTGCAGATTTTTCATTACAGAAAAAAGACTTATGCTTGTCATGATCGGTTTATTCAAGTAATTACGGTCTATATGGGAACACTAATCAACATGGGATTGAAAAGAAATACATGTTCATTATACATGTAATTAATGAACAAATATTTTTTAGTGCAATTTGTTCTAGCTGAAACAATTTCAGGTCAATACTGAGTCAAATTGTCAGTGAATCTGGATGCATCGATTTTTACTACAAGAAAAATTCTACAACTAATTTGGCAAAAAATAACGACGGTCTTTGCATTTGGCAAAATGACAAGATATTCATTATGTAGAACTAAGCAGCAATTTTTTCCTTCTTTGTTTGGGTCTGGTAAAAGGATCCTTCAAAATTGAAAATAAAGACAGTTTTCCCAATTTCCAACCTGAAAATTCCCAATTCTGGCATCACACCACACATTTTTCCCCAACTGGACCTAGACCCTTTCCCAAAATTGCAAAAACGATCACTGCTAATAAAGTTATATTATAACATTGATAGAAATAATTTATCTAGCAGAAATGAGACAATCGAGACTTTTAATATTTTCAAATACTGTAATAATATGATACAGATTATATAATAAAATTACAAGCTTTTTTACTTCAGACTTGATAAACAACCTTTAAGATCTAGAAGGCTGGCTGGCTAAAGCTACTCCCCATTTCAATCGTTCGATGCATGTTGTTCCTAACCATTTTTTTTACTACTAATTACTGTTTTATAAATATCAATGATTTGCAATCATAACAAATATGATGAATGTTAAAACACGTTATAAAACATACCTCATGAAAAATAAATGTTTAACAGTTTAAGTTGAATACATTATTTTCCAAATGATGTTATAACAGTACTGTCAACTGAAATGCAGTCCTTCAAATAGGGTAAAAAACACTCACTCCATTTCCTGCACAAATCTGGATTATCTTCAGAGTTGCTTCTTTCCCAAAATATCTGCCATCACCACCAACAGCCAAAGTGCTGCCTGCCAACTTGTCATTTAAAGCCGCTGTCAGTGTGCATTGCACGAAATTCTCAGTGTAATGCTCTTGTTGGTACACTTTTACTCCTTTTCTCAAACCGCTTGTACCCGGTTTCTGGCCCTCGTAGGGTTTGGAGGCAATTTCTTTCACTGTCAGGCTCATATTCAACTGTTATAAACAAAAATAGAAGAATGACAGTCTCTAAAAGCGCGTCTGCAAACGTCCTTCACCTTGTTCAGAAGGACACCGGAAGCAAGGTAAATGTTTTACCGGAAACAGAATTCTGCCTACTGAACTTTCATCAAACAATGTGAAAAGGAGAATTATTTGAGAAATGAGTTTAAACATTAACAGCGCGGACGATGATAGGAGTCCCCTATTATCGTCCTGCAATCCAGATGATAGCTCGGGGTAAATTACTTTCATGTTTGGATATGTCAGACTTTTATAAACTTGCTTAGAAGTCGGATAGTCTTGAATGACTAATATTTTACTGACTGATTAACAAATGTGATTATTTTTCTTACTTTACACTTTTAAAAGAAAGAACAAAAGATTACATTTTTAACCATCCCATATTCAACAAATTTACTTCAAAAATGAAAACGTTCCTGTTGTTTATCTGTCACTCAAAATGATGACACATGTTTCATATTTGCTTTGTTAGTTCAATGTCCAAGCTTATATGATCATTCAATTACTTGTTTATTTTTTTTATGTTTTGTAATTAACTGATATCTTAATTGAGGGAATGTTATTATGTTTAATTTTGAGTAAGGAAATGCCCTGTAGCAATGTGTCTGTATAATTAGGTAATATTTAATTATTGATAGCTGTCTCTGTCTTTCTTACTTATCAATATTCTATTAAATCATTCCTATAGCCCGAGAGTGAAGCATATATTTTAACTTCAAGGAATTATAATAGCTGTGCATCATGGAAAAAATGATAATACTCTTGAAAATTATTTATTTATTTACATATTTCATAAATTCAGGGACCGCAATCCTGTTTACTCACCAAGTCGCCCATTAGAGCAGCGTATGAGACAGCCAATTAACTACCATTCCCTGGTTTCTAATAGTAGCGCCAGTCATGATACCCACACGTCGGCTGTTATTAGTAGATACAAATACTACACCAAGCTGGATGGCACTGGAACTGCCTTGGTATAAATATTATAATATAATGATATTATTTCCATTGTGCAGTACTTTTATTGTTTCTAAAAGGCTGTAAATATCCTTTAAGTTTGAATATGTTCTAAATACTTGTAGGTAAATCTTGTTTGAGTAAAACACTTTAGTCTTTAGAATGACGTTATGATACCATTTACATTATTATCTAAAAAAAACATTTTCTTCCTGGTGCAATTTATTTCCGGTACAGTTGTTACCTGAATCCTAAGTTTTAGATTAAAGTCACCTTTACAATGAGGCAAAAAAATAGGTTTGTTTTGGGTTACCTGACCAACCCATCTTTTACCTGTCGATTCAGAAGTTTTTACGGCATCCAAATCGTAGTGCTATATTGTAATTTTCACAACAGTGTTGCCAATATTTGTAAAAAAAATGTAAAAGAAAAAAATCCCTTCCTACCAACCTATATTTTTTTGGGCCTGTAACTGGAAACAAACCTTTTTTTGTTTAGGCCTGATATAAAACATAATTATGTATTTAAAGCATTTAGAGGAAAAATAAATTTAAATGTGTTGGCTGTATAATGTTTACTTCATAAACAATAATATGTTGCAATATCCTACTCATATAGTAAATACTGCAATATAATTTTTGCTGGCAATAACCCCCCCCCCCCCATCGTATAGTAAAACAAAATCCGCTTGTATTGTGTTTGTTTATGTCATGATTAATTTTTGTTTTATTTCAGACTATGCCTGACCATGTTGTACCTAGTGTATTTGTAATTACAACCTCACAGATCCGGGGTTCACAAGCTAGTTGGGTAACAATGTAAGACATTTTTTGGATTGTTTGATATTCAATGAAGTGTAATTTTTACAACTGTTAATTACTCAACATTCAAAGATATCATAAGTACTAGGGCTGTGTATTGCCAGGTGACTCGCAATATGATATGTACTGCAATGCAGGGATGCAGATACGTGATACAGCATGATAGATACCTCCATAAGTCTAGAAGAGTAGAGCAGTAGAATCTTCATATGCTGGGGGTCAATAGTGGTAATTTTTATTTGAAACTAAGACTGTTTAATTGGAGAAAGCAGCAATCTGTATGGCAAATTACTAATGGAGTGACACTAAGGCTACGACTAAAGGGCACTCTTAAGATTTATGTGAACCTCACTCTGCCCACAATCATAATGTACTCTATCTTACTTTGGTTAACATGGATCCTGTGTACACCTATTGGTTGTCATTTAGTAAAGTCAGTGAAAATATATTCTCTAATCTTTTCTTGCTATAGCAGAAAAATACAGAAAAAAATGAGAAAAGTACCCCAGATTTGTTTGTAGTACATATTTTTCTATTCCAATTTGTCAGATTCTCACTTTGGAATACCATGATGGGAACTTCATTGCTGAGCATGCCATGGGCCATCAATCAGGTATTATTTAAATTTAATCTATTTCATTCTGTGTATATATGCATATATGACTTCTGTTTCCCAATTTTATGATGGAGTTTTCATAACAATGAATAATAGTGTACTGATTCATCTTGCCTATATTTTACAAAGTACAAATATCGCAAAATTTTAGTATTGATTGTCTTAAATTCAATAAGAGAGACAACACTGCATTGTAATAATATCTTCAATTAATGAATAAGCATGTAGGCCCAAGCACAACTATACTGAAAACTGAACACACAATATCTTAAGATTATCACTGATGCTGTTGTATACACCCAAGAGGTGTGGTTTAAGTGTGTCCAACATATAAAACAAAACATTGATGCTAAGTTTTTGTTGTAGGCTGGTTTTGTGTGTGGTATTTTATTGTTGATGGGAATGGCTGCGTTAATGTTGTATACAAGCTACAGAATTCTAGACTCTTGCAAGAGGATTGGTAAGTGTACTTTGTGATTGATATAATGTACACCTGATCAATTATTATCTTAAAGCATGCAGAATTGTGGAAGCTGATACAACTTTTTCACTCATACACTCATTTAGTGAGCATGTATTATTATAATTGAAGTTTGTTTGAAGTTTGTTGGACTTTTTGATTTAAGAGTTATTTTAGAAATAGTTGAGTTATTTACACTATATTTTAACCTATGTATTTTGCTGTGTAGAGACCTGTTAACTCTACTGTGACTTTGCTTTCATTCTTGGTGTTTATTGAGGGGCCTCTTTGGTCCCGTTGTTATGGTCTCTTACTTGCAATCATCTGCTTCTCACCGCTGTGAGTTTGAATCCCACCTGGGACCAAATTTCACTTGTGAGAATGCTGTCTAACTAGCTCATGAAAGGTCAGTGGTTCTACCAAGGTATAAGCCAGGAGTTTTACCTCCACCATTAAATGACCTTGGTTGTTGGTGCAATATTATACTCGGATAAAAAAAATTGGTGTTTATTTTAAAACAAAACTCCTGCCCTTTAGATTTTCAGCTGTGTAAAGCAAGTTTATCATGTCTTATTATTCATATCTTGCAGTGGGAAACAGCGAAGATGTGATTGAATTTTCCGATGTATGTCGTGAATACCTTGGTCGCTGGGCGGAGGTTGTGGCTTTTGTTTCATCTCTTCTTACACTGACTGGTGGGATGATTGTGTACTGGATTCTGATCTCTAATTTTCTCTACAACATTGTCTCATTTATATACCGTAAGTATTTCTTTTTTGCAATGTAATGATTTCATTGATTTTGAACAATGCGAGTCAGACATACATTTTTTGGCAAGCTAATGTGATGCATTTCTACACATTTTTGTGCTTTGATTTTTTGCCTTGGTTTGTCCTGTATTGTATTTTATTGATAAATGATTCTTAGTGTAACTGGTGGTGGACATATATTTAACCCTTTGCCTCAGAAGCATATTTTTGAGTTTTCCAAATTCAAAGCAAATATTTAAAACCTCAATTTATTAAAGAAAATTCGGTTATTTCTCTCTAATGGAGTGGAAAACATTGTTGTAAAAGAAGGCTTTACATGCAGTGGCTTCTTTTGCCACAATACTTCATAAGTCGCCTGCTTCAGATGCAGGGAAATGTATTATGTATTATGAGGCAAAGGGTTAGAAAAGGTGGAGCACTATGAAGTTCTAATTCTGATTTTGTAAATGCTTGAAACTTACAATAAGTAATATGTAATCAATTCTGGAAAAAAACATCGGTGATGCTTTGGTATTATCTACAACCTCATCTTATAAATTGAATTAATTTGGTAGATACTGCAAAACCTGACATTGCAACCACATTAATACTACGACCACCTTGTTATAATGACCACTTATGTTCGGCTTCCTTTAAATATCCCCCTATAATTCAACTTTACAATGAGACCACAACATTATTATGACTGATTTTCAGGTCCTGAAGGAGGTCTCTGTATCAAGATTTTACTTAATTTTGTATTATTTTCAATGTATCATCAAATTTCGTTAAAGCCTTTCTTCTGTTTCATTAAACAGATCATGCTCAAGGGGATGAAGGTTCCATCAAGGACAATACAGGTATTTATGGCTTACATAAGTTGTTATGAGAAGAACACATTTCAAGTTGAAATATTACTCACTTGTTTCATTATATATTGTGCTTGAAATATATTCGATACATATGTTAGCAGAGTTATGATACATTGAATTAAGGTTTTAAAATGTTTTGTAAAATTCAAGATTGTGACTGTCTACTTTCAGTTATGCTTGTGGCAGAATTATTACGAAATTAGTGTATTTATGCATCCAATAATTAAACCTTTACAATGACTATCATTTACTTTCAACTGTATGTAATCTTTTGATTTTTTCAATAAATGTTGACATAACTTCTCTCCTGTTTTTCAGTGATTAAACCTATTTACAGTTTAAGCATTTACCTGACAATGTATTTTCAGGTCCAATATGTCCATCAAATCACTCAGGAGGATCAACATCAAATCACTCCTCGCCGAACTCATCATTTCTTCTAAGTCACCATGACGACCATGATACTACATTCTCTAAAATCTGGGACGAACAGAACACTGTTCCACTCATATTAATTATTCTTGTTTTTCCACTGATCAATTTCAAATCTCCAACATTCTTCACAAAATTTAATGCTCTGGGTAAGTTTTATTAGATTGTATGGTGCAACCTCTCTAGAGTGGCCCTCTCTTGAGCAACAACCTCCCTTCAACAGTAGCATGATTTTTTCCCGCTGTATGATTTAACTATTAATTTATCCTCTCTAGAACTACAACCTCTCAACAATGACATAATTTTGCTCTCCTAAAGGGTGCTGCTTTGGTGAGGTTGTACTGTATATACTTAAAAGAATGTTAACTTTGATGAAAAATTATATCACCAGTGTATACAAATGGACCTATCCTTCAAACTGATTTAATTAGGTTATACTATAACAAATAAACATTGCTTAGAATTGGACTATTGGACCTGTAAAAAGCCAGCAATCTGGGTTTGAATTCCAGTCACAGCAGGTCACACCCTTCTATGAAAATTTTACAAAAATGTTGATTTTGTTTTATATGTGGAGACATTGCCGGCTCCTTGTTGAAAAGTAAGTTAGTACTGGTTAGTATACAGTCCAGGAAAACTGGTCGGCTGCCATATATACAACTGAAAAATTGTTGAAAAATGGTATTGAACCCAGTAACAATGTGACATAAAAAATAGATGGGCTTAAAACTGCCTTCACCTCATTTCAAGGGGGTTGAAGGGTGAATCAGTACATTCTATAGACCATTCCCTAATGATTCCTTAACAAGGCTTGAACTATAAATATTTGTTCATTAAGATATGACTGCCTTGGACTTTTTTTCAATAAGATTTTTCAGTTGTAGGCTGACTCAATCCCCATCTTGACCTTCCTATGATGGTAACAGAATCGTATGATTATATTTTAGGAACGATATCTGTGTCATATTTAGTGGTGTTTATTATGAAGAATGCAATCTCATGGGGCATCCATCTTGATTTCTACGATGTGTCTAGTCCAGTATATGTTCATGGTAAGTGTGGTATATCTGCGACCATATTATTATTATGGTAAACCTAATAATATATGTGGTTAATGTATTGCATTATTCTACATAACCCTTTGCCTCATAAGCGTATTTTGGACTCTTCTAAATTCAAAGCTAATATACAAAAGATTGGGTTATTTCTCTCTCTTTATTATGGTAAAAGAAGCCATTACTCATTACAAGCAATGGCTTCTTTTGCCACAATGCTTTCAAAAATCATCTGCTTCAGATGTGGGAAATGCTGTATTATGACAAAGGGTTTCAGTAGAGGGCAATAGATAAATAATTTGAAATGATGCTTGAGAATATTATATGTGAAGACCTGGGTACAGGTGTGATGTGAAAGAGATGTGAACAAAAAGGCTGAGTAATGTTTCAGTTGTTCAGCTAAGTTATAGGCATACATTTTAAGACATCCTTTTTATTTTATTAATGACATACAAATCAGCAATACACTGTATGATTGATTAGTCATGCATTGTCTTATTTGACATAAGTGTTTCTCAGTATGTCCAAAGTATTTTATGTATGACAAGAAATGATGTTTTGCTGTGAGGTAATAAGGACACTACTAGATTGCACTTGATTGCCTACATGATTTAGTTAAGGCACCAGTTACAATTATAAATTGAGTGTAATCATGGTTTTCCCAGAATAAATGAAACCTATTTTGGTATCTTGTTAGCTTTTGGAAGCTTTGGTTAAAAGAGATTTAGCATCAGTAGAAAGTATCTGTGTGATAAGTTGTGAATTAATCTTCTTTTTCGATAATGGCTAGCGTAAACTTACTGAACATAATGACCATGTGTTCTTTACAATATATCTGCAATGTTTTTGAATAGGTTATGATCTTATGCCTTTTATTGCTCAGCAGCAATGTAATGTCATCTATGACATGATATGTAAGTGTTTTTACTAATGACATGGATCATAAAGTATAGTTATACATACTACATCATATCTACTGTTGAACAATGCTCTGTCAATTGTCTTTTTCTAGGCATGTTTGTGTCCTTATGTTAAAAAAATGCCAGGTGTTGTGTCTATAAATTCTATGATTAGTTTGATTCTTGGTGCAGAAATATTGAGGTGACCGAATTATTCTGTTTGAGGGTTGTATACCATGTATGTGTGCCATGATGTATACACTAAAGGTAAAAAAGGTGCAGATTTCATACAATGATTTGCGTACAACCTTTTCAAAATTTTGTTGTAATTTTTATTGAAAATATCTCATACTATCTACAGTAGTAGTTTTCTTACAATATCTGTATGCAATATTTAATGCCTTTTCTTCAGAATACAAGAATACATTTCCTGCTTTAACTGGAGTTGCGGCCCTTGCATGTTTTGTTCAGAATTGTGTATTATCTATAACGAGAAATCAAAAATACCCTGAAAACAATGTGAGTAAAAGCAAGTACTTGATAAGTACATTGCTACGTGTCTCCTAATTTATTCCTTCCCAGACAATATCAGTCACAAATACTTGTAATCCAAGCAAAATTGCAGGAAAATCTGCCCTAAGAAAATACATGGATGTTTCTTAAAAGGGGCACAAACATGCCTAAATTTTGTCTCAATAATCTTGTGGGTCATATTTTTTTTGAATGGATGTGTCAAAAAAATATGAAAATGTGCATTGTTGTGATACTGATGTGGTCAGGTAGGTCGAATTCATTTTTCAGAATACAAGCATGCATTTCCTGCTTGTAGTGGGATTGCAGCCCTTGGATATATGTGTCAAAATAGCCTGATGGCTACCGTAAGGGGTCAGAAAAACCCTGCATCCAATGTGAGTGCTCATAAACTTAATGTAAAATCCAACCAAATGTCTCCTGTCTGACCTTCTTAGCTGTTGGTTATAATAATAAGATATCTGAAACACCTACCTTCTAATTTTAGTTCTTTCATATGAGAGTTTCTTATACATCTATACCTAATACTACATATATGTACTGTGTTTGCCTACGTTTTAGGCTGCAAATTTTCTGCCACCTGTGTACCAATATATGATAGAACTTTATACCCTATTTTATTAGTCATTGCTAGGTAATGTATAAAAAAATCTACCAATGGCTTTGCCTTGGCTTTACTAATGTATACATATTGCAGACATTTCTCCCTGGCAAGAATTTCTTTGACTTACCATGTACATGTATTAATGAAACTTTCCGAAAGGGTTTTGTTGACACATGTTATATGGACACCTTCATTGTCGCATTTGTAAAATAGCCTCCGAATTTTATTTCTGTCTACATTATTGGTTGTAAACTTTATTGAATTTTGATTGGACTATCATTTTATAATAATCATATTATTTGTTCTTGATCATTTTTTTCTCCTCTGTGACTAGAGAGTTACTTTATTAAGTACCTTTATTTGTGAAACTCTTCACCATACTTACCTCCCTTGTCATTATATTAGCCACTGCCTTCTTTACATAGCACTCCATGATGGATATTAAAACAAAATGATAATTATCCTGATTTTTTATTGTACAGTCAAAACTGTGAACAAATGCCACCTTGGGGAAAGACAAAATGTGACCTTCATTAATAGGTGACCTTCGTTTTGGAGATCAGTTTGTTCTAAATAATCAGGCTTTTTCAAAGAATGGCCTTTATTCACAGGGTGGCCTTTATTTTGAGGTGGCCACAAATACAGGTTTGACTGTATTTTGATTATTTTTTACATATTTTCGTAAAACATAATCATGGTAATGTTAATGTTAAGTTAAGTTAAGTTAGATTTTAAATGATAATTAAACAAACTTTTTTTCTAATAGTTGCATAGTTGATGGAGATGTCCACTCCAAACCTTTTTTACTTTCCAAGAAAGATTTGGATTTTGTATGAAACTAATTTGAAAATTGTCACTCTGGTACTCCATTTACGTGCTAATATTTTTATGTATCAAAGTCCGTTAAAATCAGCTGTCTAAAAGGGAAGATATTTAGTGCAAATAAATATTTTGTTGGGCATTACTTTTAGATAAAAAATGACATGTTTGCATTCTGAAACACAAATGATATCAGATAGTGATTTTATATTACCAGTTTAGTCAAAAGCAATTCTTTAATCCACATGACCCATGGGAAAACATAATTTAATACAGTGTTATAACATAATAAATACAACTTACGTATAAACAAAAAGGAGCATGTTTTACAATGACAAAGATTATGGACATAAAATTTGTTTGAGTAATAATGCAATAGTAAATATATGTTGGATTGAATGCAAGCTTTCAATAGTTAGTTAATTGAAATTACTATATTAAGTTTGATGTCACAAAAGAACTGAGTTGATCAAATATATGTAGAATGACTGTAATGAACAAATCATTTTTATTTGGAGTTTGTACATTTCATAGGATGACAGATAGGCATCTTCCCCTCTGAAAAATTTTAAAATCATGCAGTCTTCTCCTAAGATTCAATTTACATCAAGTTTTTTCTTCCCTTTTTGCAAAAACACCTTGTTATTTTTTCCTCAAATTTAAGGAAAATGCCCCTTCCCTTACCTGTGAAAACAGCCCTGCCCCATCTTCCTCACCTTAGACACATTTTATGTTGCAGAATTCAAGAGCACATTCCCATCCCTTACTGGTATAGCTGCCCTTGCATATTTTGTTCAAAACTGTGTTTGTGCCATAACCAGAGTACAGAAGACTCCAGAAAACACTGTGAGTATCAATTGCCATTGAAATAAGTTTTTTATCATTATCATGACTGTAAAATGTCACTTACTTAACACGTCAATATTGAGACCACATCATTTTAACAACCACTGATTTTCAGACTGGTTTTGAATATTTTTTCTATATTTGATAATAGACCACTTCAATATTACAACCAGTTTATTTGGTACACAAACCAGTCTTACTCCTCTTATCAAGGCAGCCGCGACCTTAGTTCAGTGGTCAGTGCGCTGGACTTGTAACCCGGTGATCAGGATTCAAATCTTAGTTGTGGTAGGTCATACCCTTCTAGGAAAATTTGACAAAAATGTCGATTTTCCTCATATGTGAAATTGCTGGAATGGTCAGTTAGTACTGGTTAGAATACAGTCCAGGAAAACTGATTTGGTGAACTGGCCACCATTTATAACTGAAAAATTGTTGAAAAATGGCGTTAAACCCATTGAAAAATAAATGTCATTGAGATTTTAATGCGCACTATAAATAAATTAATATGTAAAATATGGAACAGTGATCAATCGGGGTTCAAGTAGAAGACACAAGACCCATTGTTTCAAGTGCATCATTTCTTGTCATTGTTCAAAAGTTTTTCTACAGTCATTTAAACCTGTTAACAAAGTTGTTGGATGTCTCAATATATGAGGTTGATTGATTTCTGATCATTTTTAAATATTAGTAGAGACCTTTCAGGGGCCTCATGGCTCAGTAATTATGACTATTAATCCTATAGTGACTATTAATCACTAGTCCCTCACTGCTGTGAGTTCAAATTCCACCCAGGACCAGAGAAATTTCATATGTGAGGAACCTACTCAGGTACCTTACAGGTTAATGGTTCTATCCAGATGTGAGTCCTCCTTTGCTGTTAAACCTGGAAAATTTGCCAAATTATCCTGGCTGTTTGTGTGATGATAAACTTCAGAGAAAAAAAAATACTTCTCACTTATAATAAATGTACTAGAAATATATATTCTCAATTATTCAGGTACGGGATCTAATTATAGCCTACGTTCTAGTTGCCCTGACTTACCTCTATGTCGGAATTATGGTTTATATTTCATTTGGATTGAACAAGGACTGTATCGAAGACGTAAGTTAATTTTTGTTTTGCTTAAAGATTGTTTTTCAACTGTATATATAGTGACCTTTGTTGACTAATGATGATAAAGTTCAGAGATACTCCATAGACTTCTGTGTATTATACTTGAAATAAGAATTGCAAAATTTTCAAGTACATGTACAGCTTTAATTTGTCCCTTTATTGAACATTACTTAGTGATGATATTGTTCTCATGTATATTTGCTTTTATGTACAAAATCATATTTTTAGGCTTTATCTGGTACATGCAATTGTTGTCAAATTTTTTATTCTGCATGTACTACAAAAGATATAGTTACACTGTTTTGTCATATGTTAAGTTCTCACCCACATGCCTTGAAATTGGATCCAAGTTAAACTTAATTCATGCAGTATAAAAATTACATAATTCTTCTGTAACTGAATATTACATTTTGCAACAGTAAATGTGATTGCCGGCCCTCTTCATTTTGTTTTTATTTTTTATTTCAGAATTTTCTGAACAATCTGGCAGATACAAATGTGATGGCATTCATTGCTAGGATTGGACTGCTGATTCAGATGTTGTGTGTGTTTCCTTTACTAGTTTTTATCTTCCGTCTGCAGTTCATGAATTCAGTCTTTGGTTCTGTTTGGCCAAGGTAACCTGTTGTATCATGAAACAATTTGTACGATTTTCCTCTTAACCAATTTCTCCATAATGAAACTCAGATTCTAAAGAAGGGAGTTGTCACAGTCACCAAGATCTGCTTTTTTAATTCTTAACCTTATAATACTGCATTTCCTGACGTCCACTGCAGACAACTTTTGAAAACTTTGTGGCAAAGGAAGGCTGCTTTTACTACAATGTTTTCTACCCTGTCACATAGACATGACCCAGTTTTCTGAAATAAATTGATCATGTGTACATTTTCTTTGAGTTTGGAAGAGTCCAAAATATGCTTATGAGGCAAAGGTTAAAGGATAGAGCGTTTTAAGTTTTCTGTTAACTAGATTTTCAGATAAAAAATATTTTATATTATAGACCACCTTTCTGTTGTCTGACTCTGGTAAATATCACCTTGTTCAAGGCAAATTACCATTTTTCACGTTGACACATGCAAGAAAATAACATCATGGATATTCGTCTCACTGATTCTCTCCATAGAAGAACTATGTTACATGTATTTTTATTTTCAGTTTGACACAAAATCATGTTGCTTTTTTTTCAGTCTGACAAAATTATGCGATTTTTTGTTTTCAGCTTGACACATGTGATTGTGCTGAATGTTACCCTTGTGGCTGTGTGTGTTGTATTTGCAGTGTTTTTACCTCATATTGGTAAAATCATTGGGTAAGATTAAAACAGATCTGAAAACATGTTACAGTGTAATTCTTCTTGCACATATTTGCTTTGAAAATGTTGGTAAACTTTGGTCTGTGTTTTGGTTTCAGTGAATTGAATTGGAAAAATTTGTTCATGATTAGCAAAGATTTCATGTTTCATATCCTAAACTTTTTTCTGTGATCTATCGTCACGGGTTTAATGCCATTTTTCAACAATTTTTTAGTTAAATGCGGGGACCAGATCACCTAACCAGTTTTCCGTGACTAACCAGTGCTAACTAACCCTTCCACAAGGAGCCAGCAACTTATCCAGATATGGAGGAAAATCTACATTTTTTGTCAAATTTTCATTGAAGGGTATGACCTGCCATGACCAGGTTTTGAACCTGGATCTCCAGGTTACAAGTCCAACGTGCTAACCACTGGACCACAGTGATGCATACAAATGAATAGTAAATGTTATGGTTTATTACATACAGTAAAACCTCAAGTGACCACCACTTCAATATTACAACCACCTTGTTATAATGTCCACTTATTTACAGACTGACTTCCAATAACTCCTGTATGATTCAACTTGACAATGAGACCAGCTAATTATTACAACCAATTTTTCAGGTCCAGAAAATGGTCTTATTATCGAGGTTTTACTTCAGTTTACATTTTGCTTACATTCTAAGTGCCATGTGATAAATCTGGTTAATTTCCTATTGTATCATGTGATAAATCTGGTTAATTTCCTATTTCAGGTTTGTTGGAGCTTTCTGTGGCTTTTCATATGCAATAGCTCTTCCCTGTTTATCCTATTTGAAGATTTGTGCAACAGAAAACACACTAACTAAGACGAAAATCATCTTCCATGGTCTTCTTATTGTGCTTGGATTTGCCAACTTTGTTGGTCAATTCTTGTTGTTAGGATAAGCCTGCCAGACCATCTTCATACACATAATACTCAGACATTCTTATATATTAACAATGCAGTTGATCAAAAGTCTTGAAATGTGGAATGGTCAAACACAAACATGTAATACGTTTTATGCTTTGATGGGCTCTCTCAATAATGTTCTTTGAGGAACAGGTTACCTTGATATTATTTTTTCTTATGAGTTTATCAATGGTTAAATTGTTGTATGTTACATGTACCTTTTCTAAGTTTTCTAGGAATGAATCTGCATCACCAAGATGACTGGGTCTGGTGATTACTCATCCTACTGCATGTACTTTAAGTACTAGATTGAAGGAAATTATATTCTGTGGCATTGATAATTGGTTCTGCATTTACATATTTAAAAACGATTTTGCTCAGAAAGCACATGCTGTAGAGGGGCCTCTGTGGCTGAGTGGTTGTGGTCTCTATTAATCTCTAGACCCTTACTGCTGTGAGTTTGAATCCCACCTGGGACCAAATTTCATGCGTGAAGAAGCTTTCCAGCTAGCTTATGGAAGGTTGGTGGTTCTTGGGATCTTTCTCTACCATTAAAGCTGGAAAAACTGCCAAAAGATCCTGGCTGTTGGTATGATGTTTAATTCCGTAGAACAAATGAATGAAAGCATGCTCTTATGTACAGTCAAGCCTTTGAACAAAGGCCACCCTAAGGAAAAGAAAAAAGGTGGCCTGTAAAGACAGATGGCCTTTATTCAGAGGTCAGTTAGTTCTTTATTCACATGGTGGCATTTATTCGAAGGTAGCCACAGACAGGTTTGGCTGTACTAGTATGTATATTTGTAACTTTTTTGTATTATATTTATTCTAGTTGTAGTTCACATTATATTTGTTTGAGTATTGCTTTATTGATGGTGCTATATTTTTTGCACTATGCCACCGGACGATGGTTGTCTAAAATAGACCATATGCTATAATACTTATTTATTGTATATTTATTTCCAGCCCACAAAAGTACAAAAATTAAAATTTCTTCTGTGGTAACGTATGTGTCTCATTTCTTATGTGCTGATGACATAATTTTCAGGTGATCTTTTATTTTTAATGATGTTAATATCTATAGTATCATGCATATGACATTCCAAATACCGGTAGTTGCTACTGTATAAATACTCTGTTAGTTGAATATGACTGATATGTATGTTGATATTATATATTCTTTCAGCTTTTCTTTAGCTGTATTTTATGTAATAAATTAAAACCCTAGTTAATGTCTTGAAAATATGTTCTTTGAATTGGCATGTCAGAAGATCATGCCTCAAAAAAATGTTATCAGTAATTTCAATGTAATGTATTATTTTAAGATTTTGTTTCATATTTGACTTGGCTTGGCATACTCAAGGTTGAATGACTTGTGATAAGTACAGCAAATACATGGCATTAAAAGAAATCTATATTTAGAACTTCTTGAAAAGCTATAAAAAGTATCAATTAATTACCAATATATGTACAGTAAAACTTCATTATTAAGAGCATCAATATCATGAGCACCCAGATTATCTCAAAGAGTTTTTAAAGTTCTGTCAATTTTTTATTAGTTGTGTATAATTTTCAACCAACAAACAAATACCTTGTTATTATGAGCGCAACATGTATCTTGAGCATTTAGCCTGAGATAACGAGGTTTTACTGTACTTATGTACTATATATAAATATATAGTATAAATACTTCTATTAATAGACATAAAGTTAGGACTAAAATAAAATTCAAATTTAGAATGCAATATTTGGTTTTAGTAAGTTTGTTTGACCCAAATATCAGACAGTAAATCTTAACAGTTTTGCTTTGCTGTAGTGACTTATAACTCTGAAGTTAGTGCTGTAGATTGTATGATTCTATCATGAACAGTTAAGATGATGGAATGTGAATGATTGGTTGTTTCAAGTCAATAATGGAGTTTCTTTTTTGTTTTCCTCAATGTATTCATTTCACTTATATGCAATTATTATAATATGTTGAAGAAAATGATTTGTTGCTATTTTTTGTTTTGTCATATTTCATTTATCTGTCTTGTATTGTTTTGAAAATCGTTTTCTAGTCATATACAAAAGCCCCAGTATGAAACTGTAGATGTTTTCATTTTTGCTGTTAAAATAAAAGGTTGTAATATTTAATGAATATGATATATATATATTCCTGTATAATGCATTAAAATATGCTTGATGTTGTTTAAGATAAAATAATTTTAATGTGGGTTAAGTTAGTTGTAAGTCAGCTTAAGTTAATACAAATTAATATTTCAAAATTACAGAATTGAAATTTCTTAATGTTCAAAATTTCTGTTTTTTTTTACATTTTATACACAGTATGTTCCCCACCTGTATTCAGTTGAAATAGTACAGCTGTATTATCTCTCCATTTTTAGCTTATCTGTTTCGAAGAAAAAGTCGAGCTATTATGACTTCTGCGGCATTGTCGTCATCCTTGTCATGCAAAAACTTTAATGTAGCCCATTTCTTCAACACTTTTAAAGATATCAACACAACACTTGGAATATTTGATACAGTTGCAAGACAAGGGGCATTATTCTGAAGGCTATATTTTTTGAGTTACATCTCTTTTTGACTTAGAATTTCGTTTGAAATTGCTTATTAAATAGAATGATGTAAAACAGATGACTATTGGCACTGCTCTGCAGAGTTCTTGTTATTTTTCTATGTTAAAAAATGTAAATTTATTCATTGATTCTACACCTATGTATGGCACATTAATTACTGCATGGTTGTTTATATATATATTTTTGTTTTATTATTAAGGATTACTATTTTTTATATATTTTTTCTGCATGTTGTTACATTATTTTTCATTACCTTTGGTATCTATCTAATCTTATCAATGAATAATCTGTATCATGTTCAGCATGGGTAGTAGTAATATGTACTAGGTCATTATCTAGTTCATGAATTAATGATGGTGTTAAATGTATACTATTTTGTAAAGGGCCTCTGTGGTCAAGTGGTTATGGTCTCTGACTTATACTCACTAGCCCTCACTGCTGTGAGTTGGAATCTGTCCAGCTAGCTTATGGAGGGTCAGTAGTTCTACCCAGGTATATGCCTGGGGTCTTCTTCTTCCATTAAAGCAGGAGAGTTGCCAAATGACCGTGGCTGTTGGTGCTACGTTAAACCCCACGAAAAATATTTTGTAATGGTGTTGCTCAAGTGCTTTATTTCATTTTGAATAAATTATCAAATAGATAAATTTTAATTTTTGGATACAATGCTATCATTTAGATCATGTTAATATACTTGTTTCCTACAAAGAGTTTCTAGGTCATTTTTGTCTCAATTAGTGCTTTTTTGATAAGTGACAAATTTCTGTGATGTACTTATTGTTAAACATTTCCTGTGATATATTAAATTGACCTTGAGTAAGAATGATAGCATATTTATATACATACAGTATACATAAAATTTGTCATGTATTTTATTGTTGTTTATGTGTACCAAGATCATGTTTAAGATGTAATGTGTGATTTTTGGGGCATCACATTTTTACAGTATCTGCGCCACAATTGGCTAGCACGTTGAAGGGATGGTGTATAATGGTGTATTAGGCCTAAAATGGCCAAAAGGACCAAAAACATGTAATAAATAAGTTGAGCATTATGACTAATACATTTGTTAATATATATATATATATCAAGGGGTGACATGGTGGTCTAGTGGTGTGTGCTTGACTACCAATCGATAAGTCAGGGTTCAAATCTTAGCTCTGGCTTTCAATATTTCAGGGACCCCCACTCCACTACTGAGCCTAGTACTGCGTTTAGAAAATCACAGGAAATAGGCGAGGCATGTATCAGTGCTTTACACAATGTAAACAGAATATGTTACTATCACTATGTTGTAAAGGATGCTCACTAGACATCATAAGTTGAGGGTCAAAAAATGACCCTTAGCTGATAATAATTGGAAGAGTCACCATAATGTTTTGATTGTTATTGTAAATTTGACCCATTTGTTCTAATTCTCAGGAGTCAGAAGCTGTATTTTACTAATTTAAGGAGTCAAATTCATTTTAAGGGTCAAATGATCACCCTGTTATAATTTGATCTTACAGTAACTCCAAAAAATACAAGTAATAACATATATCAGTCATTTCATTATTTAATCATATAAATAAGGCATTGTCAAATGTGCGAATTGTTTAAAATATAAGATTTTTTATAATTTAAGATAGAACAAACAAAGATGCAATAATTAATACCACAAATACACATAAATGCATAACAAATAATAATTTTGTACAAGATGAAACACATCCACAACTAACAAAAAAAAATTGTACACAAATACATCATAATGCTATAATTTATTTACATAAATAAATCACAGATCAAAAATTATGAGACGGAAATTATATAAAATAGTCCTTCATCCTTGCATATTTAACAGTTTTCGCATCAAAACAAGAAAAAAATAAGTCTCTAATCATTTAAAATAGTAGATTAAGTTTCAGGCAGTGGTTCGTCATCTTTCAGTATTCCAAGTTCACGTAAGAAATTATTCTCAGCATCTTGGAAGGCTAGGTATTCATTCTTTTGGCGATATTCAATTTCTTCATCAGTCAACACAACATTCGGTGCAATCTGCACAATAAAAACAGATCAAAATAATTTCAATTTAATTTTGTTAAAAACATTTTACTCAGAATCCACACCATAATAATCTAAAATTCACAAATTAATTGTAAGTCACAATCTATATTTAGATAAAACGAAAGACTTTAGACAACCCATGTGATATGAGAGGGTGATTCTATCACTCTACAGCCTGACTCAGTCAGTTATTACCCTTTTGACTGATAAGTACATATGTGCATGAAAAAATCCTTATGAAATTATCGCGGTAATGATATAACTAATTTACCAAAATTTTTAGGTACATTTGCACAAGTACTTACTCCAGCTTTCCGTTTAGCCTCAGCTTCGAGTTCACGTTTCTCTTGTTCTCTGAAATCCCATCTTTGAACGACAAACGAACGTCTTTTCACTTCTCTTTCTATGTAGTTAGCAATACCAGTAAGCTATAACAATGTAAATTAACTTGATGTTTTGTTCATTTTAAAAAATTTAATAGTAAAAGACTTGTTCTGTAGCACCAGCCTAGTTTTGATGATTTACTGTCATTTAAGATACCATTCCCAGTGCTAAATCGAGGTAAAGTAGTTATGATTTGTTTGTTTTAATGTGACATTATTACTAGGGCTAAACTCCGTTTTTCAACAATTTTTAGGATATATACGGTGACTGGTTCACCTAACCAGTTTTCCTGGACTGAATACTAACCAGTACTAATTTACCCTTCAACAAAGAGCTGGCATTTCTCCACATATGGAGGAAAATTGACATTTTTGTCAAATTTTCATGGAATGGTGACCTGCTGAGACCGGGATTTGAACGTGGATCTCCGGGTAACAAGTCCAGTGCACTAACTGCTGGATCATGGTCACAGCTACCAGTAGTTATGAAAGAGATGATACTAATTTTGAGATTTAAATCACAACAGCCACAATTATGACATCAAAGTAATTCAGACATATTTAAAAATTCTTTGCAAGTCTGAGCCCCCTAAATATGAGTGAGAAAATATTTTTGAGACATAGACTGGTCGGATCTATAATAAGTACTGATTAAAAGCTGACCAATGACAAAGCCTTCATTCTGAGACTGGTCTCTATGCACATCTATACAACATTAATGAGAGCAATACTAAAATCTGATACATGACCAAGTACACAACTATTGGTAAACAATAAACAGTTATACCTCATTGGGTGTAGAAAGTCGTAAACTCCATGGTATTTCTAAAATGTGTAGGGTCCCAGCATTATCTCCAACAGCCAGTAAGTGTTGTTTATCTGTAAAGACAAGAAAGAAACAATTTAAGAATTTTAAAATAATGATCATGATAAGTAACATGATAATGTCATTACTAATGATACAATACTTAAATCTGGAAGTTAATGGCTGCTTCATTCACACTCAGTTATTAATGTGGTTTTGAAAGGGATGGTAACTCAGGTGATAGTTCAAGAGAAAACTACTTATACAAGGGAAGAAACTCCAGATAAAGTTTACCTCAGGGAAGGTAATTTAGAGAAAAATGCCAATAGTTAATGATAAAAAAACTACTTACGAGATACGCCGAAGGGAAATATTGAAGTAATGGCTACTGGAGATACACTCTGTGTAATTGAAGGTTCGTGTGTCTTATCGAGCAAATCCCACACATCTACACTACCATCAACTTTAGATATGTAAAATACACCAGGTCTGGATGGTGACCAATGTCCGGATGTTAACCGAACTGGATTTGGTGCTGATGCCAAGATGGGACCAGACTGAAATAAATGGTAAAAGACTCTTTGTTAATTCATTGTAATTTGTTTTACATCATGTGACATAAGTACAAATATTAATAAGGTCTGATTAAGTTTATTCATTTAGTGAAGCAGATTATTAATAAGAATATGGTAGAGAGGAGGCTTAAAGAATTAAGTTATAACTGTAAGTTATTAGAAATATTTTCATTAACAATAATGTAGCAGCAAAGCATGAAAGGTGTCAGCAGTTATAGCATTATTAGTCAGGCATATTCTTTATGTTACTATACTGCAGCAATAAAATTAATTAGTACAAAGCACAGTTGTATCTATGTGATATTTCCCTAAGTGACATTTACCTTTCATTTCCCAATGTGACATCAATCTTTTATTTTCTCTATCTGACATTTCCTATCACTTCCCTTTGTTACATTTACGTTTCTTCCCCAATGTGACATTCACCTTTTATTTACTTATGTGACATTAACCTTTTATTTACTTATGTGACATTAACCTTTTATTTAACAATGTGACATTCACCTTTTATTTACCTATGCGACATTAACCTTTTATTTACCTATGGGACATTCACCTTTTTATTTAACTATGTGACATTAACCTTTTATTTAACTATGTGACATTAACCTTTTATTTACCTATGGGACATTAACCTTTTATTCAACAATGTGACATTCACCTTTTATTTACCTATGTGACATTAACCTTTTATTTAACAATGTGACATTCACCTTTTATTTCCCTATGCGACATTAACCTTTTATTTACGTATGTGACATTCACCTTTTTATTTACCTATGTGACATTAACCTCTTATTTACCTATGTGACATTAACCTTTTATTCAACAATGTGACATTCACCTTTTATTTACCTATGTGACATTAACATTTTATTTAACAATGTGACATTCACCTTTTATTTACCTATGTGACATTAACCTTTTATTTACCTTTGTGACATTAACCTTTTATTCAACAATGTGACATTAACCTTTTATTTACCTATGTGATATTTACCTTTGGCCACACACACATTAATGGGATAAAAATTCAATTGGACAGAATACATGGAAACATAGTGAAACACACGTTTTGAAGTAGTCAAGATAAATTCTAAGAATAATGATTGATAATACATGAACAGTCCTAAAATATGTACATGATTATGCTAAGAAATCCAAAGAAGTAAATAATAAAAGCTGTATATTTTGTGCTATTATAACAAAAAATTCTTAAGTACATTTTATTGAATAAAAAAAAAAAACTGGAAACAAAATATTATAACTTAGAAATCACATCAAATCACTTAAGATACTGCAATGACAGCCGACCACTAAATATTGACGATAATATAAGAGATCAAAATAGCTTAATTAAGACATCAAGACTGATATTAAAAAATGAAAAAAACAACAAAAGAATATGTGACAAAATCCAGCAATTAATGATATCACAAACAATCATATCAACCAATATGAATCAATACATTACTCGCAATATGACAATTTTACAAAATCCAGCCACAACAAAAAGCTCACCAGTTAGTTACCAACAATTCAATCATTAGTCAACACATAAAGCAATCATTTGTAAAACTGAAACATGTTTTTACGGAACAATAAATATTAAATAATTGGGAAATTAGTATCCCAATTTTAACCTCACAGCATCATTAATTTCCTGTCTGCATAAATCTCAATTCATTTTTTTTTCACTGGGTTTAATGCCATTTTTCAACAATTTCACAGTCATATATAACCCTTCCACAAAGCAACCGGGATTTGAAACCAGATCACCAGGTTACAAGTCAAATGCACTAAACACTGGACTACTGTCATCAATTCATAGAATCAAAGTGATACTGTGTCTATGAGCTAATTTCTTTCAATAATATGGTTAACTGCTAACATGAACATTTGTACTTACAGACAGAGTCTATTTTATCACAGACATTAACAAAGTCTATCTTTCAGTACCAAAAACAAGCCCTGTCCTTACACGCCAATAATCCCATAAATATTATATGAGTAAATAACATCATTGGATTAGACAAGCCAACATGTTTTTTTCTGACTGCACATGAAGCAACACAATGTTAATACAATACAACCACAATAATACCACAACTATTATCCACAGACATATATGTACTACCTTCAGAGCCTCATTGTCTTGAGGATCTAGAAATTTAGCCTAAATAGAGCAGCATAAAATACATTACAACACTTTAACATCACTATAATTATAACATGTATATTTTATACAGTCAGGGTCATTAGGCAACTTTCCAGCTTTAACAATGGAGGAAGGCCCAGGCTTACACCTGGGTATGACCACCAACCTTCTGTAAGCTATCTTGACAGCATCCTCACATGTGAAATTTGGTCCTGGGTGGGATTCAAACTCCCAACGGTGAGGGGCTGGTGATTACAGGTCAGAGACCATAACCACTCAACCATGGATGCAAGCAGAAATATCTGACATAAGTTAAATTATGTAAAAAAATCTGTAAGGATTTATGATGTGTACTCACAAATAAATAACAACATCAAATACCTATTTTACAAAATTACAATGATATCAGAATGAATAAAAAATTTGTGCTCATCTAAAAAATGACATTAAAATGTATTTGATATAGTTCTGAAGTAAGTGATTAGTAAGCCTTGTATAAAAACTTTTATCAATAATGATTCAAACAATTAAAAAAATCACGAATGAAGTGTTTTACAAAAACACCAACAAGCAAAGCAAATACATGTATTTAATTATTGTAAAATTAGTGATAATCACATGTATTTTGAGTCTCATTTGAAAACCATGCAAAATGATATTCATACACATGTAAAAGTGGTCATGAAAATAAAGTAAGTTAAGTGCTGTTTAATATATATAGTGTGAATATTGCTTTTCCATGCTTTAGATATTTTTAAAAAAAACAAAAAACAGGAAGATTTCTAGATATCTCAACTGTAAAATAAAGTATACAATAATCAGTTATGTATGTGATAAAACCCCCACTTACCTGAAAAAAAGACCTATTTGTATATCATCATGCATGTAATACATGGACTCAGAATTGTATAAAAAGTATTCCTATAGTTACGAGTATCTGCTATTCATACCCCCCCCCCCCCCTATATTTTCTCAGCACCAGTGACAGTGTTGCATACAAAATTATCGTTAATGTGACTCTGTGATGTTAACAGAATGTGTTCTATATTTCAAAACATTGCCTTCATATTCTATTAGCCATTGTACATACAAAACGTAAGTTAGTTCAAACAAATCATATTGTGTTACATAAAACATACAAATATTGTTTTATCCCACTTAATAATTACACTGACATCAGCATTTTTCCAATTCCACACAAAACACTGCAAAGATTCTCTTTCCAAAAATCTAGGACCATGTCATGCAATTATTTCTGTTGTAACAAACCAAAAGCAAAAAAGAAGTGCTCAGTGGAATCCATTTGCCTTATAAGCATATTTTGGACTCTTTCAAATTCAAAATTGATATACAAAACATCAACTTAAGAAAATTGGGTTATTTCATTCTGACAGAGTGGAAAACATTGTGGCAAAAGAAACCATTACTCATTACAAGTAAGGGCTTCCTTTGCCACGATGGTTTCAAAACTTGTCTGCTTCAGATGTCGGGAAATGTTATTTATGAGGCAAAGGGTTTTTTGATAAAATTAAGTTAAAATTGCTGGAATAATCTGACAAAGACAATCTTTCTGGTAAAAAAGTATGGCAAAAGTCATGCATGCACAAAAAAAGAATTTCCTGAAAAACTCAAGCTGAAAATTGCTTTGAAGTGAACTATCCTGTATTTCTAGTCCCCTTAAAAAATCAAAAGGTGATCCTTATAAATCAAGCACACTTGAAAACATTCCTGACTGACTAGGATAAAAGTACTAAAAGGGCTACATGAAGCTTATTAAGTTTAAATTTGTTTCTTAAATAATTAATGATTTGACAAAGAATCATTCTTACAGCAAGTTGAAATAAATGATATTCAATGGTAGTTGATAGATATCCTCATGAAAACATCACAAGAATCACCCTTTGATTTTGTTAAAGTTGCCACAGTAACACATAAAATGTTAAGATCTCACAAATCAATAAATTTTTGTGTTTATAAAAGTGGTCCCAATTTAATGAGAATCTTGCTCACAGTGCATTTTAAAACTTACCGACTCAGCAGAATTAGGATTATTCTTGTCTATCTGTAGATATTTATTTTTACATACATTATCAACTGGAATTTACAATTATGTACACAAAGCAATGCTGACATATTAATGTTACAGTTTGACAACACTGAACTGGCTCTTGTCAAATTTTGCTACCTTTTTTGGACAAGCATATTTTAAGAAGTGTGAAAATGATATTAAAAGAAAAATCTCTTCATTTGTAGAATGTAACAGATTTGTAAGAATAATTATGAATGCCAGATAAATATTGTCTGACTACATCAATACACATACAATACAGTGAAACCTCACTAAGCAACCACCTCAACAATATGACCACCTCATTAGAATGACCAGTTACTTTCAGAGTAGTTCTGGATATTTCCTCAGTATTTCAACTTGATAATGAGAGCATCTCGATATTAAAACCATTTTCTCAGGTCCAAAGGGTGGTCTTAGTATTAAGGTTTTACTGTATATCAAATCAATTAAAATGAGTATACGAAGTGTATACAATATCATAAATCTATTATTCAATATTCAATGCATTGACCTGAAATTTTAACTCCAATACTCTTAAAAAAATAGGTACTCTGAACAAATCATGATCAATATCATCCAATAATAAAAAAACAAATAATAAAAAATGAAAAAAAAGATGGTGCAATACTATGATTTCATACCGTGTGCATAGTAAGCAAATGTGGTATATATCCAACATGCTATATAATGTGTAAATCTAACCAACCCAGCATAATGATGTCAATCTAAAATTATTATTTTATTTTATTTTAATCTTTACACAGACAGTTTGAATAAAATAGTAGATAGCTAGAGCCAGCAAGTACCAGTATGTCTGTAATTAAATATTGACAAATGAGCATGTTAAATCCTTACATCTGAACTTAATATATTGATGAACAAAAAACATACAAAAATATGTATGCTTTCAACATGTAAACAGATCTAAGTAACATGTTTCAAACTTTTAAGTATAGCTGCAAAGTCTCACTAAAATTGCAACTGAAATATATATTATATAAATAAGTGTTATGATATGGATATAACAGACATTATGTTCTAGTATGAGATACTGTTAGTAAGATAAGTAACAGCATGAATATAGTTTGATAATAAATTCTAAAATGAAAATATATGTCCCTCAGAAATGTATAAAGTTACATTAAGACACTAATAATTATATCTATGTGTACAAAATGAAGACATGTGCTTGTATATCTAAAACATTTCAACAGATCAATATATATATATAAACAACATGCATACCAATGACCAATAATCAGTATTGAAGTCTCACTCTAGACCAAGGGTGCATGTATACACGAGTAGAAGCTACCACACAAGAGTATAAATAGTAAATATCAATGTTCTTCATACAACATATTTGATTATATGAATTTCACATACCTACATTGATTTGGTAATAAGTTTCACCAGGGTTTAATGTCACACCACAGACAGGGTCATTCAGTGACTTTCCAGCTTTAACAGTGGAGAAGACCCAAGGTGTACACCTAGGTAGAACAACCAACCTTCCATAAGCTAGATAAAGAACTTTTTTACATGTGAAAATTGTCTGGTCCCAGTTGGGATTTAAACTCACAGCATTGGGAGGCTGGTGATTACTAATCAGAGACCATAACCACTCAACCATGCAGGCCCCCTGATTGAGACATATAAAGATATTATCTAGCAAATTAGTTGCAGCATACTAGAAGTATTCTTATGAAATAGCAACAAATATATTAAAATCTTATTTCATAGACAACCTCCATATGTATTAAAGCAAAAATCATCACAAACCAGGATGATCAATAAATGTGTAGAAATACCAGTAATACTTGACTGATCTTTTTGTAATGATGGATGTAAATAATAAATAAATCAATGTAGGTATGTCATAATGAAAAGAAATTTGTGAATCAGATGGTCTGTGAAGTTCCATCACTTATTTTCACCACCACATGTTATAAGTACAATGATCAATGACAATAAGATACAGAATCTTCCAATCAAAACATTCAATTCACAAATTGCTTTTGTTTACAGGGAGAAATCACTTATAATATATATAACTACATATTCACGTAATAATTAAGATATAAAATATCACACAATAAATATTCTAAGGATAAAACTGCCAACCATAAATGGAGGGAAACACACATGATGGAACATTCAGTGCAAATTTCTATGCATCAGTCAAAGCATCTTGTAACAGACATTTTTCTACATTTATCTTTAATCCAACAGTTTTGTACACCCAATTTGTACTCCAATGTTTTATATTAATTAATTCTCAGATCAATAATTATTAATAGCTGACATAAGTCACAAGAAATCATTTTTTAAATTTTCTACATGACACAAAATTATATCAAAATGCAGATTTGCTCATGTGAGAGACATACATATAAAAGATTAAGAAATAAACTATGTTTAAATATTGCTCTAAGAATATTTACATTTTTCTACAACCAGTATTAATGCTATTATATAAATGTAGAAAAAATAACAACAAAGAAAGGATAAACATGATATATGTTGGATACTAAATCAGTACCGTAACTGCACTGCGGTTCTAAAATAAGATAAAATAACAAAACATTTACACAAACTGCTAACCCAACTGAAATAAGGGTTTAGGATGGGAATGGGACAAATCAACTGTGAATTTAAATTCATAAAATTTTGTTAACAATTAAAAAGGGATGAAAAGGGGACAGAAAAGGGGTTTGAGTGTCAAAAGTGACAAAGGATCCTGCATTTAAAACACAGACCAAGGGTGGATTCAATCATTAGGTTTACGGATAGGGTGAAAAAATTTTGCACTGTGAAATCTGTTACTTAATATTGGGAAACATAAAAACAATTATGTGAAACCATCTGAAATTTGAAAACATTACTTTGTTTTACAGAAATGCAGCCTACAGATTTTTGAGCGTCACGAACTTCAATAACGCAGAAAAAAATGGTTTTAGATTCAGTGCAACACTCTAAACCTGTCTAAGCAGGTAGTAAATGGATAAGTAATAGAATCAGACAAAATATACTTTTCATCACATATCAATTCTGAACTCTTAATGTTTCGTTAAAGGTTAAGAAAATCCTAGTAAGACAGTGACATATATCAACAGAAAAAGTTATTAAGTTCATGTGCTGCAAACATAGAATACATCAGCAATAAAATAAGGGTATCAAACAAACTAGATGACAAATGCACATCAGTTATATACTAGTATGTAAAGTGCAGTTAACAAATGCAGTGACAGGAAACTCATGAAGGTTTTTGGTAAAAATACATTCAAGTGCTTAACTGAACAAGTTGATGAAAACTTCATTTCACTGTAAAAGAACATTAACTAAGGGAGATAATGCCATGCAGTATGTTTAATATACTCACCACAACTCCTTCCTTCCAGATAGTAAAACTCCAGCCACCAACACACAAGATGACATCTTTGAAGAATGGCGATCTCTGCACAGTATTTACAGGGCCATCATGAACTGTGTGGTAAAAGTCAGGCTTTGGTGCTGAAAAAAAGCATGACACAATATTTGTGAAAAAGGTATGTATTGAGGTCAATAAGAACAACACAGTCAAACCTGTAAACAAAGGCCATCCTGGGGAAAGACAAAATGTAGCCGTTATTGACAGGTAGTTTTTATTTAAAGGTCAGTTTGTTCTAAATAATCCAAGACATATTTTCAAAGAATGGCCCTTATTTACAGGGTGGTTGCAAACACAGGTTTGACTGTATTTTGCTTCAGGAACACAAGGTATGAAATGAATGATGACAATAGTTAAAACCACTTTCAAACATAATGTCATTAAGAGGTCATATTTAGTACGCAGGTGAAAGAGCATGCTTTTCATGAATACAAGGACCAAACACGCTCAGAATGAAATGAAACTTTAAATCACTTACATAGAAAACATTAAGTGATACATTAGGGAAAGCAGACCTCAAAGCAAAACATAGTCATTAAACATTAAGTCATATTTAAAAACAGTTCCAAAACTATATAAAAACAATAAATATGTTCGTTTACTTTGTATTTTTCCAGTGTCTTGATCTTTCTGTGGCATCCAGTCTACATAAACAATTTCACCATCCTAAACAAACATTCCAATACACAAATATAGTAAAATAGTACTAACAATATTAACAATAAACCTTTACACTTTGAACTACAGACTAAGCAAAAACTGCAAGTTCTTCATTCCTAAATGACAATAAACAAGAGCTCTGCAGAGCCGTGCCAATGCTCATTGTTTTAGATCATTCTATTTAATATCCAATTTTGATCACAATTCTAAACTTAAAAGGGGCATAACTCCAAAATATAGCTTTCATAATAATGCCCCTTGTCCTGCAAATGTGCCTTGTTCAAAACAGATGAGATAAAAATCTATTGGACTGGCAAAATTTTGCTTATCACCAGAATCTTCTATAGTCCTGTATTTTTTGTAGATAGATGTCATAGTTTGCCATTTAAATCTTTTGTTTATACTTACCAGTCAGGATATTAATCTATTAGAAGACTTATTGCATAGGTTGTAACCAATGCCCAGATTAAACTGACCATACTATTATTTGCAGTTGACTTAAATACACCAAATAAACACTCAATTGATATTCATTTTCCTAAAACTGAAGTTAAAAGATGTTACTATATACCAAGTAATGTTTTTGACAATACTTGACAATATTTTTACCCACCATAATAAGGAGACAAACAATACAGAGAGTCATAGACACATCTTCCCAAACATCAATAAACTTAATCTGCAGTCACAGAATGTCTTATCTTTGAAATCAATAACTTTTACATGAAATGTTTTCATCAAAATTTCAAATTCTTTATTTTAATATATCTGTCAGTACTTTCTACCTTATTTTAGTCGAAGTTAAATTTTATGCTAAATATTAAAGCATAGTCTCATTGTTTGTGAGTAAGATTTTGATAAACAAAAACATCCTTTTAAACGAACCATGAATCAAATTTAGCCCACAATCTACTATTCTGTAACAGTTCTTAATGACTGCCAATTTCGATTGCTTAGTTCATCACAGACATTCTGTGACATGTAACTGCAGGATGTTTGGTAGAGCAAAGATTAGACGGTACCTCCGTCCCGACATAGAAGTGTGTCTTGACACTTTGTAAGGTCCTCTTTTCCTTCCCGGATCCAGGTTTTCCTGCCTGGAAATATCCACCAGATATGCTAGCTTCTTTATCAGGGATCCCACCTTCGCTGGCTTTATTCACTGCAAAAAAAACAGTGAACACTCCATACAGAATTATTTCAACCTAAAATATATGAGCATATATTTGAACAATGACTGAATAAATAGCATGTAATACAGTAAAACCTCAATAATGGGACCACCTTGGGGACTCAAAAAAATCAGTTCTAGTAATGAGATGTTTTTATTATTAAGTTGAATTATAAGGGAGTTGCAGAAAGCCAGTGAAAAAATAAATGGTCATTATAACAAGGTGGTCCTACTACTGAGGTGGTTACTATTTGATGTTTTACTGTAGTCAAGTAATACAGTCTTCACATTTTTTCACATAGTTTCAGTATTGAATAAAATGAAAAGTATTGGAATTGCTATTCATTATCCTGTCCAAGGCAGGACATACAACCCAAGTTGCACCTCAAAGTGACACTTGACAGAGTACAAATATAACTAAGTACTTTATTGAAAGATTTAGTATACTGTACTGTTACAAGGATTTGATACAAACACTGTCTGGACAGACCTATAAGAATAAAAAATAAAACTTGACAAGATACTTGGTATACATACAAGCGCCTCTATCACCCTGTGTTTCAGCAATGGAGAATTTTGTTGGAGCATGATCACCGCCAGGTTCAGATTTGTGTAGGTGAACCTGTAACAAATACAACAAATATAAGTACAGTCAATACAGTCAGTACCTTTACTGACAGGTGAATTTTATTTGGAGTTCAGTTTGTTCTAAATAATCCAACTGGTTCTTCACCTCATTATTAAATACATCATTAATTAATATTAATAAACAAATGTTTCTAAGATGTAATTAATAAATTTTTTTTATTTAAATTAGAAAAGTCATTAGTATACCTTAAGCATTGGTTTCCATGTAAGATCTAAATGTTTGAATGTATCTGGCACACCCATAGGGTTCTTTGGACCCTGTTTATCTTTTGACCCCTGTTGCTGTTGTGGTCCTTTTGGTGGTCGAGTATCCCATAGTAATACACAACTATAATATAAACCAATTTCTTTGTAATATTGCAGAATAATGAGTAAAAAGAGTATACAGTTAAAATGTTTACCACTAAACTTAAAGTAGAAATGAGAATCTTACTCGCATAATAACAAAGCCAGTATTAACCTTATTGGCCACAATTACCTATAGATTACAATAATAAAATCATGATACTTGATATCTTGTGATAATTTTACAGAAATTCATTATAAATAGATAACCTGCTTGATTGAAAATTATTTTGTATTTTGACTATGACACAACATTATCAGACTCTTTGGTAAAATGTCAACCTTGAAAAAGAAAAGAAACATCACTTATGTAACATACTTGTCAGTAGCACATGAGAATATTTGACAACACTGAAAGCTCTTGTTTTCTTGTGGGACACCCATTCTGTTGATCTGAAAGGCAAAAAATGCACAATGTCCTAAAACGAGGCTTAAAAACAATGAATAAGTAATTATGATTACTGCATCATGGTCAGAGTACTGAATGAACTTTGTCTATGATTATTTTTCAGAAATTGCCAATACAGCTTACTAAAAACCACTGTCCACCAATCCATTGTTACAGTAGATAAAGACTAGTCTTCATACGATTTACATCCACTCTTGTTTAGTCTTTAATGGTGTTTTATGGCATATGGACAACTAGCCGTCATGTAGCGCACATTTAAATTAAAGGTAAAGGATGTAAACATCCGCTCTATAAATCAAAGCATAGATTAATGTATCATAGAAGAAATGTGAAGACTTACCTCCATATGATCAGGTAACCACAAAATATCTGTAATTGGTTGATGGTGACTGTTTTCTATACTAGATACAGCACAATATCGTACAATAGGAGTCTTCAATGCATTCGGATCTTCAAAACCAGGCTGAAGTCAAAGAACAAATGTTCGAAATAAAATTTAAAACAATCGTTCTACATACGAGAATATTTTGTTTTTAAATCATCACATAAAATACAAATACAAAAAATCAATATAACAACCACCTTGTTATAGAGACCACTTACTTCTAGATCACCTCATTATCAAATTTTTGGGTAAAGAAGGTTGTCTTACTATCAGGGTTTTACAGAACAAAGTTTCAAACCTTTGTTGAGTCAAATTACTTTTTATGTTCTTGAAAACTGACTTGATATTTTTAAGTTTGTATGGTATTTTATAAAATTAGTACAGGATATTGGATCAACAACAATGACACTTTCAGCATGCAGTGGAATCGCCATTAATATGAATGTAATTGAAACTAAAATTGAACTCAGCACTAACAATATCACTTAAATGCAAAATCAATCAGGGATTGTCAGAAATAATCAATAAATCTGGCCCTTACAAATCAAATTAAAGTGTATCAAATAAGTTAAACGGTAATCAAGACCAAATATATTTACATACCAGTACTGTAGTCTTCTTGTTTCTATTTCCTCCTCTGGGTGCTTTCAATCTTTCAGCATGAGCAGAAATATCCCACAATACTAGCTGTCCATTCTGACAACCACCAGCTATAACATTTGGATCTGATGGACAAAACTGGAAACTATGAATATCATCCGGGGCTTCTAAAAGTAACTGAAATCAAAAACAAACTGGAAATCAGGGTACGTTGGCTATCAAATAGTAAAATATTGGAAAATCTAATGAAAATATTAACTAAATACTTAATCAAAACATAAAAAAAACACAATATTGAGTTTATTTAACTAAAATTACAATGACATGATATGACACTTTTTATTTAGTAAGCAAGCCAGCTTCTTGTTAGCTGTGACTTTGATTATACAAAACTAACAGCGCAATGAAACATTGAGAATGGGTCTTCTTTATATTTCTGATCAAGTATGGGATGCCCCGATCTCAAATTTGTTTTGACTACTAATTTTCAGTCAAACTGAGCTATCTTCAAAATAATTTCATTATGCACACATCAACAATCCTAAGCACAATTTTATCAAATAACAGACCAAACAATTTTGTGAGTGAAGGCCGTACACAGAATAATTATTTTGTCTCTCAACTTCATGTTTTTTGTCAACAGGTTTGATTGTACATGCATGGTACTGCACTTTTTTTTCACTGAAATCTAACGTCACACTGACAGCCAGGGTCATTCGGTGACTTTCAAGCTTTAACAATGGAGGAAGACTTCAGGCTTACACCTGGACAGAATCACTGACCTCACTTAAGCAAGATTGAAAGCTTCCTCACTTGTGAAATTTGGTCCCAGGTGAAATATGAACTCACAGTAGTGAGGTGCTAGTGATTATAAGTCAGAGACCATAACCACCTGACCATGGATGCCTCCAAATGTATTTCAAATAAGAAAACAAAGCTAACCTGTGGGTGAATGGGGTCAGTGAAACTCCAGATGAGAATTAGTGATGGTGTCATAATAACTTTAGCAGCATTATCTATCCTTTCATCAAACGTAAGTTTCTCAGCAACAGAAACAGCCACAACACCTTTGATAGTAGGATGCCATTGTATGCATGTTATCTTCTTGTCTTTGCTGAACTGCAAGTCTGTGAATGATTGGTATTCCTAAAAATATAACAAAAAAATATTCAGCTGTATGCTAAGTTTTTGGCATCCATGAAAACCAAATAAAAATCTGCATTTTTTGACAGGTTCTGACTGTATACAGAATCACAAGCTATATTTCAAACAGTTCCTCTCTAATCCTTTATACATTTTGCACCATGAACACAATAACTCAAATTAATTGAAGCAGCAACACAGATTTTTTCAAAATTCAAAAACTTTACTAAATTCAATAACACAATACATAAAACTGAATATAAAGCTATCAGGTAAATACACTACACCTTCACATAAAAAATTGTTGGTTTTTTATTTCATTGAAGAAATGTATTTTAACTACATACCTTCAGATGGTTATCAGCCTTGCTACCAAATGCATCATCAGCATTACCAAGATGTAACCAATCTATGAAGAATACATCCATAATTTCATTCTGCTGTAAAGCTAATTCAAACCTGCAACAAACAGTGATGTACATGTAAAAGTGAAATCATAAACAAAGATTCATTCTGTTACATTTTTTACCACAAGTTAGTGGACAAATTCTCTATCCATTAAAGGCATACATTATTTAACAGATAACAGAAACAATCAATGAATCAAATTTCTTATACAGAGAAAACATCAAAGGTTCTGATTAATAAAAGCAGCAGCTCTGCAGAGCAGCACCAATGCTCGTCTGTTGTATATGTCAGCAATGGGAGCCTGACTAGAGATTTCAAATTCAATACAATAATGTATAATTTTGACAAAAATTCTAAGTTAAAAAGGGGCATAACTCTAAAAATATAGCTTTCAGAATAATGCCCATTGTCTAGCTACTGCGAATTGTAATGATTATCAAGTACTCAAAGTGTCAAGTTGACATCTTCCAAAGTGTTTGAGTAATGGGCAACATTAAAGTTTTTGCACAACATCAATGACTACAACAATAACAAAGACTCAGTGATCATAATAGCTCAACTTTTTTTTCACAACAGACAAGCTAAATATGTAAGTGCATGCTAAATGATCTAAACTTGTAATAAAAACAACAATTACCTGGGTCTAACACTTTCAACAAAATCTTTGATATCACTTTTATTGAGAATATCTTCCTGTTCTTTGCTTGAGAATTCTCTGGGATAGTACTGTGTGTTCGCATTTCTTGGATATTTCCATTCTGTTTGAGTGCCAGAATCTGAGAACCATGGGATAGCCTAACAACAGACAATATAGGTTTATTTATAAGACTGACAAAACTCAGAAAATATTGTAATTTGGTATAGAATTGTATGACAATGTCACAATTTATTGCACAAACATTTGACAGTAGGAGTATACCTTATCCAATGAGAAAATACATAATTCTTGAGATCAGCGAAATTTTACCATGAACAAACATGAAATTTTTCTTGTGGGAAAAGCTGACTATATCAGCTGAACTTAATACAAAGCAAAAATACCTGTGTTCCCTTGTCCAGTTCATTTTTTTTCAAATCATATGTTTTATCCTTATATGATGTACATTCTATGTAACCATCTTTAGCGTCAGCAACATTTCTGTCTTCAAAAGTACAAGGCGCTCCAAACAACCTTCTTTTCCTTCTTACGGATACCTTCATCTGGATACAGAAAAATTATAATTATACAAACAAGGAATGATACTCCTATGGAAAATAATCACCAAAAATAAGACTGATCTAAATATACGATGTACCAACAGCACAAAAATGTTGTATGTCTAGATATGTTAAGAGCTATTTAATAACCTTTTAACAGAATCTCAAATTATTGCCTGTCTGTTATACATTTGAGTAAATATTTAAGTATAATTAGCAAAAAAAAATGTTTTTAACTTAGATTGAACCACTCATGTCAGTATGAAACACAACTTAAGTCTTTTTAAAGATATGTACTATGCCAACTTTGAATTTTATGCACAGAAAAATGTAGCAATAATATTACATTTTGAACAGTTTGTGTGCAAAATAGACCCTAATTGAATTGATTTGAATTTTCAAACTATATTTTTCTCAGTTTGTTATATCAAATAATCATAAATAAATGCATTACAAATTGTGTTATTTATCATACATTATAAACTTTTTTCGGCACACTATTCTACTGCAACACAATGAAAATGTGATATCAGAAAATCTAATTGAAATTGAATGACATCGCTTTGCTACTTATTTTTTCTCTTCACCATAATACAAATTGTTCCAATTATAAG
The DNA here is from genome assembly GCA_008271625.1 of Lutraria rhynchaena. NCBI lineage: Eukaryota > Metazoa > Mollusca > Bivalvia > Venerida > Mactridae > Lutraria > Lutraria rhynchaena. The sequence continues at coordinate 1,148,992 of VIBL01000006.1, read as the reverse complement.
TACAGGTATACAACATGTACACTAAAGCTAACTAAACTGCATTAGAATATTTCAGATTTTGTTTAAGTTCTTTAGTTTAAAATCAGGCAGAATGCAAATGAGAGTGACTGCATTCCACACATACAAATAACTGCCTCGTAATACACAGCTAATACACTGCTTTGTTGTACTAAACAACACTTATTCTAAAAAGAAAAATCTGCAGATTAATTGCATGCAGTGACTCCTTGTTGGTGAAAAAATAAGAGACAAGTTGTTCAACTGTTCATGAGCAAGGTATAACTAAGTTATACATTAAAATGACATCAACACAGCTAAAATGCATACTACAGTGATATAAAAACAACACATGGTACAATATCAACTTTTCACTCATGTGATTGACAAAAACAATAAATACAAAAATATGTAGCATGCAAAATCTAGGACTCATTTAAAAAAAACACGTCACTTTACATTATTTATACAGCGGCAGAAAATGAGGAAAAAGATTAAATGTAATAAGGGTTCCATTCACTCATTGCACACTTTTTGCATACAGAACTTCACACTAAAAATGTATATGTTTGGACTGTTTACATGTTTCTGAATATGGTGAAATTAAAAAAAAAGAAAGAATAAAAAAGCACATAAGCAGTCTTCACACTAACCCACTAGTCCAAAGCCCAGGGCAAGTAAATTTCTATTCTGGCTAGTGAACTTTCCAAAGATTGTGTCTTTGGGTTAATGGTAAATTGTTTATTTTCAATGGCCCGCTTACAGTGTGGGCTAGTGCTCTAAAACAAATTAGTTTGAAAAATGCATATAATTTCTCAAAAAGATTTGTATCTTAAAAGTATACTTATAGTTAATGAGATAAAATAGAATGTCCCTATTCAGAGTCCATGTAAAACAGCTATCATCATGTTTACATGATAATTTTGTATTTTTCAGAATTTATTCAACTTAATCCAGACATTAATTATACACATTTAGGGTATTGGGAAGTGTAAACAGATACAGAAAATATCATTCCATGAAGCATGGACTTTAAAGTCCAGCCACAACATATAATAGACACAACAAAATAGATCATAATCCATCTATGTACCTGACATTCTCCAATGGCTAGCTGAAAGTGCATCATCAACATGTTTGTTGTGTTATGACATGATCACATTTTGGCAAAGTAAATTCTACTGATCACAAATCATGCACTTTCTTACAATTTTTGATACATAACATGCACATTTTTACTGTTTGAACAACCTTGGTTGTTCCTATACAATATTAATGCATGTGTTCCATAACTGCACGTTGCTGTATTTCTTTACTACATTTTTGCAGTTTCATTTACATGAAATTTACATGTGTTACAAACAAGCCCTGTGTGGTGTAAAGCCATTCAAAATTTTACAAGAGGCAGTATAAGTAGATTTATTAAGTACCTGAACATTTTTATATATAAAAAACACATTAAATCTGTAAAATTAGTTCCATCACCAGATCAATGTATCAACATTCACTTGATACAAATAAGAGGAGAAAGCGACAGCCTTGTCACAATAATTTATAAAATTATGCAAACATGGATATTTTCAACAAACTAAAACTCACCCTCCTCCTCATTTCTGAGACTGACTCTTCCTGAATTTCCTTCTCACTACCATGAGATATCCAATCCTTAGGTTCAGGAGGAACATACTTATACACTGTGGTGTCCTCTTCAGCATCAGCACCTCCTTCTTCACCAGCTTCACCTTCAGCTTTAGGAGGCTGAATAAATCATAAAATGTCATTAGAATGTATCCAGTGGTCATTAGAAACATTTTTTAAATTTGGATATAAATGCACTGTTCTAAATCTGATGGTTCATTGATACTGTCAGTCTATGCAAAATCTGTCAGTCCTACAGTCCTGTCACAGGCAAAAGGAATGTGATTAGCAATATTAATCTTTTCAGACCCATGTTAGACACATTCTCAACCTATTTTGCATAGACTGTATTATATATTCCCATGTAGGTCATACATGAATTGTAACAAAGTCAGATCACCAGTTAAAAGAAATTTTATCATTTGCATTAAAATACAAAAAAAATGCAATAGAAACCAGTCTGGTTAACCAGATAACTAACAAAATGGTCATACTGAATTATGGTCCAATATACATTTAACAGTAAACTGTTAAAAGGAGAGTTATCAGAAAACAAGTCTAAGATACACTGAAAAGTAAACAACATTGTATGTATTTTCTTCAACAACAAATAGATATGATATAAAAGTTAAACTTACATTCAGAAGTAATTCTTTAGCTTCTTCAGTGAGAGCAATATAGAAGTTCTCACCATATCTAAAGTCGAAATCATACCCAATAAGAAATTCAGTGCCAGGATAATTCTGTAAAGTAAAAATAATACCACTTTTAAGTGAATTACATAACTAAAAGCATAACAGGTAAAATGCATCTTCCAACAGATATCTCGAAAATTTACATTTCATAAATATAACATGATTTATTTCCACTGGGGTTTAATGTCCCACCAGCAGCTGGGGTCATTTGGCAACTTTCTCGGCTTTAATGGTGGAAGAATACCCCAGATGCACTCCTTCCTCAGAGGTGAAATTTGTGAGGTTCCAATTTTGCATTTTGCTGAATTCCTAATACAATAATCAAACAGAACTTCCACACATTAAGAAATATATTGTATTTTGAAATGGAACTATTATGAGGTATAAAAAAAATCTCAAACAACAGACAAATTTTTTTGCAGAATCGAAATTCATGTGTATCATTGATAACAAAAAATGTGGATCTGTATGTCTTAAAAAGAAATGGTCTGGTCCTAATGAATCAACTTCTGACAGAATGAACAAAAAATGAAATAAAAAAAAATGTAATTACAATAATTTTCTCCTTCAATGGATGAAAGTCACAAATTGCAGCTCTGTTGTGCATGTCTTCAAGAATTTCTTCCTTGGTGATAATTTTAAATGGATTTTCTTTCGTAACATCCTCATCACAAACGCAGTGGTAAATAGCTTGAGTTTTAGAAGCCAAGAAGATAGGGACAACATTTTCTGGAGGACCTGAAAAACAAAGACACATTTATCAAATTTTAGATGCACTTAACAAGAACTTATTTTACATTTTTACATTAGTTCACATTCATTGGTCTAAGATTATTCACTGTAGAAGATGAGCTTTGAGGAAAATCAAACATTTTCAAATTACATGTATTTGTAAGTCTCAATGTTAAATTTGTTTCCCTATCAAAAATGAACTATTTAGGTGCCTTCATATAAATAATGAAGATATATATGCATCAATGATAAACGATTTTAGTTAAGTTACCTTTGTTCTCTTCTTCAGGAGCAGGTGTTTCAGGCTTTGGTTCATCTTTCTTCTTTCCTGGAAAGCACATTTTATCCAACATAAATACTTGCAAATGACTTATCACTATGTATTATTTTACTTTCTCATCTCAGCATCACTGAATCATTAACATGATTTTGTTTTATAGTTCAATAGTAAAAATCACAGTTATAAAAATCTTGAATAGTTGATTATCCAGCATGATTGCATGAACATTTAATAAAACTTATTGAATAGAAACAAACCAGAATTATAATGGATAAACAATTCTTACCTTTTTGAGGAGTTGCTCTCCCTTTCCCAGCGGGACTTTTGGGAGTAATTGTACCAGATCTAGCACTTGACATTTTTCGACCACTTTTTCCAGAGCCAGGCGGAGTCTTTTTGGGAGAGTTTGTACTGTCCTACAAGACCAAAGAGAATTTAATATAATAGAATTGTAATATTTGGTGCATGTGCATAGATACATACACTCTGAGAAGGACTGTTTTAATCAGAATATATGCAATTATTAGATACTAATCAATATTATTGGCCAACTGTGCATCCCTAATTTACTGATTTTACATGTTAGTCATACCAATAAATAGGTTTTTAGTGTTCTATACAATATAACATTGCATCTTATCACTCAAATGTAATGGCAGTTTTTATCCATTAAAGCAAGTGTAAAGTCTGTCACTGGCTGTAAATGCACACAACATGTACCTTTTCTTTCTCTTCTTTCTGCTCCTTCTCTTTTTCAGAGACATTATTTGCTTCAGTGTCAGCCATATTTGTATCTTTTTGTCTGGAATTATTAACAAAATAGTCAAATACCAAAAACTATAACATTAAGAATGGTCTGGTAATAAGAAATAACTGGCCTCACTCTATATCAGAAAAAAAACAAGAAGTAATTTTTCAATGGCAATTTACTATGATGGCAGTTGTGTTTGACCAACCCATACAGAGGCATGCACGCAGTTTCAGTCAGGAAAGCTAAATGTAAGAGAGGGAGAACTGGTGAATGTAGGAACAAATGTTTTGTTAGTGATGTAGCTCAGTATCCACTTCTTGAAACTAGAAATCCTGAGTATAATCCCCAGTTATAAACCACAACTTTTACCACAAATTTACCATACCTCTGACAATGTACATGATTGATTAAGAACTTTATACACAGAATATTTGGTAAAACAAGTGATTTTTTGCAATTTTGGGAAAGGGTCCAGGTCCAGTCCAATTAGGAAAAAATGCATGCAGATATTTTTTTCCTAGTTTGTTCGGGCCCCAGTTATAATCAGTATTGATTGATTGGGAGTACCATGTAGATGTCATGTAAACAAAACCTTCCCAATCGAAAACACAAGACATTTTTCCCCAATTTCCGACCTGAAAATTCCCACTTTTGATTTCAAAAATCAAAACATATTAGGTGCAAACCAAACTCAGCTCAAATGGCAATACCAATTGGGTATCACATTAAAGCTTTATTACCAAAATATCATATTTGACACATTTTTGAAATGGACAAATCGTTTAATAGTTACGAATGCACTGAATTCAACATGCATTCACAGCACTGAACAGGTGTCCGTATACGGTGGGTGGGGATACTAAGTAATTTTAACAATTTAATTCAATGTATGGACGTTTAAGTACATTTGCTTTGTTTCAAATTTGGAAACACCGTGTAATATTGTATGTCTATCGCTGTAAAACACCACACATACCTCTATACGATATTAATTCACAAGACACTTAGATATTGAATGTTTGCGTCCTTAGTGAGCCGCCATATTTGAATTGCCCGGATGTTGTCAAAACGAGTATCCAATAGAAACGTAAATTTGTAGTGATTTATTTCAATGATTACTATGATGTAAATTACAGATATTTTTTCCTATTATTGTAACAAATTTAAACAAAAATAGAAACAATATTTCTATAAAATTTAATCAAAATTTTCAACTGTAGATTAGTGTTAATGTAAATATGTTTATATATATTATGAATCACCTGTATTTCAAGTTGGGGGTATAGCTCAGTGGTAGAGCATTCGACTGCAGATCGAGAGGTCCCCGGTTCGAACCCGGGTGCCCCCTCCATATTTTTTTCTATTCCTTTTTCTGAGCTCATTCATTTATTATAAATATAAGAATTTTTGCACAAATGTTAATACTACATTTTGCTTCAAAAATGTATTTAAAACAAAAAGATCTACCTTAGTAAATTGTTCGGTGTACCAATACTAATTTATTTTAGCTTGATTGAGTGTGATTTGAAAATATGTATTCCAGTATCATTGAATAAAAGGAAATATGAGAAGACAGTCATGAGTTTGATTATGATCAAACTTGTTTCCATGATCACCTGTAAACAGAGACTTGTTCTAAAAACAAGTTTTTTCTGATTTAAGATTCCCGTTTACACTCGGTATATAATTATATAATTGTTTAGTGTATAACATAGCATTGAACAAATATTACAAATATAGTAAAACCCCTGAAAACCGGACCCCTTCTGGGCTGGGCCAAATATCCGGTTTCCTGAGAATTCTGGCTTTCAGAAAATTATTGTTCATAGAAGAGAAATAAATGGAACTTTAAATTTATAGAATTGATTTAATATCAACAAGACAAATAATTAATACATTAAAAAAAGAATTTTGATATTTTGTTTTGAGAATTATGATCTGGGCAACACAAAAATGGAATGATTATTCAAATGTTCCCATAAATATTTGTATATTAAGAACTTATGCAAATTTAAGTTTTATTTCTCTTATTTTGTTTTATATGGATAACTATTGTAACTAATAAATAATACTAATTGTCACACATAAATCTATCTATCTATAATATTCACTACAATTATGACAAATTCATTTTTTTCTGAAAAGAGGCTCAACTGGCAGGTTGACAAAAACACAACAAATAAACATTTTGTAATCATATAACTTTATTTACAAATAAAATACATATTAAATTTATACACATATCAGTTTATCACAGTTAATAATTATTCAAGATATAAAATGGAGTGAATGAATAAAATTTAAATATCTTAACATTATCAATTTTTCTTCAGGGCACTTAGCATAATGTTAACCAGGAGATGATTTTTAATCATACAGAAATGTCTATTTTATCTTATACATCAACCATAGGATGAAAATGTTGAATACTGTCAAATACTGAAGAATACAACCTATATACAGTCAAACCTGTGAACAAAGGCCACCCTTTGGACGGATAAAATGTAACCTTTATTGACAGATGGCCTTTATTTGCAGGTCAATTTGTAATAAATAATCAGTGGCAGTTTTGCAAAGAATGACCTTTATTCACAGGGTGGTCTTTATTTAGAAGTGGTCTCAAAACAGTTTTGACAGTACATATGCCACAACAGTAGTTTGATTAGAACATTTCTCAAATATTATTGAGATGTCTGTTCAAAACAATATAGCTGAAATAAGCACTGGATTTCATCATTCAATAATTTTAATAAAACTTGACACCTAATGGTGTTTGATTCTAAGTGTTCAGTGAAAGTTCTGTGTATGGAGATTTATTCATATCTGTACTTGGAATTGTGAGGATGTTCATTCAACTCTTTCAACCACTGAAAAATGAACAGGAATAAGTCATAAATGTGCTTTAAACATATCGACAAATACTATACACATTTAGTAATATTATATAGTAGAAAGAAAGCCATGAAATACATTATAGATAACTCCACTGGTGAGTATATGTTTCCTACTAAGACTCTAATAATGAGTTAAGACAATCATCTTGTATCTATAACATTCCAGTCTTAATCTCAAAGAGCATGGGCACAGGCAAAACAGGAAAAAAGAAAGTTTTTGATAAATCAATTAATAGACAACATACTTCAAATTTTAACTAAAATAAAAAAAAATATTTAAAACATATTGTTTACATAAAAATATAATATACAGTTTCTGATTATTAAAACAAACATGTACATGTACATACGTTTGGGGATATTAAGTTTGTTAGATACAAGAACATCAGCCTGAACATGGTTCATATTCAAATACAAAGTCTCTGGATTAGACTGAAAGAAAGGCATAAAATGATATACAACGATGTAATTAAATACTGTATTATATATACAAGCATTAGAATTTTTTGATATCACACACATCAAATTAAAGCAGAGAGCTTACTAAAAAAATATACAAAACATATAAAAAAATACCAGTATAAATATTATATCAAAGAACTGTCTAATAACTAAATAAATTTCATTTACACAAAAGTCATAAATTCAACAATATCATCAAAACAAGAACCTTTAAAACAATGTACAGTATATCCCCTCAAAACCAGACTCCCTGAAAACCAGACTTTTAAAATCAGATGATTCTTCAAATCCAATTTTTTCTCTTCTACAATCAATAGTTCTCTGAAAACCGGAATTCTTAGAAAACAATACTTTTGACCCAGTCCAGAAGGGGTCCAGTTTTCAGGGCTTATACTGTATTTCCATGCATATTTGTAGTTTTCATAACTGCTTTTAAAAATCTTAACAATAAAAATCCATAAAAGAATGTCTGGTGATATCTTACCATAAAAAGATCATATAAATTGTCACCCATAGCATCTCGCACATGGTCATCAACAATCGGAAATGTTCTACACAGGTACTGTAAAATACAAGATTCACATTTTGATCAAATTACAGAATATTCTAAATGTTCATTTCGGACAGTAAAATGAATTACTAAAAATGATGTCAATCTGTTTTGAAATTACTGAAGTCAAAGTAAAAACAAACTTGAGAATTTAACATCATCTATTTTTTTCAGCTGGTTTATAAAAATACAACATACAGGCAAAAACAAAATGGATTTGTTTGTGTGATAGATAAATGATAATACACAGCATGTATTTGTACACCATTTTCATAAACATATTTTGATGAACATAATGTTCAGATACATTTCTTTGCTGGCAGTGGTATATTAAACAACCAGCTATACATCATGATGAAGAAAAAAATCATGTTCTTTATTGATAATTAATAAATGGTTTACCTCCAGTGATATGCTAGCTTGTCTTTGACTGTCAGCATAGTCCATGTTGCCCATTGCATAACATAAATTATGAACAACCCTCAACTGAAGAAAGAAAAAAAAACAGAAATTCTGAGCTTAAATAATTCCCAAAAGATGCAAAACCTCATTTTTTAAGATATAATATTAATATCATGGTGTACATTTATTTGAACAGTTTATTTTGTTTAGAAATTGACTTGATAAAAATCAAGAAGTTAAAATTCAAGTATAAATTACTTTTACTTTTTTCACATTTCTAATTCAAAGAAATGATTGATTGTGAAATTCTAATCCACACATCAATCTGAAGTATACCCACTTGTATAAGTTTTTCAGCCAATTCATTTGAATCTCTTGCTAAAATTCTGAAAAGAAATGTCAATATACAGCAAAAGTTTATACTTCAACCACAAAAGGAACCAAAAAAGAGACAAAGTATCCATGAAATGAAATTGAAATCTGACAAAATTAGTACACAAAGTCACATTATCAAATAATTATTTATTACTCTATATTTCAAGATTTCAAATAAAAAAGTGACATATAAGCAATCAAATAATAATGCTAAATCACATTGTAATAATGGATATTTTGAACTGGAATGATGTACTCATACAGGGCACTCTGTGGTCGAGTTGTTATGGTCTCTGAATAGTAATCACTAACCCCTCACTGCTCAAGATCGAATCCCACCTGGGACCAAATTTAATTTATAAGGAAGCTGTCCAGCTAGTTTATTGAAGGTTGGTAATACTACCAAGGAGTATGCTTAGGGTCTTCCTCCATGTTAAAACAGGAAAATTCACCAAATAACACTGGCTGTTGGTGCAATGTTAAACCCCAGACATAGAAAATAAATTTCTTACCCTATAGTTTTGGCTGCAGCAGCTTGTTGTACAAAAACAGGCAAAGGTGCGTTCATCTTAGGTACATCTCCGTCTATGAATATATACATACAATGTTTAAATAAATGAATATATACATACAATGTTTAAATAAATGAATACATACATACAATGTTTAAATAAATGAATATATACATACAATGTTTAAATAAATGAATATATACTTACATTGTTTCAATAAATGAATACATACATACAATGTTTAAATAAATAGTTATGGACTTTGAGAGAAAAAGTACCCAGTAATTGATAAGACCAGATTTCATAACTTCTATATTCACTGATATGCATAAAGGAACTACATATATAAATTTATAACCAAATAACATGTCCAGCATTTTTTTATTTTAAAATACGAGCAAGACGTTACACTGGTTGCATTTGCGAAGATGCATCTAGTATTACTAAGAACTGCCAATTTAGTGACATTATTTAACAAAAATGAAGGCCCTCAGGATGTTTCCATGCCAACATAATTCTATAACTGCAGTTAAAATACCTTCCAACAAATCTGGTTTCTGTATTATATCTTCTTTAGCTGGTCTCAATAAACTAACTAGACCACTAAGTAATGTTTCCCCAACTTCATAGTCCATGAGTTCTTTTATCAATTCAATAGCTAAAATAAAAGCACACAAGCATAAATAAAACCTCCATGTAGCAATTAAAACTTGGACCTGAAAATGTTTAAATTGTACATTGCATTTATGAAGCTATTAAACAGCTTTTTAACATGAATCAGTTATAAAATAATCTAAATTTGAAAATAATAATGATAAGATTTAATTCAAATTTTAAAATGAGAATCAATACAAATAAAGCATTAACAAAATGATTGGGAAGTTCCAAAACAAAGCTGGAACGTATTTTATTAATAGGTTAACAAAGAGAAAGGAAACAGAATGTTTATTAAAGATTTTAGGAGAAGAAAATAAACACACAATATAAATAATTACCTTCAAACTGAACTTCTAAGTGTAATGTTTTCAGTAAATTCAACAATGGCTCAATGATTGATGGATTTGCATTCTTAACAATAGGCTGAAAATTTAAAAAGTTCATTTAAGTTAGAGCACTGGTATTTTAAACTGTCAGAAAGTTCATAATCATAATTGTTACTAAAAATATTGGTATTGAATCAAATTTTATAAATAAGTCAAAAATATGCAAAACTTGATACAAATGACTAAAATGAATAAATCTGAGACTGACTGACTGACTAACCGACTGACTGGGGCAACACTTACTTGTACAGTTCTGAGAGACTGTGCTGCCATTTGCTGTGCTTTAGGAGAACTACATGGCAGAAGTGCAATCAAACCCTTATAAACTTGGACCTCAAATTTAGGATTTCCTTGTGCTAACATCAACAACAAATTTCTGCAAGCATCTTGAGTTTCTTCTGACTTTGATTTTGCCAGACATTCTGCTATGGCTCTGATACCTGACATGATAAAAGAAAATTGTACACAAACATGATCATTGATAGATTAGATGTTTTGTTTAAAATTGCTCTCAGTCAACAACATTGTTGTAAACTTATACAAGTGAAAGCCATACGACTTTGGGAAATTTGGTCAGAGAGTCTATAATAATATTCTCATTAATTAAATTTTCTGTAACAGATTGCTTTGAAGCCCTTTGAAGCCCTAAAGTATAAATAACATGTCAGCAAAATATTGATAAAGCTAATGCGGAATAGAAAAAGCAAAACCCAAATGATTAAATCTGGACATCAAAGTTTCGAACAGCAAAAGGCATTAAAAATATATGACATTGATCTCACACAAAATTGTAATTAGTAAATAATCCATTTTTGTAATTACCATAGCTTTCACAGATTAGTTCCTTGTACTTTCTGCCTGCATTTGCAATAAAGTGAATATTTCTCAATGCTTCACTTTTATCATCCTCTTTGGCTTGTTTTAAACCAATTACTTCCAGAAGAGTTAAAACTCCACCAACTTCCAAAAATTCTGCCATGAATTTATGACTGTGGGATAATAGAAAAACAATGATTTGAATCAAATGCTCTATATCAAGACTTGAACATTTTATTACTGTTTTAACCAGAATACCAAATATATTTTTCCTCAAAATTCCTAAAAGAATAAATTGAAATCAGTTGCATAGAACCTATATCAGTCATCAAAAGTGATTTATAAGTAATAAGAACATACTCATCAAACTGATAGTGCAATACACAAGTAATTAAAGTAACATCAATATATGATTACAAGATATAATGAATTTTCTTTCATCCTGAGTACATATATATCAGTCCAAAATGGGATAGATTAATCCAAAACATACTAATTATATAACAGTAATATTCAAAGTTACTGACAATTGTAAAACAAAGCATCATAATGACATCAATGTTGACAACTTACCCACTAGATGCAGACAAAAAGATGGAAATAGCCTTCAGCTGTTCATTTAAAGATGTACCAATCATATATCTGATCATTGTCAAGAAATTACAACAACATGAGGACAATATTCAGTTTTATTCATAAGTACAGAAGTATTCATTGCTTTAAAGAGCTAACAAGTTAACAACTGATAACAAATATAAAAGAAATTAATCATTGATCACTTTATATCTCAATATTGCCCACCAATTCAAGGTCTAAACATTAGAGAGATGGCTGTAGAATTGAAGTTTTGAGATAGTAACATATATTTCATTATGTAAACAATATAACATTACTACTCATTAAAAATATAAATGTCACCTTAAGGTACATGTAGTGAAATGGTGAGAAAAAGTTTTAAAAAAATACTGATGCTATAGTGTCATTGTATTTTATAATAATGAAATAAAACATATTATTGAGTGTAATATCTAGAGCATTTACTGGTTACAAAACTACATTAGCTTATCAGCATTAACTGGAATGGCATCATTTACACCTGTGAATGCAACAACCCTGGTAAAAACTTGGGTTCTTAAATTCATCAATATACATGACTTCATGATCTTCCCAAGGTAAAAATCAAAACTGATTATTCTGGCACTGTAAGCACTCGGACATGGGTTTGAGAAACAATTCAAGTCAACATAAATTCAACCTAGCTGAAGATCAAAACGGTTTTAGATAATTAAAAACAATATTACAGAAACATTCATTTCACATCACAGGTACTTGACACAAAACAAAATTTTAGCTCCATAGGCTTTTAATACCTAATGCCTTGTTATTAGCTATAAGTAGCCTATGGAGCTAAAATTTATTTTACATTCATCAGTTTTCCTTATGCTTTGATCCCGGTTAAAAGATTAAAAAATGATGAAAAGAAATTATTCAAAATATCTATAAACATAAAACAAAGGATACGTAAGTCGCAACCATGCTGTAAGTCGTGTGAGGAATAAACTAGCTGCTTGAGCAAATTCTTGTTCAAGTTCTGGACCAGTTTTATTTTGATTCTGTGCAATAAAATCTTGAAGAATTTTCCTCCTTGTAACTTTACTTCCTTTGTCCCATTCCTGTAGCAATGCCATTACCTTTGAAATGGCTGTCTGTTGTTTTGCTGACATTTTTACCACAGTGATTAAATTGTCTATTAAAAATAATAAACACAGAGAAATCTTCAACAAATCAGGCACCTGTTAAGCATCAAAATGAATCTATAGCTATCTATTCTCCGAAAAATAAGTCAGATAATTAGATCAATATATTCTACGTCTATCCAAAGAATATCACTATACTTTAACGATTATCAAATTCACAACGTTATAATATCCTCACAAATGTGACATGTAAAAAGAGCGTCCTGTTGCTACACCGCCATGTTGGGAAACATTGTTTACCTATGTTATACTATTTCTGATTGGGTAAGGTACTTTCAGCGGACCAATCAGCGGTCTTTTTGCATTCAATGTGATTCTGAGGGTCGAAGATGGAGGACGACGATCTTGAATACGACATAACTTTTCCATCGCCTAATACGGCTGATTTGGATGGATCAAATCCAGATTGCTTATTGAATAGAACAGAACCTGTAGTTATTTTGCTGGGATGGCTTGGTTGCAAAGAGAAATATCTGCTTAAATACGGAGAAATTTACGACCAGGCCGGGTTGGTATTCGCTCTGAAAAAAATCGTAACCCCGGAAATATCTTTTCCGGAAATTTTCGTGTTATGTTTTACGTTAATAAAAGATTAGAATGTGATCGATTAACTATACGTTTTTAGAAAATGTTGTATATATACAGCTTAGACCAATTTCAGATTGGTTAGTATTGTACACTCCTTGTCACGAAAATGAGTCATTTTATCTAATGTCGTTTTGTTAATAAATGCACGTGTTAATGAAGCAAAATTTATTACATCTACTCAAACATGTATGATATACTTATGTGATCCATAACATATATTTATTGTAGCTGTCATTCATATGTTTTGGCTTTTTCATACTTAATAATTTTGAGTTGTAAAGCACATGGTTGTAGAGCACCTTGCATGTTGGTGACTAGCCTTACTTATTCGGCTTTCAGGTTGGCCGTTTTCATAAATGAATTCAGAAGGGCCAACCCTCTCAGCGTTACAGAGAACTGAATATTTATGTGCGGAAACACAAATTACGTAAAAATGCATCAGTAACTGGTATAGCTTACTCAAATCGATAGAAAAAACAATAATCCTTAGCAATGAGTCATAAATTCTTGTTTCTAACGCCAAAATTCTAATATGTTTAACTTAAAATTGTTCATGGCTTGTTGTGTCCAAGCGGCCATGCCATGCCATATATTTTACCATATCATGATGTTTCCAAACTTCCACTCTACAATCTCTGTGTGCACCACATACAAAATTTAAATCAGCTGTGTAAATACTACTTCTGGAATGTACCCGTAATGGGTTAAATACAGTGGATAGGAAGTCTTTACCATGACACCGGTAGATATCTACCTCGACACCAGCAGTTGTCCGCTATTACACCAGTTTTGTTTTCCATAGAGAAATTGCGGAGGGAAACAAAACGTTAGTGCACTTTTCAGAAAAGGTATGGTGGAATAATTTCTGTTTGTATGAGTATAGAAACATGTTTCCTATCTACCGAACGGTTCAAATTGTTCACAGATATTGTAGTTATTGTGCCCAACTGGTTTTAATTGGGAATTTTCCGCACACAAATATGCAGTTCCATGTTAGACTGTGAGGGTCAGGACCAAGTCAAAAAATGTCTCACCATCACAAACAGTCTAATTAATTGGTCTAGTTGGTAACTACCTTATGACTTTACTAAGGTCATTTACAACTCGCATCTTGAACCATTCCAATCTGTAATGGAAAGTGATTTCCTAGGAGGCGCGGAACAGTATTCTCGATATATCCATTATCTAGTTAAATATATGTTACAATGAATTAATTTTGAATGTGGTGTGCAATGTATCATGTACCATATAAATAAGCTGCTTTTTGCTGGCAAGTTTCATGTGGGAACTTTTTCTTCAAATACATCCATAATGTATCTAGATGATTATTTTTCCTTGCAGTTGTATTACTATTAAGTACACTTCACCAAGAGATGTGGCATTTTTCAATGTTGAAAAACTGCGTGATACTGCTTGCAAGATTCTGGATTTGTTAGATGACTATTCCATCACAGAGAACCCAATTTTGTTTCACATATTCAGTAATAATGGCAGTTATGTGTATTCCAATATTGTTGAGGTGTTAACAAGTGGAGATGGAAGGTACTTCACATTTTATCATGGCAACTTTGATTTCAAAGCACTGATTAGTTCTGAATATCAAGTATTCAGTGTCTTTGTTCCCTTAGTACCAATATTTGACTTATTTATATAATTTGATTTTGGTTGGGAAATAGTAAGCAAAGCAATGGTACTGAACTTTAAAGATAAGTGGCTAAAAATTACTTTCAGAAAATTTCTTTAAAATGAATGCACTTAAATTTGTAATAAAATTTTGTAATATCATTTTACATTTCTTTAAGTCTTAGGGTTTGTTTCAGATACAAGAATCTGAATGTTTGTGGTGTCGTGATTGACAGCGCTCCAGGAAAACCACGATTGTCCAGAGCAGCAGTAGCATATGGATCCAGTTTGAATGTAAATCCTATCCTTAGATATATTATGGTCATTGGAATGCTCATTTACTTAATTGGCACTGGTTTGGTTTCTTGGATTTTTGCCAAGTTTTATCCATCAAAGAAAAGTAAAAGTAACTTTTTTCTTTACGATAATATGGCCTCAGACCCTACTAGATGGCCTATGCTGTATCTTTACTCCACAGCTGATAAAGTAATCTACTCATCTGATATTGAAGAAATGATTGAAAGAAGAAGTAAACTTGGTGTGCATGTTGACTCTGTTTGTTGGGATGATACTGATCATGTTTCACATCTTCGTAAACATGCTCAGGAGTATTCTGAGGCCTGCCAAGACTTTCTGGCCTTCTGTATGGGATATGGACATGAAAACGCTGAAGGTGGAAATGAAGACTTCGAAACTACTGATGAATACTTGGGTACTAAAGCTGAATGAAAAATTTTTATGACTTTGTTGATTCCTTGACTGAACATACTCAAACTCAGTGAAAGTATTACAAGCAGCGAAGATATATTCAATAAACCTTGAGTCATGTAAAAGACAAAATTTCAAGGTTATATCAAAGTTAAGAAAATTGTATTGCTGAAATCCTTTAGTCATGCATTCATGTGTTGATATATAATTAATACATATATAATATGATAATTTAATACGCCGAAGAGTATTTTTGCCATATAACTGAGATTCATTACGTATTAGTATTTATTGTGTTATTTCAAACAAATCATAAAATCATAAAATGTCTGTATGGACGTATTATGTAATACCATATTGCATGCTATATATATGTTTTGCACTGAGCATCGTATCTAATATAGATGTGTCCTTGTAAAACCTTTAATTGACCTGATCTGGTTTTGAATGTATTGAGAAGAGAGTTGACATCATCATATGATGAATGAAATACACTTTGTTAAGTTGGAAATGAAGAAGATACTTGAATTATTATGTTACGAGGCATATCACAGTGTTTGTATTCTAATTATTTTGCATTGATATGAATGTTCCTGAAATCTTTATAGAACTTGATATTGATTGCATTCTAAATTGTAAAGGTTTACAAATTGATGAATTTAGGATTCTTGTTTTATAAACACGTCAATTTATGTAATTCTTGGCATCCTTTAATAAATGGTTGGTTTTCTGATACCCGACCAACTTGTTCTAGTCCCCTGCCACCCCCTCCCCCAAAATAAAGTTTAGTGATTTTGGCAAAAACTTTATTGTTCTTTATTCTAGCTTTTCATTTCAGTACAAGCATGCAATGTTACAAAAAATGCTTACTTACCCACTGTTAAGTTATGGTCACATGACCACAAACCAACATTTTTTAAGCATAACCTGAAATGACTGTTTATGCATTAGTTGTTGATCCAGATTCCTGTCTGTTTATGGCATTGAGCCAGCATTTTTGTATCATTTTTATGTTACGAATATCAATAATAAGTCTACTCTTTGCTTCCAAAATATGCATATTAGTGAGGAAAAGGGTTAAGTATTGACAGGTTCATTGAAATACAGAATAAGAAAGTGTGAATAAAACATTGCTTTGGAAGTTTTCATGCCTGCATATTATGCTAAAATAATATTGCTAACTTCAGTCATGTCACTAAGCTTGAAGGAATACTGCATATTTTTATTTTGTTATTCACATCAAATTTATGTATACATGTAGATTTTTTCAAAATGCCTCGCAAAAATGTGATAGTTGCTTTTGTCTATTTAATTGATGTGAGAAATCTGAACTAAAATTTATCATTGAAACATTTTTTTGCTGACACGTTTTATAATTGCAAATATTAATTAGAGAAGAGCATTTAGTTCCAAGCAGCATTTACATAAACATTTTTTTTGTTGTTTGTACATGTTTGTTGTTTGTTTCAATTAGTGCATTTATGGACATTTGTTTGTCTAGTCAGTATTGTTGTTAGTGTTCAAATTCTGTTCACTTATTGACATCATTGTTTGTTACACACATTAAATTTTAGTCACTTAGTATTTTGCTTGGGATCATGTTGGTTTTATTCTGTCCTACAGAAGTTCTTTGAGTTGTAAATGTGAGCAAAAGCAATTATATATAACTTTTTTCTTTTGTGAAATTTATGGTGATAATCTATCATTATCTCTCTTTAGTCATTTAGCTTAGCATAAGCTTGTGAATTTTAAGTATTATTGTGATAAGTCAATTACTTCTCTTTTTGCAGAACTGTAAAACCTCAGTGTTACAACCACCTTGTTGTAATGGCCACTTGTTTCCAGCTTTCAGTAACTTACCTTTAATTCAACTTAGTAATGAGACCACCTCATTATTACAGCCAGTTTTCGGTCCCAAAGGTGGTCTCTTTATTGAGGTTTTACTGTATTTGGTTATTTCAATACCTGCATAAATAATCCATTTGACATTTGAAAAATGGTTCATTATTAAAGCTGTATAGTTTAAATACTGCTCTCATAGGCAGGATTTTTTTCAATATTTATGAAAATTAGCAGTACCAATCAAATTAGGAAACAATGGTGTTGTTTTTCACTGAAATTTGGAATTTGTATGCTGCTGTATTGCATTAATTCAGAAATATGTGACAAAGAATGAAAATTAGTCTCTTGGCTGTGTTTGATGAATAATTTTTCCATTCATAAAGGTCACAAAAATGTATTACTGGAACGGTTGCATTTGATTGTTTTCCGTAACTGAAGAACTATGTTCTCAAGTTAATCGAGTAAAACCGTGTGTGTAATATTCAAACATTTCACTTTTTTCCTTCATCTTTGATTTGGGATTTTTTCTCTAACTGGGATTGTGTCCGTTTACTGGTACTTATTGTATAAAGTGAAAAATCCCTGATACAAACCATCAAGTTAGACGAAACTTCTTGTAAACATTTGGGCAAAGCCCAGAACTGCCATGTATACTTTGTTTGTTTTTGTTATGAAGAACTCATAGTATCTTCACCATGCTGTATGAATGTTTGTTTACCACTCTGTGGATGATTGCTTGTTATTTTTACAAAATTCTCAAATACATTGAGAATCCATTCTCTCCATGCATGTAGTGTATATTTGGATATAAATGATGATTGTTATTAAGAAATATTGCATGTTTTTAATTATACATTGGTATTATATGAAGTATTCTTATAATTCTATTTTAGTTGTATACAATATATTTACCATTCACAATTGTGCTTATTTTGCTAAATTGACATTTTTTTATTTCAGGTATTTTAAGCCATCCACTGTTTTATAATTTTGTAGCATCTCTTTTTTCCATTATTATCATGATATGTTAATTACAAGTCATAGCCTTTTTTGTTTATTGCTTGTCTTAAATTCAGTCCGAGGAGGGCATATCTTTAACCAATTAAATACAATTAATCAATTTAATCAATATTCACATGAAGATCCTTTTCTTTGACAATTTGGTAGAGGGCATTGAGTAGAAAGCCATTTGTTCTCAACCACCGATTTGATTTATGTGGAGAAGTTGGCAGTTACTTGCGGAGGACAGGGTTAGTACTGATACAGAATCTGGGAAAACTAGTAAAGTTTACTGCCCTCTGTTGTAACTGAAATACTGTTGAAAACAGGTTTAAAACATGAAACATTTTTTTTTATGAAAATACTGGGTAAAAGAAAAATGCCGAAAAAGTGGAGGGTTGAGTTTATAATGTTAGTAAACACCATTTAGACAGATATTTTGATCGCTGGTGCTGTTGTATGCTTCTGTATATCAGATATAATTAGTAGCTTTATATTTGTCAGAGAGAATGATTAGTATTGCTTACTAGTATTTGACTCACAATATTAGAATTTGAAATTTTCAATGAACAAAATTTATACTTTTCAAATTTAAGGTTACCACTTTGACAAAATCAATTACTGGAACAAACATATCTAGTGTTTAAAAAATGTTGTTTTTTTTGTTTTAAAGAAATGGTTATTAATAGAAAGGTGCCTGTAATGAATGAAGAAAAATGATTTTAGTGCACTGTTTAACTGATCTCACATATAATGCATTTGTACAGTACAACCCCTGAAAACCAGACACCCTGAAAACTGGAATTCTCTGAAAATCAGACAATTTTTCAAGTCTCATTTTTTACTTTTCTATGATCAATAGTTCCATTGAACTATTTGGATAAGTCTGGAAGGGGTCTGGTTTTCAGGGGTTATACTGTATTTATTGTTCTACTACAACTGTGATGGATTTTTATTTCCCAGTCATGAACAAATTTGTTGATATTTGTTGTACTCTGATTTTAAATCCCAATTTTACTTTTTTCAGTGTTGGATTGTATTTCTGAGAAGTCATAAATTATTTTTTATTGTATTTTTCATGTATTTATCTACTATTTATTTTGTTTACCCAATTGATTATAGTTACGTTGCCAGTTTATCATTTACATGTTTGTGCTGAATTGACCAACAATTGGTAAGGGATCAGCCCATTAATACAAAAAAAGTTTTACTTTATGTCAGTTGGTATATGAATATGTATGTGTATTTAGAGGCCCATGATAAAAACACTAACTTGCATTAACGTCCATACTTTTTCCCTGCAATTACTGCCTCCTGAAGTTATTTGGGCAGGATTTTTTTTTATCAACAACTTTGGGTCAATTTATACATTCTGGACAAATAATGGACATAAAGGGTTTATAAGCTCTTGTCAGTTCAAATAATATCATTTGTTTGTAGCTTCTTAGCTGTACACCTTCAGGGTTTTCACTAGATTTCAAAAGTTGAGGATCAAAAATGACTTGACTGATGATAATTTGAAGGGTCAACAAAATTTCCAACTACAGTCAAACCTGTGTTTGCAGCCACCACTGAACAACGATCACCCTGTGAACAAAGGCCATTCTTTGGATAAACTGTCCATGATTATTTAGAACAAACTGACCTCCAAATAAAGGCCATCTGTTAATAAAGGTCACATTTTTTCTTTCCAGGTGTGGCCTTTTGTTTGTGGCCACAGGTTTGACTGTAATTTTATTGTAAATTTAATTCTTTAGTACAAATTCTCAAGTCAAAATGCTGTTTTAAGGTCATATGAAAGCCCTGACCATATTTAACTGTTTGTAAAAGTAAGTTAAAACAGGTGGTAAATTTAAAAAAAAAATGATGCGTGTTCATTTTAATGAGGAGAAAAACTGACGAGCTTGAAGATTGCTATAAGTATAGTTTAATTATACTGATTGTTTGACATGAAGTACAGACTTTCCTGAACCTTCCTGACATTGATATAATTGTACAATACAAACATAATCTTTATGCTTTTACATATTTTGCTTGTTCTGCAGATAAATAATAAAATATAAAAAATATCAAGTTGTCAGCATCATACTTTTTACTTAGGTACCTGATTATGTACCCATATTGAGAGTTTGTTTGTTTGTTTGTTTTTGTGACTTATTGTCACTGGGGTTTAATGCAGTTTTTCAACAATTTTTCATATATATATGGCAACCGGTTCACCTAACCATTTTCCCGGACTTCATACTACCCAGTACTAAGTTACCCTTCCACAAGAAGCCAGCAACTCCACATATGAAGGAAAATCGACATTTTGTCAAATTTTCATAGAAAGGGTAAGACCTGTTGTGACCGTGATTCGAACCCGGATCTTTGGGTTACAAGTCAAACGTACTAACCACTGGACCACGGCTTTATATATTGGGAGACCAGTGTTACTTACATTAATCTGATCGAGGCAACTTTGCTGAAACGTCGTAAAAATAAACAAAATTACTTTGTGAAGTTAGGACTTCTTTTTAACATTATTCTATAAAGCTAACACATTTGTTTCAACAGTGCAACAAGGGATAGTTTATTCCTATTTCTCATGCATTGCATCACGTTCTTCAACATAGAATTCTCATTTCTTTTCTTATTCATTAATATTTTCTTTGCACTCAAAAATACAAAATACAATGAACTAAACAAACATTGCATGCCTATTTATCTACATCACAGTTATAATAATACGTCGTACACAATCACACAATCCGATATAAAATCTTCAGTATCATATACTTACACATACTCTAAAACAAATTTGCAAAATGTCATCTAATCAAAATATTCCAATGTTACAACAATCCCAATGACAGTAAT
This sequence comes from Lutraria rhynchaena, assembly GCA_008271625.1. Taxonomy (NCBI): domain Eukaryota; kingdom Metazoa; phylum Mollusca; class Bivalvia; order Venerida; family Mactridae; genus Lutraria; species Lutraria rhynchaena. Next base: position 1,127,469 of record VIBL01000006.1, on the reverse strand, counting down.
TTATTAAGAAAGGCAATATATTGTATAACATCAATACATTACAGTATAACCTCTCAAAATTAGACTCCCTGAAAACCAGAATTCTCTCAAAATTGGACGATTTCTCAAGTCCCATTTTTGTTTCTTTTCTATAATCAACATTTCTCTGAAAACAAGAATTCTCAGAAAACCAGACATGGCCCAGTCAAGAGAGGGTCTGGTTTTCAGAAGTTATACTCTATTTATCCTCTACATGGATTGTAATGCTCCCGATTATTGACAAACAATTACACATTCACAGATTCAACACAAAATTATCAATTTTCTCAAATCACAAAATATTATCAGCATTTTCATTGCATATTTAATTGGTGATAATAAGTGCATAAGCACTATTGCACAATAATATATATATATAAATTCTATGTTAACTTCACAATTAACTTATTATGCTGCAGGACATGACTGTTCATTACTTGATTTGGTCTGGGTCAAAAATTCATCAACCATTCGGTCCAATTTTGTTGGGAAACCTTTAACCACGGTACCCAAGTTCCATAAAGCACCATTAGTTTTAGTTACCATGGCAGCATAATCATCCTGAAAAAAAACTACATATATTTACAAGACAATACTTCTTCAATTCAATCAATTAAGGACAAAGGAACAAAAAACCGTGACTACAGTCAAGTGGTTAGCATGCTGGACTTGTAACGTGGCAATACAAGTTCAAAGCCTGGTCGTGGCAGGTCATACTCTTCAATGAAAATTTGACAAAAATGTCGATTTTCCTCCATATGTGGAGTAGTTGTCAGCTCCTTGTGGAAGGGTAAGTTAGAACTGGTTAGTATACAGTCCAGGAAAACTGTTAGGAGAACTGGCCACTGTATATAACTGATAATTTGTTGAAAAATGGTGTTAAACCCAGTGAAAAAAAGGGAACAAAAAACACTGAACTGCATTTTGTCAGGCATGTTTTTCACACAAAGTCTTCACAACTTTGACCATTACAAAAAAGTACTGATAAAAAAGGTCATAAAACATGAATATATCATAAAATATAGAAATTCACAAGTATAAGTAACCCAAATAATAGAGGTTTGTGTAAATATAATAATATGCCATATTTACTATAAACTCCCTAAAACCCAGATAGTACCCTTGATTGTGGCCTTTTGTGCCTACCAGCACAAAAAGAAGTCAGTAAGTAGGAAGGTAGGTTTTCGGTGATTGGTTAGTTGGTCAGATGGACGGACGGTTGGTCGGTTGGTCAGTGAGTAAGTAAGTAAGTAGAACAAGATAATATACATAGATTGTAAGCTATTAATACTATCATTCAATCAAACCATATTAAAAAACAGATAGCACACACACAAATTACAGGACTCAACTCATGTTTAGTTTTCAATCACATAATAGTTTAAAACCAAAAGAATTGGGAATTGACACTTGGAACCAATAATATTGACAGTAACATTGTAAAATTGTTACTGAAATTTACCTTGGGTAAATTATTATTGCCATCATATCCAGGCATCTTTGTAATCACTTGACCCTCATGGTTCAAACCTATGACATGTTGACTCGAGAATTCTGTGTAATCAGAGACGACATTAAGTACGATTCCTTTATCTTGTAGGACAGAAGTCAACTCAGCAAGGTTATCAGCCTGTCCAAAACCCTGTAAAATCAACCAAATTTTCAGTTTAGTAGATGCAGCATCATTCTATGACTTGTATTAACTGGCCCAACATTGCTGTGAGTTCAAATCCCACCATCAAGGGCTAGATAAAATTTGCGTAGGGAGGCAGTCCAGCTAGCTTACAGAAAGTCTTCCTGTTCTATTAAAGCTGGAAAAATCAATGAATGACCCTTGCTGTTGGTGCAGTGTTAAAATCAATGAACAAAGAAACATGACTTTCTGCCAAGACAGATGAAAAAAAATTAGCCAATCAACCAAGTGTTAAGTCAAATATACCATCAATATACAAAATTCTGACAGTAAAATCAAGGTGATGAATTTAAAAAAGTTCTGCTAGCATTTATCTATTAAGTGCCCTTTACTTGCTACAACCTTCAATTGTGATTTTTAGACACATTGGACATATACAGTGATTATTAATTCATGGTAGAATCACATCACAGAGAGGATTCAATCCCATGATCTATGCATCATAACAAAACCAGACTATAGTGCCTCCCAGGGACAATTTCGTCAAAATTCTTAGCCCATTCTGCTTTATTTTTTGTTAAGCATCTGCGTGCACCTAGGTTTTGAGCTCTGCCAGCCAATTACAAACACCATTTCATTCAAGTTCACAGCTTCTTGAATGGATTTTACAGCTTCCAAGATTAATGGCTGTAGTTTGCAAATCAAGTTTTAAGTAGACTTTTATTTTTAATTGTGATTTTTTTTAATTTTTAAATTGTTATTTAGTATTCTAGTTAGGATACAGTGACTCACAAAATCAGAATCAGAAGTGTTAGATTTCAATGTTTTTAGTTCAAACTAGTCAGATGATTGTAATCTTTTTAATATGTTTAATATGATGTTTCTGCTAAAGTCAAGAACACTGATTTGTTTTTTTTCAAAATGAGTTTATGTGTTTTTTAATAGGTAGCCAGGTTTTGCAAAATGAGGTTGACACTTAACATAATAAAAACTGAATGGCCTTATCGGATATTCTAATTTAGGCACAAATCAATAAATAATTAATTAAACATACTTGTTCTTGGGTCATAACAAGAATGATCATTTTATGGGACATAGATCTGAATGGCATGGCAGCAGCTTTTTTTATAGCATCAAATCCATCAGCATCAGCTGTACCATAGTCTTTTGCATCAATTTTATTCCAATTGAGTTTGGACCAAGAAGAGAAATATCTGCAAAAGAAATGCTGAACTAAATGATACAGATGGGACCATTATTAAAAATGCATGTTTACCTTAAAAATTGCTCAGCGCCAAAAACAGTGTTGGTCAGAGTCAAGTAAGATATTTTCATGTATCTAATCTCACAAGATAATAACCAAGTCTGAAGTAACTTTTTTAAAGCATTAGTCGAAACATACATTATATGAAAATACAATATTATAAAAATAGTATTACCCAATTATTGTTATTTTTTTAACAGTTACCCTAGATACTTATCGGTAGATTTAAGACACATTTGTTTAACATAGCTGTAAAAAACTACAGTCAGTAAAAGGTTAAGTACACTTAAGTAAATTAAAGAACGTTAAAATACATTAGTGAGGTATGTTGAAGTCTGTTGAAGTATGTTAAAAAATTTCCTGTTTGCCGTAGTCATCTTTTGAACATGATCAAAAGAAAAATCATCACTCACAACTCTCCCACAGTTTTTACATGTTCTTCAGAAATCGTAATTAATGTATGGGAGACTATGGCTGTAAATATGTTCAAGTACATTTTGGAGCATTAAAGAACATTAAATGTTATTTTGAGTTACATTAAAGTATTTAACGCATTTGTGACCATAGTTTTAATGGTTTTACCTGTTATCAGACTGCTGGATAACAGCATGTGGATTGAATTCATTCTCACTCCCACCAAACACGACGACACCAATTCTGACATCCTGGAATCTTCTCCATCTCCTACTTAATCCTAGTTGTTTCATATAATTCCGTGGATGGTTCCTATTTTCAATCATACTAGCATGATGAGATATCACAAGTACAACATCCAGGGAACCAGTAGTAATCAATCCTCTAAAAGAAACAGGACTTGGACAATAATCTGAAAAAAAAGATGAATTATCAATTTTATTTAAGGTTGAAAGAAATAAAAGACTCAGATAAAGTTCTACAAACAAGATGACAGGAACTGTCATAGAACCAGGTTTTCATGAGAAGTTGCACACAGAATATTACATGAACACGAAAATAAACAAAGGACCATAATTTTGAAAAAAAATCACAAAACCCTGACAACATGCATCTATGTACTTGGTGATGCTATAAAAGTTACATCAAGAGAAATGTAGGAGGAGTTGCATGCAGAAGAAATTGTGGTGCCCACCCGCCAACACTCGTCAATTTAATAACCAGGATTTTTCCTTCAGAAAACCTGGTTTAAAACACAACCAGTGAGCTTGGAATGTTTCACCATTTCATTTTTTAAATAGACATTTCCATTTTCTGAAAGGTCATATTTCAAAATGGACTTTATTCATTTTCCTGATCTTGTTGTCAGCACAAATATCAAGAATATTAAAAATCTCGCACGGTTCATAGGATAACTTATCTTCTATGAGTAGCCAACCAGAATTCCTTATGTAATGTTTTTTTACTCCATTTTATTTACCAAAGTCTGGGTCCAGAAAGGTTGTCTTATAAATGAAGGCCTTCCTGTGGTATCTGCCCATCACTCTTGTCTGCATTTAAATTTTCAATATTAACTAAAACAAAGGGCTATGACGGCCCTATATATTGCTCCCCTGAATGACCTGATGAATTGACAACTTTGTAAATAAGTGACTCTAAGGGCAGAACCAATTTTGACACAGAAGTATAATTTGATCATTACTAGTAGAGAACCACTCGACAATATTACGTTTCACATATCTCTAGGTTAATAAACTCTGGGCCACATGCTTCTATCCAAGAAGAATTTTAAAGGTTTCCTCTTCATAAGTCTCTGTGTCTTTAACACAAGTAACCCCTGGGGTGGGGCAAATTTAGACCCAAGAGGAATAATTTGAACATTCTCTGTTGAGGACCACAAGACAATGCAACAAACCAAATATCTTGGCTATAAGAAGATTTAATCAAAAAGTTTAAAAAGGTTTTCCCTATATAATCTATGTAACACAAGTGACCCTCAGAGCATGGTCAGTTTTGATCTTAGGGACAAAATCAGAACATTCTTGGACAGGAGAGGTCTACAAACAATATCACACATCAAATAATTATACGAGGGATGTTCGAAATGAATAGCTTGTTGTCCTCTATCTCGATATCCACATGAGGCACGATAAAAAACAGTACAACTGTAAAACGCTTATTCAATATCTACACAACGGTGTATACATGTGCATGTAAGACTAAGTGTAAGACAAAAAATTTGCCATTTGAATACAGGTGTAGAGTCCATAAAAAAATGCACCAAAATCAGGTAGGCCAAAATATGAATCTCTTAAAGAAATCATTTCCAAAATAAAGGAAATCATTGAACGAGATGCCAGATTTACAGTTCGTGATATTGCACAAAAGGTAGGCATATCACTATCAATAGTTTCACTTTATTTTGAAGAAGCATTTGAAAATCAGAAAGATTTCTGCTAGATGGGTGCCACATTTGTTGACTGATGAGCAAAAGAGGAAGCAGTTTGCCAATGTTGTAACAGGTGATGTAACTTGGGTCTATTATTTTGAGCCCGTCCGAAAGGTTAGCAATAAGATCTGGGTTACTAAACACAGCAAACGCCCAATAATTGCAAACGGTCTTTGAATGTAAAAATGGTTTTGTATGCAATTTTCTTCACTGGTGTAGGAGTCGCAATAAAAGTGCCTGTGAAAAAGGACAAAAGCATCACCGGAAAGTACTACAAAGACGTAGTACTGATGAAACTGAAAAAGTATCATCAGAAACGATGCCCTGCCACTGGTTTTAAACATATCCGTTTTCTACATTACAATGCCCCCGCTCATACATCAGCGATAGTTACGGTGTTTTTGAAAAAAGAAAAAGTAACAGTTTTGCCTCAACCCCGTATTCCCCAGACCTTGCCCCATGATCTTTCTTTTTGTTTCTGAAATTGAAATAATTTCTTGTTGGGTGGAAATACAAGTCCTGACAGGCACTTGGATCTGCCATTCATCAGTGCCTTATTACTGTGCCCAAATCAGCGTACAGTGACGCATTCAGGAAGAGGATACATCGACTGAAACTTTGCATTTCTAGCCATGGGGAGTACTTTGAGGGCATGAAATGAGCACTTTTGGGCTTACTTGACATTTGAAGTCCCCAGATAGAAATCAGCAATTCTTTTTGAACATCCCTCGTATAAGCTCAAGGTCGTGTCATACACATGCAGCAGGTATTCATAATAATAGGTCCAGTCAAGATAGATATATAAACGTGAAATGATGTCAGTGAAACTGAACAAAGGCCAAATACTGTAAACAGATTTATATTGGTGGTGTCAAAATTTGGCATTTTCTAAAATGTTTTCACTTGGCAGCGTTATGAATTGGCGGAAAGCTCAAGGACCACCAATATTAACACTAATACCAGTTGAATAATGCCAGCAATTATAGTTAATGTAAAGAAAATTAACACTGGAGTGATAATCAATAACTGAAACCAAACAATAGTGTAAATGTATTTATCTGCCAGCTGTTTAAACAAATTTAGTAAGTTCTTAGGTAGAACATACCACTTGTATCGTTATTTAATGTCTTACAAAAAAACTATTCATTTATCTCGCTGATTTTCGAAGTGCTTATATTTGAACAAACAATGCATACAACATAGCATTAGGTACATCAATATTACATCTACATGTATCTGATAACATTTCACAACCTAACACATTGTTTATTATTAAAAATTATTAGCAGTGTTTAGAATTGGTGGTATCGATACAGACCGCCAATATCGCCAAAATTAAACTACCACCAATTGTAATCCATTTACAGTAATTAAATAACTGTTGAATGCAAACTGAAATAATTTTTCGTACCCCGCATATCAAAGTCATCAGAGAGTAAACCTTTAGCGTCACATTCTGCTATCAAAGCCTTGAAAACAAAACAGGAGTTAACTTCTATATCTTCACATCTCTGAATTTGGCATATTTTCTGAAAAATCAACATCAGAGTGATAACAAAAAGTTAGTATTCCTCGATGATGAGACCACATTCAGGACCTGAAAAATCAGTCGTAATAATGAAGTGGTCTCAATATCAAATTGAATCATACGGGAGTTATTGAAAGCCAGTCCGAAAATAAGTGGTCGTTAAAACAAGGTGGTTATAATATTGAAGTGGTCACAATGTGAGGTTTTACTGTAATATTTATAATTTATTCATGGTCTTGATGGGAAAATTAAAACCCGAAGTAAAAACTACTAAACTGTCATAAATTGTCTCAAAATAATTTAATTGGCTATGAATGATTAAAATCAATGCTTAAGCTTTGTACAGATAGAACCCTTTTTGTTCTGGGGTTTAAAGCCACAAAAACAGCCAGAGTCATTTGGTAACTTTCCAGCTTAAACAGTCGAGGAGGACCCCAGGTTTAAACTTGGGTAGAACCATCAGCCTTCCGTAAGCTAGCTGGACAGACTCCTCACATATGAAATTTAGTTCCAGGTGGTATTCAAACTCACAGCAGTCAGTGGCTACTGTTTATAAGTCAGAGACCATAACCACTTGACCACAGAGGCCCCGGGTAGAACACTTATTCTATGCAGCAGTAAATGTTAAATAAATTTTTAAAGTTTTCATAATCACTCAAACCAGTCAATAAAGACAACAACCAGATATGGAAAAAGAGGACTTTTATCATAGGAACGTTAATAAAGTGGAACTCCTCTAAACCAGTCGAGCCCGGGACCAGGTTGTTTGAACAGTTTAGAGCAGATGCCAATTTAGAGGTGATTTTTGAAATATATAGTAATCGTAAATAGTAAAGTTGAGATCGGAACATTTGGCTGATTTAGAGGGGAAACTGGATTATAGAGGAACTGATTTAGAGGGTTCCCACTGTATAGAGTGCTTGTACTTAAAATTAAACTCTTGAAGTCTTAACAGTCAGTGATTGTTGTTCACAAGTTGTCTTTACCACAAGTTTTTGTGTACATGTATCAATGCTCCTAAAGTGTAAACAAATTTTTTGGGGCGGTTTTGACAACTGATATTTGGTTGTGTTCCCAATGGCAAAAAGTATGTTTTTTCCCAATTGCAAGGTGAAAATTCCCAATTAAAATGAACGAAAAAACGAAAATAAAAAAAATTAATTCACAGCAGATCAACAGTTTATTGAATTTCTAAATCATTCAAATACCAATTTTCAATATCTAAAAACAAAAATAAACATAATGTATGCTATTTTTCAGTTTTATTTGATTATTTTAAGTTATTTTTATACAGTATGACTTTATCCCAATTTTGTCAAAATGTGAAAATTCCCAATTCTGGAGAAAAAAACCCTGTAGTACATACTCACCCAGTATCTATTGCCAATGTAATCAGAACATGCTTTCAGTGTTTTGTGATATCCATTAAACATATTTGTACACTTCTTATATTTTTTATAGCACAAATGATTACTTCTCCCATCAGGGGCAAAGGAAGTGCCAAGGCATGATTCAGACGTTGACAAAGTGTAACTAGTAAGAAAACTGCTTGCAGTGGTTGCAACGTGACCATCTGGTAAAAGTTTGTCTGTATATGGTTCTTTGTCATTGTTACCAAGCAATCCTGTGGAAAGAAAAGGACAGACAACAGATTAGGTGAATGATGTTAATCTAACCTATAATAAATTTTAGACGGGCTTCCGTGGTTGAGTAGTTATGGTCTCTGACTTGTTATCATTTGCCCCAGTGAGTTTGAATCCCAACCAGGGCAAAATTTCACATGTGAGGAAACTAACAGTCCAGCTAGCTTATAGAAGGTCAGGGGTTCTACCCAGGGGTAAGTCTGGGATCTTCCTCTATTGTTCAAGCAGCAAAGTTGCCAAATGACCCTGACTGTTAGTGAGACTCCAGTGGTAAAGAAGACATAATTAATTTTCTGCATGTAATGAATTGAGAAAATTTCATACAGTACTCTCACTGACAATCTTAAGTAATGAGGGTTGTTCAGAAAATTAGTGTACTTGCACAACAGTGTCATTTAATTCATTTCTTAATTTCAAAGTGGGTGAATCTTTATATTGATGATCATTTGTAATATGTATTTCTAAAATATATTGTCAAATGAACAATAAACTTTAATAATTGTATAGTAAAACCAGCATCAAAATAATGATAACAAAATCTAGAAAAAAATTAATCCATTTACCATAAATACCCCCATCAATGTAATTAATATCCCTGTTAAACTTTGTAGCAAATACCCCCATCAATGTAATTAATATTCCTGTTAAACTTTGTAGCAAATACCCCCATCAATGTAATTAATATTCCTGTTAAACTTTGTAGCAAATACCCCCATCAATGTAATTAATATCCCTGTTAAACTTTGTAGCAAATATCCCCATCAATGTAACAAATATCCCTGTCAAACTTTATATCAAATACCCCATCTATGTAACAAATATCCCTGTTAAACTTTGTAGCAAATACCCCCATCAATGTAACAAATATCCCTGTTAAACTTTGTAGCAAATACCCCCATCAATGTAATTAATATCCCAGTTAAACTTTGTAGCAAATACCCCCATCAATGTAATTAATATCCCTGTTAAACTTTGTATCAAATACCCCCATCAATGTAATTAATATTCCTGTTAAACTTTGTAGCAAATACCCCCATCAATGTAATTAATATCCCTGTTAAACTTTGTAGCAAATACCCCCATCAATGTAATTAATATTCCTGTTAAACTTTGTAGCAAATACCCCCATCAATGTAATTAATATCCCTGTTAAACTTTGTAGCAAATACCCCCATCAATGTAATTAATATCCCTGCTAAATTTCATATCAAATACCCCCATCAATGTAATTAATATCCCTGCTAAATTTCATATCAAATACCCCCATCAATGTAACAAATATCCCTGTTAAACTTTGTATCAAATACCCCCATCAATGAAACAAATATCCCTGTTAAACTTTGTATCAAATACCCCCATCAATGTAACAAATATCCCTGTTAAACTTTGTAGCAATTACCTCCATCCATGCATTTAATGTTCCAACAAAACTTTATATCAAATACCCCCATTTATGTAACAAATATCCCTGTTAAACTTTGTATCAAATACCCCCATCAATGTAACAAATATCCCTGTTAAACTTTGTAGCAATTACCTCCATCCATGCATTTAATGTTCCAACAAAACTTTATAGGTCTCAGCATATATTATCTTTGACACAAACATAGGTACTGGAGGTAAACACAAGTGTTACAACATTCATTGATGCACAGATAATCCTAATACATACCAACAGTTTCATCACGCAGACTCACATCTAGGACCACGGAACAAACATTATCACTATTGTCACAGGTCATAGTAACGCCATATGGGGATTCTATGGTTGTACCTCTGATGGTCTGTGAAAGCTTAATAGAGCCATAATCACTACCCAAATGAGTAGGGTAGCTGTTGATGTTCTTTGTGTGCACTTCAACACTTAGATATAAAACAAAAATGATGTGATATTTCATATCTAAAATTATTCACTGTTAGAATAACAATACCAATGTTCAGAATAATAGTTGTAAATATTAGTTACACTGTAAATGTGCAATAATGCATTCTCAATTCATTTGTATTAATTCAAAAGCAGATCTCTATTGCTTGGGCTAGAAAAAAAGTAATGTGTATGGTTATATGACAAAAACTCTCTTCTCTGTTTTTTTTTCAAAACATACCATCCCTACTTTGGAGGTACAATTTGTCCCAAAATACTTATGTAAATTGGATTTTTCCATTAGAAACTATAGGGTTGGCATGAAAAATATGGTCAGTCAGGTAACAGTAAACATGACTGTTTTTCATCTTGCTGAAGTAAATTAGTTTTTATGTAAATATAAAATGAACAGCAAAATTATTTTAAGTATTTGGAAACACTTAAATATGGGAAAAAATATTATTGTTAAAATAAACCCAAAATACCTTGGCACTTTGCAACTATCAAGGTAGACATCTTTATGCCAGCTGAGGGTAATAGTCTTAGGTGCAGACATAAATGTGAGACCATCCGGAGTGAGTATGATAGACCATCTCCTCTGTCTGACATCAGCAGCCAAGAGATAGCTACACTCCTGCGTACTATAAACTGCGAAGTAATATAGAGTAAAATCCCTGAAAACCGGACCCATTCTGGACTGGGCCAAAAGTCTGGTTTTCTGAGAATTCTGGTTTTCAGAGAACTATTGATCATTGGAGACAAAAAAATGGGACTTAAAATATCGTCTGATTTTCAGAGAATTCAAGTTTTCAGAGTCCAGTTTTCAGGGGTTTTATTGTATAAAAGAGTGCAAACATAAACATAGCCAAACAATGACTTTTGCATTGAGGCATGTGTTATAGCACCATGTTCAGTAGTTTAACAGACTTGTTATAATTATAATACTTGTTGTAAAGATTGAAGTATTATGAAATCCTTTATCCTGAGCACTTTACAAACTGTTAACATCCCTGGGTTTAATGACATTTTTCAACTATTATTCAGTTATATATGGTGGCCTTCACCTAATCAGTTTTCCTTGACTGTATGCTAAACAATACTAGCTTACCCTACCACAAGGAGTCAGCAACTTCTCCACATATGGAGGAAAATTGACATTTCTGTAAAAGGTATGACCTGATGCAAACGGGATTTGAACCTGGATCACTGGGCTACAAGTACAAGACCAGTGCACTAACCACTGGACCATGGTCATAGCTCCTTCTTTGTTAACATCAAATAAATAAGATTAAACACTGACTTAACTTGTGTTACTAACCCCTGAAATCTGGAATCTCTGAAAACCGGAATTCTCTGAAAATCAAACGATTTTTCAAGGCCCATTTTTTCGTCGTTGATAAACATTCTCTGAATACTGGAATTCTCAGAAAACAGGACTTTTGCCCAGTCTGGAAAGAGTCCAGTTTTCAGAGGTTTTACTGTTTATGTCACAAAGGTGACAACATAGCAGCAAGTAAAAGTCATAAAAAAATTCTTTATTAGGAGAACTGTATTCCACAGCACACAAAACCAAGCAATATACATGTATACAACGTACAAGTTAGGAATGTCTCAAACTAATTTTATACTATCAACCAGATTCAACAAAACTAAGAACATTAAAGCCTATCATTATTTATATAATATATATCTATTATATCATTATATATTTAAGCGTAACAAAATTGCTTGTTTCTGGTTACATTTAACTTTTTTTTTTATATTTTTTATCAGTCTCAAAAAACACTTTTGAAATCATTTTTGTGCAGAAAGGTAAAAAGGTGTATATGCCGTTCCTGAGGCCTTTTAAAAAGTCGAGGGTCATGGAAAAATGTTAGGGTAGGTCAGGTGTCCAGAAACAAACAATTTCCTTTTTACTCCTTAATTATATTAAACATCAAACAATCACTTAAGCCATTTTTTTCTCATTTTAACAGCTGTTCAGGTATAAATAAACATGTATCTAACCTGGCAATCTGTGAAGTTCCCCGTCAAATGTTTTTATATTCAGTATTTTATTGGAGCCAAGAGTTCCATATATGGTAGCTACACTTTGTGGAGTTGTACTCAATTTGATTTTTCTAAGTCGATAATAAACATCTCTCATGTTTTCGAATGGGTAAAAGAAATGTTTTCTTCCTTCTTGCAACTTGAACAATAATAAACATAAGTAAAAATGATCAAAGTTGAAAATATAAGACACCATGATAGATACAGAGCAAGGCTTTGTCTGCGAATCCAAGAGGCCAATGTATAATTCTGAAATACAGTAAAACCTCAATAATAAGACCACCTTCCAGATCTGAAAAATCAATTGTAATAATGAGGTGGTCTCATTATCAAGTAGAATCATAGGAAAGTCAATGAAAGCTGTCCGAAAATAAGTGGTCATTATAACAGGGTGGTTGTAATATTGAGGTGGTCACTATTTGAGGTTTTTACTGTAATTCCTAAATAAATTATCTGCACAAACAAACCAATATGACGGGCTAAATGAAACTAAATGTGTTATTTATTTGATTATAAATAAAACCTAGTCATTAAGGCCACTTGTGGGACCATACAAATATGGTCTTTATATTAAAGTGGTCTCATGATCAAATAAAAACATAAAATATATAAACTAGAGATATGTAGAGTGGCACCAACACTTGTCTGTCGGCAATGGGGGGGTCACATTTGAGATTTCAAGTTTGAACACAATACAGTATAATTTTGACCAAAATTCTAAAATATAGCTTTTAGAATAATGCCCCTTGTCATGCAACTGTACCTTGTCAAGTATTCCAAGTGTCATGCTGATATATTTAAATGTGTTTGAGTAATGGGCTACATGAAAGTTTTTGCTCAACAACAATGATGCTGAAAATGATGACATAGCAATCATAATAGCACAACTTCAAAACAGACGAGCTAAAAATTGTCCAAAAAGATGAGTGGACTTATAATGAAGTTGTCTTTGAATGAGGTTGTACTATTTGCAAATATTACATACTTCCAATCTATCCAATGTAAATGGTGTTGGTAAAAGGTATGAATATTGACGATTTTCTAGTATGGTTTGTATTCCTGCAGTCCTCTGAGGTACTATGGTCAAAGCATGCAAAATTTTGCTAGCCGATTTGAGCATGAGATATGCAGTCTTCCTCATCATAATGGTACCAGTACCAACTTCTACAAAATAAGCATGAAACTAGTTATTTAAACAAAAGTTTTGAAATTTTATGAGAATAAAGTTGGCAGCATAATTATCTTTAGACCTGAAACCACAAATAGATCCAATTTGGCCACAATTCTGTGATATCATTAAGTAAAGTGACATTATTTTTCCAATAGGCTAGAATGCAAAAATCATGTTTTTGATTACTCTACCAAAAAATAGAGAAAGAAGTAAAAACATACCTTTCATAATTTGGACATGTGATTTGTAATCATTAATAATTAGGATTTGTTGTTAGAAAGTTAAGGGTTGGTGCAAAAAGAGGTCAGTAAGGTTACCATAAACAGAACTTTTTTTTCTGCCCTCAGGGCAACTAATAATATAAAATGGGTTTTTCTGTTTAGTATATTGGAAGAAGAGCTCAAGCAGGCAAGTTCAAGTATAATAAGGGGCCAGGGGCCATGTACATGTATTTGAAAACACATCAGTAATGAGATTCAGACTGATCCTTTAAATATGCACTAGTGCTTGGAAAGATAACTGATCCTAAATATGGTCTTATGGATTTGTGAGTTTAACCCTTTGCCTCATATGCATATTTTGGACTCTTCAAAATTCAAAGCTAATAACAAAACATCAATCTATTTAAGAAAATTAGGTTATTTCTCTCTGACAGAGTGGCAAACATTATGGCAAAAAAAGTCATTGCTTGTAATGAGTAATGGCTTCTTTTGCCATGATGTTTTCAAAAGTTGTCAGTCAGATACCAGGAAAAAGCAGTATTATGAGGCAAAGGGCTAAACAGATATTTCTAATGTGGATTTTAATGTTAAATCAATGCTAAATATTCATGAAAGTTCACTCCATTAGAGATGAAACTTTGCTTCAAAGTTTTTTGAGTAATTCTAGAATTTTAGAACCAAGAAATTTTCATGCCACATAATTTTGTGCTGAAATACAAATGTATAGAGAATTGGGTAAAATTTCAGCTACGAACAGTTGGAAAATCATGACAGCACTGAGAGAAATTAATTCAAGTTTTCAAAACTATTATTTTTGTTCTTTACTTCTGCTAATTATTTCAAAATTAGTTTGATAGTCAATGTAAATATGCCACTAAGTACCATACTAATATTTACCATACACTTCTATTCGCTTCATTGATTCTACAAATGCATACATTCTGGTAGCAATCTTGGCATCATCTTCTTTATTTCTCTTCTGTACAGGAAATAAGTTGGCCATAAAACTGTCTGTTGCTGACACTGTATCCACAATATTAGCAATAAAAATCTTCTTCAGAACAGAAAATGGGGACTGCAATATCATAAAATGATTGGTTTTAATTCTATTTATTTTTTCACTGAGGTTTGGTGACTTTTTCAGCTTTAATGGTAGAGGAAGGCCCAAGGTGCGCATCTGAGTTGAACCACCAGCCTTCAGTAAGCTAGCTAGATAGTTTCCTCACATGGGAATTTTGTCTAATTCCAGTTTGGATTTGAGTGAGGGGCTATTGATTACTAGTCAGAGACCACAGCCCCTGGATCATTGAGACCCTTTGAGTTAAATCTCTAAGGGTATGTTGCTATGCAATTGCTATTAATCAGAGTCAAACCAGGTATGACAGCTATCTCCAAATAACGGCCACCATATGAACAACAATCACTCTGTAGTATACATCTGAACATTTGTTATACATCTGAACATTTGTTAGTTGGGCAAAAAAAAAAACATGTTTACAATTAATTGACCATACAATATAGGGTAGGTAGGTTGAAAAAAAAAGATTTTTTTATCATATTGTTCATTCTTTGTAGTAACGATTCATCCCAAAATATTTTCATAATTTGGATTTTGCCCTTAGAAACTTTGGGGACAGCACCAAAAGATAAGGTCAGCCAGGTAACTGTAAACATGACTATTTTTCTTTTTGGGCCTTAGATCAAAGAAACTTCCAAATAAAGAAGGCCAATTTCTTCACTAAATCTCGTGGTCATTGTTCACAAGTTTGATTTTAATAATAAAGCTATGTCATAGCTTTATTCAACAGCCACCACTTCAACCCTTTGCCTTATAATACCTCATTTCTCCACATCTGAAGCAGACAACTTTTGAAAACATTGTGTGAAAAGAAACCATAGCTTGTAATGCATAATGGCTTCTTTTGCCACGATGTTGCAGAGAAATAATCCATTTTTTTTTTAAAATAAATTGATGCTTTGTATATTTGCTTTGAATTTTGAAGAGTCTAAAACATGTTTACGAGGCAAAGGGTTAAAAACCAGCTAAAATAAATTTTTCTGAGTATGATTCTTCTCGTATCACTACAGCAGAGAATATTATCATTAACTTTCATAACGAATGAATGCCAGTAAATGCAATATACATTAACATGTTGTATTGATATCTCCGTAGAAAAGCTCAACTTTTCACAAAATATTTCACAATAAAAAATGTAAACTTACCCTACCAAACACAAAAATATTCCATAGAAAGATTGGTTTATTTTGGTTATCTCTGATACTATCTGCCATAAGACTCAATGTCTCAGCTCTAGAGATGATGCCAGCTCTTATCTTATCCTCCATAGCTTCATGATAGACTGATGACCAGTTTGTTGTAACCATGAAATGACAACTTCCCCATTGTTCCACTTTTGTACTTATAAGATCGACTTCATCAGCATCTTGGGCCTATTATAAAGCATATTACAATATATATGAAGTGAAATATAGTAAACCCATTTATAAAGGCCAACTTTGGGTGAGTAATAAGAGGTCTTTGATATATTAGAGGTCATAAACTTGTATTAATGAAGGCATAACACTATCAAAGTGAGATGAGGCAAGTATAAAAACATCCAAGTGAAATGATGAAGGTGTAACGCTATCAAAGTGGGATGAAGTAGGCATAAAACTGTTAAATTGTAATAACAAAGGCATAACACAATCAAAGTGATATGAAGTAGGCATGATACTATCAAAATGGTACAATGCAAATATACAATGTAACATTATTTTAAAACAGATGCATAATCACTCAATATTGAAAAACTTACAGATTTCACAGAACTGGAAATAACAAAATATTCATCTTTAATCATGTGTAGTTTATAAACTAATGTTTTATCAGGTATGGAACCAAGCACAAGTTCTGTGGTTAAACCTTTCCTATCTATTAAATTGTCAAACACTGCCGATCCTTCCCAATTTGAAACCTGAAACATATATAAAATGATCATCATTTATAAATATACAGTAAAACCTCATATCTTAAGTAGCCAACAGAACAGACTAAATGCTTGAGATAAATGTGGTGCTGGTAATAAAGTCGTAAGATGTTGGTTGGTTGGTTAAGAATTATTCACAACTTAGAACAAATACTGTTCTTTAAGAACCCCACAAGATGAATCGAGTGCTCATGATATTGATGCTCATAATAATGAAGTTTTACTGTAGACAAGAAAAGAAATCCTAGAGAAAAAAAAACCAAAAAATTCCACATATGAAAAAAAAACCACTACTTCCTTCATGTAACACACAGGAATATACAAACAACAAAGAAATGGAGGACAAAAAACATTGTGTCAGAGGGTACCTCCTTCAAATTGTCTGCAGCAAAGCTATAGGGAGATTTAACAATTTGTTGTTTTTTTGGGGGGGGCAAATCTCAAACCTCGCACTTATCCAAGGGAAAACAAACAAAATAAAATCACACAAATCAATAATAGACAGACACAAAATAAAAGTACAATCAACAGCAAACATGTGTAACAAGTTGATTTCTCTTATTCTTTTTATCTATCTTTTTCACACATCTCAAGACAGTTATTTAGTGAATACATCCTAATCAATAAAGTTGTACATTCATAAACTAGACCTACCACTGAATTGTGATAAAATCTCCAGCAAAATGCAAGAAATATTCAACGACCGACCGACCAACCAAAAAACTTCATTTGCTGGGGTGTAACGAAATCATAGTGACTGCAATATCTTCACTGTATAATTAGATTTATTTGTCTATATGTTTTAATGAATAAGAGAGAAAGTCAGTTCAGTACTTATTATTTGGGAGTACAGTGCAACCTCTCCAAAGCAAAACCCTTTGTGAGAAGCAACATTATGTTGTTGTTGAGTTGTTGTTGCTCTAAAGAGTTAAATTAATAGCTATTGTATATAATAGTATATTGTAAAAAGGCAAATTTCTGGTTATATCATTGCAGACATGCAAAGTCTGTCCACAAAACCAGACTGAGAATTTCTAAAAAACTTTAAAATCTTGTGAACATCAATTAGGAAGCCTACCAGGGAACAAACCTGTGGTCTGACCCCTTCACCATATTAACGATTCATTATTCCATCATAAAAACAAATTTTCTAAAGTGAACAGGAACTTCAAAATTTTGTACAGCAACAACATGAAATCATCGAATGTTTAAAAAAAGAAGTTCACTCAGTGTGATCACAAAAAATGAAATTGAATACCTTGAGAGCAATGGAACCATTTTGATGCATTTCCCTTTTTGAGCCTCTAAAATCAAACTCCGTCTGCACCGATACATTCAGCACACTGTGTTTTAGCGTAAGAGTGTGAACAATATGTCCTCTTTCATAAGTGTATATTTCTGAAAACAAAAAAAAACATAGAGAATATCACACAGAAGTGTCATATGAGAAATCAAAGCGTCACTGAAATGTGAAAATTCCTAAAAATTAATTTTTGACTATTTTTATTAGTACATTTTGTATTTTCAAACACACCATCAAATTTTGTAAAATGGGTGAAAGTGAATAAAATTTGAACTTGATCACTTGAAATTATAAATACTGACAATCAGAGGAATGATTTAAATCTTGCACTTTTCCATAGTATATTAGGAGTTACAGGGTTTTAAGGGGTCAGAGGCTGCCATAGCAAGTGCAAGGAATCATGGCATACACTAAGAACTGGATAGAATCAGTGCCTGCATTATTGAATCAAGGTTCCCAAGTCCACTAGGACCAGTTTACTAAGCGATAAATCAATAAATAAATCAATAAATATTGTCTACATTGATATTCAAAATACATTGCAATAAATAGCGATTTTCTAGAGAAAAAGAATCATTTCAACTATTTTCATTGAAGCTTCATTAGTGCTGCAAAGTACCATTTACAGTACAACCTCTGAAAACTGGACTCCCTGAAAACTGGAATTCTCTGAAATTTGGACAATTTTTCAAGTCCCATTTTTTTCTTTCCATAATAAATAGTTCTCTAAAAACTGGAATTCTCAGAAAACCGGACTTTTGCGCTAGTCCAGAAGGGCCCGATGTTTAGGGGTTATACTGTACATGAAAATGCTAACTCTTATTAACCTTCAAACTGATGATTGAAAAAAGGCACAGACTTCCATGTTAACTGAGAGAAAACACGTATCAAAGGTTCGTCATGGCTAGGAGCGTCCCAGTTGAACAATATAGAGTACACTTTGTCAATATCTGGACTATGATAATTCATAGAATAGTTAAAAATTTTCCCCAACTGTCTGTCAACAAAGAAACCTCCATGTTTTGATGTAACAGCAGGCTTGCCATCAACAATGATGACTTCACCATTCAAATCTGTCAATGTACTGTTCAAATCTCCCTGGAACCAAGCCCTGACAAATAAAATTATAAAAAAAATAAATTATACAATTAACATCCACATAAGGTATTGCAGTGCAACCTCTCCAAAGTAACATCTTTTGGGAGAAGCAAAATTATGTTGTTGTTGAGAGGTTGTTGCCCATGAGAGGTTAAATTAATTATTAAATTGTACGGTGGGAAAAATCATGCTGTCCTTGAAGGGAGTTTGTTGCTCAAGAGAGGGCAGCTTTGGAGAGGTTGCACAGTACATCCATAATAACAGTACTTATTTTACATATTTGCTCAATGCTACTCATAAATGGTAATAATATAAAAAAAATCTATTGCCAAATTATATTAATTTCTTTGATAGTTACTCTAGGTACTTCAATTTATTTCATGAAACATTTTGAAAATTTTGTAAGAGTTACTGCCCTTGTAGAAAAATAGGAATATCTTAATTTTTTAAAACAAATTTGCAAACAAATACAGTAAAACTTCATTATTATGAGCATCAATATCATGAGCATCCTACTTCAGGAGTTTTTAAAGCCCTGTCAATTTTTGTTCTTAGTTGTGTATAATTTCAACAAACAAACAAATACATGTACCTCATTATTACAAGCACTACATTTATCTCAAGCATTTAGTCTATTTCGATGACTCCTCGAAATAATGAGGTTCTACTATGTATATAAACAAAAAGCATTGAGTTTATACTGTCCCCAGTGAGTTCAATATATCAAGCCAATTTTTATTACAGTAAAACCCCACATAGTGAACATCTAAATATAATGACCACCTTGTTATAATGACCACTTATTTTGGACCAACTTCCAATAACTCCTCTGTAATTATTAATTCAACTTAATTATGAGATAATCTTATTACTACTAGATTTTTCAGCTCCCAAAGGTGGTCTCATTATTGAGGTTTTATTGTACAAAAGACATAGATAGCTACAACCAATCACTTATCAACATACTTAAAATTATATCTAGAGTTATCTTTTCTAGCTCCCATTTTGAAAATTTCCTTATATTCCACATAGCCACCATTCCAAGGATGTTTAGCAGAGGCTGTTCCATGCACTTCATACGCTTCAGGTGGGGCAGTCCCAGGGATTACCCCAGAGGGGAAAATAGGTACAAGCTTAGATGTTAAATCTATATTTGCCTGAAAAAAAAACAACAATATTTTATATCCCTGTATAAACATTATTATCTTTTAGAATCAAAGGAAGGGTTCCAGTTGAAATTAAGAAATGATTCCAAAACTAGATCAATCTAGGTATTTTTCACAATTACATTCCTCAGTTTGATCAAACGTAGTTGGAAATTTTCCTGTAATTGTGTTGCAATAAGTAATACAGTAGTACAGTCAAATCTGTGAACAAAAGCCGCAATTGGGAAAGACAAAATGTGGCCTTTATTGACATATATAATTTATTTGGAGGTCACTTTGTTCTAAGTAATCAATGACGGTTTTTCAAAGAATGACCTTTATTCAAAGGGTGACCATTATTCAGAGGTGGCAGCAAATGCAGGTTTGACTATACATGTTTCTGGAGGATACTCACATTCCATTGTTTCAGGTCCCATATGCTGGGTGGTACATGAATGTTTTCTAAGAGTCTATCAGGGAGTAGTACATCTTTTGAATCTGGACTGGCATCACCAATAAAAGGCTTTATAGCATCTTTACTGAGGAGTTTATTCTGGAAACAAACAAATATCTAAAACCAGGTCCCTAGGATATAAAACCTTAGAACAGTTCAAATCTCAATTCCATTCTCAAAGTATTATCATTGAAAAGATAGAACTGATTAATGTTTAAATACATATTCAGGCTATTTATGCAGACATTATAATGTATCAATAATGTCCTGGTTGTCTGATCATATCTAACTTAAAAACATTAAAAGGCAAAATATGAGATTTGAGCTTGGAGACTAATCTCAAGTTTTATAACCTCAAACCCAGGAGGTCTTGTATTTCCAGAATGATTGTCAAAAAATTACAAAACCTTATCTTGAAAATGTTGGACTTTCATATTTTGCTAAAAATATGTATCAAATTAGACAGGAAATTGATTTTTTTGTTTTATGTCAGTCTTCGACAGTATTTCTGGTAAACTAGAATACAAGCCAGCAGTTAACTTAACCAGCACTCTTGGGTTCTGCGACAAAATTAACTGTACTAACTAAGTCCACAAATAACTGTCAACTTCTGCAAAAGTAACTGTCAACTTCTCCACAAATAACTGTCAACTTCTCCACAAGTAACTGTCAACTTCTGCAAAAGTAACTGCCAACTTCTCCACAAGTAACTGTCAACTTCTCCACAAGTAACTGCCAACTTCTCCACAAGTAACCGTCAACTTCTCCACAAGTAACTGTCTACTAGAATCACTTGAATCAGGGGTGGAAGACAAACAGCCTTCTTCTGCAGTGAACTAAGCAGTTAATCAGATAAAGCTAAGATCTATCAAGAATATGTTGACTACATCTGACCACACATAAGGTAGGAGTTTTTTCTACATATTCAGCTATATTACTTCATTGCATACCTCAAAGTCCTTTATCCTATTCTTCCAAGATTTCCGTATTTGCTTGAATTTGCCATAAATACTTTTCAGTGATCGCTTTTTCCTTGAAATGTTCTCCTCCTAAAACAAACATTTTTGTACAAATTGTCAAAACTTAATACAATATAACCATGTAAAATAATTTTTTAAGATAAAACTATATCAGGCCTAAAGAAAAAGGTTTGGTTCAAGTTACCAAACTTACCCAATATTTTACCTGCCGACTAATGAGTGTGAATTGTAGTGCCATACTGTAATTTTCACAACTCATTAATATTACAGCACTCATATGCTCATACAGTGTTGCCGAAATATTAAAAAAAAATAAAATACAAAAAATCCCTACCTACCAACCCATATTTTTTGGGGCATGTAACCAGAAACAAACCTTTGTTTTAGGCCTTAAGTAATATTGAGAAGCAGAATGAAAGGAGTGCATAATATTTTTGATTTTAGTAATTTTAACCTACTAAGTTGGCAAGTGTATAAGATTAAAACTAGACTGATTAAAACATTGATAATTGGTTGGTTGTTGTTTTTAGCACAACAATATTTCCCATATTAAGCATTCATTATTCAGAAATGTAAAAAATATGATATTGAGCTTCATGGCCATGGATTCAAGGTCATGAAGCCTCCTTGAATTCAGCGGCGAAGGTCAAGGTCACAATTTTTAGTGCTAAACACATTCTTGATAGGTCAACTACTTCCCCTTCAAGTTTTATGACAAAATATGAAAGAATTCAAAAGTTATATCTCTAACACTATTTGAATGAAGAAGATATAATAAGAAAAAAATCTGGCAAAAGAATGTCTTTATTTGCTGGAGGGAAAAAATAATTTATGAATTATTACCTCATTATTTGTGTACTGTACATCTCCTGTAATGCTGATATCAGCTCCTGATAATGTACCCGATATTTTGCCATTCAAATTGATATCGTCAGAACTAATAACTGTCACAAAGGTCATAGTCATACCTGCTTCAGACATTCCACTCGATAATATATTTCCAAATATGTATTTTCGCTAAAAAATTATGAATGCATCTGAATTAAATCATTAAAAGAAATTTCATGTTAAAATTGTTGAACCTTAAAGCTGCCAAAAAGAGATACATAATATCTTTATCTATGGATCAATGTTAATTGAGTTGTATAATAGGAAAGCAAACATTCCTAAATTATGAGGAATATCATGCCTGACCACAATAATAAATTAAGTTTTGATTTAAAGTCAAGTCTGAGATAATAGTCAACAGCAAATATAGTAATACCTCACATAGTGACCATCTCAGTATAATAAACACTTATTTTCGGACTGGCTTTCCATAAATCCTCATAATTTAAGTCGGTAATGGGACCACGTCATTATTATGACTGATTTTTTGGGGTCCTGAAGGTGGTCTCAACATTGAGGTTTTACTGTACCAGCCAACATATGAACAACATCCACTGTTTTCACACACTTTTACAGCTTTAATAAACCAAATAAAACATGCAAATAAAGGTCAATACTTCTTCTCTCACTTGATGGTCGTTGTTTGTAAGTACAGTGTAACCTCTCCAGAGCAGCCCTCTCTTGAGCAACAACCTCCTTTCAAAAATAGCATGATTTTTTCTCCCTGTATGATTTAACTGTTCATTTAACCTCTCAAGGGCAAGAACCTCTCAATAACAAACATAAATTTGCTTCTCCCAAAGGGTGTTACTTTGGAGAGATTGAACTGTAACTGTATACCTATCAGTATCAAATTGGAATAGTTTTGTAGCAGCATGAGAAGCATACACAATATTACATAATGCAGAGTATTACATACCTCATTTTCACCATCAAAATATGAAATCTCACCATGGTAATCGGTAATCGTAGGATCAGCACTTTCCACAGTTATATCTACTGTCACTTTTTTATCTATAAAATGTTGAATAAAAATCAAATAATCCAGTAACCTAATGTCAATACAATCCACCAGTTAGGCTTAAATTAGAATTAAGTTTGTTGGCCCTTTACCAACTGCCCCCCCCCCCTCAAAAATTTTTCTTTCAAAATTTGTGAAATCTTTTTTCTACCTGCGTTTCTGAGCTGCTTTCTGCTATTTTCTTCTTACCAGGTATAATTTTTCTTAGAGTTGAAACATATCTGATCACAGTTGTGTAGGCACTCAAAAAAATTCTAACCTACCAACCCTTCTAAATCTAAGGGTTGGTAAAGGGCAAATAAACATATTTTTAATTTAGGCTTTATTGGTTGCTAAATACAGACATTTTTCTTAGTATCACCACAAAGTACAAATTAGTCCTTTGAAGAAAGAAGAAGTATGTTGAATTTGTTTGTATCATGTCCTGCCATCATGCTATCTTGTTGGTATTACATCTGTGTACCAGCACTATGAACAATACAGAGCAACCTCTCTTCAGCAACACCCTTTGGGAGACGTAAAATTATGTTGTTGTTGAGAGGCTGTTACTCTAGATAGATTAAATCAATAGTTGAATTGTACAGTGGGAAAAGATCATGCTGTTGTTGAAAGGAGGTTTTTGCTCAAGAGAGAGCCGTTCTTTAGAGGTTGCACTGTATTAACAGGTGAAGAAGATTTGTACCTTGGAGATGTATATTATCTAATAGGTAACTCATTCAAGGGAATTTGTTAGGCTAGAAAAAATCATACTTTGGTTGACGTGACCAGAATAAATAGGGTAGGCAAGTCGAAAAACTCTATTTTTTTTTCAAATATGCCTTTTTAACATATGATTCTAGCCCAATATTGTTAACACAGTCAATTTTACCATCAGAAACATTAGGGTCGGCACCAAAAGATAAAGTCAGTTGGCGAACTGTAAATGCAATTATTTCTTTCAAGCTTTAAGAAATATCTGGTACATAAAACACAATTCACAAACCATAAATTCCTAAAGCAACAACATTCCGCTGCAACTCTTTATTCTCATAGTGAACTGTGATTGTAGTTTTATCACCATTTTCTGAGGCCAGCAGTGGTATTGGATGGAACAAATAGAGCAGAGGTCGGTCCATGGTACTGTGATAAAAATACAAAGAGAAAATTATATCAATGATGACAATGACTTGAAATATCCAGTAAAATTCAGATTAAAGTCAATTCAGTGGTTTCACTAATCTTCATCGGGGATTTAATTTTGTGAATTTCGTGGGTCGGCAAGTCTCAAAATCAAATCTCCGCAAATAAAAATTCCAAGGTATTGATAAAACATCAGAAAATTACAGAAACTCATCAGAAATGATAAAGATTTTTTTTTCCTTTTTAAAATCCAAACCCACAAATTTATTTCCCAATAAAATAAATGACACTACAGTATATATTTTGGGCTAGAAACATTTGGCCAGTCCAACAATATTATCTAGTTAGTCAGTGCTCTAGTTAAATAATAGTTCATAATCTTTCATATACATAGAGATAAATGGAACTAAACTTTACTTCAAATAAAATATACATTGCTCCCTCCAAAGAGCAACACCAGTCGGAGTCGCAAAAAAGTGTTCTTTGGATGGAGTTGAAGTTCGGAGAGAAATTGATACATTCATGAAAATGTGTTTTTTATTAGGCATATGTGTGCCTTTTACTCTTGTTTCTTGAAGGGATTGGCCTTTGGGAATGACATTATGGGAAGGAGAACTGCATACAAATCATGGTGAGTAAACAAATCACTGTACAAATCATTGCGATGTTATATATTTCAACTTGTACCATTTATTCACGATCATAAGCACCTGCTACTTCCAATCACTGTACAATTTATTGTGACGCTATATAATTCAACTTGTTTGAATTAATGTAACTACCAGAACTTGACTCGTTTATGCACGATACAAATGTCACTATAGAAAAAAGCAACTGATAAAAATAATCAAAGACATTTTATCATCTTATTTTTATTTCACTGGGTTCAATGTGTGCACCAACAGACAAGGTCATCTGGTAACTTTTCCAGCTTTAGCAGTGAAGGTAGACCCAAGGCACACACCTGGGTAGGACCACCAATTTTCCATAAGCCAGCCAGACAGTTTCCTCATGTATGAATTTTTTTCTGGTTCGGAGTGGTATTTAAACTCACAGCAATGAAGGGCTGGTGATTACTAGTCAGAGATCATAACCACTCCACTCAATCACAGAGGCTCCATGTATCACTTTGTCTGATAAAGAAAGGTGAGTAAACTTAGACTATCTACAGTCAGATAACTTACCAGAAGTATGTGTAGGAGAAGTCATGAGCCTTGCCTTTTCTGGTAAATAGCCATTCCCAACCAATAGAAGCATCAGTGTAATTCAGGCGTAATAGAGTTTCACGGACATCAGTATACTTGCTGTAATACTGAAAGTACAACATTAACAAAACATACATAAGGCTTACTTCAGATATGGAATTATTCTTACATATGGCTGTTATACAAAAAAGTATAAAAAAATGGTATATGGCTTTACAATCTTTATAATAGTTAAGCAATATAGCAAAATCTTACTTAACGACCACCTCAATATTACAACCACCTTATTATAATGACCACTTATTTTTAGACTGTCTTTAAACAACTCCGCTAAAACTCAACTCAACAATGAGACCACTTAATTATCATAACCGATTGTTTGGTTCCAGAAGGTGGTCTCAATATTGAGGTTTTGCTGTACTTGAATTTTCTGTATCTAAACATGCCTATGAGTTCATCTACCCTCATACAATTTTAAGCGTTTGTTCAATAAATGACTAAGTCTGAATTATGGCATGACCAGTTATGTCGGAGGAAATCAATGTTGACTTGCTCAAAAGGTATAGTAGAAGAGACTTAATGTACCCACATAAACCAATTAAAACAATTCATTGGAACTTTTACCTTTAAGATATAACCTGAAACAACTTGATCATTGAACTTAATCCACTCCTGTAATACTGATCCATATACTCCATTACCAAATCTATTGTATTCACCTTCGTATGCGATTTTGGCTTCAGGGAAACCGGCTTTAATAGTGAGCTTTTCATCAGAGGGATCAAATACCAAGTTCTGGTAGATATGCCTAGATAAGCTATTGCCTACAAATACATAAGAACAAGTGGCTGTTGTTTTCTTAACTAAAAAACACATGCATCTTCTATCAAGAAGTGATTATTTAGCGAGAAAAATGGCATTCTGAGTTAAATGACCTTGAACCACAAGGTCAAGTTTTATGCAAGCGTCTCTTTGTACAGTCCACTATGTGGAAGAATTCTAAATTAACACCTTAGACATGATTTTTTTCATTGTAGTTTAACATTGCACCAACAGCCAGGGTTATTTGGCAACTTTCCTGTTTGGAGGAAGACGCTAGGCTTAAACCTGGGTAGGAAGCTGGTGAGCTCGACAGATTCCTCACGTATGAAATTTAATTTATGGATGGGGTTCGAACTCAAACCAGTAAGGGGCTGGTGATTACAAGTCAGAGATCATAACCACTAAACCACAAAGGCTAGTTAATATTTTATAAAGAAGGAATAAGAACAATAAGAGTAAGAAGAATAAAAAGGAAATGGACAAATAGAATGTCCACCTTTGTTCAAGGGGGGTACAAAACTAGCAATCTAAGTAATAAGACATAATACAGTGTAACTTCTCCAAAGCAACACCCTAAGAGAGAAGCAAAGTTATGTTGTTGTTGAGAAGTTGTTGCTCTGGAGATGTTAAATTAATAGTTACATTGTACAGTGAGAAAAAAATCATGCTACTGTTGAAGTGAGGTTGTTGCTCAAGAAAGGGCAGCTCCTGAAAGGTTGCACTTAAGGTTACCTTTTCCAAAATGTTCAAAATTGAGATGATATGAGTAGTCTTTCCCCTCTTCTTTTTCCATGAAATACTCAAATGAAGTTGTGAAACATTGCATGCTAAAATGTAATGAAATCTTTATTTACTATTTACTGTCTTATGTAATACAGAACACACTGGAATCTTAATATACCATTTATGCCAGGAAATCATATAAACCAATAATTCCACATCCAAACAAAAACTCTTAGAAGCACTGAAAATTAATGCTTTTTATCATGTCATAAAAGAAATCTCTGTTTTTTTGTAAGTTTAACTATAAAAATATCCTTGACAGTAAGTAAATAACCTCTGAAAACTGTTTCTTTAACACAAATGGAGTTTCCATTGGTCAACTATGAACTAATAAATCACAAAATAAAAGCAAAACAATGACAGATTTTGAATCAGTTTCAATGGTCCTATCATGTGAATCAATTCCCATTGTCATATCATGTGAATCAATTCTCATTGTCATATTATGTGATTCACCTCTCACTGTCATATTCATATTATGTGAATCAACTATTACTGTCATATTATGTGATTCACCTCTCACTGTCATATTCATATTATGTGAATCAACTATTACTGTCATATCATGTGAATCACATCTCACTGTCATATTATGTGATTCACCTCTTACTGTCATATTATGTGATTCACTTATTTATTATATGGAATACAGTAGAGCCATCTTTAAAAACATGTTGGTTAGCTATCATGCAACCCAAATGTTTAACAGTGGGTAAGTATGTTATGTCAGTGTGTGTATGCATTCTTCATTGTTGACATTACACTTATACTGAAAATAATAATCTCAAATAAATGAAAACTTTGGGGTCAGGATTTTTTATTTTGAATGAGTTGATCGCACAATTGTAAACCAACAATTTTTTCAGAATGGCCTAATTCAGTGAAAAGTATATTTCTACTTCATATTTACCTGTCAACCTTTGATAATTTCACAGTCAGATCGAACGGTCCAGAAAGAGGGAAGTATGCATGATGTCTAGAAGTGGCAACATTTGGGTAGTTCAAATGTAAACAGAATGAACGTCCAAGCAGCATATTAAACTCATCACTAGTACATCGTTCCACTGTCGTCTGAACATTAGGGTCACTTGGCAAAACTTCTTCATGATTGCCATTAATCAAATACATCCTTTGCCTGAAAAAAAATCAATAAAAAAGTAAATTAACAATGATATTAAATTTGCCTCATAATACAGCATTTCCCCGCATCTGAAGCAGACCACTTTTGAAAACATTGTGCCAAAAGAAGCCATTGCTTGTAATGAGTAATGGATTCTTTTGCTACAATGTTTTCCCACACATAGAGAAATAACCTGGATTTCTTAAATAGATTGATGTTTTGTATATTTGCTTTGAATTTGGAAGAGTCCAAATATGCTTATGAGGAAAAGGGTTAAAATTGTACTAAACTTAATTACACAACTTGTATATCAAAAAATGATGAACATTGAGTCCTGAGTACCAAAACTCTACATTTTTGTTGTAGAATAACAAAAAGTATCACATAAGGTTTTCTCAGTACTTATGTTAAATGAAGTGGAATGATAGACTTTCATATGTATGTGTACGTTAACATAGAAATTTGAGATGATGAGATACATGTTATCATAGAAATTTCAGATGGTGAAACACAAGAAAACACAAGGGAGGCATCGTGGTCTAGAGGTAGAGCGTCCAACCTCTGATCTGAAAGTCATTAGTTCAAATCCCAGCTTCGACAAGTGTCATTCATGAACTTCACAGTCCCATTTTTCGACACAGTACTGGTGTAGTGTCTCGAAAGCGGACTCAAGCTGGATTGATATAAACAAAATTGCTTGTTTCACAACTGAGTTAAAATGAATTAGTATAAATTGAATAAACACAGAAATCACGATAATGAGAGAGATGTTAACACAGAAATCAAAGTGAATGAGATAGATGTAAACACAGAAATTTGTATTAATGAGATACTAGTTAATACAGAAATCTCAGTTAATGAGATACATGTAAACAGAAATATAAAAAAAATAAGATACAAGACAACACAGAAATCTCCAATGATGCACATTTTTGCATGATAATATGCGGAACCTTCCATAAGAATAGCAAGAAAATGGACTTATCATAATTGAACAGCAAAAAATACTTCTAAATATATTATTTCATTAAAGCATTCAAATATATTTAAAATTAAGCAATGTTCATATGGTTAATTTTCCACACAATACATATGTAAAAGACAATATTTTGGTGCGGTTAGTTGAATATCTAAGACAAGATTGATTCCATTACGCCACACATTTTTGTGCCAAATATAGCATGTTAATTAGAAATTAATGTTTACCGGCCAAATACTAAATCCTCACTTTCCTTATCTTGCAAAATAGGATACAATTCAAACTCCAGTTTTCTTTTTGTTGGGTTTTCGACCTGAACCATTCGGTCAGAGTATCCATACCGTACATTCAAGGATGCGCCTCTTTCAAATAACATGTGGAAAGTGGCTGCCGTGCCTGAAGTATGGACATCCCCAAAAGGAACCTCCATTGTACCGGTGAGATCATAAGCAAAACTGAAAATAAGGTAAATAGTAGGAAGAAATTTGAAAACATTACATGTCTTATGCCTGTTTTCAAATATAGTTTAGTTTTTGTCAATACTGAGATTTGGTCCCAATGAGCTCTTTACAATGATCATACTACGTGTTTGAAGATCTATCCTAAATAGGGTTAATCCCAACTCCACAAACACTTAACTCAAAGTTATTGCAGTTCAAAACTTCAAATGTGATTTTCCCAAATTTTATAAGATGATAACATAAGTGAAGCATTCTGGTTTGAAAGATATCGCAGTTAAATGATTAAATACATTTTCAGATCATTTTAGCTGACAAAATAACATGGAACTGAAATCTTCATTGTTTAGAAATAATTAAGTAGGAAACATCAAAGCAAAAATATGTGATTTGAGCTTGGGGACTGATTTCAAGTTTTATAAACTTGGACTCAGGACTGCTGTTTGGGTCAACTGACTAATGTACTTAATTAATACAGTTAAACCAGTGTTTGCGGCCACCTCTGAATAAAGACCACCATGTGAATAAAACCATCCTTTAAAAATTATTTAGAACAAACTGACTACCAAATAAAGGTCAAAAAAGGCCACATTTTGTCTTTCCCAAGGGTGGTCTTTGTTCACAGGTCTGACTTGTACCATAAATTAGAACATGAATCAATGAAAATACATTTGGTACAATATGAATTTTTGGTACATATTACTTACTTCATATATTGAGTAAAACCAAAAGAAAGTTGATTAACTTTATCAGCCATATACATTCCAAGGTTTGATTTTATACGGGTTGGGATAGAAGCTTTCCCCGACAATGACACAGTCATGTTTAAAGGAAGACCAGCACATGTTGGTATACCTCTGTCAATTCTCACCATTTCTGTAAATCTAGGAAACAAAAGAATGTCATTATAGAACAATCACAGTCTGATTCTAAACACTTTAATTGGCAATTCATTTAAATAGTCTTTATGAAAATAGTGGGAATCAATTTTTCTCCATGAAATATAAGCTGTTATCAGAGTGCAAGTTAAGCATTTTGAACTGGTTGTCCCAAATCATAAAAATTCTTCTGTTCCTCTTGATACACATGTACAAAAGATAAATTTTCAAATCATGCAAGTGGTTTAAGATGAAATGTCTTGTATCAATCTCATGGTTTACATACTTAAAAAATTCATGGAGAAATTAATTCAGAATATTTTTTTTTTAATGGGTTTGATGCCGTTTTTTTCACCTAACCAATATTTTTTGGATTGTATACTAACCAGTGCTAACTTACCCTTCCACAAGGAGTCAGCAACTTCTCCACATACCATATGCAGGAAAATTGACATTTTTGTCAAACAGATTCAGAAGTGAATTTAAAATTTTGATACAGCAAAATTTAGCAGTAAGCTTGATTATACAGCACTTCCACCTCTCATTTGTTTGAATGCAAAATGTATACACGTAATTAAAACATAATATTGCACTGCATTATTCAAATTAATTTAACTACCTGTACGGATGTAAAGATATGCCAGCCAACAGTTTCTGAAGGTACATTTGTGAAATAGATTTATTTGGAGGTAACTTGGCTTTCATTCCTCGCACATATTCAATGACCTCACGAAGGCTCACAAACATAAGCTCTTGACCTAGAAGACAAATTTAACTGTATGACCTTGAACCTCATGGACAAAAGTCAAGGTAAAAAATTTAGACTGTTGAAACATCAGTTTGCCTAAGGGACAAAAGTCATAGTCAAAAGAGTTGAAACATCACTTTGGAAGTCAAATTCTCACAGAAATTTATGTCCAAGTTTGAAGTCAAAATATGAAGGAGGTTCAATACTTAGGACAAACTTTGAAATCACGATAATCATTAAAATACAGAGAGTACATAATAACACTGTCATTTTTTCCATTTAAATATTACTTGGACTCCAAGATAAAGATCTCAGTAAGGTTGCAGTACGTTTTCCTTGATACCCAGAGAAATCTTGGTTTGCCTCACATACAAATGCAGATTAAATTCACATAATCAATACAGAATGCCTCAATACTCCAGTCATTGGAAATAACCAAATACAGTCAAACCTGCGAACAATGGCCACACTTTAGAAAGACAAAATGTGGCCTTTATTGACAAATGGCCTTTATTCAGAGGTCGGTTTGTTCTAAATGATCAGTGACGTTTTTAAAAAAAATGGCCTTATTCAAAGTGTGGTCTTTATTCAGAGGTAGCCACAAATAAGTTTGACTGTATGGAGAAAGGCTGAAAAAAGCATCTTATTTTAGGAATTATCTTCCTTTGTTTTTCTGCCAAATGTTTCATATTTGAGGACTCTACCTTGAAAAATGACATCAACAGAAAAGTCAAAGTCCAGTTCCACTGGATGGTCCACTTCTTGAAGAATATCTTCTACAGCTTTTATGATGTTTTGCTGAAATTTAGCGAAATGAATTTCGTCTTCTGCTGGCCTCTCCCCCTCAGCTCTGGCTTTCAAATAATTATAAAAATTCATCAAGTCTTGTGGTGACATGTCGACTCTATCCAGGAACATGTCCCATAACAATTGAAATCCTGAAAAAAAGTTCAAAATCCATTAAGGCCTAAACAAAAAAAAAGTTTGTTTCTGGTTACATGCCCAAAAACATATTGGTTGGTACGTAGGGATTTTTTTCTTTTGTTTTTTACATATATTGGCAACACTGTAGTGAAAATTACAATATAGGACTAAGATTTGGATGCTGTAAAAACTTATGAGTCGGCAGATAAGAAATGGGTTGGTCAGGTAACCGGAAACAAACCCTTTTTTAGGCCTAATTGACAATTTTGTTAAAAACCTTTTAACAGTTCATTCAAGCATGTGAAAAGAGAATAATTAACTAAAAATCCAGTCGTATGATTTCAAGTTTAAAACAATGATAACCTAAAATGAACTTATTTAACCCCTTTTTTATCCTTCCAAAGGAAATTATAAAGGTCGTGTTTGATATTTTCTAAGGTCAGTAAATATATGAGAGTAAGTTGATCAAGCTAAAATCAGGGGTGTGATAAGTTAATCAGGAGTGAGGGTATTTTTATCATAGTGCAGCATTCAACAAGGAAGCACACTAAAAATAGCATACTTTGCTACAAATACTAGTAATTCTACTTGCACTGGTAATGCATCAACATATGTCCAACACATACATACCTGCAACAAATGGACATACCTAACCCTCTCCCGAAATTTTTTCAATTGTTTTACATAAAAAGACTCCAATTTCAAACTATTTGTTTTGAAAGCTAATATATCTGAATTCCAGGAGCTGAAGAGACCAAACTGACCTTGGATAAAATTCAAGGTCATGAAGGAGACATTGGAAACCAGTCACAGAATGCAGCCATGTCATTGGTCAATGTGTTTTAGATCAAGGCAGCATTTGGTGAGGGAATAAAACTTTTCAATGTGTCATTACAAAGGTTTTGTTATATAGTCCTAATGTTAATTTTGCTCAGGTTTCCATATTGAATGAAACAAAATATAATTACCATGTAAGTTTAAGCTGACTTCGAACAGATTATGTTTCTGTTTGCTATGGTAATAATTAAATCCCACAGATAGTGTTGTGAAGACTGAACTTGAAGGACTGTACACAAGGTCCAAAACTAGTTGTCCTCCGAATATGTCTGATATAGGAATCCTGGTAACGAAAAGTTTGACAAATTTTACAAGACCAAGTGATGATCACACACACTACTAGAGCAACAGTGCCAAGCAATTTCGTCAATACAGCGATCTCAACAAACAATACTGATAAAAATCTGACGCATGAGAAACTGTATGATACTAGTCATACATAGTTTAACATTGGACTTATTGTTACAAATAGAGATCAAACTCTGGAAAATATATGGAATTATGATAAAGTGAGCAACAAACACAATCTAAAGATGCTTTTTATGAATTCATCTTAATAAGTGGTTGTTCTTGTATCTGGTGTTTTTATGCTCATTGATACTGTATGTGTGTCAGCATGACATTAACGATTTAATTGTACGTCTGAATTCATTGACTGTATTGTTTGAATTCTCCATTCAACAAAAACACAACAAAGAAACAATAGTGTCAACGTCACATCTCCGTAAAAAAAGTTATTCTGTTCTAGCCCCAAAAGTCAACATGACGTCTGAGCATCCTACAATTAGGAACATTTATCTAACACATGCTACTGAACTGCTGAGACTCTGCAGACAGAATGACTCATTGCTCAAACCTCAGATCTAAAAGTTTCTATAAGGAATCTGTGTGCTGTCCAGGGTAAATACATATATATATATTTCTCAGACACTACCACAGCAGGAATGACACAATACAAATGTACTAAATCTCAGACCTAAAAACTTTCAATAAGGAATCCGAGTGTTGTACTGGGTGACTACATGTGAATATTTTTCAGACATCACATAATTAATTTTTTGTGATGCTTGTATTATGGAACAATAGACACAACAACAACAAAACCAGCACAGAGGTGTAGAAATGAGCCGGAAGCCAGAAAAATCAACCAGCTATTTGAGCATTCTTGCTAGTTACTGTTTCCACACAGGGTGTGTTGCCCCTTTGAACCCTACTGGAGGGAACCCTCAGAACTCCCTTCTACTTTTAGTAGCTTACCGGCTATATGAAAACATTTCTACACGCCTGCAGCATGAGAACTTACTTGAAAAAATTACCAATATTGATACTCTTTGATAATGTAGGTAAGTATGCAGTACGATGGTAAGGTGACAAATTGAAATACTTCTCTTTTTTTACAGCTTTCCAGCTTGCTTTTATTCTAGAAAAAAAGAAAAAATTGAAACAAAAAAAACCTAAGTAAGTTACAAATATCATTATCATGAAGAGTCCAAATGTGTGACCTTGACATTAGATGTAAAGAACAGAGCATTGGTTTATATACATATCTTAGGGGAGAAAACAAAGTTGTGTATATGGTTAACAATTCAACTGTAATTTTATGCACCAACCCTGAAGTTCTGTGTAAAGTATAAAAGGGGAGAATTAGTACCTCCAAAGTATGAAAGAATGATTAAAAAAAAACACTAAAAATGAAAAGTGTTTTCAACCAACCTACCCTACTTCTTCTTTTGGTTAAGCAACCATTTACACTTTTTTTTCCAGCCTTAGCATTGATAGTCAATTATGAGTAAAACAAAATGCAAGCACAAATATTTAGACAGTTTAACAAGATTGCCGAAGTGGCATTTAAAATAATACAGTAAAACCCCAAATAACGACCACCTCACTATTATGACCACCTTGTTATAATTGACTGTTTATTTTTGGACCTGCTGACAATAACTTCCCTACCATTCAACTTGATAATGAGACAACTTCATTATTATGACCAATTTTTCAGATCCCAAGGATGATCTTATTATCCAGGTTTTACTGTATTTTATATTTATTAGGTAATAAATATGACTTCATAAATCATCTTCACAAAAAAAATTATTACTAAGTATAAGAAAGTTCTTGAATATCCTAAAAATTTGAGAGTCTGCCAACAAGGAGGTGTAGAGTAAAATCTCAATATTAAGACCACCTTTTGGCCTAAAAAAGCACAAGCTTAGTACTGAGGTGGTCTGATTATCAAGTTCAAATATAGTAGGAATGTAGAAATCTGGTCTAAAACTGGGAGGTCGCTAATTGAGGCGGTCGTAAATTGAGGTTAAACTGTTTTGCACCTATACAAGTACAAAGGGTGTAATTAATTTACGGTGACTGAAGAACTGTGTAAACGGAGTAAAGTCAAATGCCAAATACGAGACAAACATTTCAGTCCAAAATCAATCTTTTGTCTGAATAAAACCTGAAAATATATGCTTGGACTTACTCAGCCATTTCCGGAGCATCATTCTCCAATAAGCTCCGCAATGCAGTGGTCATATATGCTTTCATCTGCATGGAGTGAGCTTGAAATACATAGTTTTTTAATCGAACAATATCATCTTTAACAGTGGTTGTGATTAACTGCGAGAATGCTTGAGTTCTAACAGACATGTCTTCACTTGTATCCTCGAGCACTTGAAACAAAGTATCAACGGTGCTTGTTGGTGTATCTTTATACTGACGAAACTCTTGTACTAGCTTAAAACTCTGTAAAAAATCAGAATGATTTCTTTAACCCTTTCGGTGCCAATAAGGCAGGTATTATACCCGTCTTCACAAATAAGTACAAATGTGCCTACATAATGAATATACCTGTTTGGGGCATTGATTAAAGAACAACATATAAATTACAATCAAACAATTGTTGATATTTTTACTTTTTTGTTTATAACCAAACACTGACAGGAAAATATGATAATATATTTGAACAGTGGCCTTACCCTTAAGACAGCTCGTTTTACTGAAGATGGGATAGCTTTATTAGTCAGGCAAGTTTGAAGTTCCGAGGCAATGTGAAGGTCTGGCCTTTTCTGTAGGAACCTCAGATTTTGTTTTACTCCAATATTTGCCAATGTCTGAAATAAACGTAACTTACTCTGTATACAAGATTGACAGATACTCTGGTAATCAACGTGCAAATATCACAAAAAAGTCAATATCTCTGAAAAGGTCTTTAATTACAAATATCCATATTGTGAGATATAAAAAACTAAAATGGTATCACAATGTTTAAGTCAGTCATAGATACACAAAACTCACAATATTATAAAAATTACAATATATCGACCATGTGGTCTTTTTGACTTCCTATATTTTTTATCAACCAATCAATCTGCTAATACTATTGGTACAAATGAAATATTCCTAAGTATTTGAAATAAAGCCTGTATTTCATAAGAATATCTTCCAATTTTTTATATCGGTCTTAAAATACAATCTTTCCATAGGTCAGTTGAATTCATTTCTAATATCTTTAAGCGAGTATGCTAGTTTTCAGTTAACCCTACTAGCACCAACCTTGTTCTCTGCAAGTAACTTCCAACTTCTCCACATGAATGATCAATAATGGAGAAAGAATGGCCTTAGATGCAATGTTTTGAACCAAATCATTACAGGGAATATATATGAGTTTAAACCCACTTACCTGAGGTCCGTAGACCAAAAACTCTACCTAATGAGCAACATATGCAGGAATGAGGCCATTGAAGACAGAATAAGATACTTAGTGACTAGTGCTAGATTTGGCTCAAAGAAAGTAATACAGTAAAACCTCAGTAAAACCTCAATAACGAGATTGAGGTGGTCTCATTATCAAATTGAATTATATGGGAGTTACTGAAAGTCCATCTAAAATAAGTGGTCGTCATAACAGGGTGGTTTTAATATTGAGGTGAACTTTACTTAAGGTTTTACTGTACATGTACATTATACTACATATAAATGTATTACCTTTATAGCTGTGTTTAACTCTCGCTCTGTATTAATCAAGGTTTCACTTCTACAATTGGTGACCACCTTAACACTCATCTCATCTTGAATGGCAAATAGCACACTGTCCTCCTAGCAACGAAACCAATGAAGAAATTATGACAACTGTTCGATATAATTTATACTAAACTAGAAAAAGCAAACATGTTTAAGGTTACTTCACCAAAAAATTAGGATAGGTAGGTTGAAAAACTGTTCCTTTCTATTTTTTTCTAAACACCTTTCGCAGAAATACAAGGTATGATTCATCCCCAATATATTTTCATATTTTGGATTTTGCCATTAGAAACTTTATGGTCAGTTGTGTAACAGTAAACACAAGTAATTTTTTCTGGCTTTAAGTCTCTTGAATCACAAATTAAGATCATTGAAAAGTGTAATGATTTATGGGGGTTAAAATGTTCGGAGCTTATATGTGTCTCTGGTGAAAATAAAAATGGAGCAATTTTAAGAAGCTAAAGACAGATAATGCAATGCTTGATACAAAAATGAACCTAAAGTTTTTTAAATGGTGGCATTCATTATGATAGAAAAAAAAAATTAAAACTTCTTATTTTTTATCACTAATATCTATCTGAATTTGAAAAGCACTTCAACAAACACTATATATATATATATATATATACTAAATGCATTTGGAATCTTTCTTTACTGGAGTTTTACCAATCAAATTTTGCTTATAGAAGGAAGGTGTGAGCCTGGGTTCTCCCACAACTGGAAAGCTCAAAGCTGCAAAGTCACCAAATGACCCTGACTGTTGATGCAATGTTACACTCCAGTGACATTTTATAAAAAAATGCAATATACAAGTATTTACCTGCTCATCCTCAACAAAATTATGACTGAAAAATGTTCCGAGTGAGAGCCAACACAAT
Organism: Lutraria rhynchaena; assembly: GCA_008271625.1. Taxonomy (NCBI): domain Eukaryota; kingdom Metazoa; phylum Mollusca; class Bivalvia; order Venerida; family Mactridae; genus Lutraria; species Lutraria rhynchaena. Next base: position 1,089,069 of record VIBL01000006.1, on the reverse strand, counting down.
GTACTCTCAGATTTCTTGCAGTATGCCTGAAAAAATATCAGCATATTCAATCAAAATCATGTTTTACAAATTCCATGCCACCAATATTAACTGTTGCATTGGCATACCAATACTTCATGTAAGGTAACATTGAAGGGATATATACATGTACTGGATTTTCTAAAGGGTTTGTCTTATGATACATAAACAACCAAATGTCTACTGAACAAAATCAAGTCGCGACTGTGGTCCAGTGGTTAGTGCACTGAACTTGTAACTGGGCAATCCGGGTTCAAATCCTAGTAGCGGCAGGTCATACCCTTCTATGAATATTTGACAAAACTGTCGATTTTCCTCCATATGTGGAGAAGTTGCTGGCTCTTTGTGGAAGAGTTGTGGAAGGAAAGCTGGTTAGGTGAACTGGAAACGTATAAAACTGAAATGTTGAAAAACGGTGTTAAAACCCCAGTTACTATGTCATAAAAACAAAAATCTAATGAATCAAATCATTAATGTATCAATTTCAATTCTGAAGATCAAAGATTAACTTACATACAATCCACGTAAGACGCTCTCTGGAATATCGTCCAGTCTGACCAGGGAACTTAGGAAGTGGTTTGCACTGAATGCAGTCACATGATCCATGTCAAGACAATGAAGGAAGCACAAGTTGCAAGCTTCAGAACCACAAACTGTCAAAGCCTCAAGAAAAATGCCACCTCTTGATGTCTGTTAAATATACCATGAACACAGTGTGAAGAGTTAGTAAGTACTAAAATATTCCAACACTGATGCACATCTAACTATTTAGTGCTTCAGACTAAAAATGTGCGATCCTATGTCTTTACAACCAAACTCCAGTCAAACCTGAGTTTGCAGCCTAATGTGAATATGACCACCCTGTGAATAAAGGTCATTCTTAGAAAAACTGTCACTGATTATTTAAAAAAATATGACCTCCAAATAAAGGCTATCTGTCAATAAAGGTCACATTTTGTCTTTCTAAACTTTCTAAATGGTGGCTATTGTTCCCAGGTTTGACTGTATAACCTTTTATCATGTGATACGTCTGACGTTTATGTCGAATTTTCATTAGGACGAAGTATTTTCTTGGCCCGAAAAATTGATATAAAGAGAGTTGACTGTACAATAAAACCTCAGTATTAACCCTTTGCCTCATAAGCATACTTTGGACTCTCCCAAATTCAAAGCTAATATACAAAACATCAATTTATTTAAGAAAATTGGGTTATTTCTCTCTGACAGAGCGGAAATCATTGCTGCAAAAGAAGCCATTATTTATTACAAGCATAGGCTTCCTTTGGCACAAAGTTTTCAAAAGTCGTCTGCTTCAGATGTGGGGAAATGCAGTATCATGAGGCAAAGCATTAAGACCATCTTTGTGACCCAAAACTTTTATGTCTTAATATGAAGTTGAACTCATTATTGAATTGAAATTTAGAGGAAATATTGAAAACTAGTTATGAAATAAGAGTCTGTCATAACAAGGTGGCCTTAATATTGAGATGATTGCTAAGGAAGGTTGTACAGAAAATGCAGCTGGGCCAGTGGCCTAAATCTCAGACTTATGTCCTTAGTGAGTAAAAATATATTTGGTTGATAATAAAAAATTAAAATATAAAACCTCTGATGGTTCGTCACAATCTTCCCCACATTGAAATATATCAGCCGTAGCTTCATGGAGGACTGACTCAGAGGCTTGTCGAACTAAAATTACAAGTTCTTCAAACACACCAGGTAAGACAGAATATTCATCACTACTATCAGCATGGTCAAATAACGTAGCCAGCTTAGTAGCAGAGTCTACTATCTGTGAAGCAGATGATTCTAAATGTAGGTCAGCGCTGTATGTATATCGAATACCAACCACTGATCTTCCATTCAAAGACAGATCAGGACTTGGTAGTGTCTGTCTCTGATAGTTTGTCAACTCTAACGACTGACTGAAATAGATAATATCAACATTCTATAAAACTCCAGAAAACCGAACCCAGTCTGTACTTGAGCAAATGTCCAGTTTTTCCAAAAATTTCATTCATCAGAAAATAGAGTTTCAAGCATTCCAATTTTAAGGATTTTAACTGAACAAAGTTTTAATAATGATGTCATTGAGGAAAACTCAGGATAAAACGTCAGATTGAAAACATATTACAGTCAAACCTGTGAACAAAGGCCATCCTTAGGAAAGACAAAATGTGGCCTTTATTGACCGATGGCCTTTATTCAGAGGTCAGTTTGTTCTAAATAATCAGTGATAGTTTTTCAAAGAATAGCCTTTATTCAGAGGGTGGTCTTATTCAGAGGTGGCCGCAAACACAGGTATTTAAAAGTGTACATACTGTGAAATATGTGTAAACAGGCCATCAAGGGGAGAGAATTACTTACTTCATGTACAGCTGGCCATCACCTAGGTTTGACTGTATCTTTATTATACGAGAATAAAAATGAACAATCATGTATGTAGAATTACAATAAATAGAAAATACATTACCTGATATTAGTCATAACAGTGGCTAGAACATCGCCTTTATATGCTGATGGAAGGAAGTACTGCATTTGGTGGCATGCAGCATTAGCCAATCTCCTCTGAGCATTAAGCTTGTAGTCACATGACACCTCGGACACAAATGGATATATGAACTGAAAATGAAATAACTTCATCACACAGTATTGCTTTTTTTCAACTCCTGAACCAAAAGCAAAGTAAACCAAAAAAATGGGAACCATGCTAAATTTTCATAATCTTAATTCAGTGAAAACATTCTTTCGTCATACTCCGACTGAACTTGTTAAAAATAGAACTACCATTATCTGTTGCACTTATCATATCATTACCTTATCATAATCATGGGTGTGATTTGGTGGCTGATCAGTGGGGAGGAAATAGTTTGGCATGACACAGAATAGTAACCATTCTAAAAATCGAATAATTGGACAGATACGATAATCCTGTGTGCAATCTTGATGCATCAACATTTGTTCAACGTGTATTTAAGGTAAATGGACTTGCCCTCCCCCCAAATACTCCCCTCAGATTTTCTTATGAGCAGATTCACGTTTCACAAAAATGACCCCTATGATTATTCAAGTGCAGAAATCCATGGATTACACCCTTGTATAATTAATTGGAAAATTTAACGAAATGGATTGAAGTTTAGTTCGTGTTCAGAATAAAGTCATAAGTAATGACCAGCAAACCTCTGATATAGTTCCTTCTTGTATTCCACCCAATAGTGGCTTCACTGCAGCAAATGGCAAGTTAAACTGTTTGAGAAACACTTGCTGCATCTCACACTGTCGTAAGTTTCTGAACGTGTGAATTGTGTTTGGCTCTCTTTCAGAGAAGGTGTATTTTGTGTGACATAAACCAAAGATGTCTGTCTGAAACCATATAACAATTATTACAAGTAAAGTAGTCTTTTTATGTTTAAGCAGATATTTTAATAAGATGTCATTTATTCTTTGAGTGAATTTTAGCTTGTTTGTGTATAACTTATCAAAGGGTTATTAAAAAATTGTGAGTCATGATTTTTATTTTTCTCACTTGGATTCGATGCATTCATTAGGGATGGAGTGTTAGGAAAACTTATGCCATAAAAAACAAGTCTGGACATGCAAAAAAAGGAAATTCTGGCGCATGCAGGAAATTTTCACCCATGTTATTATACTAGGGTGTGTAAGTTGTGCATTTATTATGGATTAAGTACCTCTTCCACATCATCAGTGTATTGATCAGACTCCAATATTTGAAACTGAAGAGCGGACAGAATTCCTCGTTTTATATTTATTACAGGTAACGTTTCATCGTCATTCGCAACAATGCTGTCCGGTTCAACGAGTCCTTCATTCGTTTGGAAATAAATAGAATACCTGAAATTAAAATCAAGTCTTTATAAATAACATCCATGTATACTTTTATTGTTACTGATCAAATATCAACATGCAATTTTTTAAAAAATGTGTGGTTGTTATTGAGTTAGATAACATTGTAATGCCATCCATTATCAATTTGAGGGTATTGCTTTCAATCCACTTCATCAAAGGATTCAGAATCAATACTGACATATGAATATAGTAAATCATTATTGTATCATTGATTTGTTCAGAGAGTAAAAAATTTACGCTGATGGCCTTTTTGATGCAGGAATTTACTGTGAAAAAGGGATCATTAAAGCAAAACCTGAATTTAATAGCTATAGTGATACAGTATAACCCCTCAAAGCCAGACTCCCTAAAAACCAGAATCCTCTGAAACTTGTTCGATTTATCAAGTCCCATTTTTTTCTCTTTGATAATTAAAAGTTCTCTGAAAACAGGAATTCACAGAAAACTGGACTTTTGGCCTAATCTGGAATGGGTCCAGTTTTTAGGGGTTATACTGTAGCTGATTGTTTAATAACGCAACATAGAATTTATCACAATTTTTAGGTCAAAGTGACATAGCATTGTCATCAATAAGGACTACATTTAAATATCTGTTAACCTGTGTAAGTCTTGTATGAAGGATTCTGTGTTCTCCAGATTTCTGTATGATTCCCCGGGTCCTAACACCCTCTCAGTAAGCACACACTCAGATAGCTGAAAAATGCATGAAAATGAACATACAGTAAAACCACAATTCTGAAACCACCTTCGGACCAAAAAATTAGTTGTAATTTATCAAGTTGAATTATAGGGGTTATTAATAGTTGGTTTACCTCATATAAAATCTCTGAACTGGGATGTGTGCTGTTACAAAATTATATACAGATTTATAAATGAAGATATTCTGTATGTGAAGAGGGTTACTTCTGCTTCTTAATTAATTCCACATGTTTACAGGGCGATATTATCTCTTGTACTCAGTGGTCAGCCAAGGATTATTTCTGCTTCTTCATTAGTCCTGCATATTCACAGGCAGATACTATATTCAGCAGAATTTTCTATTATTATTAATAATACCGATAGATGGTAGCCCTGATCAGATAACCAAATATGTGAAATACATGTATACCATGTGATGAGATTTTGAGAGATGTATTATTGCTTGGATATTCATTCTGAGCAGATTCACCAGAGATTCTGCGTAGAGTCGGAGCTTAGATTCCGACCAGTTAACATGTAGTCGTACTAAGAACTTTGGGTTGTTTCATTAAAAGTTATTTTAGAAATATTATGACTTTTCTTACTCAATAAACCCGCTTCGTAACAGTGCCCATACGAATGAGTAATCCTGAAAGCAATCATGATTATAATTAACACAGCAATTTGTGAATAAACAATAAACTAGCCGCAACTACGGTACAGTGGTTAGTGTGCTAGATTTGTAACCCAGCAATTCAGGTTCAAATCCCGTTTGCAGCAGGTCATACCCTTCAATGAAAATTTGACAAAAACGTCAATTTTCCTCTAAATGAGGAGAAGTTGCCAGCTTCTTGTGGAAGGGTAAGTTAGTACTGGTTAGAATACAGTCCAGGAAAACTGGTTAGGTGAACCGGCCGCCATATATAACTGAAAAATTGTTGAAAAACGGTGTTAAACCCAGTGACAATATCACATAAAAACAAAAAACAAACTGCAACTTATACCTGCATTATAATTTCACATTTTCTGGGAACACTCAATGTGATTGTACATGAAAGTTTTGACCCAGATTTTGACTCCGATACTCCAATATATCCGCTTGATGTTGTTATTGTATAACCATACGTATATATAGCACTGTGTTTGAAAAACGTGTCTGAAATAAGAATTGATGATTTATACAGACAATAAATGAAATTTGCATAAAGCAGTTACTGACTTACACATTGATTATCCATTATGACTTCTGAAAACTGGACCATTTGCCCAGTCGTGATGGGGTCCAGTTTTCAGAAGTCATAATGGATAATTCTGAGAATTCAAATTTTCAGAGAACTATTGATTATAGAAGAGAAAAAATGAGATTTAAAAAACTGTCCAAATTTCAGATAATTCTGGTTTTCAGGGAGTCTAGTTTTCAGGCATTTTACTGTACTTTCTATATTTAACAGGTAAAAAAAATCACATCAGCCAAATAGCCAATAACAAATAGGATTTATTATTCTTGGATTATGAACTGAAAATCTGCCAGATGTCGAGGAGGAAAAAATTCCTTGCATGAAGTTAGAATGCCAATGGCTATTAAACAGCGCATTTTCAGACTAAGATTTTCAGACAGACCAATCAGTACATAGGTACTCAGAACAGGTATAACAATTTTCAACTACAAGTTAAATTCTTTATTCTTCGGTGTTGATATCATTAGTTATTAATGAGCACAGTTTCCTGTATGCTCAAGTAAAGATTATTAATATGACAGATAGATGCAGTTATTACAAAGTACACTGTATCATTTTTAGGGGAAAAACATACACAGTAGACCCTGATAATGACACCACCTTCAGGACTAGAAATTAGTCATAGAAATGAGGTGGTCTCATTATCAAGTTGAATTATAGGGGAGATATTGAAAGTCGGTCCAAAAATAAGTGGTTGTTATAACATGGTGGACATAATATTAAGGTGGTTGCAATATAAGGTTTTAAAATATATATTGATTACCATAATTAATTAAGTGTATAATTTTCTAGATCTTTATTTGATATGGCAAATATTAAAAAGACTTAAAGACAAAAAAAACTTACCATGCCTGTTGCAAGTCGGCTTTGGGATGGTTGTTGCACTTACAGAACCTGGAAAGAAGTCAGGACATCTTAACCATTTGATTCATAAACATATTTTGGACTATTTCAAATTCAAAGCTAATGTATCAGACATCAATTTATTTAAGAAAATTGGGTAATTTCCCTCTAAGAAAGTGGTAAACATTGTGGCAAAAGAAACCATTACTCATTACATGCAATGGCTTCTTTAGCCACAATGTTTTCAAAGTCAAATTCAGATGTGGGAAATGTGGTATTATGAGACAAAGGTTTAATTAACAGAAATTATCGAAATACAAAAGTTCTTTCCTCATGCAGTCAAACCTGAATAATCACGCTAACACCCAAACTTGACTTCTCCTTGGAAGGCGTAAGTTTTGTAACTTTATCTAAGGTAGCAGGCTTAGGTATGGTGTCACAATGCACCAAAAATTATATTTTTACTTTTTTATACATCACTTTATATACATAGTAGATAGGATATAAATTCTATCCAAAAAGATTGAAGTTCCTAAATGAGTGCACATTGATTATATATCATAAACTTTGAAAACTATTTAAAGGGGTCTCTGTAGTTGAGTGGTTGTGGTCTCAGACTAGTAATCACTAACCATTCATCACGACAAGTTTGAATCCCACCCAAGACCAGGAAAAATTTGCATGTGAGGAAACTGTCCGACTGACTTGGGGGAATACCTAGACCCCTTCTACTTTTAATACCTTACATGGAATCATTTCTACACCCTGCATGTATATGTCCGGCTTCAATTCGCCTTTTAAGAGAATGGAGTGATTTTCTGTTGTTCATTCTTTTTAATGATATGACAATTATAGATAAATGTGACAAAATTTATTTCATTTGAGCAGATATCAATGTTTTTACAACATAATAGCTCATATCTAAGCATTATTCATCTAAATGAAAATAGAACATGACAGTGTGGCTTCACTAATTTTTGTTGGGGATTAAATTTTGTGGGTTGGATTGTCCACAAAATCAAATCCGCAAATAAAAATGCTGAGGTACCAGTAAACCAAATTTCAGAAAACAATTAGAAAACATTACAAAATTGTTTCATTAAAAAAATCAAAACCCACAAATTTACACCCCCACGAAATTGCCATTTTAGTAAAGAACATGAAAATTGAATCCAATGAAAATAAATGAAACTACAGGATTCAAATAATTTTTTTTTCAACTTAGTACAGTCCTAACACTTAAAATTTACTCTCTTTATTCTTTAACATTCATAGGTTTAATCAGTATATCGATATACTTAATGCAAAGTAACATTGTTAACAATAGCTTCATTGGCTTGAGAAAAAAATGGCACCAAATTAAAAAAAAATTCAATGCATTTTTATGCACACTTTTATCCTTTGAAACACTGAAAACCACATGTTAGGATATGCACTATATATGAATGAATTTTATGTGTAGCCATGGTTTAGATTGTATTACTCCAATGTGAAACATATACATACATACAACTTACCAAAAAGGAAAGATAGAGTGCTAATGATGCACAAGTGGAACAGTTTCCCACAAAACATTGTGATATAAATAAATCAAGCAGTTCAAAATGTTTTACAAAAAATTACTTCACACTCTTATGGTTTTAACAAGTCGTAAAATCCATGCAAGTATATTCATCTTTCACACGCTTGTTCAATAGATGAACAGTTGCTTATGGGGCTGCAGGCTGCTACCCTTTCAATTAATGCTATAATCTGATTGCGCAGCGAGAAGGCCTTTGCATTTTATCAATTTGTTTGGTGCTTAGTCTAAAAACCATTTCAAATCTGCTTCATTAGTAATATATTTTATTGTATACTTAAAATTCAAATGCCACACTAAATTCTTTAACATCCTAAGAAAGCGAGCAGCCAGGCCAAAACACTTAAATACAGTCAAAGAAATAAAACCATGGTCCTTGCAAACAGTTACACAATAAATGTGGCCTAAATGAGACACAAATATGATTTTTATCAGCAGCCAGAGTCCACAGATAACTAAGAGTGAAGAAATATTGGTTAGATAATGATCTAATAGCTGAAATTATGTCAACAACCTCAAGGTCATTCAAACCAAATCATGACCTTTTTATAGTTATTATGTGCTTGTGCTTGTACACAAAAACATGTCACAATACTTGCATGCCACAAAAATTTTACCTAGGTTTTCCTGTCTGTTACTCTTGTTATAGTCATAATTATGATGCATGCCAGTAATGAATGCATTAAAAGACTAGTAATGTGTCCTTAGGTCATGACTGCCCCACTTCGTAATATGAAGACAAAGAAAAGTGGTTTTAGCAAATGGAACAAAATGTTTACTCATGAAGAGCTAACTTTGTTTTTATGTGACTTATTGTCACTGGGGTATAATGCCATTTTCAACAATTTTTCAGTTATATATGGCGACCGGTTCACTTTTTTCCTGGACTGCATACTAATCAGTACTAACTTACCCTTCCACAAGGAGCCACAATTTCTCCACATAAGGCAGAAAATCGACATTTTTTGTCATCATAGAAGGGTATGACCTGCTGCGACTGGGATTTTAAACTCGGATCACTGGGTCACAGGTCCAGCGCACTAGGTATGAGGTAGACACAATTACATAATGTCTCCATATTCATATAGTAAATATGAGCTAAGTTCACAGCCACTGTGACCTTGACCTTTGTACTGGCAACATAGTTCTTAGATGCGATAAGTCATCTCATCATCGTGATCATTTGTGCCAAATATTTTTTCAATTCAACTACTGATGGTAAAGTTATGGACATAATTTTTCCAAACACACAGATATGGGTAACACTACAATTTTATGTCTCCCATTTTTAATGGGGACATAAAAACTGCATTCCAGTCAGTCCACAAAAATTGTTGCTAGCTATATCATGATACTACATTTCTTAACTATTATAGAAATATTTCAATATCAAACAATAGGTAAATACAACAGAATTCTGTAAGAATGTAACAAACTTGAGTTTTTTTCATTGGGTTTAATGCCGTTTTTCAACAATTTTTTGGTTACATGAATGTATGTATATGGTGGCTGGTTCACCTAATCAGTTTTCCTGGACTGTTTTCCTGAACCAACACTAACTTACCCTTCCACAAGGAGCTGGCATTTTCTCCACATATGGAGGAAAATCAACATTCCTGTCAAATTTTCATAGAAGGGTATGACCTGCTACAACTGGGATTTGAACCCAATTTGCCGGGTTGCAAGTCCAACATACTAACCACTGGATCAAGGTCGCAGCCTAATAAAGTGGTAAGAATATTGACCTCTGGAATAAGAGACAAAGAAGATATTGCTCATTTTTTCAATAATTGGTTGTCTTAGGACTAAGAGACATTATGTGAAAGTTGGTCAGTGTCCATGTGTTAGTGTACATATTATACCAAAACTGACCATGCTGCTGTCAGAAGGGAGACCTCGTCCACTTTATGAAACAAACATGAAATATTGCTAAAGCAGCATGATGTTTAAGTGTGTGACTGGCCTGAGGGACCATCCTATCTGTGATATATTGCATATTGAACAGGTATTGAAAATCTGCTGGATTTCAATTTATGCAGTGTCAAAGAATGAGTTGACATAAAAAATATGAAGACTAAAGACATTGGCAGTTTTGCACATTTTTCATTCATCCACTTGTCCACTAATTACTGGTAAAAATCCACTCAGGATGAGTTGAAATTGATGTTGAACTAGTTAAAATTCTAAGCCTGTCGTTCTGCTGGACGAATAGCCTGAAAAAATGTGTATTATGGCTTAAGATGGCCATACAGACCAAAAACACATTTGTCATAAATATATATATACTAGACCCCCTATGGACAAATGAATGTCATTGAACAATAATATGTTCAACTTGTTATCACGACTGAGCTATTATGTGTCAGCATATAATTCCGCACCATCAATACACATAATCTCACAGAAGATAAAAACTGATAATATGTTTGATAGCAACAACAAAGTCATCAGTAAACTATCTGATATCAATGTAAAATCTTCACCTAAGATGACACATGATTGAGCATGTACAGTAAGCATGTCTACAAAGTAATTACATTTGTGTATGTCAATTAAACTCAATTAGATGAGCAACGTGAAAATGAGTCTCTCATCTCAGAATACAGCCTTGTCATTGGTTGATTTTCAGACTCAGAGAAACTCATTTAATTGGGATCATTCCCTGAGCTTTCAAGTTTAGGCCATATTAATCACACAAAATTAACTCATCAGATTATCATACAAGGTCATATTATTTTATCAATATTTTTTTCTGCTATTAATCATTAGTCAACGGACAACACTCAATGGAAAGATAACAGTAAGACAGCACAATATAGTGCAAATAGTGCAATTGCGACGTGTAAATATCTGCAAAAAAAACAAGATTTTTTTGAAGCTCAAATTTTTAATGCAGTATTAAGAATAATACAACACACATTATTTTGAATACCTGTATACAAGCAAATCAAATTTTGCAAGGTAAAAATTGAATTAAGACTTGAGCTCTGTAGAGCAACTTAAACACTTGTCTGTTTTACATGTCAGCAACAGGGGCCACATTTGAGATATCAAGTTTGAACACAATAAGGTATAATTTTGACCAAAATTCTAAGTTAAAAAGGGGCATAACTCCAAAAATATAGCTTTCAGAATAATGCCCTTTGTCTTGCAACTGTGCCTTGTCATGATAATCAAATATTCCAAGTGTAGGGACGATTTCTTTAAAAGTGTTTAGTAATGAGCAACATTAAAGTTTTTGCATGAAAACAATGACGACGACCTAGTAATCATAATAGCATGACTTTTCCTTCGAAACAGACAAGCTAAGAAAGGGACTCAAAAAGACATTTACTGCAATACTCCAAAAATTTCCATGGAAGTTACATGAACAAAGAGCAATTCATATTGATGTAGCTTGAACAACAAATTCTTTATGAATTATGGCATTAAGCAAACCTCGGCCAATTAAGTATCTCCATCTATCCTTGGGTGTACTTGGTAACTTGATAACCACCTACACCTTACGTTTGTGATTGGGCTGCAGATTTACGACTAAGAAAATTCTACCGCCAAACAACTAAGTTCTTAAAATGGTGTCAGTTGATACTTTCATGGGTTTTTATAGCAGAATTGTGTTGCAAGCAGTGCAATATTTTGCTTTCCACAGTATATAGAATACAACAAGCAGGGGTGTGTAAAAAAGCTAAGCCTTGACAGGCATTAATTTCATAGAGGCTGCCATATTTGTCAATTTTATATCTAGTAAATTCAAAGTAGTCCAATGTCTGCTAACCAGGTACAGTCAAGATTAGATGGAACCTAATGAAAATTATGGACGTACAATCTAAAGGGAGACAACATATAATGCATACTATAAATGAATAGTATATAAATGTGCTATTTATGTACTTTTTATACATAGCACAGAGTAAGCATTATCTCCCCGAACGTCTACTTGAGACTATTTCTCACGTCATTAATCATATGGAAAGCACTAATTACACTATAAACAAATAATGTATACAGGGTTTTCAAGTGATTGCTGATTGAAACCATCGGTTAAAATGCGTTTGAACTGGTTGTTTTTCCAAAATTTTTAAAATTTCAAATACAAACAATTTTCAGTGGATTTATTTCCAAGAAATAAATACTACTGCTCACCATATTGCTTACTCAGATGTTCTCTTTCTATTATAGGAGTGTTGGGTTGATCAAGAACAATATTATAAAACACTGCATTGCATTGGCTGAAACCTTGTCAATGACCAATCGTGAACAGCGATACATGGCACTTAGTAAAACATGGCATTGATCAAGAAACAAAAGTTACAAAGTTAGTTACCTTATTTTCAATGTCACTTGTAGCTAATGCAATGTCAGAAAGAGACAACTCAGCCCTCTAAATTTCTTACATTACTGGTGCTTCCGGAGGGCTTTGCTGCCCTGTTCCCCCACCAGGGCTATGCCCTGGACCCACCAGGGGACCTGTGGCCCCTCAGTTACTTTCAAAACCTGTTGTTTTGACAAAAAAATCTGTTACTTAATTTCTCAATGAAAACCCTGTATATAGGATAAAAGAATATGGATGAATACAATGTTTTAAAGGTATATGTCAGCAATTTGGCAATACACAACAGCTGCTTTTTTAATAAATTTGTTTCAAATGCAAAATTCTCACCACTGACATTATATTCATTGCAAAATAGTTTTGGTGAAACCAATTTGGACAGTCTGTAAGACAATTGTAATATTGTTGTATTCAATAAAAATATAAACAGTCAAAACTAGAACTATTACTGAAGGTGATTAAATTATAAATACCCAGCTGCAGAGCCCTTTTTTAAAAGCTTAATAACTTAGAACAAGCTGTGTGAGAATAAATCCAAATACTTTTTCTACAATATGTGCAAGGAGACCTAACGCCTAATGTGCTGGTAAAGTTTTATAAAACATCCAACTAGCCATTTAGGAGAAGAACCACACACAAGATTTTGTCTACAGACAAATAAAAAAGAGGCATAACTCTGTGAAAATAAATCTGAATATTTCTTTTTATAAAGTAGACCTCATGCTCCATGTGTCGATTAAGTTTTATGATAATCCAACCAGCCGTTTCAGAGAAGAAGTGCGCACAAGATTTCGTCTACAGGAGGATGGATGGACAGACAGACATATGGACAACCTGAAACCGATATGACCCATACAACTTTGTTAAGCAAGCGGGTATAACAACTGTATAAACAAAAAAACTAACACGACACAAAGTAAAAACCAACTGTAACAATAACAAGCTTTATGCCAGCATAAGCAGAGTAAAATAAATCAACATGTAAGACTTTCAACAATCACTCACTCAGCATCATACTGTCCTAGTACTCATACCCAGTGAGCAAGTTTCAACAATTTACCAAATAATCTTCAAACATACGTCCTGATGCACTGCGATTGTTGATGTTTGTAAAATATCAGGAAATCATACACAGAGAGTCTGACAAGTCCCACAGCAGTGCAGCAAAAGAACGTTACCATCAAAATGTCTAAAATTTTGAAGAATTATGCTATCATTTATTTTTCACTAGGGTTTACCTTTGCAACAACAGCCAGAGTCATATGGCAACTTTCAATTTTAACAGTGGAGGAAGACCTAAGGCTTACACCTGGGTAGAACCACAGACCTTGCTAGCTGGACAGCTTCCTCACACACAAAATTTGGTCCGGAGCGGAATTTGAACTCACAGCGGAGAGGGTCCAGAGATTTTCGAAGTCAGAGATCATAACCACTCGACCATGGAGGCCCCTAAGCAATCAATCACAACAATATTAAAAAATTTTCAACTGAAAAAGCATCTTCTGTTAAATAGTAGCACTATATAGTCAACAGGTAAGGTTAAATTCATTACAGGAACAATTTGCAACAAGCAGAAGTTATCACAGAATAATGGAAACAATTCAAAACAAGCACACCTAACAATTAAGGTTGTCAAGATAATTATTTGCTTGGAACGTTTGTTCCAGCTATGGTTGTCCTATGAAGAATTCGAAGACCAATTTCCTCCTTTGAATACTGACTTTCAGGCGTAGCTTCATGGCCAACAGAAAGATTGTCAGATATAATGAAATCCCCTTCTTCCCACTGCAATTAAATAAATTAAATACAGTCAAAATTCTTTATATCAAAGTACATGAAACTTCGCAAAATTATTTGATATAAATGAACTTTGATATATAGATCATCGGAGAGATTCTATCACAGCGATCACATTTTAGAGCTATGGTCAGAAAGCTGGAAAAATTGTTTGATTGTGTAAATTATGTTTATATTCACATGACCTGATTTTATAATCACATGCATTGACACTGACATGTTTACATAATTGTCATCTGATTGCTGAGTTCAATATAAAAATATCCTATCAGGTGAGAAATGAATAGTTATTAGGTGTTTGTTGGAGGTAAAAGTGCAAAAAATTATTTTGTTAATTGGACACTTAATTGGTTCAGCAATGGTCACTGCATATTTGAAAATTGATGTTTGGGACTGAAAATCTACTTACCTCAAGTCCTCAGTATATGGAAGTTTTAACTTTGTATGAAATACAGAACAGGCAGCACCATCCTGTATTAACACTGAAAAATCAGTGTCTTAGCAATAATTTAAAAAAATACTTTGTGTGGTACTAATTGAATTTTGTATCTGATTGACAAGAAAAATGACATCATAATTCTGTATCATGAAAAACAGACCTGAATGTCCATTTCAAACAATTTTACCAAATACATTCAGTCAGAGAACTGTTAAATTTTAACCCCAAAATACCTGATGTGAATAGATGAGCCGCCTTTCGTCTTTGACTACTTCATTGTGTATTTCTTGTAGAATTTTTACAGTTTCCTCCTCATCAGTTACTCTTGGTTCAGAATCAGCATCCCAAACAAAAGCAGCAGTCATACCAAGATGGAAACACAATGTCTGGGAAAAGAGATAATAACAGTTCAACAAATAAAAAAAAGTGTATGTGTGGCCTACTGAATTTGAAAAAAATCCGAAATTGTGAGGCAAGTACAACTTGTTCAAGTGACCACAGAATTCAGCAAACTTTAATAACAGGGCCTTTTTTCCTTCTATAATAGAGGCCGATATTCGGTGACTTCCCCACTGCAAAAAGCCTCTTTTTTCCAATTTGGTGAAAGAATTTCCCAAAAATACAATGCTGAAATTCCCAATATGTTGAAATTTGATTCTCTCTATATCTTGAAAGTCTGTCAACCTTTTCCCAATTTGGCTGAAAATTGCATTTGAATTTCCCAAAATGAAAGGCTTAGACCCCTTCCCAATTTTTGAAAAAGGCCCTGTATTAAGCAGTACATAAAATTCATTTATGTAAATTCATTTACGATCAATCAATCAACGAAAGTTGAAATCCACTTGAGTATATGGTAAAGTGATGTTCAGACTTTGAATTCAGAGACCATTCCATTAAAAGCTCATCCCAAGGCAGTCACTTAATACGTGCGCTAAATTTCAAAAACAACTATATACAGGGGGATTGCCGTGTTTTGGCAATAGTATTTTTTTTGATGCATTTATTAAATTTAAGATGTGTGTAAAATAGGAAAAGGCCATTTTACTGCTACAACTTAATAGTATCTAACAAATCAGTTAAAAGAAATTGTACAATGTAATTTGCAACCCTGCTGTGGGCTATCAGTCATCTACATTTTAGGCAAAGATGATCTGTTTAGCAGACACTGACAAAAGAGAAAAAAAGCTAAGTAATTGTAGATCAGTATACAGGGTTGTAAAACAATATTGTTGACTAGTCACTTAGTTTGCCACATAATATCTCTCTAATGCATCGTGCCTATTTACAATTACTGACTCATCGAAAATAAAAAAAATTACAAATTTCTATAGTTATTCTCTGTAATGGTTTTCAGTACGACTCCTAAAATTTCTTGATGACCCAAAAGTTACTTACCAGGGGTCTCAAATTGAAATTTAAAAAGTGACAGAGAATTATCCGATTTGTGAATCAAACATAACAAAATGCTGATAAATGATTCCATGTTTTTATAGCCATATACGAATCTGCTTAATAACTTACAACAAAAATAAGTGTATTTAACTTACAGGTAATTTTGTAACAGGATGGGGATAAATTAAGGGGTGAAGCATTTTATCTCTTCTGTCAGGTAACATCCACAATCGGTCCCACCTTGCTTTTGTTTCTGGAGACAAACTTTCAATCAGTTCATTGAGTGGTACAAATGCTGAAAAAGTACAAACTTTATTCAATAAAAAACTTCCATCAACGGTACTTTACCACATCCATTTCTCACACAATTTACTGGCTTCTCAAAACTGCTGGAATACTAGCCTGACATTTGGTCAGGCAAAGTAAGAAACGAAATTTTGTCCGACCAAATACATCATAAATAAGTGTTAAATGCTATAAATTGTGCCCGACTGCTGGACATCTGGTCTGGTACTTGCTGAAAAGTTATTGGACCAGCTCGAAGTTGCCTAACATGACTGATGGTCCTGCAATTTTTGGGAAACTGCATTCATGGTTAGTAATACTAAGAGTAGTGATTCACTTTCTTACACTGCTTCTGCCAATTATAATTAAATATAGAACAATACCTTGCCAATTACATATGATTTTGTATTATGATAGTGAAATAAATATGTAGACACAGACAATGTGATTATCTTTAACATTTGGCATTGATGATTATAGGAATTTGACAACTGCAGAAAATGTTACTACAAATTAAAGTAGTTTAATGAAATTGAAATCAAATGTAGTCAAAAACACTTAATAGACACAGAGTCAATTTTTATTAGGGATCTTTGACGTCTGTAGAATGATCTTGTTAATGTCTGAATGTGAAATAAGCTGTTTACAGAGGTTTCGGAAAAAACGAGTTCAGTAAAATGATTTTATACAGTAAATTTGTTGGATGTTTCAGTAAAAAAATAAAAAGCTGTTATTCACAACTTATTGGTAAATAATTACTCTGAACAATCGGGGAGTTGATATTTTTAGGATTCATTAAAGTTGTACAAATATGTACACTGCTTAAGTATAAATTATGATGACTAGGTGTGCAGTTTTTCTCATTGTTTAATGATTTTACAATTTAAAGACTAATATATTATAAAAATTATGCATAAAAAGGCTTGCAGATTTAATAATTTGTTTTTATTCGAAAATAAGTACTTGTTGATCATTTATTAATGACTCTTGTTCCCAAGGTAATACAGTCAGAAAGGGTTCCAGATCACCAACAATGAATACGATGTCTGCTTCTTACAGCGATTTACAAATTGAGAAAACTCTGCTTAGTCTGAAGGTCAGGTGCCTCAGCTTTTATATGACATCTGGCAAATGTCCCATAGGTGTCCCAACCCTACAATACATGGCAGTTCATATACACACTCAGTACAGTAGTTCCGAATCAACTGCGTGTATTTAGGATCATGTGACATGTTAGCCAATTGGAGCAACTCTTGCGGAAAACGAAGGTCGGGGGCAGGTCAAAATGTTTTTAACTGTCAAACAAATGTCAAAATGCAGTTAACACAAATACATGACATATATTTAGGTCTGTGGATAATGACTTTAATGAGAAGTAGGAAACCATGTTAAAATATGAGCAAGAGGGTTAGCAACAAACAAAAAAAACAAACACATCATGTATAAAAATTATCTGTATATTTTAATGCCAATACCTTTTGGCCTATCACAGTTAAAATATGAGCAATCATGTACTTACAGGAGATCAGTAAAAGCCAATACCTTTGGCATATGCAGATATTAAGTAAAGAACAATACAAACAGTTTTGCAGAATCAAGCACAATCAGTTGTACTGGTCTTTAAATGTGAGCATGTGTTTCATTTGCACGTGTGTTACTCAGTACTGTATGGACTTACAATGGTCATAGAGCTCCCAGCTTGCATTTTAGAAATTGTATCTTTCAATTTTTTTACCATTTCATTATAACTAGACTGTACTGGCTTAAGAATATATTGGCAGGGCAGCAATACACTCCCACCAACCTCATGCTGCTCTGGCCATGGGAATGAACTTGGTACTGGCTCACCAAAGGGTTTAGCATACACTGACACACCGGCATCCAAATCCGATCTAAAACAACGAGCCAATTCAATTGGCACATGACCCAAAAGTAAACCAGCAACATCCGATAAATAAAGGTGACACTTTTCATCTGTAATTGTATTATGTAAACTAATGTCAAACTGATCCAGTTCAGCAATCCAAACAAGGCAGGCACATTCATCATGTATGTAAGTGTACTTTCTATCCACTCGCCACCAGGTTGGGGGAGTAGTAACTGGTGGACAAATTTTATAATGGTGATAACCCTTAATAACAGTTTTGCAAGCAAACTAAACTGCCAGAGATCTCCTCCGCTTCTGTTGAAGATTCTACAGATGTACTTGGAACAACATCAGTACTTTCCTGTGCCTAAAATTAAGAATTTAGTGTTCAATTTACAAAGTCAGTAAAATCAGCTTACTTTGCTGACTTGAAAGAAGCATGTAACAAGCATGTGTTATGATATTAGTAATTCTCAAAGAACTAACTTATAAAAATTAGTGGAAGTTCCACATTGGAATAGTTGCTCTGGAACATTTTAGAAACATAAGCTAGACCCTTGTGTAAATATTTACCTGAAAATTATTTCAACACTGTCATGTCTATAACTTACATATAATTTTTAAAGGAATGTAACATTTAAGTAAAAGGAAGTATAGCTTTGAAAAGGAGTCTCAGACTTTCCATTTCACTGGACAAGTAAATATACTGTCTGTTTGCAATTTCTGTACATAGAGGATCGTAAAATCAGATGGTTGTGTAATAAAGAGTGTTTCAGCATAAAAATAAGAATGGAAATGGAAACCAACAATAGTTGCTTAACTTGGGTAACCACTAATGCAGACTCAACTTTACTCACAATCTAGACATGTAAATGGGGAGTCATTAGCTAAATTCAGATCTTCACTGTTTGCACAGCAATCCTTGTGCATCCAACTATAACACTGATTTTGTGTATTTTAGATATTTGCATATTAACAACATCGCAAAAGTTTACAAATTTTAACAAAAAACATGTTTATTTTTTGTCACCATTGGCACAAAACCATTTTGAGATTTTCCCAAAATTTGCATGGATGCTGATTCAGAATTCCCATATGCACAAGATTTGCATTCACCAAAATTTTGCAGTCAAAGTTGTATATCAAACTAAATAGGACTAATATTGTAGTAAGTGCACATAAACACACAATACTATACCAAATTTTATTGCATTTACCTGGTATTTTTATTTTTGTCTTCTTTTCAAATAGCAGCAGTGAGTTTCAGAAAACGGTGAATCGGTAAAATGTTGCGCATGTGAAATTTCTAAACGGTCGTACCTGAACAAAATTATGAAGCACAGCTGATTAATCTTGGAATTGGTTGAATTAATGGTATTGACAAGAAAAAATATTTTTTGTTCTTTCTTTTGTGCAAAATTTTGATGGAAAATTAAATGACTGATCCGGAACACCCAGAGATCCGTAACTACTTGATTAACTGTTCTCAAGTATCAAAATGTTGTAATAACATTAAGTACAAGTATCTTTTTCAATTTAGTACAATAACATCAACTTGGTTGCAAATGCATTTGTGGAATGTGGAGTAATCGCTTGAGTAAGGCATGCAAATTAAATTTTGCAATTAGCAGAAGCAAAAAATTCAATATGTCATTATGTGCGAACAACTTAATTATCATGTATTAAAGTCAATAGTCATATGAACTAATTATGCAGTATAGTACTTGAGTTAATTATACATAAATCCATTTTACCGAAACATCCAAGACAATCACTATATAAAATCAATTTACTGAACTTTTTATTTACTGAAGTTGCCAGCACCCAAATAAGCCATCTGACGAGCCAAATTGGTAAGGCCAGTTGGGGACTCACCTGTATCACCCTTTTTAGGGATTGATATCATGTGGTATAAAGCAAATGCAAATGGTTTTGCCATGAAACTCCCATCAATATGCCAACCAGTTCTTCCAACATTTGTACATCCCTCCTCCCGAATATTTGAAACGCGAAAAACATCCGGGTCCGGAGATTTCGGATGCTTGTAAAATGTTGATTCCAGATTTCCAAACCATTTACTGATTTCAACATGTCGTTTACCGCTGACAATACCTTGATTTTTGAAAATAAGAAGTCGGTGTTTATGTACATCATGTTTAAATTGTTCAATTAGACTTTGTGGAATATCTTGATTAAGATCAACCCCTCTAATTTCAACTCCAATTTGCGCAGGCGAATATTTCATACCTTCAGCCATTGTATGTCGTTTTATAGTAAACAAACTTGATGCATAAATTCCAATATAGCGGAAAAACGACTTCGTGGGTGGTACTACAAAGAATGATAGTTTGAATTGAGTTAAAAACATAACATTTGACGTCTTTTTGCAAGTGTGCAGCGCAGAAATCTGAAGAGTAGCAGTGGAATCGTGATGGATATCTCCAATTTGAAGAGTGACATGGACTAGAATAAAGTTCATTACGAAACCGGACTCACGATAAACCGGTCTTGTTACTCAGAGGCAAGCTGAAAGCGTCGCCCTGAAAAAACAAGAAAAATGTAATTGATTTCAAGACCGTATAGGTCTTAATTTTATCATCCCTTATCATGATTTTATAAATCATTTATCAAATTAAAGATATAAATCCATGCTTTCCGTAAAATTATAAATATTTTTTACATATCATTACGTGATTCTTCCAGGGTTTTCATTTTTTCGGAAAAACCTTCCTTTAAAGCATAATGTATGTTCTGCGCGTTTCAGGAATTCCAAAAAAAACCTACTTTAATGGAATTCCAAAAAACGCACAATACAATTCTAACTGTGCACGTTTTGAAGATCACATTTTAACACCATCTGTTGAAAAAAGTCGATAATTTTGTGATTTTATTGAAAAAATAGCGTTAATTCATTACATTAAAACCTCATATTGCGACCACTTAGATTGAGCAATCACTTATTTTCGGACCAGCTTCCAAAACTCCCCTATAATTAAACGTGATCCATTATTACGACAGATTTTTCGGATCCTGAAGGTGGTCTCATTATCGAGGTCTCCAGACTCAAATTTTAATTCCATTATCTGAAAGTATTATGGTTGAAAAGATAGAGGTAACTAATGTTTAAATACATATACAGGTCGATTATGGAGTCAGAATAATGTATGAATAATATCATTAACGCCTGATTATATTTAACTTAAAACACTAACAGACAAAACATGAGGTTTGAGTTTGGAGACCGATCTCAAGTTTTATAGCCTCGGACCCTGTATTATCTTAAAAATCAATCGCATGTTTTAATTGCAGTGTTTCAATTTTATTGTATGTAACTGACACAACAAAGTCTTGTACCAGTCAACAATACAACACATCAACTTTACTGAATGCATTAAGAACAAGAGTAAGTTCCAATTTCAAGGGTATTGATCAATCTTGTAGGTTAATCATGAAATTTTATACATAATTTTTATTTGTGATGATATTATATAAAATGTCTAACCATGTCAATTTATAAAGTATGAAAAAGACATTTGCATAAATCATAACGACCATGTCTATGAACTTATCAAATCGTAAGTCACTGAAAAATTGCTCTTGTAGTTTAACATTGTGAAACCGAGCACAGATTTTTTCAATCCACCCGTGGAGACTACCATATAATGTAAATCTTGTAGATTTATGTTTAAGTTTGTGAGATGTGTTTCCCATACATCACGTTTCGGACTTGTGTTTGTATCATATTATTTTAGAGTTGCAAGTACGGAAGATTGTTTGAAATGTACGTTATCATGAAGGAACGATTTGGATAAGCTCAGACAAAATTTTAATTATGTCATTACGCAACCAAGAAAATCAAATGAATATCGCTAAGATATAGTTACATGATTACAATAACTTCATTTTAATATCACTGAGATCAAGTACTGTAATGAATTCAAAATATATATTTTAAGTCTGAAACTTGTCTGTGTAATAATTTATCTCCAGCATAATGTGATGCAGCATGTAATAATTTATCTCCAGCATAATGTGATGCAACATGTAATAATTTATCATATCCAGCATAATGTGATGCAACATGTAATAATTTATCTCCAGCATATCCAATAGTTTTCCCTGATGAATTCATCTCAGTGCTTGTTTGTTGTTTTCATAGAAATTAGTGGAGCATAAATAATAGATTATTGTGTAACTGAAATGTTAATAAAAGGTAATAACATTTCTTTGACACGCCGAAGAATCTTGCCTGAATAGTGCCAATAAAAACTTTAGGTGAACCAAGTATTTAGTTAGTTGATCAGGAGACTGCGATTTTACACTATTTACTGTAGCTTCGCAATTCAAACTTTACCTAGTGATATTCGTGATGAGAATTAGTCCAGAATATAACTAGTATACAAAATACAAACACATACAAAAGTCTAGAAACTGAATCAAATAATCACGTTTAATAAACAAATACATGTACACAATTTCAATTAATGACATCATAAAATTTGAGATTCAGTAAAACTTGTGAATAAAGGCCACCCTTGGGAAAGATAAAACGTGGCCTTTATTGACAGATGGTCTTTATTCAGATGTCAGTTTGTTCTAAATAATCAGTGACAGTGAAAGAATGGCCTTTATTTACAATGTGGTCTTTATTCGGAGATGGCCACAAACACAGGTTTTGACTGTAATTCATGCATTTAAAACAACCATTAAATTTAAATAAACAACTCAGCAAAAACTCACCAAGCTGATAAAGTAGATTATAATTGAAGCAGTTTTGTAAAGAGCAAAATTCAGAATTTTATATAAAAATGAGCTAACATAGAATCAGATGATTAAAGATAAATTTAAACATGATTTTCAAGAATTTTATTAATGAGCAAATTACTGGCCTGTTGGTGATCACAATAGCTCATGTTGAGACATGCATAAATAGTTTTGTTGAAATAGCAATATAATGGTTATTTATTTTATACATACATCCTGTTTGTACGAAATTCTATGACGGGCCAGTCTGTTACACAAGTTACAGAAATAAGTGCTTAGCAGTACGATCATTGATTTTTTTACACTTCACAAAGAAATGGAAACCTTGAAATGAACATAAAATTCGGTCTATAACGCTACAATTATAGAATGAATAATTGAACATGTAATTCACCCTAAGTGTATCCAAACTCATCGGTGTGTTGAAGATGGAATTGGTTTTCAATAAGATGAATTTATTTCAATTACTTGAATGTTTGTTCCCACTCCAATACACCTAAGTTGAACACTACGCAGTGTAATGATAAAGGTTTATTCTGCTGAAACAAATGTTTATTTTATGTAAATGTAGGTGCTGCTTGGTGTGACAGAACTGAACATCCTGAATAATCAGTTTAAAACATGTAAATAAAGTCACTAAATAACTTAATTGTCTTTTCTTGTATATCAGTATATTGTCTGTTCTTGTATATCAGTATATTGTCTGTTCTTGTATATCCATATATTGTCTGTTCTTGTATATCAGTATATTGTCTGTTCTTGTATATCAGTATATTGTCTGTTCTTGTATATCAGTATATTGTCTGTTCTTGTATATCAGTACATTGCCTGTTCTTGTATATCAGTATATTGTCTGTTCTTGTATATCAGTATATTGTCTGTTCTTGTATATCAGTATATTGTCTGTTCTTGTATATCAGTATATTGTCTGTTCTTGTATATCAGTATATTGTCTGTTCTTGTATATCAGTACATTGCCTGTTCTTGTATATCAGTATATTGTCTGTTCTTGTATATCAGTACATTGTCTGTTCTTGTATATCAGTACATTGCCTGTTCTTGTATATCAGTATATTGTCTGTTCTTGTATATCAGTACATTGCCTGTTCTTGTATATCAGTATATTGTCTGTTCTTGTATATCAGTATATTGTCTGTTCTTGTATATCAGTACATTGTCTGTTCTTGTATATCAGTACATTGCAGTTTGTGGTATATGAGAAGTACATTTATTTTCTTTGCCTCTAAATAGATGTGAGGGAAAGCATTAATTCATTAAAATAGTAGCGCCTTTCCAAATCATTTTGTTGTACTATAAAGTTGAAATATCGACCTAAACAGAACTTAGTGTTCCAAAAAATAAAAATGCTTTCAAACAACAGATTAATCTGAACGCACCAACTAGTATTTTCAAAGTAATAAAATATATATGGGTAAGTTCTACCGACCAGTAGATATCACATGCAGGATGATTGAGCCCAAAAAGAAAATATAAATATAACTGTTCCATGTACACTACCATATTCAAAACCAACACAACTGATTTAAGTGCAGTAAAACCTCAATATTGAGATCACATTCGGGACCCGAAAAATCGGTCGTAATAACGAGATGGTCCCATTATCATGTTGAATTATAGGGGAGTTATTGAAAGCCAGTTCGAAAATAAGGTGGTCATCATATTAAATTGGTCACAGCGTGAAGTTTTACTGAAGTAACAAAAGCAAAACTTAAAACATCAGACGCACCGAAGTACAGCCAATCAGTAACACCTGTATGTTAATGTCCTTAAGACAATCAGGAAAAACTTGAACATGTCTGTAAACAGAAGACTTGATAAAAGAAGTTGGTATTGACTTAATATCCAAGCAAAGACACTAACTACAGTGCAACCTCTCCAGAGCAGCCCTCTCATGACCAACAACCTCCCTTCAACAACAACAACATGATTTTCCCACTGTACAATTTAACTATGAATTTAACCTCTCAAGAGCAACAGCCTCTCAACAACAACGTATTTTGCTTCTCCGAAAGGGTGTTGCTTTGGAGAGCTTGCACTGTATCATTCAAGATATATATGGGAGTTTTATTTTATGAAATTTACACATTGTACAGCAGAATTAATTCAATAGCAATCAATAAACTTCCATCAATTGCGGTGTGCTTAAAGCAAAAGATGCAATACAAACATATTACTAGTACATAGATTTTCTGAGACTTTCTATTGTTTCAATACAAACATATTACTAGAATATATATTTTCTGAGACTTTCTATGGTTTCAATACAAACATATTACTAGAATATATATTTTCTGAGACTTTCTATTGTTTCAATACAAACATATTACTAGAACATATATTTTTTAGGCTTTCTCTGGTTTCAATACAAACATATTACTAGAATATATATTTTTTAGGCTTTCTCTGGTTTCAATACAAACATATTACTAGAATATATATTTTCTGAGACTTTCTATTGTTTCAATACAAACATATTACTAGAATATATATTTTCTGAGACTTTCAATGGTTTCAATACAAACATATTACTAGAACATATATTTTTTAGGCTTTCTCTGGTTTCAATACAAACATATTACTAGAATATATATTTTCTGAGACTTTCTATGGTTTCAATACAAACATATTACTAGTACATATATTTTCTGAGACTTTCTATGGTTTCAATACAAACATATTACTAGAACATTGAGGCTTTCTCTGGTTTCAATACAAACATATTACTGGTACATATATTTTCTGAGACTTTCTATGGTTTCAATACAAACATATTACTAGTACATATATTTTCTGAGACTTTCTATGGTTTCAATGCAAACATATTACTAGAACATATATTTTCTGAGACTTTCTATGGTTTCAATACGAACATATTACTAGTACATATATTTTCTGAGACTTTCTATGGTTTCAATACGAACATATTACTAGTACATATATTTTCTGAGACTTTCTACGGTTTCAATACAAACATATTACTAGAACATTGAGGCTTTCTCTGGCTTGGTTTTTGTATAAGGCCGTTTCATAAGATTTATTGTAACAATTTGCTTTTGAAATTAATTTTATATACATGTATAACAAAATGTCCCACATCTAAAATGTCTCATTCTTACATTAGTTATAATAAACTGTAATAAATATAGATTGGTTCTATAAATCTGACATTGATGAACATTTAAAAATGTGGAAATTTATCCTCACAGGTAAAACATAATGTTTAAGAGTTTATAGTTGTTTAAAATATGGCTAATTTAATCCATTTCTTACTATTGGTATTTACATCAATCCACAATGAAAGCTTTGTTTTGAAGTACAATTAAAGCGTCAATAGCAAACTCAAATCCTCCATACTATCGTACCAATGAGAATAACCAGACAGGATGTCATTCAGCATCAAATAGTGTTTTAAAGAAAGAGTTAGTGCAGGAAAAGCGAGTTAGGTGACCATATATAAAATTGGGAGAAACATTGCGAGGGCTGGGGGATTCTTAACGTTAGGGGACCCTTAATTAGTGTTTTGAGAACCTTAATTAGAGTTAGGAATTCGTAATGATGTCTAGGGGAACCCTAATGGGAGTAAGGGTAACCTTATTGTCAGCGGGAGATTAGTGAGAGATAGAGGAATTTACTTTTAAAGGAGTTAAGGACCCTTGATGAGTGTTAGGGGAATCTTAATGAGATTTTGGAAACCTAAATGGGAGTTAGGGGAACCAAAAATGGGAGTTAGGGGAACCAAAAATGGGAGTTAGGGAAACCTAAATGGGAGTTAGGGGAACCAAAAATGGGAGTTAGGGAACAATGGTGAGAGTAAGGGTAATTAATCATAATGGGAGTTTGGGAAACCTTAATGAATGTTAGGGGGACCTTAATAAGTGGTACGGGAACTTAATTCGGATTTAGGGAGCCATAATGGAAGTTAGTAGAATCTTACTATTAGGTAGGGGAACCTTAATAGGTGTCGGGGAAACCTTAGTGAATATTGGTGAAAGTTAAGTAAGGGTTGGGGAAAGTTGTATCAGAGAATTGTGCTACTGAGATGGATATTAGTTAACACACATTATTTACATATTGCGTATTGGTCAGCAGGCACTAATAATCAACGTACAATGGCCAAATAAGGAGTTAATACCAATCTCAGATCCTCCGTACCATAATGCCGATGAGGATAATTAGACAGGATGCCATTCTGCACAAAAAGAGTGTTCTAGTGAGAGAGTTGAGACAGTGGAAGTGAGAGTTTGGTGGATTCTTAATGAGAATTAGGGGCACCTTGGTAAGAAGGGAATTCATCATAATGGAAGTTGTGGATCCTTAATGAGAGATGGGGGAACCTTAATGAGGGGAACTTTAATTAGTGTTAGGGGAACCATACTGGGAGTTGGAGGAACCTTATTGTTAGGGGAACCTTAGTGAGAATTAGGGAGATTGACTTATTAGGATACAGGAGAACCTTAAAGAGTGTCCGGGAAATCTTTTAATGAGCTCAAGGGGAAGTTTAATGGGACTTATGCGAATAACAGTCGGAGTTTGGGGAATTTTATTGTGAGTTAGGGCTACGCACTTGTTTTCCCGCTGCTTTTTATAGTAAGAATTCCGTATTCACAAAGTAGGTAAGAGTAGGTCATTTGTTTTGTTTCTATAATCATGCTTCGGTTGTTTTTTCTTTCTTTGTGAGTGTAAGCTTTCTGGATTTCTGTCCCGGTTTCGTCCAAAATAAAAAATACGATCGTAATAATCTCTTAATCAGTATTACGATGAAAACATAGTATTTTTCATTACATGTATATGAGTTACATTCGTCAGGCGCGTTGCTTCTATTAGGCAATACTAGCCAATTGCCTAGACTCGATTTCCAAAAATAAAAAAATATCTTCGAAAATTGATATCTTTGACCATTTATAAAACCAATACTATGATTTTTTCATTTCTAATGGTCATAAAATACCCCCAAAATAGCTGTAAAATGCACCTACGACGTTCCAGGATTTCAAAATTTTCCGGGACCCGGGAGGCATGCCCCCGGACCCCCTAGAATTTTGCCTAGACTCTCTTTCTTACTCTCTGTTCGTTTGCAATGAAAAACAAATAATCAAATTGAATTGATTTTCTTTAAATTTCTTGACTTTTAAACTATTCGTAACATTCCAAGTCTGAATGATGATAATGCATGATTGGTAAGTTTTTTTAGTAAACTTCCTGTCTAAACAAAGTAAGCATAATGATAACAATGCCACGGATAATATTCGAACATTGAAATCGTTATTCGTTGTTATCGCTATTCTTTCTGCCAAAATATCGATATTTTGAAATGTGTATCGATATTCGATCGGCGGGAAAAATCATTGATATATCGATATCCTTTAACAGTCCTAAATATAATTAACAACAACGCATATGCAGTAAATGAATAAATAAACGGATAAAAAATGTGCAGTTTAATATTTAGCGCATTTGTAATGTCAATATCTAACTCATCGACAAAATAAAGACCTATTTTAACAAAGCTGATACTAATTAGACACCGTCACGCTATTAACCAGTATGCAAATTTTTCTATTGAATCAACATGTGGCTATAATTAAAATGTCATTAAACCTGGTGCATTCTAAATGGGACATTTTTATGTAGATTACTCTGGCATGAAAGATTATGTACCTCCTCGAAGAGTAAAAAAGTGGCGTATTTAATTGTAGTATGACAATGTGTGCAATATTGTTATACCCTACATTTCGTCGCCTTAATTCCAGAAGCGTATAACTTCGTTTTTGACAAAAATGAAGTTTTGCTATCGTTGGATTCGTCTAAAAACGTTCTACAATATGCACTAACTTATATACTTGTAGCTCTAACATGAAGAGGCTAAATCGCTGTGCCACAAACGTCTAACTATTCATTTTCTATTGACCTCATAATCTTTAAACGCGATTTTCTTAAAACGAAAAAAATGAAGTTATATGTTTCTGGAATTAAGGTCACGATTTCTATACCTTTTGTAAGTTTCAATAAAATTGAACGAGTTCCATACTATTTCCTTTAAGAGTTCAGTTAAGATGTTACCTAAACAATTCAAAGCCTTGTCAGTAATGTCCAGCCACGACTATAGAAATTTGACAAAAATGTCGATTTTCTTACATATGTGGAGAAGTTGCCGGCTCCTTGAGGAAAGGTAAGTTAGTACTGGTTAGTATACAGTTCAGGAAAACTCCTCTGTATATAACTGAAAAATTGTTGAAAAAGGGCGCCACACCCAGTGAAAAAAGTCTTGCAATGACCGTCCCTTTTAGGGTGAGGATAAATACAATGTATACATGTTGCTTGTTGTATAGTTCTATTGTATAAGCTAAGTTTATATTGATAATACATCCTTCATCATAAGTTATTGAGAACCTGAGGAAATATAAGATGTTTATATTATTTTTTTCAAAACATTTCAAATGTGCTATATATCTATATATATTTCTGTATATAGATGAACTTAATAAAATATTACGATTTAACCCATTGCCTCATAAGCTTAACTTGGACTCTTCCAAATTCAAAGCTAATGTACAAAACATCAATTTATTAAAGAAAATTGGGTGATTTTTCTCTGACATAGGAAAACATTGAGGCAAAAGAAGTTATCACTCATTACAAGTAATGGTTTCTTTTGCCACGATGTTTTCATAAGTCATCTGCTTCGGCTGCAGGGAAATGCGGTATTATTAGGCAAAGGGTTAAAGTTATTATTACAAAGAAATTCTTTACTAGCCTACCCTATTTTAAATGAGCATGTAACCTGAAACAAACAATTTATTACGGTTTAGGGGTTTTTCGAAGACTGTCTTGCGTTTTCATTGCTGACGAATTCAACATAACGCAATCTGTTGTATGATTTACTCATAAGATTTACTGTATATCAATTTTATGGTGAGTTTAATATCAATATGGATTTTATTGGCTTTTGCAATAATTATATAATATATAACATATGGGTCTTGCTTCATTCAAAGTACAAAAAAGCATTTTCCTTTTGTAAACAAAGTCTACTCTATCAACGCTTCCATTCATTTTACTTCAATAATTAAATTGGTGAAACCGGAGACAGCATATTTTAAACGTAATTCAACTAGTCTATACATATTTATACAATTGTCTAGTTAGCATATAAATTGCACTTCAATTACGGTATTTTTATGAACTCGATGTCGAACAAAAGTAAATAGGTTATTTTTTAATACATACAAAAATATCTATTGAATGGAGTATACCTCAACATCATCTTTATTTTCACGATGTACAATCATGTATTCATAAAACGTTTTTCAAATGCATTTATAAGGATAAAATGCGCTGAATAAACCTTTGTACTGTATTGATATATATAATTGGCAATTTTGACTTGCAAATAATCAAAATTGTCAAGTGTCAACTGATCGATCCCGAATTTTGTTCGGGACGATGATAAAACAGTAAGCATACAGTTAATATTTGAATAACACGTTTTCTGGCCGATTATGTCTTACAATTAGAATTACAGTAAAACCCCTGTAAACCGCACTCTCTGAAAATCGGAATTTCCTGAAAATCGGACGATTTATCAAGTCTCATTTTTTTTCTTTTTTTATAGTCAACAGTTCTCTGGAAACCGATATTTTCAGAAAACTGAACTTTTTGGGTCAGTCCGGAAGCAGTCCGGTTTTCAGGGTTTTTAGAGTGTATAAGATTTTTACCACAAGGCTTATGACTGGTTATAAAATGAATGAAGAACTGACAAATGATTATCACGGGAATTACACTATGATACAGTACATTTCACTTACACGTCTTGTCAACCACTGGACCTACTCCGACGTTGTACATTGCTTGTACTGTCAACCGCCGGACCCACATTACAGTACTGTACATTGCACATACTGCCAACCGCCGGATCCACGCTTCAGTATAATGTAAATACTGTCAGATACCAGACCTTCACTACTGTTCAGTACATTACACATTTGACCTACACTATTGTAGGTCTCTGTCAACCAACTTTGGTATTTTGTATACTGTTGCAGCTTAAAATTACGACATAATTAGCGCTTGTTGTACTGCGTCCAACTTTAAATTAGTGCAATGCCAGTTATCATCAAATGAATCATTAGAACTAAATATTTGTACAAAGGATGCAATACATACCAGTAATGTTAAAATGTTTGTCTGTAGATGAATATGATATATATAATTAAAAAATAAATGTGCGCAACTCGAGGTTACATGATATGACATTTCTTTGTTTGCATTAACTTAACCATAATGAATCGTATCTCGGTCAATCAGAAAAGATTCGTGTTTGTCTTTCAAAATCAATTGTGCCTAGCGCTTGGTTCAATTGTTGAAAATTGGACGTAATTCATTCGGAATACATTGCTAAAGTAGTTCGTTTGTGATTTATTCAGCTTGTTCGCTCTATCAATATCATATTTAATGTCAATTTGTAGATCGACGTACCACATGTGTATGGTACAGACTCGGATATAAATAGAATTCTCAAAGCAGATCGTGACTTCTACATGTTTTATTGAGATGAATAAAACTAGGCTAAACAACCGTTGAACAAAGGCTGAATATGCACTGTTTGTAATATAGCATTATGTCTCACCGACCATATACGTAATTGATCACAAAATTTACGAACTTGTTACATCAATTGAAGTTACATCAAACTAGTTATAACAACCACCTATAAATAACAGTTACAATAACAATTGAACAGTTCAATAAGTCAAACCTGTGTTTGTGGCCACTTCCGAATAAGGACCGCCCTGCGAATTGACAGATGACCTTTATTCGGAGGTTTGTTCTAAATAGTCAGTGATGGTTTTTCAAAGAATGGCCTTTATTCACTGGGTGGCGTTCAATTGTTATTGCAACTGTTATTTATAGGTGGTTGTTATTACTAGTTTAATGTAACTTTTTCCATTCTGTTCACGTTATGACACCTCATTCAGAAAATTCTCTACTTACTAGTACAGTAAAACCTGTGTTTGCGGCCACTTCCGAAAAAAGACCATCTTGTGAATAAAGGTCATTCTCTGAAAGCCGTCACTGATTATCTAGAACAAATTGACCTCCGAAGAAAGATCATCTGTCAATAAAGGCCACATTAAAATGTTCGTCTTTCTTTGCATCTTTTTTATATTTTGTAACAAAAGAAGACCGACGTAAAACTTCCAGCTTGATCCATTTCTGAAAAATCGAACAAAAAGCGCTGGAATTTGGCTCGATTTCTCTAAGACCTAGATGCAGTCACTAGAAAATACCCCAATTTCACATACAGTAAAACCTTGATAGTAAGACAACCTTCCTGACCCGAAAAGTCAGTCGTAATAATGAGGTAGTCTCATTATCAAGTTGAATTATAGGTGTCTTATTGAAAGTTGGTCCGAATATAAGCAGTCGTTGTAACAAGGTGGTCGTAATGTTGAGGTGGTTCCAATGTGAGGTTTTGCTGTACTAATGCAAGTTAGTCAGCGTGTCGTATTGACCAATAATTCCTGAAAAGAACAATTGAATACATCAATACTGAACTAGAACCATACAGTATTTCAGAAGACTCAAATATTCGAGGTTACAAGTAGAGTTCCTGGTCTTACGAATACAGTAAAATCTCGATAATGAGATCATCTTCCGGACCCGAAAATTGGTCGTTATAATGACGTGGTCCTATTATCAAGTTGAATTGATGGGAAGTCATAGAAATCGGTCCGAAAATAAGTGTTCGTTATAAAAAATGGTTGTAATATTGAGGAGGTGGCAGTGTGAGGTTTTATAATATTTTCTTTTGTTCCAAAAGGTCTTCACATCGCGGATTACTGCATTTGATAACAAAATATCTTTTGGACGCATTGAATAGCATAGCTAGAAAAATATTTGCGGATAGTCATAATTTTCGTTTTTCTCAAAAGTAGGACGTTGATTGCTAAGAGGTATACTGTTTCAGAATATGGGGTAATTGTTATTGTATCTGCCCAAACTAGTTTATTGGTTTCTTGCGTGTTTTTTTTCTTGGCAATTGTGTTAGAATAACGTTTGCAATTAAAAACAATATCTCAGAATGTAATATATCGACATTAAGGGGTCATTTATGGACATGCTCCGTATATTAGAAATTGATTGAGACGAA
The DNA here is from genome assembly GCA_008271625.1 of Lutraria rhynchaena. Lineage (NCBI taxonomy): Eukaryota > Metazoa > Mollusca > Bivalvia > Venerida > Mactridae > Lutraria > Lutraria rhynchaena. The sequence goes on along the minus strand of VIBL01000006.1, from coordinate 1,055,801 downwards.
AAAAGTGTCCCGTAATACTCCATTTTTCTGCATGAAATAAAACCGTTTAGAAGAGCCAAATTGTTTCTTGTGTCCGCTCACGTGTTCGTTCATTCGTTCGTGTGCGTGTGCGTAAGTTGGTGAATGGGTCCCTTCATCTATTTGTTAAGAGCTAGTTTAACCTGGGACCAATATACACATGTGTATATTGGTCCCAGGTTTAACGTATTTCCTCAGCATTATATTACTTATTTCAGTTGTTCTCTTTCTCTGCTCAAATCTTATCCTTATGTCGAATAAATACATAGATGAATCTTATCTTCATGTCGAATAATTGCATAGACGAATCTGATCTTCATGTCGAATAAATACATAGATGAATCTTATCTTCATGTCGAATAAATACATAGATGAATCTTATAATCATGTCGAATAAATACATAGATGAATCTTATAATCATGTCGAATAAATACATAGATGAATCTTATCCTCATGTCGAATAAATACATAGATGAATCTTATCTTCATGTCGAATAAATACATAGATGAATCTTATCCTTGTGTCGAATAAATACATAGATGAATCTTATCCTCATGTCGAATAAATACAAAGATAAATCTTATCTTCACGTCGATTAAATACATAGATGAATCTTATAATCATGTCGAATAAATACATAGATGAATCTTATCCTTGTGTCGAATAAATACATAGATGAATCTTATCCTCATGTGGAATAAATACATAGATGAATCTTATCCTTTTGTCGAATAAATACATAGATGAATCTTATCCTTGTGACGAATAAACACATAGATGAATCTTATCCTTGAGTCGAATAAATACATAGATGAATCTTATAATCATGTCGAATAAATACAAGGGTGTTGCGGTGCTCTAGCGGTAACGCGCTTGACTACTAATCGAAAGGTCGTGGATTTGAATCTCGGCTCCTGCTTCCAACTTTTCAGGGACATTTTTCAGTGCCCAAGGGTAACTTCTCAACGTAAGTAAGTAAGGGTTTACCCTTTCTTGTGTTATCCCTGGTAATAATGTGCACGTCATGGTGTTTATACTCATGCTATGTTATGTATCACTACATGTTGTTTTATTACCATGTATGTACTATGTGCCAAAATAAATCTTAACTTAAATCTTATCTTATACATTTTATTGCCTTAAGCGCCATTTTGTTCGTGTCGAAATACTATATTGCCATCGAGGTCATGGGGTGTCACCCCATCCATACCAGTCCCGAATAATATAATATATATAGTAAAAATTAACTGTATAAAATATAGTAAAAATCCTTAATTTTGTTAAATGAGTGCGAATACAACTGTACATTATTTTTTCACCAGAGTGCCGAAAACGTAAATTGCTATTACCATTGCCATCAAACAGCTTTGCTGCATACTGCGTAACACCCCTTTAGTTTCCCTAACAGGGTCAGTCTAAGTATGCCTCAAACAGTGACAATACAACATCAAAATGATGCTTTACATCTATTAGGTAGAATAAACATAGAAAATTAGTATGTTGTCATCAATAAAATATGAATTATAGAAAAATAAACAAATAATCCATGAATTTTCTAAATTCATAAGGTATCATTAACAGTCGATACTCTACAGGGGCGGATTCAGGATTTGACGTTTGGGGCGTAGTAGGGCGTACTTTCGGGCCCAACTACGGATTTCCAAGCAGCCTCTTAAATACACTGATGTGATACGATGACGGGAGTGTTGGCGCAAAATGACATTTGTAGTTGATTTTGATACTGTTTTTATGTGAATTAGTGAGGCGCATCTTGTGAAGAGAGTAGGGAAAGGTGCCGAAATTGAACTCGAATAGCTCTTATTTGGAATTCAAAAGTAGTGAGGTTTTCCAGGATTCCCGTCACGCGCTTCGGAAACAGACATTGAGATCTTAAAATCGATATCGCATCGAATCGATTGAAAAGGTGTAACATTTAAACCCGTTTCAGATATTTCCACAGAAAAATATATTATCTCCTAGACACTCAGCGACTGTTCAAACAAAATGACTTTGTCATAAAGTAACACCGACATTTTTTGAAAAAAAATACCTTTCATGACACAAGTTAATAACATTTGAAATTACATTGAATGCTAGTATAGAAGAAGTTCTATGTATATACACCTATCGCGTGAAAAGTAGCCCTACAAAGGCTGATCATTTCAAATGAGGGTCAAATGTTCACGCCTGATAGTTAACGGTAAGGGTCATTTTTAACGTTGAAAATTGGTCAAAATTTTGTGCAACTGCTCCTCTGAAATGACCATAGCTACAGCTACACAACAGATAAACATATTTCAAAAGCGTCTCTAACGCAACAATCTCTAGACTCACAGTTCTGCGCTACATTGCCAGACAATAAAATCAATTTGCCATTGACCAGGTAATTTGCCATTGATACAGTAAAACCTCACATTGCGGTCACCTCAATATTACAATCACCTTGTTAATGTTTTGCATATCGACCGAAGATCTAGAAAATTGCACAATTGATTATGGTAATAAATATATACATTAAAATCTCATATTGCGACCACCTCAGTATTACGTCTTGCTATAACGGCCACTGATTTTCGGACTGGATTTCCATAACTCCCCTCAAATTCAACTTAATAATGAGACGAATAATCTTTTTGTATTATTCTACTATTCATTACGTTTAACGAACTTGAAATATGATACGCTCTCTATGTTACTCAATACAAGGTTTTGTCAACTGACTGGGTCGATCAGAAAGTGTATAAATCGTGATTGGAGACAATAACAGCGAGAAACCTGCTCTTGTAAAATTATGTCAAGGACAAATCCAGGTTCAAATCCCGGTCGCTGCAGGTCATACCCTTCTATGAAAATTTGACAAAAATGTCGATTTTCCTCCATATGTGGAGAAGTTGCAGGCTCCTTGTGAAAGGGTAAGTTATTACTGGTTAGCATATAGTCCAGGAAAACTGATAAGGTGAACCGGTCGCCGTATATAACTGTAAAATTGTTGAAAAACGGCGTTAAACCCCAGTTAAGTTACATAAAAACAAAAACAAACAAATCCTTAGCAGTAAACCGGCAGACACATCAGAGTTGAAAGGCGTAGATGCCATCAAACTACCGCGTACAGTCAAGATAGGATGGAGATGTGTAACTGGTCGAGGCTTCCCTAATGAACTTAGGGAGTGTTTTTCTTGGATGAACGTGCTGAAATAAGAAAAATACAAAATTTAGAGCATGAAGTTAAATTCAGTAAAATCTTCGAACAGCGGAAGATTTGCACCTTGAGGTAAAAAATCAGTACCATAGTAACCACGTGATTCAGGACATCACGTTTAGTACTTTACGCAGGCTACTGACTTGTTTATATATATGACATTTAAACTGCCATAAAAGAGAAATTACGTTTAGGGACAAGATCCAACTAAAAGCCAATAAAGCATACGAATAGACTGACAAATGTTAAAATTGGAGTTACGAAGCAATGCATATCAGCTTATACCCTGTAAAAAATGTTCCAGAATACTTAAATGCTTATTGACCATACTAGCTAACGTTAAACAATACTTACAGGTATAATAAAAATGTAGTTTACCTGATAATCGATACCTTCTGAATCGTCTGCTAGTTGAACTTGATCTATAATTGGATTGTTTATGTTGTAGCTATGCTGGGTTATAGAGCTAAATGAATATTTCAAAATATCTGTCAGCTGATGTAGTTTTTTTGTCATAGATTTCTTTACCCTTACTGGATGACGTATTCAAATAGTCCGGGGTATTTATTTGAACACTTGTGTTACGCTCAGTAGATTAGGAGTGACTGTCGTGCTGGAACATGGCAGAAATGAAACTATCTTTAGTTTTCTTGATCGGGATTTTAGTTCCAGCTCTCTGTCAAAGTAACTATTATGGCTACACTGACTATTATGGAGGCCATTATAATGGCAGCAGTGTGGATGACTACTTTCATGACTATCAGGATGACTGGCATTTTGAACGTATGTTTCTGGTTGATTTTCAAATATATTGTTTAACCGATGATTAAAATACTCGTTCGTTGTAATAAGTATTGTTAATTTCTTATATTACTATTTATACGTGTATCTTTTTTGTTTCGTTGTAAATGTTCACCCATTGTTGACATCGCTGTATCGTTATCATCATCATACATTTACAAAGTTAACAAGTTGGGTAATATAAGTAAAATTTGAAGATATTTGTAAAACTTATTTTCTAATGGGAATCTGAATGTTCACACGAGGTTAAACCCTTTGCCTCATAACACCGCATTTCCCCGCATCCGAAGCAGACGACTTTTGAAAACATTGTACCAATTGGAGACATTGCATGTAATGAGTAATGACTTCTTTTGCCACAATGTTTTCCACTCTGTCAGAAAGAAATAACCCAATTTTCTTAAACAAATTTATGTTTTGTATATTAGCTCTGAATTTGGAAGAGTCCAAAATGTGCTTATGAGGCAAAGGGTAAAATTGTGTTGGGATCATGTGAAATGTAAATACGAACCGTTTTGGGTGTTTATATTGTTTTAATATGACAATTTACCCAGAATTCCAGTCCGATATTTACAATGAACTCTTAAGTTAACGCGAACAGACTGTTAATTAAAAGCTGACATTTCACGCTTTCGGATTTTTAACTAAATTTTCTTTTTAATCAGCGGAACTTATTCAAGTGGAAGCGTGAAATTGCACACTAGGCTTTCGTCACGTATACGTGTGTGTGTATGTGTGTGTGTGTATTCGTAACGAATGATAGCTACTTGGCTTCTAAAATAGATGCTATCTCGTTATGTATTATATATGCAGCGCATGGCGTACTCCGTGTTAATTCACCTACATAAGTTGCCGTACATTTATGCATGCATCTAATTCTTCTAAAACAAAAACGACCGGTGATATATATCTGTTCGTGCTTCGAGCTGAATTTGAGTGCTTTTAAAGTCCTTTGATACATATTTGGTATGCTTTATGAATCTTACATGCCACTTATGCATACTATGAGCAAAAGTGCCGTTAAAAGCATACGCTTTTTTTAAATTAGTAATCGCCAAACTTCACATGAATCATTTGGTTCAATTATAGTAAGTAATTCCTTTGTGATTGAAAGGAAACAAGTATAAATTATATTATTTTGATTGATCATTTATTCACTGTCTACGCTAAACATAGATTTAGATACGTCTGACGAGTGTTGTCGCTAACGTTACCCAGGTTTGGTTTTAATGTATTTCATTAGCCCGGGAGAGAGCACCTCAGTCGCGCACGCCGTGTTTCGTGCTTAAACATGGCAAGAGTTAGCCCTTTCTTGGCATTATCTGCGGGACTTTTTTTGATGTTATTTTTATCATTCTGTGATGCTCATCGTGATCGTCATCTTGATGGTCATCGTAAGCGAAAGAGAAGTATATTTGATTTTATAAGCTGCTTGTTTAAATGCGATATTGTACTGGTTCCGTATTAGCAAAATCTACATTTTTTTCTTCCGTTCTTGTTATGTTCAAATTTTACTTCTTGCAACATGAAAAAAAAACTGCTTAAATAGATATCTCATGAGAAATATTGTTGTGTTTAAAGATAAAGAGTAATAATAATTTTTTTCATGCGGCTTTTAATTCTGAAACACTCTGTTAGCATTTTAAAATCTTAGAAATGAGTTCCAGGTTCGGTTTTATTGTGAACAAAACGCTTGAAAAATTATTGCAATTGCTTTTACATTTATTTTATACATGTTTTCGTTTACTTATTTCGGGACAAGAAAAAATATGTTTGTAATATAAAATGTTGGATCTTGTAATCTGCCTATTTGTTAATGCCGCATCCTTAGCATAAAGATCGGAGGATTGTTTTAATTTTGTTAAAAAAAGGAAGTATTCAAATTTTGGAATCTTAAATGTTATGAATCGTGCGATTCTTACTTCTCATACTTGAGCAGAATTTTAACTACGTCAAAACCTCAATAATTTGACCAAATTAGACCGAATCCGAAAAATCGGTCGTAATAATGAAGTGGTTGAATTATCACTTTGAATTATCACGGAGTTATTGAAAGTCGGTCCGAAAATAAGTGGTCGTTATAATAAGGTTGTCGTAGTATTGAGGTGATCGCAACGTGGGGTTTTACTGTAATAGTATCAAACTTTCTACATCGAACCAAGGTGATTCTTTTATCTAAGAATACATTATAAAAATTCTGGAGTCCCAGCGTCGTAGCAAATCCGTCAGGGTAGCTTAAATTGTCAAGATTTTCCATCTCAAGAAGCCCAATGTTAAAGATCCCGCACAGAATAGATTCATGATATTACTACTATAATTTTATGAATTCTACTTGATTTCGCCCATCACCGCTGTGAGTTCAAATCTCACCCGAGACCAGACTAATTAATTTCACGTGTGCGCACGGTATCGAGCTAGCTTATTAGCTGGAGATGTTGCCAAAATGGCCCTGGCTGTAGATGCGACGTTAAACATTATGTTATGCTGTAAATTTTTAGATTTTATTGTGTAATTCATGTTTTTGAAGTTGTAACAATATCATAAAATTAGAAAATGGGAACTATATTAATTTCGAAATATTTTATATACATTTATATTTATCAGTTTTTAAAAGAATTTTAATTATTATCTGTCAATTATTGTTAAGTATGCTGGCTATTGTTAAGGTATTTTATTGAACTTTTATCTTGATAAATGTCGCATAAACAAAATTGTATAAACACCATGTAGTGATAATTGGTTCATGATTTCTAAAACATTTTTATAACCTTAAACTGACAGATCAGAAACAATGAGTCGAAACACCCGTTTTGTACATTTGGTGATAATGATTGAACTATAAATGTTTAAGCAATTACATACGTCAACCCAAGCGATTGTCTGTCTACTTATCTTTTTAATTTTTCACTGGTCAATGAGCTAATTTTTTTGTAACAAGATTTTTGATAGGCTAATATTCTTTTTCGTGGAACATTTAAATCTTGTCATGATCGGGAAATACATGCATGCCATTTTGTTACTTAAAATGTACACGTGCATGAATCGGCCTCTGTTCGTTGCGTGAAAGATATTTTGTCAGATTTTTGAATTTTTATAAACTTTTTATAAAATTTTATAATGTCTTGATCTCTTACTTTGAGCTAAACTAGAACATTGTCATTGTCCTTTCATGAATAATATGACGTAAAAATCAATTCAAATAACTAGAGAGTCTCTATTTTGAAACGCAATATTTGATTTCATTTGCGATGTTCACATTTTTGATCGTTAGAGCTCATATATCAAGCCATATACGAAATGAATTAATAGTTGGCTTAACTAGATCGATAATGAATGGTTTACGCAATTGTTAATTAAAAAATCGATATATATATATATATATATATATATATATATATACATGTATTAACAATTGCTAAAAGCCGCCCGAGAGAGTCTATTCGAATTGATAGATTAACCAATTATTACGCACTGTATTGTTTCAGTGATTCCATTTTTTACTGGCCTGTATCGGAATAGCGTAGTGTTTGCTCATATAATTGGTATTTGTTGCTATATTGTCCATCGTTGTCAAACAGTCCTACTTGGGTCAAGCGTTGCTCATTGGCATTGTTTGTTGCCAGTTGCAGCGAGTTTGTGGCGTGCGATATCGTAGTAGATGTCGCAATATATCGCAGTATTATTCCCCCCAATACCCATCCCTATGACTGGTAGCGGCGTTCTGAAGATTTGTCGATTATTTCCGGTTGTATTCGATTTCTGCCTACGCTAAATTCCGTGAAACAATAGCAGAACTTTAGAGCTCCATTATATATATATATATACATGTACATTGAAATAATGACACTTAATTGTATATGAATTATAACTCATTATATGCGTGTTTTGTTTCATAGATTAAAATACATGACTTTATTCACGACTGACATCAGGAAATTCTAATTGCGATTTCGAAAATTTGCAATAAGTCATTTCAATTGTTAACTTTTTTCGTAAATGTGATCTTAATTCATTTTTGTATAAAATATGAGCATACTGTACAGATACACGTAAACTTCCCGTACCGTATAGATGATGCCTTCATATCAGTAAACCAAATAATTACAGTCAAACCTGTGTTTGCAGCCACCTCCGAATAAAGTCTACCCTGTGAATGAAGGCCATTCTTTGAAAAAACCGTCATTGATTATTTAGAGCAAACTATATCTTCGAATAGTGGCCACCTATCAATAAAGGTCACATTTTGTCATTCAAAATGGTGGCCTTTATTTACAGGTTTGACCGAATTTAAGTGAATGAGCACATCATTAAATCATTCGTGCTTATTGATATTTTATAAAGTCGGAAAAGAAAAGTCGTGTAATCCACCTACCCTATTTTTTGGAGCAGATCATAAAGTGTTTGACGGCAAAATCCAAAATACGAAAATATCTGGGGACGAATCGTACCTCATAATCTTGCGCAAGGTATACGAAAGATAAGGCTTCTGACCTACTTGCCACAATTTCATTGGTCAAAAAGCTGTAACATGACTATTATTTTGTTAGTCTTATTATAATCAAATTGGCATTTCTAGACCGATTGCTTTAAGATAAATGATAAATCTAGAGTCTATCACTTTTAGTTCGGACGTCATTTGTCGGAAGTCGTTTGCAAAATGATAAGTAAAGGTAATTCAGTTATATACGCCAGCCGGTTCACCTTACCAGATTTCCTGGACTGTATACTAACCAGTGCGAACTTCCCCCTTCACAAGGAGCCTGCAACTTCTCTAGTTATGGAAAAAAGATATGGACATTTTGTCAAAGTTTCATAGAAGGGTATAACCTGCCACAACCGGGATTTGAACCCGGATCGCTGGGTTACAGGTCCAGCGCACAAAACACTGGACCACGGTCGCGGCCTCCGCGAATTTCAAAAAATTATCTTGAATTTAAAAGACTGACTGATGCGCAACGCATATTTGGGATGGAATAATTTTCTTGGCCTATTTAAGTAGCAATGAATAACTCTCTTGGCATGGTGAGGTAGCAATGAATAGTTCAACAAGACGGTTGGTTTGATTAACGGGGATCATCTAAAAATTAGCGAAATATCACAGTTACTGCATCTTCTTTATCTGCACACAACTCGGATAATTATTGCTGCACTGCTTAATCTTTTGCAGCGATTTGCAGCAATTTTTGTACTTGTATATAAACCAAAAGGCGTAACATATGTATTTCTGACAGTGAGAATTACTATGTATTATTATTATAAATTAGCAACGAGACACATTTGATTTTAAACACTATTTAATTATTTATGACAGCTTAACAGAAAAAACATTCAAGAGAATTGAAATGCATCCAAGCCTTATATAAAATTCTTTTATATCGCGTTGTACATGGAAGAATCAAAGTAGTAGCAGAAAATTGATCAATTGGAATCGGCTTTTAACTGTGCTCAAAATCATATCCACACATTTTTCTGTACCATTGTATAGTTTTATGTACAGTCAAACCATTTTAACAGATATTTAGGCCTAAAAAAAGGTTTGTTTCCGGTTACCCGACCGAGTCGATATTTTACCTGCCGACTCATAAGTTTTTATGGCGTCCGAATCGAAGTACTTTATTGTAATTTTCACTACTCATTAATTTTATCCACCGACCCATATTTTTGGGCATGTAACCGGAAATAAACCTTTTTAGGCCTTACTGATACAACAAACCAAATACTCTATTAAAAGCCCTCCGTGCATACAATATAAAAAGATTTGTATGGGAACATTTTATCATATATTAGAGATTAAGGCCTATCTTTGTGTATTCAAGTATCTTTTGGGGTATTTTGGATATTCATCTTTGGGTTCATTGATTTTTCCGCCGCCAGGAGTCACGCTAATTTTTTTCCTAAAGTTAATTTTATCAATCACCATCATCCCCAGAACAAGCCCTTTTTACCTTTTTTTTCATTATTGATAAGTGCCGAAAAACTAATTTTTATATACATGTTGTACATAGTAATAAACAAAACAAGGTGCAAACATAACTGATATTTATTTTGTCTCTATTTGATGGCCTTTGTATACCGAAATGTCATCACCACGCTACGGTATTCGGTTTATTTTATAGGCCGCAACCGTGGTCTAGTGGTTAGTGAGCTGGATTCGTAACCCGGAGATCCGTGTTGAATTCAGGTAGCGGCAGGTCATACCTTTCTATGAAAATTTGACAAACATGTCGATTTTCCTCCATATGTAGAGAAGTTGCATGTTCCTAGTTGAAGGGTAAGTTAGTACTGGTTAGAATACAGTCAAGGAAAACTGGTTGAGTGAATCAGTCGCTTCAAGATAAACATTTAGACATAATAATGAAAATACTATTAAAGTCAATAGTAAAAGACATATATAAAGTCACTCACTATTGAGTAATAAGAGACACAGAAAAGATATAAAAAAAACAAATTAAGATCAGATATAAGCACCAGGAATAAATGAAATAACACAAAAATAATGATAAAAATAACACTAATTACATAAATATTTTTTTCAGCTATCTAAAATATCCTTGCAGGTTTTGGCACAAATTCGAGTAACTGCCTGATTAGACGAGAAAAAGATAAGTTTTTCTTCACCAGAAAAATGCATAAGATTACACAAACATTTTACTGACCACTAGACTGACATAGGGCAAAGCAAACATCAATTTTGTATCTTTGATACAGCAACAATTTGTTAACAATAATAAAAAATACTACACTATTACTTGAAAAAAAACAAGGCAAAAATAGATGTACAGATGTACCTCAGTATGTGTGGCATAATACATAAATCCACAATATCAAGAGCACATTTCGAACCGAAATAAATCGGTCCTAACATTGAGAACGCAGATTAAGTTCAACTTGAATTAAAGAAGAAACTGATCATTGTAGAGTGATTTTAACCAATCAAACGAGTCGTTTAAATGAGGAGACCTTGATGTTTTGGTGCTAACTTAAATTATTACATCCCTAATGAACAATTTTATTATCTCAAAATGGAACAGATACAAATCGGGAACCTTTATATTTTTGTAAGTTTTACCATTATGATTTACCGTGAGATTTTTCAAAAACAATGACAATATTTTGAGTTATTGTTCTATTAAATTTGCATTAATATCAATGGGATTAACCCCTTTTCAAATATTAAAAGATCCATTTCAGTGAAAATTCACGATTAAAAGACGCAACAACACACATCAATTTAATTGAATAAAGAAAAATATTGGTACTGTGCAGTATCTTAAGATTTTTTTTCTTAAAAAATTGAACAAGGGCAACAACTCATACAAAAAATTCAAAATGTTTCGTAAGTAAATTGAAGTATCTGGGAGAACTATCAAAGAAATGAGGATGTTTGTGTTATACTAATTTTATAACATTATTATGTGTTGCATTGATCCAGAACATCAGAAAGTATAGTATTAAGGATGTAATACCTAAATAATTTTATGGTATTTATGTTTCATGGTATTTTGAATGGTTTGATTTCACTTATTCTGTCTTCTTTGCTTTTTTCAGCGTTCCATGTACACTGCGAACATCCATTGATAATGACGGGGTGGGGCCTCAATTTCACGGTACAGTATGCTCTTGTATGATATGTGTATAATTTGAAAATACTTACAATGTCGCGACCATGGTCCAGTGGTTAGTGTGCTGGATCCTGGTTCAAATCCCGATCGTGACAAGTTATACCCTTCCATGAAATTTTGACAAAAATATTGATTTTTCTCCATATGTGGAAGGGTAAGTTAGTACATGTACTGGTAAGAATACAGTCCAGAAAAAACTGGTTTAGTGAACCGGCCGCCGTATGTAACTGAAAGAATGTTGAAAAACGATAATAAACCCATTAAAAAAGAAAATACAGCATTAAAAGGTATATGATGTATACAAACAACAAGCATTTTAAATAGTTGTAGTGCTGTGTAGTAAATAAGTTTAGGGGCGTCCGTGGTCGAGCAGTAATTGTCTCAGTCCAGTCAATAGCCCCTCACTCGAATCTCGCGCTAGACCAGATGTATTTCACATGTAAGGAAGCTGTCCAACTAGCAGAGGGTCGGTGTTTCTATCCAGGTGTGAGCCTGGTCTCTGTTTTCGGGGAACGATAATTATTAAACCATCATAATGACCAACAAGCACGGCTCATTCCCAGCTTGGTCCGACTTGCACCTAACTAAATGTTATTTTCAAATTTTATTCAATATCAACGACAGGGGACACCACTCGTGTTCCCTTATCCGTGTAAGTAATATATATATATACGCCAATAAAGGACTTTATTCTGTTCTGATCTGGGTTTGATGGCCCAGGAATATCAAAATGAACTTACGCATTATCCGTGTCTTTAAATTGGCTAAGTTTGTTACGAAAGCCATTAAAAGCATGTTAAACTCATGAATTATCTTCAATGACTTACACCAATATCATGAAGTTTGAGACAAACAACGATGTCTGTACACTAAATCAACTTATTTTTTATAGGCGCTCTCAATATTGTAAGGCTCTCTTTGAACCAGCCAACAAACCAATGTAGAATCAGTGAAATCTTTCTCATTTCGCCTGCAATTAATGGCAAAATTTTTAATACAGTCACGTACATGTAGTTGTATGTTAATGCTATAGGTATGGAATCAATGATATGATTATAATAGCATCTCATGTCACCATTTTTCACAATGAAAGAAAAAAAAACATTGTAAATGGCAAATGTGCGGTTATGAAAGTAACAACATACTCGCATGTCTTGTTATTTTAGAGCGTGTGTGGTCAAGACGCCTACATCGGAGCTTATGTTTGGCATCTACCGAATGAAATGTTTCCTATGAACGTCGACGCTTACGTCATTGACGGAAATACACCGACTGACCACCTTTATGCTGAAAGTTAGTTGAGTACAAATTCATCTTTATAAAGCGATATGCATTTACTTATACAATGATTAAATAATGGTCTTACTATTAACGCTGTATTATGATCAAGTAAATTAATATAATACAATGTCATATAGAGGAAATACAGAGAACCAGCCCGAAAATAAGCGATTGTTGTGATGACATTGTTTTACTTAAGAATAATTAGTACTGGCAGTGAAGATACTTCTTTTTTCGACAACACTTAGTGCTAAAAACTAATCGCAATATTTGGAATGGAGGGGTCATTCTAATAATACACGTACATGCATATCTGCGTAGTCGTGTATTGAAGATAATTATTATTGTGTAATTTATAGTTTTATATTATAATTATATGTTTCACTTCAAATAACATTTTGTTTGTCTTTGCCAAATGACCTTACCATTATTTTCGTAGAATGCAAGCGAATGGCAGTTTCCATTTATTTACAGTAGTTAATTCGACAAGTCTCTATGCATCTAGAAGGAATATCGTGGAACTTTTCGGTTCAGATACAATCATGATCCCCAACGCAATCTGTGACGGAAGAAGTAAGCGATCGCACCAAAGGATCGGAAAAACTTGGTTGTTTCCGTGAAAAATCGATTGTTTCCGTAAACAATTAGTTGTTTCTGTGAAAAATCGGATTTTTACGTAGACATATGCTGGGGTGATAGCGGAAGTTAACTGGATTGTTTCGACAGATTCATGGACATGTTTTCTCAATTTTCTTTCAATCCAGTCTAGAAGCAATTCGGTTGTAAATAGTTGTAAAGGGACTGAACTCTAGATCCATATTTTTAAAAAAATATCCTAACGTAAATTTAGAGAAAATGTCACTTTAAATTTTTATTTTATAAATCACTCATAATTGTTATTTTTGATGAAGTATGAATAGAAAAATACAGCGCAGCTATTTCAATATTTTAAATGTCGTTATCAAAAGATAGTGTTTCTAGATATTGGAAAAATAAATCATAAATCGGGACCCTTTTAGAGTGTAGGGGGGTAGCCAGTTTTGAATGAATGTCACGCATACAAAGGGAAGAGTGCAGGCGTGAAACCCCCTTTCCTGCTGGGGGTCCGTGATTTTTTTAAATTAGAACTAAAATGGTGAACTTAAGGTGTATTCGGATGGATTATGGGCACTGAATACGATTTATTTGAACCACACACATGACGCCTCGAAAATTGATTTGATCTGATCTTGTAGATTGACTCTGGGTAGATCTAGTTGAAGTCTAACCCCCTTAGGTTTCGATTGAGATGCCATCTTTGGCGAAATTGATGTTTTCACTTTTCAAATTTATGTTACACTCGTGCGTAAGCACATGCCCTTAAGATCTTTATTTTCTAAATTCAGAAGTAAAAGTTAATTGCCATTATTTTTCAACGGAAAAATACAGACACGGTTGAAAACTATTATAGTGAACTACATGGAACGCGAATGAATACGGAGTCCCTAAAGTGACATTCTGCACTTATATCTTAACTTGTAGCACTCTTTTTTTTATTTCGTTTTTACGAAATAACATTTCCTAATTGCGAATTAGTATTTCGTAATTACGAATTAGCAGTTTGTTTATACGAAATAGTATTTCTTAAAAAAAAACGAAATAAAAAAAGAGTGTTACAAGTTAAAATATAAGTGTAGAATGTCACTTTAGGGGTTCCGTGAACAAATACTTGATTCTATTGATATTTTATTTAACCCATAACAATGGAAGAAAGTGCATTTCGAGATAAAAAATATTACAAATATTTCAAAGTACGTACAGTGAAATCAGGATAATAAAACCACCTTCCTGACCCGAAAATCAATAAGATGATTTCATTACCAAATTAAATTATACTGGAACTATTACAATCTGGTTCGAAAATAAGTTGTTGTTATAACAAGGTGGCCGTGGTATTGAGGTGGTCGCAACGTGAGGTTTTACTGTATTAAATTTTCACTATACAGAGTTCATTATAACCGTGTTTTACTGTTAGGGTTTAAATAACCAGGTGGTATGTGTTTGCATGAAGTCTTTATATAATTGTATTTTATGTCACAATGTTACAGATGTGACGGGTGTGGTCACACTTACGGCACATAATGGTACGGTTTGGGAAAGAGTCAAAACCTTCCGCATTATTTGTAACTATGGTGGTATGTATTTTCGTTCAACATTTCTACTCATTATCGTATTTAATTGATACGTTGTGTTACAAATAGTCTATGACAATATTCTGGAATCATTCATGTAAATTATTAACGTTATTATAACTTTTTATTACGAAGAAAGAAAATCAAAATAACCATTTATTTGCTTTTATTTCGATCTGAAACGCACGGGTCTTCTTCTTTATATGGGAACTAAACATCATTCACCGGTGTATAAACTAGTCCGATAGCCGCTATAAATCGTACAAGTTAAATTATACTACTCAAAATTTGATAAGGATAGCTTTTTCAATGCTACATATTTTGTAACATACGCAATGCAGTCCCTCAATTTTTGGTGTGTATATTTATTCGAGTGTTTACTACAAGGTACAGTTAGTTTTACTGCGGTTTCACGGCCCACGGCTTCCCGATTTGCACGGGGAAAAGGCTACCCATGAAAAGAGGCGTGGTGGCCACATGTACAATTGTACACACTTTCAAGTTATTCACTTGAATCTAACACATTCAGCTTAAAACTTACTGAATACGTAAAATATGGCGAATTTGCGCGTACGGCATCGTTTAAGTAGGGAAGAAATGAATATGGGGGTCGGGATGCTTGCAGCAGGGCGTTCTCAGCCTCACGTGGCACGTGCACTCGGCGTGTCACAGAGTGTAGTTACACGAATGTGGAACCGTTACCAAACTTATGGTGACGTTACCCACAGGCATGGGGGTGGTCGTCAAAGAGCAACAACGCAGGCTGAAGACAGGTTTTTAGTTATACAAGCTCGACGTCGCCGGTTTATGAACGCAACAACGCTACGTAATGACGTTGAAAATGCAACGGGAGTGCGGGTGTCGACTCAAACAGTACGAAACAGACTCCATAGTGTTGGTATGCGCGCTAGAAGACCCGCAATCCGCATTCCATTGATGCGGCAGCATTTGCAAACACGCCTTCAATGGGCCCTAGGTCACGTCACATGGACGTTGAATGATTGGACCCCGGTACTGTTCACCAATGAGTCCAGATTTTGTGTGAACTTCACGGATAGACGGGCACGGGTGTGGAGAATGACCCATGAGCGTTTTGCACCTGTTTGCATTGCAAACCATGATCGCTATGGAGGGGGCGGGGATCAGCATGCAGGGCAAGACTGACCTTCATATCGTGGATAACGGCAGTCTGACGGGCCAACGGTACGTTGATGAGATCCTGGACGTGTATGTCCGCCCGAACGCTGGCGCTATAGGCCCTGAATTCATTTTAATGGACGACAATGCAAGTCCACACAGGGCCATGGTGACCAACAGGTACCTCCAGGATGCCACCATCGTCCGAATGGACTGGCCGGCACGTTCCCCCGACCTCAATCCCATAGAACATGTATGGGACATGCTGCAGAGAGCCATTTCAGCCCGCCCTGTTAAGCCCACTACAGTCCAGGAGCTAAGACGGGCCCTCTTGGAGGAGTGGGTTCGAATCCCACAAATCTCAATCCGGAGGCTTGTTAGCAGCATGCGCCGGCGATGTCAGGCGGTTATCAATGCAAATGGACATCACACTCGATACTGACCAAGAAATTAATTCAATTAATTCATTCGCAGCAAAATTTCACATTTGGCACATCCATACGAAAACGTCAACTTAGCACCCATTCAACTTTTGGCTTCTGTCACGCTTCAATGAATACACCAAAAACTTATTTCTATCTTCAAACATATAGACAAATGCATAGACTTTCAATTAAAATAATAAAAGTTTGGTAGACATTTATATCCAATCAAATATAAGCAATCTAAAAAGCTATCCTTATCAAATTTTGAGTAGTATATATAGCATTACAATAAACTGTACAGTGATTGGAAGTAGCACGTGCTTGTGATCGCAATAAATAGTACAAATTGAAATTTATATAACATCGCAATGATTCTGCAGTGATTTTGTTTATACGCCGTGGTACATGTACATATCGTACAAAAATCACACCCACGAATGTCAATGACACAACAGTCGGTATTTCAAAGCAAAAATAAAGTAAAATAAATCTAGATAAATATTCAAACTCCTAGCATAAGCTTGTAAAAAATGCTAAAAGTCCCCATTAAGCTGTAGAAGTGTGACAGTGGATTGACACCATAGCGTGTGAAATTCCACGTACAGTACAACTTTAATAATGAGACCCGAAAATTGGTTGTAATAATAAGGTGGTGAATTGTAGGGGAGTTATTGAAAGCTGGTCCAAAATTAAGAGATTGTTATAATAAGGTCGTTGTAGTATTGAGGTGGTCGCTATTTGACATTTTACTGTAGTTTCTACTGGGAATCAAAATTCTGTCTCTGTTTCTGATACGAAAAAGAAAACTAACTGTCTATTTAACAGATGTTGACATGGCTATTGGGTTTTCCGAGGAGGTTCAACAACTGCATTTTGCGGACTCCACTCAAATGATACAGGACGCTTTTATTGGTTTAGGACAATTTCAACCTGTCGTAATTATATTTCTCACTTCAATGCCAACTTGTTGAAACAATTCTATTTATTATATTTATATTATTCTACTCTAACGATAATTCATGCTTATTTTTGTTTATTAATTAAGTACATGTACTAGTAATATTGTTGGTGAAATGTTAGCGTTTAGGCGACATTAAGTATGTGTAAAAATATGCATAAGTAAAACAGGATGTATATATAATATGTTCATCTATGTATAGCATGTAAACTTATGTATAATATGTATATCATGTATACTATGTATAATATGTATATTTATGTACAACATGTATACTTATGTATTATACATATATTTATGTATAACATGTATGTTTATGCATAATATGTATATTTATGTATAACAAGTATACTTATGTATAATATGTATATTTTTGTATAACATGTAAACTTATGTATAAAATGTATATTTATGTATATCATGTAAACTTATGCATAATATGTATATCTATTTATAACATGTATACTTATGTATAATATGTATATTTTTGTATAACATGTAAACTTATGTATAAAATGTATATTTATGTATATCATGTAAACTTATGTATAATATGTATATCTATTTATAACATGTATACCTATGTATAATATGTATACAGGCAAGTGTGAGTGGCCAGTTACCTGAGGTTCCTTACTTTGTCGCCGCTTACGCTGAATATGACCACGATTACCACATGAAACGGAGAAGACGAAGAAAGAAGAGTAATTTTTCATAGATTTATTACATCTTAGTGTGTAAAGTAGGCTAATTTAGAATACAGCCAAACCTGTGTTTGTAGCCATCTCCTAATAAAGCACACCCTATGAATAAAGTCCATTCTTTGAAACACTGTCACCGATTATTTAGAACAAACTGACCTCCGAATAAAGACCATCTGTCAATGAAGGCCACATTTTGTCTTTCCTAAGGGTGGCCTTTGTTCACAGGTTCGACTGAACATCTTGATGTCCGTATGCGTTGCCAAAAATATTCTGTCATGGCTGAAATCACTTCCAATTTGTGTCATTTGTTCTGTGGTGCACAGTTATAATCAAGTTACTAATGGCATAACAAATTTACGTAAATAAGATTTGCTGATACTATCAATTAGCGATAAAAAGTATCAAATGCATGACCTATATAATTTTATTTCTCGACACGTTGAGTATGTTACCTCCAAACCAGTGTTCCCTCGATTACGGGCAAGATAATGACCTCGGATCTAACTCACAGTCATAACATTTTCATAGTTATAGTTCCTGCAAATGATGACAACTCAGCACATCAGGAAGAAAAATTTTCTTATTTTTGATATTGTGATCTTTTTAATAAGTTTTCAACGATTTGCCAAAATTATAATTATATACTTAATATCTCTCGCTATGTTTTGTAATAAATTCTTGCAATGTATTGCAATACAAAATGTTTTTATATTAGCGCTTTAAAAACATGTGAAATTAAAAAACTAATCATATGCTAAAGATGTACTTATATAAAATATTGACTCTAATCGCAGGAGAATACGGTGTTATGGGATGGTATGCTAAAGCAAGCGTCCGTGAAGTATTGTCTGTCGCCCAATTCACAGGTTAGTTTGACGACTTTTATCTTTACTTAGTAAGGGCCGCAACCATGGCCCAGTGGTTAGTGTGCTCCGGCGATCCGGGTTCAAATTCCGTTTCGCGGCACGTCATGTCCTTCTATGAAAATTTAACAAAAATTTCGACATGTGGAGAAGTTTCCGGCTCCGTGTGGGAGGGCAAGCTAGTACTAGTTAGGAAAACTGGTTAGGTGAACCGCCCGCTGTGTATAACAGAAAGATTGTTTAAAAAACGGCGTTAAACCCAGTGAAACATCATTAAGTTAATCAAAGTTTGCTTTTGGCAATAAACACTGAACAAAGAATCCTTATCATTGCATTCTCACACGAGACGCTTATTTCATAATAAAAATGGAATAAAAGTTAAAACGGCGTACCATATTTATACTAAATGTTTGGCCTCGCCATAGAGGATCAATGACGAAGCAGAGTATGAGATTGAGTGCTCAAATTTATTCGACCGAAAATTAATTTGGAACGAATCATTCTCTGTAGCTGTTCGCTTCATATTCCGCAGGAAATTTGGTTCAGTAGTGAAAAGACATCATCAGTGTTTCACGTGACCCGTAACGTCATTAAAAGAGTATTTTTAATTAATTGTTCATATTAATCTAAGCATTACAATAATGTAATGATTACATTCAACAATGCATATGGTTACCTAAATTTCTAGAAACTCGTTTATCAAACCCAAATCTAGTTAGAGTCACAAAGAAATATTAGACGCCGAAATTCTTCATTTGATTTTTTTTGTAGAAAAAAAAACCCATAAAATTCAGAAATTAATAAGTGTGTATATAACTACACAAATTTTCTTTATCATGTGATAGAAACCAACACGGACTCGACTTTATATTACAGGGAATCATGACATTTCTGATGCTGTCGGTGAGGTATGGGAAGAACTGAAGGACATTTCACCAAAGGAGCTACAAGGTTAGTAGAGCATGTCTAAACGTTAGTAAGTCTAAACGTTAGTAAGTCTATATGTCAGTAAGTCTATATGTCAGTAAGTCTATATGTCAGTAAGTCTATATGTCAGTAAGTCTATACGTCAGTAAGTCAATATGTCAGTAAGTCTATACGTCAGTAAGTCTATACGTCAGTAAGTCTATACGTCAGTAAGTCTATACGTCAGTAAGTCTATATGTCAGTAAGTCTATACGTCAGTAAGTCTATATGTCAGTAAGTCTATACGTCAGTAAGTCTATACGTTAGTAAGTCTATATGTCAGTAAGTCTATACGTCAGTAAGTCTATATGTCAGTAAGTCTATACGTCAGTAAGTCTATACGTCAGTAAGTCTATATGTCAGTAAGTCGAAATGTCAGTAAGTCTATACGTCAGTAAGTCTATACGTCAGTAAGTCTATACGTCAGTAAGTCTATATGTCAGTAAGTCTATACGTCAGTAAGTCAATATGTCAGTCTGTCTATAAGTCAGTAAGTCGAAATGTCAGTAAGTCTATACGTCAGTAAGTCTATATGTCAGTAAGTCAATATGTCAGTCTGTCTATACGTCAGTAAGTCTATATGTCAGTAAGTCAATATGTCAGTAAGTCTACATGTTAGTAAGTATATATGTCAGTAAGTCTATACGTCAGTAAGTCTATACGTCAGTAAGTCTATACGTTAGTAAGTCTATATGTCAGTAAGTCTATACGTCAGTAAGTCTATACGTCAGTAAGTCTATATGTCAGTAAGTCTATACGTCAGTAAGTCAATATGTCAGTAAGTCTATGTGTTAGTAAGTCTATGTGTTAGTAAGTCTATATGTTAGTAAGTCTATGTGTTAGTAAATATATGTGTTAGTAAGTCTATATGTTAGTAAGTCTATGTGTCAGTAAGTCTATATGTTAGTAAGTCTATATGTTAGTAAGTCTATGTGTTAGTAAGTCTATATGTTAGTAAGTCTATGTGTTTGTAAGTCTATGTGTTAGTAAGTCTATGTGTTAGTTAGTCTATATGTTAGTAAGTCTATTCGTTAGTAAGTCTATGTGTTAGTTAGTCTATATGTTAGTAAGTCTATGTGTCAGTAAGTCTATATGTTAGTAAGTCTATATGTTAGTAAGTCTATGTGTTAGTAAGTCTATATGTTAGTAAGTCTATGTGTTAGTAAGTCTATGTGTTAGTAAGTCTATGTGTTAGTTAGTCTATGTGTTAGTAAGTCCATTCGTTAGTAAGTCTATGTGTTAGTAAGTCTATGTTTCAATATTTCTATGTTTCAGTAAGTATGTGTCAATAAGTGTATAATATCACCTTTTTAGCTTTTCAATTGGATAAAACAATTTCTGATTATTTTTTCATACTTTAAATAGAACATATCAAAATGTGTCAAATGATTGTATTAATCTGCTGAAATAATAAGTATTTATCCTTGTTGCATATTGATGTATTAATGCAAATGTACGCACCAAGGCGAAAAGTATATTTATACAGTGTAACCTCTACAAAGCAACACCCTTTGGGAGAAGCAAAATTATATTGTTGTTGAGAGGTCGTTGCTCTAGAGAGGTTAAATCGTACAGGGGAAAAATCAAACTGTTGTTGAAAGGAGTTTGTTGCTCAAGATAGGACACTCTGGAGAGGTTGCACTGTATTTCTCACGTCAATATATGCGTCGTTGTGTTGTAATAAAAACGAAAATTGTCGTCAATCAACTTCCACTTATCAAATTAGTGTCGTCATTTTTAAGACTTTGATGTCATAACATCAAGAAGAATTTCGATTTGACCTTTTCTTTTTTCAAGTTTATATTCTTCATTTGTGCCTCGTTCCTGCATATATACATATTCAAATATATACTGTAAACCCCATGAAAACTGGACTTCCAGAAAACATAAATTCTCTGAAAATCGGTTGACTTTTTAAGTCCCTTTTTTCTCTTCTACAGTCAATAGTTCTCTGAAAATCGGAATTCTCAGAAAATCTTACTTTTAGCCCACTCCGGATGAAATCTAGTTTTCAGGGACTAGTTATACCGTACACATTAATATATTATCTTTTGTTCAGGATCTAGCGGGCGATTGGTTATTGAACTTGATGTGGTTGGAACTGCTTGGAATGAAGCGTCCAAAAATAATAATCGTGTCGACTTACCTTTTACTAATGATCTCTGTAAGTATGATGTGTGATAGGCTATAATTTTTCGACGGATTAATCAATTTTCCATAAGAAATCAATAGGAAATAAAAAAGAATTTGATGAAGCGTAACAAAAAGTTCACGCTTTTTGATGTCCAAGCTATGTCAAAATCTTAATTAGTACGGCATTGTCACACCATATAGGGGCCCTTGAGAAAATAGCTCTCCTGAGAGCTGTATTCGCAAACGTTTTCGCATACAGGTCCCCGGGCCGTTCTATTCACCGAATATATCTCCCGTACTAAATAAGAGGCTGTATTCGGAGTAATCCCCAATCATCTGATGCAAGATGAAATTCATAAAATTTTTAATTATAATAAATTTGTTGTTTATACAAACACGTGACTAGATATGCATTTATGATGCAATTGCATTGTAGTGATGAGATTGTCTGTCTGTCCGTCCGTCCGTCCGTCACGCCCCCATGGGATTCTTACGAAAAATAGTATTTAAGATTTAATTTATGGCCATTTATTCTATTGGTATTTACACTTTATTTGGTCGCACTCATCAACCACAGAGTGAAAGTCAAATTTGTCACAGGTCAAAGTATGAAAATCATTGAATTTCCAGTTACAGGCATGTAATGATTTGATTTATTATTACTAAAACAACTGATGTTTATATCGTCTATATTGTCACGTACATCTTATGTGACACCAAGTCGATGGTCAAAATGACGGAATTTTTAACTCGGCATGTTATGATTTGGGTCATGGTCAATTGTCCAATTAGCAAAATAACATTTTATACTGTCCAAATGACTCTCAGCCAAGCAATTAGCAAAATAACATTTTATACTGTCCAAATGACTCTCAGCCAAGCAATTAGCAAAATAACATTTTATACTGTCCAAATGACTCTCAGCCAAGCAATTAGCAATAACATTTTATACTGTCCAAATGACTCTCAGCCAAGCAATTAGCAATAACATTTTATACTGTCCAAATGACTCTCAGCCAAGCAATTAGCAATAACATTTTATACTGTCCAAATGACTCTCAGCCAAGCAATTAGCAATGACATTTTATACTGTCCAAATGACTCTCAGCCAAGCAATTAGCAATGACATTTTATACTGTCCAAATGACCCTCAGCCAAGCAATTAGCAATGACATTTTATACTGTCCAAATGACCCTCAGCCAAGCAATTAGCAATGACATTTTATACTGTCCAAATGACTCTCAGCCAAGCAATTAGCAATGACATTTTATACTGTCCAAATGACCCTCAGCCAAGCAATTAGCAATGACATTTTATACTGTCCAAATGACCCTCAGCCAAGCAATTAGCAATGACATTTTATACTGTCCAAATGACCCTCAGCCAAGCAATTAGCAATGACATTTTATACTGTCCAAATGACCCTCAGCCAAGTGGCTGGTTTTCGTTTATATCATCATTTGGATCATAGTATATGCGGGTTGTATTCGACTTTGTGCATGTTTTTCCGCATACAGCTCCCCAATTTAATGAGAGCCATTCATCGAATTGAGCTACCCCGGGGAGCATAACATAACATACAAGGGAAGCCGCAGGTCATACACTACTATGAAAATTTTCCTCCATTTCTGGAGTTGAGTTGGCGGCTCCATGTGGAAGGATAAATTGGTACTGGTTAGAATTGCAGTCCAGGAAAACTGGTCCTGTGAACCGACTGCCGTATATAAATGAAAAATTGTTGAAAACGGCATTAAATCCAGTGACAAAATGTACAGTCAAACCTGTGTTAGCGGCCACCTCCGAATAAAGACCACCCAGTAAATAAAGGCCATTCTTTCAAAAACTGTCACTTGTTATTTAGAATAAACTGACCTCCAAATAAAGGTCGTCTGTCACTTTGTCTTTCCCAATGGTGGCTTATGTTCACAGGTTTGACTGTACATGCATTTCTGGGCCGTGTTTGCCTCGTAGTTTCATAGAATTGCCATTTTAATTAAACCATCGCTTTAAAGACCAAGAAAATGGGTATTTTAACAGTTGGTATGCTTTTGTTATATATCTAAACATGTGGCTAAAACGTGACGCTTTGACAATGGTTCTACGCTTTTAATTTCTTTCCTACGTCACGATTGAATAAAGCCCCATAACTTATCTCACATGTAGTGTTGTAGAACCATTTCACGGTACATAGAATCGAGACAGAATTCATCGATTCACTTCCAACTTAATTCATATTGTAATCATGCGATATTAAATGCAAATACTACATGTATTTACAAATACTAAATAGTGTTGAAAAGGGTTTACATTCATTCACAAATATCTGTTTGACTTCTTTTATCAATGAGAAATTCATTTGTTTCTTGATTTCTTTAGATTCTCTACAAGACCGTTGTTCACTCATCAGAAATGGTTGGGGTGATGATCCCCGATTTAAGTATGAAACCACGTTTTACCGTCAATTGTTTAAAAACGAAGAGGTAATAATTTATACATTGTATACACTTGTAATTTTATTTTTGTAGTTTATCGTTTGTAATGTGTTTTCCCCGTCATATTTTAAATTACATGTTACTAACCTGAAACAACATGGATCACTTTGACAATACAGTCTAACCTGTGTTTGCGGCCACCTCTGAATAGAGGCCACCTTGTGAATAAAAGCCATTCTTTGAAAAAAAAACACCATGGGTGGCTTTTGTTCACAAGTTTGACTGTAATTTGTTTTGCAGATATTTAACTCGTGATAATGTATTTTTGAAAATTTAACAGTAACATGAACACTGTGACGATTTCTAGGTATTATATTCAGTAATGTTTCGCCGATAGCTTCATCATAAAAATTTCTAATTTGTTTATTAATATTTTTTTTCACATTCTTTCCATACTAATATTTGTGTCATTTTAGTAATTTCCTAAACACCTTTCCGGCTGTTGTCATGTGACTAACAAGTCAATGGACCAAGAATAAATGAACGCATAAAATAATGAACGATAGACTGAAATTATTAACCAAATAACGAACCGTGTATAAATTAACAAAATAATCCTTCCGGCACAGCTCGACCGATTCCGCCTAATTTCGGTTGTACCTGAGAGCTGACATTTAAACTACATGTACGTTGAATTTCCCGGATGTAAAACTGACAAATATGGTAGGCCCCATGAAAGAAACACCTGTCAAGTATATCTTGTCTTAATACACTGCTGGTCGTTGTATTCTATGTACTATAGGAAGTAGAAGATTACCTTGCTTAAAGGGCAATTCTGCAAAGCAAACGCTATACTGCTTCGACAAACGTCATTTTAAGAACTTATTTGTATAGCGATAATATTTCCTTAGTAGTAAACCGACAGCCGCATCACAAACATAAAACGTTGCCACATATCAAGCTACCAAGTACATCCAAGGTTAGATGTAGGAATTAGCCGAAGTGTTCCGAATGAGCAATCAATGGTCAATCTATTAATTGAAAAGTCCAATCACTAACTTTTTAAAACAGTAAATGGTGTGCAACATAAAATTCAACAGAACAAACCGTGAAGCATTAATCAATTAACAAAAAAAGTTTTCTTTTCGTGATTTACTCCGGTTTCAAGTAGATTTCAGTTTAATACCGGTGTCTATTCACTTGCCCAGTGATTCGGTATCAGTTTCAATACAGTGCAACCTCTCCAGAGCGGTTCTCTCTCTCTTGAGCAACAA
This sequence comes from Lutraria rhynchaena, assembly GCA_008271625.1. Classification (NCBI taxonomy): domain Eukaryota; kingdom Metazoa; phylum Mollusca; class Bivalvia; order Venerida; family Mactridae; genus Lutraria; species Lutraria rhynchaena. Next base: position 1,029,814 of record VIBL01000006.1, on the reverse strand, counting down.
CCTCCCTTAAACAACGGCATGTTTTTTTCCACTGTATGATTTAACTATTATTTTAACCTCTCTAGAGCAACAACCTCTCAACAACAGCATAATTTTGCTTCTCTCAAAGGGTGCTGCTTTGGAGAGGTTGCACTGTACTGTATTGTTTTGTCTGCATAATTTGTGAAGTAACCATCTGAATTAGGGTTGGTTCTGCTCAGCGGAGTCCAGGTTTTATATAACATTACATATGTTGTCCTTTTGGATACGTATCAAATAACTAGCGCCTGCCTAATTCGTTAAATATCTATCTCAACTAGAGTTAGTTCCACGGAGCGAAGTCTGCTTTTTATACGCCTGAAGGGTCGTATTATGTTATGACGCTGCTCGTCCATCGGTCTTTCCGTCCGTCCGTTTGTGCATCCGTTTTCCTTGTACGGACAACTCCTTCTTCATTACTTGACCCAATTTCTTCAAACTCTCACAGATGATAGCTATTGATGTCTAGTTGTGCGCAAAGGGGAGATAATTCACATTGAAGTTTTTTACTGAGTTATTGACCCTTTCCCTATATTTACAGAAAATTCCTGTGCGGACAACTCCTCCTTCATTATTTGACCTATTTTCTTCAAATTTTCACTCACAGATGATAACTATTAATGTCTAGTTGTGTGTAAAGGGAAGATAATTCTCATTGCTGTTTCTTTGCAAATTCTTGTGTAGACAAGAATGTCTCAGTTGTGCAAGAGGATGCATAATTTATCATCATAGCATGTTATGTTGGTACTCATGTTAACACAGCCTTCGGGCGTATTTTGCCCCGATCTGTTATATATCTTCCGTGCTAAAATAAGTGTTGTTATTCGACCGAAACATTTAATTGTTTAAAATCTCATACATTACAGGGCGTATGGAATCCGGCTTACGGTATCGATGAAAATAATTTTTTCAAACTTGCAGTTCTTCAGAAATATGTGAATGGCACCGACAGGTTCAAAGAGTGCATGGATATAGGTAATACTATTATAATAACTACCACTGTTTTGGTTTACCACCCAGCCACCAGTATTTAACTAAAACAATGTTCGAGCAAGCGTTCACCCCGGAAAATTAGATAAAAATTTACATATAAATTGAATTAGATAAATAATTAAATATGCACTCAGTACTAAGTGAGGTATCTACCATTATTTTCCTGTTGTATATATCCTCCATATAATTGCAACATTTCCATGATTGATGTGGAGCAAAGACATAAAATAGCTCTGAATGTAAAACCTTGATGATGAGACGACCATTGGGGCTGAAAAATTGTTTGTAAAATTGAGCTTATCTCATTATCAAGTTGACTTACTGAAGAATTATTGAAAGCCGGTCCGAAAAAATAGTCGTTGTAACAAGTGATAATAATAAGAGGTTGTTATAACGAAGTGATTGTAATATTAAGTGGCCGCTATTTTATGTTTTACTGTGTATCAATGTTCAAGTGTTTGTCTGTCCATAATAAGGTGTTATCTAGAATATTCTTTTGCAGCAAAGATTCTACTCGTTTTACTCGCTAGTTGACGTCACAGATGACCTTGATATCGTTTTTCCAGGCATGGACTAAATCATTACATCTTAAATACAGGCCTGCACGTATTGCAATAAAACCTTACATTGCAACCACCTCAATATTACGCCCTCTTTGTTATAACGACTACTTATTTTCGGACCGGCTTTCAATAACTCCCCTATAATACAACTTGACGATAAAACCACCTTATTATTATGACCGATTTTTCTATTCCCGAAGGTGGTCTCAATATCTAGGTTTTACTGCATCTATTATAGTACATGTATTAGTACATCTACTCAATGTCATATTTTCCAGACAATGACTTAGATTTAGCGCAATTCCTGAAGGATGCTACTGGTGCAACAGATACGGATGATGACCTACAGTCACTCAATCTGGATTTTTTTGATGAAGTTATCACTAGTCTCGATGGTTTGACAAATCAGGTTAATAGACTATTATTTCATATATTTCGTGGTATGATAGAATCATAAAGAAAATTGATAGCGAATTATATCATTTGTCTTCTGAACAATTACACCATCCTGCATTTTTATTAATAAAGAGGTCTCTTGTATTCATTGGTGCTCTGTTTTGAGGTTGAGAATAGTCTCTTGTATGCAGTTTCTAGTTAGAGCGCAAACTGCGAATTGCGAACAACGTTCCAACTTTCTGCATCGTAATATTAAAACAATGAGAATGTATAGTGCAACCTCTTCAGAGCAACCTCAATATAGCAATATTTGCTATATGATATCAATTAATTTTCATGAGAAGAGAACATCATGAACATCCACGTTTTCATGAGATACAACGAGATTATACGAGATATTCGTTCATTAATCTCTTCTAAAACTTACGCGAGTTCCAATGCCAGTAACATTTATATCAACAAAAGAATTTCTAGATGCTTTTTCGATCAAAATGTGTACATGTTTTGTCTTACTTCATATTGCCCGGCAATTTGTTACTGCCACTGAGCGACAACTTTTATAAAATAAGTTCATGTATTTATGTCTTACTACAATGTTTCATGCAGAATTCTCCACTTTTTGTAATGTCAAACCTGTCTTTGCGGCCACCTCCGTATAAATACCACCCTGTGAGTAATGGCCATGCTTTGAAAAACCGTCAGTGATTATTTAAATCGAACTTACCTCTATAAACACGATCTGTCAATAAAGGCCGTATTTTGTCTTCTCAAGGGTGACCTTTGTTCACAGGTTTGACTGTGCATCTGGATATCCGTAAGTATTGATTGAATAGTTTTTATTGTATTTTGAACTTATCGCATGCAATATCTCAGACATTGCAATGAATATTGCTCATACGTGAATTTGAACATATATTTCAGACAGCCCTGAATGTTATGTTAACAATGGAATCCAACATTAAAGACTTATCTTCGCCAACTGCAGCATATACCGTATTCGATAACGTATCACTCGCCTTGAGTTACACAGCTTTGAATGAGACAATGGCAATTGCTATGGAAGTACTTTATGCACCTAATACAACCGACAACATCAGCAAATACGCCGCAAGTTCATTGAGTAAACTCTATGGAGAATTACGATCCCATTATCACAATGTTGATTCCGCGACCGTACTTGCTTATAAGAGTGAATACGCAGCGTACATGATAGGATTTGCTGAGGCAACAATGAGGAATTACATACGTTTACGCGCGTATTACCCGGGTTACACTGGACTGGGACAGTTGATCAAAGCCTTTGTAAATTATGCGAGCTATTTAGATTCCTTAAATGAGGACGATGCACCCTTCGCAATGCCTGAATTGTTTCACCCTGAAGATTTAAAACGTGAAACATCTGAAGATGGATCAGTGGATACCTCGTGTGTAGGAGTTCCTCCGTACATGAAAATTATACATACACTCAGCCGTTTATCAGATGGGGCGCGATTTAATAGTAGTGTATTGCACCACAAGAAACCCCTTTGCATGGAGGCAACGCTTAGAAAGTTGGCAAATGAAATATGGCGAGCCATAGGTCTTGTTGAAGAGACGTATTACTTTCACTACATAGAAAAACGAGGTATACTAATAACCTGATTACTCAGGATTGACGAATTAATACATAATTATCAATTAAGCTAAAACACAGTAATTAGGAAAGCTGCCACAGACAGGAGAAGGCAATATATCGTAATTTAATATTGCAGCTCGTAGAACTTCCTTACACTTATATTCAATGCTGCTGTAATTAAAAGTAAAATGAACAAACAATCTTTGATATGTTCATCGTGTACATGTACATTGAGTCATATTTCTAAACGTCCACCGAACAAAAATAAATTCTTGAAAGAACCCAAAAAGTAAAATTATTTGTTTTACAATACAACCACACAAAGAAATTTGAAATTCGAACTTTGATTTCAAAGTAAATGTTGGATTGAGTATATTCACCTGAAAAGTCCAACTGATAATGAACCAAGTGTGTTTAATGATTTTCCTCACGTGCTGTAAATAAAATACAGGGTAGACATTTAGAAGTTTGACAAGTGTCAACTTATGGGCGGGTTAGTCTTGTCATTAGATGTACTATATTTTCATCTGTAAGTCCAGTTTAGAAAATGTGAACCACCTAGAAATGAGAGGTGTTCAGACAATTCTCTGACAATTCTTTCGTAGACATCTAAACGAATTGAAAAATGTACAAGTTATAGATTGGCATTTCATATTTTGATAAGCCATAAACTAAGCTGAAACTATGGAATTATTTCAGAATGTTCTAAGGATGCTATACAGCCTTCTGACCCAACCCTTACTCATACATTCGAGATGAGAGGTATGTTGATGTATTTTCACGTTTTTACTGAACATTTTGTGTAGTATTTCGACAGCTCATCTTGTTAATTTCAGTTTTACAATGTTTATTGACATCTTTAGTTTAATTTAGCAAGTGATCCAACATTACCATTCGATACTGTTTTGCTCAATCACACATAGCGTGTATGCATTCGGGATTCTGAATCAGCATATGCTACAGCTAACAATGTCGTAACTCGACATACAGTACAGTCAAACCTGTGTTTGCAGTCACCTCTGAATGAAAACCATCCTGTGAATAACGACCTTTTTTGAAAAACCGTCACTGATTAATTAACAAACTGATTTTTGAACAAGGCCATCTATCAATAAAGGCCACATTTTGCCTTTCCCAAGCCTGACCTTTGTTCACAGACTTGACTATACTTAAATTGTCGCAGAGAATCATAATACCCATTATTTCTGTTTAAAATGATCACTCGGGCTATCGTCTGAAGTCCCATGTTGTTATTGCTAATTTTTAAATTGCAGACCTGGTTGAAGATGATAACAATAATCAAGAAGTGCATAAGCTTGTTCTGTCCCCTAACTTTATGAAAGTATCATCGGAGAAGGTAGCTGTCTGTCATTGTCAGACATGTCCTAATGATGGACACAATGATTATGGTCACTATGATGATTACTATGGGAAAGATGATTACTATTGGACTCATCAGGATGATCAGAAGTCTGACTATGAAGGTTTTGGTCATAAGGGTTCAAGTACCGCTTCACCATAAAGAAAGAAGAAATCAATACTAGGCAGTGACTGAGATAACGTTAAAATTTTCTGTGATGCAACCCAACGGACCAATTGATACGAACTGTTGAATTTCAATTTTACAATCTTACGGATTTATTTCCCACCAGTTATTTTATATCGCAAATTGTGTAATATGATAAGTAACGTATACACTTAATATGTTGGGTTAATATTTCGATATTCATTAGACTATGGGAAATTTTAGTAGAATATTCTTTCTAAAAATAATACAAAAAATGGCGATGTAATTATCATGCACAATTCCGTTACCAAACTGGAATGTACGATTATAAGGACTTTCTTCAATGTAAATGTTATAAGTTCAGCGAAACCCCTGAAAACCGGACTCTCTGAAAACCAGAATTCTCTGAAAATCGGATGATTTTTCAAGTCCCATTTTTTTCTCTTCTACAGTCAATAGTTCTCTGAAAATCGGAATTCTCAGAAACTGGACTTTTAGCCCAGTTCGGAAGAGGTCCAGTTTTCAGGAGTTATAAGTTGTTAATTAATTTTCTTAAATCATATGGATGAATATGTCGAGTAATACAAATAAGCATGTTTTTCATCACTTGCTATTCAATTGTTAAAATCAATACACTTGGTCATCCTTAAAAAATCTTGGTTTGCGGTTGCCACGGTGGCTCAATCTTTTTATAGTTGATAGATGTTTGAGCATTTTTTAATTATTTTATGTTTGCATTACATTCTTGTACTGAAAACTAAAAAAAAATGTTGTGTCAAATCGCTAAAAATCTTTTGATGCCTTTTTTCAAATAAGGCTGTCGGATTACTGTAAACCGGCTTTTTTTAGGGATGGATGTATCAAAACCGGATGGTCCGGTAATGAACCGATTTTGTTGGTATTTTTCATTAACTAGTATTTTTCTATACCATTTTTTTTCTAGGATGAACGAAAATACAAAAAAATAAATTATCGGCTTTGTAATTTACAATGTTTCTTAGTGTGTGTTTTTCTAGATGTTTTCTATTATGTTGTCATAATTACAGTAAACCCTGTGTTATTGCTGATGTACTTGTAATAGTATTTATCCCTGGGGTAAAATAGATCAGGTTTTCACATCGATATTATCGTGAATCGCGATATTTGATGGCGATTACCAATCTTGAAAATTTCGCATGCAACAACAATTATATTAAATCATTCAATATAACATGAAATGGAATGTATGGTGATAATTCTTCTTTTTTTTCTTGATTAAGCGTAACACTTAGACTAACAACGGTAGCTTAAAAATTCCATAAGATATTAATGTTTTATCAGTTCATTTGCGGCAAAAATATGAGTCTAAATATACGGAATTTCTATGACAACATATATCACAGGGTTGACTGTAATTTATAAAAACTGATTTTTGTTATAATCAAATCGTTATCTAGGCGATCATTCTGAAGCAGATTTTTACATCTTATGGATCATGCTAGTTACGAACGACAACTCAGTCAGACAGACTGCAAAATTGTTCGTAATCAAGTATTTGTGCTCAGCAGCAATGCGGTAAAAAAATAGCGCACTGTTGATTACTGATTGGTTTAAATGTAACCGATGTTACACTTTATTAGGGAAAATCTCATACATTATGCATATTGTGATAAAAGTATAATAAAGAAGGCCGCGACTGTGGTCCAGTGATTAGTGCGCTGGACTTGTAACCTAGTGATCCAGGTTCAAATCCAGGTAGGTCGTACGCTTCTATGAAAATTTGACAAAAATGTTGATTTTCCTTCATCATTGCTTCACACGGTTTGATTTTAACACATTTTTAAAAATGCATTGTGCTTTCTATGTATAATGATGTGTTGTTTATGCTATAAAAGATTTATTACTGAAAAAAATAATCAGCTAAAAATTGGATCCTCGAGTAGCTCAACTTTAATTCATATTTTGACTGGTCTCTGACTTAGGTATTTACAGATTTGTCAACATCTAAAAACTAATGACTAAAGACTAATACTAGACATCAACCAATTATTTGAAAGACTAATAGTGGATATTAATCAATTATTTGACAGACTAATAGTGGATATTAATCAATTATTTGACAGACTAATACTGCATATTAATCAATTATTTAACAGACTAATACTAATAGTGACGCTGTTAAGATCTAGGCGCATGTAAGTGAAAAAGGCAAAAAATTTCTAGAATATTTTCGAACATTAGGCCCTACATCCGAGTTGTACAGAAACTGTTACATAAAAGTAGAACACAAGTTGAATAGAACTTTACGATTGTCTACACGTATGCTTAGTTTGTATTTTGTATGTTTGCTGTGTTTATTTTTTCATATTTATATTCCTTTTTTCAATTGTATCTTTTTTAAAAATTTATATTGGTAAGCTTGTGGAAGGTTGCCTGATGAAACAAAGTATAAACACTAAACAAATTATCTCAACTTAAAATGATTATCGATGTATTGATACATTTACAGTGTTTTAGACGGGGGCTGTCTCACAAAGGGATGAAAAGGTGGTATTATGTCGTTATAGAATTAGATATTTTCTCTTCCACAAACTTTCCGTCTGAACTTCACATCACACGTACTGCTTGAGACACACGTTGAAAAATGTTGAAATTTACTAGATTAAAATAAAAAAATATGGAAGTTTTAAAAATCTGTAAGATGAAAAAACAATAAATTAATCTGGTGAATATCTGAAGATTTCGTTACTCAGTTTGTTGATATTTTAGATATTTTAAAGTCAGTCGGACAAAGTACGTGTGGTGGTTGCTAGGAAACAGTTTTTATTATTCAATTCTGTTATTTTAATACTCGTTATGTACTATTTCTTATTTCAAAAACTGTGATATCCGTGTGTTTTGTTTTCCTAAATAAAAAATTTTCTTGGTGTCGGTTTTCTTATAAAATACACACAGAAACAAAAAAAGAATGATTGTGGGGACGTTTGAATTCACCAGAGACATTAGTGATGTTTGTTCGCTTCTGGAAGCAACAAATATGTCGGCTGGACATCAGCCGACGATATATTTGCCGCCCAGTATGCTCACCCTGTTGAATCTACAGACTTCCAGTTCGCAAGTTCAAAACCTGGGCGCGGCCTGTATTCTCGATGATAATTTGATTGAAGGCGTTATGTCAATAGTCATTCGTTCTTGACAATGATAGGGAACAAGTATAGTATGGCACAGAATCTAGGAACACTGGTTAGTTTACCTACCCGTCAGTGTGCAGCTCAAATACAATTTGTAAAACGCGCTCTGTTTTATGGCTACCACAAGATAGCCGAACATAGAAAGCTAAAACTTCCTACAATAAATCCTCTGGAATGAATAATCCGATATAAAACAAATCTATAACACTATGATGGAACGAATAGAATTAGAACTTGAAAAGTCGTAACCAAGGTGACAGTACAACATGCTAATAGTAAGTGATTATAACAATTATCTCTGCATTAAAAATTCAGAATTACATGTAGTGCTGTATAAAGTGCGACTAAAATACACAAACACAAACGATGGATAATTCTAGTATTCTTGACTGTTTGTTTTCAAACGTCACGAGGTATCTATTCTGTTTTGATTAATTCGTCTGGCTCTTTTTATTGGTATCAATTATATTAGCAATTTACGTCCTAGTATTTTACGTATTTAATCGTCGGCTTACCAGAAAAGAATTAGAAGTCGGTGTGCAAAAAATTGTCACTTTTTTCACTTATATCAAGATATAGTTTCGTAAAAAAACGACCCAAAAGACTAGACAGTCTTCATTTACAGTGTTTGTAGATTTACAGAATTTGAAATTTCTATCGCTAGCAATACTGCGATAAAACCAATTATTTTATGTGGTGATAGACTAATAATTTGAATACAAATACACGCGTATAATTGATAACTCTCACAGAAAGTTGATCGTAACAAAAAAACATTCAGTAAATTAAATAGCTGAATTTATATGATAAATTAGGCTAACAACCGTCACATAAAACGATAAATGAGAAATATAAATACCTTTTTTGCTACCAACATGTGTGCGAAAAATTCCGCGAAAATGATGCTGTGTGTAAACTGTGTCGCGTTCTTTACACATATAGATAAGAAACATTCATTGATGGAACGGTGTAAGAATTTTGTAACTTCTGTCTTAATAAGAATCTTACCTAAGATGAGAAAATATTGATGAAATGGGGTCAAGCTATACGAGTGCACAAACGTCACATTAAGGCCATTTCAGAATTAAGACCTCTATGTCAGCTTACTTATTTGCGCGCCTGTTTACGATATTTCTTTAACTATTTCAACTTAACAAATAAAAAGAAATCAAATCACCAGCAAAAAACAAAATCTCAATTTACGACCACCTCAATATAATGATAAACTCATTATACCGACCACTCAATTTTTACTTGATTTCTATATTTCTTCTGTATTTGAACTTGATAATCAGACCACTTTGTCATCAAGCTCGCTCTGTTCGGGTCAATATGGTGATCTTAATACTGAGAGTTTGCTGTATATATATTTTTTGCAAATATGACATGATGGACATAATAATAAAACAATTTAAACCTGTGTGAAATATAGACCTAAAGCTTGCAAACACGGTGTGAGAGGGACATAAATATGAATTCTATATAAAGTAAAACCTCACATTGCGATCACCTCAATATTTTGACCACCTTATTAAAACGACCACTTGTCTTCAGACTGATTTCAAATCCCCAATAATTCAACTTGATAATGAGACCACGTCATTATAACTACCTCAATATAAAGACAATACATCAGTCTTTATATTGAGGTAGAGGCACGTGATAAAGTAGTAATATGGAGGAAATATTGAAAATCGGTCTAAAAACAAGTGGTCGTAATAATGAGGTAGTCTTCATATAAAAGTAGTCGCTATGTGAGTTTTTACTGATGTTTAAAAGATATTTGGGAGCATTTATTCAAATGCATTTAAACGTATACATTAATAAAATATTGATGGAATTAATATGATTTTTTTATTGATCTGAAGTCGAATTCCTTGCTTTAAATTCTATCCTTGTACACTTGTATTTACCAGGTTCACACGAGCGGGTTCTAAATGTGGAAAACTGTAATTTGACTTCTGTTATCGGTGGACATCCAGTCACAATACAGGTAATTGTTTGATATATAACAAATACTTAATAGGGTCTCTTATTAAATCGATACTGTTTACAATGGAGCGATGCTGTACTCTCTACGGTGCAGTGCAACCTCTCTTTTGGGCAACAACCTCCCTTCAACAACGGCATGATTTTCCCTAGTGTACGATTAAAATATCAATTTAAACTCGCAAGATCAACGACCTCTTAACAACATAATTTTGCTTCTCCCAATAGGTGTTGCTTTGGAGAGGTTGCACTGTAGTGGGTATTATGTCTACTGATAATTGGTATAAACTCTAGTATGTTCTTATTATGTTCAAGCGTATGGTTTACTAGTCCAGGTAATTAGACTGTTTGTGACGGCGAGATATGTTTTTATGAGGTTCTGTCCCGATCAGGCTGAGAGGATGGCCCTTCCGAATTTCATGTCCGTTTGGTGATGAAATTTGATTGCTTATTAATAACTTGTCAACTTAACATATCATCAATAAACGATACTTTTCTTGGGTGATAATTCACAACAGCGCTAACCTCATATCGAATGAGCTCAAATCATCTTTCATGGACAATGCATTGATAGGTCCGTTCGAAGAATTGTTTGTTTTTAGGGAAAGAAGATTCAAATTTTCATTTCCATCGAATGGCTCAAATAAAACCCTGACATTAAATTGCTACAGTTTTAAATTTAACAAAAGGCTCTTTCCAAAGAATATGAAATTTTATGCAATTGCAGGAATTGTGCGGAGACAATTTCAGTTTCACGGTTGCTGGAATCTTTGACGACAGAGAACGATTTCCCTCAGCTTCGTTTTCATGGATTCTTGATATATCTTTGGTAACTGACGAACACAGTACCAGTCACCCAACAAAATCTTCAAAAAATGTGACAAGTAATAATGAAATAGTTTTCGTTTAAATGCTTGTTGTGCTTATTAGTTTTAATAATTTATGATCCTGTCAAATTAACACAGCAGGGGAGACATATCACGTCTATAGTTAAGTGGTAAAACTGACGTATCTATGATTGGTGCAAAAAAACCTGTATTTTGTAAAAGACCTAAAATCTCGATATGGACTCATTGAATTTACCCCAAGCACATTTAACTAAGCACACCACATTGTCAAAGAACGGGTGTCATAAATTTGTCTTCCATGATAAATTCACGATTTATAACATAATTATGACCTGTCGCCCAATTTTAGCATGAAAAGATCATGAACTTTTTATTGTAATGTTAATAAATGAACCACGGTTAATTTTGCCGTTGATGTGATTAATAAATTCTATGAATTTGGAAACACAAACAATTCTAAGCATTCGTTATGCATACTTAAGCATGCAAACCCGATCTTCGAATCCATCAACAAAAGTTCACTGGAGCTTGGCTCATACGAAGATATCTCAAAAGACTCAGAGAACAACAAACAGAGAATTCAGACGAAATTTCAAGGTGCTTCCATTAACCGTCTGAAACAAAGGCGTACTTTGTTGTTATCATTTAAAATTTGAATGTCAATATCAAATACAGTTAACCCTTTGTCTCATAAGCATACTTTGGACTCTTCCAAAAGCAAAGCAAATGTAGAAAAACATCAATTTATTTAAGCTTATTGGGTTATTTCTCTCTGACAGAGTAGGAAACATTGTGGCAAAAGAAGCCATTACTCATTGCAAGCAGTGGCTTCTTTTGCCACAATGTTTTCAAGAGTCGTCTGCTTCAGATGCGGAGAAATGCGAAATTATGCGGTAAAAGGTTAAACAAATGATATGTTTGCTACAATATCATGCTGGAGTGGTTCATCTTGTTAATTCTTTTCCAGTTGAGGAAGCCATGCTAACTGGTGATGATATAACCTACCTTGTTTTACAACAACTTCAAAATTCCCCTCAGTTTGATGTACCGGCTGGAAAATGTGACAACAGGGGTATGATAAAAGTTCATTCTATTACAGTATTACCTCAAATATGGGGGCCCTCTGAATAGCATCTTGCACCCTTACAAAGAACTGTAGCTGTCTATAAAAATTTAATTTATTCTGTATTTCATCTCTTTTGATCAATTTATTCTCAACAGCAAACATTTTAAATGCCCCCAATAATGTGTCGCTCAAGAGAGAGAATATAGTACATTCCCGTCTAGGTAATAGCATTTATATGATTGCTACGTTCTGGTTACCCTTAAGCTGTTTTCTTTCACCGCACAGCTGAGGTTATTTGAGGAAAAAATGTCATTAAATTATGTGCAGTAAAACCTCGATAATGAGACCACATTCGGGACCCCAAAAATCGATCGCAATAATAAGTAGGTCTCATTATCGTGTTGAATTATCGGGGATTTATTGAAAATAAGTGGTCGTTATAAGAAGGTGGTCGTAATATTGAGGTGATCGCTGTGTGAGGTTTTACTGTATATACTTTGCCTCGATACAAAAATTACTGAAGGACTTTATTAAGTTTCGTAGAACTAAGAGCCTTTACGACATGTGCACTCAAACACTAGATACAGTTGCCACACGATATTTTGACACTGAAATGTAAACATGTTTGCGTACAATCTCTACCCAGAGTTGTCGTTCGTTATCCATCACATACATCTCTGTCAACGTCCGGAAAGTGGCTCAAAACATGTGTCCGATCCTCCCTTAGTTTCTATATGATACACAAAATCAAGCATTTGTTTTCCCTCAATGTACATTTGTTGTCATAATTTTACAGGTTACATCTTACATTCAACTTCTGCGTTTCGTTTCCATTTAAGCGATTAAACTTTGTGACCTAATTACCGAAAGGAAATAGTGCGTTTGATAAATACAATATTTTTTTCTGATTTTCTAGCTAATTATAACATCTTTTGTCTCGAATGTATTGTGCAAAAGAAGTTGGGTCACTTAGTTGTAAATTTTGTACAATTTGTGGCTTTATTTCTTGTTTTACTTGTTTTTCTGTGTAATCTAATAATACATATATAATTATTTTTATCGCAGTATTTAATCATAATGAATATACAGTGCTCCCTCTCGTAACGTCACCTCCAAAGACAGATTCCTCCAAGAAACGATAGTAAAAGGCATACATACACATAATAAAACATTTGTCGCCAATGTATCAAATCCTTCCGAACAACAACTCCCCCAAAGAACACTTTTTGCGACTCCGACAAGTGTTGTCCTTCGGAAGGAGCACTATACCACCAAAATGATATGCGCCATCTTTATTTGTATTTAGGCCAACAAGTTATTTGTTTTGCTTTACAGACGGCAGAGGGATGTTGCGCCTTTTCTCAAGCCAGCAATTTAACGAAAGTATGGAGTACATCAGTAATGGATTCTTGCGAATTCTGTGTGATTTCTCTGGTTTGTATAATCCTGATATAATTGACGCATACTTTTTGTTTCTGTGTAAATGTTGCTTTATTTATTTTCTAGATAACATCAAATAGACTGAGCGCATCTTAACTAAACTCTGGAATAGTTAATTTTCATTTGTGAAGCTTGTTCAATTACAACGTGTGTACCTTTTTAAAAGCATCAGAGTTCGAGGTTATAAAACTTGAGATCGGTCTCTGAGCTCAAATTTCATATCTTGCCTTTTAATCTTTCAAATTTAATTTTAATCAATGAATACAGTAATGGTATTATTGATACACTGATACAGCATTTTTACCTGAATATGTATTTAAGCATTAATCATTTCTATCTTTTCAACCATAATACTTCAAGAATGGACTTGAGATTTAAGCTCGGAGACTGTTAACAATTTTTATAATCGCGGGGCCAGTAATATGTCGTAAATTCTCAAATTCATTTGATACTATGATAATACATGTAGCTCAAAAAATTCTGTTGACTTTTTTATCTGGACAATTGATATACTGGTTACTAGTAACATACACGTATATATAAGTATGGGTATTGGACTGAATGATATGGTACCTTTCTAGGGTAAGCAAATTAATGATGTTGGCAATAAGTCAGCGTTAAGAGGTCTGTGTTCTGGTTAAGACACAACTATATTTGTAATTGCAGGATAGGACTTTGTGGTAACTAAGTCTGAGTCCGTGTTTAACATTACGGAAGTGATAGATGCGGTCCTTGACGGAAATACAAACCTAAGTTCAGTTTCAGGATTGTCTGACACAGACGACTTTCGAGTAAGTGTGTTGTCTGATAAATATGGGAAATTATCCGTCATTCTTTAATTTTCTATTTATAGTTACTATCTTCTAGACAATATTATGGACTTTTACGTCGTCATGACGTTAGTACTTGTGACAATCTCTATCCAGAGTTGTCGTTCGTTATCCATCGCATACATCTCTGTCAACGTCTGGAAAGTAGTTCAAAAACACGTGTCCGGGTCTCCTTTACTTCCCATCTGATACACATAATCACACTTTTGTTTCTCTAAATATACATTTATTGTCATAATTTTACAAGATTACCTTCGACTTCTGCGTTTCATTTTCATTTAAGTGGCGTAACTTTGTGACCTAATTACCAAAAGTAAACAAATACTCTCGGTCGAGAAATAGTGCGCTAGATAAATAAAATAATTTCTCTGAGTTTCACGTAAATTATAATATCTTTTGTCTCGAATGTATTGTGCAAAATAAATTGCGTCGCTCAGTTATAAATTTTGTACCGTTTGTGGCTTTATTTCTTGTTTTACAAGAATCTTGTAAAACGCTGAGACGTTGACAGAGATGTATGGGAGAGATAACGAACAACAACTGTGGATAGAGATTGTACTTGTGACTGATTGCTGAGTGTGGTCCCGTGCTTGTTGATTATAATTTCGTTGATAATAGCCGGAATGTAGTGTCTTCACTGGCTTGAGTTTCATCTCAGTTAGTATGTCACCGTTTTGGAGTTTATGTTCAATTATTCTCCTTGTTGCCCGACGTTTGAAGCTCGCAAATGATGTTGGTATGTTTGTGTGTGACTCATTCAATCTTAATTTTTAGCGAGTCTGTTTCGAAGAAAAAGTTGAACTATTTTGATCGCTGCGTCGGCGTCGTTGTCATTGCCGTGCAAAAACTCAAATGTAGCCTATTACTCAAACATTTTTGAAGATATCAATACTTGTAATACTTGATTATCAGAACAAGGTACAGTTGCAAGACCAGGGGCATTATTCTGAAAGCTATATTTTTTGGAGTTAAGCGCCCTCTTAACTTGCTTATTAAATAGAATGATGTAACACTGACGAGCATTGGCACTGCTCTGCGGAACTCTTGTTATTGTATTCAGATTACTCTGAGTGGACACGTTCCATTGCTTGAACCAGAAGATGCTTGTATTTTTGCAATTGCGTATCTAACCAAAGATCCATTTTCTGACGGTATGGATGGAGTAGTGTCCCCTGAACAATGTACTAAATATAGCAAACTGCCTCACATTACTTATAGAGATACACTGATAGGTACTCTAGTTTGTTACAGTTAGTACGTTCATATATATATCTTATAATGAGAATTATAAGGAATCCTATAGCGTCTACATTACATTTCGCTGGTATCACGTGATAAATATCGTTTTGAAGGCGATCATTATCGAAAAAATGAGGTGGATTCAGCTGCATACTTGCTTTTAGGCAGGTACGCGCCTGTCGGATGTGATGACCGATAACACTCCATAGAAGAGCGTAGTATAGCAATCATATTCGGCCAAAAAATAAAAAAGTACGTTTCCTTCACCCCTCCTCACCGCAAAGAAACAGGGTCAGTAGAGCTCAATTATAAATTTTTTTCTGAGATATACTTCAAATAGAAATGACAGAATCCGCAAGAAAAATTGACTGAGGACGATAATAAATATATAGTGGGCAGGAAAATGTAGGTTTGGTCGGTTTATCGGAAACTTTGAACATTTTACACCTTTCTACAAGATATTCTATGTTTACTACTAAAAGCTTAATTTCCCGTTTGATGTCTGTCGATCAAAGGCGATTGACAATACTGTAGAATTTAAGCACTCAGACTTAGCTTGGAGAATCATTGTCCCAGCAGTTTAAAATGAAATACTAGTCCACCATGTAGTTCTAGTGTACAAGTATCCACGCGCTTTTTTTCAAAATAAAACATTCTGAAATTTAGTTTCTGCGAGGAATGAATAGTTTCCATCTTTGATTACATGTTTTGAGGATTTAAAGAACTTGTTCGTTTATTCTCGACAGTTCCAGATAGTTCAAACATCTAGAAACTTCTCTGTCTAGCGACCTAAAACACGACGTATTTTCAGGATATGACAGTGGTCCCATTGACTTATTGGATATAGTCCGGTCATGGGACAATCCTCTTAACCTTTGTGGTAAGTTGATTTGTTGTTTGTGATGTTCATATCACAGCTGGTGACTTACGAAATCTTATTAAGTGATTTGAGCGTTTTAAACAAGTTTAAGTACCAGCGTTCTGTAATTGTTATGAAAGTGAAGAAGTCAGTTCAAGAAGGTACTTGTATCCACCTATGCCAAAATGAGATAGACTAATGTTTGACCTATCCCTTCAATTTATTAGTACAGTAGAACTTTTCCAATCCGAACAAAAATGTCTGGATTGACGATGATTTCAGAATACAAAGGTCCCAGATTACAAAGTTTTTTAAACAATCATTAAATACATAAAAATAGAGACAAGCTGACGTGTTCGGATTAGAGAAGTTCGACTGTATTAACAAAACAACGACGTATTTAAGTTACACCCATATACTATTATCAATGCTCTCTTCGCCATTATCGATACTATCATACGTGAAATAACTAATGACGTTATTATAGCAATTAAACAGCCGTGAATTAATTGTATTTCCGCTACTGTTTTAATTAACGAAAATCCATTGTTTGCTGAAAAGTGGGTTGAAAAGCCACAGAAATAAACATTTTGTTCCCAAATTCGTATAATTGTCATCAATCCCACCCGTATATTTCACAAGCATGCGTATTAATTTCTCATCTGTTATTCCCATGCGTGACAAATCCATACCTGTGGCATTAACACTGACTGCTAACATTTATGTTAAGATAAATCAGTTTTTGCATTGTACTCAGTAATTTGCGTATCAATGAATCAAACATCACGTGCATATTTCAGGTCCACACGTGCTCGTTGTGCAAGTAGATCCTATGAATACTCTCCACAATGAAGTCAATAAATGCAACAATTATGTAACGTTCGACTTCAACTTTCGTTGTGATCCAGCAATAAAAGGACGTTCCGGACCACATAGACCACAGGGAAGCTATGGTACTAACCACGTGTTCTTGCAATACTACAAGGTTACATATCAGACTCTTTCACAAGGCTCTGTAATGATAGGGCATGTTTCATGCTGATATTTTTATCTGTTCATAATGATTGTATATGTCTATTATAATGATTATTTAGGCCTTAGTCGCTTATAACTCTGAAGAGAATGACAATACATGTATTTTGTTTTTGATATATGTGCACTGTTTTATATGATGTGTAAATATTAATGAGACTTGAATAAAGAATATTCATGTTTTGTAATTGCAACCCATCCTGTGCTATATGTTTCATGATCGTAATTTTATCGTTCTTTTTTGGGTTTGTACCAAGGGGATACAAACATGCCTTAAGTTACAATTTAGTACATGTATTTATTTCATCTTCTGTCGTGCGATTTCTTGGTCTTTGAACAGAATTTTAAGAACATTATCAGATAAATTGATGCTTGACTTCGTCGATATAACGTCATGAGTAAAACTAGAATATTTAAACATATATGTGAAGTAAACGTCTCTCCGTGTGAATGACAATTACCAAGAAAACGATTTCTCAGAAATTACCTTTTGCAAAAAATGTACATTTTTTAACCATTATCTTATAGCTTGGTTCAAATATATACGTTATTTTGTATGGTTATTTCAGGAATTTATAGACATTACCAAAACAGTAATCCAACTAACTTCAGTTAGTTAATGAGTCATTCATTCAATAGCATCGAAAGAAATATGAAATGCTAAAGTTTTCTATCTGAAATGATGCCACTGGGTGAGAGAATCTGTTACTATAAAGTTTAAGGTTCACAAACCATACTTTTAATGTTTCAGGAAAATCATCATCACATTGCGAGATGCATATGAATTCATTTGGTGACGGGTTACAAGATACAAGATTTACCTATCATTCAGTGCATTATGATGACCTGAATTCAGAATATTACAACCATGTTGTAATGTTTAAACGAGTGAGTACTAATGATAAATACTTGATACTTCATTTTTATCAGTTTTACGCCTTTTTTCAACATTCTTTTTCAGTTATATACGGCGGCCGGTTCACCTACCCAGTTTTCCTGGACTGTACATTAACCAGTACTAACTTATTCTTCCAAAAGGAGCCGGCAACTTCTCCACATATTGAGGAAAATCGACATTTTTTTCGAATTTTCCAGCGCACTAACCACTGGACCATTGCCTCCATATTTTTTATCACAGAGTTGTCATCAAAAGCAAGAATTTCATATCAAATTTAATATTCAGGAGGGAAACAAGTGGTTTGAAGCTCATGATGATTTTATGGGAATACAAGCGGAAGGATCTGGACTCATGGAAGTTTTCAACAAATATCTGGAATCAATCAATATGTCAGGAATGTGCGACGATTTAGGTATTAAAGTCACATCGTATGTACAGTAAAAACCTTCGGAATGAATTCGTAAATTCATAAAGATACCATCTGAACAACGCTGATTCTTAGCATATACATGAACAATGTATTAGACTAATAAACATCTTTAGCTTCTATAGCTATAACTTAAATGTATTTGACTGTAATCAAGTATTTATCAAGATATAATGCCATAGCATCTGCATCTACGTTGGTTCTCCCAACAATCAATTACTAATTATGACTTGGAGGTCGGGACAAGTGTTAAAAAACTGAGATGTTATGTTACAACTTACGTTAGTAAACAATAGTTACAACTTTGTTAGAAATAAAAGGAAATGGTTTCAAAAATTGATGAGAAATACAGTGTGTACGTTGTAATATTATACAAATGTATGTGTGTAGTATAATTATATAATGTTATAAATCGATACAAAATTGTAAGCATCATAACCGCCAACAGTGGTATCGATTTTCCACATCGGTTTAAATTCAAAACATCTTTTTGTACATTAAAAAATACCAGGAAATATCAATTTTCCAACACCATGATGTTCAGGGTTTTATTGAAAATATGTTCAGAGAAATGTCCTTAAATATTAATTTTGTAACACCTAGGCTATATTGAATCGTTGGTTAGATGTGGTCAAATGTTTAAATTTCAGCCTCCAACATTGACATCCAAACTGCTATATCTGAACTTGAAGGCATGAAAGAGTCTAACGATGAAGACAGATTGGAAGAGTTCATTCCCGAATATATCGAAGCCAGAAGCATCATGAAGGACATCTTAAGGTCCACAAATGTGGTAACTTTGGGGCTGAGGAAGTACATGTATTATATTGGGAAAGGAATGCTTTTTATCGGGGATGGGATGTTTTGTATATGTTTTTCTCTCGGAATCATTTTCTGATCTGCATTCATCTTTATTTATTATTGTATTAATATACATGTATTTTATCATTCTCAACAGGATAGTAATTGCTATGTGAATAATACCCTATATTTTATTACCAACCATTGGTTCCCCAATTTCTTTAAAGAGGGAACCAGTATGCTGGTAATGTCATCATATTTATGTAATAATACTCAAAAGGTTAATTGTATGTCAAAGAGCTCGGACACAATACCAGTCTTCAAATGTACAAATTAAGGTGCATTTTCATTCATTTGCGATATGAACACTTCCAACGACTTGGCTGCTGTGACATATGAGTTGTTTGTATCTGTTTTAGAATTACAATGGTATAGCTTCAACTCTGAGGTCCAAAGTTGATTCTATCATTACACCGACTGATGACAATTCTTTTCACGAAATGATACAAGTCAGAATGGTTGTATCAGCTTACAATACCACAGCAACGATTGCCGATGTGTTGTCCGCTGGGATCACACGCGACGGAATAAAAAAGCATTTAGTAGAGGAAGCTTGTATGATGTCATATGTTGCTGAATACTTGCCACATGTTCTCATTACGTTGAATACAGACATGGGCTTATACCAAACTCACAGAATGATAACAGTGGTTGATATAATTGGGAACTTGTCAAGAGTTGCTCTGAGTTTGCACCATTTATATCCAAATTTCACTTGTCTGGAACATAATCTAAAGCATTTATTGAATTATGTGAGGCGTTGGGAGGAGTCCATTTATGAAGAAAGACAAATGCTCGACATGGATTGGTTATATGGCTCAGATCAGGTAACAGCATCTTCCACTTTTTATAAACAGCGAAACTTGCTGTTGTCAAGTGGTGGTACCTTTATACCACGTGACTTTTTGGTAATACAGGTTTAAGATTTAAAGTACATGGGAGAAGATAAAATACAGTTTGCAGGATGTAAAACTAAACCCAACCATTGTATGAAGAAGTTTAGGATGATATGCAATGCCGTGGACCAAGCAGAGCATGTAACAAACAATTTGTACGAAGTAAGGGGAAAATATAGGGCCAGATTCATAAAGCAGAAAGCCAAAGAGCAGTATAGAATACTTGGTTTTCACACATTAAAACAAAAGATGGCACAGCAGAGAATGCCAGGTACAAGTGTATGCACAGTAAAATCTCACATTGTGATTACTTCAATATCAAAATCACCTTGTAATAACAAGTACTTATTTTTGGTCCAGCTTTCAATAACTCCCCAATAATTCAACTTGATAATGAGTAACGGCCCTTGGACAACTTTTTGATAAAATAACTGTTTTCAATCTTAAAAATCATACCTATGGTGTATATGTCAGTCAATTAATTTCATCATCTGACAATGAGACAAATGTGCAATCAATACAATACAACTTAACATTTATTTCTATATGAAATATAGGTGACATGTTTTAGACTCAAAGTTGCAACTTTAGCTATGCCTATGAAATGACATTCAAGTTTTTTTGTGCTAATGACATCATTAATCTTAAATACCAGGGCAGCCTTTTTTACTTTTAGAATTTATTTTCAGTCAGACAAAATTAATTAACTTCATTACTTCCATTTGTCTCACATGTTTTCATTAATTTAACTCAATATAATCTAAATATACATATTTTTCAGATAATTGTCGAAAAGACTTTATTGCACCACAGACTGGACCTTTAACATTATGGGAAATGGGTTTGTATTTATAGTACATCTAACATAACCTGATATGGTTTTACTATTTTCTCATTATTGATATAAAATACTTTTGCTAAAGTATTGCTACTTTAAGCGGAAACATTGTATTTTGCGTTGTTGCAGCCAAACCTTTTTAATTCAATTTTATGTTACAAATTGTCCCATACAAATTGGAAAGAAAAAAAACATATGCAAAACGTCCCACCTTCCCCAAAATACTACATACAAAACCCCCACCCCAAAGCTACCCAACATATAGGAACATGCAAAAAAAGATGGACAAAAACATAACAAACCACATGAAATCATGCTTAAATTTTTAACTGCCAATTGTGGTAACTATACTTGAGTATATTGTGAATGTTTTATCATTTCATTGTCATTAACAATAAAAACAGGTGAAAATAAGATTACTTCATTAAAAGCAGACCTGTATAGGACAGTCAGCATTTACCAGCCCGAAATCATCAATTCCTTCTTTGTTTATAGTGAATTTTTGTTTCACCACTCCTTATCAGTTTTTACCAGTCAGGACAGGTAAAGGAAGCTCTCCTGCTTATACCGTAGATAATGATTTAGTTGCTTCTTATTTCACAGGGTATGAGATATATGGTAAAGGTCACACCCAAGTAGTGTACAAAGATGACCCCACGATTGACAATCACAACATCATGTGGAGGAAAGTGGCTGTCTGTTCTTGTGATGTGTGTGATCAAAATATCAAAAGAAACACAACCATGCAAAATACATCATACATACATGAATACTGATAAAAAGCTGCTGAAAAAAATAATATAGCAGTTCAACTCACTAAACCACTTTGTAAGTATTTAATGGAACAATAAAACCCATTTGGCAACCAATTAAACTATTAAGACCACCTCACTACAGCATCCACTTATTTTCTGACCGATCATTAGAACAAGATACTTCTACATGATAATGAGACCATCTCACTATAGCGTCCACTTATTTTCTGACCAGTATTCACTTGTTAATGAGACCACCTCAAAAATATTTTTTGGTCACCAACGAGAATTTAATATTTCATCTATATATATGTCACCAGTATTATACAACTAAAGTCCAGTCCCTTTCACATTGTGGTAATGTTAGTTTTATGTTAAATATCTTGGAAACATTCCTATGACATTGTTAAAGTTTTACCTTCTGTTGTATCTAATAAATTGTTTCAACCAATCAACTCAATCAAAGACAGCTGTTGTTTATTATGCATTTATAAACAAGAGAGTTCACACTGGTTGTGTAAACAATCATAACTGATTTCTTACACAGACAAATTAGTATCATGAATAGAATAAATATCAGTACATAAATTTATCTATCACCAAAACTTCAACGATATTTTCTGCTTGTACAAAAAATATGCCACTGTTGAGAGCACAAACATGTATAATGTCAAAATTGCCATGGCAACCACGTCAGATTGGTATATGGTTTTTACTGACATATTTACACAACCAGTCAATAAATTTGCTAACAGGAAGTAGAATAATCCATTGTAATTCACAGCAGATATAAGATCACATGTATTTTGAGTTGAAATAATCTCATCATCCTTGGTTTCTTTCTTAAGTGATTCTGAAAAGAATAAAAACAACATATAATTTTAAATAAACAATAACTCTTTTTAATATAATTCATATATTAATGCATGTTCTTTATCTTCTTTGCTTATGCTCTCTTAAGAATGTATTTTTACAAGAGCATGAATTTAAAATGTTATATAGGTTCCCTTTCAATAGATGTATTTGAACTGCGGGTGCAGTAAATGTTTGCTGCGTCTAAGCTCATTCATTCTCCACTGCTGATTATGTAGAGTATTTGGCAGTTATTTGCAAGATTAGTACTGATACCAAATACAGGAAAACTGGTTAGGTTAACTGCACATTAGAATGTAACTGAAATACTACAGTAAAATCTTACACAGCGACCACTTCAATATTACAACCATCTCAAGATAATGGCCACTTATTTTTAGACTGGGTTTCAATAACTCTCCTATAATTCAACTTGATAATGGGACCACCTCATTATTACTACCGATTTTTCAGGTCCTGAAGATGGTCTCAATATTGGGTTCTTACAGTATTGAGAACAGGCATAAAACCTAAAAAAATACTAAACAAATATGACCCAGCAATAAAATCTTGGCTAACAACATAATAATCATGTAACAGGAACCATTCCAGTATCTGTCAAGAATATCAAAAGAAAACTGGTTAAGTTAATAATTATATAATTACCCTTCCTCTCAGATACAGATGACACATAATGCAAATAGAAGACTATGATGTCAAACAACAGAAACACTAGCAGTAAAAGGCTGTTGAACGCAATCTAAAAAAAGAGTGGAAAATATCTTAAACAATGACAACATTGCATCATTCTGCTGAATGATCTATTCTTTGTTAATCGTAATTGTTTGCAATGCATAAATTATTTCTATCAATAGAGAGAAATTCTGGTAACTCTAACTTCTAACATTTACAACTAACGCAGATGGTGAATATTTAATTCTCATATTTAATTCTCATATTTAATTCTCATATTATCACTTTACAACATAGAAGATTTTATGTTAAATTCAACACACAATGCACTGCCACTTCATATACCTTCTTTTAACCCTTCATTATGAAAAAATGATAAGATGACATTTTACCACAGGAATAAGATAGTGTCATGTTTTAAGTCATAATTAACAGATGTAGACCAATTAGTGTAATCTAAAGCCATACAAACCATCCATAGAAGATATGGAAGGTTAGCAAAACGCCGTGATATTGGTTCTACATATTTCTCACTAAAATAAAGAAGCACCCAACATCCAGTACTGACAAACACAAGACTAATCAACAATATCATCCACTCTTTTACTATTTCCCTGAAATAAAAGTAAAACAATTAGAATAAAATAGCACAAATAATACTTGCAACAATTTTAATGTCTGAACAATGCTATATTTCTGGAGTGGGAAAACTGGAGCTCATGTTCATACATAAATATCACATTTCTGAAGGATCGTTATTAAAATTGTAAGCCCAAGAAATTGACTGAGGCAGCACCTAAGTCAACATTACTTTTTCGAGTGGTTGTGAGTTTTAATACTTAATAAGACTCTACTTTGAGTAATTAGAATAATATACCATTTATTTCTACTTGGACACTTCCTGACAGTGTCAATCTGATTAAACTTATGTAAGAGAGACAACTACATATTCACAGCAGACATGGATTTGATTACTTGAAAAAGTAATCAATTAAATTATTAATTATTGTGCTTTTTTCAGCAATCCATTACCTCATGATAACTGAATAATTGTTGCAAGTAATTGATTATTTCAATTAAATGATAACTTTCTTTTCTAAATAGTGGATTGAATCACACATCTGTGAATCTCATTAAATTTTATGATCTCAACTGTACAAGGAATGGTACAAGAAATATATGTGTACCAAATACTGTAATATCATTTATAGGTCTTTTTGTCACAAAACTAGTTCTGGTGATATACAATTTGTTCTGCATACAAGCTACAAAGTTTATGTTCATTCATTGCATTTGATCATCAATGAATGATTTTCACTGACCTATAGAACTGTCACTTACCTCTTTTTCATGACAAGTTTACCTAGCTGTATTCCCATAATATAAATACTAAGAAAACCAAAACATGAATATAAGCCTTCTCTGTTTGCATCAATGATACCATTTCTACCTCCTTTTCCATCAGCTCCCTTAATGATATAATCTTTCAATCCATCATACGTCAAATTATGCTGTAGAATATAAGGTCACATAAAATAGCTTGTTAAATTCTATAAGGAATGACGGATTGATGGATACTGAACACAAGCGATAAGTTATCAGACAGCATAACATCCTCAAACTTTTACCTTTTATTTCCATAAAACCTAATTAGACTGTTGGCTAGTATAACGAGTATTCTAACTTCCAGTTAATAATAAGTATCTTTTTTGGAATGGCAAAAACTAAGGAAGTTCTGTGATTTTGACTTAGTTTTTTATGAAGTTATATATTAGGACAAATACAAAAGGCAATGATTATGTTTAAACAGGACATACATTAATCTTACATTGAAAAATGTATACTACATCATAGACAAATATATGAATACTTGTGACAGACTCCTGTGTTCTAATAAATATACCAAGAAAAATGTTTAAATATTATTCATCAAGTAACACAAGATATGATAACAACATAATCACATGCATCATCAAGATGAAATATTCAGGATATAGATTTTCCTCATAAGTATAAACTATAATATTTCATGATAGTAAATTAGATTTGTGATCAAGTGAGATATTTCTGTAGGCCAAAGTAAAAGCTGTTAAAAATGTTTGTACAAATATATTCTGCTTTCCAGCCATAAACAGCAGTAAAATTGTCTAGTTCAGAGATATGAATGATACACTGACAGCAATAAACTTACCTGATAAGCAGCAATAATTAAAACACCTGCCACCTTCCACATCTTTGGAGAAATTGCACAAAATAAGACAGTGCATGCAATCTAAAATTTGTAAAACATGTGACAAATTAACAAGTAAACTATGAAACCCAAACATTAACAAAATCTATGACACAGTGTTGCCAGTACATGAGTTGAAAACAACTGACCAAATAATGAGAAGTCATTAACAAATAAATGATTTTTGGCATTAAGACATTACCCTTTATAAATATAATTAAAATGAGATATAGCATGTCAAGAACAAGTTAATTGTTCAACAGTATTCCTGTATCAAATTGATGGTAAGCATTCATAGCGTACTCATCAATTCTGCAGACACAAATTATGCATTGCAAATATGACTCAGGCTTTTGATGATTCATTTACCTTTACAGCAGCAAGAGTAAAGAAAAAGTTCCAATGTACACCATACTCCGTCACATGCTCCTGGTAATCAGCTGACTTGACAGCAAGAACTCTCAACAGTCCAATTACAATCAATGGCATTGATGACTTCACTGACTTAAGAATGGATGCCCAAGCCCTGTTCATTGAAAAATAAATGAATTCACTAATGGTTTCACTCTGAAATGACATTTTATATGAAAAACATCTAATACACAACATTAGTAAACTATTACAAAAAAAACAGTACTTTAACACATTCCCCATGTACTAAGTCTTGCACTGGTAAAATCCATCTGGGATTGAACAAAATTCTTATAGATAACATTATACATAAATTTAAAACAAGAAATAATGAACATTTATGACTTACAAACCTGTCAGAGGAAATAATTCCCCTAGCCTCAGGTGATACAACTGCATTTGAAATTAGAAATCCACCCACTCCAACATCCATTAAACCAGTACCATATGTCTCTACTTTGGCAAAATATCTTGGAAATATTTTAAAATCAACAGCTAGAATGGAGAAAGCTGTAATAACATTGGCATAAGCTCTATAGTAGTTTATGAAAGGCCTCCTATTACCCATTTCTGTAGTAGAAAATGAGATACTTTGACATGCTTTTATGACAGTGTTCTGTCTCATCTTGAGATTCATGACAAGAATCAAACTCACAAAACCACAAATGACACATTGGAATGGATACTGGGCAAACGTAGACATCATTAACTGTAAGGGCACTATAACAGCTATGAAGTCTATGAGAAGATTTATCCTGAAATGAAAAATCAAAGCAATACATAAGTCACATTTATATGCTACATTTATTGTTCAGGACAAAATTAATTTTACCACACAAGTCTGCCTCACTAGCTTGACAGTATCTATATATACAGCATGCAAGTGTTATATTGCCAAAGTAATATATATTCAGAATATAATGTGTTTATCTCTATATTAATATCACATTGATGATGAACTGTAAATAGCATCACCATCAAATCCCTATGGTCGTCTAAAATGAAGATGAAAAACAAAGATTAATTTATCAAAAGACACCGAAATTCTATATGTGATGCAAGAATCACAATACGATTAATCATAAAAAGACTAGTGAAATTCATTAAAGACAATGCAAGACTCAGTAAGAATTTTGGCAATTGGGTTACGTGTGTAAGTCTCCTTACCATGGACTGTCTTCATATTTCTTTAGGCCAGGAATTGCAACAAAACACGCATCCCGCACATAAACTGGCAATAAGCAAGCTATTCCAGTCAATGCAATGTGAGTCACCGTCGTTCCTTTGTTGTCACTGACAAACGCTTCATGATCTTGCTTGTAGCCCATCTTTTTCGATTTTTACGAACTCAACAGGTCAAAATCATGGAGGCTGACATTTTGGATTTAAAACGAGGTCAAAACAAACCACTCGGAATTCTCGGCTACATTCCTTCTTAGATCATAGATGGTAAACGATCGGCTGCAAGTTGGTTAAAAGTTTTGGTAAACTTTCAGCGTTTCTCTTGACTATTTATGTATTTTTTTTAATATGATGATTATTAAAATGTGTAATACATCTATTGAGACCGTTGAGAACAATAAAATTTGAGGTGGGTTTACCACAAAAATGCTAAATCAGGATTTCATTCGTCCTTAAAAATTTCGTAACCACTACATAGTAATGTCTTTTCAAGATTTCGTTTATGGATTCGTGTATTTTTTTTTTAAAAAAAAATAATCTTTGCAATATTTTAATTTTGTTTCAGACTATCGTGATGGGTGAATTATCATCAGGAGAGACACAGACAGGTACTTCATGTAATATTGATGATGGGACGCCTAAAGAACTGCTTTCAAGATTCTACGCTTTACATGAGGAAAGGATTCAAACATATCACATGTTTGATGAGTAAGAAACTTAATTAGAAGTAATTCAATGCAGAAAATTATGATATATATATAATTCCCAAAAAGCTAGACCATCTATAAATTTTGATGTCTCATTTTGTTTTCCAGTATAACTGTTACATGTTGTCTGAATTTGGATACTCCATCTCACAGTTGATTGATGGACTATAAATGTGTATGTGTTTGCAGTAGTAGTATTTACATTCATATGTACTCCATATACATCTTATCTTATGAGAAATATCTGCTTTTCAAAATTTTTTGTTATATTGATCTTCCAATTTGTTTGTTGATTTGTTTGCCATATATAATTACATAATATTTATGATTCAGCATTATACTTATTAAGGACCATGCCTCATGAAAATAATTGGGATGTTTGGTTTTTCAATTATTAGTAAAAAATGTGTAAGCATGCTATGTTTGGCATACATGTATATATTATATACTTCTTAACAAAGCTTAACATTCAGGAGTTTTGAAACAAATTCACTTTAAACTACCCTTAGTAACATGCATTCAGCTACGTTGACATCTTATATTCTTGACTTGGAAACATGACCATGGGCAGACCTTTTTTATGCCACTTTTGGGTCCGATATTTGGCCCCGTTCCTCAAGTAAAAAGGTAAATAATTTTCCCATTGAAAGAGAAAAATTTCCCCATAATAAAAAAAAATTGAAAATGTTCTGTCATCATATACTAAAACTATTTTCTATGGAATATATCATGTGAAATATTGTGTTATGTGCTCTGGTAAATATAGAATGGTTTGGACATAATTTTGTGTTTTGTTCTATCATGATTATAAGCCTTTGCTAATTCACCAATTTAGTGGTTCATGATGCAAATTTTCCCTTTCAAAAGGACCTGATACCTGTTCCCCAAAACCATAAAAGGGGCTAATGAGTTTGTGTATCTCTTTATTACCATTTCAGGGGATTCCAGGCATATCTGAAGGGTGCTCCAAATTACAACTTTCCGTTGTACAGACAACTAGTTCATGAGATAACAGAGACATTTAATAAAATATCACAGGATGTTATGACAATTAAATCCAAATTTGCAGAACAAAATAATCTAATCCCTATATCTGATATTATTGACAAAATACAGAATGCTGAAAAGAAGAAACTTGAACTTGTAAGTTCTTCAACAAATTTTTATTTAAATATTAATTGGTAACATCTATTTATCCATTGTATTTTCGTTATTTAAGTTTTAACTACTGTTAGGACTACATTCACTGTAGTATAAAGCACAATTTTTATCCAATATCCAGTAACAGAACACACATTTATTCACTTAGATGTGGTTGCAAAATTTAAAAAAAAAAAAAACTAAAAAAGGCAATTTATGTGAAAGCTGGCCGGTTATCCTGACAGAGAATAAGAAATCGGACCAACTAATTTTAGTCTAATATCAGCATCTATTAATGTCTGTGCAGTAACTGGCATATTCTCTGTTTCATTAAGACTGAAAAGCTTATTGCTGAAAATATGTTGTGTTCTTACAGACTGCTAAGCTACAGTTAAGTAGACAGAAACAACAAGATGAACCTAGTGAAACAGCAGAGTCTGAATCTGAGGAAATCAAACAAAGGTCAGTGTAATGCCTTCTGTTAGTCTAAATAATTCATTGCCAATTACAGCCCAGAACATCTTCATGTTTTAATACTGACTGACTTTATTATTACCAGAATATTTGTTTATAGCAATTAACATTTATACATATATAGAGGCTAACATATTCATCTGACATGGATGTAATTGCCCTCACAATTAGAAGTATGTTCATGCACTTACTACCTTCACAACTTTACTAATCAGTAGGATCTGTGCCTTCATTTATTAACTTTGTCTGAAGCTATAAAATGTTCTGTGGTAAGTCTGAATATTCAGGTAGAAATTAGAGATATTACTAGTTGATGGACTGTGAACATTATCTATGGTTCTTTTTGTTGCTATTCAAGGTAAGATAATGCATATTTAATACAAGTATGTGTCATCATATGATCATGATGCATTTGTATATCACTCTGTATGCTTGAAGGAATAGTAAAATACTTTGGTCCTGTTATTTTTTCAGTTTGAAGGAAAATAGAGATTTTCTGGTGGAGTTAATGGAAGAACTGAAATATGAATCAGAAGATATTTACACAGCTGAGAGTGAAATAGAAACTTCTGATTCTACTCTGAATGCTGAGAGATGATATTGTTTGATGTTTGTTACAGTTAAACTTTGGATCAAGATAGTTCTGTGATGGTATTCTCTGTTCTGTTGGTGGATAAACTTGCATCATTTACATTATCTGACTTACTGATACTGTGTATGGTCTTGATGTGCTGGCTAGGAACGGGACTGCATGTTGACACAAAATTTTGAAACTCATGCATGTAATGAGTTGCCATAATCATTCTTGCATTCAGTATTATTTAAGTGTATATTTAGTCAGATATCAAATAAACAGATAATGATTTGTCATCCATCATGGACTGGCTGTGTATTGATATAATTATTGGTTAGTCCTAATTCTAGCAAGAGCAAAAGCAATGATACTGAAAAAGAATGTTTTATTCGAATTTAGACAATTCATGACCCGTGCATTATATATTTTACATCATCTACTGGTGAATGATTGTATTAAATGTGATACAAAATAAAGTTTAAAATCCCTATGTATTATTTGATCTATTTCTGAATGTCATCTGTCTTTGATTTTCTTTGACATATCTTTATATTTAAAAAAACTTGTTAAAAAACGTTTTTGTGAATTAAGGTATTAAGCAAGAAATCTAAGTTAACATTTAACATTTTTTCCTTTAAGACCATGTCAAGAAATGAAACAGGTTACTAGTATGTCAATTCACTTACAGTTTTTGCAAGCAACATTAATTCACCTTGGTTCACACAAACTTGCAGGAGCCCATCTTACCAAATGATGGCATGCACAAACCTCACTAAGGTCTGTTAATACTGGTCATGTTGATTGATTATACAGTAACTAAGTGATGTAGATGGCTGGTAAAGCCTGCAGTGCATCAGTAACTCATGGATACCACTAAAATAGTCTCTTTCATAATTGCCATTCATTTCCTGTTACAGTGCATTTTACATCTTCATTAGCCTTTCATGATGAGGCAAATTTGTACATAGTAGTCTGTTGTAGATAGGTAATTTGATAATACTGCAACCCTGCCTGATGTACATCTCTTGACTAAAACCCTTATGGATACATTCTATGTCCTGTGACATTTATCAGATGGAAAATATATTACTTTGTATGGTTCAAATCTTTCCATCTCTTTTTTATCGTATTAACAGCTGAGGTCATTTGATGACTCCTGTTTTTCATGGCAGAGGAAGACCTCAGGTACACCTTGGTAATTCTACCCTCACACAAGCTAGATAAGACAGCTTCCTCACATTTACTAGTTGGAAACCGTAATTACTTGACTAAGGAGGACCCTGATCTATTTACTCGATATAGAATAAACATAGAGCTGTGTCAACTACCTATCATAATGAAGTAGCAAATTTTTGTTTTTCTTTACCAATTAACAAGACCCTGAACCTGATAAACTATGTGTGTCTCTGGAACTTAAGACAACACTCGTCAAAGACATATCTATTGTTATACAGTCAAAGCCAAATATATTCCAATAAAACCATTTCCAGCTGACGAACAAAAAAGAACAAATATTTTACCAAAAAGCTTTTTATTTTACAGATAAATGAATCAAGGCAAGGGTAAGAATTACAATTGTCCATCGCCTTCAACTCAATTATCAATGACGTAAATACCGTAATGATTTTACAAACTAACAAACTATCAGGCACCAACTTGTTACCTCTTTTGCTAGTGATAGAAGGTCAATATAAAATGTTTCAGATAGTAAGTTAACACAAGTTTTAAATGGTATGTTGACAAAATCTACAAATAATTCGGCAGTTGATCAGTAGTATTTATTATAATAATGAATTGTAGCACAATTTGATCCATTACGTAAGTTATAAAAGTTACAAAAACTACAAACTGAAGGGGAGGAGTATTTTCTAGACACACAAGAGAAAGTATCACTTATTTAATTAACACACTAACTCTCTCAGCTTGATTGCAGTCATGTAAACAAAGATACAAAACATGTAAATGAAAATGATTCAGCTTCTAGTCTCCTTCATCTTTTGATGCTTCATCGAAGTTTTCAACCAGATCTGAAAATATAAACAATTCCTTTTTACATTAATGCATAATAAAAGCAATGTTGAAAATATGATTACAAATTACACCTGACGAAAGAGTTGGAACAAACATATCAATACTACAATATGGTGACAAAATGAACACTTAATCAATAATATATCGTTCAGCTTCACAACAGAAGATTGCCATGTTCATAAAAGACATTTTCAACATAAATCTGCATATTCAGAATAAAAAGCCGCTTGGATATTTTCATTTTACATCAAATGGTAATTCCAAGTTATCATCATTACACAGATTAAGCAAAGGATACAACAAAACACCTTATTTCATTGAGATTTAGTAAAACCTCATGTATGAACATGTTAATTCATAAGATCTGCTACAAATTACTCATGCTTAATAAGAACCTGTACAATCAGAATAAATAGCCGCTTGGATGTTTTCATTTTTCATCAAATGGTAATTCCAAGTTATCATCATTATACAGGAAAAAATAACTACCGGCACCTCAGTTATTCGGATTTGACCACCAGAGTTCATAAAAATCAAGGCCAGACACCCATAAAATTAAAATAAAACAAAAAACACTTTGATAATGGATATATATTCAATATGCATCAAATGGATAAGGCCCTAATACAAGTTTCAACAAACTAATGAACATTCTTCAGACAAATATCACAATTCATACATAATGGTCTTCGTATTACTTTTTTTAAATCTTAATACACAATTTGTAGGATACTTCAATGACACCTTATAATGCCTCAACTAAAATAAGACCTGTTCAGCGAGAGTAGAAATATATCATTATAAGTAAAATTTTCACTGTCATAAAAAAATCGCAAGAAGTTAAACTGGTTCTACCAAAACAAAAATAAATCACATGAATTCAAACCTGTTTTATCAGAATAATAAGCAGCTTGGATGTTTTCATAAAGACATCAAATGGTAATTCCAAGTTATCATCATAAACAGGAAAATAATTTCTACAATTCCTAGGATTTGATTAGTAGTTCATACAAACCATGGTCAGAAACACAACACAATCAGGACAAAAGCTGTTTGGATATTTTCATTACACATCAAATTCAAAGAAATCATCATGATACTTGTTTCAACCCTAAAGTGTCCTTAACCAAACAAAATGACAAAATAGATAAGAACAGCATCATTCACTTATTTTTAATACACATCTCTGTCAGATACTTCACCACAATACTTTCATATGCATCATCAAAAGTGAACCTGTTCTATCAGAATAAAGAGCCGCTTGGATGTTTTCATAGCTACATCAAATGGTAATTCCAAGTTATCATCATGAAACAGGTTGATAAAAGTCAGATTTCAGAAATGCATTTACTACATTACAATTCCCAAAAAATTTCAGAATCAGAAAATTGCATTCTTTGATAATCAGCCAATTAGCAAAGCAAAAACAATCATGTAAAAGCCATAGACAAACTTGAGCTAAAAACCAAATTTAAATGGACTAAATAATAAACAGACAACTTGTTTAACCTAAAATCAATGCCACAAATAAGACCAGTCAGAAAAAATCTGCGAGTTCAGAATGACATAAGCTAGCTGGATTGCTTCCCAACTTGTGAAATTTTGTCATGGGTGGGATTTGAACTTACAATGGTGAGGGACTAGCGATTACAAGTCAGAGACCATAACCACTAGACCATCGAAGCCCTTTAATATTATCCGTTGATTGTCCTTATGTAAACAAATATGACCTGTATGATCAGAATAAATAGCCGCTTGGATATTTTCATACTTTCATCAAATGGTAATTCCAAGTTATCATCATTATACAGGCCAAAATGACACATCAACTCTTTAACTTTTCTTATAAAAATGGTTATGAAACACAAAACAATATCACATAACAAAAAAATATGCTTGAACTAAAGCTTTCCAAATCATGAAGATCATGGATATGCAAACTTAATGTAATAGTTACACTAGTAACATCTGAACAATATTTTACTTTATATTATTATATTAAGATATTAATATAATATTTTATATATTTTTACTAAAATAAGTCATTATAAGTAAAATTTTCACTGTCATAAAAAAATCGCAAGAAGTTAAACTGGTTCTACCAAAACAAAAATAAGTCACTTGAATTAAAACCTGTTTTATCAGAATAATAAGCAGCTTGGATGTTTTCATAAAGACATCAAATGGTAATTCCAAGTTATCATCATAAACAAGAAAATAATTTCTACAATTCCTAGGATTTGATTAGTAGTTCATACAAACCATGGTCAGAAACACAACACAATCAGGACAAAAGCTGTTTGGATATTTTCATTACACATCAAATTCAAAGAAATCATCATGATACTTGTTTCAACCCTAAAGTGTCCTTAACCAAACAAAATGACAAAATAGATAAGAACAGCATCATTCACTTATTTTTAATACACATCTCTGTCAGATACTTCACCACAATACTTTCATATGCATCATCAAAAGTGAACCTGTTCTATCAGAATAAAGAGCCGCTTGGATGTTTTCATAGCTACATCAAATGGTAATTCCAAGTTATCATCATGAAACAGGTTGATAAAAGTCAGATTTCAGAAATGCATTTACTACATTACAATTCCCAAAAAATTTCAGAATCAGAAAATTGCATTCTTTGATAATCAGCCAATTAGCAAAGCAAAAACAATCATGTAAAAGCCATAGACAAACTTGAGCTAAAAACCAAATTTAAATGGACTAAATAATAAACAGACAACTTGTTTAACCTAAAATCAATGCCACAAATAAGACCAGTCAGAAAAAATCTGCGAGTTCAGAATGACATAAGCTAGCTGGATTGCTTCCCAACTTGTGAAATTTTGTCATGGGTGGGATTTGAACTTACAATGGTGAGGGACTAGCGATTACAAGTCAGAGACCATAACCACTAGACCATCGAAGCCCTTTAATATTATCCGTTGATTGTCCTTATGTAAACAAATATGACCTGTATGATCAGAATAAATAGCCGCTTGGATATTTTCATACTTTCATCAAATGGTAATTCCAAGTTATCATCATTATACAGGCCAAAATGACACATCAACTCTTTAACTTTTCTTATAAAAATGGTTATGAAACACAAAACAATATCACATAACAAAAAAATATGCTTGAACTAAAGCTTTCCAAATCATGAAGATCATGGATATGCAAACTTATGTAATAGTTACACTAATAACATCTAAACAATATTTTACACAATTTACAGAGTTATAAACTAATTCAAACTCAAACACAGGTTAGCAAAAAACAGACAATTTACATAAAACAAATATTTACACAGGCTAACAAAGAAGGGAGATTCACAGTCACGAATATACTCAGTTAAAATGAAGCTCAAATGACAAGCTTTCAGGCTATTAAAAATGTTAACCAAAAAAGGTAAAGAGAAATCTATGTTCAGAATATAAAGCCGCTTCGATAAGTTTCATTACACATCAAATGGTAATTCCAAGTTATCATCAACACACAGATTCTCAGAAACTGAAACTTTTCAATAACAAACACACTGATTTCAATGTCTCATGAAAAAATATCATGAACATGTACTATCGGTCATATCAGAATAAAAAGCCGCTTGGATATTTTCATTTTACATCAAATGGTAATTCCAAGTTATCATCATCTAAAACACAGATCATATCACAACCATGAACTTAAAGTTTAAAAAAATCAAGAAAGGAATAGCAACTTAACTGAACTTTCAAATCAAATAAGGCACAAATACAATGCAGGGGTGTAGAAATGAGCTGGAAGCTGGAAGAATCAACAGACTATTTGAGCATTCTCACCTGCTACTTTTCTCTATAGGGGCATTGCCCCCTTTCCCCATATTAGGACGAACCCTAGACCCCTCTTCTATTTTTAGTAGCTTACCAGCTACATGAAAACGTTTCTACATCTCTGACAATTATATAACAAGAGAAAGCCATACCAAATTATGTTATAATGATAGAAACATCATCATCTTATAACACAGTTTCCAACTGATAAATACAACTTAACATTTGCAAATATGTTTTTACATGCATCTATTTCATGTGTACATACCAGGAACATCATCATCATCAATATCGTCTGTGTTTGGTTTAGTAGAATCACCACCACCTGAAATAGATAATTTTAACCCTCTCAAAAGAAACCAAAAGTCAAACTGCACTAGTCTTCATCAGAAGTTATTTCACCAGTAATTTTGTCCAGTTCATGTTGGATATAACATCAACTTAGCATACTAAGTCATAAATAGCATGCTACTTCCTTGTAGCTTTAAAATTATTCAAACTGAATCAAGATATGACATGGAATTGTGTAATAATGCACTTAACACATGGAGATACATAACCTGAAGAACAAATTAAGAAGAACTTCTATTGCTAGGCAGCAAATGTAGAATTAAATATTTACTGTAATAATGAAAAGTTACCCCACCAATGTCAAAAATATTTTTCAGCAAACGTGGCTCCATGTATAGATTATTTTGCTGCCTATACTTACGGAAATACTCACCACCCGCAACGGTTGATGCAAGTTTCTTTAAACTACTCAAGCTTTCTGCACCAAGTTGGTTTAAGATTCCGGGCAACATCTCAGATATTTCTGTTAAATGAAAATAAAGCAACTGGTTAATACATGAAACTGTATAAACATTTCATTACTTCCAAGACGATAAACAAAATGTTTTGAATCAATATTTCAATAAAATCAACCAATACATACAAAAAAAGTGTTTTTATTCATTGCAATTACTAGTGTAAAACAAACTTGCATGATCAGAATAAAAAGCCGCTTGGATATTTTCATTCTACATCAAATGGTAATTCCAAGTTATCATCATATGCAAGTTCACAATAAAACAGGGTACAATTTTTTTTACGCAAGAATTCAGGGCATTTTTGCCCTATCACTAGGGATATATCAGCCTTATTCCCAATCTAAAATAGCCTTTTTCCCCAATTTCAAAAAAAATCTCCAAAAGTCACAATAAAAATCAATAAATGAATCCAGTAAAAATTCAATTGATAAGTACCCACAGATTTCTTATAAAAGTCGCACAGTTGCAATGACCTTAATTTGTGTGGCACATTCGGATTATAACGCTTTATTCTAATATCACTAGATTTGGCATGAAAAGCCACAAAATAGCAATTATATTCGAAGAAAATATTTCTTAAATTTCCCAAAATGTAGCAACATGCTGCAATTTCCAATTTAAGTCGGGAGCCTTTTGCAAAATAGCTGGAAAAGGCCCTGAATTTTGAAAGAGTATCTGTAAAAAGAATCAACTTACGTTTATTTTCTGCATGACCACTAATAGCAAAAGTATTTGCTGCTAGAGAAGCTTGAACTTTAGGATTGTTGAAATGTATCACTTGACCATCATCTTTAATCATATTAACCTACAATACAAATGAGAGTCTATGCAGACAAGCATATAATGAAAAAATACAACCACTTAGCTTGTGTTATCACATTACATGAGTCAACTGAACCCAATATGAGCTTTGAATAGTTATCTCCATGCATTAAGATAATATTCATTTCAGGACAAAATTTGAGCAAATGTCAAACTGTGCAGATATATAACTTATCACACAAGTATGAAGTACATTTTCAACCACAGTCAGTAGAAGAAATGGCTCACAAGTAATGGTCTAATATACTTACCTCTTCTATACCAGGAATATTATTTACAGATAGCTTTTTTAAAGAACTCTGCAACTTTTTATCATCAGTAGTTGCTGTTCTGTGGACGACCTTCTTCT
This sequence comes from Lutraria rhynchaena, assembly GCA_008271625.1. Taxonomy (NCBI): domain Eukaryota; kingdom Metazoa; phylum Mollusca; class Bivalvia; order Venerida; family Mactridae; genus Lutraria; species Lutraria rhynchaena. The sequence continues at coordinate 991,485 of VIBL01000006.1, read as the reverse complement.
TTCTCCTGGCGGTACCCTACAAAATAAAAATTTCTACACAGGTATGGTTAAGTATAAAGTGGGCAACTATATAAAGTTCTTCACCTTTGCTTGCAACATTTGATCTGAAATAAGCTTCAGTAAATCAACTTGATAAATAAGCTAAAAACAATAATTTGATATTGATCAATGAAACTTGTGATAGTCACAATAAAAATTTCATGCACTCATCAATTTCTTCTAAGCACTTGAAATATATTGCAATCTTCCATGTAATAGGCCCATCTCAAATTGAAATCTAATAATTGCAACTGTACTATTATGAAGGCAAATCAGTTTTATACACAGAAGTTCCATAAGTTTGGACCATACTTTAATTATTTATACACACCTTGCCACCTATCCGTACTTGCTCTTGGAGCTGTTTTAACTTCTCTGGGTTCATGATCATGCCTAAGTAAGAGAAACAACAGTAGAAACTTTCAGTTTTTCAAATTCCCCCATTTGCTGATTTATCATGCTGTATTTTCCCCTTCTGAAACCACAGGTAGTTAAGAAAATTTTAAAAAATCACTGCTTTATGTTTATTTAATACTGATTGTATTCCACCAAGATGCAATACTAAATGCTTTAGAATTGGGCACCGGTTACTAGGTCTCTGAAAAATTATTTGGATCAATAATACTCAGATATTTTAATATGTCCAAGAATGACTATGCGATACTGGATATACTGCTATATATGGCAATGACACAAGAGACTGGAGTGTTTACGGTGCCAACTATAGCTATAAATCGGAAGGTACTAATTCGTTCCAAATTCTCAATAAATTAATGATTTATGTTCTTAGAGGTATCCATCCATGTGTAGTTATCTCTATGATTTTAAATTATTAACTTATTGATGAAAATGTATTCCCATGTCGAACTTCGAACTCCATTTTGTGCTAAACATTCGGGTCACAATTTCTTATCAAATTAGACCTCATGATAGCGTCATAAACGGAAAACACTTTTGATTGTGGTGAAAAAAGATACATATAATTCATCGCACAAATACTAAGAAGCGATCGCAGAATTTATTTCAGCGTTCATTAAACAACAAATGCGTGAACCGACAGAGCAAGTGTAATACGCATGAACAATTTTCAACAGTAATTTTCAAAGTCACAAATGCTTCATAAACATATGAAACAGATCCGATAATTAAACAATAAATCTTTAACAAGCAGGACATAATACAAATTAATAATAGCCAATTCAAAGAACAAAAAACATTAATGTCTGCATACTAACTCGCTAGCCCACGAGGTATGTTATGGCCGCCGTGAAAAGGACATAAACGTCACGACTTTTTGTGTACCAAAGTGTCGACAGTAAAATATCACTACATTGTTTTTGTAAATTGGGCAATGCCAATCAAACATGGAATAAAATAAAAAATATTATGTTTAAATATATATACAAGTGAAAATATAAAATATATAGTCATGTGAAAATATAGTTTTAGAATATATTTAGAGATTATTTATTAAAAACCTATACCATTCCGTTACACACTCTTCTGGTACCCAGTCTTCGTCGGCAGGACCTAGTTTTGGGACCCTGGTTTTGGTATGCCATTAAATTGGTAAGATTCGGCGAGAGCTTTTATGAAACGGACGCAGATGTTTCTTCTGGTAACATTCAATATAAATAATATAGGCCTAGACTGTGTTATATGCATGAACAAAGATAAATACGATGCGAGTTACGTAGGTCAAGATGAGGAACGTTAACTACATGTATCCTAGCAGAATTTAAGAAAATCAATGGACAATCTAATCAAATTACGAGTTTAATGCCAAATTTTATAAGCATAAATTAAAAACGGAAAAATGAAGAAAATCGTGAATGTTAAGTTCACAAAGAAGAACATTTGAGTCAGCATTTTAAGTTATCACATTCATATATAATATTATGTAGGAGGCCGCGGCTATGGTCCAGTATTTAGTGCGCTGGACTTGTAACCTGGAGATCCGGGTTCTAATCCAGGTCGCGGCAGGCGAAAAACGGCGATGAAAAAATTGTCGAAAAACGGCGTTGAACCCCAGTGACAATAAGCCACATAAGACAAACCAACCAACCAAAATACATATGTATTGTAATGTCTATATTATAGTTATTATAGTAGTTAATATAGTATATATATATAAGATAAATGTATCCGTAACATCTAATTTATAAAGATCACCGTTTTTATCCTATCAATACAGGATATTTTTATCCTGACAATTTAGGATATTTATTGGTTTAAAATATCAATTATCTGTATAATTAGATATTACGGATGTATCATTATATATAAGTACACAATGTTATTAAAAGTAATTTAACAAAACTTCTTACATCCCCTTGATGTCATTGTAATTAATAAGTTTTTTTGTCTAAAGTATAGTTTCAAAATTTTACACCCACATCATATCTGTAGTAAAGGTCTTTGATCTAACCCATATTTCCTCCCATCTAGTTTCAGTTATGTATTTAGTTCAATTTTGTAATATATGCACGTGTTTCTTTGGAAGATCATTATTAAAGATCAGTCGCAAACAGGCTCTAGATAGATTTGTATGCTTAATTTCATTTCCAACAATAGTGTACAAAAACTTAACAAATGATTAACAGATTAAAAGTCGTATGTATAGAACTCTAATTCCATGAACATATCACAAGATTTAGTTTTCGTCAAAGTTTATTTAGCGCAAATCATCAACTCCAGACATTTTGCGCAGACATTTTAAACGCAGGTCTTTTATTTGCGCACACACTCATATCATATAATATCATATCACATGGTATAGGTTTTTGATGACGTCATATACTATTGTTGACATTTTTACGGCGCGAAAAAGTGCACGAAGTTTTCGTGAAAATCGCTATAATGAATTCAGAAGGGACCAGCACGTCGTCGGACAAAGACAGGTGAATGCAATAAGAATGAACTTTCTTGCATTTAAAGAATAAAATGTTTAACTCAATTAACTATGGTATTTCATGTTTATGTTTAAAGTGTAATACTAGTCGGATATGCTATAGAAGGAACATACATGCACTAGCATAACTTGCCGTAGTGATATTTGTTTTCGTTTTTGCGATTTTTACCTTTACTGTATGTATTTCAGTTGCAGAATATGCACACTTGCTTCATTTCCCCTCTTACAAAAGCTTTTGGATTAAGTTCTTACCCTGATTAGACATCTCTGTAGCTTCTCATGTGTTGCATTATTTTTAAAGTTCATTATTTATTTCAGTTATTGTTAATTTTTGCTATGTCTGTTTTGTTTGTTTTTATGTGACATATTGTCACTAGCCTATCCTTTCACAAGGAGCCAACAACTTCTCCCTATATGGAGACATTTTTGTCAAATTTTCATAGGAGGGTATGACCTGCTGCAACCAGGATTAGAATCCAGATCTCCAGGTTACAAGTCCAGCGCGCTAACCACTGGACCACGGCTGCGGCCTGCTATTTCTATAGTGCATTTAAGTGTTGCTCATTGAATTTCATGTTTTATTTCAATTCAGAATGGAGGCTTGTGAGTCAGCTGTGAATATCATTGCCCAAGGGAAGAGGAATATGGTATGTGGAGAAATTCCAACAGCCGTAAATCAGTTTCAGGAAGCATGTCGTATATTGTAAGTTCAACAAAATGCTGTTATGTTAGTATCATAATTCTGTTAGTATTTAGCATTGAAGCGCACAGTAAGTGATTTTTAACATTTGTATCCTAGATGAACAAATAATTACCTTCGATGTAATGTTTTGGTGTATGTGTGTTCATGGGACAGTGGATATTTTTATATGCACATTGTGATTAGCTTTTGTAAACTTAAAATTGATTGGATGATATTGTTATCTTGTGCTAATCAAAGTAGAGTATCAGGCTTGCTCAAAATGTGTGGAAGTGGTGTAGATTACTAGATATAAACATCTATACTTGTTTCTACATTTATTACGAGAAGTGGGACATGCATCCTTGGTCTGGGACTCTGATATTTAGTGCATTGAGTCCTTGGACTGGTGTTAAACTTTGTAAAAATAAACACTGCTCAGTTCAATAAACTATACACTTTAGTGATGAAACGATAATCGGATACTATTGATTAGCGGCATGAAAACGTCTGCCAATTCCGACGATCAATTACAGTTTTACCTAATCGATTATCGGTCTATATCATTTAGGTGCTGTTAACTAACTTCTGGTGCTGCAAACTAAACACGCATTCATGATTCAAGGGAAGTCGCTCGCATTGTTTAAAAAAAGATGACGGATTGTAGATAAAGGCGAAAAAAATTATTTGACCATCCCTCAAGTTATTTGATGTTAATAGATCCTGGTTAATGTTTCATATGGATAACACACTCCATTCCCCATGCTTAAATGTTACAATGCCAACTAGCATAAAGCAGAGGATGGCTAAGAACGAAAGGATGCATAAATAGAATCAAACACTTGTGGTCTACATATGTTACACCACTACATGAGAACCGATTATATAATCGGAAAATCGCATCGGATGTACCAACCGATTCCAACTGATAATCGATTATGATTTTCAACCGATGTTGCAACACTAATACACTTACTGACCACTATTATCTGAATTGAATGTGTTCTTTATTCTTTGTCATTAAAAGTAAATACTTGTCCCCAACAGTCTGGTTAATTCACAAATTGATACTTAGAAATTGAATTGTGTGGGATTCAAGACATATAAAATACTTTACTTTCTTTTATAGATCAAAGGCATATGGTGAAACAGCCAAGGAATGTGCTGATGCATACTTTTGCTATGGACAGGCTTTGTTGGACCTTGCTCGAATGGAGAATGGCGTGCTGGGAAATGCTCTTCAAGGAGGTAATAGAACAGTCTGGCCTTTAGTTTGACTTGTTGTATGGAGATATTTGTTTTATCTTGTTTTCCATATTTTTCAGTTTTAGTCTTGATGGAGTTGAAATTTACATTGTGAATCACCACATTGGGGAATTATCAAAGGCTTATAGTCATGAGATCAATACACAAAGTTACTGTATTTAACGGTTTATAAGATGCACATTTTTTTCCCTAGAAATATGTAAAAAGTTGGGGGTATGTCTTATACACCAGAATAAACCAACGACGTGTTTTCCCCAGTCAATATTGACCGTAGACGAAAACGTATCATCTGAATGTGCGTACAGTTTCAAAACATTCTCAATCCATAGCTGTTTTTGGCATTGTAGCCTGTCTGATTATCGTTTACATTGCAGACATGTATATTTTATTTTATTCAAATCAATAAAAGCAATATAGATGGGGTAATTGAGGTGAATTTGACAAGAAAAGAATTTGTACTAGTGGAAAAGGTTAAATGCCGAACTGCTCAGCCATAGAACTGTGCTTGATTTATTTATTAAGGAGTTAAAATGAATTTATTCGATACTGACTCTAATTTCTTTTTCATAAATAACATCAATAAGAACATGTCTGTAACATGCATTGAATGAATGATTTAAATCGACCAATGCATACATTGTGCTCGTAGACAATACGTCTCCGGTGGGGAACAATGAAAGTGTGAAATTATTGACACGAGTGGTAACATGTCATCTTGTATAACATTCTGAGCAAGTTGTAATTCACATGCTTATGTAACACGTCACGATGGGGCTCACTGTGTACCAATGTCTAGCAAGTTTCTCAATATAAGCTGGTCAATCTCTATAATATCAACTACCTTTGCAACAACTTCAAGCCAGCTCTTAACCCATTAGCTTGGTCAAATGAGGAACATGTTCTTTTGTAACATAGTTATAAATCAAGTTCATCCACAAATAAATAAAATGTCAGGGATGATTGCATCGGATCTTTTGCAAATTTATTGCAATAAGGACTGGAAACAGTTGTATGAAGGTATATAAAATTGATGTCAGTTCCGCTCTCAGACCCGAATGTCGTCAAATTTGGGTGCATCTTATACACAAGAATGCATATTTTCTCTCCGATTTTGATCAAAAACAGGGTGCATCTTATACACGACTGCGTCTTATACACTGTTAAATATGGTGTGTCTAAACCATTCTTTATTTACCAGAGCATATAACACAATATTTTACATGATTAATTTCATGGAAAAAATAGTTTTCAGTATTTTAATTATGGGAGGGGATTGTTCTCCTTCAATGGGGAAAATATAGAAAATATCCTTTTTTACTTGGGGAACAGGGTCAAATACTGGACCCAAAGATGGCAGTTTGACCTATATATGTATTTAATACTTGTCTGTTTTGTTTGTGTTGTAAGTTTACTTTCTGTAACATGGAAGTGTTAAAATCTGACATGCTTATTTGTGAGTTGCTGCTCATGTAATGTGTTGTCTAGAATCCAACTTCAATTGTAAAAAAACTTAGTTTTAGATTAGAATTTATTATTTTCTATATTGATTGTTACTGAGGTGGAGATATAGCAGCTTTCCCCATTGACAGCTTATTTTTGTGTTAATCACAATTTGACAGTTCCAGACACAGATGATGAAACTACTGAACAAAAAGATGAACAATTTGAGAAAGGAGAAGTTGAGGGTATATCATAATTGTATTACTTTCACACAGTTTTGTATGCTTGTTTGATCAGAAATATTCTTTAATGAGCTGTTCAGAAAATTTCATCGGAAATCTAGGTTTTGAAGATTGAATAGGATCTAAATAATTGCTTCTCACTTTGTAATTACAGCTGTAAAATGTTCAAATCAGATACAATCTCTCACAATTTGTTATAATGAAATAATTGTTTGAATATTGTATCTTTTACAAACTAGTGTTAGGTGTTACTTTGACTCTTGCTGTCATATTATTGGTTACTAAAGTTTTAAGTTACTGGTAGTTATGTTGTTCTTCCATTGGAAGCTCCGGAACGTGAAAAACTCAGAAAAGAAGTGTATGATGCTATGGGTGAAAAGGAACAGGAAAAGTCTGAACGTGAGAAGAAAGAACAAGATCAGAAAAAAGATGCTGGTGAAACCATGGAGGTTGCAATGGACACAGAGGATAAAGGTAAAGAAGAGAAAGATGAGACAGAAACAGCCAAAAAAGAAGACAAAGAAGTTAAAGAGGCCGATGCTGAAAAAGATGAAAAATTAAAAGAAAAGGAAGACAAGGAGAAAAGTACCTCAGATGAAATGACTACATCAGAAGAAAAAAGTACTACAGAGGATAAGGAAAAGCCAAAGGATGCAAAAGAGAAGAGTGACTCCAAGAAAGGTGCAACAAAAGCGCTTGAGGATTTTGCATTTAATGACACATGTTATTTCAGTTAAAACTTGATTGGCTTTTCCTTGATGAAACAATGACAAAATATATTCTCAAAAGCTTGTTCTCTGCTTTTATTTTAATTTTTGTTCAAAACATTAGAAATCTGATAATGAAGTTTCATTCATAAAATATTTTGAAAATTCCCTTGTTTTTGAAAGGTGAAAGCCACTCACTGTTGCATTCACTATTCTTATGCTTACAGTTATGTTTTCAGGTTAGTTTCTTTCAAGTTGTCAACAAACATGATTAACATATTTGCAATTTTCAGGTTAATGTTGCAGCATCTATTAACTTATGAATTTCAGTTATTTTTTTTTGATTTCAGCATTTTATCACAGTTTGGTTACCTTACTTGTTTGTTTAAATATTTAACAAATTAACAGTGTGCACTTGAAGTTCTGGAATTGAAATATAAGTTGTCACTACTGTTTGTTAACTACTGTTTATTTGCAATTCTGATCATGCAGTGATGTTTTTAGCTCACCAGAACCGAAGGTTCAGGGTGAGCTGTTAGGAAGGGTAGGTGGATGCTCTGGCGTCTGTCGTCAGCAATGGTCTTCTCATCAGAAACTACTAGTCGGATTTACTTCAAATTTGCTGTGCATGACCTTTTGACGTTCTAACTGCGATTTGCTCATATCATTCCAGTTGACTGCTTTTTGGGGTCACTAGCGCTAAAAATAGAAAAACCTTTAATCATCTTCTCCTCATGAACCAATGGATGGGTCATCACCAAATTTGGTCTGTAGCATCCTTGAATGGACTTTTATCAGATTTGCTAAAAAAAATTTGGTCGGCCTCTTAAGGGCGGCTAGAGCTAAAAATAGAAAAACCTTTGATCGTCTTCTTCTCATGAACCAATTGATGGATGATCACTAAACTTGGTCTGTAGCATCCTTAGATGGTCCTTTCTCAAGTTTGCTCAAATAAATTTGGTCAGCCCCTTTTAGGGGCTGCTAGAGCTAAAAATAGAAATACCTTAAAATGACTTTTTCTCACGTTTCTACGGATGGATTATTACCAAACTTGGTTTTTAGCATCTTTAGATAGTGTTATATCAGATTTGCGAAAAAAATTGGTTGGCCCCTATTAGGGGCTGCTAGAGCTAAAAATACAAATAACTTCAATCGTCTTCTTCTCATGAACCAATGGATGGATCATCACCAAACTTGGTCTGTAGCGTCCTTAGGTAGTGTTCTTCTCAAGTTTGTTGAAATAAAAAATGGTTGGCCCAAATTAGGGCCGCTAGAGCTAAAAATAGAAATACCTTAAAATGACTTCTTTTCATGAACCAGTGGTTGGATCATCACCAAATTTGGTCTGTGGCATCCTTCAGTCATCACGAATATTCTTTTGTAGTATCCTTTGATGGTCCTTTATCAAGTTTATTATTGTTCCCCATTATTTGCCCACAAGTGTACCTTTATTACCTTTTTTAGTGACAAGTTGATTAATATTTATTCTGGTGAGTGATGCAGGGCCATCATGGCCCTCTTGTTTTTAAATTTTCTGAATTACCTGTGGCTTTCTGTAGGAAAAATATAACGCGAAAAAGGGAAAATTGAAAAGCTATCATTTATTTTATAGCATTTTAGGGAAAATATAACTTTTTTGGGCTAGGGAAACAGCCGATGAAAAAAAATCTCTGTCATGATGAACATCTGAAAATTCTTGAATAGTCCAAAACTAGAGTGGAACCATGTCAAGTTGGCTTTCAAAATGTGAATCAAAAAGATTAGTTGGATATTATAACTGTCTACATTTTTGCTAGTATTTGATGAAATTAATGAGCTTCTTAATGGATTCATTCTTTTGTTTCTTTTCCTTCATGAAGTTCAGTGGTCTCCTTTTCAGAGTAATCTTCATATTTTCATCATTTTACTTAAATTTAGAGCAACTGATGCTGCTATGTATATTTTATGGTAAAAATGCTCTTATTCTAGATGAGGAAGAAGGAAGTGAGGAGGGAGAAGGTACAGAAGAAGAGGGTGAAGGAACTGAGGAAGAGGGTGAAGGTACAGAGGAAGAGGGTGAGGCTGATGCTGCCAGTGCTGAGGAGGGAGAAACCACTTCTCAAGATGGCTCACAAGATGGGGTAGGCTTTACAGCATATTATTTCGACATCTTGAATGTCCATGAATAAGATCTTTTACTCCTGAATCACATTTACTCCAGTACAAACTCCTCTTGATAATTTCTTACGAAGCAATGGTATCACAACATAAATTAGTCTAAAAAGCTTCCATGTTCAGCAAACAGATTAAATATACAGAAAACCACTATTTGTATTCTAAACAATTATTATAGCTTCATCATTTGAGATTTTTGTTGAGCCAGTTTACCATGAGCTTGTCATAGTTGCCACAATGGCGGTTTGTTTGTGGTATGTGTGTCTGTATGGATCATGCTTTTCAGGACCATTACTCTGTCACTAAATTTAGGAGTTTTAATAAATTTTGCACAAATCTACACCATTATGAGACAGTCTGTTGTGCCTTAGATCCATGAGCGTAGCTTAAAAGGTGAAGGTCAAACTTTCAGGTCAAATGTATAAATTGGTCTTAAACAGCTTGTCTTGACCATTATAAAACAGCGCTTTACAATACTAAGCATGACACGTTCCCCTTGGTCTTCCAGTCGAAACAATTTCCCGTGGTTGTAACTTATATTACACTTCATGGTGTGTTTGTTATTCAGGAAAATCCGGATGATGTTTCAAACTTACAGCTTGCTTGGGAGATGTTAGAACTGGCCAAAGTTATATATCAAAAGTAAGTCCATTTGCTACCTTTCTTTGTGAATATCTCAGCATATGAGTTAGTTGCTGAATGTTTTATTACTGAAAATACATTTTGTGAGGTTTGTCTGGTGTTACACAGAAATATAATGACTTGCTCTTTAGGATTTGATGTTATTAGTTGAAGCCACAGCCAGCCTGAGTTAACTCAGTTTGATAATGTGTAAGGTTAGGAATTGACAATAATGAGATTGGGTATTGACTTCATGGTATTCATTTTGTTGAATCTTGTTTTTGTCTTACAGAGATCATTCAAAAGAAGCAAAGCTTCGAGTGGCAGAATCACATTTGAAGTTGGGTGAAGTGAGTTTGGAAACTGGTAATGATAACATATGATGTCCAGATAAATTTTGTTAAATTAAGTAAATGATTCTCTGACTGAAAAGTTTGTGTTGCTTTCCGTTGGAATGTTGATACTTGTTGAGAACGTACATTTAACTCATCATGTGATTGTTTTGCTGAATGGTAGCATGATATTGAGATGTTTTTATTGTGGACATTTATAGAACAGGTTTCGGTGTATTTGACAAATTTATAGTGATTTTTCATGCTATTAACTATTGTATTAATTATTCATGTTATTGATATCAGCAAATTCTGGCCTTTCAGTTAATTGATTCTGTTTCAGAGCAATATGAAGAAGCAGTGAAAGATCTCAACACATGTTTGACTTTACAGACAGAATTACTAGAAGCTGATAACAGATTACTTGCTGAAACGTATCTTTGGTCACATTTTACAGATAATCACAAAGTCAAGTCTTCCCAGGTTGTGTCCTGACACTGTAGACTAGCAGTTGCTCTTGTGTCTTTCAAGTTAGCATAGTGTTCTTTGTCACTATGAGCATATGATGCAACTAGTGGAGCAGTATTTTGGAATTTACTTGTAGAATTTCCTGAGATTGGTGGTCTTTCTTCCTAGATTTAGTTTTTAATATGTATTGTCAGTTGAATGTAGATGCATGAGTTGCGTAGGATTATAATACATACTGTACATTGTGTTGTGACATATATATTGATTTATAATCTCCAAACAAGACGTATTACCTCCAAACAACCTAGTATTAATTAATACTGATTTATACGAAATGTCAAAATTAACTATCCATTATGTATGTTTTGAAGATTTAAAACTAAAAATGGTGTTTCTATTTTAAGACTCAAAAGTCAAATTCCTTTTTAGTAGACTTTCTAGAATTTGTACAATGCATAGGTTTGAAAAAAAGTCAGAGTACAGCCGAATTAACAATGTTACTTTTTACAAATTGTTTCTTACAACTTACAGAAAATAGATTAATTTGTTTCTTGTCAAGTTTTGGGTTTTTTTTGAAAAAAAAATCAGCCATTTTGGAATTTTTTAGCCAGAAATTGGATTAGGAATGGGACTGTATCAGTACCAAACTATGAAGTAAAGAAACATGTTTATTTTACTTTAAGTATTACTCCTTAATCTTTTTACCAGTCATTACCAACTTGGTTTAGCTTATTGCTTCAACAAACAATTCAAAGAATCAACTGATAGTTACCAAGCAGCAATTAAAGTGTTTGAGGACAGAATTTCCAACTTAAATAAAATACTTGACAAGGTAAGTGCAATTTTTATTGATGTGCACTCATTGAAATGTAGATGTCACAGCATGTTTTATTATTATATCAATGCTTGTCTAAAACCAGTGATTATTTTTTGGTTATCAAATTTCTGTAATGAAAAATACTAGAAAGGAGGGAGGAAGCAAACGACCAAACCATGTGATTTCATTGAGTGCTGCCATTTTGAAGGTGTCCATGAAAACAACTAGACATGAGAATCAGTAAATAAGGGAAATACCAAAGGATAAATGAGTGTCATGATTATGAAAACAACCTTTGTTTTTTGTCAATCTTGTCAAAGTACCTAGGTTAATTGAAGTTTACCACAAATAATGATATTTACAGTATCAGAAAAATGAAGCATTGAAATATTTTTGAATATTTGTTGAATTGTTTACCTGACTGAATAAATGATAAATTTGTAGTCTTTGTGCAAGCACTTTTTAGTATTTTTGCTTTAGCTCATGATAATCATAAGGTCTTTATATTTAAATGATGCATTAATTACCAACTTATGTTATTTTAGGCAACTGATGAAGAGAAAGAAACAAAAGATTTTGATAGTCCAATTTACAAAGCTAAGAAGGAAGTAGATGAATTGAAAGAAATCTTGCCCGATATCAAAGCTAAAATTGAAGATGTAGAAGATGAAAAGAAAAATATGGAGGATCTCAAAAATCTGGCTAAGGAAGCTATGGTATAGTCAGAAAGTTTGTAATATAATTTGTATTAAAGATGCTTTGCGATTTATCTAAAGCATGGCTTAAAATCATTGCACAATATACAACAGACTTTTTCTTGTTAGAAATTTGCTATATGAATATTCGGATTGTGGAGCGTTTTATGACTACAGATCACTTGTTATATTGTCCATTGTCATGAGGCACATGATTTAGTATATTTATCTTGTTTCTCTTAAAGAAGACTTTTAGATTCAATTGCTGTAATCTTTGTCCTTTTTAGCTCACCTGAGCACGTAGTTCACACCTGGGGGTTGTTAATGCTCTTGTGGTCACACTTTTGAGCGAATCTTCAGCAGACCTAGTCAGAATGTTTGACTCAATGATATCTTGGACAAGTTCGAACATGGGTCATCTGGGGTCAAAAACTAGGTCACCAGGTCAGAGAATGGAAAATTTGTGAACACTCTAGAAATCACAGATTTGATTGAATCTTCATGAAACTTTGTCAGAATGTTTGTATTAATGATCTTGTAAAATTAGGCGAATATGGGTCATCTCTGGTCAAAAACTAGGTCACTAGGTCAGCACATCAGAAAACCTTGTTAATGCTCTAGAGGTTTGCAGTTTTGATTGAATCTTCCTCAAACTTTGTCAGAAGATCTGTTTTAATAATATCTTGTACAAGGTTGAACATGGGTCATCTGGGATCTAAAACTAGGTCACCTGGTCAAATCAAAGAAAAACCTTGTTAATGCTCTAGGGGTCGCAGTTTTGATTGGATCTTCACCAAACCTTGTCAAAATGATTGTCCCAATGATATCTTGGTTAAGATTGAACATGGGTCATTTGGGGTCAAAAACTAGGTCACCAGGTCAAATAATAGAAAAACCTTGTTAACACTCTAGGTGTTACAGTACTGATTGCAGGTTCAATAATCCTGCTTAAAATGCTTGTCTTAATGTTATCTTGGACAGGTTCGAATATGGGTCATCTGGGGTCAAAAACTAGGTCACTGGGTCAAATCTGTAAAACCTTGTTAACCCTCTATAGGTCACAGTTTTGATTGGAGGTTCACCAAACCTTGTCAAAATGATTGTCTTAATGATATCTTGGTTAAATTCAATCATGTGTCACCTGGGATCAAAAACTAGGTCACCAGGTCAAATCACTGGAAAACCTTGTTAACCTTCTAGAGGTCGCAGTTTTGATTGGATCTTTAACTGTGTCAGAATGTTTGAATTAATTATATCATGAAAAGGTTTGAACATGGGCCAACTCAGGTTAAAAACTAGGGTCATCGGGTCAAATCACAGGAAAACCATAAAAGTCGCAATCTTTACTCAGGTGAGCGAAAAAGGGCCATCTTGGCCCTCTTGTTATTAATGTTTGCAATACACACAATTTCAGGGTGGGTTAAGTTCTAGTTCAGTGGGGCCAACTATTACATCAGAACCACCAAAGGAAGAACAAAAAGCAGCATCCGATATTAGTCATCTTGTGAAGAGGAAGGTGGGTGTCCTTAGTATGATTCCTTTACTGATGCCTGTTTTTCAACTGCTGGTCATGTCGGTCAGCTAGTAATTGTCTGGAGCTGTTCTGCATTTTTATTGTGATATTTCTCCACATAAATGCTTTCATGTCAACCATATCATTCATAGTAGCAAGCTTTTCAGTTTGAGTACCTAAGATTTATTTCCGTTGTTTCCTGTTTAATTGTACTCCACTTTTCTTTTCTAGCATTATATCATTTTAGTAAATAGTTGAGGGACCTTTATGGTAGAATGGTTATGGTCCAACTAGTAATTGCTAGCCTTGAGTTTGAATCAAACTTGGGACAAATTTAACTAGTGAGAAATTGACCAGCTAGATTATGTTCAATGGTTGTACCCAGGTTTACACCTGGGGTCTGCCTCCATCGTTACATTTTGAAAATTTGCCAAATGACCCTTTGCGTTGGTTGATATCAAACCTCTGCAAAGAAAAAGCGAGTTGTCAACTTGCAGGCTTCTTGAAACTGCTGGAATACTTGCCTGACATTTGGTCAGGCAAAGTTAAAGTTTCTGTCGTACCATGCGAAAATTTGTCAGACCGAATTATTATAAATTATTATTATAAATAGGTGATAAATGCTGTAAATTGTACTCGACTGCCAGACATCTGGTCCAGTACTTGCCAAAGTTATTGGACCCGCTCAAAATTTGCCTGACATCTCCGATGGTCTGGCAACTTTCTGGAAGAACTTGTATTGACAAATATGTAATAGAATGTTGCAAATGTATGGTTAATGTTTGCATGTTTACAGAGAAAATCAGAAGAAGCTGATGATGAGAGTGTCAAGAAGGCAAAACAAGAAGAGAAAGGTGATGGAGATGCTAAAGTTAATGGGACCACGGTAGAAAAGGTAACTCCTGATTTAATTTTATGTACTTGTATGGAATAACATGTGGACTTGTTAATTTTAAAATTAGTTTTGATACTTCTTTTGATAATTTTCTTGTGGCACATAAATTAATGCACATTCTAACGTTTTAAATTTGTTATTTTGAAAAGTTCAGAAGGAGTGGCTTTTATTAGTGTGTTTAAATTAATGGCAGTTATCACCTGCTTAGTCAACTCTGAGTCAGCTCAGTGCATTTTGAATGAACCAGATATACATGATGGTCATATCTGGTATTACTAAAATTTAAATTCAGTCATGTGAAGAATTGCCTCAAGGTCTCATAACTTTTGCTTTATTTCAGGAAGCCATGGATACAAAATCATGAATTTTATACAACCATGTAACTTGACAGGAATTTCAAATCAACTGATACCATGGACTGTGAACCTTTTTGTACACATCTATACATGTGTTTAATTAGTGAGATGTTGAATATGTGTGTAATTGTGCAATCTTCAGGACTATAACATGTTCACTCTTCACTAATGTTTTTTTTTGTAAATATGATCATGTTTAAAAATTAGATTTGTAGACAATTCATCAAAGTGTTCATCATTTTGCAGTAGCTTGTTATTAAATTTGTTCTGCAAATGCTTGTTTTTTCCTAATTTTCGACCCAGAAGTTTAGATCTGAAACTAGCTTAACTGTTGAAATGGAATTCTATGGTTGATATCTTGATTTCATTCTCAAATTTGAATGACAAAATCTTTGTTGTGTATTTCAGTAAATAATCAAGATCACTAACAAAACGACCATTTAATTTCTTCATTACAACATAACGAGAATAAAAATGAGATTGTGAGATTGGTGCTCAGAGACAATGCAATAACTCAAGTCACAACTTGAGTTACAAATAGTCCTCTCATAGCTGTATCTAAATGCAGGGCAGAATGATAAACCAAGATTTGTTAACTGTTATTTCCTACAGTTAACACACTTGGGTACAATACATTTTGCTTACAAGGTACATTTACTTAAGACATGAAGTGCACGAAATCAGAACTTAGAAAATCACATTTAAGAACTTATTTCAATTAAATGAAGAATCAACTTGAAAAAATATCCGTGTAGAACTGAGGTTTCTTTAAAATTAAAAATCTTTCCATCTTCGTACTATCATTAGATCTCATATTTGAATGACGTATTGACCCCAGATATATGTACATCTAAATCACAAAACAGGACATTAAAATAAGACAAATTATAGGCAACAACTTCTTACTATCTTAACATTTACACTCCTGGCACTTGGCATCTGCAACAAATGGTCTTATCCATATTTTACGCAAGATTTGACTTCCAAAAAAAAACTTTATGATAATTTTTGGGTTGGACTGGCCACTATCTCCGCATTAATGTACATAAAATATGTTCAGACTCAAATCAATTAGGATATGTGTGAATAAAATGCATCACATGTTCACTGCCTTCTGTTGATGATGGAAAAAAGTACCAGAAATTATGTCCATAAACTTACAGAATGTCTCAATAGTTTTGCATGAAATATTAACATGCTGAACAGTGTTGACATGCTGAACAGTGCCGACTAGATCTCCCTGAAGGAAAAACAAATCTGATGTAATGAAGAATTATTTTATACATCTTAACATTTTTTTTGTTCCACAGATTACTATTAACAAATACAGTTTAAAATTCGAAGTTAAAAATCACTTTCCAAATATTGCCTCTATTCATAGTTAAATGTATATATTTAATGCATTAAATAATTTGTTAGTGACAAGTTAACATAGTTCTAAGACGTGGCTAACTAAAATATACACGAGCGAAAAAAAAAAAGACATTTGAATTAACACTGTATTATGCTAATGAGATATGTCAATAAAAACAAGACATTGCAAATAAATAGAAATTTGTCAAAATAAAAGAAAAATTCAGAAAACCAAAAAAAATGCTTGCAGAATTTAGAATAAATAAATTCCAAGCTAGTTAATTTACGTACATAAAGACTTTACAATAAACACATTTATATAAATAACTTAGAAAGCAATTTCCTCTATACATGGTACAAGTAAGAGTCAAAACATGGAAACACCCTGACAAATATTTTTTATCATGTTTACAATTAATTTTTGTAAAGTTAAAGTTAACAGATACACAACACAAACTGTACATGAATAATTGTTTTTACAGAGTAAGGTCAAATGTCAAATTAATTAGAATCCACAATGTGGTTAAAAATGACTGAAAATAAAAATTAGGAATATTTTATCTTTGAATATTTTTTCATATTTCTTGTATAATGCGGGACATTTCTATTAATAGCAACTCTTTGGTTAGTAATCCATGCATTATTAATACACAAAATCTTTTTCTTAGAATTAGTGTGAAAATAAATATATTCAGTGAGAAATGATACACTTCTAGATTAATAATTCAACAAATTCCCAATTAAATCATCAAATAAGAAACACAAATGTGCTTCAATGAAATAGAGCATGATTGACAGCATGTGAAAATCAAAAATACAACACTCTTATGTGAAATACTGTATTGTATAAAACTTAAAAATATAATTTTTTATAGTAAGGTAGGAAGATATTTGCATCATTTATAAAGCAGAACCCATCATTAGCTTAGTATTATTAGACAAATTAAAATAAACCAATCAAGGGGAAGAGAAACCTATTTGGTGAGCTTAGTTCATGGATAATACAAAGCTCAGTTGGTCAGCAAGAAAAATTTTATCATTCAACTAAAAGGTAAATTTGGTCCTGTAATTTATACAAAGGGACATCCCTTACATAATTTGAACATAGGAAATCGGAGATATGATAACCAATAAAAAAATAATTAAATTTGTGCAAAAAGTGATAAAACTGTCTCAAAATTGAACTCCAGTAAAACCTCAATAATGAGACAACCTTTGGGACCAAAAAAAATTGTCATAAAAATGAGGTGGTTATCATTATCAAGTTGAATTATAGGGGAGTTATTGAAAGTCAATCTGAAAATAAGTGGTCGTTATAACAAGGTGGTCGCAGTGTGAGGTTTCACTGCATAAACAGAATTTCATTGTTCAAAATATAACATATTTAATGGGACATAAGTTACAGGCCACTATGAACTTCGTATGTTAAAAAAGTTAACAAAAATACTGGGACAGCATGTTCAATTTTAAATATTAAAAAGACATGCAAACAATATTAAGTCAATATCTAGTTTAGATTCAGTCATCTCTAACAGATTAAAACTTAAGTTAAATACCATGATAACAGGAATTAATTTGATTGACTTCAAGCCAATATAAAAAAGGGACCAACTAAGATAACAATAACACAAACAAAAATGACTTCTATAAGATCATAATACAAAACAAATACAAACATCTGGTTTTAACAAAATTAGGCTAATCAAAATTGTAGTTGCATTCCACAAAGACATTATTGGTATAAAAAATGGACATTGATAAATTTCAAAGTGATAAAGCTAGAGAAAATAGTCATGTTTAAGGTTACTTAACAAAAAAATTAGAATAAGAAAGCCGAAATATATTTTTTCCTAACTTTTGCTCTATAATCCTTATGTAAAAATATGATGTGTGATCAATTGCCAAATATTTTTCATTCCCATGATTTTGCTGTTGTAATTTTTAGGGTTAGCACTAAAAAAATAAGGATGTTTGGGAAACCATTACACGACATTTTTTCTGGCCTTTGCAGTATACATGTATGCAATTAAAAATATACAAATCAAATTACTCTTAAATAAATTATTCACAAAATTTATAGACATGAATTAAAAACACAGCATACAAAATGATACATCACATAAAAATATCACCGTAATATCACCTGACATGAGTACCACCCATAGGCTTACAATGGCACCATTACAATACATCAGTATTTTCACATTGTAGTCAATTAGATGTCATCTTCAAACTGCATATTTAGGTTTTCCAAAGTAGATACAAACAATAATTTCATTAATCACAGGGTGGGCCTCTGAGGTCAAATAGTTATGATCTCTAATTAGTAATCACTAGCCGCTCATTGTTGAGTTTGAATCCCACCCAGATATTGAACATGTGAGGAAGCTGACCAGCTATCTTATGAAAAGTGGGTGGTACTACCCAGGTTAAGGCCTAAGGTCTTTTTCCACCTTTGAAGCTGGAAAACTTGACAAACGACCCTGGCTGTTGGTGCAATGATAAACCACAGTGAAAAAAAAAGATCGGATCACAAAACCCTGACAACATGTAAAAGGGTACTTAGTGACAATAGTTCTGTGAAAGTTTGTCAAAATCCCTTGAGAAATGTAAGAGTTGTGTGCAGAATATTACAGGTGCAAAATAAAGGGCATGATTTTGCCAAAAAATATCAAATCACAAAACCCGGGAAATATGCGCTGTAACAATAGTTCTGTGAAAATTTGGTTGAAATCCCTTGAGAAATGTAGAAGTTGTGCACAGAATATTGCATGCACACAAAATAAACCAATGGCCATAATTCTGCAAAAAAATGACCAAATCACAAATCACCAACCCTTGACAATATGTGCTGGGGTACTAGGTGACAATAGTTATGAGATAGTTTGGTCGAAATCATTTGAGAAATATAGGAGTTGCATGCAGAAGAAATTGTTGACACTCAACGACATTTGCTAATCTAATAATCAGAATTTTTTCTTCGTAAACCAGGTTAACAAGCTTGTATCACCATTAGAAAACCTCATATGCATGTACATCTACTTCACTTAAAGAGAGTTTGTGTAACTTCTCCACCCACTTACAACGTGTTTTTTGATATAAATCGTCAAGCATTTTGATATTTTGCTTTATCTCTCCTGTAAATAATCCTTACTCAAAGCATGAGGGCAAAATGACAATACCCAACAAATATTTACAGGGTAAACCATGATTTCACATCTAGTTCTAGTTTGTATGGAACACTAAAAAAGCTCGAATAATCTTGAACAGAACAACCATTCAAGTTTTTGTCGACATCCTAAATGGTAATATTCATTATGATCCGAATTCTGTCGTGTCTTCAGTAATTTTCTTGAATTCATAATTTCCTCTTCCATCTAACATAAGGTAGTACTGAAAAAATCATACAAAATAAGGTAAATTCCAGGTACTGTGATTACACATGATGTATCATCTTGTTTTAAGTGATGTATGGTTCATATGGTCCATATGGAAGATTGGGGAAAACCCAAATGTATAGCCTCAATAAATAAGGTCTTTACCATTATTATTACAGGTAATCAGTGTGACAAAGCCATGTGCTTTATAATAAATAATGTATTAGAGTGTTTTTATACAAACATTTATTATGTGAAATGTTATCAATTTTGTTAGTTTTTACAACTTTTATCATCCTTTTCTCAATATCAAGGGTAACTGAGTAATTCAGGTTACGGCAGGTCATACCCTTCTATAAAATTTCACAAAAATGTTGATTTTCCTCCATATGTGGAGAAGTTGCTGGGTCCTTGTGGGAGGGTAAAATAGGACTGGTTATATACAGTCCAGAAAACTGATTAGGTGAACTGGCTGCAACATACAACTGAAAAATTGTTGAAAAGTGGTATTAAATCCAGTGGAAAAAAGTATTAAGGGTACAATTGAGAACCTTACACATCCAGGAGCTGCCATAATTTACAAATCATAGACAATCACATTAAACAACAGATGTAATACAAACCTCGTGATGAACCCACAAAGATTTTCTATGTGATACAGTAAACAGTGTGATATTGACTTCTCGACAGTGTTGGTAGATATAACCCTCTACATCCATACTCACGGCACTGGTACATTCATCTAATATGGCAAACTGTGGCTTATGGTAAAACAGTCTAGCCATCTGTAAATGCAAAACAATAGGAAAAGTGCATAAAAATACAAAAGAAATGTTGGTATCACTGGAAAATCTTGTTAACTCCCTAGAGGTTGCAGTTTTGATTAGAGATTCACCAAATCTTGTCAAAATGATTGTTACAATGACATCTTGGTTAAATTCGAACGTGGGTCATCTGGGATCAAAAACTGGCGTTAACAAGGTTTATCTGTGATTTGACCTGGTGACCTAGTTTTTGGACCCAGACGACCCATGTTCGAACTTAACCAAGATATCATTAAGACAATCATTTTGACAAGGTCTGGTGAAGATCCAGTCAAATCTGTGACCCCTAAAGCATTAACAAGGTTTTCCAATGATTTGATCTGATGACCTAGTTTTTGACCCCATATGACCCATGTTCGAAGTTAACCAAGATATCATTAAGACAATCATTTTGACAAGGTTTGATGAAGATCCAATCAAAACTATGACCCATAAAGCATTAACAAGGTTTTCCAATGATTTGACCTGGTGACCTAGTTTTTGACCCCAGATGAACCATGTTCGAACTTGTCTAAGATATTGTTGAAACAAACGTTCTGACAAAGTTTGATGAAAATTCAAAACTGCAACCTCTAGAGCATTAATAACGTTTTCTGGTGTGTTGACCTAGTGACATAGTTTTTGACCAGAGATGACCCATATTCGCACAATTTTACAAGATCATTAATACAAACATTTGACAAAGTTTCATGAAAATCCAATCAAATCTGTGATTTTTAGAGTGTAAACAAAATTTCCATTTTATTTGACCTGGTGACCTATTTTTTGACCCCAGATGACCCAGGTTCGGACTTGTTCAAGATATCATTGAGACAAACATTCTGACTAGGTCTGATGAAGATTCGCTCAAAAGTGTGACCACTAGAGCATTAACAACCCCCAGGTGTGTACGACAGACTGACTGATCACTATAGCTCCCCGAGCACTATGTGCTCAGGTGAACTAAAAAGAGAATATCTTGAATATCATGGTAAACATGAAATGCTGTCAGATAAATTTAATTTTTACACTTTATGCATAAAAAGTTGTCATTTCCTCTCAAAGTCAATCTACGTATGGATTAGAGAACTTAAAGTGGGATTTGTTTTGATAATTCCTAATTACAGTAAAACCTCATATAGTGGGCACCTAAATATTATGACCATCTTGTCCTAACAAGCACTTATTTTTGGACCAGCCTTTAAAAACTCCTCTGTAACTCATCTTGATAAGGAGACCATCTCATGATTACAACGGAGGTAGTCTCATAAACAAGGCTTTACTGTATCTCATGTACATTAACTAATACGTACAGCTACTCTCTGTTTTTCTCCTCCACTGAGTACATCCATCCAGTCCTGTAATAAAATATATGCATAGTTCGAGGACAATTTGAATATAAAACAATGAGTACACATTTTTATATCATAAACATTCATACCTAATAAATTTTCATAAATTGTTTTTGACAACGAATAACTGCTTTTTTATGCTAATACAGAAAGGTTCAACAGAAATAATACCAATTAATTCAATATATCACTATGTGACCTTTACTCAAAATCGTTAAAGATCTAACTCAATATAAAGTCTTACTAAAGAACATGCCAGCCTATTTGACTATCTTCAAGGGCTAACTACATGGAGCAGGCAAGATATTTGTGTTTGCACTGAATGATAAATGTCACACCAACAGCCATGGTCATTAAGCCATTTCTTCAGCTTTAATGGTGGAGGAAGACCCCAGGCTTACACTTGGTTAAAACCATTGACCTTTAGTAAGCTAGCAGTTAACCGTTTGAGCATGTGAAATTTGGTCAGGGTGGGATTCAAATTCACAGCAATTAGGGGATAGTGATTACAAGTCAGAGATCATAACCACTTAACCACAGAGGCCCACTACTGAATGGTCAATGAACAGGACATAATATGCCCCTAAATATGAAAATTCATGACAGGAAAAAATCATCACTTGATCAAAAGATTTGGCACTAATTAATCAAAAGCAAGTTCTGTTTGTTGAACACATCATTCAGTAATAAAAACAGATTGAAAACATACCTGGACTGATTCCCAACCTTTTTCTCTTTCAAGAATGTATTCAAGCTGAACCTTCTTGAGTATATTTTCAAGGTCAGCATCACTGACCTTCTTACGTTGCTGATCCTCAACAGAATCAGGGTAGATAACCTGATCTCTCAATGTGCCAACTGTCATATATGGTCGCTGAAAAGAAAAACAACAAAACACAATTTGAAGCCTAAAATTTTGCTTTGAACACAAAGTTTGCTTAATACATAAACTGAACTATAATCAGCATTAAATATAACAAGAGCCCCACAGAGTGGGGGAAGCTTGTCTGTTTTAAATCATTCTATTCAAAAGGCCATTTTGATCATATTCTATGTTAAAAAGGGGTATAACTCCAAAAACTTTCAGAAAATTACCCCTCGTCTTGCAACTGTGCCTGGTCATGATAATCAAGTATTCCAAGTGTTGTGTTGATATCTTTAAAAGTATTTGAGTAATGGGCTACATTAAAGTTTTTGCAAGACGATGCTGCCACAGCGATCATAACAGCTCAACTTCGTCTTTGAAACAAGACATGCAAATAACGAAAATTACTAACAGTCTGCATTATGTGTATATAGCATTCATTTGTCTATCAAACATTCCAGTTTCATTGATAATCTCAAATTCATACAATACAGAAGCAAATATCCATACATCTTGTGATTTCTACAATCATTATAAATTGTATATGTACAATAACACACAACTCACCTGAGGAACATAAAACAACTTCCCTTTATCTGGTTTAGTTAAAGTTCCACCAAATAAGGGCCACAACTGTAACAATAATAAACATGGATTTCTTATTTAATATTAACTACAACAACTTCTCTTTTATTCAACATATTACAGTCTTCATGCCAACCCACTAGCCCAAAGCCTGGGGCTAGTAAATTTCTATTTGGGTTTGTGGTAAATTGTTTATTTTCAATACAGCAATTATAGCTCAGGTTTGTGCTTTTAAAGTTTAATTTGAACACTAGTATAGATAATCCTGTTTCAATTGACAATCAGGGTGATATTGCAAAAATCAAATGAACATTAAATCATCAATTATCAGCACAACATATAATATCATGCATATCCTCAAAGTAAATTCACTGTAACTTTACAAATCCATACAAATATGTTCCTACACTAATGCAACACTTATGAACAAAACTTACACATTGAATACAAACACTATAATTACATACATGAATTTAAATCGATATTTTTGGGCGGCTTGCTATTTATAATTGCTGAGTGGCTTAAGAACAAAGAATATGAAATATTTCAAACATACAAATCAAAGGAACCTGCCATTCATTAAAACTGAATAAAAACAAAAATGCATTATTTACACATCATTTCATAAATTACACAATTTTGCATTTTATGACATAGTCGTATTCTAAGTTTTGATCCAAACAGATTTCAATTTGTGACACAATATGCCTTAAATGATGAAAAAAATTACACATTACCTCCCCAAGAATTCTGAACAGAGAACTTTTACCCGAACCATTTGGACCACAAACTAATACATTCACTCCTGATTTAACCTGAAACAATACAATCACAACATATAATCAAATCATCATTGACTTGTTTGGACAAAGAAATCACTACAAACAGAAATAAAACAAACTCATATCAACTGGAATGACAAGGATTATCCATACAACCCCACGTAAGAGGGAGAAAGCTTGAATAAAATTTAGAAATACCATGTACAAGAGAACCTCTCTAAACTGGTTGGCTCTGGGACAAGACCATTTGTCTGGTTTAGAGGGGAAGCCAGTTCGGAGAAGTTTTTGTGTCAATTAAACATGTATGTGCAAATACCTACTTTGTCTGGCCAGTTGCTACCAGTGTTGAAGTGTAGATATTTTCAATCAATTTTGAAATAGATGTTTCAAATATATATATATATATAGTATTTAGAAAATATGGCGGACAGGTTTATCATATGATGGAAATTGGGAACAGAAATTTTGACTGATTTGCAGGAAATCGATTCAAAGAGGAACTGATCTAGTGGGTTTCTAATGTGACAATATTGTACAGAATGAAAGAAAAATGAACCAAGTATTATCTGTAATTCATTCATGCAAAAGCTGACTTTGTGAGACCAGTGGCTGTTTTCTCAAAAGCACGGACGTATATTGCAGCATAAACTACAACACTTCCAATTACAGGGCATTCTAAAGGCTTCTAACTTCATATGCAGTAAACATTCATACACATTCAATTTTGCTATGAATTTAACATTTCATAGTGGAAATTTCTGCTGATTATTCTTTCTGAAAAGCACACTGCAAAATACGGATTACTTAATAGATTTGAACACCAACTTATAACTTTCAAGGCATTTTGAAAATGAAGCCTATTTTTTCTAAAACAATTTTTCAGATTTTTAGCAGTAGCATTGTGAACTCTCTTATTTTTTTTATAAAAAAGAAAATTTAAGAAATTACCTCGAAATTGAGCTCTTTCACTAAAACATCACCATTTGGAGTAACAAGAGGCACTTTGTCAAACCTGAAATTTAATTGAGAAGTTGAAGCAAAAATATGCAAACACATTCAAAAGTAAGTCACACCTTATGGACATGCAGTAAAACCTCGATAATGAGACCTGAAAAATGGGTTGTAATGATGAGGTGGTCTCATTAAGTTGTATTGTAGGGGAGTTATTAGAGCCGGTCCGAAAATAAGTGTTCATCATAACAAGGTGGTTGTAATACTAAAGTGGTCGCTATTAGAGATTTTATTAAAAATGTATTATATTTTAGCTGCTGTTTAAATGCAATACAGATTGTCTTACAAATTTAAACAATATGCCTACATAGAATGAATAAATAGTGAATTAATACTAAGTATTACAAATTGAAACAACATATCAACACATAATGAATAAATAATGAATTACTGGTGAAATGTTAAGTATCAGTTCAGAGCAATACAAATTGTTTTACAAAGTGAAGCAATATGCCTATACATATAATGCATAAATAGTGCATTAACGCTAAGTATCAGTAATATTTAAATAAAGGACATAAAAGGATATTTTAGTCATACTTTACACAGACAATGACCTATAAAACAACTTACTTGATAAGATAATCTTGGTGTACCAATCTCCCACTTCCTGGCTTGAATGCAACAGTTGGTTTATCACTTTCTAAACACAGAAAATAGACAATTAGGAAACAAAAATGGGAGATTAAAAATAATATAAAAAAACACCTTCAAGTTCGTTTTTCTTAAGGAACTAAAGCCTTAATGGTTGAATGGTTATGGGTGGGATTCAAACACACAGCGGTGAGACACTAGTGATAAATAGTCAGAGAAATAATCACTCGACCATGGAAGCACCAGACCGTTAATGAAATCCAGAGCTTTCACACGCACGCACAAACTTGAATTTTCCTACCAGTAAGTTACACCTACCTTTATGATTCCTATCATTCACCATTGTTCTCTCATATTTGCCTTTGTTAAGGTCATCCAACACATGCATCAGCTCAGTTATACGAGCTGTGAACCTGTAATGAACAAGGGAAATAATCAAGTTCAGACAAATTGAGAACAACAGTGAACAGTGACTGACGTCCAACAATCAAAACATGTCAGGTAAACATTTCAATTAGTCTGCACAAGCAGATATGTAACTATGAACATACATGACAATAATGTTTGGTCCAATAAAGCCTAGTTACATTACAGAACCAGTAATAATAACATTTAAATGATGAAACTATTCTATTAGCACTTAGGCCTTAAAATGACAGTATTTCGGTATTAATTTCAATAAACTCAATTTATACCTAGCTTCATGTAAGTGGAACGTTGACCCACCCATATCTCTAAAGAATTAAAGAAAAACTTCAATAAATGATGCATATATACTTTACCCTGCTAAACGTGTCATTTCTCTACCAGCCAGTACTATTCTACCTATGGCTTCAGCCATTCTCACAAGCATTCTCCCACTTTTATAGTAATCCTAAGAAGATTATATATATTGATTTAGCATATGATATAGTACAGCACAATATTACAAGCATACGTGGATCCAGGATTTCTACTTGGGAGGGGGGACTGAACAAGTAGGCTGTGGGCCCAGGGGGCCGCCAGGGTCCCAGTGAGTCCAGGGCAAATTGTACGTTATATCCTTGCTTACTGTACTTGTAACTTATTGCACGTGTAGCGAGCAAAATTTTTTTGACATTTATATATATTTTCATGTAAATATCATATTTCATGATAGAAAAAACCTTTGCTTGGGCAATTTTAGGGGGCGTACGCCAGTCCCCCACCCCTGGATCCACCTATGACAAATTATGTAAAATAAAACCAGCTAAGAACTTTGATTTTACACTAAGACGTAAGACCATATGCCCAGGATAGCACAAAAATGCTCATTTCAATTGTGGTCCTGGTATTAGAAATTTCCTAGCAATATAAAGAGTTTAATAGTTATGATAAAAATATCTGAATATCCTGTTGATCACTAGAGACATTTTTATGGCAGCTCTAATATGAACTTCATTTGAGAAAGTGGGCAGTTTGTAGCACTCAAAAGACTGTACCAGTACACCAGGCAGTTAAAAAAATTCTAAACATTAACACATTGTGTATGGTACATTTCTGACTTCTTTCAAGGATATATGTTGACAATGTTAACAATGCTGACACTGTAAATGTCAACACAATGTTTTTCAGATGGAGAAAATTATAAAGTGTGCTATTATAAACTATTGTGAAATATACACAAGCATAAATCTGGATCAAAGCAAACAGAACATATGTTCACACTTACTTCTAATCTCTGACTGTGAGAACTTTCCATGTATTTAGGATTTGCAAGATTAAGGAATGGTCGACTTACAACTAAGTAACCAATCACTGTGGCAAAATCTGAAAATACCAAACTCTACCGGTTATAACCAGTTCTCAAATATATACTCACAAATTTTCAATTGGATTTTACTTGCATTTAATGGGTTGCTATTACAAAAATTAGATACTTAATGACATTTAATTTGAACTATGTCACTTACATTGGATATGATAAGCAATTGGTTCCTTGTTTCAAGACATGGCACAGAGAAACTTAAAAAATCCAGAAAACAGGATTTTTAATGGTATACTATCAGCTCATAAGCTTCAAACTCATCATCATTGTCATGCAAAAACTTAATGTAGCCCATTACTCAAACACTTTTAAAGATATCAACACGACATTTGGAATACTTAATTATCATGACATTTGGAATACTTAATCATCATGACAAGGCACAGTTGCAAGACAAGGGGCATTATTCTGAAAGCTATACTTTTTAAGTTATACTCCTTTTTCATTTAGAATTTGATCAAAATTGCCCATCATATAGAATGATACGAAACAGGAGAGCATTGGCAGCTCTTGTATTTTATACAGATTGGTTTAATTTCACATCAACACTAAAAGGGTGTAGAAGATTTTCAGGATACACAGATAATTGGACCCAAACAGAACAAAAGTATCTTTTTTAAATAGAAAAGAGCACAAACTTACATTTAGCAATAATATTGTCAAGAAATCCCATTTGCAGTCTAAAGAAGATGAAGTATCGTAGATGGTTCACCTGAAAATAACCTCAAAATTTGACATACTTCATGCTTACAGTCAGAAACATTTTATACAATTTTAACAAATCTTGACAAAAATTACACCTTCAGCATTTTTTTCTAACTTCTTCATTGCTTATTCATTTGAAGCAAGAAATAATGTTAAATAAATTTTTATACACTTCCTTTCAATTATTTGTATGTTTATATACTCCATATATTACAACATAAGTGAGATTAGCCTAACAGACTTTTATTTTTTGTTACAAAAATTAGTCTTTAACCAATTTATATCAATTATCCTTCATGCTTATTAATGTACCATTTTTACATAATTAATACTTGATGCTTTGTTTTTACTTAGATGCATGCAACATGACCATAAGTTATTAATAAGCCATAAAACAACATTAAAAAAACTAAAAAACTGAATTTGCTTTGTATCAAGTGTAGCAGAAGAGAAAGTATAAAGTAAAACTACTAAAGAATTCCTACCAATTTCTTGAAGGTAGCTAATATAATAGTTTTCTCCTTTTTATTGCCCTGATAAAATGCAACTTCTTCGCTGTTGGTGATGACACGAGAGTTCACGTAACGGTATTCACCCTCTAATTTTTGTTCTGTCACAGTCAAACGTCCAATGGGTCTTCGCAACCTGAAATAAATTTATCAAACAAGACTTAGAGCAAGTATAATAAAATTTCATCAATCAACTGAATTACAGGTAAAAACAATATACATGTAGTACAGTGACTAAATGGCTGAAAAATATGGAAGTATATAATACATTAGCAGCATAATGAATACTTTTATATATTTTGTATAAACATGAACTTCTTTGAATCAGATATTTGAGCGGGATTTATAGCAACACTTACTAAAAGTATATGTCAAGAACTAAGATGAATGAATGAATCTTAAATAGGATAATACACTTATTTGCTTGAAGTGGCCAACATAATTACCTTGATTGACAAACAAATTTTTGTGAAAACTGATTCACATACCTTGTGAGAACTAATCCAGAAAGAGCAAGATAGCCAAGCATGACAGCTGGACCCTTAAAAACATGGTATAACATCAACATACAAATACAATAAGTCTTAAGTAAGAGTGAGTCTCCTATAAGAGTAATTATCATTTTGTTGAATAACACATTGTTTCATAAATATGTTCCACTGTAGTAAAAACTGATCAGTTGCTTTCATATCAATCAATGAAAAGTTCTTTATTCATTAATATAAGGTACAAACGGTGTAAAACAAATTCTACATAATAAATGCATGGTAATATAATTTAGTCAACTATTCTCTAAGGTGATAATCAACATAAAAAACTTTAATTAGCAACCACCTCAATGCTATGACCACTTTGTAATAATGACCACTTATTTTCGTACCAGCTTTCAATAACTCCTCCACAGCTTAACTTGATAATGAGACCACCTCATTATTACGACTGACTTTTTGGGTCCCAAAGGTGGTCTCTTTATCTAGGTTTTATAGTAATTCTAATTCCACATATTATCAGAATATTCAGTGCATAGACACAAATAAATCAATTTAACACTAGGTTATTCAATTATAAAACTAAGCTTACAGAACTATCTCAAAGCATCAAAAGTTTAAAAAGTGACCTGCAGCAAGGCTCTATGCTTAGACTCAAGTTTTATAAGATGAAATATTGAATTAACTGTGACAATCATTGAAAACTATCATCATTACCACTGACAAGAGGTAAACATGAAGACAAACTGAATCATACCTGAGCACCAATTCCTTCAGTAAGTTTTACAGTGTATATAATCACATCTAAAATGGGCTGAAAACACAACAGACAGTATATATGAGTGACAATGAAGGAAAAATTATGATGCTCAAATTTGGATTTATTTCTAACTGGGGTTTAACATCACACCAATATCCAGGGTCATCTGCAAATTCAAGCTCTAACAGTGGAGGAATACCCCGGGGATACACCTGGGTAGAACCACTGACCTAAGATAGTTGTCTAGATTCCTCAGATGTGAAATTTGGTACCAAGTGGGACTTAACTCACAGTGGTGAGGGGCAAGTGATTATAATATGTTCACTGGACCACAGAGACCCCTTTATTTCAAAAACCTGACAACTGAACACATTGGCAACCAAATAATAACTACTTCATCAATATTCAACAAAAGTCTGAAGATTTTCACAATTCTGGAGGTACCAATGTATTTGTAAATTATTTTAAGTCACATACAATGCACAAGAATTCTGATTTTGTTCAATCCCTATTTATCTAATAAGGACCACTGTCTGGTGCTTCGACTGCAATTATTTTTTTCTTTTGGAATTCAAGGCATAATAATTAGTTTTCCAAATCAGACCAGAGTCACTATGGATTTTTGAATCAAATTGACAGACAATAATCAATTGATTACAATTGAAGTCTTCAAGAAATTAAGAATTACCACAACATTTAAAATTTAACAACAAACTCAGCACACTAAGTAAAGGGAGGAGATAAATAAGGCCTAAAAAAGGTTTGTTTCCAGTTACATGCCCAAAAAAATCTGGGTCGGTAGCGATTTTTTTATCTTTTTTTACATACATCGGTAACACTGTATGGAAATATGTGTGCCATAATATTAATGAGTTGTGAAAATTACAATATAGCACTATGATAGTGATGAAGTAAAAACTTGTGAGTCAGCAGATAAAATATGGGGTCAGTCAGGAAACAAACCTTTAGGCCTAACGACAATCGATTTTAAGCCTAATTAGCAATTGATTGTCACAAATATTATGCACCAGTGATGATTTTCGACTTAAAGCTACAATCATTTGTTCACTAATAATAACGTAACATACCTTGCTAAGATTTGAGTAAAGTTCAGCCACAGATTCACAGAATTTATCCACATCTGTTGTCAGAAGCTGATCAGCGTTAGATATTCTGTTGTCAAGGTTACTCATTTTGTAATAAGTAAAACCACTGAAATAACGTCAATAAATATAAGTAAAAAATAAATAAATAGCACCATTCATAACAACAACTTGGCCATGTACAAACAAGCAAAAAACCCAGAAAATTCTGGTACTGAAGTAATACAAATTATGTTGGAATGTACATCCATTCATATACTTTAAAAGAATAAGACAAATTCCAATACCAATTAAAATTCCTGAATAAGATTTTGAAATGCATCAATACTAAGTTAATCTAAACTATTATACCATAATCATCATCGATAAACTTCCTACTTAAGATTTAAAAGTACATATAAAAATTTCATAGATGTAAATGTATGTATGTTGATCATATATTACAAGTATACCTAAATAATTCATTCGTCTAATACCGTTTCAAATTGATCCACATTACATTTTACTATATAAATAATTAGTGGTGTTCCGATTGTCGCTAATAATCGAAAATCGATCGAAAAGATTGACGTCGCCGACAATCGAGTCGAATTTACAAAGTCGCCGACGTTTTTCGTAGTTTTTTATCCTTATGGTCTTTTTTCTTCTTTGGGTTAATTGTTTGCGATCCGAGTCATCAGGCGGACGCATGAAGTACATGAATAAGCGTTCTTGGATACGGAGCAATTCTAGTCAAACAGTTTGAAGTAACAGTTATTATTGATATTAAGAGTTATTATTTGTTTCACATTTGTTAACTATTGTTCAACTGATTTATCTCAAAGTATGGCTTTTGTTCCAGTAAAGTTATAGTTCTTCAGACTTCTTCTTAGTGCCATATTCTTCTGTATGGAACTAAGTTTACTAATTAAACTTATTTCAGACAGAAGTTCACAGAACTCCTGATGTGAACCTCTTAACCTGAATATATTTAAAAATTAGAACTGAAAGGTCCGTTGCTGAACGCCTGAAATGTTTGAATCCTTCAAAATGCAACAGGCAGGCTAATTATCACAATGCACATATCAACTAATAAAACAATAACAAAAGCCTAAATACAGAAGTAGGCTGAAAGCATTTATAACAACAAGTAACAACTGTAAAACAAACAATACAATTCGCATTGGGAAAATAATCGATTATAATCGATAATCAATCAGTTGGGACAAACCGATAATCGATTAAGATTTTGTCATCCGATTCCAATCACTATAAATAATCAATAAATGCCCGAGGATAAAGAAAATGTAAATATTCACCGTAAATATTTTTCATACAGATGTTCAGATAGCCTAGTTCTAAATCTCAGTTTGAGTTCATTTAAGCCATACTGAAACACAAAGTACACAGTTTATGTATATACACTTACAAACAAAATTTGTTTCATTATAAATATATCAAATATGAATCATATTAATCACGAAGGAATATCAAATGTAAATGGAAAACAAAATGGTCACAACTACAGTCAAACCTGTGAACAAAAGCCACCTTTGGGAAAGACAAAATGTGGTCATTATTGACAAATAGCCTTTATTCAGAGGTCAGTTTGTTCTAAATAATAAAAGATGGTTTTGAAGGAATAGCCTTTATTCACAGGGTGACTTTTATTTTTGTAGGTAACTGCAAACACAGGTTTGACTGTAGTTCACCATTGTTTAGAACACTACGTCGATTGTCAAATCTAAAGATACAAAATTAATGATGCTTGCTTATCATGTTTATGATGGAACATATATAGAAAATTATCCACTTTTTGAATAAATATGTCAAAAGACGTAAAATACTGTAACAAAACAGTATCATTTTCAGTAATAAAATATGATTTTGTTGGTTGGTTGTATTGGGGTTTAACGCCATTTTTCAACAATTTTTCAGTTATATACTGCGACCAGTTCACCTAACCAGTTTTCCTGGACTGTACACTAACCAGTACTAATTTACCCTTCCACAAGGAGCTGGCAACTTCTCCACATATGGAGCAAAATAGACATTTTTGTCAAATTTTCATGGAAGGGTACGACCTGCCACGACCGGGATTCGAACCCGAATCTTTGGGCTGCAAGTCCAGCGCACTAACCACTGGACCACGACCATGGCTAAATAATAAAATATGAACACACAAAGTCAAGCAACAGAGAATCAGAACTGATTCATCACTAAGAGATGATATAACATTGAACTCAAAATACTTACCTTTAACATGTTATTCACCACAGAAATCTGAAATGAAAGACATGAAAATTGTTGACTTTATACTTGTTGACTTTGTTATAAAATGCATTTCATGTAAGATCCATGTCCATTGATAAAAGATTAATTTAACTCATTCTAAGGCAAAAAATTCTCAGCAAATGCGACTTTAGTCCAGAACTGATCCTTTTGTCCTTAATCTGTTTGACCTAGACCTTTGAGCTACACACATAGATCTTAGACACAACATGCTGTCTCTTTAGGCTATTATAATTTTTTGATATTTAGTAATTTTAAAATCCTTCTAATGACAGAGTCATGGTCCAGACAAGCCATTTTTGATCATTTTTGACCAGAAAGTGTAACCCTGACCTTAGAGCTACACACATGATTGTTATGTGCAACAGGCCATCTCATCATGGTGAACTTTTGTGCCAAAATTATTTCAAAACCCCATCTAATGACAAACAAATGGTCCGGACAAGCATAATCCAGACAGTCGCATATACACCAAACATATGACCATTGTGGTGACAACTGGAGCTCATTAAAAGCAGGCTCAACAACGTTAAGCTCACCACAAGCAAGCTTGAAAAAAATGGTTAACTGATTCTTTAGTAAATGATTTGTACTTCGAGCACCAAATCTGCAATACTTTCAATAGTTCAAACAAAAAAAATATACACATTTATACAAATTTCTTTAACAATTAAATACTGTCCACAACATTTTATCATTTATCAAGTTGTGAGTATAATTAACAACTATCTCCAGTCAAATAAATTTATGATAATATCCATTAACTCCTTCCATACAGGATAAATAGTATTATAAATGTACAAAAATACTAACCATTGGCATAGCCCACATAAACTTGAATAAATGTTTCTTGAACAGCTCCATATTTCTACCAATGATGGCGCTAAACAAAACATAATTTTATCATCTTAATATTAAGCAGTGTAAAATGGGGGCCTCTGTGGTCAAGTGCTCATGGTCTCTGACTAGTAATCACACCCATGACCAAATTTCACATGTTAGGAAGCTATAAAGCTAGCTTATGGAAAATCTGTGGTTCTATTCAGGTGTTCGCTTAGGGTCTTCCTCCATCATCAAAGATGGAAAAAATTGCCCAATCACACTGACTATTGGTGCTATGTTAAACCCCAGAATAAAGCAGTAATAAATAGTCCAT
The DNA here is from genome assembly GCA_008271625.1 of Lutraria rhynchaena. Lineage (NCBI taxonomy): Eukaryota > Metazoa > Mollusca > Bivalvia > Venerida > Mactridae > Lutraria > Lutraria rhynchaena. Next base: position 956,850 of record VIBL01000006.1, on the reverse strand, counting down.
ACAATTATTTAGAAAAGAATAATATCAAAAATATAATGGTGCTTGTCCCTCACTGAATAAGCACATTATATTTGAATCAGGTGCTATTATAACAAAAACAATGGGTCAAACACATTAAGACCAGTTTATTCTTCCCTATATAAACTTGGATCTGATGGTAAATAATAAGCATAAAAGAGGTTTTTTAACAAATACAGATCAAGCCAATCACATAACCAGTTGAAATTTTTATGCATTCCTCATAACTTCACAAAAACTTAATAATATGAATCAATAAAATAAAATCGATCACAAGAGAACGTAAATTTTTTTGCCCATTTCAGAAGTGTATCAATTATAGAGTATCAATTATATACTAGCAGAAAGTTAACCAGTTAAAGCCACTTTATTGTATTTTTTACCAGTACTAACCTCATTCCCCACAAGTAACTACCAATTTCTCCACATGCACAAGGCTACCCTTGAAAATGTGGGTTTGCAGTTATATGACCAAACTTTTAACAATGTAGGTAGGCATTTTTTCTTTTTTGATAACATTGTATACTGAAAATGAAAATCCAAAATAAAAAGTAAAAATATTTTTTGGTCCAAACAGCAAAAAAATTTGTATCCAGTGATTTTTTACTGGGTCTGAGGCAACTGCAGACCAACAATTTTTTAAGAATGGCCTTATAAGCAATGAAGGACAAGTGACCAAAGACACATGATCTTCAACCAAATAAAAACTGAAAACGTGAAAACAACTTGGGTTCAGAGAGAATGTACATATGGGACACAGCTGTAATATTCACCTTTCAATGGCTGTGCCATTCTGTATCATCCAAACATCAGCGTATGTTCGTGAAATCAATGATGCAGCAACAAGAACTAAATACCATACCTGAATCAGAATAATTCAAGCCTAATTTCATATTTAATACATAAATACAAGTATAAACAAATTAACTCTTATGATATACATGTATAACTTCTTATATAATGATACAAAGAATGTTGTTACAGCACCAAAACCGACTTTTATTACCATTTAAGTAATTAATCTGCCAGTACCCAAGAAGAGATTTGGGCAGTATCAATAGAATGAGAAACCATCAGAATTTTGAGAATACTCAAATTATTGCTTCGTGCAACAGGGTCACTACAAGAACTCCTTCCACAAACAGGTAAAGAGTTTTCACAGCGTTCTCATTAGAACAAGTTATGTTGGCATAGTCTCTTGCACGATTGATCAAATCATGGGAAGAAACATCTGGTAACAACTCATGGCAACGTTTACTCAATCAAAATAACCAGCTATTGACCTACCTCTGGGGACAACCATGATGGCACTAGGATGCTCAAAATTTTTCCCATACGCCTGAAAGACAGTAGATAGTAACAAACGGTGAAAATGGACAAGAAATTTAACTATCTGAATACATGTACATGTAATTAAACAAGAAGTTTGGGAACCACAAATATAGTCTATGAAAAATATTACAGTAATTTTTTAGAGGTCATCATACTTTTCAACAACATTTGTGGTAAGTTTAAAACATATGGTCCTAATGTTGCTCACAACATATAAGATTTCATACAAAACATGCAGTAAATTTTCTAAGCAAAGAGAAGATATAATTTTATCAAATGCAGACTAGAGTAATAGATCTTGATATTTAATGTCACCTCATCATACTGGACACTCACAAAAGTTTTAAAGAAAACAGAAGTTACCGAGATATAAGCTTGCATGCATATCTGTAATTAGGATGCAGTCACTGACAAATGATAAGTAAAAATAGTTCATCTACTTGAATAGTTCAATAGTGCAACTCTTTCAGATTAAAACACACAATCAGAAAAAAATACATCAGAAAACAGTCTTCATTTCAACAGAATATTTCATCTTATGAAGCTGATTTTGTGGCAAGTGACTTTGTTATGCTCACCTAACCTGACAAATTAATAATATTTCTTAAGACAAACTAATTCATTTATGAATGAAGTAAAACTAAAATTTCAATTTAAGTCCACATAATGAAAGTAGCCAACAAGTGGCTGTATTATATGATAATTTTTTCTGATATTGAAAACTGAAATGGACAAGCTTACCTAAAAAATATGGCATCAACGGCTGCTTTTTCCTTTCTGCCTGCATTCTGAAATAAATCAACTGTAAAGCTGAAAGTTGGAACGATACAGGCTAGCTGAGAATTGCATCATTTTCAATAGTCTGTAAATAAATTTAATTTTGATATTTATGCGTTAAAAACTTCAGCAATATTTTCAATTGTAATCAAATCTTTATAAAATGGATTATTTTCCAATAATTAGGTACTATTTGTAATGAATATCAAGTCAAATTTCAAAGTGGTCAATGAAAAAGTTTTTTTCTGTGATATCATGACATTATCTTATATCGAAGTCTACAATAAAATATAAGCTAAAAGTTTTAAGTGATTACCTCGTGAACAACCACTTTGATTTCAGATGTCTCTTTTCTGAAAATAAACAACAAATGTCAGTTGATAAAAATATTACAAAATGTGATTATGAATATGTATTCTTCTTTTTTTTGCAATAGTAGTATTTCATGTATATAACATGGGAGAAATTTCAACATTTGACATATTAAGGTATCTTAAGTGGCTATATGGTGATATCAAGTTTTACTAATTTACAGTTTTAAAAAGTCAACCATAATTGTATACATTAATAAACCCACTATACAGAGTCTATTGCAAGTGATTTGAAACAAATATTGTACTTGGTCTGTCTTCTATAAACCAATATCGCACGTAATTTTCATATTTTTGAATAAAGATCACTACTCTGTATATAAGGATATATTACAACAATCAGACTTAAAATAACAATCATGGTATCATGCAGGGAACCGTGTCTCAGATTTTTGATAATGTCCTCCATTCAATAGATATTTGACTTTAAAGAAATTCTGTAGCCTGAACCCCGTTGAAAATTACGTAATACGTCATAGATAAAAAACGAAAATAAATATCAAAATTCTGTGACACGGTTCCCTAGATAAGCATTTCCGCTACAAAATGCCGAAAACCGCTTTGAAATCCATCTTCAAATAAGGCGGCAATCTTTGTTCAAAAATAGCACCCACTGCGTTTTTTTCTAAGCGAGAAATTAACAATAAAAGTGTCAGATCATTATCACCTTGTGTAATCAACAATTATTCTATAAATTAATACAGCCTACTAAAATTTGATAACCAATCAAATTTGTTCATCGTTAGCGGATCAATTAGTGAAACCGCCCACCATTTTAGATGACTCTAAAGAGCTTAATTACGAATTATTTGTCAAAATAGTATCATATCGTACTGATGCAATACACAGTACATCAGATTTCTCGTCAACCGAGAGGCTCTCAACGGGGAAAACGGCCGATTGGGAAATCGAGTTGAATATGGCTGGGGAAACCGCTATATAAATTAAATGAAAGGTAGCCATGCATTTAGTGTAAAATTAAGAACTTAAGATGTGATTGATTATTAGAAAAGTGTTTATGTTTTATGTCTGTTAATGTAATCATTTAAAAACATACTATTATATAAAGGTAATTGGATACATAACAGAATAATATAAGATCCTCGAAAAACATGCGCGTCCGATGTCCATAAGGCGTTACTGTTTTTCATCTTATTGTTTCTTTGATAGCTTTTTAATATTTTACCAAAATATGCAGAGTTGCTTAATAAAAGTGCACGTTGAAATAACTTTATTTTATTGATTACATCAATGAAATAGCGAAAATAATAATTTTCGTTGACCCAGTCTCCCTGTATTAATTTACTGGCGATTTAAATATATTTTAGTTTTATAACTTTAATTGTGTTTGAAACCTGACTCTGGAATATATAAATTTAATTAAACTTGCAAAAATGGTACGTCATAACATTAACGGGGTAACAATCTTTGACAGCTCGTTTTCTTATCGTGTGCGTTTTATTGCAAGGTGCATGAAGTGTCTGCATACCATATTGCTGTTTATTATATCTCCCGCCAAAACATAAAGAAATATGTGATGCGACATATATAAGGTCTAAATTGACCCATATTGATAGTATAATTAGCAAGGCGTTAGAGTATGATATCGATATCACACTTCAATAAGACCACCGTTTCGGATCAGTTATTTCATCATATATTTCATATTAAAAGTACATTAAATGCTAGTAGTCCAATCGACCAAGGTGTTAATGAATTCACACCTTTCTTGCACATCAAATGATTGTTGCAGTTATATATTTATTACGTAATTTCCCACGATAAAGTTTCCATTTTCACAATATGTCACGTCACTATGGTCAAGTTTTTTACGGGATATAGATTTATGCAGTTCGGTATCTTTAGCATTCGTAAACCAACTTCCGCGAGAAAGAGATTTCTAACTACATTTTTCAATTTTTGAGAACACTCTAACACCTTGCTTAGCCTTATTTTTCTTATTTCCCATTTTAATCCGCTTGATGTTGATAATCTGTAGAATTTCAAATACTTATGTTAACATACGGCAAGCGATACCAGATTTAATATCGATTGATACAAAATTGCCCTAAAGGAGCCCCTAACAACGCCGCCTCCTAGATCGTTCTCGCTGATAAAGTGGAGTCGATATGGGGGTGCAGTTTTTATCGCGATAAAACACTATTTTTGCATATTCGGATTGATTTTTTTGTTGCATGGTATGATAGCATGATATTTAATTATTGTTAATAACTTAAAATGTCATTATCGCTTATTTTTACTTTTGTAGCCACTTACGCTACCTTAAGGATGATGTTAGGTAGTAAATAAAATACACACTAGCAGGCCTTTTTCTAGCAATTTTTGGAAAAAGACCCTGGCCAAATTTTAAAAATCAAGTCGTAAAATCCAATAATTTGGGAAAAAATTATTGGTTGAAAAACCATTTTGGGATTTTTTTAATAACCTTTTTCTCATTAAAACATGTGCTAAACAAATAGTTAACAAGAAAAAAACAGTCAGAGTTCATGGGCTTGCCCATACCCTAATAGGGGTATGACCTCTCATATTTAATTTCAGTCAGTCAAGTACACATCTGTCTGGTATTTTGGCAGGGAGGGGCGGCAATAAAATCCTCTGATATTGATTTACTAGACCTGCTGGCTGAAGATTCAGAGAGACGGGAGTATGAAGCAGTTTGGATTTTGGTTGGATGCTGGGATTTAGTCAATGTACTTTCCACATTAGGTGCATGTTCAACTGGATGGCTTCAAATTTCAACTGGTTGATATTCAACAGAAATGTCAACAGAAGACTCAGGAAGGGGGCTTTCAATTTTTGGACCCTGAAATTGAAGTGCTTTGGGGTTTAGACCATTAGAACTTTGAATAACATGTTTGCATCTCCATATTGTGTGAGCACAAAATTTATTGTTGTACTGCATTTTTACAACAATAACGATAAAATCTGAGAAAAAATGAATACAGAAAATGGAACGCTGGTAAATTTATATTGTGTATTTTGCACCCCCCCAGGGATAGTCATTCACGGAGGCTGATAGCGTTGTCAGACGCTGAATCGTCAAGATTTTAATCAATAACCAAAGTGGTATTTTGGGAATTTTTTATGGGATTGGGAAAAAACCTATACAGTCAAAGTTGTGTACAAAGGACACCCTGCTGAAAATGCCAAAGTGTCCTTTTAGGACAGGTGTCCTTCATTTGCAGGCGAGATGAAGTAGAGTATAAAATACAAAGTTTTCACTAAGAATGATATTAGTTTACTGCTTCTTGGTGTGCTAATCAATAGAAAATAAGCATACTTGTGTTGACACATTCTTAACGGGAAAAATACCAAACAAACTAAATGTTTATACATTTTATCATTCAATTCACAGAATAAGCACGTTTTACCAAGAAGTCTCGGAAATTCAATGTTTGATGCATGGGCTGCTAGTCGCTTTAGTTTATACTAATTTATTTTAGCTCGATTGTGAAACAAGCAATTTTGCTTATATTAATCACGCTCGAGTCCGCTTCCTGGAAACTACACCAGTACTACGTCCGAAAAATGGGATTGTGAAGTTCATCAACGAAACCTGTCGAAGCCGGGATTCGAACTCAGGACTTTAGGATCAGAAGTTGGACGCTTTACCTCTAGACCACGATGGCTCCCAAGCTGCTAGTTGCTTTAAAAAGCATGACAAATCCAGCCCTTTTCCCTGGCCAGATACATTTCATGAACATTTATAACGAGATATATCCGAAAATGAACTATAAAATTGGTACACTTTCATGCATTTTTTATTTCAATTAATTCATTCTCTTGAGACATACGGTCACCAATTTTACAAAAGAAGTCACTTGATATAACGTTTATCAATCATAGAGAGCTGAAAATCGCGAATATTAGTCATGGTGTTACTATACGCTAGAAATTCCATAAATTGGTCTTGACAAGGGAAGTTACTCTGGGCCCAGTTTCAAGAAAAAACTTAAGCACACTATTTTCAAATTCAAATACATTGTATCAGGTGTTAAAATATATTATAGGTTTACTATTGGATCTTGGTGCCAGATTAAAAGATGAACAAACAAAACATTGATTTTCACGGAGGACTCTCTCCGTTGTAGACAGGTGTCCATTGTAGACAGGTGTCCGTCGTTCACGGGTGTCCGTTAGCACAGGTTAGACTGTATTTGGCTTTTTGAAAGGGTCCAATAGTTGGATCCGTCGTATGCATAGAAAAAGGCCTGACTAGGGACCAAAAGAGGCGTGAATGGAGAGGTGGGTGAGAGGTTTAGAGGAAGATTATTCTGTTGGAAGAACAAGTAATAGGAGGCAGAAAATACAGTTTTACATGCGGGGCTTTAACCTGCGTCCTGCTTGCAAGTCATCTGTTCTACCAACTGAGCTAATCAGGCAGACGGGCATACAAACTACTATAAACACATATATTAAAATTAAGTTCCCAATTCGGGGTTTGAACCAGCAACCTTCTGCTTGCAAGTCAGCTGCCCTACCAACTGAGCTGATCGGGCAGACAAACCACTACAACTTATAAGCACATATATTATATATATATATAACACTGTTACAAACATATGGATGGAATGTTGAATGGATGTATGGATACACGGGATATAGAAACGGTTGGATGAAATAACGGGTTCAAATATAATTCGAAAACATTTGAGAAGTTCAAAATTTTTTGGTTAGTTTGGAAATATGGGTGGGATAGATAAAATTGATCTAATTTTATATTTGTAGAAAAATGTTCATTTTGATTTCTTACTGAAGTTCAATCTGAAAACATGCAGTCATTTCTTTTACCCTAATTAAATTTCAGAATTATTAAGAAAGCAGTATTTTCTTGTTAAAATCTTGAAATGTTTGGTGTAAAACTAATTAAGCCCATGAAATTTCGTTGTTTTTTCGGTCTCTCAATGCGCCGTAATTAAATGAGCAGAAAAACAACCAAAAGGGAACATGAAAATATTTAAGAAATCAGTAACGGCAAGCTTGAACTGCAAGCTTAAGTCAGGAAATGGTTTAGATACTCCACCCACTCATCGATAAAATAGTTTGTTTTATTTACATTGAAACGGTATGATAAGACGCATAATATACTTACAATTGCTTTCTACTGACTCTGTTTCTGTAAACAATGTAAAATGCAATACCAACAGCAGTAGTCACAGCCGCGTTTCTCGTGTTGATCTTGCTGAGCACCCCCATTTTTATTCCAACATAGGGCTAAGATGATGACTTCAAAAGCCTCTCTAAGCTTTCACGGTCAAATTTTTTCTGCTGAAATTTAGGGCTAAGTGTCACTAATCTGAGAAAAAAATGTAATGATCAAGCTGTTTTAGTCTTTTTTAAATAATCTGGTATCGATAATGTAACAACAGTTTGATATATTTTTTTAAAAATCGTCTGAAATTATATAAGGTTTCTGAGGTTTCGTTAAATTATGATGCGGTCAGAATGTAGAATGATGACGGGCAAGTAACTCTTTATTTCCTAAGGATTAAACTGGTTCCCGTTGACTCTGGTTGTACAGAGACCTTTGGTGCACTACTTACATGGAACGGATACCAGTTTACCTAAGGCTAAGTAAAAAGTTAAACTGGTCCCGTTCCATGTTGCAGTGCACCAAAGGTCTCTGTACACCAGAGTCAACGGCTACCAGTTAAAGTACCGTACCCCGATCAAAACTCAATCCTGGTATAAAACCTTAAAAAGCATTCGACAACGGCCCGTACCACAATACACAAACTGGAGCAACAAATGACATCAACGGAAATATCTACAACAGTACTGGCTAAGAAGTATGAAAGTCGTAGTCGAGGGATAAGATTCCGAAACAGCCCATGTTGTTTCTAGGACACAGAAAAGATCTAGAACCTCTTCCCTTCTTGTGCCACATAAACGACCTGAAAGTGACTGACTGTCGCTGTACCCTGGGACCAGCTGTACCGCACCATTAAAACCATAGTGGGCTAGCGCGTTGTCATTCCTCTGCCTGTTGTTTTAATGTGTATATAGTATGGTAATTCTGATTAATTTGGTATTGCGAGGTCGCGTTCGACTAAACGAAATTGACGATTTTTCTGACGAAAAATATGAAATACCTGCGAAATTGTTTTGAATTGGACAAAATGTAGTATAATGTATATATTAGCTAACTGTAGACACCAGTTATTAGAAATTTGAGCGATTTCTGAAACAAAATACACTGTGTTAAAGAAACTTGGTGCAGAAACCTTCATTTCGGAAGCTGTAACCCTTGTATATGTATATATATGATATACATGTATGTGTTTTTGGTCCGTGTGGCCATTTTAAGGCCTGGTACACCATTATACACCATCCCTTGAACATGCTAGCCCCCTATAATTAAATCGATCAGACCAAGAAATTTTATTATAAATTTGAAATTCCGAAAGTGATAAAAATAGTGATATAATACTGTATATAAAAAGATATGCTGTAGTTAGCTCTAGATAAACAGAGTTGGTCTTATTTTTAATCAACGATACAAAAAATCATAAGAATTAATTTCATAATCTATCACAATTTCATTAAACAAATGATTGATATTTTTTGTGGGTGTTTTTATTAGAATATATAATTTCATAAAAAACCCTAAATTGAAATTAAGACGTTTTCTATCACTTTCTTTATCAAACAAATATTCATTTTTTTATAAGAATAATAATCTTTCACTTTTTATTACACAAAAATATGATTTTCGATTTTTTTTACAATTTGTTTTCATAAGAATAATTCCATAATATTTTTTTTTTCATAAAACAATGATTTTATAAACGACAATACTAATATTCTACATTAACTGATCTCCAACAACTGCATTTCGTCTGCAATATTGGTTTCCTTCTATATCTTTGTGGTCTGCGTATTCTAATATCCTTCTATGTCTTTGTTACATGCGTAATGTGACTGCGTTCTATTCCCTGCTCATTATCATTAAGTGCGATTAAACTAGTGCCCGTTGACCTTGGTGCAATGCAACATGGAACGGGGGCCAGTTTATATGTGTGATATGTCCATATCAGGGGCGGTAACAGGATTTTTTGTTTGGGGGCGGAGTAAAGTATACATGTTTATGTCGAATATGGTTCACACAAGCACATAACTGGTGTTTTTTTGTTTTACTTACGCTGGCCGGATGTTAGAGGGGATGTACGCCGCCCCTTTCCCCAAAAACCGCGCTTGCATACCCAACTAAACAAAGTGTTTAATACAAAATGTTTAAAGACCATCAGCTCAAAAGACTTTTAACAATTTCATTCTGCAAGTCTGCTTGTTTGCTGTATTTACAAAACGTGGCTTTAAATGCTTTCCCCAGGTAGCTGAATCACTAACTAGTACTGTTCATACATCGATGACGATAGTTGCGACAAAAGATAATTGTGTTTTTGAATTTGTTATGTACTTAGTCACTTACACCGCCAACTAAAAGATAAATTTAATGAATGCAAATTCGAAAATGAATATCGAACAAGAATATACATAGTGTTTGGTAAATAATTTATTTGCATAGAATTAACAAGACAGAAAAAAAACGGCTGTCTGAATATGTTATGTCACAGCAAAAACGGCGTAAAAAACATTTTGATTTGTTCTCATACGTGTCTTATATTAAATAAAGAAAACTGCAAATAACAATCTACATTCAAGTTGCCAGTGGCAACGAGGTGAGCATTTATCCAAAACGAGGCTCGATAATCTAATGACAGGTGCTCTACGACAAGTTCGCTCTCGACAAAATCAGTACATAAACGTCGTCATCTAAAGTAAGTGATCAATTCGTTCATGTTGAGTCTTGAATCAATTTAAGTCCCTGAATTTTATATTTAAGTTGTATATTTCATAGAAAAGAGGCATTCCCGGATAAGGCATAGTTGTCATTTACCGCTTTAATTGCAGTCGACTCTCGGTTGAAAAATGGCAGCTACAAGCAGACAAGAACGTGAAATGCAGATGAAATGCCAAGAGCAGTTGAGATCGGGAAAGGCTTCTCTTATTGAACAACTCAGGTTGAAATGTCTTGCACGAGGAGCCAGAGGTATCAAGGGACTTGGCAGGTAAGCATTTGATATTTTGTTTCCATTTAAAATGTCTCAAGACAGAACATTCTTTCTGATATAATAATAATGTACAAGTCTATGCATGCTTTTCCCATTTGATTCCCTTATTTACACGCACGCTTGTGTTTCAGTAGTTTATAGCAGTTGTATATTAACTTTATCTATTTTTCTTATATAACGTCGTTCTGAAACCTATTTAATGAATGATTGATGATTGACTCAAGCATTCAGTAATTCACAGTTCTGTACTCTTCCATCAGACATGCAATGATGTTTATAAACATACTTTGCTGTATTGTAACAAACAGATAGGATTCTCAGAGCAGAATGTATTGGTGTTTTGAATCTAGATTTATTAGTCTTGTCCAAGGGCAGTGTCTGAGAATATGTCAATCTGTATACATGAATAATATTGAAGTAGACTCAATACTTACTTAATGGGCACGTTCGCTGTGGGAAACATTTTTTGATGAATGCCTTTAATCATGCTTCTGTTACCCATGTTCAAATTGTACTGAATCAAATTTTGGATGCAGATGACAATTTTAACTGTTAATTTTTCAGAACGTTTCGTATTATGGATGATGATGAAAGTAGATCATTGGACTTCAAAGAATTTAAAAAAGGCATTCATGACTATGGTTTAACTATGGAGGATGAGGACATAAAATCTTTATTTGCTGATCTAGATAAAGATAAAAGTGGTACTTTAGACTTCGATGAATTCCTCAAAGCTCTTCGTGTAAGTTCTCAATATGTTTAGTTAGTTTTGTATTGCATAATTACATGTGATAACAATAATGTATGTAATGTACAAATTTTTATTTACCTTGTCAAACTTAGTCCATACATATTCAGTCACATACTTGAACAATTGATGATTTTGAGAATGCCTAATTTTGCAAGTATAAAATGTGAAAATATCTTGTTACAGCCACCAATGAACAATGCTAGGAAAAATTTGATTAACCAGGCATTTTGTAAGTTAGACAGATCAGGAGATGGAGTCATCACTGTGGATGATTTAAAAGGTGTTTACAATGTAAAGAAACATCCCAAATATCAGAATGGTCAATGGACAGAAGAACAGTGCTTGAAAGAGTTTCTTGATGCGTTTGACTCTGATAATAAGGATGGGAAGGTATGTCATTCAAAATTTATTGTAAACATGTGCATCATGCATCAGTTTCCACTGAACTTAACAATTATAATAATCAAATGTTGTGAACATGGAACTCTAATTGCATTTTGGAATATTATTGCCTTTTATGCTGTAAATTTAATGCATGCATGATGAATGTTCATTATATCACATAATAATCGGGGATGGCTTTTTGATCTGTTACTGGTATTGTATTGCTTATCAAAATGGCTGTTTTTCATATGTATTCACTCTTATATCATTAAGAAACATTTGATACAAAATACAAGCATGCTCATTTGCGGTCACAGAATTATTTCAAACGAATACTTATCACTCGTAAGATACTGCGGTCCACCTTTGAATGGTTTTGTCATTTAAATAGATTTGGAAGGAAAATTGCACTAAAAGTACTGAAATGTATACAAATTATGTTTCTCAACTCATGAGACATAAGTTCCATACTTAAGGCCATTCTGTTTCATTATTTTGTTAAGCATCTGCATGGCCCTAGGTTTTGAGCTCTGTCAGCAAAAAAAAACAACACCATTTATTCAAGTTTATGGTTTCTTGATTGGATTCTACAGCTTCCAAGATTAATGGTTGTAGTTTGAAAATCTTGTTGTAAGTAGAATTTTATTTTAAATTGTGGTCTTTTTTAAATTCTTAAGCTGTTCTTTAGTATTTTAGTGTAGGATACAGTGACTTGCATAATCAGAATCAGAGGTGTTAGATTGCTAGGTTTTGAGTTTAAACTAGTCAGTTGACTGCTGTTCTTTTTAATTTTTTTATATGTTTAATATGATGTTTCTGCTATAGTCAAGAATTTTTTTTTTTTCAAAATGAATTTGTGTTTTTTTAAATAGGTAGCTAGGTTTTGATAAATGGGTCGATGCTTCACAAAAAAAAAACAGAATGGCCTCATTTATCACTTACATCAAAAATCATTTCATATATCACACATGTTGCAAGAATACTCATTATAACCATATGCTATAATAACAACATGCAATTTCTTTGATGATGTACAGTATGTTGCCTATTTTATTCAATTATTGTTACATTTGGGTTATTTTAAGTATATTCATACAAACATCCCCTATATGATAAAATATGCCACATTTCCCATTATATTTTAGCAATACTATAATTCATATTGAACTTGTTATACTTGATGATGTATGTACATTTTATCTCTCTGGTTTTGAATTATGTGCAAAATATAATTGAGTTGTATGTGTGTAAATTGAATGAGAGTTATTGGGGAGATGAAGGGAGCATTTATTAGGGAGCTAGCTCAATATCTGGCGTCAAATATGAAGTGTAACCAAACATATGCTAGTATCAGTCTGCAATATTAGCCATTTTTACACTAGGAGTTAGTAAAAAATTTTTCAGACACAAGCCCACAAAATGGCCTTTTTTCATGTTAAGTACAGTTAAACCCTGATTATTCAAATATGCTTGGGACTGAAAAAATCAGTAAGATAATCCATGGTTTTGAATAATCCATTTCAGTATAATGTACTGGTTAGAAAACGAGGTGCTGACTGTTCATTACAAAGGAGTTTATTTGTATGCAAACATGTATTAGTGCTTGAATTCGTTTTCCAATTTGGAATGGCTTAAGCAATGAAATGCATATCATTTTATACAGATCACATTAAATATTTTAGGTAATCAGCTTAAAGACCGTTACAAACTATATGAAGAACTTTAACGATGATGCATATTTTCTTACACTTAACTCATTAATATAAATAATTAAGCAAACGCTCGTCAAACAAATCAGTGAACGTATGAAACTATTGACATGCTTTGTACATGAATAGATGTTAGGCATTGTTTGTCATGCGCCTGTGGATTCTCAAAGGCCATTGTTATCAATCGAAGACCTCGAATGATAGGTGTAAAAGACATCATACTAAATAATGTACTCGGGTAACACCTGGCATTTATTAAATCCAGTTCTATAACTGGGATTCATTTTATTTAAAATATATAGGGACAAAACTGGACCATGGAAAAGATTCGAACAATACCAGGTATTCGGATAATCGGTTGTCAAATAATTGAGGTTTTACTGTACTTATTTGTTGTAAAACAACGGAATATTACTCCTTTAGAAACCAGCTTAAGTTGCATACTCTTGTATGATTTGCCTATCATAAAAAATGTTTATAATACTGTTGAAATTACATGTCATTTAAGTTTTCACTTCTAACTGGGACCAATTTGGTTTTAATAATTGTGCATTTAATGCACTGTATTGAGCTATGCTCCTTTTGTATGATTGTAATACTTTGCATGAATTATGGTAACAGAAAATATTTTCACTTTTGTTTTTCTACTCACATAAGCCTGGTTCATGTAGTTGTCTTATTTTGGTAGGTTCTTCATTTGTAGTACATATATATAGCAGATCAGACAATCAGTGTAGCACTGAGCTGGGGGCTTCTACAATTGAATGAAAACCCTAATGACTTGAACCCAGGCTGAATATCTATGAAAATAGAATTTATCACAATTATTAACCATTTGAACTATCATTCTTTGTTGTGAATCTGTCGTGTATAATACTACATACTAATCGCATATATATGTACTTATCTCTATCACGCGACTTTAAGAAATCTATTTTTCGGTGGATTTTTGCTATACTTATCGTAGTTTTTATGTTCTGTAAAATCAAGGTGAGTCACCTTCCACTACATTGTGTGATATATTTATCTTTATCTTTTTATCTTAAACTAGACTAGGTCTGTCACATAGTCTCAATGTCTGTATTATGGAATCTTTCTCTGCTCTTTAGTGCTTTTAGATGTATTTTTAACTTTACAACTCTTGCACTAAGCATGTTTCCTTGCTATTGATGCTTTAACAATTATTTCATCAATAAAATTATTGCTTCATGAAATATCTTATCCTCTTAACACAGTCATATAATCATTTAAAAATTCTTTATTTCTTTTATTCCTTACATTTATTCTTGATATTATCAATACAGTTATCCATTATTTGAAGATTTAATGCTGTAGTATATTTTTCCCTTTTACAATCATATTGTGTGTTTTAGTTTTGTTTGAAAACAGATCAACAAGCTAAATGTGTGTTTTTAAGTCTTTGATGCTATGATGGTATCAATATGAGTTTTTTTAATCCACTCGTCATGTATGAAACTGTTCTAAATACAAGTATACACAGTTGTTGATCCTTGCTTTGTAGTCCCCTTCTGGCGTACCTACTGGAGTACACACCGGAGGGGACTATAGGTTCGCTGTCCATCCGTCTGTCCTTCTGTCCGCTCAAAACTGGATCCCACGATAACTCGATCTCTATGCAAGCTAGCCTGATGAAAGTTGGTATGTGATTAGGTGGCAATGTGTACACTATATACACACTATTTTGTTTTCTCCATTGCAAGAAATTTGTCATTGCTATGTTAATGGAATTAGTAAAAAAGTGGCCAGAACTTCTGGATCCTTCGGTAACTCAATAACTAAACAACCTAGGATGATGAAAGTTGGTATGTGAATAGGTGGCAATGTGAAGATTATGCAGCTCATTTTGTTTTCTCCCATGGGTAAATTGTAGTTACCATGGTTATGGAAATAGTAAAAATATCAACAGAAGTATTGATTATGTCATAACTTTTTCACTGTTCAAAATAGGTGAATGAAATGTTGAGATTATGTACACTACTTTGTTGTCTCCCAGGGTTACAATTCTGGTCACTATGGTAATGTTAATAGTAAAGAACATGTTGCAAAATCTTGATACTGCAATAACAAACTTTATTCAGGTCATGTGAATGAAATTCTGTATTTATCATTTGATGGTGTTGTATTTAATGCATGTGTGACAGATAAACATTTTAATTACCATATTGAGTCAAGGCAGAGCTGGTAGGGGATATTATGTGTTGCGGACAACACCAGTTACTTGTTTATTTAGTTTTTATGAGAATGCTGTATGGTCATCATCAGAGTCATGTCACAGATAATGATATGTACATCTACTCATATTGAATTACATGCATTTCTGAAGCATGAACCTCGCAAAGGGACCTTCTGTAGACCATCTCAGTATAATGACCTCTTGTTTTCTGACCAGTTTTAAATATTTATTTTTCATTTACATTCGAACTTCGTTATGAGTTCACCTCAGTGTTAAGATTGCCTTGTTTTGGACCCAAAGTAATTTTTAATATCAAGCTGTTCTTCTACATCTGATATAAAAAATACACTGTAGATTGGCATTGATCTGTTTTTATTTCTTGTCTTGTGTTTTCTTCTCTTGTGTTGATTGTTTGTTTTATGAGTGTCATTTATTCAGTTTTTTTTTCATTTAATGACATTGATATATTGGGAAATCAGTATTGATGATACATCGATATATTGATATTTTTACACTTCTATAAAATGAACAGGTCAAAAATGTCTATCTTCTCATGTTTTGTATATATTCAGTATGAAAGTGTAACAAAAATAATGATCATCTGTGCACTTCAGAAGAAATAAGAAACAAACCTCTTCAAATAGTCCCAAACGAACCAAAGTCTTTTCTCGCTTCAAAATTCAAACATTTACTTTTTAGTTTCTACCATTTTTTCTCCAAAATTAGTGATATTTTGAAATGTGTATCAATAATCAATAAACTGAAAAAAAATGTTGATATATTGATATGAATCAATGACAGCTCTATGGTGAATGATTTTGTATTAGTATTGTGTATATGTGATTGTGTACTAATATTCTGTGTAAATTGTGAACTAATATTCTGTGTATAATTGTGTACTAATATTCTGTGTATAATTGTGTACTAATAATCTGTGTATAATTGTGTACTAATATTCTGTGTATAATAGTGTACTAATATGTATATCACTTGTGTACACTAGTGTGTGGACTGTGTGTGCAATAGTGTATAGCAATTGGGTGCTTTTGTGTGCGTGTGTCTACTTTGGTATGATGTAATGTGTTGAGTTAGAGGAATGGGAATCTTCTGAACTGTATGTAATGTATTTCTACCCCCCTTCAATTCAGCTTATTATTTAACCAGTAGATGGTCTGTCATTACCTTTGAATGTTGCTTCATAGGTTTATTGTACCCATGTGGAATGGTTTCTTTTTTCCATTTGAACACAATGTACCATTAGAAAACGCATTTTCCCTTTGAACTCATGAATATTCTATTTAGATGTATATTACATGGCTTTATTGCTTATTAGTGAAGTCCCCAACTAGGCTTATTGCATGGATGTTTTGAAATTAGATTTTGGCAATGTCTGATGAACATTTTATTTGCATATGCAGAATATTGCATGTTGTAATCACTAGAACTTAACATACCAATTGTTACATATATTGTATATTTGATTAACACATGCAGTTTTATTCATTGTATATTCACATGATTCATAAAGTGACAGGATAGTGTAATTGTTTATTATCCCCTGTCTTATAGCAAGGGGATATTGTAACGGTCTCCTGTGTGTGCAGAATGTATGTCCAGAACTATTTAAGATAATTATTCAAACTTGGAATAAAGTTAGTGAACAATAAGATGAAGTGCAAAGTTTGAGACTCACAATCCTACCTTATCTTTTTTTTTAGTTATTGCACTTTGCTTAGTTTTAAAGATAATTTTTTCCATAGGGAAACTCCCAAAACTTTTTAGGATATATATTGGAAACTTTCTTAAAGATAGATGGCAGTTAATAAGTAGAAGAGCAGGGACAGGAATCATAACTCTACATTATGTATTTTTTTAGTTATTGCCCTTTTTTATATCATTTTGTCTGGAGCATAACACAATGCCATTTTAACATATTTACACAAAACTTGTATGTACTGATGCAGCCTTTCGGAGGGGATTGACCATGCCAGTATAGCTCTTGTTTTATTGTATATTAATGTTCATACTCAAAAGGGTTCTGCATGTAATTTATTCTTTGGAAAGAATATTTCACAAAAAAATGTTCATGTTTGTACAATCTTGTCACTTATTGAAGTAATTCATAAGGATCCAACTTGGGCTGCTGGAAAATAATTTTTAATCAAATTTATACTCTCTGGATTATGTTTTTAATGTTCTATATATATTAATTCAGCATTTGAATTAGAAATAAAAGACTAATGTTCATGATTACAGGTAATGATAGTAGTGTGGTTGAACTTTGATTGTTTAAATATTTTTTCATTGATTTATTGGGTCATTCCATTTATAGCATGTCTAGTTGGATTCTTTATGCTGTTCCTTTGTATTCACAAATCAATGTTGTATATGTATAACAATATATATTTCAGGTCGAAAAAGAAGAATTTCTCAATTATTACTCAGGTGTTAGTGCATCCATAGACAATGATGCATATTTTGACCTTATGATGAGGAACGCTTATAAGTTATAAAAGTTAGTAAACCAGTCTTGAGTTGCAGTTGCTATAGATTTGGGTTTTGTTTTTTGGTTTAATTTTACGTTTTACTAGCTATCTGTATCTTGTATTCAAACTGTCTAGAAATTATATGTACACATGACTAAGTACAATTTTGTAGTTGAAAGTTTTCTATTCTTAGTGACTTAGAAGTTAATTATGTTGTATTTATTTATGTATATCTCCTATAAAAGCAAGTTACTCTTATCAAATCTTTTGTTGCAACAAGTTTGCCATTTTGCCTATTCTTGGTTATTGGTTCTTGCCAGACATCCAGGCTTGGAAGAAATTACCTTAATATATAAAGACACACACAAAATTTCTATTTTCCCTTTTTATATGTGGTAAGAAAAGTCATGCCTAAAGCTGTAGAAGTTATGGTAGCTCATTACAATTACTTTACTATGACATACACCTAACTACATTATGTTGTTTCATATAAAAAGTAAAAAATAGATTACTTTCTGTATTTAGATATCCAGTATTACGTTTTTGGGAAATTCAAAATTAGTTTATGTTCAGACAGTTTGAAATGCCATGATACATTCCTTAATCTTAATTCAGTCTTCTAACTAACAAAGTGACCTCTCCTACTTACCAAGATGCCTGACATCTTTTTATCTTATATTAACTATTCTTCAGTCTTTTGGCAAGGTAAGTATTGACTCTGTGGTACTACTTGCAAACTTCAGTACAAGAGATGTAGTGTTCATGACACTCGGTTCACATGGCATAATGTAAAATTATATTTATATCCACAACTATACATGGTTAAATTGTGTCTTTTCCTGGGCTGGTTCTTTATGCAACTGGAAATTTATTTAAAACATAAAATACACAACAATAATCTCAGATTATGTGTAAATGACATTTATTTAGTATATAATAAATGATCGAAAAACATATATAAATATCGATATAAAAAGACTAAAATTATATTGGCTGGGGTAATTGCACTATATCCATTTACTGCAAATAATCTTATAATTTTTATGAGAAAGATGCCATTATCCCAGCCATGACATAAACATTTTAACATAAATTAATATTTACATAAAGAAGGTGGTGTCTAAAAAGGCCATAGTATTGGCAAAGGAGAAAATGTATCCTAAATTATATTTTTGTACTTCAATGTATATAATAATATACTTGTGGTTAGTTTTAATGGTTGGAATTCTTGACATTTAGGAAAGCTCCTTATATCAGCTGTGCTTGACAAGATTGAGGGATGGCTTATGTCTATATAATGTCTTAGAAGTTGGACCATTTTAAATGAATTTTATAATAAGTAATACAATGAGTTTTTTTACGTCTATCTGAACAGATCAATTATTTGTGCCACATATGGCTATGACTTAATATAAAGATGACAGCTTTAACCATAATTTTATATTTACAACATCTTGCTCACACATTTGCGTATATTAGCAACTTTATATTTCAGAACAATTTTATGTAATAATCATATACCGGTATATCTTCTACAAATTTAGGAACAGGTTCTCTGCATTTAACTTTTCAGTAAGGAGTATTCTCACATCAGTTCTTTAAGTTTTTAAGTTACGAATCATTATATTCCTGATACTTATTAACTCTTGATTGTAAAATTATCTTGTACATTATTACATGAAGTACGTTTTGTAGGTGATAACTTGATGATTTATTAGACTAGATTATATTTTATTACAAAACATTTATTACAGTATAATCATCACTATATCTTATCTTAAAAGAATTAAACACTTGATGTTATTGATATTATAAATGCTGTATACATGTACACTGAGCCGAATTTCTAAATGTCCACCATGCATTTTATAGCACAGGAAGAAAATCATTGATCATACTTGGTTTATTACCAAGTACACATACATTCGATCTTACATTAACTTTGAATACTCATTTTTTTAGTGTAGATTGATTCTAAATATTGTAAAATATATAAGAATTCATTCATTCCTTTGGGTTCTTCCAAGGACTGAATTTTAAAAGGTGGATGTTCAGAAATTCAACTGTGTGCGTGCTGTCTTTATTAATTTGAACTTCTCTATCTCCTTGTTGTATTTTGTACTCTTTCTCAGTCTGTCCACTGACCTGTAATACTCCTGTCTCTTTTTACATTTTAGAACATCGTGAACAATCAATGTACACATTTGAAATTTCTGTACTTATATAAATCTTGGACTTTTTGACTGACAGAATTGAAATTTGAATTAGTTGCAAAATATTGTTTGGAATGGTTAGATTAATTATCTGTGTTTCAGTGAAGGCTGGCTTCACTCCAAAATTAGCATTCTTGTAAGTTATGTAACAGCAGTCTTCCACATTACATATCAATAACTTCATGTGTTCTATTGGTATCTTATTGTTGCTTCATCAAGTGACTGAATGTTCCCTAATAATTACCTTTGGGCATTTCATTTAAGTATTTGTTCTCTGTTTATAAAGCTATTGATTGAACCATCAGTATTTTAAAGCAGTTGTAGTGATTCACATTGTCCTAAAAAGGTTGGGGCATTTTTTAGGGCAGGCAGGGGCATTCATTAGAGTTTAATTGGTATAGTCATATACTGGAATCATGAACTTAACACCATCAATACATAGTCGAATGTATCATAGTTGCCCCCCCAGAGAACTGCAAAATTATTCGGAAGTATAGATATAATAAAGAATTAAAGATATTCAATTATTATGTGATATTGCTACTGAATTATGCATGGGTAATTTATTAGAGTAATTACAATATAGTATGTATACAAACTGTGAATAATTAGGACAGCTGTTACAAGAAGATCAGATTAAGTCTTTTTATCTATAATCAAGCAATGCTACATGGCCAGAGAAAATACATTGTTAGATTCTCATAATTTTTTTTTTAGAAAAGTAAGTTGTTTGAAATTAACTCATTATTACAAATATCTTTGGAATGTATTAGTAAATCAGCTGTTGAACATATGTAGACTTCGATAAATGAAAATTGATGGGAAAATGGGGGGGTGAGAACCTGAAATATTCTTTTCCATGGCCTTGAAAAAAAGTTGCTGTATATATATGTTTCTTAATCAAGAATTGCGAAAGCAAACCAGAATCTGTTTCTTTCCTCTTATCATGAAATCTTTGTTTCAGTTTAGCTATCTTTATTAATTATTAACAGTTACTTTGCTTTACTGATTGTTTCAATCTGTGTGTTAACATCCAATAGTATTCAGTATCTGAAATTCTTACTTTTGATCATATGTTGAACATAAACATTGCATATAATTTTTAACTTTTGAAGTAATGTTTTAGTAATGTTATATACTGTCTCCATTTAATATTCTTTATTACTGGTATTTATATTATTGATGCTTAGTTATCTTAGTTTCCATATTTACTGATTTTGTAAATCTTTAAAGCCATTTATTTTTCATAACAAACTGTTTGAACCAGTTGCTAATACGTTCATTTCAGTGTTGTACACATTTATGTATTTTCGTTTTTGTTGGTATCTGATCGCTTGATTTAAATTGGACATTGCTGTTCTAAGTTATTGTACGCCATTGAAATTCAGCTCTCATTCATTATACTTTCAGTATTCACAGGTGGAAATTCTTTTCATTAATTATTAGGTACTTTGTGTAAAATTTCCATTGAACAGTTTTCATCATATTTGTGTGTACATTGTATTTTTGTAGTAATTTCTTTGTTTCTAATATTTCAGATATTCAAGACTGAATTTTTGAACTACTACAGTGGAGTCAGTGCTTCTATAGACAGTGATGCATATTTCGATCTTATGATGAGGAATGCTTATAGATTGTAGCCAACATATGTATTTATATAGAAGAGATCTATTATTCAGACAAAACGCCAATTCCAGCTACCATGCAGATATCAGATCTTTATGGAGAACACCCATTAATTCATTTATTAATATCATTATAATACTCATAATGTTTCATTTATTTGAATGTACAAACAAAATATTATTGATTTTTTTCAAGGAAGCCAAACGTTTTTGTAGTCACATCTTTGGTGTTCAAGCATGTGTTTCTGAATGTTAGCATTCTTATTGACACAATGTATCAAAATCATTTGTATTCTGTAGAAAATTTGCCATGTACAATAACAACCAGCAATTCTGAACTACCGGTATTGTACATGTATATAATAAAAAAAAATAGATTTACATTAGCACTTGCTTTAATCACAATGTAATCATGAATTCTCCAAATTGGTTGAAAACATTTGATCATTTTTCGAAAGACAACACCAGTTTATATAAGCTGAGGTCTTGAATTTGGGATATTTAGTTTATCTACGAACTTTAGAGTCTTTTAGCAATAGTAAGTAATTCTTCAGATGATTCCATTTATAAATCTTTTATATCAATTTAGCACCTAGGTTATTGTTCACATAATTTGCCTTTAGTATTTAACCCAAGTATGATATGCTATAAATCTGTCTCTTGAATGGTCGGTTTATTGAAATTTAATTTGTCTATTTGGATTGCTGGACAGTGTTAATATGTGTTTAAGCATAATTGGGTCAAATATTGAATTTTTTTGCATGACTGTGATATTTCTGTCTCTCTGCTTTTAATTGTATGACTTAATTACTTATACATATTCTTTATTGTAACCATTTATTTCAACCATCCAGTCAGGACTTATTTCTGTTACATTAAAATGCATGTATAATAAAATATGGCTGTAAATATGACACCATATATTACATATATGTGAACCAGCCATTTTATATCTAATCTCGAGCACTTTTTTAAGCTTGACTTTTCACATTCCATTGTTAATACATGGTATGCTCTTATCTTTTTGGCCCTAATGTATAATTGTATATTTTTTATGATCATGAGTTGAAGTTGTTTAAGGCATGACTAGTTTGATAATTTCTTTTAAGTATGACTTCTCTGAGTGATTTCAACTCTAAGCAAATATTATGTAATATACTAATTTATGACCTGTTTTATTGATACTTTTAAAATGTGAGTTCACAGATAGAGTGTATACACAGATAGAGTGTATTTCAAACATTTTTAATGATTCTATCTAACAGCTCTATGACACAATCTTAACAACATAAAATGACCTTCAATTTAAAAATGTATTATTAATGCCAGTTTTATCTCTTGTAGTTAAATAATTACAATCTTTTTTACACAATGGACCAACACATATCTAGATGAGTTTTATGTCTTTGAAGATTGTTTGCTAGGTTCATAAAATTTTATCATATTTATTTTAGTAAACTGTATATAGTCAAATTCTTCAGCGTCATCTCTCCCCCCCCCCAGTACCTTACAGTCACAATGTGTGCCTTAACTGTTTCAGCTGACCTTTATTAAATGGCAGATAAAAAACAAGCCAGTATTTGTAGGAATATTGGCCTTCTTACATGAATGCCAAATACAGAAATACCTTTTAGTTTTCCCAAACAAACCTAAAAATATGTCAGTTGGTATGCAGATTTTTTTTTAAAAAAAATGTTTATCTTAGTTCAGAGATATAGCTCGTATTATTGACATGAAAAAAAAACTGACGGGGACCAAGTATCTTTTGTTGTCAGACAAAAGTAGAGTCAGTCGGGTTTGTGGAAACGTCTTGCATGTTTTCAGTAGACAGTTGAACATTTGTCTGCACTATTAATCCCAAGGTAAAGAATATTTGTAACTAGGTACCTCTGTTCTTCAAGGAATCATTGAAAATAATCCATTTAATCTAAGGTTCCACCTCTTAAATTTGCCTCATAAGTCAGCCTCTTACAACAGGTTTGACTACAGCTATGGAAGTATAGTATGCTTACACACATGGAAATGTTCCACAGCATTGTGTATACAGTCTGAAGCTTTCATTGTCCTAAAGTCAATTCGCCATGTTTGCAATATATTTCTTCTTTGTTTACTTTTTCTTGTTACTTGAATTTTTTAGTTACCTTGTATTTGAGTAATGTACATTTGTATTTGATTTACTTTTAAATTGACCATTTTATAAGTAAGTGGTTGAGTAAAAATCACCGAAGTATTGTCGGTTTAATTTATTTTATTGTATATTTGATCAATCCATTTGTGGGAGGCATGTATTGGTTACAGCAAATCTAGTCATTTGTACCAAGTTCCATTCTTTTGTGCTTGGGGATACTGCAGCTATGAAATGTAAAAAAAATGGCAAGATTTTTAACTTTTAAGTGTCATCTTGGCTGATTTTTGTCCATAACACCTAAACTTGGTCCTATATTACTGAAATTATTTTAGTCTAAGATTAGTTTTTGGAAACGAGTCTCAAAATACCAGCATCTGATTGGTTGTTTATAAGGTCACTCTATAATTGACCAATGAAAAGGCTAGATTCTGAAACTGGTGTTTATAAAACTTAAATGCATGGCCATAGAACTTGTAATACATTGTCTCTAAGCAACTGTCCAGCAAACAGACATTGAGAAGATATTAAGAGTGGAGGCATCTTTCTTAATGTAAGTATGAGTACAAGCATGGTTTGTGGTAATCCATTTGGAATATTATTTTAGTCAGGCACATGTGAATGCGACAGAAAAAAGCAATCCTATCGAACGTGCTACCGAAACATGGTAAATACCCACATTTTGTATCAGTCAAAGAATTTGCATACAAAGCAAATATTCAGTAATGTCTTTTCTTTTTCAGTCACTTTTGAAGCCCCCAAAAGACAATCTTTTACTTCATTTTTATACTGAAATGAAGAACAGGAATAAAAAAACATTGAACTGGTATTTAAATAGACAGGATGGTACAGCTAGGAAGAGGAAGCAAATTCTGTATAGTAATAGTCATGGTAGCTTTTTTTTAATGTTTCCAATTGTCTATTTTTAGATCACGAAAGAAGAATTCCTCAACTACTACTCAGGAGTGAGTGCCTCGATAGATTCTGATGCTTACTTCGATCTGATGATGAGGAATGCATATAAAATATAGAAACTATGATGAAAGTTATTTCCTAGGTTATTGTGATATTTATACATTGTAAATATGTTATTTTCATTTTCCATATTTATGCTCATGATATCATTTTACTGTTAATGAATTATTCACACTCTTAATGTAATCTTGGCTTGTGGTTGTAGATATAATCAAAGAAACCTATTTCAGACCTCTGGATTCTGATTGGTTAGTACTGAGCTGAGATGAGGATTATGATTGTTTAATGTACAGCTGGTCTATAAATACAAGTTTCATAACAAGAAGCCTTGCACAGGGTCATAAGTAAATGTTAAACTTGTACTGTATACAATATTCAAAACAAAATTTGGTTCCTTAAAGGGTACATTTATGATATTTTGTTATTTATATGTTTACTTTTTTTAAAATAACTTGCATAATGCAAACTCCTGTTTTGATCTTTATATCATAACATGATCCATGTTTCCTTTCCTTTAACAACCATGCATAACAAAAACTAGTGAATTATCAGCATGTCAGCTTGTTGTCAGCTAAAATTTTCCAATGCCTAAGGTATTTTTATATACATTGGGTTGCCACATCTGTATCATTTCTATTAAATTCAATAAGTAAAAGTTCTGTATATAATGTATATATTGTATTAAAATGTACAAAGGATGATATTTTATTGATAAATTTTACCTTATATTGACTCCATAAAACAGTTGGTTTTAATCTGAGCATGAACACTTTTCAACCTTCATTGATTCTAGGTACACAGTCACATTTCTTGTTGATTTGTATAATTTTGATACTTTGCAGTCAGTTCTCTAATCACAGCAATAAAAAGATTCATCCTTCATTTGAATTATTTTGATCTGTGTTAATATCAGAGAACATATTTTCACATGTTTGTTTAATTAAGACCATGAACTTCACTCTCATTCTTTGCGTAAGAAGATCTGTAAATTTTACACCAGTGCAAACTAGCTTACACAAAAATTGTTTTAATTTAATTGCCAAAAAAACATGACACATTAGCTTTAATAATGCAAACACATGTACTATAACTGAAAATACTATATTTTTTACTGAGTGTGTTATTGTATGTCGAGGCGTGTTTTACTGAAGAGAAAAAGTCCAATTTTTTCAATGTTTCCATCCTTTAATTTTGTATTTGCAAATGACTTACATCTAGTTAACGTATTGTCCACACAATACAACTACCATAGAAAAAATACACTATAGTACTAGAAATTAATACAGATGAACAATTTTTGTAATTGCAGATTTATTTAATATTTTGTAGTATAATAAAAGATTATATGCCTAAATTTCTTCAGTGTTTATTGTGGTATGCAAAAAGCATTTAAATAGTGAATAAAATATGAAAATGTACAGAATTCAGTAATCATGTATGGCTAAAAACATAGTAAAGCTACTATATTGAAACCCAAAAATGTATGCATGTATTTGCAATCCAGCATGGGGGACAAGGCTATCATTTTAAAGAAAAATATAATGTGCTCACATCTTAACTACAATGAATAGATGAAAAAAATACAACAGGTGCATTATCAAAATTCAATTTAATTTGCCAAGTTACCAAGATTTGTCACAATTATACACCAATTTAACCGAAGTCAGTGGTATCTTGTTATAACAGTTAAAAAGTATACTAGAATAAATAAACAAGATATAAAATTGCAATATGTATATATAGCAGGGGTGCTAAGTTACAGGCAAATTAGAATAGGAATACATGCAGGATCATACACAACAGATAGTATCCTATTTTATTAATGAACAACAGAAAAAATACACTATTTCATTATTTTTTTTAAAAAAAAAATGGAAATGGCCAAGTAAATGACATAACACTTTAGCAAAAATATACACATGAATATAATTATGTTTTATGCATATGACTGTTGTGTGGTACAATGAAAAATACACATTTCATTTATGCATTCAATACAGAAAAAAAATACACTTAAACATCATTGAAGACTCGTCTTTAACCAAATAGTTCATCAAAAACAAAAAAAAAAACAAAAAAACATGCATTCTCAACAAGAGATCCATGGATATACAAAATCTTGATCTGACAAATTTGATCAAATTATAACAGCTTATTAAGACATTACCAAAATTATCTCAAAAAAATTAATTCATGTTGGATATAAAACTGTTACCAAACAAAACTGCTGACATTAAGTAAATTATTCTTAACAAAAACAATTAATTCCTTAAAAGGTATCAAATATACTTATTTAATCTGTTGTTTTAACAATATATACACAGTACACATTTTTACATGATTTCTAAGAATCTAGCCTAAGGTAGCGGTTAAGTTTGAATAGCAAGATTCTAGCATCTAACTGGCTCGTTCTGAGTTATATAACAGAAAATGACTTGCATTATGTGGCTTATTTCTTTACACAAGATTTATAACCTGAGCCATCATGAGTCAAGAATAAGTTCACAAATTGTCTTAACATTCAACATTAAAGCATAAAAGGCTCACAAACCTTAAAACTTGAGAACAGTCTCTAAGCTTAAATCTAAATTACATTGTCAAAATATTTTGGTTGAATAAATACAACTACATGTGTTAAATGTTGAAATACAGATTCAGAACAATTACGCTCTTCAAAAAAACGTAATATTCAAATCATCATAGTTTTTTCATAATAAACGTTATAAAAATAAAAGACCAAACATAAATTTTGAGCTTAGAGAATGACCTCAAGTTTTATCACCTCAGACAGTCTATAAAAACATAATTATTCACAAATTTTCTTCATGAAGAGATATGCCATCATCTGAGTTATCATTCTGTTCCACTTGTTTATGTATTGAATAATTTAGGGTTGCATTATCTGTCCTTAAATTTTGTATGCTGTATGTGTTACCTGAAAAAGTGAATGATTCATACACAATCTACAGTAATACCTCACCTAGCAACCACCTCAATATTACAACCACCCTAATATAAAAACCACTTATTTTTTAGATCAGCTGCCAAAAACACCCCTATAATTCAACTTGATAATGAAACCATCTCATTATTACAATCAATTTTTAGTGGCACTTCCATGCATTAAAAATATCTCAATCTGTTTAAAGATACAGGTAGCAAAACAGTATTATAAAATAAATGATTTCATAATCAGATTTTGAAAAGTTTAACCATGAATTATAAAACCAGTATCAATAAATGTCAATGAATGAAATAGTTGATAATGATTTTACAAATGATATGGATTAAACTAATATAAAGCATATACACCCCAAAATTTGAAAATAAATGCACTTAAATTCTTGAATTTATCGTGACATTTGCTTTCTTTGTACAAGCATATACTATACATAATTAATATTTCATATTTGAGCAAGCACATCAAATACACAACAGAAATCAACCTACCAGAAGGGACCATAAATATGTCCCCAGTTTCCAACAAAACAGAAGTTTGGTGAATCTTGACCAAAACTTTGCCATATTCAATATTGAACATCTGAAAGCAGACAGAAAATAAACACTTACAGAGAGAACACCTACGAAACTGCATGTCAGACACATGTACAAATTGACAAGCTATAATATGAATCTAGCCCAAAAAAAACATTCTTTTGAAAGTTATAATCAACATTATAATTATAATCAACATATTTGATTAATGCTCCACAATACATAGATATAAAACAATCGTTGGAAAAACATTAATTCTATGACTTAAATCAGAGATATGGTATTGCCAAATAAATTAAAAAATTGATGCTTATTCTGGGATGTCAAATGTCTTTGTTGTCAGACATGTGCATTGAGTGTATTAAGCTTTCTGTCCAAATATAAAAAAAATGGTTTATTTTCAGAAAAGAGCAATTGAATGCTTATCTTAGGCATTTTTCTATTATCTCTGGTGCAAGGCAAGTCACTTAAATAGCAACTGTACATATTTGCCTCAATATCTTCAAAAAGAATAAATATGAAGAAAATGAATTGTCAATTATAATATCAATAATTTACCACATAGTCTGCAGTAACAAGATGTTCAGGCTTCTCAGCATTAGGATGTATGCACAGTTTCCCCGCAGAAACACATGGATGACTCAACAATCTTCTAATAACATAAGGATCTTCCTTCTTTGGTGTTCCATAATTTGGACCTACCAGTTGAGAACCATCTTTCTTTGCAACACAGTCTGTAGTAAGAATTACATCAAAATGAAAAAAAAACTACAGCCAAAATTGCATTATATTATTAGACAATAAACTCTATTTTAAAGCATTTGTTCAGCTTAAGAGACATGTAAGAGGAAGCATCTTCAATGACTTTACACAGTGATCTTTTAC
Organism: Lutraria rhynchaena; assembly: GCA_008271625.1. Classification (NCBI taxonomy): domain Eukaryota; kingdom Metazoa; phylum Mollusca; class Bivalvia; order Venerida; family Mactridae; genus Lutraria; species Lutraria rhynchaena. The sequence continues at coordinate 927,417 of VIBL01000006.1, read as the reverse complement.
ATAGATTATGAGAATAAATTCTTACAAAATATAATTGCTGTGTCTTTTACACCAACCAATAAGATTTCTAAAGAAGTGAATTTGCATTTTTATTTCAAACATGTATGACTGGCAATGGATACTGGTGGTACTGGAAGACCATATTATAATAAAATTGCCTACCAATTCCATCTTCCATCTCAGAGAATTGGTTATAGACAGTAATCTCCTGTACTGGCTTTTCTTCTACACAAAGGTTATCAGGCAGATCAACATGTATTGACAACTTTCTGTTAGATTTATCTTTATTTGTTCTCAGTGATGCTTTTTGAACTGAAATGAGAATTATCCTTATTAAAATGTGCATGTTTCGCAACTAATGTAGAGAACCAGATTTGAAATTAGAATAAAATTCAGGAGATAAAGAGGCAATGACTAATGATAGCAAAACACACACACACACACACATATATATATATATATGTACATGATCTTTCTATACATATGGATGACTCAAATTTCTTTAGTACGGCTGCAATGCAGATAAATTAAGCAAAGAAGTTGGCACAAGTTTCACAAATGCAAAAACATTAGTAAGACAAAATCTGCCTAGTTAGAGAATTCACAAATCATATCCTAAAATAGATCCGCTTCTTTAAACATAGCACTTAGAGATTAGTTTGACTGTCGTTGACTCACTTTGATTACGTAATAGTCTCCTTTTTCTTTTCTGTTCCTCAACCTTTTTCCATTCAACTTCTAGCGATGGTTTCACGCCAATAATGGCTGGACCTTCAAAATGATATTCAGCATTGGTTTAATTATGAAACTAAAATATCAGCTAAAAATAAAATTTAATCACTGCATTTAAATATAAAAATAAAACTTGCTAATGCATTTTTCTGCATAGTTCTGCTTAAAAATTATTAACGAATTTCTTATGATTATTGTAAAGTAAACAAAAAATATCTCTGACTAATTTAAAATTATGTTTCACTTACCTGAGCGCCTTCTATAGTCAAAAACAACTTGTTCATTTTTGTACCACTCCACTGGTTTCAATCGAGTTCTTTGTGATCTTCTCAACCCTTCAACTGGAGGGGATGGTTTTACTGAACAGCAGAAAAAATCACAGTTCATCAAACAATTCATTAAATACAACTTCAAAAAGTATTGTGACAAGGGAGAATGCACTGCTTTGATATTAGCAGGTTATATTAAACACCTATGTCAAAGCACAGTGAAAAGAACATAAGTTACAAGCAGAACTTTAATCAATGCATTTAATCAAGTATTTCATGAAGACAACACATACTTAGTCTATCTACAATAATTTGTTCACTGTCATCTTCTGAATGAGGTGATCTTGTATGAGTAACCTCATGTATATGAACTGGAGTTGAGCCTGGTGAAGGCAAAGGTGTTTCATCTATGAATGTAAAATGCATATTAGTAGTATTATTACGAATGAAATAACATGTAGTCAGTGACACAATGTTGTTACCTTGAAAAGGCTTTGCAATTGAGCTATATGCTATCTTTAAAGATCTTTAAATTTGGCTTAAATCTTGAAGTATATCTCATTTATCCTAAATGCTTACCAGCATTATATAATTACAAAAAAACATGTACGATCATGCACATTGAGGACAATGCTGCTAAAAATGAATTTTATTGTTTAATTCTAAGAAATGCTGACAAGTCAAACATTTTCTTTTATTTTCTAATTGTATCATACAGAGCCAGGTGAACTAAACATGAGTATTTACCCCCTATTCCATAGCTATGCCGAAATTTGGATGTAGTGGGATGGTTATCATTATCACTGGAATATTTTTCTGTAATAAATTCATGTTCTGTGTTTTCTTCAGGACATAAAGTAACTCTACGAGCTTTCTTCCTTTTTGAAGCACCAGGACGTGTAATACAAGGAGTCAATGTTCCTGTAGGCTGCATCTGAACATTCACATCACCTGACAGAACAAATATGAACTTAGATTTAGTATTAAAGAGAATTCGCAAAAAATATTATGCTAACAACATATTATTCAAATGTTCATACCAATGTAAACTTTTAGTAGGCACAATTATTGTATTAACGCTTGTTCGAAATTTGATAATTATAGTTTATGAAATACCTAGTATATTTTTGAAAGATAATAATATGAAGCAAAGGAGACTATATATAAATATGCAGCCCTACCTACATAGCCAGAACTAATATTCTCAAGAAGCTCAGATCTCCTGGACACTCTAAAAGACACACCACTGCCAAAATGAGTAGACACTGAAACAAACAATAATCAGTTGCAAAAAGGCAACATTTGACAAATAAGTCAAACTCCAGCGAATAGTTTTAGATGCATAGAGTAGGTAATACATTGATGTATTTTACTTATTGAATAACTGAATGATTCTATTACCTATATTGATATTTCCAAGTTCAAAATTCATTGTGGCATATCAAGACAGGTAATTAAAGCATGATTGCTTTATATATAATAACCAACTTACCAGATAATGTTTCTGGAACTGGTGTGGCTAGATTTGAATTGGCTTGCTGATGATCATCTTCAGATGATGTTGACTGACTTTTTATACTTTTCCTACTTTTATTAGATCTCTTAGATGCTAAATTTATTGGTAATTTTTTAAGGACTTTAGGTGAACTGTCAGATATATCATCTGATGAAGATTTCCTTTTCATTGCCTTTGATCTATTTTTTGATTTTGCTGTAACACTGTCTTTTGAAACTTTTTGGGGACTTTCAAATTCAGAGTATTCATCATTAAAATCTGTATTATTTTTGTTACTAGATGTTCGACTTTTTCTTTTTCCTCTCTTAACACTTTCTTTTTTCTTAGCATTCATTGTTTTACTTAATTTTGTAGTAGAATTACTACTAAATCTGCTTTTAAGTCCTTTTCTTCTAGATTTCTCAACATTACTCCCACTAGTCTTTGTGTTATTTTGCTCATCACTATGATCTTTATCATCAACAATACCAGGGTCATCTGGTGTAAAATTGTCATTAATTGGTTCAGTTTCCTCAACCTGTTCATCAGGATGAGACATTTCCTGTTCATTAATTTCTAGATGAACTTCTTCATTCACTGAATTTTTAGAATCATGCTTTGACCTGGATTTTTTCTTTCCATGCACTGATTTCATTATTACTGTTTGTGAATTTTTATTAATTTCTTTCATGTCATCATAAGTGGTTTTTCGTCTATTTTTTGACACTTTTGTAGACTTCCTCTTCTTTGTTTCAGATTTTACTAATCTAGACTTTTTAGAACTAAGACTATCTTCCCTTGTCATCCTTTCCTCACTACCAAACTGGTTTTTAGATTTATTCACCTTTTCATTAGCAGTATATGTCTTCTTCAGATCATCCATAATAAGAATGTCATCATCCGATTCAGCATCACTTTCTTCTATATTTTTACCAGAAGTATGAAGTTTAGAAGGCCTTAATGAAAGGCACATAAAATCATCATCATCATCATCAGTTTTCTTATGAGTAAGATCATTAACTGTGTTACCAATGATGCTAGAGATAACATGAAAGTCTCCAGCCACCTTTGATGGTTCAGAGGATGATTCCTCTCTCTTTCTCAGTTGCTTGTTGGCCTCTTCTATCCTGCAGAAAATTAATATCAACATAAGTACATCACACAATAAAACCTTTCCATGTTAAGTTAGGTGATAGTCAAACTGCAGGAATCTCCTAATAGTTACAAAGTTTCATAAATTCCACAAGCTAATCAGCACTGCCTAGTATCTTTAAAATCAAAGAAACTTGTAAATACATAATAAACAACAAATTTATCAAATAGAAATGCCAAATAGGGATCAGATTAACAATTTTGTGCCCTTAAGTTTCATTTCCAAAACAATGTATAGATTACCTTTTACGGTGGTTCTGAATTGACTCATCACTTTTTTCAAGAGCAGAGTAGGATAATCTGAAATAAAATTATCAAAATATGTTAAGTTACTTCATATTCAATACCACTAGAGAAGTAACCTTTCAACAAATAAAAATTCGTCACTAGTGCTCATAAAGATTATGATGAAAAGGTTTTTAATTCGGGTCCTTCTTTTTGTGGATTTCACCTATTTATCTCAATTATATGTGACTAATTTCAAATAGAAATGCTTCAGCTTTTGGATAAGAAAGACTGAAGTTTCAAAACAATTCACAGAAAGCAAACCTCAAAAAAAACTTATACCTCTTACGAGTTCTATCAAAGCTGACTACTGAGGCAGGAGCTTCAAGTTTTGTTATTGAACCACTAAGATTTCCAGCAACATCAATATTTGTATGAGTCTGAGATTTATGATAACTGTTGTTATCTACAACAGAATGTGAATCAAAATTATCCACAGGTTCTGCATCCATACAATCTTCATCAGGATCAGTTCTGTCATGAATTTCTTTATCAACATTGTCAGTGACATTTCTTGTACTAGATTTTGAATTATTCTGAGAATGAGAATTCTTTGTTATCTGAGCAACATCATCATTAACAGCAATTTCTTCAGTCTCATCATTTTGAATACTGCTGTGCCCTGACTCTGTCATTCCTTCAGCATATTCCTCATCACTTTCTGTTTGTTCATTTTCTTCGGACTTTTCCCCTTGCTGCTCAGCAGTAACTGACTGTGTGGTTGTATTGTCTTTTGATTGCTTACTACCATCAGCAATAGTATGGTCACTGGATGCCTTACTGTGTAACATACTCTTTGATACCACACCAGTATTACTATCACCTTCATGATTTCCGTTATCAGAATATTCAGACCTGTCTGCTGAAGATTTATTTGTCTTGGATATTTCCACCTGACCATCATTTCCAGGATTCTCATTATCTGAAATTTCACTTTCCACTCTATACTCCTCTTCTGCTACATTCTTCTGACTTTCAGCATCTTTATCAGAAAATTCAACACCATGATCTTCTTCACTATTGACATCATCTGAAATGAAATACATCAAGAAATCTTTATTCAGGCAAATAACCTTACATCTTAATTACTTACAAAGGTCTTTACTGTAACATTTATGTCAGAAATATGTAACATTTAATTATAAAGTCAAAATAAATAATCCTTCTAACTGACATAATTTATGCCATAAATATAATAATGCTGCTTATGAGGAAATTCTCGAATTAATCTCACAATAAAACATAGCATAACTGTCCACTCTTATACATAAATATAAAGACCACATATTTATGAAACACTGAAGTAAGTCCAGAAGCAGATCAGTCAACGTTATTTTGGTAGCATGCTCTGATGATACCTGTTGTGTAATCCTCTTGAGAATGAAGTTCACTTTGTCCTAAGCTTGATAGTATGTTTGCCTTAAGAGAAGAACAAATACAGGTAAACACAGTACAATCATTGAGATATGTTATATTTATGATTTATACTAGTTAATTTGATTTCAATCACAACCAAAACAAGTTATAATCATGACATAATCACAAGTTATGATCATAACATGTAGAATTACTATCTAAACTCATTTCCAAGGCATTAAGTAATTCAGCAAAAAACAAGACACTGTGCTCAGTAAATACATATCCCTCCCGGTGCCTTGCTTGACAATTGATTTTGAATCTAAATTTGGTCAATGCGTAAAAGTAGAAGCAAAGTTTCAAATATACATAACTGCCCTATATATTCTATATAGGAAAAATAACTAAATCCCGTGACTAAACCAAAAACATACGACATCAACCAAAATCAATATAGGTTGCAGGCGTTGGTGCTAGACAAAAAGGTGAAATCTAGTTCACCAAGAAATGGCCCATTTTAAACATTGTAAGTTCTAAGTCCTGTCAAGATCAAATCGAGGATGGGTGATATGGGTGGACTGGGAATGGTCCAAGGCAACAACTGCATTAAGTATCAAAATGATACATGAAATTGTGGTTTAGTTAACCTCAGATGGACAACATACATCAGTATGGGGCATAAAAACATTAATCTCAGAAAAATTAATTCTAAATAGACAAAATTAATAATGATTTTAAACTCAATACAAACATGATGTAAACTTCTTCGTCCAGATCGCATTGACACACTTAGCCTTGATGACACTGTAGACACATCTGGAAAAAGCAACACAAATCTAAAAAAAATAAATTGTATAAACAAAGAACAAAACATTCCATGAATGCTAAGATTCCTTTCATATTGTGGCTAAATATATTTCTTCACAACATGAAAGTGGAACGAGTCAAAGTATTCCTGTCAAAAATTCTAAAAATATAGCCACATGAGTGAAGTAAGTAAAACCCCAATTTTTCGACAACAGATTATCCGAAAACCTGGTGTTATCCGAAAAGAAATTTCAGTCCCAATTTTTTCCCTATATATTTCATTGTAGAATAACCCCAATTATCTGAATCGTCTCATCTGAATACCATGGCTAATCCGAAGTAATAATAAGGTCCTCAAACTCATTCGAATGCATATTTTCACACCTTTAATCCAAAATAGACAATTAACTCCGATCGACCAGTCTTGTCTATTGAAGGATTTCTTTAACATGTCGGAAGGTATGAACAATAATTTATAAGACCCCACTGATCAACGTATTGTTTGTTTGGTTTATTGTTTGCAATTTGGGAACATTATCATCCTAATATGATGCGAATTCGGTTAGATGATTCACATCTAATTTTGACTTTATTATCAAATTGCTATACTGATATCATAATTTTACTTTAATATGCAATTAACATTATGAAAGTGATCACTTTATTTTCAGAGTTTGTCAAATTGTCACGAAATGCTAAAAACAAACAATATACAGGATCTTCCATTACTGTTACATGATTAGGACGACAATGATATTAGTAATTCTAGAACATGTTTGTGACTATATAATGGATTTTTGTTTCGGACTTTTACCTTATATCAGTGTTCTTTTCTATTAAAAACGTATGCTTACAATATTCTTATATGTGTAATATGTGTATACATCGTATTTCATTAAGTGATCAAGTTTTATTGACAAATGCTCCGTAAAACAATGTGCTTCGGTTTTCTTATGCTTAGTCCACTATTTACATTATTTGGAGTGTTCTCCCTTGATTTTCATATCAAACAGGCTTGATTTCCTTAAACCCCAGATTATCCAAAATAATTTTTTTGGTCCCGTCGATTTCGGATAATCGAGGTTCTACTGTAGAAGATACCTAACTTTACTTTGTTCATCTGCATTTCATTTATAATCCAAGAACAAAAAATTGAGACTTTCAAGACAATTTACACATTAAACACATTTAAATGCCTGTAAGACTTAGCTACTTTAGTAAGTGTAAATCAAACTAAATTGCAATGTAAAGCATTGGTTACCAGACTCGGACATATAATCATCAAAATTTTCAAAGCCATCCTCATCCACTCTTATTTGTTTGTTTGCCGTAACGTCTTTACCAGTTCTCCTGCAATATAATATTTTACAAGATATTTTGAATACAGATATTCATGATCAAAATACAGAATATATGTTATTTAAAAACACACAAAATAACTTAAATATTGATATAAAGCATTAACTTTGATTAATCAGAATAGTTATTTTAATCTAAATGAAACATGTGATATTTCCAATTGAATTAATGTGCTCCATGTTTTCAGTTCATACCTTCCAATCTTCTTATTTCTTAACCATCCAAATTTTGTTCCAATTGGGCGTCCTCCCTGAAGGCAAAAAAGAAATTATTACCATTTATGACCATATTTTTATTGTTTGTCCTACATAAAATGATTGAATTCTTAATATATCTGTAAGGACAAACATACATTTATGCAAATATTAAGACAAATTAAAGGATATAAATAAAATATACAAAAATGTCTTGTGCAACTATTAGCATGTCTGCTGACTCCCTTATTTCTAAACTGAAGTCAGCAACACAAGTGGATACCTTATGTCCATAAAACTTGTTAAAAGGTATTAAAGCTAGAAATAAGCAAGTAAGACAAAATTGTTCACTTTCTCACCTGATCCAATTGGGAGAGTGTAGATTGTCCAAATGTAGTAGTATTGTAAGTTGCGTTGGGCACACTCTGTGACATTGAATTGTGATACCTACTGTTAGCTTTGGAGTCCAACATAGTGCTACTTTGACTACCAATTAAAATGTTAGACATTGATGGATGGTTCTCCTTGCTTTCCTGAGAAGCAGTTGACTCTGATTCTTCTGAAAGACCACAAAGTCTAGAAACTTCCCTGGTGATGTCCATATCTAAGATATAAAACACAGACAAATACATACATCCGCTTATTAATGTTACAGTGGGCAGTCTGCATAGTGATATACATTAAAATACTGAAATTTAACATGATTTGGACAGATTTGGGACCATAATTTGACTCGATTCCCCTGTCTGAAAAGTATGATTTTCCCCTAAATTCTTAAAAAAGTCCCCTTCAGTTGAATTTTATTTTTTCTTGACATTTTTGGATTTGATCTTTCCTAAACAGGGGGGAAATAATGTGAAAGAATAAATTTAAAGCACCAATTTAACTCACTATGGAAAATCATTAAAATCAGACTGTTCTGAATCCTCCAGTCTTGCTTGATTTTTGACATCTATGAAAAACTTTTCATGATAATAACTATGCAAGTAACATAAACATATCAAATAACATACCTGACTCAGAGAAATAGTCATCAAAGTTTTCAAAACCATCATCTTTAAGACGTATATTTTTGCCAGCAAGAAAATTTTTTCCAGTACGTCTACAATATAAAAGTTCAGCAAATTAAAAAACATAATTTTTAGACAATACATAAATTAAAGATTGGGAGAAATACTTGATATACTGTGCTCAAAATCAAATAGTAGGGCACCCTTTCCTATCGTATTATCACGTGGACATGGTTTTTTACTGGTACCACAAGACATTATGATTGAATATTTTAGTGTATATTAAAACTTTGGATCAAAATCTGTTTCAATTAGTGACGACTATTGTCTGACCAATGTAAACAAACAACAATTTACGCTATTGGGACTAAGGTATGTATACTATTAAGGTCATAAATACAGATTTAAATCATTTTCAAGGCCTAAATTTAGAATAGATATCTTGGAGCTATAAGTTTAATCATTCATGAAACATTTAAAAATTAAATGTATAAGCAAAAATGTATAGGATGGTCCGCACTGGTACCGCGGTACTTAATTTTGACAATAAATTATGATAATTGAAAGAAATTTCCTGAATAAATTTCTATACTGAGATGAACAGTGGCATCTTAATTATCATTACATGTAGCCATCACAGTTTAAGTCAATGTTTTCAAAAAAATATGTAGGTCAAACTGCCATGTTTACAATAGGTGCTTCCAAGGGAGACCACTCTGGTACGGTGGTAACTTTTAATATAATATGGTGGCCATGCTGGGTTTTCCCTAAGATTTTTCACCTGAGGGTCCCTGGGACACCCATCTCCAACATTGTAGGGGTCCCTTTGGATTTTTGGGGGTTCCACACTGAAATTGCCAAGGGCAAATTCTGAGTCAGAAGGGGTCCCAAGGATGCGGTGGTCACACTTAATGCGAATCCCTCAGCTGAATATCGAGTCAGGGATGCAAGAAACCTGCATCACGGAAATCCTTAGCCATGTAGCAGGCTTCTTGAAACTGCTGGAATACTTGCCTGACATTTGGTCAGGCAAAGATAGAATTTCTGTCTGACCGAATGAAAATTTGTCTGACCCAATATATTGTACATAATCGATAAATGCTGTAAATCGTGTCCCACTGCAGGACATCTGGTCAGGCACTCGCTGAAAAGTTACTGGACCTGCTTGAAATTAGCCTGGCATGTCCCGACAGTCCAGCAACTTTGATGTAGGCTCATAATTTAAAATAAATTCACTTTTAAAAGCTCTCAACAGATTAGTCCTGCCATACCCCATCTTGCTTTCTTTGCTTTGGCTTTTGTTTCTTAAATAATAATGTAAAACTGCATAAGATGAGGTAAGCAACAAAGTTTTTTTATGACAATTGTTTTAGATTAAATGATGACCCTTCTTGGCTTCCGTAGATTTTTTCGGACAGGATATGACTTATGTAGCAGACAACATCCACATTGTCAACTTCCACTTTCGATTTGATGAAATTAACAGTCGATGGACTGCGCTACTTATGAAAACTAGCGCATTTTTGGATTACCGGGGACTGGGTAACAGCCAGGACAACTATAAATCAATTTCTAACCTGCCAATTTTCTTGCTTAATGGATTTACGAATCTCTTGCCCCTATAGGAAGACATCTGAAAATAGTAAAAGATTGTAAAATGAATAAGCACAAAAAGCACCTCATATAAAACAAGAACAAATGTTCCCTAGGGAGCATGAAATACATAGATTGTAAATTAATATCGGTTCGCCAACTCATCTTTTTTATCCATTTATATAACTGCGATCAATTTTTAAAGGCCATACTTATGTATGGGATCGTCATGCAGTAAACACATTCATGTATGCCAAACACATCTAAGTTCTCATAAATGTCCCACTTACTATCACGGACCATTTTTAGTTTTATGTGAAGATATGCACGATAGACATGGAAACTACAATTATATCCATGCAAAAAAGTACAATAATGTTTACAGAAAGTCGCAATTTGGTAAATAGACAACGACTTGAGCGATCACTGACACTGATCCTAACAAATGTCACTATTCTTTTTGGCTCGAAGAAATTGGTACGATTCAATGCGTAGATAAAGGTACATTGGACGTCGAAATTTTTAATGTTCTTTCAACTTACCATGCATCTATTCGTTTCATTGATAAAGCGATAAGCAAAGCACAATATTGAATAAAAATATAACAAACGAACGAATGCCAAACGCTTGAAATTAATTTTACCGCCTTTTTGTAAAAGGATCGCTGATTGGTTTGAAGATTCACATGAACCAATGAAATAAGTTGTTACAAAAATGAATACATTCGTATACCTTCGGAGGTCAAACTCAAAATGAAAATTGGTGTTGTTCGTTCTTGTTGCAAGAAATGAATTACTTTTTTGCGTGTGTAAGTTTAGGAAAAAACTTACTTTATTTGACTTGTTATACCAACAGATAAAATTTGCGGTGGCCATTTTGATAAATCACTTCATGGCATTAGTTTTATGTGAACGGCTATAAATCATTCGTACTTTTTATTTTCGTCTGGCATTTCGTACTTTTCACAAGCACGGCGCTAATTTTATCTACATGTACACTGTTACGTTGTACTGTCAAAGGTGACCATTAATCAGCAGTGCCCTAAAATAGAGATTGGAAAAAAAGAGATTATATAGTATTGGTAGAAAAGCAGTGATCGAGAATTTGTCCTCAGTAGTTAGAAGAAAAGGGCACTAGACCCACTGACATAGCTCTGGCCCTTCCTTTAGTCCTACTTACTGCCTGGTGGGAGAACCCCAATTTGAAGGGCATGTTGGCTGGCCCACTCTTGAAGGATGCCAAAGTGTGGCCATGGGCCTCAACCACTGTAGCTGGTAGTTTGTTCCATTATGGTACACATTTTAAGTTCAGTGTTACTGAATGAGGATTAATTTTTATTATGGATATCAGATGATTGTATTATTCCTGTCCTGTTTAAGCAGTTTAATTGAATATTGTTTATGTATCTTAAACATGTTTTGTATACACATTGTACATCTTCATTATTATTATTGTATGGCAACATTACATGCACTCCTTTTTATCACTTTTTCAGAAGTAAAATTCCCTGTTTAAATTAATCTGTCAGCTTTTCAGTATCTGAAATTACTAAAAAAGTAATTATTAGTATGAGTGGGCAACTGCTTGTGAACTCCCTGAGAGCTTTAGGCTTCCCTGGTGTTGAAAAGTTTGATCCTGAAGATTTAGATTGGATGTTTGAAAATGAAGCTGTGTCTCCTATGCTGGACTGGTTTTGTCAGAATGTGGGCCATTCAAACATACTGGAGAAGAAAGAACTGGAAGAGTAATTATTTTGTATTATACATTTTCTTCTTTTTGTTATCATTGTACTGTTTTTTAAGATAAATTATTTCATGTATGAATTAATTGTAAAGTAATTTTAATATAGATTTCTTGACAAAATGTGTGTTAATGAGATTCAGTTTCAGTCTGTAGATTTACAAAATTTTGTAAAAAGTATTGACTTTGCAGTAATGGTCGAGTCTCTTTGCATGGAGGTATAATACAAAACTAACAAAATATTACTTTCAGGTTTGAATCTGTTGCAAATTCTGGAGGGGTTATTCTCAAAGGGAGACAACTAGATGATGCTTTAAATGATCTTGACATTGTTGATGATGAAAGTGTTACAGAGGAAGCATTAAAGTAAGTCAGTATTATGGTGTTTAGATCACTTGTAAGAATCCTGCACTAACTCTACCATCTGGCATGTATATTTGAGGCACTAGTGGTCTTGTGTTTTGCTGTGAATAATCACTGTCGTTTACAGACAAACTTATTTAATTGTAGATTATACATTTAAAACAGTAAAAGTTTGGAAAATTTCTTCCTTCTTATTTATTTTTTTAAAGTTACTATCATTTAATTGCTTGTTCTTTTGTGCTTAAAGCTAATTTTTGTGTTTCAGAATGAACCCTACTGTTTGGCTAGGCTGACTAAATTAAAACATATTCATTTGTTTATTTTTGTACCGAGCAATGTTTAAAAGTAAATCATACTAAATTTTGTATGTCTTATTCATGTTGCTTACAGAGCAGAGATTGTAGAGTTGAATTCTCTTCTTCAACATTACAAGAATCAGAAAGTTCAACTGGCTAAGAGGAGAACATTGTTGAGGTAACAGTTATTTACATCAGGTTTTCTTTCAAGTTATGTCCAGTGTTTGAACTAATTTTTTTAAAGCACTAGTGAATACATCGTTTTTAGAAAGTTCACTGGTTTGAACATTTGAACAGAAATTTACTGGCTTTTGGCTTTGGGCTAGTGGGTTAGTGCTTAGACTTGTTATATCATTAATTAAGGTATGCTATTATTTGGCACCTTTGGATTTTCCATCGACCATGCAATGGTTGTGAAATAGAAAATGCTACTTTCAGTTTATATTTTCGTTCAACTAAGTATATCAGTATTCATAAATTCCAATGGATGTACATACACTATATACATAGGTTTTCTATTCAGTTGTTTTAAATCTGCAAGTTCTTGGAAAATAATCTTTGATATATAATTTTCAGTAACCACCATGGATCTCTGTCTCACCGTCTCTCAAAACTGAGTGTAGTTGACTCTAAAGTCAAACAGGAATACAAGTCAGCTTTAGAACAGGCTCATGCTGTACATGCACAGGTAGTGATGATGTTTCAAATTACAAAATAAGTGTCAAACTTCACATATTTATAGTCTGATTTAATTCTTTAACTAGATTTCCTGAACTGACCAAACTCAATTTATTTTATCCTTTTTTTGCATGTGTGTTATGCATAACATATGATACATTTGTGATAAGCCAATGAACATATATGTTATTTTTGTTCTGAACAAATATTATTAAATTTTTGACATCAATTTACCAGATCTTCATTATCTATGAATTGTTACTGTTTATTTAATTTTATATGTGATGTTTTTGTTTGATTCATCTATGTCCCGCATATATTTTCAGATGAATGAAAGCATGGAAAATCTCACAGCTGCTGTAACAGACTTAAGTCAGTTGTATAAGGCACCAAGTCATGAAAAGAGTGAATTACCTCCCTTAGTGTCAAAGAGTTCTCTCCCTGCACAGACTGGTCCTCCTTCCATGTTCCTGTCTCAAGTACCAGTACAACAATATTATAATGCTGAAGAAGAATATACAACACAGCTAACAGCTTATACGAGGAAACAGTTCTTTCAGGTTTATTTTTTTTAAGAATGTTACTGCTGATCTTGATATATTTAGCTTTCCTAGTCTTGCTTCTTATATTTTCCTTGTGAGTAGGAAAAAAATACCATCCAGGTTGAAAAACCTGTTGTCATTTAAGAAAATAACTTTCGATTTGATCTGGAAAAAATTGTAGTCTTGTAACTTAATGTAATTTCGGAGTTCTTTATAACCAGGTGATATAGCTTGAAGATGATGTTGTTGTTTGGCTTTTTGTTACACTCAGACTATTAAAAACCTTTAATTTTGTTTAAATTTGTTTCCATACATTTCAGGGTATTGCTGAAATGGCTAGTTGTGGAGAAGATTCTCGATTTGAGATCCTAGAAGTTAGTGATCCAGACAGTTTGTTAGTAAGAGGTGAAGCTCAAGATGTTAATATACATGACTGTAAAGAACTGGCTAGACTGCAACATCTGTATGTATTAATCATAACTGTGCTTAAGATTTGCTTCAGTTAGTAAATTATCTCTTCAATCAATTTGTTCAGAAATTAATTGCTTATGCACTTTATGTTGAAACATTACTTGGGGCAGTCAAATTGAAAGCAATAATTTTTTTTCAGTGACCAATGATTGATGAAGATGTTCTCAGCTTTTGGAGCTACATACTTTATATCCTCATTTTTACTTATTATTCCTGAGTCATGTAATGTGCATAACAAAGTGTTTTATCATTTTTATGTCTGTGAAACCCCTCTTTTCACTTTATTGTCTGTTTTGTATTATATATTATATTATATTTTTAGTGAACATATCATGTGTACTAAGTAATAAGTTACTTGGATTAAGAGAGAAAAAATATATTTAATGCTGTGCCAGAAAATAAAGTGTTTACTCTGGGGTTTACAGTTGCACGAAATCCACTTTTTACAGTGAAGGAAGACCCCAGGATAAAACCTCCAACCGTCCATTAGCTAGCTGGACAGCTACCTCTTATGTTAACTTTGGTCCTGCATGGGATTAAATTCATAGCAATGAGGGGCTAGTGATTACCAGAGTAACCATAATCATAAACGTAACCACTGGACTATGGAAGCACCCTGAAAAAAAAAACAAGTAATTACATATGTTCTAGTTGTTTTTGTTCTTTAATGTATTTGTTCATTGATATTATCATTCTTCAACAGGTATCCTAAAAGTGAAACGGATCGTGTAAAGAGTTTGTTAGAAATGAAAAGATTGAAGAACGAGTTACAGGCAGCTCAAGAGATTCTTGAATCTTTGAAGAATGGAACTTTCTGTACTGAAGCTGTCAAAAACAAGTATGAGAATTTTGAAATTATTATATCCTATCATCTAGTAAATTAATACTGAACTTTGTAATATTATCCTCATAAGAAATTAAACAATGACTACATTTTCTGACTTAACTGAAGTATTTGGCTTGTATGTGTAAAAATTTCCATATTAGTCATATTTTTAATTTGCTTGATTTATTAGGGAAAACATACAGAAATTACAGTCTAACACACAAGTTGTAAAAAGAGAATTTCTCTCACTTGCTGAATCAGAAGTACCAAAACTAATACAAGAATGCAAAGATGCCAAAGTCCTGCGTGTATTGACTGGGGATTATAACCTTAAATTGGCGAGACAGGATTACTTTACATCTAACCAAGACAAAGTTTGTATTCTCATTTGTTTTCCAATGATCCTGAATGTATTGTTTTCGTCAGTAACAATCTCCGGATTATTTTGATTTGATTGAACAAATGCACTGTTAAAGCTTTATCTCAGTAGTGTATGATCCATTATGTACCATTTTGCATTTATTTTCTGTGAAGATTAGCTTGAAAATTGATATTTTTTTCCCTGTAGGTTATAAATGAACTTGTAAGACAACGCTCCAGGAATGAGTTTTTTACTATGGCTTTAGAAGTTGAACTACGTAAACACAGAGAACTACACCATATTTTGATGTCATTATATACACAACTTCATAATCAATTTGTTCAATATCAGGGTAGATTAGTAAGTTATAAAGTTATGTTTATTCCTGTGATTGTACTTAATATGAGAATACAGAATTTATATTAATATGAGCCAAAAAACTCTTTGTTATTATTTCTTGTTCAGAATAAAGTACTTTTAAAAACATGTGCTTTTGAAAAAGAAGCAGTTTAGAGGACTTATTGTTAAGATCTGTCTCTTCACTAGTGTAAATCAAACTGGATTTGTATTTAGTTTAGGCTGAATTTGACGTAGATAGGTGAATAAGAGAAATGCTGTTATGTTGTTTTGATAATAATAATCTTTAATTTCCTTTTAATGCCACACCTGACAGCCAGGGTCATTTGGTAACTTTTCCTTCTTTAACAGAGGATTAAGACCTCGGATGTATACCTGGGTAGAACCTCTGACCTTCTGTAAGCTAACTGGACAGCTTCCTCAATTGTGAAAATTGTCTGGTCCTGGATGGGATTTAAGCTGACACATTTGAGAAACAA
This sequence comes from Lutraria rhynchaena, assembly GCA_008271625.1. NCBI lineage: Eukaryota > Metazoa > Mollusca > Bivalvia > Venerida > Mactridae > Lutraria > Lutraria rhynchaena. The sequence goes on along the minus strand of VIBL01000006.1, from coordinate 911,052 downwards.
GTGATTACTGGTGAGGGACCATAACCCTTTACCACTGAGGTGCCTTAACATTATTTTAATATTTGGATTTCAGAGTGTGATGACAGACACATTGCTGACTCCAGCCAGACATAAACGTGAAACAATTGATATTGGAGATAAAACTTCAGCTAGACTTTATCATTGTTTGGGTATGTTGTTCTAATTAATTGTCATTATTCTGTATTTTACAGCTATTGATAAGAGTTTAGGTTGCCAGTATATGTGTGTATATTGTCATACATGGCAACTTCTCCAGAGCGGCCCTCTGGAGCAACAACCTCCCTTCAACAGCATGATTTTTTTGCTCTGTACAATTTAACTATTAATTCAATCTATCTAGAGCAACAACCTGTCAATAACAACATAATTTTGCTTTTCCCCAAAGGATGTTGCTTTGGAGAGGTCACACTATATACAATTATTTTATTGTACATTCCAATCACTTAGAAATTGCGCCTGTGCACCATTTCTTGTTTAAGTTTACCATGTCCAATAATATGGCATATTATTTTGCTTATGTTTTCAGGGTATCTTCTGGACTTGAAATGTATAAGTCAAAGAATATGCATAAAACTTTTAATAGAAAAAATCCTGACTTGAATTATTTCACTTAATGTAGATAATCAGCAAGGGTAAAAAGGTTTATGTATCGTTTGTGTTACTTTTCAGATGACGGACGTAAAGATAAAGAGAGGCAGCTGTTTTTGACTTACAGTTCACTGGTCGAGAATGGACAAAAGTTGCAACAGAGACATAACCATCTGAATAGATTGCTGGAATCTTCTTATACTAGTAGCATGGATAATATGCACGCCCTGTAAGTGGAAGATACTTTCTAACAGTAAAACCTTAATATTAAGACCACCATGGAACCACCAAATTAATCAGAACTAACATTGGGGTGGTCTTATTGTCAAGTTGAAGCTTAGAGGAAATATTAAAAACTGGTGTGAAAATTAATGGTCATTATAATGTTGGTGACCTAGATATTGAGATGGTCACTGTGTAAAGTTTACTGTACTTGTTGTTGCTGCTGACTGATGTGCTGTATAACTAGACTTGAAAGCATAACAATATTGTGTAATTTCTTATTTATGTACTTACAAACCATTTTAGCTTTCTGTTTAACCACTCAATGTTAACAAATGTGTCATATCTGAAAAAATATTTTCACTTGTATCAGAATTAATCTGAGTGTCTATTTTGTGTACTTGTATAAGATTGGTGTATATTTTGGAAATATGCACTTCTTTGTTCCATCAATTCAATATAGAAGCAGATAAATGACTTGAAGAGTTCTTTCATATTTGTAGAGAAAGAAATGTACACATGTGTGAAGAATTGGTGTATGCTGGTTCAAGCACATCGAGTGGTCTCCCCTTGTTGACTCCAAGACCAATACAAGATAATGTGATGCAATTAAAGGACATGCTAAAACAACTAGAACAAGGAATTTTAGATGTTGTGAAAGACATTGATAATAAGAAAAAGGTTAGAATTAAAATGTGATAAATATCTTGTGGACTTCATCCACTATGGTTGGATGTTAGAATTTGTTGTATACCTTTGCCTTTTCATTGAATAATTGAATATTGCTTGAGGTAATTTAAAGATATTTTATTGTTCTGAGAGCGCATTTAATCTGTCAGATTTAGCATTTATTCGTTCGTCACATTTCTTACCCAAGCTGTTCCTGTTGTTTAAATTACAAATCTTGAGTTATTGTGTATAGTGTTGACTATTGAGGAAACGTTACATAAGCTTTTGTAAAATGAAACTATGTTATATCGTCTTCACTCTAACACCCTTGCCCAGGGCTGGTAAATTTCTATGCTGGCTTGTGAACTTTCTTGAATTTGTGTATTTGGGCTAGTGGTAATATTTTTCAATAGTCCATTTATAGTTTGGGCTAGTGCTTCTAAAGAAATTAGTTAGAATACTACATTATGTATTTCTTTTATTGTTATTTCAGCATCTGAAAAATGACACTATACTGGCTAGGGAAAAGAAACTGTTCACTTACTTTTTTACTAACCCTGCAAAACTTCATAAAACATTAGAAGACATTTCCAGCAGACTACAAGCTGAATCACACATGGACAAATCTGATGCTTCATGATAACTTTCATATTTATAAGAATATGTTTGGTGCTTGCAACTGATAATTATACTTTAGTATCTTTGTTCATGTAAAATGATACTTTTGCATGAAATTGACAGTATTTGTAAAGTGATTTCATCATGGTAGATACTAGTGTATTCTTTAAATAACAAACATTCTTGTATAATCAGGATGTGTTTCATTGATTAGTATGAAAGATGTAATGCATTCATTAAATCTTTGCTTATAAATTTAAAAAAAAAATCATTTTTGCAATTATAATATTTAACTTAGTAGTCTATCTGTCCTTCATTGATATGGTGCATAATGTCACACCGATGGCATTTCACTAAAATTGTTTCTTATTGTACAAAGTTTATTGTTTCTGAATCATAAAAAAGATAAATATGTGCTAATCTTGTATTTGTGTTACATTCAATCCACTTGCCCCTTATAACTACTAAGGTTTAAATCGGTATGTGATTTAAACTCCGTGTGTCCTGGCATGTAAATACATAAGACTTCAACATGGGTGAAAGTTGAATATTTTCAAAACAAAACAGAAATCTTATGCACCATGGAAACTATAAAAACCAGTATGGTCCAGATCTTGGAAAAAACGTAGGTTCCAGAAAACTTTTAACCATGGATATTTAGTGACCTTATGGTACCTACCAATTCAAAACAGTGTCTTCCAGTATTGACAAAAAATAACATCATTCTTCATAGAAATTAAATGCTGTGATGGCACAAGATTATTGATCTTCCAATGAATTGAGTACATGTCCTTGTAGTATATGATGTAGCAGGTCTACAAAAATTTGCAAAGATCCAGTACAAATTGGTAGACATTTCAGAACAGAAAGCCACTGTTATTTTTTAATATCATTTTCACATGTTTGTAATTCTCCATAAAAATATATTGCAATCAAGCTCCTCAGATTCACCATTCTATACTTGGTACATATAGTACAGTACTATACATAGTATTTAGCTGCTATGCCTAAAACCCATCAAAGTTCATCACACACTCAAATACAATAAAAACAAGAGGGCCATGATGGCCCTGCATCGCTCATCAGAATAAATATTAATTAACTTGTTACTAAAAAGGTAATAAAGGTACACTTGCGGGCAAATAATGGGGAACAATAATAAACTTGATAAAGACCATAACAGGATACTACAAAAGAATATTCGTGAGATGCCACAGACCAAACTTGGTGATGATCCAACCACTGGTTCATGAAAAGAAGTCATTTAAGGTATTTCTATGTTTAGCTCTAGTGGCCCCTGATTGGGGCCAACCATTTTTATTTGAGCAAATCTGATAGAACACTATCTAAAGATGCTTAAAACCAAGTTTGGTAACAATCCATTGATAGAATCATGAGAAAAAGTCATTTTAAGGTATTTCTATTTTTGGCTTTAGTGGACCATTAAACCATGCTACAGACCAGGTTTGGTGATGATCCATCCATTGGTTCATGAAAAGCAGACGTTAAAAGGTATTTTTCGTTTTAGCTCTAGCAGCCCCTAATAGGGGCCAACCATTTTTTTTCACAAATCTGATAGAACACTATCTAAAGATGCTAAAAACCAAGTTTGGTAATAATCCATCCATAGAAACATGAGAAAAAGTAATATTAAGGTATTTCTATTTTTAGCTCCATTGGCCCCTAAATGGGGCCAACCAAATTTATTTGAGCAAACTTAAGAAAGGACCATCTAAGGATGCTACAGACCGAGTTTGGTGATGATCCATCCATTGGTTCATGAGAAGAAGATGATTAAAGGTTTTTCTATTTTTAGCTCTAGCGGCCCCTAAAAGGGGCCAACCATTTTTATTTGAGCAAATCTGATATAAGTCCATATAAGGATGCTACAGACCAAGTTTGGTGATGATCCATCCATTGGTTCATGAGAAGATGAATAAAGGTTTTTCTATTTTTAGCTCTAGTGACCCCTAAAAAAGGCCAACTGGTATAATATGTGCAAATACAGTTAGAACATCAAAAGGCTTCTGCACAGCAAATTTGAAGTAAATCCGACTGGTAGTTTCTGAGGAGAAGACCATTGTTGACGCCAGATGCCGGAGCATCCACCTACCCATCCTAACAGCTCACCCTGAACCTTTGGTTCTGGTGAGCTAAAAACATGATAAATATACTGCATAATTAATTTGATCACACTCGATGGTGTTGCAGCCAGTAGCTATCAGGTCAAACCTGTACAAATGACAAATGTTTACGTGACTTGATCATCTGGATCATACTACATTACAATGGAATGTAAAGAATTTGAACCTTTCAAGAAATAAAACATTTAGATAAAACAATACAAGAAAGTTACATTTATAGATCATTTTATTCAGTGTCAGACAAGTAAAGTTCTTTCTCTGCTACAAACATTGACTAAGAAATAGTGAACTTACTCATTGTAGGTAACTATACTTTTCACTATCATTATTCGTAAAATGCAGACATCAGAAATATATAGAATCATTTTAAAACACATTCTATGACTGAGGTTACAATATTTTCCAAAATCTCAATTGGCCTTTAAATAAAAGATGGTGAATATACTAGTACATTGTACTGAACCTGTCATACAAGGCTCTATCAATATACCAATTGAATCCATCTAAAGATATGTGCACTTGGAAGAAGTAAATATTAATGGTAAGTACATTAAACAATGTTTTATTTTACCAGGGATTATTGGTAATTATTGATAAAAAGGAGGTGTCATTGAACAGATATGAATCTTAATTCCACATATGATGTGTAAAATTTGATGTCGAATTTCATCATGTGGTATAAAATGTTCATCATGAATAAAAAATAAAGTCAGAGGTTTCTACTAAAGAGTACATTTTGTGTATTATTAAAAATATACATTTTGTTTGACTAAGTGTAAGAAAGAAATTAAATGAATTAACTTCAAATCAAAACTACTTTTTTCTGAGCTTTCAACAGCATATTTTCTCATTTCTTGAGATAAGTATAACTTAAAAGTTGCATGATCAGTTTCGTAAAAATCTATCAATATAATAATAATTTATCGAAAAGTAACAAGGTGATTAATGTATCAATTAATAACAAATAAGTAAACACAGACTTAAGCACATAATTGACATGTATTTTAAGAACTACAATTAATCACAACCAGAAATGTGCCAATATCTTCTCTATTAGCTAAACCACATTTCTTCCATGAAATTATGCATTTTTTAAAAAAATTATGATTTAATGATTTGAAAACTACAATTATTCATAAAATTATAATACAGTTAATTTAAACATACTCAAGTAACTAATTTTTTTCACTTAATAAGGTTGCACCAGCAGCTAGGGTCATTTGGCAACTTCTCCAGCTACATCAGTGGAGGAATACCCCTGGTGGACACCAAGGTAGAACCTCAGACCTTTAGTAAGATAGCTGGACAGCTTCCTCACATGTCTGTTCCTAGATGGAATTGGAACTCACAGCAGTGAGGGACTGATTACCAGCCAGAAACCATAACCACAGGCCCCGTAACAAATAATACAGAGGATAAAAAATATATATTAAAAATATGCCAGTTTTACAGGAATATACAATGCAATTTTAGCATTGTCAACTAGTCAGTAACAAAAGGGACAAACAGGAAGAAACTAAAAAACAACTTATTAATTAAGGCTTAGCATCCAGAAAACACAGCTTAATTTATCAATTATTTATGATCAAGAATGTTGTTCTGTAATTTTAAAGACAACAGTGAGCTATAACATTCTCAGATAACAACGTCCTACATATGTATGTCAATTTTGTTTGTTCCACAAAATTCATCAAGTTATATAAAAATTATAGAAATGAATTGTGACAATAACATTCAAACTGATTACATACTGACTTTATGAACACAAATGTCATTCATACACTAAACAAGCATCTTAACATTTTATGAAAAGATAACGAAGCGAAAAATTGTCCACAAAGAATATATATATATATATCCCAATAAGTGGTTATTACAACACAGACCCAGGAAGTGGGTGACTTTAAGTATATATATATATATATATAGTGCACATAAATTCAACTAGTAACCAAAAGCTGCCAAGTGTTTAATGAAACAATGATAATGGTGATTAAAGAGTCTAATGAATCTGTAGCTTAACATAAGCTCAATGAGAAACAATAGTTGCAAATGTATATCATACTCATGTTTTAATATACATAGAAAAAAGTTGTAAATGCAATATTTCTGACATAGGCACTATTATCTCCTCTCATCAAATGGTCACTGTAATTTCATTTAAACATAATATAAAGTCAAATATTCAAAGATGAAAATTTCTTGATATTATGCACCATTTCTAATTCCTTCAACAAAATGGCAAAATTATTGTATGTAACTATTTGATTCATGAGTCTAACACACCATTTTATTTACTAATGAACAAAAAAATGAGCAGGCATTGAACTCATACAAGGCCCTAAATGTGCCAGCCTTTGGCGCCCACATTTGGTAATGCTATTCAAGATAATATATATAATCCATAGCTGCTAAAACCATAACTGGGGCCTTGGTTCAAGTTCAAAGAACCATAAGATCTTTGTTGCACCTTTAGACATTGCAGAATATTTCCTGGAGAATACTGTTGAACAATAATCACACAAGGAACGAATGGACTGGTTTCTTTCCAGGCCAAGCTTCTTTTGCATATTTCTTTTTCTTTGGCTCCTTTGAAATATCTTCTGGGTTTATATTCACTGATGGAGTTGGGTTTATTTGAGGAACACTAATCTCCTCATCTACATTTGGTGCCAAGTTAGGCAATGGCACACCAAGTTTAGCTGCCATACTGAATGAATTTGCCGCTGTCAAGCCAGATCCAGGCATTGTGTCATATAAACTATGAGAATAGGAAAAACTTTGTAAACGTTTTGTAATATTGTCTGTCATTGATCCTTGATTTAAACCAGTGTCTATTTTTGGCCGCTGAAGAATGAAAATTGGCATGGATAAAAATACATATTTCTAGAAAATCAGTCAATCAAAATGCACTAAAAATGTGTAACTAAGTTACAATGCTTACTTTCTGATGGAAGGTAATCTTTAGAATGGAACTAGTGACAAAAGATGATATTTAATTGGTGAATATCACCAATATTGGTAGGTCCTTCCTTATATACTGTGAATTTGGAGATACAACCACAACAATTTGCCACATAAGCCAGATATCATTGTGTAAAGGTTCTCTTGAAATTATTTAAAACTAAGAAGCAAGATACTAGCTACATCAAATCAGTAATTCTCTTAATTAATTGCCATAGAGCAGGCATTGTATAAATCCATGCTTATAGTGTATTTAATTTTTTCTTGACTGAAAGATTATCGTTAATGCAGAAACTATTAATCCCCAAAAAGGAACAGTGAAATACCTTTGCAGCAATAAACTGTGTTGATACGAGGTTTCTGAACTTGCCAATAGATGGATCAATATCCTCTGTAGAAACAAATACAATTCTTATGTAAAGAAAAATGTTACCAGAACAACAGTTTGTCAAATGGACCAGTCAAAAACATTTCAATATAAATAGTAAACTTGACTTTCAAAGCATACAATAGTTTTATACTAGATCTGTCTGATGGTTAAACACATTTAGTGAACTCAGTGAATATTCAATTGCCTATTCAATGAAAGCAAATTAAGTAGAGTTTATGTGAACTGCCATCATGGTTACCTCATCAGGATAACATTTATCCAGGGTTTTCCCAAGTTTTTTTATATTTGGGAGTCCCAGGACACTCATGCTTGCCATTTTGGTGGTCCCTGGTAAATTTTGGGGGGTTCCCATATAGAATCATGTTTGGGATTTAGACGCTGGCCAGACATGCCAAAAAGCCATTAAGTATTCTATGAGTTTATTTCAATTTTGATTCGATGTCCCCTGACTTCATTTTGACAACAAGTAAAAAATGCTTGACTCCCTTATTTAAAACCAACAAGTGTTGCTCTGACACAGATTTCAGAAAAAGTGAAATATTTATTTTACAGTTCCCAGGGCTCAGATTAGTTGAAAACGAGGGTCCCAGATTAAAAAACTGTGTCAGAAATGCAAGTTTTCTATATCTGGGAAAACCCTATTTATCAAAAAGCAGCAGAAGTTCATATGGCTTTTCAGTAATACTATTTTATAATGAAATATACAAATACAATGGAAGTAAAATTGGTTTCAAATATCACTTGGAATACAAATCCTGATTCCGAATTTCCAATGAAATAACAGGAAAAATTCAAGAATTAAAAAAAATTGTATTAAATATCACAGTACTTTGATGAGGAACAATATCAATATTATAAGCTTCGTGGTTAAACAGTATAAATAACTAATTTACCTGGATTTATCACTTGATCTTCTTCACTGAATGAGATATGAATAGCTCTATGTTTTCTTTTCAATGGGTTTTTAACATCTTTGTTTTCTGTAAGGGGCATACTTCGTCGATTGTGAGCAGTGTTAAATTCCGTCAGATTCTACACAAAAAATTATCAAAAGGTGATTCTCACAAAATTACGACAGTTCATAATATTCTAATGCTAAAAATCAAAATCTAAGCAAGCATAAATTCAACCAGTAATTGAGCTATCAATTGAATGGCTAAAAATGATTAATACTCAGGACAGCATAGTAGTCTACAAAGCATTCACTTCATTATATCACATATGGCAGTATGTTTTGAATGATTTAACAATTGATTACTTCAACAATTATAAAATGAATAAATTCAAATAAATAGCAAAGAAGTTATTACAAATTATGATTTAATAAAAAAGCAGGCATTTCATGAAATTCAAGTCATATACAAACAAAATGGAAATTACAAATAATTTTAAACCCTATAATGCAAGGGTATAACTCTAATATGTATCTGTCTGTCCCCCTACTCTAGGTACACCTATAATACATCCCATCAAGACAGGTGTACAAAAAGAACAAGGGCTCCATAGAGCAGCGCCAATGCTGGCCTGTTTTACATCATTCTATTCAATAAACAATTTTGACCAAAATTCTAAGCTAAAAAGGGGCATAACTCCAAAATTACAACTTTCAGAATGATGGCCCTTGTCTTGCAACTGTGCCTTGTCATGATAACAAGTATCCTAAGAGTCATGTTGATATCTTTTAAAGTGCTACATCAAAGTTCTTGCACAACAACAATGACCACAACACTGCAAGGATCATAATAGCTCTGCTTTTTCTTCGAAACAGATGAGCTAAAAATCAAATGAATCTGATCCCTTACATCAAGTTCTGTTTCATTCTCAGGTAATCCAAGAAGGTTTGCTTCAGTTTCTCCCTGTTTCTCAGGTTCATCTCCCTGTCCAAGGTTTTGCGGTCTTTCCCTGATAACATATATTCGAGTTGAGGCGCCAAAATGGATCTCACTGTCAATAGGTATTTGTTGAGGCTTTCTTGATTCTAATCTAATATGCCCAATGTAAGTACCATGTGCTGTGAACAAATAAAATTATTCTAAAGGCTAATTTGACTTTTAGTGAGAAATGAAAACAGCAACAGAATCAACCATAAACAGTATTAAAAATGTTTTACAGGTATTCTCTTATACAATACAAGTCTAAACATAATTGATTAAGGAATATCAGTATTTGTCAGGAATATATCACAGATTAATTAATGCTTAGCGCTTTTAGTCATTTATCTTCCAAAATCTGTAGAAATTAACAATAGAGTGGCATACAATATCAATATTGTTTGAAATGACAAATGAAGTAAATTCAAAGATTTGTCAGTTTGCACACTTACTGCTTCCTAAATCTATAAGAAAAGGCCTGGATAAATGTTTATGCCATACAAGAGCAGCATGTACTCTAGAACATGAAGCATGATCAATACAAAAGTCACACATTTGTTTGTTTCTTCCAAAGAAATAACATTTCTTTTCATCCACCATTAATTTCTGAAAGGAAAATGGATTGCAAGGTAATGAATGATCAAAGCAGAGACAGACACAGACTTCATACGTTAAAAACACTAATACAAAATGTTCTGCATGGAATAGGTAATGGATATCAGTCTTATCATCTGAATACATAGAATTCTGAAATGCTGTATTTGATTAAGGACTCATGCAAACATAACACATAAACAGAGTAAAACAATTTCATTAATTAATGAGGCAGAGCTAAGCAGTATAAGAATGGTTGTTCATTCTTAATACTGGAGTTCAGTTACAGTCAAAGTTACAACACGAGAATATGTCAACTAAAATAGGTAGACTTTTCTTCTACCCACTTGGCAATAGTGATAAACCATGAACATGAATTCGGACAAATAGAATGAGGTACTGTCTTTTTTATTAGATCATTAAGAATATGTGTTCATTAGGCCTAAAAAAAGGTTTGTTTCCAGTTACATGCCCAAAAAATATGGATCGGTAGGTAGGGATTTTTTTTATACATCAGCAACACTGTATGGGAATATGTGCACCATAGAGTTGTGAAAATTACAATATAGCACTATGCTTTGGATGCCATAAAAACTTGAGTAGGCAGGTAAAATATTAGGTTGGTCGGGTAACCGGAAACAAACCTTTTTTTAGGCCATATTCAGAAATATCCAAACGAGGACAAAAAAGGGAAAAGCTGTAGATGAATTATTAACACAAAATAGATCTTCATATAGTATGCTGATACGTTCATCTGTAATAATTTAGCACTTGTAGGTCTGAATCTCAACACATAATCTCAGGAAGAGAATACTTGAGATTCAACTGTTCTAGTGCAAACATTGTTTTATAATTCCACTAACAACATAGTAAATACTTCAGGACATTGTTATGAATGGCTTCAAATACAACTCTAACTACAATCATTGAGTTTATTTATTTTTCAACCACTACCAAGCTATAATGTATTGCAGAGGAAAATCACAGCATTCTTCTTCAGTATTAATGCCATGAATGGTGTCTGCTATTTTACTATAGCACTAACTCAGCAAATAACAAGAATCACTCTCTTGAAATCTAATATCTGAAGTGCATAATCAATCAGGAATTTTTGTTGGAATTTGTGCAGATTGAGTCTCATATTTAGTTGATAAAAACCCTGACATTCCCTGACTGTTTCACATAGACTAAATTAGGTTATATACTTTCCAGCATTAATGATTAATGAAAGACTGATGACAAATGAACTGTCTGTTTTTCATACAGAACATGGATAATAATTACAGTCGACTCTCGTTATGGCAAAGTTATTTTCTGTTATGGTGAAAAAGTTTTTAATTCCGGATTTTTCCTTCTAAAAGTATATAAAATTCTGTCGGTTAAGATAAATTTTGCTCTCGAAATTTTTTGCTATGTTGAACTAATTTTGAAGTCCAAATGAACAATTTCTTACTTAATTTGTGTGGTTGATTATGAAGTCAGACAATATAACAGGGTTCATTCTAGAGTGAAATTTTATGGGGCCATATGGCCCATGTCCCCCCAAAACCAGGGGCCATTAGCCAAAATTGTGGGGGCCAATGAAAAATTTATATACTTGAACTTCTTTCACAGTTTCTGAAATTGTTTCCGAGAATTGCTTGTCCCATTCAGTTTCTTCTGTTGAATTTCCATTGCTACTAGCCTCTACACTTACCACATCGCTACTTTTGGGCTTTTTGCCCCATAAATCAAGAAATGTATATTCACACTTTTGTTTTTCTGCCATATTGAATTACATTTTAATATGAAATTGTTACATAAACAGTGATTGTACAATACCCACCTAACAACCAATGAATAGCGCTATTACGTCAACCAGAATGTACAAAGTCATGCTAGATTCAATTATTTCTACAGTATAGAATATGTTCCAATTTGGCGTCACTAAAACTGTGCACCGGATCGGCCTGTTAATCTTATTTTTATGCGCCCCAATTATTATTTTTGTGTCAATGGCACAAGGACGAGCTCTAGAATGAACCATGATATTATGCACTTGTCCCAAATGTTTTTCTCACCTTGCTGAGCGTACAACGAGTTTGATTTAATTTTTAATCAATAACAATAGGGAGATTATTATTGTTTACTCTTAAATGCAAACATATCATCATATGTAGTTTAACAGTGGACAAAATGCTTGGATTTGTAAAACATGTCATAATGAGTGATACTTGTAGCTTAGTATATTTTTATATAACTTATCATACATGAAGTAAATATCATTTATTTATTCATTCATTTATTTATTTACTTGCAAATAATCAAATAAAAAATGAAATATCACAAATAAGTAATTCTTCCACAACACACCAATTATCGTGGACTAGTGATTCTAATGTCTAATACAATACCGGTATTTGTCTGACGTTTATGTCGAATTTTCGTTATGAAGGATTTTTCAGACCCCAAAAATCAACATAACAGGAGTTGACTATATTATAAACCATGAAGCATGATTACAGGCCAGACAATACAAAATTTGTTCAATAATGTAAATGAATGCACTTTTGGAAGATTTGAAAAAAACTTTCAACCTGAATGAGTTTGCCATCTTTCGTAACATCTAAATGAAGTCCTGGAGCCGGCTTCCCAGCCCTGAAAGAGCATTAAACCACCATATAATTACTCAGCAACAGATTAATGTCAAGCATGCCATGCACGAAACAACTACTCATTATTTTCAAATTATTATTTCGTACTCTAAACAAAACTTATATTGGTACAGAAGCTGTATGTCTTTTACAACACAAACAGGATTCTAGCCTTACTTATTTGGCTTTCCGGTTGGCCCATTTCATAAATGAATTCGGAGGGCCATCCTCTAAGCCTCACAGAGAACTGCATATTTATGTGCGGAAACACAAATTACATATAAATGCATCAGTGACTGGTATAGTTTACTCATATCAATAGAAAAAACAATAATCCTTAACAATGAGCCATAAATTCTCAGTCTCTAACTTCCAGATTCAAATATTTGACTTAAAATTGTTTGTTGCGTGTCGCATTCAAGCAGCCATGCCATACCATATATTTTACCATATCGTAATGTTTCCAAACTTCCACTCTGAACAACTGCTGCGTTAGATGTGCGCACCACAAACAAAATTTAAATCAGCTGTGTAAATACTACTTCCGGAATGTACCATAATGGGTAAAATACAGTGGATAGGAAGTCTTTACCATGACACCCGTAGATATCTACCTTGACACTGGCAGTTGTCCGCCATTACACCGATTTCGTTTTCCATAGAGAAATAGTGGAGGGAAAAAAAATGTTAGTGCACTTTTCAGAAAAGGTATGGTGGTATAATTTATGCTTGTATGAGTTTAGAAATGTGTTTCCTATCTACCAAATGGTTCAAATTATTCACAGATATTGTAGTTATCGTGCCCAACGGGTTTTATTTGGGAATTTTCCGCACACAAATATGCAGTTCTATGCTAGACTGTGAGGGTCGGGGCTAAATCAAAAAATGTCTTGACTTTACAAACAATCTAATTAGTTGGACTAACTGGATCCATGTCATTTATAAATATATTGCTCATCATGAAACTTGTGGTACAAGAGATGAAATCAGAAAAGAAAGTATTTAATAAACTTTCAAATATCTATCCTATTTCAAATGTCAAGTTTGATCAATTCTTTGAAAGAGACGCATCTAAACATGGACTGAATCACTAGTCTTAAATTATTTCAGCCATATAAACATCCAAGGTCAGCCATCTTGAAAAGGGAAGTCATCACTAAACTCGCTGTAGACTGTGTGACATGCTTATTTTTCAATAATGGGTAATAATCATCTGGTACCAACATGAAAAATAAATTCAGAGGCTTTTGGCCTAATTTGTATGTACCAGTCTACAAAATTTGCATAACATTTAGTGTGAGAATGCCTGCATTTGGCAGACAACATGTAAACAAAACAACATTTGATGATACAACTGCTGATTTTTAATCAACTTTTGTAATTTCATCAGAGAAATTACTAAAATCATGTTATATCTGAATGAAACTTTTAGAGATTGACTCATTGTAAATGAAAATTTCGTTTCTTCGTAAAAAACAAAAAATACAGGTCAGCTTTAACACCGGCTTGAGTAAATACCGCAAGATTAGTGATGACAAGTTTAATGATGGTATACATTTTCATTTATTGCATTTGGCAATTTATCTATTATTTATGGATGTGCGCACGACGGATAAAGGAATGAAGTGTGCTAGTTATGGTAAAGTTTTTACAAGTCGTCTGACTTTCGATATCATAACGATCTTGGGTTCACCAGCGTGTCCGAACTTTCGTTCCAACACTCCAGCCACCAGGGCAGGTAGCTGCTGCGTAATAGTGTTAAGTGATCATGCAATTTAACTGCCGATGTGCATTATGAAGGAAAATAGAGAACAAATGCAAACATCTGCAAATAAAACATAGTATGCAGTCGGCGAAATATTACCAAGTAGGAACTTCAAAATTATTCACGAGTGGCCCCGACATTTTGTAGCAAGCGCCCTCTGAAAACAAAGGGGTGTCACTCTAGTTTTACGGAGATTGTTTATTATACGGACCCAAGTTTAAATTTATTCGGTGACAAATATTGGTCCTGTAAATGAGTTACATAAATACATACATGAATGGTTTTGTTGTATTTAACATGACAATAACAACATCGAAGAAACGTTGTTTAAAAATGATCAATGCTAGTCATATCATAGTAGATAAATCAGAGTTGAAAAGTTGCTTATGAATTAACAAAAAAAAATCATCAAGAAATTCTGGTGGGCCACCTTTACAACTTCTGTCTTTGAGATGTAACCATTTCAAACACAGGCGCCTGGCCTACTTTATCATGTACTGTGCACTAATGTATAGTACTGAAAAATGGCTGAGCGCCAGTGGTTTTAAACACCATCCAGGTTTTACATCCCAGTCATTGTTCATATTATCATAACATGAAGCATTCGTCTACTGATAAGAGGTTAGTAAATGCTGAGGGGCCTCCATGGCCACATGGTTATGGTCTCTGACTAGTAATCACAAGCCCCCCCATACTGTCGAGAGTTCCATTCCTATCTGGGACCTATTTTAACGTAAGAAAGCCGTCCTGCTAGCTTTTGGAATGTCTGTGGTTTTGCTCCACCGTTAGAGCTTAAAAGTCATCAAATGACCTCGGCTGTTGGTGAGACATTAAACCAAAGAAAAAATAGATGTACTAAATACTACGGAAATCATGAGACAAAGTAATCGAAAAGAAGCAAACTAGTTGATGGTTAGCACAAAACATCATTCCCAAGTTGAATCTAGTCATAAATAAATTTGGACAATCTCCACAAGTCAACTGAAATGACTCATAAAAACTATCAGGGTTTTCACTAGATGTCAAAAGTTGAGGGTCAAAAATGACTGATAATAATTTGACAGTCAACAAAATTTCCTGTCAATTCTATTGTAAATTTGACCCTTTGGTACAAATCCTAGAGAGTCAAAAGCAATATTTTACTAATTTCAAGAGTCAAAATGCTGTTTTAAGGGTCAAATGAAAACCCTGACTAACAATCTAACCTGTGTGATTGTGACTGTTTCAGAATGAAATAGCTTATAGCAAGAACAACACGTAACTTTGATGTTTTTCTTTCATTGTTTTTTTTTCTGTAAAAGAAGTTGAAATAAGGAAGAAATTTAAGGGCAAATTTAACATAATTCACTGTTTAATGTTCCCTATATGTTCGATATTGTATAGTTGACACAGGACAGTAATTTTAACAGACACAATGACTGCTTTTTATAAACGAAGTAAATAAAGCCTGTAACAAAACAGTTCATATCAGATGTACAGTACATTTATAATTACATACAAATAATGCATCATCCAGTGTTGTTAACATCAAAAAACAATATCAGTCAACATACAGGTTTAGATAATGTCCAAGTAACAATTTCCCATACATTGTCCAGTAAGAATGTGTAACATGAATTTAGCAGAAAAATTCAGCAAAAACTTTCAAAAAAGAAACATGTTAAACTTTATTCTCTAGTACAGACACTATCCTTCAGTTTATATACCTTGCGATCGTAACTCAAAGTATTTTCTCTGACCCTCTATAGCCTTCTTGTACAAAGCTAAGTCCAAACCATCAACACAGCGAACAACTCGAGCTTTCAAAACAACCCTATCATCATTACTGCTTTCTATCTCCCCAATCAAATGGAACAAGGAACCAACTCTTGCCTCGAATGGCTCAATTAGCGTGGTGTTAATAAGCATGTCAGATTTTGTGCTTGGATCTGCAAGTTTCGCAGTGCATTCACTAACTTCATGCATAGTGAGACGCCCAACAACACTAACAGACTGTCCAATCAATTTACCTGGATCACTACATTCATTGATCTCCTCGATAAATGTTGGTTTTCCACTTTTTACTCCAATCTGATCCATTTCCTATAGAAGAGTAACACGATTATTAATCTGCTTCAGTTTTATATCAGTTTTCAAAGTATCAACAGAAGCAAGATTCAAACTTATTCACGATGATTTCACCACAGTTCATCTGATGTAAACATCAAGTAAAACAACAGTAATTAAAGCAGGGATGGTAGAATCTTTGCTAATTTTTTCACCATTTCAGCAGTGTTGTCCTTTAGGGCAACAGACAACAAGATAGGTTTATGTACATCAAGTTCTGTGATCAGGTTCTTCACAACAACATGGGTCATTGGCTGAAACAATGAAAAAGTGTATATACTACACAGATAAGAATGAATATACTTGAAACTTTTCATTTTACATTTATTTTAGTTGATCTGAAGAAGGGCACCACCACTTTTTCTCAAGCAATAACACGATAATTCCAGGACACAAAATTTGTACTGTCAGTACATAAGGTGTTTTTTCAAATTTTCTGTGCTTTAAAACAGTACAGCTACCAAATGTGTATGAAATACTGGTTTAAACCTTATTTCAACCTGATAGTCACATACATAACATACACACATACAAGCATGATTTATGATATTTACTAAAATAGCATATTATGGACTGGAAAACAAGGAAGACTTATATGAATTTCTCTCCATATCAGGACATTAATATATGAAAAACTGAGTACATGATTGAGTTCCTGTCAATAAGATGTACACACAAATAACTAATTTGCATTGAAAACTAAACAGAAAGATAGAAAGGAATTAAACATTCAAGAAGTTAATACAACTGACCTCATCAATTCCCATTAAAACATCAGTACTGTACATTGACATACCAGTCCCAGTCACATCAGCTATGTTTTCCTGAGTAACTTTTACCTGAAATAAAATTTCATAAAATCATCAGATATCAATACAATAATAAGTTTCAAAATACGAAAGAATTAGAACTGAATTTATATTTGGACAAAAACATAGGGCTCTATCATAGAAATGTCTACCAAATGGAAAAAAATGAATGATGGACTATACTTAACCAAGTGGTTTATAGAGTAGCTATGTTCAACATTAATAAGAAAGACTTATGTCTACTTCTATTAAAACAGTAGCAGGCTATTAAGAGAAAAATACTCAGGAGATAATATTGATACAAAATTACACATTAAAGTGTAAATATTTGTATTGAACTTGTGGCTATAAATTAATGTTCTGAAATGTCATGTAGTGACTTACTGTTGCTGTTTTAACAGCCACCAAAGTCAAATACCTCTTAGAAGAATACGGTATCATAAAATAATTGGAGAAAGCATACCCTTTCATGGCGAGATATTGGACAAAATTACAAGCAATGAAATTTTTGAAAGGACACTGACAAACAGACATCAAATATTTTGTAAAGCTTACATAAAACATTTACCAATGTTCCAATTTTGTTAAACTGTGTGACAATAAACAGGTATCTATCTTCAAACTGTGAACAGAGTAATTCAGTTTTGTGATTGTTGATTTCCACAGCAAGCTGAAAATACATATCTAAATGAAATATATTCATTGGAAATTCCCTCTTAGGTTTGGGAAATTATATTTCTTAACAATTGAATGTCGCTTATTACTAGCCTTACTTATTTGGCTTTCCGGTTGGCTGATTTCATAAATGAATTCAGGAGGGCCATCCTCCCGAGCGATATTAATTAACTCTGAAATTCAATTAGCCAGTTGGGCTCTTAACTTTTGTAATCAAGTAGCCCAGCTTAAAATCAATTCGCCCAGAGTAAAATCCTGATTTTTGTATATACTGCCACATTTTTATTTTTAGGCAGTATTGTGGTATCGTTTGGCTCAATTTTCATGGTTTTTATTAAAATGTCTATCTTGTGGGGACTAAATTTCGTGGATATTAATTTTTGAACAACAATTTTGCCTTTTCGTTTTCTGTCATTTTCTTCAAACTTGCTAGTGAAGTAAAAATACTGCTAATGGACCCTCACTTGTCAAAAGTGGGCCCCATCAAGGTTATAGCGGTACAACATGCAATAGATATCCGTTAATAATTTGAATATACATGTCAAATTTGCCATCTTTCATTTGCAAATTGACGATGGTGCTAAGATAGAGCAAAATTTTAAGTGGCCTTTTGTGTTCACACCTTTCTTAGGAATGTCATGTCCATTATTTTAACACTACTTTAGCATAGTCCTCATACTTACTGATTATTTATTTTCATTGAACATAAACTGAGACCTTGTTACTGACTTTGGTAAACATAAATTTCCAATTAATGATTACTCAAACAATTGATACCTCTGCATAAATTTGTACTCCTTGGGATTAGATTTCGTGGATCAGCCGACACACGAAATAAGATTCCCAACAAAAGTTAGTGAAACCACAATAAACAATGTTGACTTTGACAAAACGGGTGATCGGTGTAACACAAATGCTCACTGTTGAAAATTTAGTGCAATCTGACCAATGAACATGTCATCCAGGGGAGTAACAAAGTCTAGATGCCCGGTAAACTGGTACCCGTTGACTCAGGTGTACAGAGACTTTGGTGCACTGCAACATGGAACGAGGACCAGTTTAGATGCCCGGGTACGGCTTTTAGACCGCAATTTTCAGCAAATTATGTTTATGTATTTTTTTGGCAGCAAAAAATCGAAAATGAAAGTAAAACATTTGGAAAAACATCAACGAAATACTACTTGCCAGCTGGACAACCATAAGGTAAAATTACTGATTCACTGGCAACTGGGCGACTGTTAATTTATATCCCTGCTCCAAGCCTTACAAAGAATTGCATATTTATGCGCGGAAACACAAACTACATAAAAATGCATCAGTAACTGGTAGAACTTAAATCAATAGAAATAACAAAAATCCTTAACACCAAACCAAAAAATTCTCAGTATCAAACACCAAAATTAAAATATCTGTCTTAAACTTTCATAGTTTTCAGTGTACAAGCAGCCATATTGTACCATATATTTCACCATAATATAGATGTTTCAAATTTTCTACTCTATACAACTGCTGTGTTAGATGCGTGCTTCACATGTAAAATTCAAATCTATTGTAAATTTGCTCTTCCCGTGTGATGGGTTGAATACAGTGGATGGGAAGTTTTTACCATGACATCATTAGATATCTAACTCAACACCGGCATTCTACCACTGCATGGGTTTTATTGTCCAATAGAAATAAAGTGGAGAGAAACAAAACATTAGTACACTTTTCCGAAAATGTGTGTTGGAATATTTTATGCTAGTATGAGTTTACAAACTTGTGTCCTATCTACTGTAGGGTTCAAATTGCTCCCAGATAGTGTAGTTATCATGCATAACAAGGTCTAATTGGAGATTTTCCTCACACAAATATGCAGTTCTTTGTTATTTTCAGTGGGACATGGCCAAATAAAAAAAAATTCACAAACAGTCTAATTAGTTGACTAGCTTATTACATAATTCATAATATGCATTTAACAATGGTTCCAGTATTCTTAAACAATATTTGCAATAAATGTAGGTATAATAACGAGATATATGTATACTGAAAGACAGGGACTGTACGTAACTTTGAAGCCTTTGATGGCTTTGAAGCCTATTGACTGTTATTCCCATCAAATCAAAAGCGGAAGTTTGACAATGTGGAGGTCGTCTACTACAAACGTCATATCCTGATTCAAAAAATCTACAGAAGCCAAAAAGGGTCATCATTTAATTTAAAACAAATGTCGCAGAAAAAAATTGTTGCTTACCTCATCTTATGTAGTGTTATATTATTATTTAAGAAACAAAAGCCAAAGCAAAGAAAGCAAGATGGGGTATGGCAGGACTAATCTGTTGAGAGCTTTTGAAAGCAAATTTTTTTTAAATTATGCGCCTACATGACCACCATATTCTATTCAACAAAAGTTACCGCAGTACCAGAGTGGATTCCGCTGCAAGGAACTGTTGTAAACATGGCAGCTTGAACTACATATATTTCTTTAAAAACATTGACTTAAACTTTGATGGCAACGTGTATTGATAATTAAGATTCCACAGTTTATCTCAGAATTAGAAATTACTTTCAATTATCGTAATTTATCGTCAAAATTAAGTACCGCGGTAACAGCGAGGACCATCCTATTTAATACTATTATTATTAAATTAAAATGAATTATCATATAAGCAATATCATATTGTTACAATAACTGAAAAACGAACACTAAAGGCTAGCAATTGGGTTAATTAATGCCTACATTCCAAGGGTATCGGACATTGCATTATTTTAGAAAAGGAAATCTTCCTATATCAAGAGTTCGATCAAAACAGAGTATCGCGAAAATACATTGCAATGTGAATGTTCTGAATGCTTCAATGCTTTGAAAATGTTAATAGCGTTGAATGAACATTCAAAAGGGCCACAAACAAACGTTTTATGCAGCTACCTGTTTAGTTGTGGTGGGAAATGATTGTGGACTCGCACATTCGGGTGATATCATAGGCGCCGCCATTGAACAAAAAACTGGTTCCCGTTGGCTTTGGTTGTACAATTAGTGCACTGCAACATGGAAAGGGGACCAGTTTAATTGAACTATGACTGTATTGATTGAAATGGCGTTACATAGTCTATATATTAACCGAGTTTCACGTACTTATTTCCAAGAGGGATTAAAATTACATTTAATCTTAAGTCCGTGGTTCCAATTAAAAAAATAACGAACAAACAAACGAACAAAAATTAACATCTAAAAGAATGGCATGAATTGAAAACTATTTAAAAAGCAGATCAATATTGTAGTCTTACTATAAATTAAATTAATTATTTTCTATATTTCTTTATACTTCAGGCTGGGGGTCTTCGTTTTGCAAGACATTATCCAATTAAGATAGTAATTAAGGAGACCTAGCAATCTATAGACTTTTAATGATAATTTTTAAACTGTTGGTAGACATAGCGGGTCTAAGAACATAGCGACACTTGACAACAAAACAATAATATAATATTATAATAGCAAAATATCATACAATCACGTATGGCATGTGTCAATCAAATTTCATGGAAAAACAAAATGGAAGGAAACTGCAGTATCATTGAAGGAAGACAGAGCTAACTGGTGCTTTGAGGATTGGGAAACAATATAATTTTACAATACATTCATACGTGATCGACTATTGTAATAAACCACATCAGTTTTACCTAAAATAGGCGTAAAGATTCAGTTTTCTTCTGCAGGCTGATTTGAAATATTTTCAGAGTAATAAACCTGCACCAAAAAGGCCAAAATGTGGTGCTTGCACAAAGAATTCATCAAACCATCAAACCATGCCTCTTATGCCTTTATATATTTAGTTAAGCCGCGAGGTGCTGCATGCAAAAGTTGTTTGATTAAAGTAGATTATAAATCAAGAACTACAGCAACAACAGCCTCAAGATAACACAATTTCTTTAGGATGTCCGTCTCGTACGTAGTGACATGTCTAAACAATAGTGAGCTCGACGCATGTTTTTGTTGGCTGGCTCTAAGAGAGCCAGACTATGAATACAATCGGATTGTTTCCCTGTTGTCAAAACAAATCAGGCATAAAACCCACTTCAAACTTACTATTTTTGGAACCATACATATCATTAACTTACCACTGGTACAGCCAGGGGCAAAACATTCACTTATAAGCATACCGTCTTCATATAAACAGTTTGAAAAGCTAAAATACGCACCTCACATTGCAATTACTAATCAATCTGTCCAACCGAGTGTTTTTCTATAGGCCAATGTTAGCATCAGGGATGTGAGAAACAATGACAATAAACTTTTGAAAGAACTTGCAATTCTGCAAAGCCAGTCAGCAACTGTCCTCTCAGTGCTTCAATACTTTCGGTGTTGCCCACCTTTAAAAAACCTTGACGGAGGTTACACTTAACAGCGCTGACTATATTGACAAAAGACTTGTCAATACTACCATGGAGTGATTGTGAAAATATACTGCCTGACATTTACTAATGAAAGAGGAGTGCGTCATATAAATGAGATCTTATTGTAAAAAAACAGTTTGATTAATGAAATTAATCTATTGAAGCGATTTGTTTGGTTGTATATAAGCGTTTTTTTCTTTAACTTAAATTATTTGTCCTATGATGCGTACGCCAAAACTGGAATTTTAAACTGTTTATTCACTTCAATAAGAAGCCACTTTTGAAGAGTGATAGTGAAAACTATATATGTTTGAACGGAATTCATTGATGTTCCGATTGTATTAGACGATCCGAAATTTTATGAAAATTACATGATGAATTATTGAGATTACAATCATTCACAATGAGGGTGACATATATTCTTCCTTTGTTGATTACAAATATCACATCACCGACGGTACCGACAACCATGGTGCCATCAACAACAGCTGCGCCGACAACCATGGTGCCAACAACGACAACAACAAATGTTGCGGAAACTATGGTGCCATCGTCAACGACCATATCACTTCCTATGGTAGCATCAACAACACCCGAGCCGACGACCATGGTGCCATCTACAACACCTGAGTCGACGACCATGGTACAATCCACAACTCCTGAGCCAACAACCATGGTACCATCAACAACTCCTGCGCCGACAAACATGGTACAATCCACAACTCCTGAGCCAACGACCATGGTACCATCAACAACTCCTCAGATAAGGACTATGTTACCATCAACAACCACTGCGACACCAAACATAATACAATCAACAACTCCTGAGCCAACGACCATGGTACCATCAACAACAGCTGCGCCGACAGCCATGGTGCCAACAACGACAACAACAAATGTTGCGGAGACTATGGTGCCATCGTCAACGACCATATCACTTCCTATGGTAGCATCAACAACACCCGAGCCGACGACCATGGTGCCATCTACAGCACCTGAGTCGACGACCATGGTACAATCCACAACTCCTGAGCCAACAACCATGGTACCATCAACAACTCCTGCGCCGACAAACATGGTACAATCCACAACTCCTGAGCCAACGACCATGGTACCATCAACAACTCCTCAGATAAGGACTATGTTACCATCAACAACCACTGCGACACCAAACATAATACAATCAACAACTCCTGAGCCAACGACCATGGTACCATCAACAACAGCTGCGCCGACAACCATGGTGCCAACAACGACAACAACAAATGTTGCGGAGACTATGGTGCCATCGTCAACGACCATATCACTTCCTATGGTAGCATCAACAACACCCGAGCCGACGACCATGGTGCCATCTACAACACCTGAGTCGACGACCATGGTACAATCCACAACTCCTGAGCCAACAACCATGGTACCATCAACAACTCCTGCGCCGACAAACATGGTACAATCCACAACTCCTGAGAAAACGACCATGGTACCATCAACAACTCCTCAGATAAGGACTATGTTACCATCAACAACCACTGCGACACCAAACATAATACAATCAACAACTCCTGAGCCAACGACCATGGTACCATCAACAACAGCTGCGCCGACAACCATGGTGCCAACAACGACAACAACAAATGTTGCGGAGACTATGGTGCCATCGTCAACGACCATATCACTTCCTATGGTAGCATCAACAACACCCGAGCCGACGACCATGGTGCCATCTACAACACCTGAGTCGACGACCATGGTACAATCCACAACTCCTGAGCCAACAACCATGGTACCATCAACAACTCCTGCGCCGACAAACATGGTACAATCCACAACTCCTGAGCCAACGACCATGGTACCATCAACAACTCCTCAGATAAGGACTATGTTACCATCAACAACTTCTCAGATAAGGACTATGTTACCATCAACAACCACTGCGACACCAAACATGATACAATCAACAACTCCTGAGCCAACGACCATGGTACCATCAACAACTCCTCAGATAAGGACTGTGTTACCATCAACAACTTCTCAGATAAGGACTATGTTACCATCAACAACCACTGCGACACCAAACATAATACAATCAACAACTCCTGAGCCAACGACCATGGTACCATCAACAACTCCTCAGATAAGGACTATGTTACCATCAACAACTTCTCAGATAAGGACTATGTTACCATCAACAACCACTGCGACACCAAACATAATACAATCAACAACTCCTGAGCCAACGACCATGGTACCATCAACAACTCCTCAGATAAGGACTATGTTACCATCAACAACAACTGCGACACCAAACATAATACAATCAACAACTCTTGAGCCAACGACCATGTTACCATCAACAACTCCTCATATAAGAACTATGTTACCATTAACAACTCCTCAGATAAGGACTATGTTACCATCAACAACGACTGCGACACCAAACATAATACAATCAACAACTCCTGAGCCAACGATCATGGTACCATCAACAAACCCTACGCCGACAAATATGGTTCAATCAACGACCCTTGAGCAGACAAATAGGGGACAGTCGACAACACCCGGGCCAATGACCATGGCACTATTTGGGACACCCGAGCCAACGTCCATGGTGCCCTCTTCGGCGACAAGACCGATGTACGCGGTGTCATCAGCATCGCATGAACCTACATCAAGTCCGTCAACAAGCATGGGGTATTTGAAAAAGTTATTAAAGGACATTGTTATTGGTTACGATAAAAGAATTATTCCTGTGTTGAATAAATCTGCTCCGATTACAATTAAGACGAGGTTCTTTCCACTCAGTATATTAGACTTTGATACAACATCCCAGAAGTTTTCATTATTAGCTTATTTCCGCTTCGTATGGTTCGATGAAACAATACGTTGGATCCCTCGTCATTATTCTAATATTAAATATGTTAGTCTACCGAGCTACGAAATTTGGAAACCGAATATAATTATTGCGAAGGTAAACTTTTCCGATATTTGTGTAAACAATTGATTCCGTGTAAATTATTAACCGTTTTTAGTTGTACTCACACAATTGATTATAATGATTTAATTTCATCTGACGTCCATTGAATAAGCTTGGTATGGCAATGTGTTTGTAAAACTTGTAATTCTCAAACCCAGCATAATGTGCATTTGTACACTGAATCAAATTTATATACGTCCACTTTATGTAAGTTGATTCTTGGAAGAACCCAAATTAATGCTCTACAAAAAGAAATCGAGTAATTAAAGTAAATGTTTGATTGAATGTGTTTAAAGTCTATTTGATAATCAACCAAGAGTGTTAAATGATTTTCTTTCTGTGTTATGAAATACAAGGTGGGCGTGTAGGTATTCGACTCGGTGTAAAGTGTGGTTTTACCGTGCATTGTTTTCTAATTCTTCAGCCGTTCAGCGGCAATGGTGTTGTAGGCAGTAATAAGACGGATAAATGTTTTGTCAGCAGAAAGGGCAGAGTTCAGTGGGTACCTGACGGTACTTACAGGTAAATTTACTAACGTTTGTTTCTTATGCCTAAATGTGTGGACGTATCTAGCTGTCATTTCGAATACAGTAAAACACAGTTACAGCGACCAACGTAGTTGACTAAACTATAACTTATGAACATCGGTATACTCATTACAGTAACAAATAAACAGTGATTCATCTCAGGTAGATTATAAGAATTACAAGTACATATTAAATTTCAGGACAACTATGAATAATATCAAATAATGTTTCATCTAATCCTTTAAATAACACTGAGCCTATCATTCTGCGGACCTTTTCTGGACTGGGCCAAAAGTCCAGTTTCTGAGAATTCCGGTTTTCAGAGAACTATAGATTATCAAAGAGAAAAAATGGCATTGAAAAAATAGTCCGGTTTTCAGAAATTGCCGGTTTTCATAGAGTTCGGTTTTCGGAGGTTATACTGTATAACCAAATGCACATTTGAATTTCAGTGTTCTCTGCGATGTGGATATTCGTTATTATCCATTTGATGTACAGACATGCAAACTTACTTACTACGCGGCTGATGAAACTAAAAAGACAATACAGTATGATCACGTGGTCGAGGTAGAAATGAAAGAGTTTACAGAAAATTCAGGATGGCGTGTGATTGAAGTAAGGTCAAACAAGGTATTGAGAAAGAACAATTACCAGATAGAAGTAGAATTCGTATTGCGGAGACGTCCAAATTTTTCAACGTTTACTATAATAATCCCTCTTCTCATGTTGGCATCTATAAACGTGAGCATGTTTTTGATCCCCATTGATTCCGGAGAGAAAGGTGGATTTGCGATTACTATTTTCTTGGCGTATTTAATATTTCTTACAATCATTAAGAACCATTTACCCGATAATTCAACTCAGACGTCAGGTTTCATCGTCTTCGTCGATACTTTACTGCTGATGGGCGTCATGTCAGTCATTTACTCGATCGTCCAAGCGAAACTTCTTGTCACAAATGGCATCAGAGGATGCATTGTGCAATTCTATCAAAAATGTACATCATCTTGTATGAAGCAAACACCGCCACAGTCACCAGAAAACATTAATGCACCATTCAGCACTGAAGCGGAACCCGTTGCATCAACGAGTGGGCAAAACGAAGAATCGGAAACTAATGAAAACAAAACGACTTATGAAGAAGTTGACACGGAATCTAAAGATTCGTCGCTTTGGTTTGGAGTATTAAACAAATTTGACGTTTTGATTTGTATTGTGTTTTTTACTCTTGTTTTAATATCTTCCGTGATATTCTTTGTTGTTGCACTGCTGTAGTCGATAGAATTGATCAAATTTTTATTTAGTGGGACAGTTTAGATAATGTACATGTACGTTTATAAAAAGTCCGCTGGTACACATGGTCGCTTGAGCAAGTTGAACTGTACTGCAGAACAATGTTTCAAAGTCTTTTATCTTTATTTCTTTTTCTCGTCAACACTATTGTATTGTGATTTTCTCATTCATTTATTAGTTTTTGTATGGACGAAATTGATACCGAGAACAAATATTTTAACGGAACTCATAAAGAACATACAAATCTTATAAACAACTTTTGAGGGTTTATAAAAGGATAGTTGCATGTACTTTTAAACAACTTTCAGTTGTCAGATTGCAATAAGTAATAATAAATACTAGAATACAGCGCAACATCTCCGGAGCAACACCCTTTTGTGTGAAGCAAAATTATGTTGTTTGGAAGTTTTTGTTGTAGAGAGATTAAATTACTAGTAATAGTTAATCGTACAGTGAGGAAAAGTCATGCTGTTGTTGAAGGGAGGTTATCACTCAAGAGAGGGTCGCATTGGAGAGGTTGCACTGTAATACATATTTTAAGAGTGGAAAAAAACTGTTCCTTTTTAATACAGTGTCTGGGTTACGCGCCTTCAATAATTTCCAGCTTAAGTTTGTTGTGGGTTTCTTCTTCATCAGAAATTGATAGTGTGTTCTTATACTGTAATTAGTTAATATATGCATGGGATTAACACAAATAATCTAAAAATATCCGACAGCATAAATACCATTCATGGTTATGCTGACTTTTGAGTAACTTTTGTTGATGAGTAGCCGCATTAAGATGGAATATTTTACGTAAGCAATTCACGTGTTCACTTTGTATGTGCAAGGTATTACATGGATAAATTGATAAATAAAGTAAGTGTACTATTTAATCTATTAACAATACTCCCGCCGTATACTGAGCCATTTTATGATAAGATAAACGCAAGTGAAGGCTACTTTGGTTTGAATAGGTAACTTTATTGACAACATAAATGTGGTGTACATAATTTGTCGTGTATGACTATATGATTATGCTATTATTCAATAAATCTGCTGTTTTAATTGTGTATTGGTGTGATGATCATTCACTGAAGAGGACATTTTATTAACAGATCACAATGGATCCGAACAGAAGTAAGATTATCCACTTTCTATAATTTCAAGGCAACATTTTTCTTCCCCGTACCACAAACATCACGAATTTATATTGTAAACACTTGTATAGAGTATATCAGACATACTGCGTCAAATCTGTGAACAAATGTTACCAAGTGGAGACAATAAATGTAACTATCTTTGACTGTTATTCACAACTTCGTAAGCTCCAAAATGATTGTTTTAATCTGCAGTCACACGGTACTCTTTTCTCACGGGTGGCCATCCATTAAAGTTTGACAGTTACACTACATCTAGCTACAAAATAACCGACTTCAAGACCCTGGTAACTTTTCTCCGAAATACGCATCAAATCATTTAAAGACTTTTAGCGAGATGTGCGGTGAATAGGTTAATCTGTGATGCTAATTAATTGTCTCTCGTTCGTCACTGAAATAATGTAGAAAATGTACGCTGTATTGCAAGCAAACGCACATGGACATTTAAAAACGAATAACATGAATGTAGAAAATTAGTAACTATCTGAGAAAGACAGTCACGTGGTATAATAATTCAATCATCGGCTAGTCAAATCTGAGTTTACGGACTTATATAAACAAAGGTTACCTGCGAATAACGGTCGATACATGAATACACGGTCAATGTCCATCATACATCTATTAATAAATCAAATCAAATCAACCACCACCTTCTACCTTTGATGACCTTTGTTCATAAGTTTGACAGTATATATGTACATGCAATCCGTCCTAAAAAGTGTAAATCAAAGACTTGTGACGTGTTGGACGGTATGACTGTGGAGAAAATGTGAATTTTCGTAAAATCGTTCTTTACACCGATACGCAACTTATAGAATTTTTAATGTGTTGAATCGCGGAGATGAAAACGAACGATAAGAATTTGTTGAAACGAGAGCTAATACAAAATGTATTATTGTTTTAGGTGCATACCGTTTCGTTGTCTTATGTTTTAACAGTTTGCTTACGCTCGGAACGTATTTCTGTTATGACATGCCTAGTGTGCTGCAAGAACAACTCACTTGTCCCGTAAGAAAATCTTTTATTTAGAAATATCTGTAACTAGATACATGTAATTAAGTATCGCAGCATCGGAAATAAGTGCCTGTTTGTAAAGTATATTTTTAGAAAAGTCACCTTAAGAAAATTCTCATAAGTTCAAGGAAGTCCGTTATAAACCTTTTATCTGTTTATTAAGAATGTGTATAAATTAGGCTTGAAGTATGTGAGTCTATATTTTGTGATTTTATGCACATAGAGTAAAACCTTACATAGCAACCGCCTCAATATGACGATCACCTTGTTAAAACGACCACTCGGACCGGCTTTCAATAAATCCCCTATAATTCAACTTGATAATGACACTACCTCGTCACTTCGACCAATATTTCGGATCAATTAGGTGGTGTAATTATCGAGGTTTTACTGTAGTCTTGTTTCATATTTTTTAAAGGAATGTATCCCGAGTATATCGGACAACAGTACAGTTATTTGCAATGCTACAAACTGCCTCGGTATCGACGATGATAAATATAACTTGTTTTATGCGATATTTGCTTGGACGTAAGTTTTAATTAATTATTCATTAATTCATATTGTTGTATGTTTTTTTTTAATTCTAAAGTATTTACGCCGTCCAATATTGATACAATTGTATATCTAAAAACTTGGTACTCACCATCATTGTAAAACGGGTTAATTTCAATAAACTCTTACTAAAAGCTCGAGAATGGTACAGAAGATCATTATAAACGTTAAAAGTATTGAAATGCCTTGGAAAATTAATTAAGAGTCACACGATGAACACTTTTTATTTTCCTAGTGTGGTTATTTTCAAATATATGTAAAAGCCTCCTTCAAAATGCTATGTTGTAGAATGTGAAGTGATATTGAATTGGTCTTATTAACAATATCTCTGCACCAAGGACGTGGGAATTCTAAGGCTAATTAATGTCGGTTGTGTTGAATTATAACATTCATTATTATCACAACAACAACGTCGGCCATGAAGACGGACGCGTAATCGTATTCATTGTCTTAACAACCATCATCATCGTCATCACCAGCATCAGCAGCAGTCACTGCAGCAGTGATAGTGATAGTATCAGCAATATCAGCAACAATATTATCAATAATAACAAAAACTACATAAACTGCAGCCTCAGCAGCAGCCTCAGCAGCCTCAGCAGCAGCAGCAGCAGCAGCAGCAGCAGCAGCAGCAGCAGCAGCAGCAGCAGCAGCAGCAGCAGCAGCAGCAGCAGCAGCAGCAGCAACAACAACAACAACAACAACAACAACAACAACATAAGTCGCGACGACGGCGATAACAACAACAACAACAGTAACACTAGCAACAATCTAAAAGGCATCGGCAACAGCAGAGGCAACAGCAACACCAGTGACAACAAGAACAACAACAACAGTTGAAGCTGCAGCAAATACATTTTCACGACAAAAATATTCACAGTCATAACTATAATTATAATGTGCCAAAACTCTAGAATGCATTATCCATGCTGTTTGCTTTCAGTAATGCCGTGGTTGTCATTGGTGCTGGATTTTTGATAGATAAATTTGGTAACAGAGGTAAAAGAAATACCTTTTTAGCATTAAATTCATTCCGCCTTGATTTGTCAATACTAACCATCTTATACATGAATATAAAGCATAATATGAAGGTATATAATTAGCTTAAGTGTTTTTGTACGGTAAAACCTCACACAGCGACCGCCTCAATATGCCTTCTTATTTTCGGACCTGCTTTCAATAACTACCCTATGAATTAACTTGATAACGGGACCAACTCATTATTACGACCGATTTTGCGGGTCCCAAAGGTGGTCTCAGTATCGAGGTTTTACTGCATTTGTACTTTTTACAGTCATGTAGGCATACAAATGTAATTATATACGTGCGATGATCTAGAAATATCCTACACTTGTATGTATCAAGCACTAAACTAATTTGAACAGTATTACGCATGACTAGTTAATTCCCAAAAAAACATTTTTATGTTAAATTTCCGGTTCCGTTAGTATGTTTGGTTTTACGGATTTTCGCGGATTTGTCTTCATAGATATTTGCACTCACATCACGTAATTGATAGGGGGGGGGGTCATGATTCTTTACGTCAACTTTGTGAATTCTTTTTTCATCTACATGTACAGTATACCTTGTGAAAAACGGTCTCCCTGAAAACCGGAATTCTCTAAAATTCGGACAATTTTTCAAGTCCCATATTTCCTATTATGTAATCTATCATTCTCTGACGACCGGAATTCTCAGAAAACCGGACTTTTGGCCCAGTCCGGAAGGGGTCTGGTTTTCACGGTTGTATTTTACTTGTATTTTCTTTTACTTCCATAGAACAATTTAAAACTACCAGTATTTTTGTATTACAGTTGGAGCCATATTATTTTCGTTTCTTTGTTTGACTGGAACATCGGTTTTCGCGACAGGAGCTATGTTAAAAGAAACAACAGCCATGTTTCCAGTTATGTTGTTGGGTCGATTATTGTTTGGCTCTGGAAACGGAGCAATAAGCAGTAAGAATATTTAGTTCCATATGTAAAGCTGAACAATAATGCACGCTAAAAATAGTTCCATTCAGCCACCATTAGAAATGTTTGCAGTGAAGCGACCCACTCATTCAAACTTTTTGTGATTTTGATTCTTTTCGTTCTTTATTCCAGCTTTTCGTTTTTCAGTACGAGCATATAATGTTAATAACAACAAAATGCCCACCTATTTACCCAATGTGTTAAGTTTGGGTCGGTGTATCCCAGTGTCACTTAATGAAATTAAAGTGATTGTTTGAAGTGCCTCAACTGACAGTCTCACATTTCGCACTTCCTTCTTTCAATATCTTTTTGCATTTTGCAGCAAATACAAACTACCTTAATCGCTTTTATATCCAAATAGTCGCATAACATTTCTCCATTACTGATAATTTTGATCTGCGCATCTTTATAATATTCCAGTCGTACAGCTTCGGATCGGAGCGTACTGGTTCAAGAATAAAGAGCTTGCATTCGCTTATGGTGTTATGTTGACTGTTTCGAGACTGGGAAGTGTGCTGAACTTTTTCTTTACCGACCATTTCCGGAACATGTTCGGATTGATTTGGACTTTATGGGGAGGTATTATATTACAATACATTCCGATAATTTCCACAACTTGCTTTAAATTACTTAGCAAGTCCCATTTTTGGAATTCAGAACAATTATGATGAGGAAGAAATCTCAAAAATACTATATGAACAATCTAAGAAGATCAAATTGTTAGAAAAAAAATGATCACAATTCGTATGAACACTGTCGTTTGTAGCATATTAAATCAATTGTCCTTCAAAATACTGTATAGTTTATAATATATTCCATATTGATACTTTGTAAAAGGCGCAGCTCTATGTGGATTAAGTTTTGTGTCAGCCATCATTGTAAGCTCTTTAGATATTAGCGGCGTGAAACGACTTGGACAAGTGGAGCAAGTGAAGACAGCTTCAAAGGATATGGTAAGTGGGGGAATCTTATTAGTGAAACTATGAAGAGTTTTATTTAGTGTTATTAATGATATGTTAACACAAATAAAGCAAATACCAAGTACGTATATTTACATGTAAATATTTTTTATCTAAAGTGAGATTTCAGATATTAGGCGTTGCCTCCGTGGTGGAGTAATTATGACTCTGACTCGTAATCACTAGCCTATCATCGCTGTGAGTTCGAATCCAACCCGGGACCAAATTTCCCATGCGTAAAGAAGCTGTTCAGCTAACTTTGTCGCCAAATTGACCCTGACTGTTGGTTCATGGTTAAATCACTATGAAATAGAAAAAACGAAAAGAGGCATGGTTCGAGTAAAATCAGCGTACTTTTTTGGTTTTGTGGATAGGAAATCCCGGGCTATCTAACACCATAGTTATAAGAATAATACACATAGAACAATACTAATACAGTAAAACCCCTGAAAACCGTACCATTTCTGGACTGGACCAAAAGTCCGGTTTCTGAGAATTACGGTTTTCAGAGAAAGTATTGATTATCGAAGAGGAAAAAAATGGGACTTGAAAAAATGTCAAATTTTCAGAGAATTTCGGTCTCCAGAGAGCCCGGGGTTTATATTATACATGTATAATGTTTTTTTATAACTTCAGAAAATCACGGACATTCGGACTTTCTCTATTTCGTACTGGATGCTGCTATTAACGATCGTTTTTTCGTACAGTGCCATAATACCATTCATTGCTGATTCGAGGTGAATATACCGTTTAACCTCAAAGAGCGACCGCCTCAATATTACGACCACTATGCTATAATGACCACTTATTTCCGGACCTGCTTTCAATAACTCCCTTATAATTCAACTTGATAATGAAACCAACTCATTATTACGACTTATTTTCAGGTCCTTTGGTGGTCTCAACATCGAGCTTTTACTGTATTTCTTATATCTTTGGTGTTCATGCCACCATACTTATAGATACAATGCAACAATACCTGATCAGAGAAAATTTTATAAAATCAGATTCACATCCAAATAAAACTCGTACTATTTTTGGAGACCGTAGGATTGGCGTTAAAAAACGGTCAGTCGGATGACCGGAAATCGACTACATGTAATTGTTTTCCAGCTATTTTGAAATATTCGCAAATTTTCATCAAATAGATGTTAAAAGTTCAGTAAAGCCTTACATAAAGACAACATCAATATTACGACCTATTTGTTGTTTCGGACTTGCTTCCAGTAAATCCCCTATATTCTAACTTGATAATGAGATCGCCTTATTGTTACAACCGAAGTTTTGGGTCCCGAACGTGATTTGATTATCGAGGTTTTACTGTATTTATTGTGTATCTACAGTAAAAAGTATCTATTAATAAATCTACTGTTTTCATAATACAATTATTTATATACCAAACATGTTTTTTTTTCTTTTCAGCAAATATTTCTATCTTAAATACCATTTGACATCCGAACATTCCGCCTATATATCCAGTGCTGTGTACGATGTACCTATGGTGATTTCTCCATTCTTAGGGCTTTTTGTCGTGAGTACTTCAGTACCAGAATCATAATTATTGTAGTCAACTATTAAACATTCAGATTACTCTATTCATCAATGTCATGTTCTTCTATCACCGTTTTAACCCTTTGCCTCATAATACTGCATTTCCTGTATCTGAAGCAGACGACTTTTGAAAACATACTGGCAAAAGAAGCCATTGCTTGTAGTATCCAAAATACACTTATGATGAAAAGAGTTAATGGTACAGTGATTGTTAAAGCAACCCGCTCATGAATTTGAACACTTTCAAACACCAGATCATAAAAATAAAGACATTGACGTTTATTCACCTCTGCTGGATTGACAAAGTAGACATATTCCCAAAAATGGTATTTCGATGAAAATACCATCGCCAAATATGGTAAAACAAAAATATGGATCAGACAATAAATGAATAAACATAACACCGGGTCATAACACAATACCGTCTGTATGATGATGTATTCTATTTGCATTTACATCGAACTATGGACATCTTCATCTACCAGAGCGTTCGTTTGACCCTTGAAACAGCATTTTGACTCTTAAAATCAGTAAAATTAAGCGTTTGACTATTGAAAATTTGTACCAAAGGGTCAAAATTACGATAGAATTAGGAGGAAATTTTCTTGCATCTTTAAATTATTATCAACCAATGATCATTTTTAAATCTCAACTTTGAGTGAAAACTCTAATATAACAACATTACGTGTTCAACAATTTCATTTCAGGACAGATTCGGTTGTCGTGGATTTTTGTTGATTATCACTTCCATCTTAACCATTCCAATATTTGGACTTCTGGCATTTACCAAACTACATCCATTAATAATGACAGTCTGGTTAGGATTCACGTACAGTCTCATTGCGGTAAGGTTTAAAGTCGCGACCGTGGTCCAGTGGTTAGTGCGCTGGACTTGTAACCAGGAGATCCGAAATCAAATCCATGTCGCGGCAGGTCATACAATTTGACAAAAATGTCCATTTTCCTCCAAATGCAGAGAAGTTGCCGGCTCCTTGTGGAAGGGTAAGTTAGTACTAGTTTGAATACAGTCCAGGAAAATTGGTTAGGTGAACCAGTCGCCGTGTGTAACTGAAAAATGTTTGAAAAAAAAAAAACGGCGTTAAACCCCAGTGATAATTGCGGTGAGGTTTAATGTACATGTATTTTATGAATATCATTAGAGAATGGTCTTGTCATGTTTTCAGTTCTCTGAGAACTTTTTTTCAGTTATACACATGTGACCATCACATTGCATATTCTCTCGTTTTTACTTGATGTCAAAATATGTACGACAAACATCGAATATCACTGATTCAGCGACAATCCTTATTTTTTCTTTAAGGCATCCACTTGGTCAGCAATTCCATTTGTTGTTCGGCAGTCCAATCTTGGTATAGCCATTGGCATTACTAATTCATTACAAATGATCGGCATAGGGTTTTCCAATCTTATTGTTGGATTTATGCTCGGGAAGAATCAGGGGTATGTAAATCTTGAAATACAGTTAAACCTCGATATTGAGACCACCTTCGTGACCCGAAAAATCGGTCATAATTATGAGTTGGTTTCATTATCAAGATGAATTATAGAGGAATTATTGGAAGCCGGTCTGAAATGACAAAGAGGTCGTAATATTGAGGTTGCATTAATTTTGCATGAAACGCGAATCCGTGTTCAGAGATTGGAGTGTTTTTTAATGAAATAAATTTCTGATTTTTAATCTAGAGTTGAGTCCCTTTCTTTTCGTTCTTCTGATATCAGGCATTCAACCTGTGATTGAACATTTCAGGCTAACGTCAGATGTGGTTTTGGTTAGATGGAAATATGTGATGATTTTTTTATTATCAAATACTACCGCTGCTTTGTTTACGTCACTTTTATTAAACGTTGTCGATCGTAAAAAGGTAAGTTATTAGATTGTATATACCTAGTACAGAACTACAGTAAAACCTCGATAATCAGACCAACTTCGGGACCCGAAATATTAGTCATAAAAATGAGGTGGTCTCATTATCAAGTTGAATTAAAGGGGAGTTATTAAAAGCAGGTCCGAAAATAAGATGTCGTTATAACGAGATGGTAGTAATATTGAAGTGGTCACTGTGTGAGGTTTTACTGTAGTCAATTTTGTATAACCTTCATCTTAATGATATATCAGGCCAATTCATAGTCGAAACATTTAGCAAGCGCAAACAACTTAAAAATTACCTAAAATCCTCGTCTTTTACAACACACTTGACAAACAACACGGTTTGAAAGTCTAAATTTATAAGAACACAACAATATTCATGTTTGAATGCATGATCAAGTGAGTACATGTATATAATTTCAAACTGTTAAGAAAACCCAGTTTCTTAAACGACGCTCTGTATTCACATAGACATTATTCTTTGGAACATTCTAAAGTAATTCAAGACAAATAAAATTTTAATATTTTTACAGTGTTAACATAATAACTATGTATAAATTATGCACTTTTCAACTACATGTATTTTGATATTTGCACAATACATCTTTAATACAGAACTTATTACCCTTAAAGTATTGTTTGATACATTCATCCTCTTTTGTGTCTTCATGCTAGTCAAGTAGATCTAAATAAGTAAAAGGATTCATAACAATACACACATACAAAACATCCCAGTTTCCCCAAAGCTCCATCCTTCTCAAAGACCCCGCCAAAAAACCTACCCAACTCATGAGAAAAGCAAACAAGCAAAGTTACAGGGAGTTAAACTAGTTTGGTGGGCCTAAAAGCACGCTTGTTTGGTTTGATATTGATTAGCTTGCCGACAATCGCATAGGCGTACGGATAAAAGTCAACAATAATCTAAAAATAATAGTTTCTTATTACAGTCAAACCTGTGTTTGATGCCACTTCCGAATAAAGACCACCTTATGAATAGAGGCCATTTTTTTGGAAAAAAAACGCCACTGATGATTTAGAAGTGACTGACCTCCGAATAAGGGTCATTTGTCAATAAAGGATACAGTTTGTCTTTCCCAAGGGTGACCTTTGTTCACAGGTTTGATTTTATATGAACGTGTGATGATTCGTTTGAATTTATCAATCAAATTGTGGAAAGGGAAGTAAATGTTGCAGCCATAATTGAAATAAAGTCACTACTGATTATACTATTACCAAACAGTAAAGTCACTACTGATTATACTATTACCATACAGTAAAGTTACTACTGATTATACTATTACCAAACAGTAAAGTCACTACTGATTATACTATTACCATACAGTAAAGTTACTACTGATTATACTATTACCATATAGTAAAGTTACTACTGATTATACTATTACCAAACAGTAAAGTCACTACTGATTATACTATTACCAAACAGTAAAGTTACTACTGATTATACTATTACCATACAGTAAAGTCACTACTGATTATACTATTACCATACAGTAAAGTCACTACTGATTATACTATTACCATACAGTAAAGTTACTACTGATTATACTATTACCAAACAGTAAAGTTACTACTGATTATACTATTACCATACAGTAAAGTCACTACTGATTATACTATTACCATACAGTAAAGTCACTACTGATTATACTATTACCATACAGTAAAGTTACTACTGATTATACTATTACCAAACAGTAAAGTCACTACTGATTATACTATTACCATACAGTAAAGTTACTACTGATTATACTATTACCAAACAGTAAAGTCACTACTGATTATACTATTACCATACAGTAAAGTCACTACTGATTATACTATTACCATACAGTAAAGTCTCCATAATGAGACTACCTTCAGGACCCGAAAAATCGGTCATAATAATGGTCTCAAATAAGAGGTCGGTATAACAAGGTGATGGTAATTTTGAAGTGGACGCAATGTGAGGTTTTACTGTACTTATTGTAATTGTTGTGTTTTGTCCTGCATTTCTTGTATGATCCTATTATGTTGGATGGGTTTGGGCTTGTGGGATTAGGGGGGAGGGTAGTATTTTGGGGAAGTTGGGATGTTTCGTATGTTTTTTTAGGAATCCTTTTCAGTCTTTTTTCATGATTTTAATTATTGATAATTTCAGGGAGGAATTCTGAATATGGGCGAAAGGGAGAGAAAGTATATACACGAAGTACTTACTACCGGAGATAAAGGAACTATTTCTTCAGACGAAAGTAGTCCGTTACTGAATGATAAAAATGCAACAATAAACTGAAGCAGTGGTCACTAAGAATTGAATCGAGACTAGTCTTTTTAATGACAACGTAAGGCTAGACAAAATAATAGCCATTTCTATGGTTACTTGACCAAAAATATTAGTTAGGTAGGTCGGAAAACTTTTCTTCTAAATGTACCCTTGCGAGAATAAGAACTACGATTCGTCCCAGATATTTTTGTACTTTGGTTTTTGCCGTTATAAACTTTAGGGCCGGCGCCATGAAATATTTTTTACATTTATTTCTGATCTTATCAGATATTTTATTGTATGTATTCAAGTATGGTGATTACATTAGCGGAATTCACGTGGCTGGATATTCTCATCTGTAACCTTGGTCATGTTAAGTAAAACCTCAAAGAGCGACCACTTCAGTATTACGACCACCTTGCTATGCTGACCACTTATTTTCGGAACAGCTTTCAATAGCTACCCTATTATTCAACTTGATAATGAGACCACCTCATTATTACAATTGAGTTTTCGGGTCCTGAAGGTAGTCTCATTATCGAAGCTTTACTGTATAATTATGTGAAAAAGTTTTAAAGATACATGGCTGCAAAACTGTTGTAAAATATGTTATTTTAGGAGTATTTGTTTGTCTTGTAATTTAATGCATCTTTACGTTTGTTAATTCAATAGTACTACAAAGCACAATTTTGTTAATTTTTCCGGCATGCGGTTAGATATGTGATATGTTCTTGGCAATGTGTTATAATTTGTTTTTGCTATCAAACGAATGTTTCATTTTTTTACATAGGGTGTTAATATATTTGTGACATCAATTTCAATGGAACGCCAGTGGTAATCGAATTGCTACACTTTAAATGAGTAGCGTAAACTAGTTTCTTTTTTACGGGGGGGAATGTCGCACCAACAGCAAAGGTCATATAGCGTTTTTTCCAGCTTTTTTAACGATGGAAGAAGATCCCAGGTGTACACACCTGTTCAGAACCATCGACCTCACATTACCTAGCAGGGCAGCTTCTTCATCCGCGATTTTTTCTGGCCCCGGGTGGGATTCGATCTTCCAGCGGTAACTTTCGAATGTTATTGTTTTGTACATTGAGATTAAGACAAAATCCGAATGAGACATGGAAAAAAATTGTGGAAATGTAGTACAGTTACTACATGTACAATCGTTTTTTTCTTTTGTTATATTAAATAATACATGTTGCTTTTTTATGTTAATATTGCGCCGAAATTGATAATAGATACTAGTAAACTGTATCTACACTTCAGTTATCGTTTGTTAATCAATCTGAGTACATGATCATTTGACCCGTATTTGCGTTATCCTTTGTATGCAAGTGGATGGTTGATAAGTTCCCCCCCCCCCCAATAAATACCAGATTTCCATAGACATCCTCCCAAAACTGAAGCAGATACCTGCTAAGTACATACAATTTGGACGGCGCAGAATTTTGAACTGGTTCCAGTTGACTCTGACTGTGACTCTGACTCCGAACTATGTACAGTGATTTAACACATTAAATAACTTCTGCATGATAGAAGCTGAGGAACCCATCAGACTGGTAAGTATTTCACACGCAACATTAGGATGATAACTAAATCTTAGATTTAATTTATTCTGTATATTAAACAGTTTCATGCCAACCATGGACTTCAATTTCATCTAAAAATACGTGGGTAAAGCAGAAAAATTGGTAAAACAAAGGTAAAGTAGACGACAGAAATATATTATATATATATTTAATTCTCGCACATTTGTTATTAATACAAAAATAGAATGGTAAACTTCAAACTAATAACAGAACGGGAGCGTATGACAAATTTTACTGTCCTGTCTCAGGTCACGTGATAGGTTTGCGAAATGGGTGCGTAATTGATCACGTGACAAAGCATTGATACTTTAATTACAATTAAATCATTTTCAAAGCATGTCGTATATACTCGACCATACGTCGACCTCGTACACTATATTTCGTATGATAGAGGTTTGTTTGTTTATAGCGAGGAAAAATCGCAGCTTTCGTAATTAGTATACCAGTTTCCTAACACAGTCGACTTGGCAATCTGCCAAATATGAGGAAATTTCTAGCGGGGCGAAAACCGTAGATTTTTTCTCCAGCTACTGATTTGAAACTGCGCAGAAGGATTAAAGTTCAATGTTATGATTGATAGTAAGTAAATGAGATACATGGAGCTTTCTAATGATTAGTGTTTTTATTATATACTGTTGCACTTAGACTAACCAGCTTGATTGTCCTTTGTTTTTTTTGTTTGTTTGGAATTTATAGTTTGTTCATGTATTAATGCGCAACGTTTGTGGCCTAAGATTAGGACAGAAAATGTCGACATGACATGGACTATATTCGCAACAAGCGTTCGAAGTACTACGATTGAAATACCATTTCAGTCGTAAAACCTCGGATTTTTATACCCCTATGCTAATCATTTACACAAACAGTTTAAGTTTAATAAACGTTGTCGTCATTTGTTAATGTTAGCGACAACGACCTGTTGCTCATAACGGCCTGCTGACCTTTACCCTCATCCGTAATGACGGTAAACTGGTACCCGTTGACTCGGGTGTACTGAGACAACTGGTACGGCCTAAAATTTCCTGGACGCTGATTGGTCAATTGCGGTCCAAATCCGGGCAGGATTCTGCCCGCGGGCTCTCGCGAGACTTTTCGCATTCGGAACGCCTCGCATTTTTTTCTTTCGATGCATATTTCGCGCGTAATTTAAAAATAGATCAAAACATCAGGGCCTCTACATTATGCTATGTATAGTCACTAAATGTAGCATCCACTGTTTTATTTGGATTAAAAGGTGCAATTTATATCTAAAGTATTCAGGCATCGGTAACATCTTCGATTATATTTAACAAATAAACGGAAATCCCCGATGTTTCACGAATGGACAGTCAATCACATGGCACAAACGCATTGACCAATCAGAGCGCTAGATAATTTAGTCCATACCTGTTCCTTTGGTGCACTGCAACATGGAACGGGCACCAGTTCATCATGGCGGTAAACTGGTCCCCGTTCCATGTTGCAGTGCACCAAAATAACGTCTGTACATCAGAGTCAACGGGTACCAGTTTATAATGGCGGGAAACATAGCGTACATCGGTTGAAATAGTTCGCAGATTAATGGTTTATAACGTCGATACCAATGACACTGGTAGATTATCACCTATAATTTAAAAACAACCGAATTATAGCTGTTATATTTTGACTATTACTGAACAATTTATTGAGGAAATACCTGTGTGTAAGTCATATACCGCGACCTTACGCGCATTTAATTTAAACAGAATCTGACGTATAAACGTTAACAAGAAGGCTGAAGACTTGATGAAGGAGAAAGCACAAAGTTGTAATTTATTATACATTATATTCCTTCATCTCTTCTTTTATATCTCGCGATATTATATCACGAAAACTGCAATAAGTTTTTCGTACTTTTTGCGCATAATATCCACCTGTTGTGTTAGGTATATTTGCCTTGCTACGATCACGTATGCTTCAATCTGTACACATGTTGATTGTGTACACATGTCCTTGATTTAATGTCATCATCATAATCCTAGTTATCTGGCTAATTCCTTTGTTATTTTTATTGTTATCTTATCATTGTTCATAATTTGTTTGTGTTATTTTTCTTTGACTAGTCGTTCTTTTGTTACATCCGTTATTTCATTTAGTCACTGATAAAGATATCTAGTTTAACTAAAATACTCAATATTAACTAGTATAAAGTCTAGTATGGTACCGGTATATTTCCATGTGACTTCTTATTTTGGATTTAACTGGTTGATTCGCGGTAATATGTATACACAATAAAAGTCAATGAAGCCATTTAGTGTGTCAAAGAATGTAGCAGTTCATGTATGATTTCATTTGTTTATAAGAGTATTTTCGTGTTTTTGACGTGAAGAAGATTTGTAAATGAGAATTAAATTGTATCATGATTGCATACCAGTACTATCATGGATTATTAGCCAGGTAAAAAATTAGACTCGCGGTAATACATGTACATATAACCAGGATATGTTTGATTATATTTGGTGATACCTATGCATATAGTATATGCAAAATTATTATGGGAACTGTTAAACTATTAGGAAATTGTAACAATCCCTGAACTTTTGTGTTAAGACATCTGATTGGCCGAAAAAACAACATTGTTATAACATATGCTGTACCCTCTCCTGGGTGGAGTTAAACAACCAAGATGAGTACTGTTAAATGATTTTTTATTCATGGCTTGTCACATAATCTGGTCCTACAATTAATATAAAGGATCTGTCACATTATGCATACAACATAATAAAGCATATAAACTTGACAAAACTGATTGTAAAGACTTAGTTACAGTAATAATACAATACAATATAATGCAACATTAAAAATCCTGTAGATGATATACACTGACAATTTAATAATTAAGTAGAACTTTGCTAAGTATTACCTACCTAATATAATAATACATGTATATTATAATGACTATGCACAGTGCCTATTACAACACTTACAATGGTATCTGGTACCAGCATGACCTGTGATACTGCGAAACATTCCAAATTGATGATGGTTCAGAAATGGTAAGGATATCTGTAATAGTCAACACAATAAGAGGACATGAGCAACTATACTTAAGCAAGTAAACTTGTAACATTGACTGAATAATTCACGTGCGCTCACATGACAAAATGGCGCCAACTTAAAAATGTCAATTTTGAACAATTCTATCGTCAAATAATAGACAACAATACAAATAATAACAATAATAGACATTAATTCCAATACGCAAGAATATTCACTCACATGCTAAACGATTAGTCTAACATTAATTACAAGAGTGGTAAATCTACCCGAATTAACGAGATGCTTCCAAGATGCTTCCTGTGTCGTCTGATGTTACTGCAATGAAGAGCGAGTGTTCCGAGTCCTGACGTTTTAATTAACCCAACGTACAATAATTAACATTTGACCCAATATAACTACCGAAATTTGTCAAACCAAAACTGTCGCCCGATAACATACCAACTCAACAACAAGAGTAAAACAAATATTAGCATTTCTAAAAATGCTTGGAGTCGCCGTTCAGCCAAGTATAAGAGCTAAGAATAGAATATTGAAAAAATGTTTCCTAGAGAATTCATTTCTGGTTTCATTTCTTATTGAGAGTTTGCAACACATTCTATATTTACGACGATATTAAGCTGGTTCCCGTTGACTCTGGATGTAAAGAGACAACGTTCCTTTGGTGCACTGCAACATGGAACGGGGACCAGTTGACGACGATATGAAGCGCCCCGATATGAATTCTGATGATGGTTGAGTCATGTCTCATTTGTTGAACTGCCCTTACAAATTCAAGAAATTAAATACTTGAGTGACTACAGACTATAACTCGTCCTTGGACCACATAATGTACGTCTGCTTTCATATCCTAACACAACATTTGACTGCCCCTCCGTCTGTCTCTTTGCAGATGTAATTTTATGGGTGCTTCTAAAAGTCTTGATCGATATTTGTTGAAATTTGCAAAACATTAGTGGTTAGGTCTTCTTATAAATACTCTTTAAAATATAGTAGGAAATATTATTACTGGGTTATGCCCCTTTTCTCACGGTATTTAGCCTAAAGTTGTAACAAAGTTCATCCCTTTGAATGATGGTTCTAGTTATGGACTGTATAGGATTAAAAACTTTTAAGCCATCACTTTACTCACTCATATAACTTGATATAGATAATGTTAAAATGACAATATAATAATATTCCGCATCATCAATGTAGTCATAACTATTTTGCTCTCTATATATTTTCATGCACACATCATTATGTACATACAATGTATTTTTTATTTATGTTTGCAAACATAATCTTATGTATTCTTGAGGGTGTACAGAAAATTTGTTATGCTCGTAAATTTTGCAAATTACAATATGAGTATACCAAATGTATTAACTTCTGATAATTTAAACTTGTATTTCTCTTAATTTTGACATAGCTTTTAGAGACAAAGTATTGTTGCCCTGTAATAATTAAACAGTTAATTAAAGAAGCTTCAGAATGGCAGATACACATGCAAAGTAATTAACTTTGTTAAATGCTTCAAATTTTAAAGACTCTGTTTGACAATTACACATTTCTATACTCCCTTTTGATGCCTAATGTTAATATTTTTATACCCCCGCACAACAAAGTTGAGTGTATACTGGTTTCAGCTCGTCCGTCCGTCTGTCTGTAGACAAAATCTTGTGTGCGCTTCTTCTCCGAAACGGCTATTTGGATTTTGATAGAACTTTACCAATATATTAGGCATTAGGTCCTCTCGCGCGTATTATAAAAAATGTATTCGGATTTATTTTCACGGAGTTATGCCCTTTTTTATTTGTCTATAGACAAAATCTG
The DNA here is from genome assembly GCA_008271625.1 of Lutraria rhynchaena. Lineage (NCBI taxonomy): Eukaryota > Metazoa > Mollusca > Bivalvia > Venerida > Mactridae > Lutraria > Lutraria rhynchaena. The sequence goes on along the minus strand of VIBL01000006.1, from coordinate 866,053 downwards.
CGCTTCTTCTCCGGAACGACTGGTTGGATTTTTTATAAAACTTAACCAACACATTAGGCATTAGGTTTTCTTGCGCACATTATAAAAAGAATTATTTAGATTTATTTTCACGGAGTTATGCCCCTTTTTTATTTGTCTAAAGACAAAATCTTCTTCTCCTAAATGACTTGTTGGATGTTTATAAAATCTTACAAGACATTAGGCATTACTGAGGTCTTCTTGCGCATATTATCACAAAAAATATTCAGATTTATTTTCACGGAGTTATGGCCTTTTTTATTTGTGTAAAGACAAAATCTAGTGTACGCTTCTAGTAAATTTTATCATAGCTAAGTAAAGAATTATTTCTTTTTGTTTTTGTTTTACACATTGGCATAATAAGGCACATATCAAGTTTTTTTATATGGAAAATGTATTGTTACATATATTTAACTACACAGTAATCTCGGTTTATTTTCAAGTGGGATTGTTTCAGTAAGCACTTGAACAGATATTTCACATACGCAGAAACAGTGAATTTCATAAATTTCATTAAATGTTGATTGTTTCTAAAACTGTTTTCGCGCGAAGCTAAGAATCCTTTGTTCATTAATTGAGGACACTAATACTCCCGCAGTTTTGAGTTTGTGTCGTGGTTATTTCGAGAGGGAATAACTGTCCTGATTCTTTTGCCATTTTTTTTTGATAAAGTATAGAGTAAACACTCCTGGATATTTTTTTCTCTAAAATTCTACACGGTTTTTGTGTACCTGCACTAGGGTGAATCCCGGTCGCGGCAGGTCATACCCTTCCATGAAAATTTGAAAAAATGTCGATTTTCCTCCATAAGTGGAGAAGTTGCCGGCTCCTTGTGGAAGGGTAAGTTATTCCCTTCTATTATATATGGGTTATATGATATACGTGACAAACCCCTTTGCTTCACACGCTAAACTAAAAATCATAAATTCTTTTAATTCATATTCATTATCATACCATAGTTATTTTTATGCGATTGATTAAAAAAACTACTGCATACATTTTTAAACAATTGTGAATTAATATCATCGACACAAGTGTAAAAAATTAATAAATTTTGGTTTATATCACCAGCAGTACTTGAGACTTTAATATCTTCCGTCATTTAAAAAATGCATACAAAACCTGAGGCATTTAAATATACATGTATTTACAAACAAATCCTTTTATCAATATTCTACTTATATACATAAGACATTTTCCATTTATTATTCATCAGTAACATTTTCCTGATAAGTATAGTGATTGAAATCCTGTACATTTTGATCAGATATATATGTCATATACGATGACAGGATATTATCCTAACTAACAGTCTTGGCTATCGAATATACGTGTATTTGTTTTATTTTTAGAAATGCATAGGACCCAGTCTCTGAAGCATCAAATATAATGACCCACAGAACTAGCGTTGAGGAATCGCTGAAAAAATACCCGTTTTTGTTTGTTTCTCTACAAAATGCTGGATTAAACAGGAAACTTATATCTGTAGAAAAACTACAAGATGAAAATATAGCAGACATCGACTTGCGGAAAACTAGAACCCTGAATCTTGTTTCTTACGCATTTTTCGTCGCAGGTAAAAGGGAAAAGGCATCTGAATTAAACCACAGAGTTTTACAAGATCATCGTAACAATATCATTGCGCTGTCGAACAATGCCTGGTTCTTATTTAAAACAAATAAATTTGCCGAAAGAGAAAGTCAGTAACAAACAATTGATAGCCAAAAAGACAATTACTTGTCTGTAAAGTTCCAATGCTGTACTATCTACGATTAAAGAGTAAGTAAAAGATAAAGATTGGTCAAAAAGTGTAGACACGAGGAAATTTTCTTGCAAACTGTCATTTCTAGAATGCTAATAAAGTCAAATGGAAGCGTCGCATGGCCACATCTTTCGAGCCTCTGATTTCTATGCATGTCCATTACTAGCATGTGCAATATCAGCGCAATACTCTGAATAATGGCGGAGATATTAAAAATTAACAATTTTCCGCAACTCACAGAGATTTTTCTCGCAAGCGCTCATTTCTAGATACATGCTAAACTGTTGGTTGTAAGATGCGAACTCGCGTTTGCTTACTCAAGATTTGGACAAAGAACAAAACGCGATAAAGAGTTGGAACAAAAGCAATTACAAATACTTCGAAATGTCACAAACATCCCTCCAAAAGACGAAACAATTAGGTTGTTCCAAGCCAGATTTTTTGCTAACATAGGCGGAATTCTTTTTAAGCAATATTGCATGAAATTCACTGGAAAAGATGAGTACTTCCAAGTCAGGAATGAGCCATTGCAAACGATGGATGAGGCTCATAAACTTGGTCATAACGATGTCCATACTCTGAATGTAATTGGAATATATATGAGATATTACAACGAAAAACTACCAGCTGTTATCAGTTTGCTAACGAAGTCTGTTGAACTAAAGAAAACTTCAAAAGGATATCGCCTATTGGCATTAACTGTTAAACGAGACTTGGAGAACAAAGAATGCAGAAAGCAAGGAAAACATGCTTCAGACCCGAATGATCAACTTATTAGTTTGATGAAATGTCCAAGAAAGCCCATCATATGTTTACGTGCATATGCAGACTTTCCCCAGATGCAAAGAAGTTTGGAATGTTTTGACAAGGCTGTAGAACTTAATACCGAAAACATCGATACTTATTATGACTTTGGACTGGCGTACCGCCAAATTGAGGGACACAAAATGGCTCTGGAAAAGTTTGAGAGTATAAAAAAGTACGAACGATTACGAGCAAGTTATTACATGTTGCTGATGCCTACGAACAGTCTGGTTTTTGCATGGCTGACATGATTTCAGCTGGAAAGGTCCTATCCACAGAACGAGATAGGTTTGATAATAGGATGTGCTCAGCGTACAAAATTCCATTGAATTATCTTGTTTCTTTTTAAGATTGTTACCGTCGTTAGATCAACTTTGGACAACAGGTCCCACAATGAGACTATTACTGGAAGGCAAGGTGCAAACATCACATGAAGTAGGAGAGCCATTTTTCTTATTGCAAAGACCGAAGTCACAATCATCACTGGCAATTCTTCACCAACTGAAAACAATCGACACAAAGAATGAAAGAAGAGTTAGAGGCATGATAAACGGATTGGTATCCGCCGGAAAATATGATGATGCTATCTTGGCAATGCATTTGATAACATGCCTTCCAAACGCATGAGAATTTCTCAGTGACAGTATTTGCGAAAAGGGTGTGAAAACAAATGTTTATCCGACTTCTTGGAAAATTTTAAGCAAGACTGACAGAACACTTAGGAGATGTTACATTGCCCTTGTAGATGAAAACGCGACGTCTGCGACTGTCGGCAATTTTAACACAAACATTGACTTGAAAAACAGATTAACAAGTAGTAACCTTGATGTTGTTAAACTGCAAGAAGACGCCGATGTTCCTGTACAATTGTTCGATTTCGAAAGCGTCGTCTTCAAGGCAGAAAGAGACGACTGATCAAGCCATTTGTCTGGGGAAATATTAGAATTTTTGGCATCAATTTTGGAGAACATATCTAATGTCTAGCTCCAGTACGAACAATTCCCCGAATCAAACTCTTGTTCGACTGAGATAACTTTTCGAATATGAATCTTCTGGTCCGTGTACTAGATATATATATACATGTATATATATATCGCACATTTATAAATTGTGTCCGGCTTTATGTAGGTTTAAAAGTTGAATACATATTTAATGAAATATTGTCAAAGGTATTTCACTTACTATGACAGGCAATAAATATAAGCAAGAGTAACCTCTAACCCCTTCCCCTTTCAATTTTTAGCTTCCTATATAACGTCATGGCTAGATACATGGCATCTCCTATTTTGCTCCGTTTAACTTTATTGGTTTTGGATACATTACGGAGCAATCAACTCGCTTTATATTTGCTGTTGAATTTTTGTGTCTCTTATTTATGTATCTGCCTGACATTTATTCATGCAATATTACTTTTTGGGTTGTCCGTGGGTAAATATAAGCTTAAGCTCTCAAAACTAATTTAAGCCCCCCAATGGCTTTGCTGCAGAACTTTTAGTGGCGGAAACTGTGTTTTGTCCTCCATGTTTTGCATGCTTATGCATTGGGTTTTCGATTGTTGGGTTTTGGGGAAAGTAGTATTTTGTTTTAGATTCCTTTTCTTACCTATATCCGTTGGTAACGTTTAGATTTTCTGTGCGTTGAGTAGATCAAAGTGGATGCATAATCTGTACACAATTCATGGTTTGAAAAGACATGTGCCTCACTTGTTATCTGAGCCCGTGAAAACTCGATTAAATGACATACCTCCGCTCGTGATAAGTAAAAATTGTTGAAGGTACATGTAGTATTTAAGGGTAAATGGGATGTTTTTGTTTTTGTGTTTTTTCTTCTTCTTGGGATCTTTTTCTTATCTGTATTTCTGATAATAGCATTATTCCTCTGCGTTAATTTGTTAGATATAAAATGAAAAATCTGATTTTCTTGAATACATACTTGAGTCATATTACATTGTGTTTTCGTGTTTATTTTGTTTCTTGCGCTGTCTAACTCAAACTGAGATTCAAACACAGGACCACTGGGCCAAGGATTCCACCTAGATCATCATCAATACCTCAGTATGTGAAATTATGTCTTTCTCTAATTGTTAAGGTTTTAATAACATGTTTAGAAAGTCATTGAGTCATAGAAATGTCATTGTTGGGTAAGAGGCCATCACTAATATTTTCAGAAAATAATTCTCCGGAAAATATACGACCTTGTTTGGGCCACTTTGATATTTTCAGAAAATCTTATCACTTGAATAAATATGCATAAGCGGCGGAACAGGGGCGGTATTCCCTCGCTCCTAACCACCGAAGCGGGGACGTCAAATGTTTTGGTTTCCAAATTTTAAAAGCAAAATGTATAAAAGAAATAGTATAGAATAAGTACGTGTAGAAATGAATAGCGGTATTACCAAACATATAAACATAGATATAAACAGTAAAATCTTGATGAGGTGGTCTCATTATCAAGCTGAATCATAGAGGAGTTATTGAAAGCCGGTCCTGAATCCGGATTCACAAAATTAAACATCACATGTTTGTATGTAAATGGGAGGGGCTTGTTTACTTGTTACTAAGGTATTCAGGTTTAAGAATAAGGGTGTAATTATTTGCTTATGTGAGTTTTACACGAATAGTTCAGTAATATAAGTAAAATCTTACGCTTTACAGAATTTAGAATTCGATTGAAAAGACACGTATACATTAACTATTCATTTTACAGTTCACAATACCTTGCGTTGTATTGAAATAAGCACTACCCAGTAACAATGAGTTTATAATGTCGATATATACAGTTCACAAAACTTACGAACAGATACGCCGCCGCTTTCTTGAAAATCCTACTTTCGTTTTCAGCTAGTAGTTATGCGAATGTACTGTGAAATACCTGGGAATAGTTTTTCGTTGGCATTCAAGGGATTTGCTATTCGTCCATGTAAGTACTATTTTTTGTTATATTTTAAGCGCTTTGAAAATGTAATTTGTAGCCATTAATTATTCTAAATAATGGACTTAAACGTGTCTGTGTATGTGGATCATTCAATCCAAAGATCGAGTTTCGTTTTTCTATAAATCATTTGGGTAAAATTTTGTTGAATATCAGTCAGTGTTTTCTTACACATGCTTTTGCACCCTATCTTCCGTGATCAATATCTGATTACATTTATACAGATTACATATTGCTGGTCAGGTGGTGGCTAGTGAATAGGAAATGACAATCTCTATCCTGAGTTGTCGTTCGTTATCCATCACATACATCTCTGTCAACGTCTGGAAAGTAGTTCGTAAACACGTGTCCGGGTCTCCTTTAGTTTCCGTCTGATACACGGAATCACGCTTTTGTTTCTCTAAATGCACATTTGGTGTCATAATTACACGATTACCTTCGACTTCTGCGTTTTATTTCCATTTAAGCGGCGTAACTTTGTGGCCTAATTACCAAAAGTAAACAAATATTCTCAGTCGATAAATTGTGCGCTAGATAATTAAAGTAATTTCTCTGATTTTCTGATAAATTATAACATCTTTTGTCTCAAATGTATTGTGCAAAAGAAATTGCTTCACTTACATTTTGTACCGTTTGTGGCTTTATTTCTTGTTTTCCAAGAATCTTGTAAAACGCTGAGACGTTCAGAGAGATGTATGGGAGAGATAACGAACGACAACTCTGGATAGAGATTGAGGAAATGACTCAATAAATAATACGACGTCGGATTGTCTGAAAAAGGATTTTAGGCCACAAAAACAGTACAGTGATTTTTAGAAAATAACAATGGGTTGTGTTAATCAAATACTTGAAATATAATGGCCACGTTCTTCTTTGAAGTCTATATATAAGTACACATACGAACAATTGTATCAGAATTTTGTTTCTTCAACGCTTCGTTCATTTACGTTTACTGAAGCAATACTTATCCGGAAATATATTATTATTTGATTATAATTTTTTGAATGGAGATCAAATTGTTTACAGCAATATTGCAATTCCTTAATTAGCTCACCAGAACAGAAGGTTCAGGGTGAGCTGTAAGGATGAATAGTGGGTGCTCCGGCGTTCGTCGTCTGGCGTCATCAATGGTCGTCTCCTCTGAAACTGCCAGTCAGATTTGCTGTGTAGAATCCTTTTGGCTTTCTTAGTGCAATTTGCAGGTTTTATACCAGTTGATCCCTTTTAGGGGTCACCAGAGCTAAAAATAGAAAAAAATCCTTTCTTAACATCTCCTCATGAACCAATAGATGGATCATCTCCAAACTCTGTAGCATTTGTAGATTTGGTCAAATAAAAAGGGTTGGTCCCTTTTATGGGCCGCTTGAGCTAAAAATAGAAATACACACATTTAAACGTCTTCTTCTCATGACCAATTAATGTATCATCACTATACTTGGTTGGTAGCGTCCATAGATGGTCACCTTTCAAGTTTGCTTGAGTAAATTGGTTGGCCACTTTAGGGGCCACTAAACTAAAAATAGAAATAACTTAAAATGACTTTTCATGAACCAATGGTTAGATCATCACACTTTTTTCTGTAGCATCCTCCTGTCATCACCAATATTCCTTTCTAGTATCCTTTGATATTCCTTAATCAAGTTTATTGTTGTTCCCTTTGTCTGCCCAAAAGTGTATCTTTATTACGTTTTTAGTAACGTGTTTACTTAAATTTACCTTTACCTTTTCTCAATCCGTTTATTCATGCATCGCTATATGTATGGCCTATTTTGTTGCTTAACGGCTGTAACAATGATCTTTTGTTGGTATTGACAAATTGCCTTCTGTTACATTTATTGTATGTCATCGTACATGTATATATGTTCACATTGGTTTCCGGGCTACTGCATCTGAAATAAGACGTCTGTCTGTCCGTTCGTCTGTTTAATGCGTTAATTTACATGTCACGATGGCGGAAATGGATCTTTTTATGCTGTCTGTTATTCACTCAAACCGGTATTAATTTCAGATAAACGATTTCAAAGTCTGTCCTTTTTCATTCGATTCAAGTACAATGGCAGATATGGCTAATATTGAAGAATTGTTGAGAAAATACCCTTCTTTGTTCGACTCTTTAAATCGTGCTGGTATCGAAAGGGAAAATATATCAGTTGATGCATTGCAAGACGAAGATATAGAAGATATTAACCTGAAGGAAAGTAGAACTCAGAATGTTGTCTCCTATGCACTTTTCCATATTGGTGAAAAGGCAAAGGCATACGAGTTGAATGGCAGGGTTTTGCATCAATATCCAACCAATGTAATTGCTCTTTCGAACAAAGCTTGGTTCTTGTACAAAGATGGTAAATGCACAGAAGCCGAACAAGTTTGCCAAAAATTGGAGGAAGCTGGAAATGTCGAACGTTTGGTTGCCCGCGGCGAAATAGCGTTTGCTTACTCGAGATTTGGACTGAAGACGTACGATATGGCTGTTAAGGAGTACGAGGAACTTTTAGAAGAAATCAAACAAAGTAAATTACCCGCCAAATACTTCTGCATGTGGTCGTTTGGTCTTAATCTCTTGTTGCATAGAAAACGAAAGGATTTGAAAACATTCACCGAGTCGGACACCACGTCGGTACAAAAACGATTGAAGTTACTCAGAGATGTTACCAAAGTCCATCCTGCAGATGAGACTGTGAGAATATATCAGGCAAAATGCTACGCAAACATATGTAGAATCCGCTATGATCAGATTTGCATGATGTATTCTGGAAAAGAGAAGAACAAACAGCTGCGCGAAGAGCCACTGCAGGCGATTGAAGAGGCATATAAACTTGGCTATGACGACGTGTACACTTTAGATTTAATTGGGAAATATATGAGATACTATCCAGAAAAGGTTCAAACTTCCATCAGTTGTCTAAAGAGATCAATCGAATTAAGGGAAACGTCCAAAGGCTTTCACCGATTGGCTTTAGCTCAAAAAAGAGATTTAGAGAGCGACGAATTCAAGAAACTTCCGAAGCGTAGACCTGAACCCAATGATCGAATCGTCAATGTGATGAAATGCCCCAGAAAGCCAAATGTGTCATTAGATAAGTATAAAAAACACCCTCAGATGATTCAAATTATGAAAAATCTTTCGAAAGCTATTGAACTTGATCCCAAAAACATGGATGCTCACTATGATTTTGGGCTGACGTACCGTCAAATCAGCGAACAGGATAACGCTCTTAAACAGTTTGAACACATAAGAAAGTTCAGAGAAGGGCCACGTACTTTACAACAAATTGCCAACGCTTATGAGCAATCAGGATTTTGTATACTTGACATGAAATTTTCTGGTAAAATACCTCCCGACAAAATGATGGAGTTTGAGAATGAAATGCAATCGTTTTTCAAAAAATCGGTGGAAATGTCTTGCAGCCTTGTTAGGATGGTACCGTCGTTAGAAAGCTTATGGACGATAACTCCAACACTGAGGCATCTTATGGAATACAACGCAAGTACGTCGAGAGAAGTCAAAGAACTACTGTTTTTGTTCGAAAGACTTAGGTCACAGTCGAATCTAGATATTTTCCAAAAATTAGCAAGCATCTATGATCAGTTGGAAACCAATGATAGAAGAGTCCGAGATTTGTTAAAACAACTGATCGCCAAAGAAAAGTACGATGATGCTATTGTTGTCATGGAGCTGATTACTTGCCTTCCAAACGGCTTTGATGTGCTAGGCGGGGACATGTACACTGATGTTTACATAAAAAGTGGTTTGAAAGCATACAAATGTGGCGAGGCATTACTTGGTCGTCTGCGTATCGTTAATGCACTAGAGTTTAGAAGAAACAAGTTACGGATGCGTAATGAAAAAAGGTCAATTGAAATATTGGATGAAGACATAGCAAACTTGCAAGGAACTGAAGTGATTCTAATTTATCAAAATGATGTAATTAAACCTGCGGCCGATACTCTTTTAAGGGTATTTTTAGAAGTTGGTGTAAAAATAAAAGCATTTGCTCCTTCTCAAGAAGTCATCTGCGACACTGGCAATTCAGCAATGAGAAATTACATAGCGCTTATCGGTGGAATTGAGGAAAATATTGATGATCAAATCAGCCTTGAAGGAGCAATGGAGAACCTGACCATCAACAATTTTGATACAAATGTTGATCTTATCATGAATGATTTAAGCGAACGTGATGATGGAAACCTTCTGGTGGTTAAACTCCAGGAAGTCACCAATGTTCCCGAACAACTGCATGATTTTACATGTATTGTTTTCGAGTCAGAGCGAGAAAGGCGGTTAGATTGTTTGGATGAAGATGATCTAAAATTTGTGGAGTCGGCTCTAAAACACATGACAGATGCCTAGGACACGTGAACAATGTATAACATTTGCATTTTATTAATTCTGTTGTAATATGCAGATTTTGCCAGAAACTCGAATCATTGTAAAATATCTCCACATGTACATTCGACTTGAATTTAATATTGTGTTCATTTGGTATAATTTAAGAGTTTAATTAGAAATTTCTTCTGAAGTGAGTAATTTAAAGGAGCGCTGCGTAGCGAAACAAGCTTGGGTACTTAATTGCGAAGAATAATGTTGGCCCGCTAGCCGTTCATTACCATGTCACATTACTTAGGCATAAAACATTTGGTTTCCGGTTACATGCCCGCAAGAATATGTGTCGGTAGGTAGGAATTTTTGATATTTTATTTCTTTTATGCATATCTTTACACTGTATATACGCCGTAATATTAAGGAGTTGTGAAATGTACAATATAGCACTACGATTCGGACGCCATAAAAAACTTGTGAGTCTGCAAGTAAAATATTAGGTCGGTCGGACAACCGGAAACAAACCTCTTTTTTAGGCCTTGATGAATCTATTTCATTGAAAATAACTGTCTACATAGATTAGAAACGAGTCAATGAAAGTTAGAGTCGTCTGATTTGCTTAAAGTATAGGGAAAACTTATTTTCATTTGTCATTTTTTCTGGACATTTTTTGAACATTCACCGTGTAAAAATTGTTCTGTGGTGATATTGAAGCTCGTTATGTATCTATTAAAACAATATAAATTCATGGAGACAGAATACTGTACATAATACACGTTTCATTGAAGAAGCAATAGATATATTATCACCTCATGTTGGAGCGTTTTTTTTCCATAAATGTAATCATTTCTTGTTGGAATACCTTAGGTGAGTGTTGTGTTTAAGGAGTGTGCCTGTGAACGTGTGGTTGAGTAAGTGTATGTTTTGGTTGTTTGTGATCAATGAGGCCAACCTGGATTCTTAGTTAATCATGTGTGTTGCTCGTACGTTTACTGTGATTCTCCTTTATTTGATTTTGCAATATCTGAAATATATCATTGTCGTTTTCTTTTAAAGATATTGCTGATTTTGTTTTATTTTACTTTTTTGTATCATACTATTTTTAATTTTACTATCTTCTTCTTAATCAACTTTTAGAAACACGCGGAGTATGCCCATGTTTTATTCTTTGGTTCGAACTCCAGTGTTATATAACTTGAGATTGGTCTCTGAGCTCAAATCTCATGTCTTGTCTTTTCATGTTTCATGATGTTTTCATGTTTACTATGATAAGACAATAATAATATTATTGATACATTATCCTGGCAGCATAATTGGCCTGAATATGTATTTAAACATTAATGATTTTTATCTTTCCAACCATTATACTTTGATAATGGAATTCAGATTTGAGCTCGGAGACCGCTTTCGAGTTTTATGACCTCGGGTCCTGAGTAGTCATACAGTATCGCTATTTAGCCTCTAGAAACGTTGTTTTTCAGTATTTGCCTCTCCTACGTCTATTTTTAGCTGTATTTCAGCCATACACCAGCATGTTATGAGCCTAACCAACATTCCTTGATTCTTTTCCTTCGCAAGTCACTGACAACTTCTCTACACGAACCACTCGAGTCAGCGGCGTAGGTCGATTAGCCATAAATGTCTTCAACCAAATCACCACAAAGAACAGGTGCCTTACTTCTTTTGTGGCATCTTGTATTCATACGCAGGCACTTTTGTACATACATGACTCTTTTTGTGTTTTTATCTCACCAAAACCGAAGGTTCAGGGTGAGCTGTTAAGATGGGTAGGTGGATGCTCTGGCGTCCGTCGTCCGTCGTCGGGCGTCAACATTGGTCTTCTCCTCAGAAACTACTGGTCGGATTTACTTAAAATTTGCTGTGCGGAAGCCTTTTGACGTTCTAACTGCAATTTGCTCATATTGTACCGGTTGACCCCTTTTAGGGGTCACTAGAGCTAAAAATAGAAAAACCTTTAATCCTCTTCTTCTCATGAACCAATGAATGGATCATTACCAAACTTGGTCTGTAGCATCCTTATACGGACTTTTATCAGGTTTGCTCAAATAAAAATGGTCGGCCCCTATTAGGGGCCGCTAGATCTAAAAATAGAAAACCTTTTACCGTCTTCTTCTCATGAACCAATGGATCGATGATCACCAAACTTGGTCTGTAGCATCCTTAGATGGTCCTTTCTCAAGTTTGCTCAAATAAATTTGGTCGGCCCCTTTTCGGGGCCGCTAGAGCTAAAAATAGAAATACCTTAAAATGACTTTTTCTCATGTTTCTTTGAATGGATTATTACCAAACTTGGTTTTAGCATCTCTAGATAGTGTTCTTTCAGATTTGCGAAAAAAATGGCTGGCTCCTATTAGGGGCCGCTAGAGCTAAAAATAGAAATACCTTTAAACGTCTTCTTCTCATGAACCAATGGATGGATGATCACCAAACTTGATCTGTAGCATCCTTAGATGGTCCTTTCTAAAGTTTGATCAAATAAATACGGTCGGCTCCTAAAGCTAAAAATAGAAATACCTTAAAATGACCTTTTCTCATGTTTCTATGGATGGATTATTACCAAACTTGGTTTTTAGCATCTTTAGATAGTGTTCTATCAGATTTGCTCAAATAAAAAAGTTTGGCCCCAATTAGGGGCGGCTAGTGCTAAACAACTTAAATACCTGAAAATACCTTATAATGACTTCTTTTCTTGAACCAGTGGTTGGATCATCACCAAATTTGGTCTTTGGCATCCTTCAGTCATCACGAATATTCTTTTGTAGTATCCTTTGATGGTCCTTTATCAAGTTTATTATTGTTTCCCATTATTTGCCCACAAGTGTACCTTTATTACCTTTTTAGTGAAAGTTAAGTTAATCAAAATTTATTCTGGTGAGCGATGCATGGCCATCATGGCCCTCTTGTTTTTTTTATTTCTCATCCTGAAAAAAATAATCGCTCAGGGACACGTAGATGAATTGATCGTCAACACAATCGAAACAGCTACAGATCAGGCTCCGCATGTGCATAAACTTCAAATAGTGACCACCTTGTTGTAAGACCACTTATTTTCAAGTTGAAAATAAGACCATCTCATTATTACGACCGTTTCTTTGGGTCAAGAAGGTGGTCTTATTATCGAGGTTTTACTGCGCATAATATTGTACAATTACTGTGTGTTTGCCTCCTCGAGTATTGATATAAATTATACGTAAAATCATAAATACATGTAAATTAAATCTACGTGTAATAGCCACTTCATCCAAATATGAAAACTGATAAAGAATGATTTAGTTGTTTGTTTGTAAAGCTAAATAGGGAAGTACATGATTTTATCAGTAACCGGTAGACAACTGATAACGGCAAGGAGATGCATGACAGGTAAAGGTAAATACTTAATATTTAGTTGTATATGTTGATTTTTTATTATACCTTCACATTGTTACCATAGGCTTTCGGTTTCCGGGATTTTTATACACGTACAGACGTTTTTTTTATCTAAACTCCTCAAACAATACTTATTTGTCAAAGAATTATCCATGCCGCTACTGTGAGTATAAGAAAAAAGTACAGGTAAGTCACTCGCTATATTTTCAATTGACGGAAGTGACAACATTCAGTTTGGGTACCGACTTATATGCGTGCGCTTTTCGGGAACCTCGCTCTTAAACTTGGCATACTACAGCAAGAGTAGCGGCATGAAGATTTTTGACAGATTTGCGTTGTTTGAAGAGTTTAGATAAAAAGAAACGTCTGTACGGGTATAAAAATCACGGAAACCGAGTGTCCATGATTCTTACATCCACTTGGACAGTGAAAACTTTGACATGTTCTTATCATTGTTACTTTAATGAGGTTTTCTGTATTGACATCATAATGTTTATAAACGCGGTCTAGTCTTATAACTTTTGTTGTAATCTTACTTAGCAGCTTTTGCTTGTACTGATAAATCCTTATGTTGGATATTAATTGATAACAACTATGCATACGATTGAAATACATGTATGTTTATTAGTTTTTTACCGGGAGTGTTTCTATCATATTACTCATAATGTACATACACACGGTTGTTTCACGTGAGTTATAGCATGAAAGTTTATACGACAACACATGTATAAATTTCGTTAAAGCAATGTGTGTTTTACAATTATAATTAATTAATTTGATAATCAAACCTTTCCGGGTGCAGTACATGACTGTTGACGTTGTGGGTCAGACATGTTTCAGTTTGGCGATATATGTACACTTTTGTATTAGTCTTTTACTCATTCATAATTCACTTTATTGAATGTAAAGATACATACGGAGCGAGAACGAACGGTTTGATACGGGTCGGCAGCCAGGAAGCACTTTTAACACAACTGTCCGCCGTACATAAGTGCACTTCTGATAAATCCAGTTCATTTGTTCATTTAATTTTGGAGTTATTGGTTTTTTCGTATTATTTTTTTGATAAAAATGATGTGATAAAATGCTGAGCAGAGTTTCTTCAACACAGTATTAAACAAATGCGATGACTCATGGCATGGATCAAAGAACATGTTTCGTAACTGTTAATCAATACTACATTCTTTCAAATATAAATGTAGGTACATATTAAACAAAGGAACTGGACAGAACAGAACATTAGTGTACTGATGCAGGTGCCCAATAAACAATTTTATCGTGACAATTACATGACTAAATGTGGGTTACATGAATACAATTACATATAGCATAAACGTAATTAACTAAATTTATATATGACAAGCTCATACTTATACTGTGGAAACCCATTAAACCGGTTCCTCTATAAACCGGTTTCCCCATCAAATTGGCTAAATGTTCTGGTCCCGGGATCGTCCGGTTTAGAGGGTTCCACTGTAACTGCGTGATCATTTTTTCTCCTGTGTGATGACATAATAAATGTACATTGCGAGGTTTTTCTGTTACAATTTTCATTTTACAAGACATCAAGATGTTTAATTTATTAGTGGTTTTATTGAATTGATATGTTCTTGGAATTTATTGTGTTCTCAAATCTGTACGAGACAAACAATCATGAAATGAAATTCATTTTCCAATATTTTCAGTTATCTCTGAGTATTGGACAAAACGTCTTGAGAAATGAGACATCATTTTGCAAATCCTGATTCAACCAGACATGTAAAAGTCCAAGAAAATATGTAAGAAAATACATATTTATCCCGTAACGCAAGGGATCTTTTTTGACAATAATGATTTTTCAAAGTATTTCCAGTGATTTGTATTTTTATTCATTTCACGAGTTAATGTTTTTTTGCAGGAAGGAACTTCTTTTAAATAATTTGCCTACGGCCATGGATGATTCGATTCGTGTAGAAGAGTTGTTAGCAAGATATCCGTCTTTATTTGTTTCTCTGCAAAGAGTAGACTTTGACAATGTGCAACAGTTTTTACGTAACCCTATAGAAAGATTTGAGCCTGATATCAAATCAAAAGAAAGCAGAACCCAAAACGCTGTTTCCCATGGGTATTTTATTACTGGCGAAAAGGAAAAGGCATAAAAATTAAACGAGCATGTTTTATTTCACCACCCTAACAATATAATTGCATTGTCAAACAAAGCTTGGTTCTTATTCAAAGATGGAAAAATTTCAGAAGCAGAACAAATTTTTCTGGCGATTGAGAATACAGCAAACACCAATCTTGAATTACTGGTCGCGAGAGGCGAAATTGCATATGCATATTCAAAGTGTACTCTAAAAGGTACGCTGACTTTGGGAGTTCAAGAGTATGAGAAGATTTTAGAAGAATGCAAAAAAGGACGCATACTAGTTCCAGAGAGGTATTTTTGCCTGTGGACATTTGGTCTATTTTTGGCGCTTGGTCATGATAAAGAAAAAATATTAATCGACGGAGAATATTCAAATCGAAGGCTACTGATGCTTAAGGAAGTCACCCAAATCCATACAAGCGACGAAATGGCAAATCTATATCAAGCTAAATCTTACGCCAACATTGGTAGAATACGTTACCAGCAAATATGCAAAATGAAAGGACGGGACATATACAACCAATTACGCAAGGAGCCATTACATGCATTTGAAATGGCCTATAAACTTGGTTACAATGATGCATACACTGTGGGTATAGTTGGTTCGTTTATGAGATATTACAATGACAAACTTCATATTGCTGTAAATGTTTTGGAGCGATCGATTGAATTAAAGGAAACTTCAAAAGCATGTGTCCATTTGGCATTAGCCCAAAAACGACTCCTTGAACGAAAAGTTCCACAACGTCAATGTACACCACCACCTAAAGATCGTGTTGTCAAAATGATGAAATGCCCTAAGCACCCATTCACATTGTTAGTTCAGTACAAAGGTCATCCACAGATGGAACAAATTTTGAAAAATCTTCACAAGGCCTTACAAATATGTCCAGCATTCATGGGTACTTATTACGAATTGGGACTTACCTACCGCCAACTTGACGAACAAGAGAAGGCACTATAAAGTTTGAACAAATTACAAAGTCCATGGAACTTAAGATGCTACGATATATTGCCAATGCATACGCACAGTCAGGTTTCTGTATGTCTGACATGCTAGCCCGTAGTAAAAGTCGTTATGCTGGAAGAAACATCGTTTCATATATGATCAATGCGGCGTTTAAAAAGAGTATTGAAATATCTTGCAGTCTTGTAAGAATGGTGCCTACTTTAGGGAAGCGATGGATAATAGCGCCTACCCTAGGGCAAATTTTGCAAGGGACTGCAAGAACAGATGTGGAAATTATTGAACTATTGTATCTATTTGAACGACTAAAATTACACAGCAATTTGGAGATAATCCGGAAACTGAAAAACATTACCGGCCAAGTGGACACATGTGACAGAAGAATTTTGGATATTCTGAACGAGTTAGCATCTGCCGGGTATGATGACACCATCTTGGTGATAGAGCTAATCACATGCCTGCTAAACGGATTTGAAGCGCTTGAAGACAATATTTGCACTGAGGCATATATACATGGTGCTTTAAAAGCATACAAATATGGCGAATACTTTCTTTGTCGTCTGCGAATAGCGAATTCTCTTGTTTTTAGGGGCAACAAGTTACAGCTGCGAAATGGAGGCAATTTATTGAAAATGCTCGATGACAGTCTGAGTGTTCAAACTGAAGTGATGCTAATTCATCAAAATGAATCCACGACCGATTCGGCTAATGCTTTGTGTAAGATGTTTAAGGAGGTCGGTGTGGGCGTAAAAACTTGTCCAGTTTCAAAAAAACTCGACTGCTGTGCAGACGATACTGTAATGAGGTATTATATAGTATTTCTAGATGGAAACATGTCGTCTGCCAAAGATGGTAAAGCGGTTCCAGAAGGAGGCTTGGAGAATGAGGTTACGAGTAGTTTTGATGCAAATTTGAATCTAATTTTTGAAGATTTAACGGAGCGTAAATATGGAAACTTGCTGGTGGTAAAAGTCCAGACAGAAACCGATGTCCCAGTACAACTACGGGATTGCAACACTGTCGTTTTCTGTTCAGAGAAAAATAGACAACCAGACCGTTTGGATGATGAAGACCTAGATTTTATTGCATTGGCACTGAAAAAAGATGACAAATGTCTGACTTACCACTTACGAGTTCATACATTCGTAAGTATATACATTAATCTTTCATCATTATTCTTATCCACGTAAGTTAAAATTGCATTTTGGATTTACATATAGAGCAACCTCTTCAAAGTAACACCCTTTGGGAAAAGAAAATTTTGTTGTTGAGAGATTGTTGCTCTAGAGAGCTTAAATTTAAAGTTAAATCGTAGAGCGTGAAAAATCTTGCTGTTGTTGAAGGGAGATTGTTTCTCAAGAGAGGGCCACTCCGGAGATGTTGCACTTTATTTTCCCAATATTGATTATTGATTTAATTTAAAGGATCTATTATAAAATATAATTATGAAATAATAGCTGACATTTCAGTGTCATGTTTTTTTTTTGTTTTGGTTCATTTTATTTTTAGTGCTAATCTAAATTACAATTTTATTTTTATGATTAGTATGTGAAGGAATGAGGTTTGATATTCAAGTACTCAAGTATGATAGTGACAATGGAAGAGAAAATCGTAGAGAGGATGAACTGGAATTAGTGACATCATCCCATAGTTTTAATTCAGTGGACCAGATCTTTATTTACATATCTGGAGTTCAGCAATTACAGTGATATTACTTTAAACTGTTCAGAAACATTTAGTACCCATTTAGTACCCGGGAACTTCTCCACATATGGAGGAAAATGGACATTAGAAGGGTATGACCTGCCGCGACCACTGGACCACGGTCGCGGCTTTTATGAATTAATGTTTAATCATCGGATCCATTACATATCCAGGAATACAGGACCAAATCTTTGTGATTTCAGTGTATATCATAATCATTATGTAACTTATTATTACTAATTGATAATTTATCATTATGTTTCAATAGAAATTTGTAATTTACGCATTTTTTATGTATTACGAAAAGAGAGATTGTATATAATTATGTGTTTTATCTTATTGCCCGTTCCTGCCAATACACCAAATGACACGATGACATTATTATTACGACCCACCGGAGATATCTCTAAACTGTAAATGCAGTTATCAACTTTTTTCTGTTAATTCATAGATTAAGGGCCTACACGTTTTTTCGACATTGTCCTTCTTTTTGAGACAGAATAAAATGCACGTGTACTTACTACGAGTTACCAAAACTTCCAGACGTGACAGAGATGTATGTGATGGATAACGAACGACAACTCTGGATGGAGATTAATTCAGTAGAACATGTTTATTGTGAATTGCCAAGGACCCAAACAATTACTTCGTTTGTAGTATACCAACTACAACGAAACGAACGAGTAGAAGGAAGTGTTAGGGGAAGGGGTAGACACTTCACTGTATCCGATGTTTCACTATATCCGAGTCTACTATAACCCTGTTTTACTGTAAATTATGCCTTGTATTACTGAGAACAAAACATGCATCGTCGGTTGCATTTTTTTTTCATCCAGTAAAGCATTAATGTCAACGTCATCTTTTGGACGAAAATATAGGTATTTTTATTTTTTTATACACCGGATTTAACGCCGTTTTTCAACAATTTTTCAGTTATATATGGCGGACGGTTCACCTTACCAGTTTTCCAGGACTGTATACTAACCGGTACTAACTTACTCTTCCACAAGGAGACGGCAACTTCTCCACATATGAAGGCAGTTTTTTAGTGAGGTGGTCTGACATTATCAACTTCAATTTGAATTTATTAATTTATGTATGCCAGGGGTCGTAAATTCCTATTGATCTATTGGTAGAATTCGGAAAACGGTCGATCACTTCCGATTGTTGCCGATTCGAACTTAGTCAATTTATCAGTACCTAACATAGATCGGTGATCTGCTGGGGCGAAAATCTGATAAGCGCCATTGTTGCGTATGTAATAGTAGAGGAAATATTGAAAACCAGTTTTAGAATAAGTAACCTTGGCAGTGAAAAGTTCGTATTATTTAGGTGGTCGTTGTGGTTTATTGATGGTCCATTGTTAATAATTACGATTCACTCGGCTATGTGTTGTTTGATGCCTCAAACTGCTTGTGCATAAAGTTTCCTCAATTTATGACTCATTTCGCAAACCTTTGTTTAAAAAAGTGTATTTTTTATTCCATAAAATATTCAAATAAATGAAATGATCAAAATTATATTAACTTACACACTTAGATCTATCAAGTAAAAGAGAACATTTTAGAGTTACGATCTTCCTTTAAGAACAATTTTTTGATGTACGATCTGCATAGAGATATACTTATCGCAGGTAATAAAGTCATCTTATTACAAAGAAAATGTAATGAAATGTACATCACTGACCGTAATAAAACCGGAAGTATTGAAGGAGCGGAGCTATCAATCAGACTTTGTCAAATAGCGCCGACGATGTAAAATTGAGTGGGTCCGTGGGCAAATTAAATATGCGTTTTTACAAGCTACGGCATTAGGATCAAATCCTGGAATCACGATTTATGTACAACAAAACCTCAAAAGTGAGACCATTTTCAGGACCCAAAAGTCGCTCGTAATAATTAATTGGTCTCATTATTAAGTGGAATTTTACGGGGATTTAAAACCTTCAGAGCCGGATAAAAAATAAGAGGTGGTTATAAAAAGGTGGTCACAATATTAATGTTTTACTGTATGTATAGCTTAAGTATGCAGTAAGACATGCCACTGGTTGATTCCTTGGTGTTTCAAAATCAAACTCGACACGAAATTATGGCGTTATTTTCATTTTTTAGATAATACTAAAAGACATACGTCAAGACATATATTAGTAACAAATGTTCAAAACCATGCTATTCATATATTCGTAATAAATTATACTTCCATAAATTATTTATACATATACGTTTCAAACTACGGGTACCGGTTTATGTCCGGACCTGAAACAGGTTTTAGACAACCAATCTTTCAATGCTGCTTCGCGTGATTTTTTCTCGGAACTTGGACAAAGAAATGGCGGTAAAATTATTTCTTCTTTTGCTTGTTCATCTTCTTTGTCTTTATCAGCAGTTAATCCATTATTTGTTTCATTTGTTTCCGGTGATTGTTTATTAACGTCACCATTCTTATCCATTGCATTTGTTGTAGATTGCACATTTTTCTGCAATGCTTTGTCGAAAGCCTCTTTCATGGCTTGTTGGTTTGGTTGTTTTAGGATAGTACTAAGTGCTGGCTTAGTATTAGCTGCAATTGCACCCTTCATAAGAGATTTTGTTTTAGATGCAATATCAAGTTTTTGGGCACTATTTTGCTTCTCTGCGTTCGGATCATTTTGCATGCCGGAAGTGTGATTAGCGCCATCTAGGCAATCAACATCCTCTTTATCGGATTGTTCGCTCGTGATTGTAGCATCGTCAACCCAACAATGTGGTCCTTTGAGTATTAATTTGACCTTAACTGGTTCAGGTTCCGGTTCAGGCTCGGGTATCTTGGACTTCCTGAAAAGAGAAAAGAAAGGAGAACCTAGAATGGAAGTAATGCACGCTGTTTCAATACGTTTAACATGTCACATATGTACAGGTACATGTAAACACAATGAAGAACATGTTCTTTAAATTTTCTAACCTGGGAAACTAGAATGAAGTATTACACTGTACAACACACCCAATGCAACACAAAATTACATCTAAACCTGTCACTTACTTAAGTTAGATATTCCATATGGAGTGTAAACAAAGTGGGATTTTTATGAAAAAATAGTCCAAATTTACTGTTAAACATTTTAGCAATGATCTATAACTTTCAAATGTCATTACTCGCTATGCTCTAGTACTGAAAACCTTACAACAGATGCATGGAACATTAGAACACTGTTTCCGGTAGTAATACAGTGTAATCCCATGAAAACTGGACTCCCTGAAAACAGGAATTCTTTGAAATTTGGACAATTTTTCAAGTCCCGTTTTTTCTATTCTTTAATCAATAGTTCTCTGGAAACCGAACTTCTCAGAAATCCGGACTTTTGGCCCAGTCCTGAGGGGTCCGGTTTTCTGGGGTTATACTGTATCCCATTGCAGATAAAAAATTGAATTATTTATCCGCGTTGAATATATCAAGTTGAAAACGATTGTTTCTGCTTTGCATTCATAGGCAGAACAGTTTGGCTAATTTCTGAAGGCGAATGATTATCTCTAAAATTGTCAAGTAGCCATAATGTATGCCAATAAAATTGATTATCAAATAACAAACGAGTACATTTCATCATTCAAAAATTATGGCCTTCATCGTACACCATATTTGTTTAATCAGACAATACATGTATAGATATTAAAAATAGTGTTTGTGAAACAATAGCATTCATTTATATGTACAAAAACATACAGAACAATAATAACACATGTGTATACAATGATGTTGTAAAGAAATGGTCAATTTATGGTCAATATATTTAAATATTATTACAAGTAATTTCAACAGACTTCACTCGAATTAAAAAAAAGAAGTATTGTTTTCTGTATGTGGCCTTATATATCAGTGAAAATTTCATTGAAAGAATCGCAGACATAATATTATTAATTCATAGAAATGCCACGGACTCGGGAGCCGCATTCATTCCCTTTATTGTCATAATTTACCTAAAATCGGATGTTATTCAAGAAAGAATATAAGCAGATATAACTATATTACTGCCCCCAGTTGAGTAAACATTGGTTAAATTTAACTTCTGTATTAAATTTGAGATTAGGTTTAGGAGTTAACCAAAAGTTGATCAGAAACAAGCTGACTGCCTATATTAGACACTTGGATTAAATCTAACTAGAAATAATTCCAGGGCAAATTTACCGAAATGTTTGTACAATCACTAATAAATACTAAACTTTAACCCAATATTTGACCTCAAAATTAACCCGGTGGTTAAAATTAACCCATGTTTATACAATTAGGTGGATGATTAATTGTCTACATCCAATAAAAAAAATCTTAATTCACCGGGTATCGTTTAATTGATATGCCTCACCTTAGGTCCTTTTTAAGATTAAAAACGATACAAGCCTGGTCAAAAAGATGCCGCATTATCAGCAAGCAATTAAAGGAATGAGTTCTAGAAACGTTTACCTCCTTCTTTGTCTAAATGGAGATAAGCTCTTCTAGTCCTCACCTCTTGAATTATATTTTTTAGAAATTGACAGATGCTGATATAGGCTAGAGCTACAACTCTTATAATCAGTCACCAAGAATTTGGATATACATGACGCCATTAAACTGTTTATGGCAATCAAAGACCTATACTATACAAAATGTAAAATGTCATAACATTTTAGACTAAGCGAAGCGTACGATAGAATAAAGTGACAATAAACGCTTCATCTGTGAAGTGTTAAATGAAGTAAGCGATGGTCCTGCTCATAAAATGTTCAGAATAGACCATGTTGACCGATTATGAAAGTTGAGTAGTGTAAGTGCCTCGATTTGTATGTTTTAAAAGTGGTGTCTGAGTTGATATAGCGTCCCTTAAACGACAAACAAGAAAACGAACAGTTTTTTTTGTTAGAAAATAGCTAAGTACTATCCACTATCTTGGTGTAAATGCAGTTATGTGTGTCAAAGAGATAAGCCGGTATATGTTGACTATATGCTTTATCAGCTAACAGGAAAAAAAGATTTTTCAAAATATCAAACTTGACCAACAACTTATATCCATCCAACCAATATCCATTTTGTATCCACGTGTAGCAAAGTGCGCATGTTTTCAATGTTATCTCTATTTTTATGGCTAATGCTCGTGAAAACATTCATGTAGTCCTTTAACAAGCATTAAATACAATTTATTCAAATAATTTCCTGTTTAACAACAAGTAAGCAAGAAATAAGCTATAGTTTACACATCTTTTTTCTACTGGGGCTTAACATCGCACCAACAGCCTGGGTCATTTGGCGACTTTCTAGCCTTAACGGTGGAGGAAGACCCAGGGCGTACACCTGGGTAGAACCATTAACCTTCCATAAGCCAGTTCCTTCAAGTATGGTTTTTGGTTTCAGGTGGGATTTAAACTCGGCGAGAGGCTAAGTAATTACTAGTCTGAAACCATAACCACTCGACTGCGGAGGTCCTCGGTTTATACATTTAATTGAACAACATATCCTCACCAGATATTATGTGCATAGGGTGTTATCAATTCTAATTTTCGTTTATTCCATCAATAACTTAAAACAAAGATAATCATCAATGACGTAATACATTGATTTAGAAAGTTCATCAATTATAACCCAAACATGCATCGGGTTGGGGTATGTTTATTGTCAAGAAGTGATTTAGTCTTGATGAATGAAATAGGTCTCCTTGACGAGTTGACAGATGTCGTTATGTATTATGGTGTGTACCTATTTGAAAGTTAGATATAAAGTGCCGAAGAGTGTGAGTTGTTAGTGACTTGATAGCATACAATAGGGTTCTCAGACTGACTATTTTCTTACAATCCCCTTACCCAATAAATAACTTGTCAAACTCTAGAGATACTATGAAACCCTTGTTTATATAGTAGAGTTAAACTTATACACAAGACATATATGTAAACCATAAATCAACAAATAAATATGCAAAATAATTGTAAATCAGTTGTTGTTAATTCGAGTCCACATCCACTCCAGCGTATATATAGTTTCGTTATCACTGTTTCATGTCCACAATAATTTCCTCGCACATTTCAGTCGTGTAGTATAAAACAATGTCGATATAGGTTATGATAAAATTTTATTTAAAAAAAAAACACGTTTATTAGATCATCTAAGTCAATTTCCCACTCATAAAGATCCACATTATTATTACAATTATTCAAAATTCTGTTCTACAAATTATACTCTTAACATCAAGTTCAGATGCGCCCTCTTTCCACTCTATTTTTATTTCCTCGAATTCTCATACATGTAAGTTAATGATTTTAGATCTCTTCTCAGGACGTTATTCCTCTATTTTCCCTTTATATGTCTTTTATCCCGAACTGGGGTCCCAGTTTATTAAGTTCCTCGTTTTATCAAACAAATTGTTTATAGAAATTTACGTCCGTTCCCCTCAAGATGTTAACCAGCTCTGAGAAACCCTTTGTGTGAAACATTAATTAGTGAATATTCGTTGTTTATAAAAACATGTTATATAAAATTTTGCAATTGACTTCACACCTTGATACGTTCTAAGATAATGCTGACAGCCACAGAAAATGTGTGTGTATGATAACAGTATTTATGTTTCCTATAGTGCCTTGTTTATCAAAACTAATGTGCCTAATCAGATTATAATAATTGGACTAAGATTATTGTTTTATGTACAACAATTCTTATTCTGACATCTATACACGCAGTAGAGTTGTTTAAGGAATGATATTAGACTCTCCAACACATCATTGGAGAGCTAGTTCGGGATATCAATATTTATAACAGATTTTTTCTTAAACTCGCAACAACTTCTTTCTTACAGAAGCCAGGCAGAGCCACAAACAAAATCAAAGTACTTACATTTAGAAATTATAAATTGATAATTATTAAAGTGAAAGTAGAATAATTTGTGATTTCCAACTTTTATTAGTCCCGTAAATTTAGATATAAAGTGGGACATGGTTATAGTAAATATTCCTACGTCACGAATAGTTACTTCATTATATCCATATTTCATAACATCCAAGACATTGGAAAAGGCATGGTCAAGTAAACATAACTGAACAAGAAAAATAGTTTAAAAGTGGTAAACGTAGTCGATCAGAATTGAGCTATGTAAGACCCACATTCGTACCATATCACATTCGTACCATATCACATTCGTACCATATCACATTCGTAACAAGTAAAATATTAAAATATGTTACATACGTGTATGTTGTTGATTTCTGCTACATACTAGTATGTGATTACATTTGTAACACATGTTATACTGTGTATACAGGAACAGTGATTGTATCTAATTCTATTTAAAGCGAAATCTTGATTAAAATCAAAGAACAATTCGACGCTTGAAGCCAAACATATAAAAATTGTCAAGACAACCTTACAGTATGTTTGCTTCTTGCTTCTTCAACACAGGAGGGGATGAGTTAGTTTATATTAGCTATAAGGTTTACCGAGTCATTAATCATGTGAATAACTGGATAATAATTGATAATTGATAGGAAATGTAACCACTCGGTTTGCTTAATAAATTTAAGTGGTGCTGGGGACTCGTAGCTAAAATAAATCAAGAATAACAATACACTATATGCTAAAATGTTAAAAATTACATTTATACTCAAGTACTCAATTAGTGTACGATCATTTAAATGATTTGAACAGTGGCCCCAAAACGTCGAGAGACTGCTAAATGAATGTTTCATGAAGACCCAAAACATGTAGCATCATTGCTTTTTCGTACAGTGGGTTACATTGTATATAACGTAAATATAATGTACACTGTACAGTGGAAACCCTCTAAGCCGGTTCCTCTACAAACCGTCTTCCCCTCTAAATCGGCCAAATGTTCTGGTCCCGACTTCATTACAATATAATTAAAAAACCCTCTAAACTGACTTCCCCTCTAAACCAGCCAAATGACCTGGTTCCGGGCTTGACCGGTTTAGAGGTGTTCCACTGTATGAATGTATTGTTCATGTGTTGATCAAAGTTCAAACGATCGGACAAATTTAGTACTTGATTGCAAATACAATAAAACCTCCATATCAAGACTACCTTTGGGATCGAAAGAATTGTAAAGGCAGCGGTACCGAGTGGATTAGGGAAAGAGTGAAAATTGGTTCGAAAATAAGTGATTGTATTAATAGGATGAATTTATAATTGAAGTGATCTCATTATCACGTCGAAATACGCAGGAAATATTGATTATTCAAATAGGCAGTCGTTATAATAAGGTGGTCTTAATAGTAAAGTGAGGTGTTAATGTATAGACTTCAGGATTATAAGTGGTCGTCATATATTCGGATATTAGTTAGGCCTAAAAAAAGGTTTGTTTCCGGTTACCCGACCGGCCCAATATTTCACCCGCCGACTCATAAGTTTTTATGACATCCAAATGTATGTGCTGCATTGTAATTTTCGCAACTCATTCGTATTACAGCGCGCATATTCCAATACCGGATTTGCCGATATATGTAAAAAAACATAAAATAAAAAAAAACTTACCTACCGACATGTTGGGCATGTAACCGGAAACAAATCTTTTATTGTTTAGGCCTTATTTTAAAACCATAAACGGGCATCAGAGAAAATTAAGCCAATTAAAAGTAGTTCCAACACATTCTAGTATTACTTTATGCTTAATTTAACGAACCAAATGATTCATTATAATATAACTGACCTTTTAATACGTAAACGTTCTTTCTTATAAATAGCTTAATGATATTATGTACTAAGTATGGATTAAGCAGTTAATTCTTAATAGTTTACAGTCTGAGACTTCGATCCTTGACATTTTCACAAATTTAACAAACCAAACACAGCATAAACTAGATCCAAAATTGTAAGTTGGTCATTTGTGACAACTTGGTCAATATTTCTCTCGATTATTAATAATTGGCTAAAGTGTTTCATTGGAACAAATATGAGAATTTTATGCCACAAATGTTCAAAAGAATAAATCACACTCCAAGTGACATGAGTTAAATTTGTCAAGGATCTATAAGCTAACAAACACAAGACATAAAGTGACTCCAAGTCTGCAAATGTGAGGAACTACTTTTATGAGAGTGATCAGGCTCCTGTTACAAGGTGTAAGAATATGATATAAGGTAAACAAAGCGTCTACACGCTTACTCTTCTTCGACAATGGTGACTTTTGCTGCTTTTCTACCGGATTTCTTCCCTCTGAAAGGCAGAACTATTCAATTAACAACAAATACATGCATGAAAACAAAGAGACGGGTAATTGATTGCTGTGTTTAATTCTAGTTTCCACGTTAAGAGTCGCGTCCCTCTTAAATTCCGATGAAAATGTCAAATACAGTTCTCTGACCGAATGAACAACTCAGAGATCTTAAGATCATGTTAATAAAGCGTTTTTTTAAAGTTTAGGTATTTTTCAAATTCGTAATGAACAAGTATGCATACAATATTTTATATAACCGTAGATTTTAGTTAAATATTGACTCGTCTATTTTTGTATCAAAAAGCTGGTGAAGTCTACTTCCGTTTCATGCAAAGTTTGAATGTGGAAAGGTTAACTTCTATTTACTTTTATCATCCAAAGACAGACACTAAAACCGAGTGTACAACTTGAAATAAAATTAAATTTAATAAATGGCTCACAATGTGTTGATTTTAGTTAACAAGTTATCAGTGTAAAATAAGCATTCACAAAAGTTTTCTATAAATATCCTTTCAATGGAAATTCAATAATGCTGATATTTGGAACTTTCCATAAAGAGAAAGCAGACGAACTTAAAGGATACAAATACGTATGCTTTCGTATTAAGATACTTGTTAAAAGATTTAAGAAATATATAAAGTAGGATAAACTGTACAATGTACCCGCGTAATAATTTCTTATCAGAGGCCATCATTTATCACTAGGTACAGTTTGATTAAACGCGGAACACAATGGAGCGGGTGACTTTAGACAAATTCCTGTCAGTTTGTGTAAACACTATTGTAACATTTTCAATTGAAACTGATCAACAGAATATAAATGGCTTTCCTTTGACACTAAAGAAATGGCTGCTGTGAATTCTTAATAATACAGATTGAAAAAATTGGTTACATCCAAAATGTCCTGATTGAAGATGAAGATTCTATGCTTCATAACACAGTAAAAACCAAATAGCGACCGTCTCAATATTGCGAGCAACTTATTATAACGACCACTTATTTTCGGACCGGCTTTCTTTAACTCATAATTCAATTCCCCCCTATAATTCAACTTGAGATCAATTCATTGTTACGACCTATTTTTCGGGTCTTGAAGATGGTCTCAGTATCGAGGTTTTACTGTATGTGACAAAGTTCTTGTAAAACCGAGATAAAATACAAGATGTAAGCACGAGTACATTTTGTACGAGCCTCTAAATGAAAGTCATCTGTGCATAAAGACTAAGTTACAGAAACATCTCAATATTGAGACCGCCTTCGGACAAGAAAAATCTGTCACAATAATCTCATTATCAAGTTCAATTATAGGGGTGTTATTGAAAGTCGGTCCTAGAATTAGTGGTCGTTACAACAAGGTGGTCGTAATATTGAGGAAGTCGCTATTTGAGGTTTTACCGTATTTCTCTCCCTTTGCGGGTCTTTGTTCACTTATCTAATTGTAAGATTAATGAAACTGTAAACCACGTGGTTTCTTTATTACTGATACAAATAAAATAAGACAATTATTATTACACTCCTATCTAATAGTTTTCAATATTTATTACACTGTTTGGGAAATGAAATGAAGAATAAAAATGCACCATTGATATTCATTGAAAAATGTTTGATTATCACACGGTCAAATTCATCAGACATAATGTAGTATTATCAACTGTTGAAAACACGGACCGCTGTATTGTGCATTTGTAGTTTATAACGGACACAAAATCACAGCATTCATTGAAATGCAGCAGGGATAGAAATACTTTGTTAAGTACAAAAAATCACAATACAGTAAAACCTCAACTAGCGAACCACCGCACATTTACGACCGCCTTGTTATAACGACCACTTATTTTCGGTCCGGCTTTCAATAACTCCCCTGTAATTCAACTTGATAATGGGACTAACTCATTATAACGGCCGATTTTTCTGGTCCTGATAATGGCTTAATTATCGAGTTTTGATGTAATATAAAATTTTGATTGAATATAATTTGCTTATTTAGAATGTATGGGATACAGAGCTTCGTTTATGATAATAATTGCCCACTTTGTTAAACCAAATGTAATGTTTTACATTGAAATACGTATGATTATCGTAAGAATCAAAATATCATTGTTGACCTACCACTTATGTCTTTGTTCAAAATCGAACAAACATGTTTCTAATCTGATAGTAATTAATACCAGTTTGTTATATTAATTAAAATTATTTGTTCACATTGGCAAAATTGCGTTTAGTTTACTATTATACATATAAATAGACGATAAGTAGGTTTTATAAGAACGATTGCATCAATATGACCAAATTTGAATCATTTGTTTTTTAGATAAGAAACACAGATTTCCGCCATAAAATAAAGTCTATAACTTAACAAATACTATACGGTTCTTGCCCGTGATCTTTCGTATTTTAAACATGCGAAACACTGATAAAGTGAGCCAGTAAAACGGGGGTACAGCGGTATTATCATTTATTCAATTCATATTATCAATTGGTTGTAAGGCCAAGTATTCAGCTATCTTACACTTAATATGATAAAAAATCTCTTGCAAACTACGCTATTGTCGAATTTATCGCCCTGTTTTATTGTGTAAATCTTGTTTAGTTGTCTTACTAATTTTTTGAATTACAATATGTTAAGTATTCTTGGCACCAATACTACATAATTAAACGTAAAAGTGGTGTCGATTTTATACATTTAAGAAGCTTAAATGCTTAGGACAAAGTTCACCGTTTCTATTAATGAGATTAAATTCACCCAACTTTGGTTGTTTTTGTGTCATTTAGTCATATTCGTTTTGATTGGGGTATTTTGCAGTTGTACTCAAATATTGCATGTTCGTTATGTAAATTTCATTATATTTCATGTTGACATTGATGAGATTATAACAAGGTCAGAAGGTCAAAGGGTTATCATTTTTTTAAATGTAAATTTAATATTTGCTTGTCATGACTGAAGTGCAAATAGATTTTGATAAAGCTTATGCAAATTAGACATTTGTTAGTCAAAGAAATTATATCCTAGCAGAGTTCTAATGCTAATACAAGAGATCCTTAAGTTTTACTCGTTATTATAAATTGTAGAAATAATACGAAGTAAGCCCCTAAGCATGTACTAATCGTCTTCTTTAAATAATACATTGAACAAAGATGAAATGTTAAATATGCCAGTATACATTATACAACATTAATATGGGCTTTTACAGCATATACTAACCTGGCCCTAGACTTCGGTTGTGGAGGAGGTGGTGGTGGTGGTTCCGGTTTCTTCACTTCAACTTCCGGTTCCAACTTCTCTTCCTCTGATTCTGAAGAGCTCGCTTCATCTAAAGATACCAGTCGCACGTTGCAAGAAACGTCTGGAGGCAGTAATGAACGCGAATAAGAAGTGTAAGAAGAGGAATTTTTCAGTGTTGTGCTGTTAGCAACATTATCCTCGTTAGTCATATTGTTCTTATCGTCAAAGTCATCAAAAGGGTCTCTGCCAAAAGTAGCCTCCAAGCTGTCAGATTCATTTGATTCGGATAACGATCCATCAACAGTTACCCGTCTTGAATTCGTCCTCTCATTAGAAACCCATCCATTCACACTACTTTGATCTACGGGTATAAAAATAAAATCACTTCCCGCTAATGAAACATTTCCAAAGTGTGACCTTGGTCTTGCTGACGATTCTGTCACACTGCGCACTCTGTAACGACGGTTTTTATCACAAATAGCATGTTGTACATTGGAACTGGAGGCTGTACGCTCATGCCTAAACTGCGTTTGACATTCTGTATGTGGGCGAATCCTGATAGAATTTAGCACTTTCTGTCTTCGGTTATGCAAAGCGCTTCCGTCCGGTGTTGGTCCATTCGTTCTTTCTTTGTTTCTTAAGTCAGCATAACAGTCTGTTTCAGATTTAGATCTATGATTTTTACCGTTTTCTGTGCCATTATTCATCTTGTCCTTATTTCTAATATTTTTCACATTAGTTACGGAGAAATCAAACATTTGCTTGCTGTATTCTCTCATCAGTCCACTTTCTGCCCGCGATTTCGTCATTCTGACTGCGGAGTACTTTTTATCAGCACGTTGTCCCCGTGCAGACCGCACGGCATCGTCCCTGCTGTGCGGCATCGGGTAATTATCCAAATTCCTGTTCTGAAATGGAGGAGCAGATCTCATATTTCTAATCAATTTAGAACTCGAATTATGTTTCTGTGGCTTGGAAGCCATTACTTGATCTCGTAGTTTCATTGTAGTAATCAAATAATCCTGAGATGCCGCGCTTACACAGGCAGAATACGGGCGCATATCCCTACTCAACAAGCGATCATTAATTTCACCTTTCATTGTGTCGAAATTTGAATCACCGAGTCTTAAATGAATATTCAATCTTCATTTATTGCCATATTTCCAAATTAAACCTTGAAACATATTAAATGTCCACTCGAACGTTACTTGATAAGCCTAACATGTACACTATAAGCTGTGTATGGTTTAATATTGTCGTCTCATGTAGCTACCAATGTGTTGGTGACTTATTCAAATATCCGTCGTTCGATATCCGCTAATATAAACGGTTTAACAACCACTAGTGCCGTGTTATTGGCACATAAACATTTGTTGATTTACAACCCGACTATATATCGTTTAAGTTAAGGCTCATTGTGGTTCTCTATCAGACATTATCAAGTTTATATCACTGCATGTGTAACCATTATTTTTTTTATATCTTTACAGGGACTTAACTACTGATTTTAACTTTTTAATTTAACCCCACAGATATGAAAAGTTACTATAAGTCATGTTTATGGTTTTGACAACTTTAACAAATACTAATCGTGTGGATATTTTATCATTATAAAGATACAGTCAACTAAATTCAGACTGGCTTTGACATTTTTTTTTCGAATTATCAAAAAAAGTAAGAGTTGTAGTAAAAAATCCTTAAATCTTGATTATACCATATTTTACCTTAAACAGTTGTAATTATTTTCAATTAAAAAGTCCTCATTTCGAAAGAAATTATCATAAATCTGAAGTCTAGTCTTTTTTCACTCTTTCCTCTATCTATTTTTATGTTGTCACTTGCGCTCGTATTAGAAAATTTAATATTGATGAGAATTCTCCACGGCCCAAATATAGTGATAGGTGATTATTTGTCAAGTCAATAATTAAGCAAGTGGAATGTGACGTCAATAAGTTTGTAAACATTTACATATTTGATCTGATATACTTTTTTTATTGAATCTCGATCCTGAAATTGACTTATTTGTCAATACAGATATGATGGTAAATTCTATGATAAAGACCGTATGTAGGCGAGTGAAAACATTAAGTACAAATGTAAGTATAATTTTCATACTGTCTGGGTTTTCGGAGTCCATGAACTACAGTCGTAGATACAAATCCAACCAGAGGCAAATCCCACCTCGTCTTAATAAGTGCTTAATGAGTTGAGAGTAATTTGATGCAGCTGTACACATACGTTTTAAATGTTTAACATTAGGAGCCAAACAGTCGAAGGTAACAGAGGAAGAATTGAACAGTAACGGCAACCAGACAGAGTTAAATAGGTTTTAATTATCGAATACAGTCAAACCTGTGTTTGCAACCACCTCCGAATAATGGTCACCCTGTGAATAAAGGCTATTCTTTGAAAATCCATTATGGGTTATTTAGAACAAACTGACCTCCGAATAAAGGCCACCTGTAAAGGTCACATTTTGTATTTCCAAAGGATGGCCATTGTTCACAGGTTTGACTGTATCTAGAATCTACTTTGGGTAACTAGACACAATTGAATTCATTTTTGTTATTGTAATAATTTGGACCTATTTGAGGTAATCAGTCACACATACATTGAAATTCAGAGATTATTACAAGTTTACATACTTGAACCACTTCAGACTACAACACGTCTGATCAGAAATGAGTGGTTTAGGTTTATTTTGTAATTTCAATATTTAAACAAATAATCCACTTTATAATATAACACTTGGTTTAAAAAGAATTTCAGTTCGCAATCTAAGCATTAATTAACCTACGAGTGTATGTTTGTATACGTCTGCTAAAACACGTGCGTTTCGACATTTCAAGGAGGTAACTTTGAGGCAACTTTAAGGCTTGTACGTGAGTTCTGGGTTTTCACTAGATCCCAAAAGTTTAGGGTAAAAAATGACCCTTTGCTGATAATAATTTGAAGAGTCAACAAAATTTCCTCCTAATTTTATTGTAAATTTGACGCTTTGGTACAAATTCTCAGGAGTCAAAAACTTTATTTTACTGATCTGCAGGAGTCATAATGTTGTTTTAAGGGGCAAATGAAAGCCTTGTGAGTTCATTGCTGGTCATAAGAATACCACGTGATCTGGTAACCATGGGACACCAGTAGTTGTTGTCAGATTCCTCTTTTCTTTATCGTCGTTACGGGGAAACCATTATTAAAATTTCGAAGTTTTCCATTTGATTGAAATGTCAGATCTCCGAAAGTTTCTTTAGATTAGTATTTCAAAACATACTTATCTAACAAAACGCCTGATTTAATCCGCATTGAATTCACGCAAAAGATATTTAATTCACTTTCACATAAAGTAATAATTTGTCATGATTTGAAATATTGATGAGGCGATAATTTCGTCTGCTTTTGAAACTGTCATTTTTATCTTAAATGCGATAACAAAATGTCAAATTTATGCACAAGTCCCAATGGATTTAAGATAAATAAAAATGGTTTAATACTGCATAGCATGAAAAGATCCCAACCGCTAGCTTAAGTATTGCTAAAACCTTCATGATAACTGGATGCCAACCGTGGCAGACGTTTGTCATTTAAATAAACAAAAAAACTAATCTCTATCAAAGTTTCTTGACATCCGCTTTTTGAAATAAAAAAATCATATTAGTATACATAGGAATAGATGAAGTGCAACTATCATTTAAAAGTCTATTTTACACGTTTTTCACACGCATTATGTCGTCTGCAATATTAAAATATCTTCTCGGAGTCTTCGTCCTTAAATCAATATCTTGTCAACGTTTAATTGCGAGAATAAAATATTTCATATAACATATATTCATGACATCTCTAAATTATTTAGGAAATGTACGATAGACAAACAAGTTAAAAGACATAAAATGAAATAAAGCACATGCTTAAAAAATTGATTAATTAATCTGTGTATTGATTGGTTTATTTTATAGTAGACCGATTTATTTGATGAATGAATGAATGAATGAATGAATGAATGAATGAATGAATGAATGAATGAATGAATGAATGAATGAATGAATGAATGAATGAATGAACGATAAACGAACGAACGAACGAACGAATGAATAATTGATTGATTGATTGATTGATTGATTGATTGATCGATCGATCACTGACAGATGAAAGGATGATATTATTTTATCACTTATTTTACATGTATACTAATTTTCTCTGCAACATTTTTATCTTTATATACAACTTCATAACTTAAGCAGATTAAAGTGGCTTTACTTTTAGTACGCAAGTTCCAGTTGTTCTGCGTGTTTAAGTAATGTCTCGAAGCAATTAGTAAAATATGTATTTATTTATTTAACGACTTAAGTTAAAAACATTTCTAAAAAAACCGGAACACTTCAAGTGGTGTTTTTTTACAACAAAAACTATAGCATGGGGTGGCTCGCTTTTTAAATCAGTCGTCCGGAGCATTTGATCTCCGTAAGCTTGTGTCGTCTGCTAAAAAGTAAGTTGTATGGCATTAAATGACGGCCGTTTAGATCAATATTTAACGTTTTGAAGGGATCACGTCATCGCTTATTTCAATTGTATCACAGTTAGCCAGATTAGGTATCATTACCTAGCGCCATTATCTAAAAGTATAAATCTAACAGCTTTAACGTTCAAGGACAAACAAAAGGTCACTTGAACATAAAAGTATGACATTCCCACGTAATAGCGCCTTTAAAATTAGACCACTATCACAAACTAATGAAACTTGCTCGTGTCTTTAAGTTCGGTACAAACAAGTAAAATGGTATATTTTAGTAATGAGTTTCTTCAATGATTTTAATAAACTTGTTAGGCCAAAACAAAAATAGTCATGTTTCCGGTTACACAGCCGGCCTAATCATTTTAGCATCGATCCTTATGTTTCCAAGGGACGAATATATTTCGGGATGAATCGTACCTCGTATTCTCACAAAAGGTGTTTAGAAAAAAATGTAGAACAGAAGTTTTTCGGCCTACCTACCCTAATTTTTTTGGCAAAGTAACCATGATTATTTTTCTCTAGCCTTGCCATGCAAGCAATATGACGTGTTGTAGTAAAGAGTTCCTTACAAGATGACTTTAATAGCCTGGTTAGCATTGAATTCATTGTTAAACCGACAATGTTCAGTTAGAAGTCACACGCGGTGTGAACAACCGTATTCCATTGACTAAATTTTATATAAATAGTTTTAATCAATCCAATTTTACAGTGTAATAACTTTCTATGGCCTGGGCTGTTAAATCAACTCATTATGTACAACACTCCATCCATTTTATAATCGTCTTATAGTGATTAGTGAATCAACATGCAAAGTTATAAAATGTCAAAGGGAAACGCAACTGAGGGGCGGTATTAAAAAGCTCAAAATGTACTTAGTTTTCCGCATGATTCACTTTTTATAAAGGGACATAAACCTTACATTTCAATTTCAACGTGTTTTCTTTTTCTCTGAACTTTTGTTTACATGTAAAATAATTGTAAAATTTCTTTCTAGCAAAAAAGATCCCAGCGGGATACTGACCGGAAAGCACTTCAACAGAGTTTAAAAGCAACCAATGGCAACAATCATCGTCATGAACCGTCATTTTATTTTATTTTATCTAAACAGAAGAAACATTATTTATTTGGCAGATTCACTCCAATTTGTACGACATGATGACACTGTTTGGTGGTTTTGGAAGATAATTATTGCTGTAAGAATTTTATCAGACGACAGTTTTATTTATCAGACGACAGTTTTATTTACCCGAAATCAACAACGATTCCTACATCATGCATTCTATTAACTCCGAGAAACAGGGCAATATAACTCTGATAAATTGAAGTACATTTGTATAATTATCATACTAAAACAATTAGTAACTAATACATTCTTTAATGTTTTTGTGTTTTTTTTTTTATTATTTAAAAACATTTACAAATACAGCTGGAGTCTGGAGGCGCAGACATGACAATCGTTCTAAAAGTTACTGTTAATATTTCAAATCTAACAATGCTTATGTCAAATATTATGAAACAATAAAAAATGAAATCAGTATTTATTGATAATGTTTTATATTCGTACCATTTTTCTGTTTGTCCTGAATAAATTCCGTTCCACATACTTTTTGTTTACGGAAACAATTATTCGTATTTTAATTATCCTGCATTGAAATACAACGGATTTTTTAAATCTAATATTTTGTTGCAAAATTTAATCAATTCAAATCATATTTAATGAGTGTAATAAAATAAAATTGAAAATCAACCTACCTTAATTTAAAGCTGTATTCACACAAAGAAATTTATCCCCCAATGATATCAGTATTACACTCACACAACGAGCAATGTGAATATTTCAAATCAGTTAAATGTCCAGTTTTTGAAACTATTTACGATTTAAATCCCTTTAATGTATAAGATTCAATATTATTTTGATAGCCAATTTTATTGATTTCAATGTAAAGTAAAATATTCGATAGAGAGATATTATGAAAATTATTGTATCATACTGGCATTGATGAT
Source organism: Lutraria rhynchaena (assembly GCA_008271625.1). NCBI lineage: Eukaryota > Metazoa > Mollusca > Bivalvia > Venerida > Mactridae > Lutraria > Lutraria rhynchaena. The sequence goes on along the minus strand of VIBL01000006.1, from coordinate 829,138 downwards.
GATTTTGAACTTTTTAATTGATCACATATGACAATAATGTATCGATAATCTTAAGGATTTCCCCAAGATTAAAAGCAAAGATTGACAAAACCCGTTTTAATTAAAAGGGACTGGATTTAACTGATGTACTTTACGAACTCTGGAAACTACGTTCATTTTGAACTTTGATTTAATAATGAATTCATGATACATCAAGGATTTATTTGCTAAGTTTGTCTGCTACATCTAACTTGGTTCTTCGGTAATGACTTACATATCTGCAGTCTTAGTCATTAAGTAGAAATATTCTGTATGCATTACATTTCATATTGGTAAAATATAAGGTTGTGAAATACATCGGAAATATTAAATATCGCGGTCTTTTTTAAAAAAAAGACGATTTGAGGCAATAATTGCAATAGTGAAATAAATATCACAATCACGTAGTAAATACTAGTATCACAGTTATTATCGCAATGTATCACAATATCATTTTTCCCAGTAATACATTCCCCTGGTAAATTATCAACAAAGTTAGCAATAAAAAATGACACTAAATCTTTAAAGTGACTTGTTTTGTGCTAATTATACGAAATTCTGACTTTAATCTGGAGGTGTTTACCTGTAATATTTGCATTACTTTTTGGGTCAATATATTGAACACATCAGATTATTTTATTTTAAGTGTTGTGATCTATGATAAAGTCATAACAGAAAGAAAATACTAGCTATAACAATGAAAATAACAACAACAACATCATCAATACCAACAACAACAACAACATCATCAATAACAACATCAATAACAACAACAATAATAACATCAATGACAACGACAATAATAACAACAACAACGATAATAAAAATAACAACAGCAACAACAACATTAACAATTATAATAACAATAATAACAACAACAACAGCAAAAACAACAACTACAACTACAATAATTACAATAACAACAACAATAACGATAATAATAATAACAATATCAACAACAACAACAACAACATCAATAACACCACCACCAACAACAACAACATAAATAACAACAACAACAACAAGAACAATAACGACAATAATAATGATAAATTCTGAATTATCAAGAAATTTCGTGTAACAAAATTACATCTCGTTTATTTACGTATATTTGGTACACTCATGTTTATTTTGTTTGGTCTTTTTTATTTGTAAAGACTATTGTCTTATTTGATTCAGGCTTTTGATATTTCAGAAAATAGTGACCTACAATCGTAGTATACGGGACAAATGATCTTGCGTTTTTTCTAAATGGCATCTTTTCAAAGTTTGGGTTTTTGTAAATATTTAATTGACATTTTGTTTACACATCAATCCAATTGAACTATTTTTGCTAACAAAATTATTCCCGAAGATCAAATAGCGGATCTTTTGATAAAACCACGGTGTGAACAGTTTGTAAATGTTTGATACAAAACTTTAAGTTGACATATACTTATCAAGTAATGTATATACGGAAAAACACGGTTACAACGAATTCTTTTGGATTCGAGTATTTGCATTATCCGTACTATATGCATTACATTCGGAGGGAAATAAATACTTCTCTGTATCCGATCGGTTCTTCACGAGTTCATTATAACTGTGTTATACAGTTTAGTTTTGCAAAAGCTGCAGTATCAAGACATGATTCGTTGTACAAAATGTTCATAAACACCATTCAAGGATCATAATACAGAGGAAATCTTTATACTTCATTAAACTCATAAAGAATTACCGGAAGAAAATAAAAAAATAATGAAAAAATTACAATACGACGGGGTGCAAAGAATTTACAGTTTGTACGATACTATTTCACGACATACGGGACAATAGGTTACTTATAATTCACAGTACAATCTGGGTCAAATTTAGAATACATTGGCAGGCAGGCAGGCAGACAGACAGACAGACAGACAGACAGACAGACAGACAGACAGACAGACAGACAGACAGACAGACAGACAGACAGACAGACAGACAGACAGACAGACAGACAGACAGACAGACAGACAGACAGACAGAGACAGACAGACCAGACAGACAGACAGACAGACAGACAGACAGACAGACAGAGACAGACAGACAGACAGACAGACAGACAGACAGACAGACAGACAGACAGACAGAGACACGACAGACAGACAGACAGACGAACGACAGACAGACACAGACAGACAGACAGACAGACAGACAGACAGACAGACAGACAGACAGACAGACAGACGACAGACAGACAGACAGACAGACAGACAGACAGACAGACAGACAGACAGACAGACAGACAGACAGACGGACAGACAGACAGACAGACAGACAGACAGACAGACAGACAGACAGACAGACAGACAGACAGACAGACAGACAGACAGACAGACAGACAGACAGACAGACAGACAGACAGACAGACAGACAGACAGACAGACAGACAGACAGACAGACAGACTTGAGCCTTATTCTTTAGAACAGACATTTTCCTACTAATAATACAACTACAATGTACATTGTATATACAATTATGAAATATTTCAAACGCAAATATGTGAACTAAACGGAGCTGCGAATCAGTGTGTACAATGACAAGAACATTTTTAATCAAAACAAATTTATTTTACCTTTAGTTAGGTGTATTCCAGTGACAATAAAAACATAAAATAATGATTCACAATACGACGCGTACAAACAGTGTTTATCTGCAAAGAGAAATCCACAGTAAATAACAATTGATCTTTATATGGTTCTGATTAAACGATTAATTAAGCATGTAAAATTAGCCATTGTTTAAACAAAAGTTTAAATGACTATTCATTAGACAAAATCGGTTATATTTAAGTTATTTCACAAAGATTAACTCGGTTGTAAAATGAAGAATTCATTAAATAGAATAGTACCCCTCTAGCACTGTTATTTTCATGAAACAAATAGGTCAGTAGTAGGTATAATAACATAAGTGTATGAAGAAATTGGCGCGGATATTACGTTTCGCCTTGTTCTATCGCTTTAATATTTCAACTTTCTCTGTAATTTAAGCGAATCTTTTTTGTTAATCTTATTAACACACAATATATGATGCAATGTTTTTGTGTTCTGTTTACACATATAGTAAGCGCTTAATCCACGCTTGATAATAGTATTACAGTAAAACCCCACGCAGTGACCACTTCAATCAAATGAATACATTATTATAACGATCTCTTGTTTTAAGCGGATTTTCGATATATCTTTTTTATATACTCAAATTTACAATGAAAATATATTTATATTAATGCTGTCTCTTTCGGTAAAAATGATATTATTTTGTCTTAAAACAGAGGATTTTCTTTTATATGTGTGCATGTATTCTGATTTAGGGTCCAAAATAATAGTTTCAAAGTTGAACCCAAATACTTAAATTAATAACGCACGGTTTAACATTTAATAATAATGCATTATTTTGGTATTAAAAAGCAAAGCTTGGTCATTAATTCGATCTCTATATATAATTTACCATGTACAAAAGCCTTGAACTCCTGTTGATCTCCAAAGTTCAATTCACGTCCGTTTACAGTCTAATTATAAATTTGCTTTTTTCGTTAATTTTACATTGTGCCTTTCTTGATTCAAATTGACGACTTACTCAGGCCGTCCTTAAAAATCTTGATTCGCAATTACGCGACCGACTCATTACAAAATTCTCCTTCAAAACAACAAAGATTTTAAGCGATTTTGACTTTTATTTTTCGTTCTTTACTAAAGCTTCTCTTTTTCAGAACAAGCATGTGATGATAAAGAAATGAAGGTAGAAAAATGTATGCCTACCTACAGTTAACTTGAAAGTTTGGGACGCGTAATCGCAAACTAACATTTTTTCAGGATGGCCTTAGTACAGCGCTACGTTCTTCTCAGCATTAGCATAAATCATCTTTCTTTCAAGTCAATTTGTATGTATTCTGCGTGCTTTAATGTTTTCGTCAAAGCACATGGCTTCACATTAGATTCATATAAATACATTAATGATGCATGGTGACCGGCTCATAACACGGTTATTTTTTATTTGATTTAAAGCAACCGAAGACACCATCATTGCTACTTTTTTGGTACTGGTTGTGTGTACATGTACATTGTACATTAGTTTGTGCTTCAACAACTGTTACGCTTTATTTGTCTTACGAGTTATATTGTATTTACGAGTTTGTCTTGCTCCTCATGTATCTTGGAGGAAATAAAAAAAAGATTATAACCGAATCCAACTAGCTGACAACCATTTTTTTGAATGTCTAATTCTCATCGGGATTTTGTGAGCGCGAGTTAACACCAACCAAACAAAAACATCACATGACTTCCGGTAACAAACTATGATCTGAATGTGTAGAAATCTATTAGTAAAATAGGATTACTGTACGAGTAAAGTTGATTTCGTAATAAACACGAATATTAAACAACAGCTGTCAGGACTGTTATTGTAAACCTATAATTATATGCAAGTGTAAACCTCGTGTACATATATTGATATGGAATATATTGTAAATTTTGTACGTTTATGTTAAGTGCCCGGCTAGCTCAGTCGGTAGAGCATCAGACTTTTAGATAGTATATCACTAATGGAATCTGAGGGTCGTGGGTTCAAGTCCCACGTTGGGCGCATACTTTTTATATTTTTTTTCATTCAGTTTACTGAAGCGCGTTGCATGTAGATATAAATAATAATAATAATAATAATATTATTATTAAAAATATTAAAAAAAATAATCACAACTTTTATTTTACATTATTTATTTCATGATGATTCTGGATTATCTGTTTTTACAATACATCTCATTACCTCAAAATTGATGGTAAAGAAAATATATGTTTGCTATTTTTCTTTTCTTAAAATCGCAGTAGCCTAGTTGGGATGCCATAGTGAAGTTTTCAATTAATCAAAAATACATTGAAATTACAACGTACATAAATTATTATCAATAGGAGTATATGCATTGTACTTAAAAATGAATTTAGCTATAATACATTGCCGTTATTCAAGTAAAAACGACTATCATTATAAAAAAAGATTGTCTTTACGTTTTGATTTTACATGATATTATAACTGACAAACTCCTCATTGAATTCAAAGTAATGATTTTTTTATGATATACATTATCTAAAACACAATTAATAATCTATTTCATTGTCTTACCAAAGCAGACGAAATTATCAGAATTGTGATGGCAACACGATTCCTCATAAAAATGACTTTAATTTCGTGAAGGGCTTAAGTTACTGTTTGAAATTTTGTGTTTTTTATTCAACAAATTGTTACCGATAGTGGTTTAATACGAGACTTTGTGAGTAATTAAACGAAATGATAGCGTCGAGTTTTAATAATCGGAATAATGCTCTGTTATTTCAGACGAATTTTAAATAGAAATTGATATTGTTTAGAAATTAATTCCTAATTTCTCCATCTCATTGTTTTCTCCACTCGTTCGCTAAAATTGATTTAAAGCCAAATATGACAAATGATATTCGAATGCACATATTAGATTTTAAAAGCGCTATTTCGCGACGGGTGCGTTAGTAATATGCGGAGTAAAATCCGGAAACTAACCGCATATTTATTTCCTGCAACGTAATTAGATAAAATCACCCGGCAAACTCTCACGTATAACACACTTAATAAAACTAATATTAAGATCATTGATAAACAGACATGATTTTTATGTGTTTCTAAATGTTATAACACTAAATGTTCATAACACTGACTATCGAAATATGGGTATGATGCTTTATGTATTAATATGTTATTGGATTCGGTTACGATTTTAATAACATCTGAAACAAAAGCAGTCAAAAACGCCGTTCTGATATATATACGTAATCAAAAAATGTAATATCAGGTCACAGACACTTTATGCCACATATACCTGGTAAGTTATATGTTGTAGGTACCCTCCATAAAATCGCATCATATGCGTAACACTTAACTGCATCAGGAGCGAGTTACAATTTTCATGCTAATAACGGACTATATTAACTTAGCAATGCACACAATGATGCATGCGTCAGGTGTTTCAGGCACAGTCAGTACTCGGAGGAAATCTAATATTTCAGGGGGACTGTCTAATTCATTTGCAATAAAGTCAAGAACACCTTCTTTTTAAAAGTGTCACTGTATCCAATTAATGATGGTAATTGTTGAAATTTAACACCATTATTCTAAAGGGTATCAATATAAAGCTGACTTCAGATTCCAAATAGTGTCAGTTCCAACAGGATTTACCTTAATTAACGCTTTATTGGTTATAGGCGTGGCTTGAAAATCACGTTTAAATTCTGGTTCAGGTGATAAATTAATTCTTGGAACAGTTATACATTGTCTATTGTTTCAATTATATAAAGGGAATTTCGTTTCGTGATTTTATATTTCCCGACTGACTCTGAACACTCGGTGTACATGAACATTTCGCCAGAATCAGTGCTTAAAATGGACCTTATGTTTTCTGGTACATATGTATTACGATAATTTTATTCTTTTTATTTTTCACATTTTGTGTCTTGAATATTCATTTCTTTTTACTGTTTATTTTAAAACGAATTTCTTGCACGATACAAGCTAATTATTAATTTAATGAAATATTCTGTCGACAAATTTATTCAATTTTATAACTGTCCGTAAAATACTGTTAAGAGTGCATTATCACAAGGTTTTTTTACTCTCATGGCGTATTTAAAATTACTTGTTATTAGGTTCAAAGAAAATAATTCAAATTTTGAGATAAGACAAATGTATTTATAGTATAATAATAATATATTTATCAAATATGATTCGTTCAAAACCAAAATGTTGAATTGTGTCTAAATAATTACCACGATAAAAAAAACAACCGTAATTTTTTGTGGTACATAGTATTAGACGAACAACAATGGTTTTAAAATAGTAGCTTATAAAACCGCAGTCATAATTTATTTACTGATTTATTAAACATTTTACCTACTATTATTCTGATATGGTCTCAATCTAATTAAAATTAGATTTTTTATCAGCTCCCGTTTTTATGCGTAAATCTAATTATAATAAGATTGATGTCGTCTTGAATTTACTTGATTTCATTCCTATGGTTTATTTTTCTATGGTTTAAAGAACCCCGCTGCATCTGCTTACATCAATTTGAAATGTATTCACTACTTAATTAATTAAGACACTGACACAAAGATTCTGTGGTGGTATTTTTTTTAGTCAGTGCCAACTGTTTTATGGACTGTGTGATAAAGCATGAAGTTTATTTAAAAATGATGACCAAATATTGCAAAAAAGCTATGGTGGCATATTTCTGCATAAACTTAGCGAGTTGATTATCATGAAATCTTTCTAAGTGTTCATTAAAAATAATTTTTATTTTCATGAAATATTTTACCGTCCACTTAATAAGTACGTTTACCATCTGGTGAAGAAATCTTATCATGAAAAAATATTGAATTTTCGCGCAACTATCTTTGTTTTTCTTGAAAGTCTGGTAGATTTTCGCGAAAATTTTCTGATTATCTAATGCAGAAATATGCCACCATAAAACATTCCCAAATTTGTTTTCTCTGATTACTAATAAAATAATAAATATAATTGTCAACTTAGTTTTTCTATTCATTCAATGATATATAAAAATACATTTACATAAAAAGACGTTATAATTAATGCTATGAAATACATCCATCATGTGACCCATGGAGCATATTTGTACATTTTGTTCGTAGAAATAAATATCTATCTTCAAAATGTTGCTCTATACGTTCAGATGTTTACAAAACATTATAAAAAATATCAATCAGTAAAACTTATAATGATATTAAAATCAAAAAGTAGGGACAAGATATTGAGACAAGAAATGGTCTTTATTAAATTGAAATATAATAGAAATGTAAAAAGTCGATCTATAAAAATAGTCACGTTCCAAGTTTCTCAGATCATGTTTTTTGACGCCGACTTTTAAATTTCTAACCGAGGTACGAAAATATTTGGGAACGAATCATACTTCCAAAGTATGGAGGATATGTTTAGGAAAAAGTTAGTAAAGGAAACGTTTTTCGACTTAACCTATTTTTAGACAAGCAACCGCGAATTGAACTTTTTTTCTAGCCTTTGAAAGGTCACTTATGTTCGGACTTTTATATTTCCACTTGCTTATTAGACAAACTCTTTATCAGGTTTTGGTAATGGTTCATAAAGTTTAGCTGATCGGGAGTGCTGTAACTCTCCGCCGAAGAATGGTCTAAAATTTACGATCGCCACGAAAAAAATACAATCGTTTTATTTAAAGATCCGACACTTTCCTCGTAGCAATTTCATTGTTATCTTATAAAATGGATGAGGGCTTTGTTTTACCTGTTAAAGTATCTTACATCGACATTTTTTTACCGAAATGTGAAAAATACATTTGCAGACAATAACTTCATGTATTCTCCTTTGTGTATGGCATCGTCTTTTGCCCGGAATCTATATTTAAAATGAATTAGCATGATGCCTGAATATCTTTATTTAATATTATTTATAGATTCACAAGTGTCCAAAAGTGAAGGAAGAAACAAATGCAAGAATGACAACAACAACACCATCAGCAAGCTGGACTTACAACCATACGTAACGAATCACTCAAGACAGGTAAGTGAATTAAGAAATAAAAATATGTATGGGTACATATCCTAGCTACTATAATAATTTGCATTTACGGTATTATATCCGTAATACAGTATTTTTTTATGTATCTGCAAAATGTTACTCAAAGATTTTAATATTGTATAAATAGAAAATTATTTTTATTTCTTTGATAGTTTCTCTTGATAATTTATTTTATCACACATTTTTTGACATTTTGTAAGAGTTGTTGCCCTTATTGAAGCACAGAAAAATATTAATTTCTGCGGATATTGCATGATGACCTATATATTTCTTTATTGAATAAAATTCATACTGGGTTTTTACAACTTTTCACCATGAGCTATCTTTGATGTGCATCTTTTTTCTTCAATCTTCTTCAATCAAAATTTGGTTTCTCCCACAGACTTCAATGTGAATCAAAATGGGCAATAACTCAATGGACTTTTTGAAAAATCTCACGTTAATCATTTTCTATAGCAAAATCCATTAACAATGATAAATGTTCTCAAATTCTGTGTTTTCTCTTTTAAGACAATAACTTCGGACATTATGTGCCCGAAAACTACAAGAACTATCTTATTCGGCTCTTACAGTTTACTCCACTGCATTAAAACCTATATTTCGTGGCGGCATGAAGCTATTAGTGACGTCATTTAGAGCATAATATTGACCGAAGTAGACATTAATGTCTAATTAAATTCATTTGATTAGTGTTTGTTCGATCAAAGCTCTAAAAATTAATGTTTATATCTGTATCAATCCAAATAATTGTAAGGTTTTGATCGTACGGGTAAATTATAACAGCCAGTTGTGTTTTATCGTGGAATTATGCATTGGTCGATTTCTTATTTTTATTGGAAATACTGCTGACCGCGTAAGAATATTTATTTCAGACAAGATCGGTTGTCGGTCTTACGACTCTCATGAGATTGGTCTCATTTGTTCTAAAAATGATGAGTGATTAAATGGGGCATTTCATGGAAAATACTCTGTTTGTTATGACATGTTTATGCTGGAAGGGAAGATTTTTCGAAAACATTTAATTTTAGGTCTAAAATTGTGATAATTTATTCAACTTAGAATCATTACAAGTCAGGCGCTTGTCGGGTGGAATATATTTGTTCCTATGGAATAATGCAAGCTCAAACTACATCAATAGACGCTGTATAATACCGAAATAAATCAACATAACGGCAAAAGATGGTGTATAAATCTGATGAAATTAAATTATTTCTAGAGAATAAAATATCATACAATGCACATCTAATTGTATTTTTGCCAATTCAATGCTATATGTTTATATTAAACGATATTTCCCGTAGACTTTGAACATACTTATGACGTAAATCATATCTGCTTAATTCTCCGTTTGTCAGAATTGAGTGCGTAATTGTAAAATTCATTTATTTATTTTCTCTCCAATGAAAATATTTGATTAAATATTATGTGACATAGCTTCTCTCGTTCGTTTTTTTTAATTTAACAGTCTCTTGTCTTTGTAAGGAGTACATTTTTTACACTGCACTGAACTTTCGTCTGTCTCATGTTTCATAAAAATATTTAATTTTGAAACACATAAGATGATGAGAGGCCACTCGGCCGTGGAAAAAACAAGTATGCGGAATTTATTCGGGATTTAGTTTATAAATCTCATTGCACGCCATTTAAAGAGTGATATTTTCGCATATTGAATGAATGACGTATTCTAAATGAAGAATCAGTGACAATTTCCGATAGAGTGTCACTTTTTATCCTTAATGACATTTTCTACATTAAAAAGAGACATTTTCTATCTTATAAAAATACTAACATTATCTAACATAAAATAGCGGAACATTTTCTACCTGATAAAAGGAATAAAATCCATAACTTAAAAAAGCAAACTTTTCTACCATAAAAAGAGTGAAACATTCTACATGAAAAACAGAAATTTTCTACCGTGAAAAAGTCTGACATTTTTCCTCGGAAAGAAAGAATGAAATTTTACAACTTAAGTTGGGAAAAAGAGTAAAATTTAAATTTTCTGCCTTGAAAGAGAGTGCCATAAATTAACTTAAAAAGAGTGACACTTTCGAACCAGTGTCCTTTACAGGGAGGCAGTAGTTGACCCCGCTTTGCCTGTTATATTTATTTATGAACGTGCATCTCGTTTATAAAATGATTTAAGATATATTTTGCCTCTTTGGCATATATTATCTGAAATATAGAAATACAATTCATTTGTCTACGTGTTTTATTACTGTATTAAAGCTAATATTATTCATTAAGCGCAGTAATTTATATCTTTAATATGCACAATTTAGTTTATTTATTTCTATTTGCGCGACCATTAAAACATGTGACGCGTTGTTCATCATTCTTTATTGCTCGCTTAACTCAATAGTTGCAGATTATGCAATCTTCGTGCGAATATTTATTAATATTTTTGTAATTATATCTTCGAAAGCACAAAGATCACAAGTTTTACTTTCTTGCCTCAGATACGAGGAAACAATTACCACACCTTTTTGAACCGCTTATTTTACCATCTTATTTATGTCGTTTACAACGCGTCTTAATTGTCGTTGTATAATACAACAGCGGTATCCATGTAATATCATTCGAATAATTATTCACATTATTATTATTGGTTACTTTCAGCGTAGGCAGAGAACGTCGTTCACTCCGTGTCAATTAGCGTCTTTGGAGGAGTTGTTTACCCGGACCCATTACCCGGACATTTTCGTTCGTGAAGAACTTGCCGCTAAAATTAACCTGTGTGAAGCCAGGGTCCAAGTGAGTGAACATTCGTACTATAATAGATGCGCATTTTTTTCGCTTAAATGTTTCATTTAATGCGTAGCGCGACACTTTATGTTTTTCTAACTGAAGTGATTTCTTCATGCTTTGAGCAAGAAGGAACCTTTGGTTATTTATAAACATTAACATCAAATATGTTATACACTATTATACGAAAGAAAACGTACCTTTGTTATTTATACAACTGTATCACAAATTTTAATTAAATTAACTTATCGTATATAATGCACATAGGCATATACAATGAAGCAAATTATTTAAGTGATATCATTGTTTTGACTTACATCGATTAATTCGCGATTTTAGTTCGCTTAACAAAACTATAAAATTCATCTTTTTTTTATTTTGATCATAGTAGTGCAGAGGTTTAAATACTTTTACTTCAATGCTTCAATATTTTGTTCGTTGCCATTTAAATGTCTTTAATATCGCTAAAATATTTACTAATTCCTCCGAAAACTCATTCCAATACGGACAGGCTCCATACATTCGCTAAAATCATTCGTCAATGATCCAAGCACATATGAGAGTAAAACAAAGATATTTAATTTTATTTTAGGTTTGGTTCCAAAACAGGCGAGCAAAATGGCGTAAAGAATTACGCAAATCCGGTAACACGTCCGGACTAAGATTTTACAATCAAGCACACCAAGTCAATGATACGGTTGCTGCAGATCTTAATCGACGACTTCGGCAAAGCGCATGCGTGCCACCAATGGTACCCGGATTCTTTGGCGGAAGTAGTTTACGTGATAATACATTGCAAGAATTTTGGTACTCGCACGCCTTGAGATATTCGGGTATATTTGATCGGTAAGGTTTTCAATTCTTCGCGAATTCATCGAAAATTCGGATTAATGAAGTTTACATAAACTTTTACGTTATCATTTGGAATCTATAAAAATGCTATACTTCTTACGAAATGATGTCAGTTTGAAATATTAAATAGATAAAATGTTTAACATAAAATGAAACAAAGTCTAAAAGATTATCTTTTAAAGACCAAATAAATCATAAGGATTTAAACAAAATATTTAAATAAATAACACAAAAGTAGTTTGGTTATATGGTTGGATTTTTACGTCGTTGTGAGGCTGTTTCCATAGTGATGACGAAGTATATAATGCTACGTTGTGCGTTGCACACAGTTTTGATTGATATTTTTTATTCTTTTTAAATCAGTAATTGCGTAAAACATTCACCATAAATGAGCTTTCGAAACATGTAAGTCACTGATTAGCAAACTGAACTTCACTATGTGTCTTATGACAAGTTGCCACGTTTTTTTAAAAAAATGTTTTCGATGATTTCGATTTCGATCATTTACAGATGTTCGCCTAACAGTGAAGTCAGGAATCACCAACAACGCCCAATCAATTCCATTAATAAATGACATTTTTCTCTCTATCATATTTATATGCCATCGTTTTGTACTTACTTTCACTTTGTGATGGAAACAGTTCGTGATTCTTAATTTCGGATATTTCTGTGTTTTGTGTCTTTAGTGATCTACCTCAGGATTATTCTACTCCGGAAAATCAAGCCTAAAAGTACGGTGTTCCGTTGAGGCCATAACACCATCGACTCATCGTGTTTAAAGTTGCTAACGCAATAGCACAATTTTCACGGTGCGATGGTACGATGTCGATGATGCGATGGTGCGATGTCGTGGACGCGATGGTACGATGTCGATGACGCGATGGTGCGATGTCGATGACGCGATGGTGCGATGTCGTGGACGCGATGGTACGATGTCGAAGACGCGATGGAGCGATAAACGATGTCGATGGAGCTATGGTGCGATAGCCTCAAGGGAACACCGTATAGAAGAATGAGATGAAGATTTATACGTAAGAAGTGATCGTTAAAGGCGGCGAATTATGATCGATATAATTTACTTGACTTTCTCAGCACATCATTTAGTTGATTGACTATAAATGTATTTGATTCCCAAGATCCAGTCACTAATAATGTCGAGAATAGACAAAGATAACGTTTAATGTATAAATTATGAAAAGAAATGTGTTGAGCTTTGATTGTTCAGTGTGATTAAGCAAAATTGCTTATTGAGAGAAATAGTCACTTCCGGTATACAAATTAAGATCACGTGGTCCCGGTTGAATGTTCTACTCACATGTAATATACCTTACGCTTGTACTGAATAATATTTACTCTGATATGTGGGACTGCTCACTAAAATGTTTGACTGAAACCGCCCGATGTTGCGCCATATTGGCATCCTCTATGGCGCCACTGTATCTCGACGAAAACACAATGCTTCGTCCGTCCCTTCGAAATCCCCCCAATGCGCTTAATACTCGCATATCTAATTTTAGATAAGTTTTTGTACAAATGAGAAATAAAGTCATGATTATTTAACCTGTAGTCCTTATTGTTATATGACACAGTCTCTGTGGTATACAGGTATACAAGTACCCCGAGATATGTTTCTACAGTCATTTATAAACAACTAGCAAATTTTATTATATAATTATGACTCGACAATCAGATTTCGGGGCACTTATGTATGCAGGAGCGTATCAAAATCAGATAACGAAAACTATCAATCAAGATTATCTAATCATTCAGATCAGCGTACTGATTGTACGATATACAATATAAATACACATCTTTATAATTGTCATGATAGTTCACAATAGTTGAATTCTATTTAATACTTGACATTATGATGTGTCATCTAATAAACGCGGAGTCAGACATGTGAACAAAGTCCTCTCAATGGGATAGACAAAATATCGTCCTGGCGCCCGTTTCATAGACACGTCTTAGCGGCTTGTAAACTTCAAAAAATCTTGCTGCCACACGTTTGTAGATAAAAAATATTTTTATCTTATTGATTATTTTTGGTGCATCCATTGCCAGTTGTTAAAGGTGGATGAATAAAATTATATAATTAGCCAGATCTATTTGTTCATAAACTGCTATTTTAGCAATGTCTGTGAAACGAGCCTCTTGACACAGAAGGGTTCTTTCCAGGAATTTTTAATACATGGAATATACGACCATTGGTCATATATTGGTTTTGTTTGTCTTAAGCGGTTCTGGGCACAGGTTAAACTCTGGGCCAGAAAAATAATTGAATCTACAGTTCCTAGATAGGGTAGTTTTTGCATCGACCCCAGCGTTTCTGAAATCAAAATCGAAAAAAGGACGAAACTAATTGGGACGAATCTTATCTCCAATATACAGAAGGTAAGTTTCGAAAAAAAAGAAGAAAAGTTTTTAGACCTACCTTCCCTATTCTTTGGTCAAGTAACCCTATACATGATATTTTTTTGCCTTTTACAGCGTATCTTGATAATGAGATCAGCTTTGGAATTTGAATAATGATGAGTTGGCCTTAATTATCAAGTAGAATTATAGGGGAATTGTAAATAGCCGGTCCGAAATAAGTGGTCGTTGTGACAATGTGGTCGTAATATTGAGGTGGTCGCTATTTGAGGTTTTACTGTAGTTATTCAGGTCAGCAAGAGATTGAAAGCACCCTTTTTACAGTGTGCAGTCATAGCAAGTGAGAAAATGTTTTTATACACAAGTAGACTGTATTCAAAGGTTATTTAGTCCAGTATGTGGTCCTTGCTTATAGGTGACCTTTAACCTAAACTGGTCCCCGTTCCATGTTGCAGTGCACCAAAGGAACATCTCTGTACAGCTAGAGTCAACGGGAACCAGTTTACCTGTAACCCAGGTTTGACTGTATTTGAGATAATCAAGTTTATCGAGCATGGTTGTAAATTTTACACAGTTATCACAATTCATACTTTGTATTTGAATTTTGTGCATTCTTTGTAGTTCATTTAATAATTTTAATTGTAATAATTCATAATCATAGTCCGAAGAATTGCGTTATAAATATCTAAACATAACGTATGACAACAATGATAGTAATCATATTAAGAAACATTAAGAACCAAGCCATGCAAGGGAAGTAATACATGCATTACGGAAAAAATAGTGACAAGAACGTTAGAGTTATTTCCCTCTGATATTTCAATTTTCGTCATGTTATGGTTTTCGAAATGCACCAGTCATCCCTATATCTATTGAATTGGTTTAATCATTTTTGTAATTTATAATTAAAATTAATCATTTAAAGTTGAGAAATAAGTATGGTATATAAAGCCATTCGTCGGTTATTTCAACTCACCAATCCGGGTTTGTAAAGCAACTATTCGGAAGATTTATCAAATTTTGAAAATTTCTATATTGTTTCAAGAAATATTAGAAACGAATCTGTTTTTGATGTTTTCGATTTTATTTTTATTACTAGGGATTTATAAAATTATATTTTTACTGAACAGTCTGACTTTTTGGCCGAATGAGCTTAGACAACTGTGATTACCCCTAATGTAAATGTTAACTGATTTCCGTTGACTCTGCCCGTACAGAGACATGTTTTGTGCAACATGGCATGGGAACCAGTTGATGATAAATTTTGCATCCCGATAAGGGGATGTCACTCTCGGACACATCGAACAATAGAGTTATCTCTTGTGTTACCGTTCCCCGGAGTCGGGATGTTAAAGAAAGAACAATAATAATGTACCAAAAAAGAACAATAGTAATGTACCAAAAAAGAACAATAATAATGTACCAAAAAAGAACATTAATAATTCCATTCAAATATATAAAATATGCTATACGCGAATGCATGCGTCTCAATGAAAAGTTAATAAGAAATCAATAATTGTCTTTCATTCATAAACGTACATTTGCATAAAAATATACACTAAAATGAATCTTGAATATTTCATGATCATTTCAAATGAATTACGATAAATTTAATAGCAACAGGATAAGAAACCACTAATTTCAAGCACGAGTGATGGAATTTTTCCGGCCCACGCAGAAGTAAATATCGTTATTGTTGCCAGGGTGCAACTTTGACATATTGCCAGCAAACAACTCTCCAAATATTTGTACTACATGACTCCCATAAGGACTAATGCTCGATCAAAGTCATTATAAATTGATAAACTGTGATAGCATTTAATAACACACGATATTGAATACAAGTAGCCTATCGTATGTTTACTACACGGAACACCGGCTCCCATCAGAAACTGAGAACGTACCATTCCTATGGGACAAGTTTTACAAATCGTAAACTGATGGTAAACAAAGACATCATTAATAATTCTGTCTATAATAAGTCAGTACATCTGAAAACAAATTAGAAACATTTGTTTGTGTTTAAGTTACCAACATCACAAATGTCGGGTCATACATAGGTGAGCTATTCGAGTGCCGTGTAATTGGATTTCTCGTTACACTAGCAGCCACAATCGTTTGTCAACTTTTCCCGCTGAAACAGTGGAAGGAAAACCCCCGGCGCACATCTGGGTAGAACCACCGACCTTTTGTAACCCAGCAGACTTTTCTCTTTTTTGAAATTTGTCAAGCTCGGGTGGGATTCAAAGTCGCAGCAATGAGGGGCTAGTGATTACTAGTCAGAGACCGTAATGATTTGCTTGATTGATATAGCATTTAAGACAACGTAGGGTATAAAGACTGGCTTGCATGTAGTACTCTTTTTCGTTGCCCTCAGAATTACAATGTTCCACCTTCAGCGCACTTTTAAGTTAACTCACAAACAACTAATTTGTCCTATATTTTACCTCTCTATGACAACTTCTTGTCACCAGTGGACATTTTCATCGCCCTAATGTGTCACTCAATGAAATTAAATGAATATTGTAGCCTACTAAGTATTATATATACGACACTGAAAATATTTAGGCAGGTAATGGGGAAAATCACAGGTTTTAATAAGAAAAAATTCCTGGGGAGCATTCTCCGGTTCCCCCCTGCTAGTAGATGGCTCGGTTCAAGTACGGGTCTAGCTACAGCACTGATGTTCGATTATTTAGTACCAAGAAATAGTATAACTCATAAATCATATTTTGGTCATATTTCATAACTTACTTCTTCATGAGCGTAGATCAAACTTCTTATTAACAATACTTAATAAATCCCCTGCATTAAATTAACTACAGCATTCAAAGTAATAACAAACGTCGTTTATGGTAAAATGCTTTCTTTACTGATGTAATAATCCCGCCGCGAGTTATGTCATGTGAGTTATGTTATACCGGGAGAATTATATGTACTTAACGTACTCCTTGTATTGTATTTGCAACTACATGAATCACGTGGTACAGAGAACTTTCTGAGAAAGTCTTGTAGAAATCTTGCTAACTAGACTGGCTGTCAGCCATAGAAACAATTGAACTGAGCGTGTATGATGAGATTTAAGCATGCCGCTATCTAATCTTGACCGGCTTAGATGCAAAATTTGGGTTAGGAACTAAGTATTTAGTTTGATAAATGTAACTGATAAAACTAATTTTTTTTGGAAAATCTGTGTTTTTATTGATGTCAGTAAATTATTGGTTCCGTAAATCCGAGGAAATGAAGTCAAATGGGAAATGTGCATGTACATCAAATTGAGAAAAGTCGTACTGAAAAAAATATTGAAAAGTTACCCACTCAAAATCAAAGACAGATTTGCTCAATGAAGCTGATGTCAGTGTAATTTATAGCCATAATCTACTCGTACATAAGGCCACCCTTACGAAATTTTGATTTACGGTTGCACGACTCTAGTCTATTGACAGTGAGTATGTTGGTGGGCATTTTTTGTGCACATTATATGCTTGTACTGAAAAAGAAAAGCTAGAATAAAGAACCATTGTTTTTGTCAAAATCTTTGAAATATTTTGGGTCTGGGAATGTTTTAATGAGTCTATCGCGTAACTGCAAGCCAACATTTTTTTAAGAACGGCATTAATTGACGCGTATATAATGACCGAAAAATTGACTTAAGATATACATGTAGTAGAAAATTCAAGATTTGAGCATAGTAGCGCATTATAAATAACATACATGTAGCTGGTATTAAGCCAGTCTATTTTCAATGTACTATTTCAGTTTTCAAAATTTCTTCTTAAATACTTTATTTGCTGGTTGAAAAAGATTGAAAAAAGAGAAAAGAATAGAATCATCCACAAATTAACAATTATCTTAAATAATTAACACGCAATAATTTATCGAAACCGTTTTTCATTTAATTAGACTTCTAATACACTTGATATACATGTAACTGACACTGTTCATTGTCCGCGCAATACTTGTGTCAACAAAGCTTTTATGTGATATTTATGTTTTTACGATTAAGTCGTAATTCAAAGAAACTTTACATACAGAATTAATTAAACATCACGATGTTTAATATGACCTTAATGAAATCATAAATCATACAGACAACCACAGTGAAGTACATACATACGATTAATGTACTACTCGTATATAGATTAGTATTTCCTTATATGGCAATAGATACGCAAATTTTGTATATGTAAAATATTAAAATCGGTTTTTGACATGTGCCTCGGTAGCGCAGTAGGCAGCGCGTCAGTCTCATAGTCAATACGTAATAGAGTAATCTGAAGGTCGTGAGTTCGATCCTCACCCGGGGCACTACTTTTTTGTTATTTCTATTACTTTTTTTTATTATTATCAGTTTCGACAAAATTTGTTTTACCAATGTACTTATGATAAATAAACTCGAATTGCAGAGAAATTTAATTACTTTCAAAATCAATTTTAATAAATTGATATTTTTTTTTGAATTGACAGTGAGTCAATTAGTAGGATAATTTTTCATAAGTTTTTTTCTGCCTGTCATTTCTCACATAGTAGCAGATGCCCCACCTTGAAGAGGCAAATTTTCGCCTTTGCCTAATGTCTCAAATGTCCGATTATCACAACAATGAAATGCCAGTATCTTTAAACAAAAAGTAAATATACACAATCGTAGTAAACAAGATTTTGTTATTTCTTACGGACGTTCGTCCATCCCCGAACGATTAATCATTACTGATCGTTACCACACAGGTATCGATAATAATCGATGCTTGATTAATGCATTAAATCGACAGTAACAAAAATCGGCCATGGAAAGATTTCTTCGCGATTTTTCTTATTTACCATGAAAAATACATTTGGGGTTCAGGATCACCAGTTTTGGATTTATATCTTGTTAGGAATCATGTAGCATTGTGTACACACTGGTTAAGCAATGCGAAATGACTCCGGATTTACGCAGTAGTACCAGCTATCGTAACGCACATACTCCTGCAAAAACATGCCTGATATAAACAAAAACACACACGTGAGTATAAAATTTTACCATCTTTACCACATAAATCGATGAATTTGAAACAATCAATGGTTTTACGGAATGTCTAAAGTATTTCTGAATTCCGTTATGGATTTGAATGTCACATTAAATCGTTATTGCAAAAGTTCATTAGAAATAAAGTCGACGGTTGAACCAAAAATTGCGCGTAAAATTGTTTGAATTCAACATTTTAGCTGGTGCTACTGCGTAAATCCGGAGTCATTTCGTTTTACCTAACCAGTGTGGTGTATATCAAACATGCGCTTCTAAACAAAATTAATGAAATCAATGTAATAGGCCATCCTAAAAAATGTTTGTGGTTAGGGGACCAAAACATTTAAAAGTGAGTAGATAGGTGGGTAGGTATTTTTAAGCATTATAAATATCCTGAATGAACTGAAAACAAAAAAAAAATGAATAAAGATTTTTTGTGTCAAAACGCCAGAAATTGTTTGGGTCGGAGAGTTTTGAATGACCCAGTCACGTAACTACAAACACGTGTTTAAGGATGGTCTTCTCGAAATTGGACATACATGCGTTATCGATCACCGCGCATGTATTTACATTGTTGCCATATATATTACAAGTAATCATTAAGTTTTGTATTACTACAGTTACATTACATAAGTAAATTTTATATATAAAAACTCTAATTTCGATTCCGAAACATACAAATGCAAACTAATTAATTCCAAGATAATTAAAAGACTTCACAGAAATAAAAAACCGAACAATACAATGATTAAACACAACGCTGATGTTTCTATCAGTCGTAGGCACTAATTATATGCACTGAGTCTGTCAAGTTTGCACAGTTGGTCAAAATCAGGACTGATGATCGAAAGTTTTTGTGATCAAATCACGGGTTCTTAAGTGACAATTAGAGAGGAGATATGATATCCATTGTTCATTAGTCCCTGAAACTGGTTCATGATATCCATTGGTCATTAGTCCCTGAAACTGGTTCATGATATCCATTGGTCATTAGTCCCTGAAACTGGTTCATGATATCCATTGGTCATTAGTCCCTGAAACTGGTTCATGATATCCATTGGTCATTAGTCCCTGAAACTGGTTCATGATATCCATTGGTCATTAGTCCCTGAAACTGGTTCATGATATCCATTGGTCATTAGTCCCTGAAACTGGTTCATGATATCCATTGGTCATTAGTCCCTGAAACTGGTTCATGATATCCATCGGTCATTAGTCCCTGAAACTGGTTCATGATATCCATTGGTCATTAGTCCCTGAAACTGGTTCATGATATCCATCGGTCATTAGTCCCTGAAACTGGTTCATGATATCCATTGGTCATTAGTCCCTGAAACTGGTTCATGATATCCATTGGTCATTAGTCCCTGAAACTGGTTCATACGACAAATGGGAAAACAGTATCAGTCTTAAACATGAGGGGATCATAAGCTACTGGGTATTGCTAGTAGGTTATACACATGTGCATTATTATAAGAGAATTGTCCGAAGAACATAAGTGTAGCAGTGTTGATTTTTCGGTCTCAATATCGTGCTTTTACTGTACATGACATTAAATAAATAATACATTGCAACACTTTCTCTCGTGATGAACTTTAACCCATAAGCCCGGTGGTAGTAAATTTGTCTGAATCATTTTCCAGTACAAAGACACGTTGAAAAGTTCACATAGAATTCTTAATTTGTCATTTATGATCACGTGATCATCAAATTCATTCAGGCTGAAAATCACTAAATTCTGTTGCTAAATAAACAAATAATCTTATGTTTTATTATAAATATTCATGGTGATTAATTGAATAAAATAAAATATAAGAATAAAATAATGAATACAAATTGAAAAGCACAAATAATTGTTATTTTTATAGTTTTGTGAATGACTTTTATTGTAAGCACGGTTGTAAAAGCAATCGTATAAAACAAAACCTGTTTACGGCTTTAATTGAAGACGTTCGTAAAGTAGAATTATTAAGCGAACTGACAAGTGAACATAGCCGATCTACCGAGATAAATGATAAAACAGTGTGAATTATTCACATAATATCGACGTGAAGGAATTCTCGCCACACGGCTGAACTCACAAACGATATCACTATGGCGATGTCCAAACAACAACGTCTGAGAGCAGCGGTGGCGGAGCCTCAATCATTCGAAAGTCTCAGGGGGTTTTGGGTGAGAGGGACACTTAGGTGTGAGGATATAATACTTGAGATCGGTCTCCGATCTCAAATATCGATCTTTTATTTTGAATATCCTCAACTTAATTTTAATAAAACTTGGTATTTTTAAATGTGTCAATCAATAAAAGTACGTTCGTTCACATCTAACATTATACATATATTGGTCTGAAAAAAGTTTAGAACAAAATTAATATAAACTTTGAGACCGGTCACGAGTTTTATAACCTCGGGTCCAGAGGAATTTAAATAGGACAAATTGTGATTTACTTTTTAACCTTATTGGAAAAAACGGGTACTTGGTTTTCGTAACAGTTAACAATCAAAATATTACAAATTAACTCTAGTCAGTGTAGAATTTTAAGAAGTATGTACAAGAATACATTCTTTTATTCTGTTGGAAAGGTTCACAGTTGCAAACAAGTAAACATGCCATTCGAAACGCCTTGTCCGATTCCACACCTACATCTAGCATTAGACGTTGTCAGTCAAGTTGTTATTTATTTATTCATTTATTCATAAGATGGCAGCTCCATAACTTAACGCATTTCTACGGAACTCGATCAAATAGAAACTTCCTGTGAAAATTCACGTCGTGAATGTTATTTGTAAAGACAGTTACCAAATATTTACAGCAAATCGGCATGAAACTTTGGCCATTTATAAATTCATAAATATATCATGGCCAAGGTAAAGATAAAATATTACATGTATAACGAGTGTCAAATAATTTAGATATGGGCGGACATCTTACTTTACCGTGTAGAATGTGAGAAATGATCCATTTTTGTTATTGACATTTATCAATTCGTAAATGTTGTAAATCAATAAACAATACGTTTGGTCTAAGTTTTACACCGCGTTTTAAAATGTTACTGTGCTTCATTATTGTGTAGCGGCACAATAAAGCGTATAATATTTAACTGCTACTGTTAAAGTTTAACTAGCCGAACTACCATATATCCCGAAAACGAACTTAACAGAACATCATATGCACAATATTCACTAAAAAACAATTTTATACACATACACAAATTCACTTCCAGATAAAAGTAGCTTTTAAAAAGAGTTGCTTGAAAATTAAACTGATTTTTGCGAACCTGCTTGTACTCTAAATAACTTGGGCTATCGAAGTTTTTTTTTGATTTTTTTCACTGGATTTAACGCCGTTTTCCAACAATTTTCAGTTATACGCAGCGGCCGGTTCACCTAACCAGTTTTCATTGACTGTATACTAGCCAGTACTAACTTTAAACTTCCACATATGGAGGAAAAATGACATTTTTGTCAAATTTTCATAAAAGAGTATGACCTGCCGCAACCAGGATTTGAACCCGGATCGCCGGCTTGCAAGATCGAACTAAGCACTGGACCACGGGGGTCGCGGCTTGCAGTCGAAATAAGGTTGTATATTTTCTTGTAATTCTTGTATACCCTTGATTAAATATGAAGTCAGTCTTTTAACGTTCTTGTCTTTGCTATGGCTGCAACATATGGAATGCATAAAATGTGTGCATCTGGTTACATGATGTAGTAACTGACGGCGATTCACGTCAATATGCAACTGGTACATATTAAAATTATGTTTATTTCGTTATGGCAATATCAATAATATAGGAAGCACTTAATGGCACATACATAATTAAACATCTTTCACAAATTTTCATCAAAAATCGACCAATAAGTTTGTCGCAAATTATGTCACGTGGTCTCTAACACGGCTACGCCCCTGTATGTAAATTGTCAGTATATAGCGTGATGAGGTAGCTTCATAAATGTTTACTTACTATACTGATCAAGTACCTAATCGTTGATGCCACATAAATTCTCCTGTTTTACAGCATTAACAGAATTACGCGAACTTATCGAAATGTAATGAAATAATAGCAAGATCGATATAACGAACTGTGTCCAGGAACACGCTGATGCTACATTTGTAGCTAGTCAATTGTTGCGCAATAATTGATACTGTCAATGTTATTTGTCGACGAGACATTTTGTCAACTACCTCAGCAAATACGTTATTATCCAACGAGTTTTTTTTGCTTCTTGCTGACAAATCGCAAGTTTTTGTTGTACAAAATTTAATGACGGCTGGTAGTGGTTACTGCGTGACTCCACAGTGGACTACAGTTTGTTAAAAGATATTTTGTGTTGTTCTTTCCAGAGAGAATAAAGTGTTAAGGAATAACCGAAAATGCATAAATACAGGATGCTGAAGGAGATGGAGGAAGGGGGAACATTCGTGATGCATAAAGCAAAACATGTGAAGAAGGACCAGTGTGTCGCTATTAAGATGTAAGTAATGCTTCACCGATAGTATTGTTATTGTAGTGTCTATTTTAATCAAATTACAGTAAAACCTCAATAATGAGACCACCTTCGGGACCCGAAAAGTCGGTCGAAATAATAAGATGATCGCATTATCAAGTTGAATTATAGGGGAGTTATTGAAAACCGGTCCGAAAAAAGGTGGTCATTGCAACAAGATGGTCGCAATGTGAAGTTTTACTGTATTAAATTATCATACGCTCTAATATCGTGCTAAAACAATTCATTCTGAAAATCTGACTCTTAAGACCAACGGAATAGTGCCAGTTTAAAACATAGCCTAGGTAATCGCTGTTACAACGTTTTGTACGGGGTGCGCAAAGTCACTGTCGAGGCTCGACGAACGGAAAAAATGTAACTAGAATTGAAGTATATCTCAGTTTCTTTAAGACTTTCTGCTTTTTCACATCAGCGAATATTTGTAAACAGTCTTTAATTTGGCGTAACTTATTCAATACATCGTTTCAATTGTGATTCGTATGACTGCCTGGTTCATTAACATAGCGATGTTTCGGCCTATGGTCTCCATGAACTGCTTCAGTTAAGATTAAACAACGGTTATTATTCATCAATGTCCGTACCAACGTTGTTTTGTTGGGTTTTACGTCGCGCCAATAGCCTTGGTCATGTGGCGACTTTTCCAGTTATTTACAATGGAGAAAGACCACAGGCTACCTGGGTAGAACCACCAACTTTCTGGAAAGCTATCTGGAGGGCTTCCTCGTGTGCGAAAATTTCTGGTCCCGGGTGAGATTCGAACTCGCAGCGGTGAGGGATTGTGATTACTAGTCAGAGCCTTAACTTCTTTTTAGATGGGTCTGTATTTTTTTTAATTTCTGAAAATTTGAGAATAAACATGTTGCATATAAATAGCTTTAATAAATTACTAATTCAAATACTAGTACACAAACTACCATCAAGTAAAAGTCATAGATGCCACCATTACCCGACTTTCACGGTAAATAATTTAAATCACGGATGGAATGGATTTCGTCTGACTGATTGGGTACAGTTCGATAAATGTGGAAATGTCTGCGAATGAATTATATATCATTAAAATACCGAAAAATATAAGCCTCACTGAAATGTTTGATGTTTTAAAAGCGCTACATTATATAGCAGCACATTATATTTTATGTATAATATTGTTATGTACATAGATGCATGAAAGACTTTGCTTCATTATATTTTAAGTCACTAGGGATTAACAAGGTTATGTTGAAACATTTTAATCCATTTATAATTAAAAACATTGCACAAGCAACACTTCATACGAAAACATGATTACACATCAACTAATTCGTTGATAATTTATAGTGTAAGTCATACAGCGTGAGCTTTTGTATAAATAATGTTATCATAATAATAAATAATGTTATCATAATAATAAATGATGTTATCATAATAACAAATAATCTTATTATAGATGTACAGTAAACCCTCGATAATGAAACCACCTTCGGGACCCTAAAAGTCGGTCGTTATAATGAAGTGGACTTATTATCAGGTTGAATTACAGGGGAATTACTGATAGTCCGAAAATAAGTGGTCATTATATTATGGTGGTCGTTATTTGAGGTTTTACTGTAGATTGTAACTTTTAAATATGCTTTTATTATTTCAGATTAAAGAAGAAATTCTACTCGATTGAAGACTGTAGAAATAACAAAGAAGTGCAGGTTGGTATTACAAACATTTATCAAATATGGCGGAGAAGAAAAGATTTCTCGGAAAAGTCTATTAAAACAATCCACGTTAACAATACGACTACACGAACATTTCTTAACCAGACACATACACACATGTACAACTACATTAACTTACAGAACCTTGAAAACACATGAAAACACAAAAAACACCCACGGACACGAGTTACACACATCCCTCCCAATTGCCCCCAAACGAACACTGTCCTCAAAGTATCCCGGGGATACCGCTTCGAGATCTACTTTTAAGTTCACTCATAAATCATTTATCGGAATATACATGAAAAACAGGTGATGATTTCAATTCTGATATGACAATTACGTTTATGTCGACAATCATAGAGTAATTCATTAATAAATCATGAAAGTCTGACAGAAATTAGCTGAAAATTGATAACACGCGTATTGACAATATAAACAATAACATGCTATATCCCCATAAAGTAAAATTACAAGAGCATTCGACTGTCTTTACTATTTTTTTTGCGAATAGAATGGATATGATAGTGTCAATTCCCTCATAAGAGATCAAAACAGTTGAATACAAAATTATGCATGGTGATATCTCTTACAGTTATCGGAATGATGATTCTGAGAAATAACATAATAATCAATTATCACCAGACATTACGAGTTCTATGGACAAATTAAATCACAACAGCCTTATAATATAACCATACATGCATCTCTAGGGTTTGACGTCACACCAACAGCCAGCGTCATTTGGTGACTTTTCCAGTTTTAATGATGGAGGAAGACCCCAAGGCCAACACTTTGGTAGAATCACCGAACTTGCGTAACCTAGTCGGTTTGCTTCTTCATTTTCCTCATATTTTGGTCTCTGGTGGAATTCGAACTCACAGTGGTGAAGGGTTGGTCATTCCTAGTCAGGGACTATAACCACTAAACTACTGAGGTTCCTCTGTACTCGTATCTAACAATCAATTCTTTATAATACCACTTATCCAACATATGTGGATAATAACACATGCAAGAAGGCGCTAATTGTGTCAACTAACTGCAATAATTACTTTAATAGACTTATTACAGCCCATTGTCAGTGAAATTAATATATACACGGCCACGTGACCTTGGTAATGGGTTTTATCATCACCGTTAATTTTGTCTGACGTTAATGTTCCGATTGCGTGTCACGGTGTTTATTTATAATAAAAGTTTTTACGAAGCAAGGTTCAGTTGAAAGATAAAACTGTCATACATGATACTGTATCTGAAAAAGCCTGGATCAATGCTGACATTAAAACAATTGGAATAAAACATCAGAAACAAAACAAAAATCACTTCATTGTTATTTTCATTCAAGAGCTACGCCTAATGAAACTAACTAAATACACAGGCATTAGTAACGGACCCATAATGGTAAAATTGCAATCAGTTCTTTATAAAACATCATAATTTAACCCTAAATTACCTTAAATGAAAAAAAAAACAGAATTTGACTATTATACGCTCAACTATTATATTATGGTAATACCAGTGACTAAATACAGGCGTATGAAAACAAATGTATGAAAAGCAGTACTAATCTAAATTTATAAGTTCACATCTCAACTTACAAACTAGAACATTTTATCACATATACTCCCAAATATTTTGACTTTAGAAAGAAATCGACCATTTTGAAATAGCAAAGGAAATTATGTATGACATCATATGTATGACATCAACCCATTCTCTAGATCTGAGACTAGGATCCTCCGCCCAACATTTTGATGCAAGCAATTTGCTCTTCATCTGAAGTTAAGTCTTTGACTATTTTTTGCAGCCATCTCTGAATAAAGGCCATACTAGGAAAACCGTCATTTAATTTTTAGAACGAATTTACTTCCAAATAAAGGCCACCTGTCAATAAAGGCCACATTTTGTTGCTCCCAAGGGTGGCCTTTGTTCACAGGTCTGACAGTATATTATAATGTTTTATGATTCCACATTGGCAGGTTTTACAGAAGCTGAACCACACGAATGTGCTTAAAATGATTGAGTTAATTAATGACAGTAATGAACTACTCATGGTGTTTGAATATATGCCGGACAATCTGAAGAGAGTCATGAAGAAAAGGTAACTACTTCTCACGCTTATGTGGTAAGAACTGAAAATCCCGGATGCAATTGTAAGAACTATTCGTCTTTAAAATCCTATGTTAGTTATAAGGGATTTTTACGGAATCCTGTAGTGACCACATTAAATTTCGCAAGTATCACGCGATACTTATCGTTGTAAAGGCGATAATTAGGCGATTTAGAAATCAAAGAGGCAGTTATACCTGCCCTAACCTATCTAGCGATTTGTATCGACTTTAAAACGATAATTATCGCGTGGTACTAGCAAAATTTAATGTGGACACTATAGGATTCCGTAAATTTTCTTTTATTGTTAGCTTTATGTGGTTTACCCGACCGTCCCCATTTTTAGTGCCAAACTTTAAATTTCTAACAACAAAATCCAAAGTAAGAAGATATCGGGCGATGAGTCGTACCTCCAAAGAACGAAAGGCATGTTAAGAAAGATCGCATAAAAATGTTTTGCGACCTACCAACCATTTTTTTAGTCGAGTAAATTTAGTCGTTAACAAAACATATTTTTCAAGTATATTGTATATTTCCAACAGCAAATTAACAAAAAACATACATATTTAAAGCTAGTTAGCTTGTTTGTCACCAATTTGTTAAATGATGTTAATCAACAATACAACAATATCAACAAGCCATGTAGTACAACTACTAACTGATTCAATCAGGTCCGAGA
Organism: Lutraria rhynchaena; assembly: GCA_008271625.1. Classification (NCBI taxonomy): domain Eukaryota; kingdom Metazoa; phylum Mollusca; class Bivalvia; order Venerida; family Mactridae; genus Lutraria; species Lutraria rhynchaena. The sequence goes on along the minus strand of VIBL01000006.1, from coordinate 800,556 downwards.
TTATAAAACTTGAGATCTGTTTGCGAACACATATCTCATTTTTCGTTTTTTAATGTTCCCAATTTAGCCATTGTTAAACAGTAATACTATCAATGATACATTATTCCATAATCATAATTGATCTAAATGTTTATAAACATTTAAAGGCAATATCATTTCAAGATTCATCGAAAATTTAATTTAGCTTTGAGTACAGAGACCGTTATCAAGTTTTATATGTCGATTTTCCTCCGTATGTGGAGAAGTTGCCGGCTCCTTTTGGAAGGGTAAGTTAGTACTGGTTGGTATTCAGTCCAAGAAAGCTGGTTAGGTGAACCGGTCGCCGTTATATAACTGAAAAATTGTTGAAAACGGCGTTAGACCCCAATAACAATAAGTCATATAAAAACAATCGAACAGGTCAAGTTTTATAACCACGCGGTCAGTATTCTGTTTATAGATTACTTACCAATTCTAACCTGTTCACTCTCAACCAGTAAACAAAATGCTTTTCTTTCTACATGACGTGCGCCGGAGACAAATGACTCCTGTCACAATATTTTCGGTCAGGTTGCATAATAAATATTTAATTAAAGTATTTATGTTATGTTTCCAGGGATAGTCCATTCACAGAGTTACAAACGAAGATCATTATGCACCAAGTAATTAAGGGTCTAAGACACATTCATAAAATGGGTAGGTGCTAATTCCATAACTATTACAATTATCCTAGACAAATACAGTGAAACCCTACTAATACGGTCATCTTATTACAACGACCTCTTACTTTCGGACCAATTTTTCAACATTTCCTCTCTATTTTAACTTGATAATGAGACCACCTCATTAATAGGACCGATTTTTCGGGCCCAGAACGTGGTCTCATTGTCGAGGTTTTGCTGTATAAACATTTTGTTTCATTAAAAGTGTTATTTACTCAGTTTATGAGTATGAATTGTGCTTTTCTAATAAGAAGCGATTAAAATGCAAAATATAATGAGATATTGTAGATCAACATTGTGTACACGTTCAATTTCAAATATAGACTGGTCTTAAACTGAACCTTATTTTATGTCATTGAAATGAAAAATGTGAGTTGGTATATATCAAAGATAATTTATTATAATCACAGGTTTCATTCATCGCAACTTGCGGCCTGATATTTTACTGTGTAATGAAGAAGCGGACGTTGTGAAGATATCAGATTTTGCTATGGCCAAATCGTTTTTGGATCCTCTAGGGAATTACACACTTTCTCCACCATGGTAAGTGTCATTGATTCTTCCTTACAAAGTTCATTCTTAAGAAGTACATTTAATGTGATATGTGACAGCTACGGAGTGAAGTTAGTGCTACATTTTTTATCATATTTCAGACAATATTAAATGCGTTATTTTGAAAATCGTGTGTAATCAATATGAAGGCTCACGATTTAAGCGAGTTTTAACTGAAATAGTAAACATGCTCGCTTTTCATGCCGTAACAAAAAGCAAATGACGGAAGTCTATTTGCAATTCTTCGGCGGGGAAAACGGGTATTTTACAATTGCATTATCGTCTTTATTTTGTCTCACTCAATCTTGGACAAATACATGCATATATAGATATGAGGACCTCCATGGTCGAGTGGCTATGGATTCTGATTTGTAATTACTAGCCTCTCGCCTCTTTGAGGAAGACATCTAGCTTACAGAAGTCGGTGGTTCTACCCAGGTATACGCCCAAGAGCTTCCTCCATCGCCGAAGCTAGAAAAGTCGCTATGTGATCATTGATAATGGTTCGACGTTAAACCAAAGAGAAAAACAAAACGAAGCATACAAATGTATATTGGTGCCGGACTGACTTTTAACAATTTCAGCTACAAAAATTATGGGCGGTAACAGGATTTTGGGTTGGGGGCTTGGTGCAGACGTTTATGTAAAATATGGACACAAGCACATGACTGACGTTTTTTACTTAAGCTTGCCAGTTTTTAGAGGAGGCGCGCACCGGCTCCGTCCCCTCTAACTCCGCCCTTGAAAATGGCATTTTCCGGATTCCGTAGCTGAAAAAGAATGCTATGTTTAGTTAGTTAGTTACATGTACTTAGTTAAGACGATAAATATAATGGTAGTGACAGGGCACCATATTCACGTACCGAACATCTCCAGTCCCAATGGATTATTCATTCTATCGCAACAAGAAACAAAATTAGTGTCGATGAGTTAATTGATTCTTTAGTTTATTGATACATACTCAGGATTCATACATCTTTCATGCAGATATCTACAGAAACACGCAACTCAGAATATATCTCCCATACTTTCTGTACAGGGAAAGTATTGAATTTCTGGTGTGGCACATCGCCCGTTCATCATAATTCTAAACCAATAAGTTGTCAATACTGGTCTTTAAACAGGTGTTTATTACGTTATTATAGTGATTATTTCACTTGAGTTGTTAATGGTGCACAACAGTGACATGTCTGGGACCAGATAAATGTAAGCATCACGATATTACGATAATTATTGAAAAAAACATGGCTTGTAAACTGAACTATTTATTATATTATTCGTCGATTCCTGGTCTTTACTTCGACTGTTGATAGATTTTGATGTGGAAAACGGGAATAAACAAACCATTGAAACATTAACTATAAAAAGCTACATAAGAGTTGCAAATCGTCGGCTATGTCTGCAACATCCTAAAATAGAATGGATGTTCTAGTAACAACGTAACAGTATTATAATTATTTTCAATGTAACATAGGAGAAGGCAAAAAGTGATGCAAAGTTCATGTTACATCATAGTCATATAGCATGACTTTTTGTTCAATGTACTGATTGTAAGCTTGTTGAAAATTCTATCCGGTGTTTGGTCATTGCTTTCCACGATAATTTCATACAATTCCTTTGTCTACTAACTTCACGTCGATTTTACATGTATATTTTCATGAATCTGTAACAAAAAAGACGAATAAACTGCCATCCAGTCAACATGGTCTATTCGGAATATTTTATGAACAGGACCATCACTTACTTGATTTTATACAGATGATGCGCGTATTGTCACGTTATTCTGTCGTAAGCTTCGCTTACTCTAAAAAGTCTACATTTTGTATACTATAGGTCTTTGATTGGCTTAAATATTTAATAGTATCATATATTTATAAAATACTCCAAGGTGACCGATCATAAAAGTTGAGCAGATTGTATGTAACAGAACGGATTTCCGAAATTTTCCTACTACATGTAATTAATCCAATGGATGACTTCGTATCAGTTTGATCAAAACCCATTTATCACTACCAATTTCGCTTGACATTCTTGGCTAAGAGTACATATGAATTTATTCAACGGCTAAGAGTTAGACAGAAGATATCTGTGGGTCGAGGACATCCCATCTCCTAACAAAATGATTTTAGTTCAAACCATATTTTTAGTTAGTTGTCCACATGATCATATACAGTGTAATCAACGAGACATTTTTCACTGATTGGAGACTCAATATCTTACAGCCAGGTGGTCATATTCAGTTCAAACTTTTACTCGTTCCTACTAATTCAGGTATCTGGCTCCGGAAGTTCTTCTTGGCGCTACTAATTACTCCACGGCAGTTGACATGTGGGCAGCGGGATGTATAACGGCTGAGTTCTTAACGGGAAAGCCCTTACTTCCGGGGACTGAAGTGCGCGACCAAATGCGCAAAATCTGCGTCCTAATTGGCACATTTACACCGGTAATTATGATTGTATTACTTCTAGATAAAATACATAGCAAAATTCATGAATATCACTCTTAGCGCATGTTTGTATATCGATTTCATTGAGATGGTACTTCATTGGCAAATTTAAATAATTCTGTTTGATTAAAAGTACGTTTTGAAAGTTGTCAGTCTTGTTTATTTGCTGCACAAATGAAATTCCCACGTGCTCAAATTAAAAGGAAGAACTGCTGACTTGAAACATCCAGATGTCAAAATTCATATGGCAAAAACATTTGATTTATTAAATAATACACAAAGCGAAAACCCTCATAAGAATTAGTTGTGCCATCACCGTGTATTATACTTTCTTTTTGTTTCAAATAAATTATTTTGTCAAAGTCTGATACAGAATTAATACTTGTCTAGCGTATCATTCATCTTACACCGTGTTAGCGATCTCACGCACTTTCTGAATATTAATAACCGTTTGATGAGTGTTGGTTAATTGTTTTAATGTCATATTTCAATTACATAATATCAAAACATTTTTATAACTGTCGGGTTAATGGATTCTTTATTTTTTGAATTGATGTCACACAAAAGTCACCATTGTTTAGTCCTAGAAATTTAATGCTTTACCATTAAACGTAATAGTTCATGGTCATTGATTGTTTGCATATTTTTGCAAGGCAAGTGATAGATTAATAGCTATTGTTATTGAAGATTTTAATCTAGGAAGGACTCGGGTTGAATTTAATATCTTGATTAAACCCTCAGCTAATAGTTACTGTTTTAGAAAAGTTTGATATAGGAAGGACTAAAGTTGCATTCAACGCATTGAATGATCCCCTGATAAAGGGACTTATCTAATCTTCAGCGAGAGTGGCCGGACGGGGCAATGCTGCGAAGATCGATTGATTACAGTCTGCCTAAGGACAATAAAGGGACGGGTCTAGAAAAAAGTGGAATAAAAGCATCTCCCGAAGCTAAAGGAATGATATCTGATATGTTGACATGGGCACCTGAAAAAAGAGCTTCAGCTGAACAGGTACATTTAAAAATTAGAAGTATTCGCTATTGTTCACATTCAATTTATGAAGTTCTTGAAGTTGAGTACAATCTGTCTTTGCTTTTACCGATTGCGCTCAACCAATTAAATCAGAATCATTTCATTAAAGGGATATTTAAAGTACATGAAATGTGTGAAACATATGTATGCCATGTATATTGAGTTTGTCTACCCTCGCCCTGGATAGTCCCAGTTTGGCGAGTATTCACTATTTTTAATTATGTAACTTTTTTAAGATAAAGTCATTCCGGATGACAAAAATAACAATATACTATAATGATATTAATTGGCTATTTTAATGGAAGTTTGTATGTGTGTCTATATTTTGAAATTAACATATATACAACATTTGGATAGACTTATTTCAATTCAAGACTTATGTGTGTCATATATACGATGTTAGCGCATTACATAGTAGCATACTGCGGTGCAATCATGCCTAGCGACTCCTACAGTATATAATTTCAATGACCGCCACATTATAACGACCGCTTTCAATTTCTTCAACTTAGTAAAGAGATCACATTAATTTTAATACTGTGTTTTGATTCTAAGGGTGGTCTTGTTATCGATGAGTTACAAAGCAAGATGTTTTTTTACAATGTCTATTAAATGCGCCATGTGAGACAAACGGATATCAAAGATAAATACGGCAAAACCTCGATAATGTGACCACCTCTTACGACCCCCAAAATCAGTCGCAATAATGAGGTGGTCTCATTATCAAGTTGAATTATAGGGGAGTTATTGAAAGCTGGTCCGAAAATAAGTGTTCTTTATAACAAGGTTGTTGTAATATTGAAATGGTCGCAATGCGAAATTTACTGTAAATACATTATTGCCCGCACTAAAGGAACAATTAAATGTCTGGATAGGTTAGAACCTTGTCTAATTAAGATAAATTATTAAATGCAACTATAACGATACTTCAATGGAAAATCTGATTGAGATCAATTCTTATGAATAATTGAGAATAAACGTAGCCAAGCATAAGATGATGGGCGTTGCTAAGGGTGATTTGCCAATAGCATCTCAATCGGAACGTTACTGTACCACCGTTACCATTAGCAACAAAGTAATACATGACTATGTTTATTTTGTACGAAATTTTTTAGCATGGTAGAGTAGTATATTGAACAAGGAAGCATAATCTGGTTGCTTTTTAATAACGTTTATTTTGTTTTATTGGAATACTATAAAAATGAAAGGGAAGGCCACTGAGTCGGATGAGGTAATTGTCAATAATTCTATAAAATTATTTATTGTAAAATGACATTTTCCTAATTATCTCTATGTATGCGAATGACGGTTTAGGTCTGCAGTTAAACTATCTTCATTTTGTTACCATATCAAGTCTCAAATCTAACTCGCAAAATTATACCGAGACATTTACTAGAAGTCGAACAAGAACGGTAGTGTATCTTATGTCGGGGACAAGGCGTTTTTACTCCGAACTGTAATTCTTTTCATGATTTGCGAATAAATTCAATATATCAATTTAATTGTTTACAATAAGTTACCAGTATGTTATGCCTGTTGTTCAACAACTGATAGCTTTTGTATATAATTATGACTCTACGTTTTTTCTTACTGTTTCCATTGTTTAGATTTGATAATCAAATAAATGCTAACAGATGCCCTTTGCAATTTTAAAACAGTAAGGCTACAGTCACACCTTTATTGGACGTTTTGATTAGAAAAACAATTGAACATTTCTGTAATCTAGGAACAACAATGTGGTCCGCAGATGATACTAAACAATTTTATAAAAGAGTGTTGATCGAACCCGCTCAGCTACAGTAACAGCGGTTTGCCATTACAAATCCAGCAACTCTAACACCTGAGCCATCGCAATACTCGAGTAATAAAAAAGATCGCATAAAATAACCCTGATCAATTAAATTTCATTGTATCACGCCGATGATGGGTGAATATTAATGGAAACGCTAATTAAACACACGGAGATAATTACTACGACCGCCACGCTGTACAAATAACACTGCGGTAAATAATATTTTTTATGAGAACTAGTTAGGAATAATCGAACCTATTATCAGATGACCAATATATATTGTGCAGTAATTGAAACGATCACCTTTTTGTTCTAGGCATTAAGTTCGGAATTCTTTAAATCTGACGGCAAATTTGAGAATAGTGACGAGGGCCAAGAGAAGCTGGATAGCTTTAAAGAAAAACTCCTGAGTTGGGAACAAAAATGGGGATCAGACTGGGGTCGAGGTTCCCATGAAGAATTTGATAGCATTTTGAGTGAGTTTTCAAACAAACCAAACAAATCTAGACAGAAGTCTCGTCATACGTTTGCTGGATTTGAGAATAGCAACCCGCTCAAGGGCGATAGTACACCAAGAGGAAGAGGCTTCCAGCATCAACAAACCCCTGAAAACTTTGTCGACGACCCCTTTAGACGCGATAAACCTAAACCTGCTGGAGGTCAGCGAGCTTATCCCATTGATAACCGTAACATGGACACAGACGCAGACAAGAACCCATTCGAAAAAGATCTAATGTTGAGAGAAGCGAGAAGAAATTCTCGACAGATGTCGCAAGGTAATCAACCACAAAACAGGTCATCGGATGTGTCGCCTGTACGCGGTGATCACAGTCCAAGGCGAATGAATGAATCACCACGTAAAAGAGATAATGATCTTTTTGGAGCTGGACCTGATGCACGTGATGGAGAAATTGAAATGAAGACTAAACAGAACAAGGCCGAAAAGATGAAGGAACAAAATTACCTCAAGTATAGAATGTTTTATGGCGATGATTTTATGAGGTAAGCCATGTTTTACTATGCTCATATAAATTTCATTTGAAAATATTTGATAAGCCTGTCTTTACATCTCACTATTGTTTGTTAATTTATCTTTCGTTCCAATGTATTTGTAATAAGAAATTATTTACCTTCCAAATTATGCAGTGATGCCGATTTTCTTAGATATGTTATTCTTGTTATCCTGAAATGCATTTTGTTTTATATACGTATTAGAATCAATCGTTTTGCGATATCATAAATAGACACGGCATCATAGTATGTCACATACTCCTAAAACTAGATATGTCTAACATTTTAAATGTTTGTGTATTTAAATGATCGACTTTAAACATTGCAGGAGCATGCTGGGTGGCAAGCCCAGCGGAGACAATACTTATGGATCCAGATCACCAACAAAAGGTAGCTGTTACAAACAAATTTTGTTTAATTACTAAAAATTAATGTTAATGTGATATATCTATTTTGTATCATGATATATTAAAATAGCTGATTCATATTCAGTATCTTCATGCTATAATATTACCACTCTCTCAAATACCATATCTTTACTTTTTCATCAAAGTTTGAATATAAATCTGAATCATCAGTTTTGAAGCTTGACATTGAACGTCTAAATATATTGCAAAAAATATGATATTTACATGATTATATCATAGTGTAGTTTACTAGAAGGCAAAAAAACATCAGTATCGACTTTTTCGTTGATCGACTTGCCTTGAGGAGCCAATTGTGTCACTGCGTTATTATTGTCACTAATGAATGTTAGTACTTTGTCAGAACATAGAACACCTAGTAAACTTTTTTGGTCAGCATGTGTAACTTCTAATGAAAGCGATTTTCCTTTTATCCCCCACTGACACTTCACGTTGGAATTAGTCAGATGCTCAAGGAAAAAGGGTTTCTTCAGGAAGATAAACGAGGAACATGTTTAAATCAACTGAACTGTCGATAATAGCCGAAATATCGCTGATGCAACAAAAGCCATTCAGTGTTGTATTGTAGACGTTCATACATTCTTTAACAAAAAAAAAAAAAAAAAAAAAACACGCGTTAAAATCAGTTAACATGTCGATTGCAATGAAAACATTTTATGAAACTTTTCTTCATTTTATTGGAGAACGAATATCTAGGAAAGGAGGTAACATTAGAATATCGTGTTGGTTTCCACATAGTATCAATTATATATCAATTAAGTGTCTTGCTAGTGATTGTTTCGTGTGGTTCGTCTCCGATAATCTTGTCGTAGAATTCAGTTTCAGGAACTGTATCATTCGTGTTTGTACATTAGATATATTCACGTTATTTAAAATTGCATAGGTAATTCTAATGCGGTACCTTACAGGCGAAGGTGCCCTGGGTTCCATATTTTGTATGGTTTTATGTGTTGGGGGGTTTTGGTGTGACAGGTGTTTACCTTTTACAAGTAATGGGTTGACAAAATTCTGTCGGTATGGATATTTCTAGTCCTTAATAATTAACTATTAAACAATCGTCACAAATGGAAGCAAGTGGACATGGCATATGTCTATAGCTATTTTTGGACGAGATTTTGGAGGCATTTGGTCATACTAAACATCAAACATTTCTTATGCTATAAACAGTCAAATCTGCAAATGAAGAAGGTCACCAAAGAGAGGAAAAAAATGTTGCGATTATGCTTATTTTGTTTGGTCTATGAATCAATTTAGCGGATGATAAAATGTGATTGTCTTTCGCATTTGACCGTTATTTACAGGTGGCTGTTAATTCAGGTTTGATTGTATTTCTTGTTAGATATATCAGTAAAGGTAGAATATTGCAATAGGAATTGTTTTTAGAATCATTGCTTAGAATATATAGCGAATACGTCCTGGATGGTTGTGGTCAGCAAATACTTCATGTTATGTTAGTCAGTCAATATGGTGTAGGTATGATATCAAAATTTAACTAAGCTCGTTAATACCAATATGCTCTTATGGCTGATGTACATGTTCATCTATTGCATGAGTTATAGCTACTATTTTCATATAAGATAACCGTTGCATTTGTTAGAATGCACATATTCATATTCATGTATACACGAACGAAATAGCTTTCATTGTTCACAAAAGTTTTAGAAAATTGATAACAAAGTCGTATCACATACCTTAGTTCGCTCGAAAAGCAAAGATTTTAAAATAATTTTCTGAATGTGGTTTAACTGTTGAATGCATATTCAACAGTAAAAAAGTACGCTGTGCCTGTTGTATTTATTGCATGTTTTAGAAATCCATGTGCTTTCAAAAACACGCTTTAAACAGTATGAATCTAAAGACCAATGAATACCGTCACTCCTTACATTTGACGTACTCTTTGAATCGTCATAACCATATAGTATATATGTATATAATATTATGTATCGTGTATATTTCATTCAGATGCTTAAAAGTTTCATTTCTTATGTAATTGTCATGTTTATTACATCTATATAAATATACAACGATTTTAGTATGCCTGATTTAAGAATTGATTCACGCAGGAATGTTGCCAGTTGTTTTGCTGTAGAAATTGGTTAATACTGTTTGGTAACCCAGGGAAATAGATTCTAATCAGTTAAAACATTGATTATGCGCTGAGTCAAAATACATATAATTGAATTCTTGTTGCTCAAATCACCATTTACTATTTTACACTATAAATAATTGTTTTCTCAGACTGATGATATCATATTAGAATAATTATACTACATAAATGAATGTTCACTCTATTTGTGATGGAATCTATTGATTAAGGATATGTTGTCTGGGAAGCAGATGAATAGATTAGCAAATATTAAATAAGATATACGTATATCTTATTTTCAGATGGCAACGATGGCAATGGTCCGGCTGTCAGAGGAAGGTACGACGATTTTTATATCACATCTAGTTGGGCTAAACAATGAAAAAATTCTGCTGCCAATCATATTCCTGAAAATCAGTCATGTGGCTAACAAACCAACCAATAAAACAAGGCACAGCTGTTACGCTTTTAAAAACATTTATATTATAAATAATTACGTGTCGGTTTTTTATTGTTGTTCTTCTATTATAAAATATTTTTTGTGAAGTTTAAATGAATTATTTAATTACCATAATCCCATGATTCTACAATGACTAATGTTTAGATTATATAGATGGCTTAAAACTCGTATAACTACATTTTATACAGAAATACAATATTTATACTGTGGTCTTACGAATTTTCGTGGAACAATTAATTTCGTGGATTTCGTGGGTGACTCACAAATTCAAACACCTATGGATTAAGATTTCGTAAATTACAAATGCATCTAAAATACATCAATTTGCAATTTGAAAATCCACGGATCTAGTTACTTACGAAATTATCGATTTAGGCAAATCCACGAAATACCAACGAAATTAAATGCAACCACAGCTTTATAAAGTAAGCTAGAAATGTACTTATTTTTTAATGCACCCATGTATATTACGATCGCTATTTGCCTGTCATTTTTAGTACGCATTGCTTAACTCAACTGACACATTTTTATAGCTTTGTATATATTTTATACTTCAATCTATTGAGATTTTGTTACATTTAATTCCTATTACTGTACATTCTGCACGCATATACTTTTCATTGTTCTATCAACAAGCCGTAATTCATTTATATCTGACTAGTTAGATTTTCCAGCAATGTCAACACCCACGTGTGTGCCTCTTCTTGTCATAAATTGAACATTTTGTGTCGTCTTCTTACTCGTTATTCGTTCATTTTTGTTACTTTTTAATATTTCAGTTAGTATTATACTACGTAAACATGTTTTTATGTCGTATTTAAGTATGTTAAACACAGACGAGTGTCACCTGAACAAAATTATCAACATAATAGTGATCTGTATAACAATATTATTACGTCACTGCGAGAGCAATGTAAAATAAAGTCGTGACGATTTACCTGGCCCGAAATCTGTTATGCCAAAATCTGTTATGCCAATATGTCTTGACTTCATGTATATAGCCATACAAGGTTAAAATCGTTTAGCTGGGTGATAGTTCATGAATATTGTTATGTCTATGTATTATTTTCGTTCTTGCAACAGAATATTGAGGTATTAAGAATTAATTTAATAAAATAGCGCAGTGAATTTCTTTCTGTCCATGATTATACATGTAAATTTATTATTGTTTAACTGGATGATGGATGATGTAACGTTGTTTTTTTTTCTACACAAATGTATTTTTGTATTACGGCAGTTTATCGTTGCTATAAATATTAAATCGAGTTCTTGTTGTTTTCTTCTTTTTTTTACAATATCAATACCTACCTTTCCTCTACGCACGTCATGTACTGTACCATTTTAATAGTCTTTCATACTTTTTATGCCTTCATAATGCTTGCTATGAAATACAAACTTGCTATTGAAACATGAAAAAAGCTGTTTAAAAGTCTAGGGTCATATACAACTGAGGTTTACAAGTCATTGGCTCTTCAGTTTGGAAAACAAAATCGTCCGTGTTGCCATTAACGGAAAATTTTATTTTTTCTCTGATGATTCTGTATTTACTTCCATATGTTTTACAAATGCAGTAAAACCTCACAAAGCGACATCTATATAAACACAAACTACCAGAATTCTTGAATATTTTACAATAAAAGAAAAGGACGGGTGATTTTATTAGCATTACTTAAGTTTGACAGCCATGAAAAACTATATCCAGAACGTATTAAGACAACTTAAGAAGCAACTATTATTAATGCATTCAATGAATGGTTTGAATGCATTCAAAGTACTGGAGATGACTGAATCAAGTACTTCAAAAATGATTTTTTTTTTATGTATTCAGTGTTTATGATTACAACATACCCTTGTTTTTAACTTTTAATTTTTGTTTTATTAGAGCACACCTGTACTATTTTACGATTCCTGTTTCGTGTTTAGTATACAAACTCTTCATTGTTTGATCATAGTTAATTATACCATACACTTGCTCATTGAGTTTATCATGACATTAAAAGGACTAGACCTCAGATTGTTTCAAGACAGAAAAGTTTCTGATAGAATAAATCACGAAAAAGATGAAATCAAGAGCTACTTAGATTTGCCTTTTTACAAACTCATCCGTCTAATTCTTCGGAAGCGGAAAACAATTTATAACGTTAGACAGTAAGACAGTGGAAGTGGTATACAAAATATAATATTTGACAATACGCTACAATCTTTAATAAAGTTTCCATCGTTCTAGTATTATTTGATAAAGATCTCTTTACGTAAGTTTCCATGGTTAGGATTACCTGATACCGATCTAATTTTGTTCCTTCAATGACAATAAATACATAAAAATCAACTAACTTCTTTCACATAGATATTCAATAGATAAAACTAATCAGTAGTGCTGTAGATGACAGTATGCAATAATTTTAAGATACAAAACACCACGAAGACCAGACACAGACTTGTTTGGTGAGGCTGAGGATCTAGCACAACAAAGTGTGAACAAAATGAAAAACAAAGAAATTAAAGCTAAGAAGATGAAACGGGAGAATTATCTCAGATTCAGAGCAAAATACGGAGACAGATTCATGAGGTGCGCCTGAGATAATTATTTTAGGAAGAAAGCAAATGAATTGTTCATTATCTAATTAGCCTCGAGGCGTATGACATATATTTGGAAATGAATCTAACAAACGCTTTTATTAGCTCCCTTTATCATTTTATATGTCCGTACGTTATTTCTTAAGTCGTATGTCCTGACATCTTGCCCGACCTATCTAACAATTATCAAAATTTTGAAAAAGTATTGTATACGTACTTGCGCAATTATTTAATATAGTCTAAATATGTGGTATGAATAAAATAGAACGAACATGTACATTTACGCAAACAATAAAATACAACTTCTAAGTCACTTAACTTTTTAGTAACAAAGACTTTTATAAAGAAATCACAAGTCATTAGATATTTTGCAAAGTCTTCGTTGTTATGTTCGGCTAACCGTGGGCGATTTAATTTCATGACATATCGATTCGTGAGCGCCTTTCGACAACGGGCTATATTACCTAGATGGTTAAATATTCATCACGTTTTGTTCAGTAATCTGACACTGTATCAGTAATCGATGAAACATTTACATGGACACTTGAATATTGCTGTAAAATCACCAAATACTTCTCTAATTGACGCTACTGTTCCATTTTTTTACAACATGCATGCATGTAAACTTCTACTTTCGTCTACTTTAATGACGTCTATTTCTCAAAACTACCCCGTCTTTGAATAAAATGTACAATAACAAAAGGTCTGTTCCGGCATATATGATAAATCTTATTGTATTGTTTGCAGCAGTATGCTTGGTGGAAACCAGACAAGTCAAGATGATTCTGAGCAAGGTAAAGTCCATAACATTTTTTTAAATACTAATATATTGATATATGTAAGTAATGCACGATTTAAGATTGTCATGGTTAATGCAAACATGGCAGTTGAAAGGCTTCTTAGTCGGAGTACTAAACGCAATGTCTCCCTAAGTTGATAAGGCGAGGATATGCTATGCCCACTGCAAGTAATGTGTTACGGATTCCGCCAATCTAGCACTGCATAGTATAGCACGTTTGGAGAAACACTGGACATTAATCGTAAGATAGTTAAGATGTAAAATCCATACTAGGCTTTTAAAAATAAAAACATGTCATTTAAAATATTTGTTTAAGAGCAACACGAAAACAGCCGTGAAGAAAATGGCGGCTTGTCGACTGAACGGCGTGACAGAAGTCGAATGAATCGTCCACAGGATACAGATCTGTTTCCCGGAGATCCGAGTGAAAGCGAATATGAAGAGATGAAGAGAGCAAAGAATGAAAAGGCAGAGAAGCTAAAACATGATAACTATTTGAAATACAGATCTAAGTATGGCGATGGCTTCATGAGGTGATTATAAAATACTATCATAAAACTAGACAAAGTTTTATCATAATTCAACCTAAAAATACAATCTAAGGCTAAATCGAGTACCTAAACACACTTTAACAAACCCATATTTTTTAAACAGACATTTTCTTGTGCAATGTGGATAAAGACTGAAAATATAATAAATAAATAAATAAATTAATTGATTATTTGACTATAAATTATCTGACAAATCAAAAGACCGAAGGTGTGTGACATTAATATTTGCAGGAGTATGTTAGGTGCTAAAGATGGAGATTCAATAGAAGCTGAAACGGGTAAGAACAATTGCTTCAAACAAGTATGAGAAATTATCATTTGTAAACCAGTATAAGCCCTGGAGCAATTATATTAAATAAAATTATTATACACAGATTATTTTATTAATTACAAAGAATATTTTGTTTCAGTGTCTTATTTATAACGTTTTGATAAAGATGAAGAAATTAAACGACCTGTGTTAGTAAGACCTGTGAATTATGTTTTAGATATTTATACCACCATGTCCAGAATGTGGAAATGAATTGCACCCGCTATATATTAACAACGTTTCTTCAAGCGACAAGAAACTAGAATAAAAAGTATGTAAACACCATCAGAAACATTTTCTTTTTGTTTTATCCGGGTGGAACAATATTTCCCTTGCAGAAAGAGAAGATTTAAATCTACACTGGGATGCTTCACCTCGGAGAAGAAGAGAATCACCAAGACGTAAAGATGCTGACCTGTTTAATGCTGAAGTAGACAATGATGCTAACAATGAAGAATTAAAAATAAGACAGATGAAGGCTGAGCGACTTAGAGAACAGAATTACTTGAAGTACAAAGATAAATATGGCTATGATATGATGAGGTAAGTATAGAATTATTAGACAATAGCATTTTAAATTTGTTCATGAAAATATTTCAGTATTTGTTGCGCGGAAAATTGTGGACTTGTAGACTATATACCCAGATAAAGGTTATTTGGCTTATTTAACCTATGCACAAAAATAAGAAAGTAAGAGCATTTAAAAATAGTTAACTCAAGGGTTATTTGCAAAAATATTATGCCTAGGTAATATTTGTAATACTTAATAATGAAATGATGTTAAAAGGCAATTAGAAAGGGAAAAAGTAGCGATAGAACAAAATTAACCATAACTACATTCTTACCTCAGACAAACGCTGGGTGGAAATACAGATGAACAACAAGGAGGTGAAAATGGTAAGAGCCCCGAGTCTTATAATTAACATATCACATTTTATGTCACGACACTCGGTGACCAACGCAACAATGATGCATAATTTTATTCGTACCAACAAAATTCTAGATTTCGCTTTTTTGCGGATTTTTGCTGATCATTCGGATTACTAACCATTCTTCGGAAAAACTCTTAACTGCATGGATATTTTAAACAAATATTCAATATCAATTTTATGAAAACATTATAAATTCCTTACTCGATATATGTAATCGACATTGCGACTTTTATTGTCAGAGATATCAAACCATCAAAGCAACAGACGAACAGGAAGAAATCCAAGCAGACGTAACATTTTTGGACCTGACAGAAATAGGAGACCAGGACCAATAGGTCACGTGTCACGGAAAAATAGTTCTGATAAATTTAGGTCCATAGATCACAAAGCTAGATCAGAGAAACTCAAATCGCAGAACCCACTGAAACATAATGCCATTTATGGCGACGATTTTATGAGGTAACTACTAAAAACCACTTATTTATTTGTTGAATAAGTGTTCTAAAGTTTGCTGATGAAGAATTTAGATGAGTTTCCAGACTTGTATAACTTTCAGAATGCCTGGATACAGTTATGTTTAGTATGATGGTAATATTCTCCGACATTTCTAGTAATTTGTCAGTACTTATCTGTCGATTTATCATTGATTCAGATGTCTAAAACCAAGTGGTTATGGTTTCTGACTAGTAATCACTAGCCACTTACCGATGTGCGTTCGAATCCTATCTTGGACCAAATTACACGTGTGAGAATGCTGTCAGGCTAGCTTACAAAAAATCGATTTTTTTCTATCTAGTTGTGCACCTAGGGTCTTCCACCGTTAAAGCTGGAAAAGTTGCCAAAGGACCCTGGTTGTTGGTGGGGGTAAAATTTCAATGAAAACTCAGATGGCTAAGTCACTTTTAATGTGTGTTCAGCGTACAAAAGCTGATATAGAGCATCACTAAAGGCGTTCAATATTACTGATATATATTTAGATTATTATCTCAATATTATTATGGTCAAAATGGACTTCATGAAATACACATTTCATTAATATTTGTAGAAGCATGGTAGGTGGAAATCCACGAGAACAGAAAATGCCGACAGAGCAACCAACCCAACTCCAAAATGGAAATCATGGTATATACGGTTTAGTATTTTGAAAAATCGAGAGCAATAATGAAGTTTATGAATACATCCAATAGGAGACAGTCTTACAAGTTTGATTGTTTGTATAGTCTAAGAGACCAACGTATATTATACATGAAAACAAAAGAAAATGCCCAGTAACATTATAAATTAACAATTCTTTCAGGACCTATATACTGGTAATAACAACAATTCACGGAGTACATCATTACTAGAATTTGAATTTGTGATAGTCGTTCCCTACCAAACAACTATTGGTCAACAAGTTTGGATATTTATACAAACAGTAGAAAAGACACCGTACATTAAACACAAACTTTTACATTATTTCAATTTGGTTTTTAGATTTCAACGGAGAAGATCATCAGGGTATGGACAGTACAGATAACTACTCTCCCAGCTGGAGTTAAAATGAACGAACGCGATCTCAGTGAGTACAATAAAAAAGAAACTTCCGCACCCTCTATGAATAATCAAAAATCTTAAGATACAGTGTAACTTGTAGAAGACCTAGTACGTCAATGCAAGTTTACTGTTGTGGAGTGTAAATATGTAAATACGATGCAGCAATTCAAATGTTATCATTTTTCATAATTCACGTTTATCATATATTTGTTGTGAATATATATTTAATTTTAATACACAAATTTATGTTGCTGAATACGTAACTGTAACACGCGGTTGTATCGCATTCTTCTATTTTTTTTTCGGGAAGAAGACGGTGTCAGTTCAATAGTCTCTGAAATATGTTTTGTTTTCCTCAACAGACATTAATTATGGGTGGTTTAACATTAGTTGCATAAATGTTCACAATCACTACAGTATAATCTCACATAGCTCGGTGGTCTCCTTGTTGAGGTTACACTGACTAGGACTTCCATTAGAATTGATTTTCAAAACCTTTGCATGGTTCGAGTCTTAATTCACGTTTTGATTAAACGTTATCAAGTCTGTATATGATACTTATTTTATTACAATAGAACCTCAATCATGAAACGACCTTTGGGATCGAAAAATCGGTCGTAATAATGAGGTGGTCTCATTATCAAGTTGGATTATAGAAGTGTTATAGAAAGCCGGTCAGAAAACAAATGGTTGCTAAAACAATGTGGTCGCCATGTGAGGTTTTACTGTATGTTCCCAACTTTACATAATGTTTATTGTTATTTGAGTCTAATTGATGCATTTCTTGCCGGATTGTTATAATTTATAATGTCTGATATATTCGCGTTTAATATATTGTTAATTTGCAACCGTAATCATTAAAAGTAAAATCCATTAATATATTTTTATTGTTTGTATGTATAAATTCATTCCACAAATGAATATTTTTATACACTTGGATCGTTTATTTATTCATTAGTAATATTGTAAATATTTATTTTATGAATAATTATAATATTCTATTGAATTTTACTGTACTCCATTATATTCATAATCTTTTTTACTTCCTTTATTCAACTTTTTTGTATTATGATATTCATACATTTTGATATTGTTAAATCATATATAATTATTATATCTGTCTGTTTGTATACATTTAACTTCTTGTATCATTAATACATGTTAAAATCGAGCAATAAAATATTATTTTACTAGCAGGAGTTTATTAATTAATTTGACTACCCATCCACTAGCACATTCACTCAGTAGGCAGAGTAAAGAATTGTTCGCAAACAGGTCGCACGTTCGGGTCTGGGGCGACGCTTATATTACCCTGCAATACGTTAAAATTTTAATTTTCTTACAGACCTCCGACGTGTCTTATTACTATGGAGGCTATTCGTTGCCAAAAATCCAGCCTTGGAAACTTGACAATTCATACTTCGGTTCTACTAAATAGATTTGTAAAAATATAAAAGGTTACTGGTATTTTGCGTTTTGATTATCTCGATTTAACTAGTACCATTTTTACTTCTAACATGTTAGCTGGTATCATGCAACTAAGATAAATTGCAAAAAAATCGCAAACTCAAATTTGCGACATGTACAAAATGTAAACGATAGGACGTACACGACACGTTTTATGTCGTACATCACGACGTTAGAGAATGGGACTGCATCAGTTAACACTCTCAGGTTGACAACTGCATACTTGACTTTTACATTTATACGCGATTAACATTTGTAGACGATTTTGCAACTTCCATACATGGCAATTTCACGGAAATAGCCGAAGATTAAAAGGAGGAGCTAATTTTCACGAGCTGAAAATAAAGAGAGGTAACTCTTACGATATTAAAGCGGAAAGTACAGAAAGATTTCTTATGTAATAAAACATTTATTTGTCACATATAACAACTGTATTCGTTGACTTTGAATAAGTTTGTTTTAATGTATTCTATTCTAGCATAAGATATTCAAGTAAGGCACAGGTGGTAGGATATCGTTATACCGAAAGTGAGCGGACAATTACGTTTGTTTACGATGGTGTAGTGGGCGGGGAAATGGGCGGAATTATTTATCTACAGTTCAAACGTGTAAAGCTGGATTATGCTGAGCTGAACCACGATGGTCGGAAAATGCAAATGGCGCGCGTTAAGTAAGAAAGCGTACACACAAATGAATATTCTGCAAGTGATGGACACTTGGTATTGCCATTCAGATAAAACCAGAAAACGTTTTATAGTTAAACAGAATGTATTTTGTTGAAATACGTGTTTACATTGTTACACCCGCAAACTCGATCCAAAGAAATGTATATCTGGAGTTTACCAAAGAAGAAATACAAATGTATTTTGTCCGAAATTTTTTTACAGAAACGTACAGTTTTTACAAAAGATATTCAATTAAAAAAATCGATACCGACAAATTTGTCCGGAGTATGGTAATTTTTACTTAATTAGTTTTTGAACTACTTTTCAGACGTTAATACAGATGTATATGAGTGAGAAAGAATGACATCTCTGAATAGAATTGGGTATTAATATATCAACTGTGCACAATACGTAACTTAACACAGTTGTCATTTTCGATGATAATTCAAACAAACAAATAAACGAGCCTCGGAAATTCATCTAACCAGTTTACCATTTCATCAATAACCATGTGAAACAATCGTTACACTTACTGGTGGCTTATCAGACAAAATAAGTCAGGCTTATCAGTTACGTCTAACAAAAGAGAGCGTGCTTACCTCAAAATTACGACCATCTTGGTATAACGACGTTACTTTCAAACCGTTTCCATTAGCTCCCATATAATTCAACTTGATATGCGACTACCTTATTATTACGACCAAATTTTCGGATCCCGAAGGTGGTTGCAATATTGGGGGTTTACTTATCTAGGTTCATATCTTTAATAAATTAAATTTGAACGATGTTCAGTGGGTAAAACACAATGTTATGTGTACGAAGCAATCATTATGAATGAATTAATTGAGATTGATAGCTGACGCGCTACGCGATATTTTTGAATGATAAGACGTAGATGATAAATTAAAATTTATTTTTCATATTTGTTTTAACGTGAATCTGTTTTGCGTACATAAATGTATGTAATTCGAAGTATTATATGAACACACTTGTTAATGTCAGCACTAGTAGTTTACAAATTATCCAAATTGCAGTAAAACCTCAAATAGTGCCTCAATATTACAACCGCTTATTTTCTGACAGGCTATCAATAACTTCCCTATTTTTATTAGTTACGTCTAACAAAATAGAGCGTGCATATTGGTCACGCCTAACAAAATACAGCGTTCAATAATGGGACCACCTCGTTATTACGTCTCGGAGGTGGCCTCATCATCAGGGTTTTGCTGTATATTAATCCTAAAATAAGTCACAGAATGCACGTATATGTGCAATCTTATTGTAGTTTACCAAACACATACACAATTAATTGGAATAATAAAAACATATTTAGATATCACTTCTAAGCGTGGCAACAGGAGAAAATATATTTTCACATTTATAAGAAATAACCTTCATCTTAAAAGAACGTCCCCATTCACATTACTGAACGATCCTAGTTCATCCATTAATTGTCGCAAGGCCTTCAGTATTGTTAGAACAATGCACATTCAATTCATGGTCCTCTAGTAGCAGTAGAATCTTGACAAAATTACATGTGAACTACATCTTTAACGTACGCCTCGTTAACATGGCTGAGAGACCCAAGTTCTTGACCATTACTTATACCAGTAGTTCTTCCTTTTTCAGTATCATTATACACCACACCAAATTTGAGATATTTTCTCCATGTCTCGGGTAAACATGGACAAAGTTGGTAAAACAATGGGTACATAAGTTTACTGTCAACAGTCTTAGGTTTTGTTACACCAGTTATAACACTGATAATCAGACTGATACAGATATTTACCAACGTACCAAAACATGTGTACCACTGGTATGACACCCTATAGAAGTCCCATATAGGGTGGTCTTCTTCCATGTTGATGTTATCAGATAGAGTCCCCGAGGAATTTGTTGACATAGTTATCATAGTAACGAAATCTGTTGAGGTATTACTTTGAGTTGAATTGTATGGACAACCATTGGTATAAACAGGTAACGGTTTTGTGTAGGCTGGCGGAGGATATATTTTGGATCCTAATCCCAACCAACACATAAACGCAA
The DNA here is from genome assembly GCA_008271625.1 of Lutraria rhynchaena. Lineage (NCBI taxonomy): Eukaryota > Metazoa > Mollusca > Bivalvia > Venerida > Mactridae > Lutraria > Lutraria rhynchaena. The sequence goes on along the minus strand of VIBL01000006.1, from coordinate 779,167 downwards.
ACGAAACAATCAAACCAGAAACCGCGCCTTTATTATTTGTCCAGGGAAATAATATCCCAGCAAGATAACATCCAAGAATAGGTCCAAACATGATGGATGTAAGAGAGTAAGATAATTGTATTATCAAACCTCCTGCTTTTGATATTAGCACAGCAATACCAAGCATCGTAACTCCATTCAGTATGACAAATACCTTTGACAAGACAAGTTGTTTCTTTCCAGACATGTTCTTGAAACAAAAGCGTTTGACGAAATCTTCAAGTAGTACTGCCGACAAAGCATTTAGTCCAGATGATATTGAACTAAGACTACCACTGAATACACACGCCATAAATATTCCAGATAATGTAGGTTTAGAACCTAAAATATCAAGAACCATTAATGGAGTAATCTGGTCGCCTTTATCTACAAGTCCAAATTTGATAGGGTCGCATTCAGCATAAAATGCGAACATAACAACGCCTATAAAGCTTGACAAAATAACTATCGTGGCAAGAAAGGGAAAATTCATCCATATTGCCAATTGCGCTCGTTTCAAGTTCGGCAAAGAACAGGCACGCTGAACTTGTGCTTGGTTTACTCCATATAAATATGTCCAGAAAAAACTACCACCAATCCATAGAGACCACACGGAGTGCCTTGTGTGCGGATGTGGAGATATATTGGTCAACTCAATGCGACCTTTAGAACGAGCAATTTCCCACGCAGCAACAAATCCACCAGTAGCCATTGAACCACCAATGAGTAATGATATTAATCCAATCAACATGACTGTAAATTGTAAACTGTCAGTCCAAACTACTGTTTTCATGCCTCCAAGTGTCGTATACAACGTGCATACTGTGGCTACACCAACTATTGATCCCCAAAGCGACAATCCACTGACTGCATGAAAAGCCAGGGATGGTGCATACAACACGAAGCCCATGTAGAGTAATGTTTGTAATTGAAATATTACTGACGCCACTACGCGTGTAGATGTTCCAAAACGACACTGAAGGTATTCGAAACAACTTGTTTGGTTTAACCGATAAAAAATTGGTACGGTTACATGAGCTGTTACTATTGTAGATATAAACATGCCGACTACTATCCACATAAACATTGTTCCATTCGCGTACACTTCCGCCGGTGTTCCAATAATAGTTAATGCTGACATAAATGTCACTGCTAAAGACAAACTGACAGGCAATGGGTGCATTTTACGTCCCCCAAGATGAAACTGTCGAACATCGTTATTTCTTCGATCTTTGTATGCATGATAAAATCCAATGACTGCCGAAGATACAAACAAGAACGCAAAAACCATGTAGTCCCAAATTCCAAATTCTCGCTTAACTCCCGTTGTAATGCTGTAATCGTTCGCCATAATAAAGAGTTGAATTGGGAGACTAGTTTCTTCACATCACAATAATTTTACTCAAGGTTAGATGTTATTAACAAACAAACAGTAGATGGTATGTTTTCTAATTGAAAACAAAAATTCATACTATACGCATGTGTGAACGCGCATCAAGCTCGCGATAAATACAGTTTATGCATATACGTTGATGTCGTGAGATCGAAAAGATAGTTTCTTTCTTTTCGCGTCGATGTGAATAACTTATCCAGTCCATCTATCTCAATAAAAACTTGATAGTACACTTTGCAGATTACTTATATACTAAATAAACCATAACGTACCTTTCAATGACCTCTTTAGTTATTTGTTATTGTTGTTAGCGTTTTGACAATCGCATGTCATGAGTTGGCAAAAATCTGTTAGCTCTTTTACTGAAACATAAATAGTACATCAGCGAATACTTGATTGGTGAGTCATTACATTTCATGCAAACAACGTTTCAAAAAATTTAATTTGGAAATACAAAACTGTATTATGATTTGTCGATAGGTTGATTACAATAAAACCAAAGACCTGTATTGTGTTTGCTTCGAAAGAAGTTTATGACAACGATTTACTTAAAGGCTGCTTGCCTGCAAAGGATTTCATTTGTTTGTTTGTTAATAAATTTATAATATATGAATATGATCATGTTACTCTGTTTTTGTAGTACAGTAAGACTGTAATATTGAGACCACCTTCGGAACCCGAATAGTCGGTCGTAATAATGAGGTTGACTCATTATCAAGTTGAATTGTGTGTGTGTTATTGAAAGCCGGTCCGAAAATAAACTGTCTTTATAATAAGGTGGTCGTAAATATTGAGGTGGTCGCAATCTGAGGTTTTACAAAAAGTCGTAAATTCATTTGCGTATCATGAGATTATATTTTCAAACTTCTATTCATCCCACACGATTACAACTGCATATAATAGACAGTTATGTTTTAGATAAGGTCTTTTGACGGCATTGGGTTAAAATTCTTTATTTTTTGAACAGTTAGATGTTAACATGTAAATAAATATGGCTTACTTAACAAAAACATCATCGCCTTTTCAATTGCATCGAAGTTATCAGTAACGTAACCTTAGGACGAAATGCATGAGGTTAAAATACCATCAACATACCTATGATAACGACAAATTCTAGCGCAAAGCTGTTATATCCTGCAAATATAAGTAATCTAGAAGTAAAAAGTGGTGATACGATACGTTATGCTGTCAGTAGAAATAATTACTCGGTCATCATTTGTTAATTTGCAAGTTTGTTGTGAAAGTAGTTTAAGCAGAAGTCCGAATAGACCGTACTCATGCAGTCAATTACGAACAGTTTGTCCACTGATTTGGTTATTATGAAGCCCGGGCGTGTTGTCAGTTTGGAATCGATTGTGCAAATGACGATATGCCGGTCTTGACCACGCGTCGTAATGCATGGACATCTGTGACCTGATAAAATGTTAGCACGTCCTGTCTTTGAAATCGTGTTGGAAGATTGCGTATAGCTCGACTAGAACAGAACTCCCAACAACTCTTGTAATGTTTTCTATGGCATCAAGCGGCGGTTGCAAGTTCACATAAATTTCTTGGAATTCTTGGCATATTAAAAATGCTACAACTACTGCAACTTTCAAAGCGTTTTCTTTAAAATGACAACATACCCTGTAAGACTAGTAAACAATTATGGTTGAATACTACACGGAACATATTGAACCATACATGCACTTGCAAATCGAGATTCACATTGTCGGTTCAACTAGTGCTTTAACTGTATAGTGCTTTTAACTGTATATGCATCCACATACACCGAAAAGCACAGAGATATAATACATTAACAGAAGCGCATAATAACCCATTCACGGTGGTAAAGGACACACTGAATGCTGCAAGAATCATCTTCATTACACCAGGACACAGATACATAAATTATAACATAACAATGAAGGGGCCTGTTACAAACATATTTTAATTACGACAGAAATGTTTAAATTACTCAATAAGAAAAAAGAACTTTTTGCTTACAAACAACGGGTAGCACTTAAAAAAACTACTTACTACTTGCTATGTACAATACGTCCATGAAACAGGTCTCAGATGTCTGAATTGACGCATAACATGGAATACATGTATATACCTACCTTTATATGACTCTGAGATGGGTTGCAGTCACACATACTTGTACAAAGCAATAATAATGTACCAAGATAGACATTTACAAACTTATCAAAATGTTTAAGAAGGACATTATACATGCTACGAGTGTTTCTGATTGTTGAGATGTTTATGTATCATAAAGGGTCGGTCGGGGAACCGTAAACACGACAACAGTAAAACCTCAAATAGCCACCACCTCAATATTATGACCATATTGTTGTAACGACCACTTATTTTCTAACCGGTTTCCAATAGCTCACCGATAATTAAACATGATAATGAGACCACGCCATTAATACGACCAATTTTTGGGTCCTGAAGGTGGTGTCTCATGATTGAGGTTTTACTGCACTTGCCTGATGTATATGTTATTGTGATTTTTGAAAATTCTTGGTATATATTCTTATAATTATATTCTTGTTACATATTGTTAGTTAAATGTAGTTCCCATTGATGAACTACTACTAGTAGTAAATTTTGACAAAATTAAATGTGAACTTCATCTTTAACATACGCCTCGTTAACATTGCTGAAAGAGCCTAGTTCTTGACCATTACTTGTAGCAGTAGCTCTTCCTTTAGTATCTTCATACACCACACCAAATTTGAGATATTTTCTCCATGTCTCGGGTAAACATGGACAAAGTTGGTAAAACAATGGATACATAAGTTTACTGTCTACAGTCTTAGGTTTTGTTACACCAGTTATAACACTGATAATCAGACTGATACAGATATTTACCAACGTACCAAAACATGTGTACCACTGGTATGACACCCTATAGAAGTCCCATATAGGGTGGTCTTCTTCCATGTTGATGTTATCAGATAGAGTCCCCGAGGAATTTGTTGACATAGTTATCATAGTAACGAAATCTGTTGAGGTATTACTTTGAGTTGAATTGTATGGACAACCATTGGTATAAACAGGTAACGTTTTTGTAGTGATGGGCGGTGGATATATTTTGGATGCTAATCCCAACCAACACATAAACACAAACGAAACAATCAAACCAGAAAATGCGCCTTTATTATTTGTCCAGGGAAAGATCATACCAACAAGAAAACACCCAAGTAATGGTCCAAACATGATCGCTGAAAGGGTATAAACCATCTGAATAATCATACCGCCAACATTTGATATTAGGACAGCCACAGCAAACATCGCAACTCCATTCAGTATGACAAACATCTTCGACAAGATCAGTTGTTTCTTTCCAGATATGTTCTTGAAACAAAAGCATATGACGAAATCTTCAAGTATTACTGCCGACATTGCGTTTAGTCCGGATGATATTGAACTAAGACTACCACTGAATACACACGCCATAAATATTCCAGATAATGTAGGTTTAGAACCTAAGATATCAAGCACCATTAGTGGAACAATCTGGTCGCCTTTATCCACTAGTCCAAACGTAACAGGATCACATTCCGCATAAAATGCGAACATGACAACGCCGATAAGACATGCCAAAATATGTATAATTGATACAAATGGAAAATTTAGCCAGAGAGCTGTTTGGGCCTTCTGTATGCTGGACAACGAGCATGCACGTTGTACTTGAGATTGATTGACTCCATATATGTATGTCCATACAAAACCTCCCCCGATTCCTACGGACCACACGGAGTGCCTAGTGTGCGGATGTGGAGATATATTGGTCAACTCAATGCGACCTTTGGAACGAGCAATATCCCACGCAGCAACAAATCCACCAGTAGCCATTGAACCACCAATGAGTAATGATATTAATCCAATCAACATGACTGTAAATTGTAAACTGTCAGTCCAAACTACTGTTTTCATGCCTCCAAGTGTCGTATACAACGTGCATACTGCGGCTGCACCAAGCATTGATCCCCACAGCGACAATCCACTGACTGCATGAAAAGCCAGGGATGGTGCATACAACACGAAGCCCATGTAGAGTAAAGTTTGTAATTGGAATATTACTGACGCCATTACACGTGTCGATGTTCCATAACGACGCTGAAGGTATTCGAAACAACTTGTTTGGTTTAACCGATAAAAAATTGGTACGGTTACATGAGCTGTTACTATTGTAGATATAAACATGCCGACTACTATCCACATAAACATTGTTCCATTCGTGTACACTTCCGCTGGCGTTCCAAGTATTGTAATCGCCGATAAAAATGTTGCTGTCAGAGATAAACTAACAGGCAATGGGTGCATTTCACGTCCACCAAGATGGAACTGCCTAATATCGTTGCTCTTTCTGCCTTTATAAGCATGATAAAATCCAATGACTGTCGAAGAAACGAACAATAAGGCGAAAATAATGTAGTCCAATGTTCCAAAGTCTCGCTTAACTCCAGTTGTTATGCTGTAATCGTTTGACATCGTTAAACATATCTACTACAAGAGTAGTTTCAATAAACACAACCTTGAAAATGATATAATGGTATAATGTCCTTATAATGAATGCAATAACTCACGATAAATGCAGTAACAGGCACATAAAATTTACTTATAAATCATAAATCAAACCGTCTTACGGACTGATAAATAATTACATTGTTTGTTTCTGTAATCTTTTTTTTGTTTGTACTCAATTAATTATTGTTACTATCCTTAAGTATTTGAATAATGTCCGATTAATGTTTATTAATGTCCGAAATATCTATCCGTTATGCTAAGAAAACAGACTAGTGAAGTGTACTCATCAGACTTGATTGAATAATATTGAGTAATAGTATGTAGCTTTATATAACACGAACTTAGTGTGTACTGAATGGTACTGATTCTTATTAAGATTATTTTAATCCAGTTTTAGTATGACTGAAAGCACAGTCTGGGACATCATTACTAAGTCTAAAATGACGTTGTGCAAGTCAGTGCCCGCGTGCTTCTCCGTCACGTTTTGTTCATAGGTGTCGCTACAGTCCGAAAGTAAGTAACATAATATGTGAATCAATTTGATTTGAAGAATTCATGTTTCTTTTGTCGGAACATCATTTTGTTTCTAAAATATGAGCATTGCATGCGTTCATTGTTTCGTAGGAGTTATGAATGATACATTCTCTAATGGGCCTAACTTTCCTTTCAGCTTGTAAATGCGATTTTTCTGGTCACAGCTTATTTTAATCTCATGGTCTGATAAGGTATATTTTTCAAATGTTCAACAGGAAGCTGTGGTGGGTGGCATTGCATTGTTTATAATGTGTCACAGGGACCTTTCCTATGTTGTTTGTGTTACTATTTTCAAATGGTTGTTAACTTAAAGCACCGATGAATTAATCATTTTCGTCGAATAAATTTTTATCCATTAAACTGAATGATAATGAGATATGATAATATGAATCATGACTTTACATTGTCACTGCCTCTAAGAAAAAACCTTACCATTCTAAAAATTATCCGTGACTGAGCATACATAAATGAAGACAGGTGCAGTATTACGACTGCCTTGTTATAACGACCATTTATTTTCGGACCGGCTTTTAATCAGTCCCCTAGAATTCAACTTGGAATGAGAACACCTCATTATTACGATTGATAAGTCGGGTCCGGAAGGTGGTCGTATTGTCCAGGTTTTACAGTACATTAGATTCGTAAAACATATTGATACGATTCTATGCGTTAATTTTCTTTACAGCATCCAACCTTGTTAACTCTAATAATACTTTATACGTTTGTCAGTATTCACGATTTCATTTTTATAAGTTAGTTCTAACATTCTGTCTTCGCTATTTTGTATAATGTTAAGGGTGCGCTTAAAATACATCTCTCGTACGTTGTACACACGTGATAACGTTGAAATCACTACTTTACATATATGCAATCTGATGCTATCGTAATAATGTATGCTATGAATTTAGTAAAATCGCACATTAATGCAATGCTATTGACCCATATTTTTGAATCAACTCACACTTTTCTTTAGGAGAATCTTTAGAACAAAAATATTGTTCGAAACTTGAAGAGACAATAGTTATGTTTATAGTATTTGGCATATTACAGTATTTCAGTCACAAAGTAACACGGGGACTCCGTGGTCACGTGATCACCGGTCTCTCTTCTCCTGCTCGGTCCCAAATTTCACATGTGAGGAAGTTTTGTCCAGTTAGCTTACGGAAGGTCGGTGATTCTACTCAGGTATATGCCTGGGGTCTTTCTCCAACGTTAAAACTGGAATGTCGCCAACTGACCCCGACTGTTGATGCGACGTTAAACCCAAGTGAGAAAAAGTAATCAATCGTATTTTCTACCGTTATCAAGTAGATTGGGCGACTTAGATAGAATAGTTATGATTACGTAAGAATTTGTTTCTGTTCTTTGTTTTACTCTGAACATTATTATTTGCCAATATTGTTGTAGTTTATTTGTCCAACTATCCCGTGATATATTGATTTTAACCTACGTTAATCCCAAAATAAATCAATTTCAATATATTTTTTATCTACCTTTTTTTTGGTTAAATTCATCCATGGTTTTTGAGCCTTGTTCATACATGTTTATATAGTATGATAAAATGTAAATACATTACTCAGGTATCATACATAAGTTATTTGAGATAATGAATTATAGTTAATGTAGTAAATTTATCATTCTCATTAAAATCACACGGTATACCTTTAAACTATGATATTACAGTCAAACGATTTCAGCTATCAAGTATTGTACCAATCAGATAACTTTAACTCTGTGACAACATTATGTCAATCGTTAATAGTTATATGTAAGATTTTCCGTGTTAATTGATGTCATATTTTATTAATGGGATATTATTTGCTAACAGTTCAAATTGCATTGTTTCATAGAACAAAAAGCATGAATTACATTACATTTTCAAAACAGTTAGTTGATTGATTTTTTGCAAACGAATCCATTAACTTACTCAAAGAAAAATGCAACAATCAACTGGGAGATCGATGGCAGAGAAGATATATGAGGGTAGTGATAACAAATGCTGTTTAATTTTGAACAAAATGGATCAAATGACACTGGACCTTGTCCTTGAAAATGTTCTAATGTTCATTATACTTCTCCGAACATTTGGAACACCCACCACCTTTCGCTCTGCATTTTTATGGTTATTATGTATAGCGACATGACTTGCATTACGGCTTAATTTTTTAACTCAATATTAGAACATCTTATATAAAGTGTGGGAATGTTTATATCACATGACAATATAATTATAACAAAAAAGTACATGTTAAGTAGATAAATATCACAGTCGCATTGGTATCTTAAATATCACATCTCTCACAAAGACAAATGTCACCTTATCAAACACACAAATGTACACACATTTCTTAAATAAAACCAAACATTATAAAAGATGTGGTCACACACCTGCATGAAATAATTTCGTTCATATTTGATCGCGAAAGTTATAGCGGACTAGAGCTCTTATTCACTGGCATTAACTGCTAGTATTCCAATCACAAATGTACAAATACAAGTATATACAATAGACAAAGCACTGAAAATGAAGTCAATGACATTAACGACATCTAACCACGTGACCTTTGGTTGTACAGCTCTCTTATCATCTTCCAGGTCTGGTATTGATGATGTTTCATCGCTTGCTATTCTCAAGGATTTTTTGCACGTTCTACACCGCATGAAATTATATAAAATGATAATGCTTTGGAAAAATTTGCATACAGGTTTTGGTGTACCATTCCATGACAGCATGCGAACTTGTGTCAGGCTGAGCATAACGTTCATTGTGCTCAAACCAGATATTAGCATGATATACACGGCCAGTAATGATGTGTTTTCGGAATTCTTCGGAAGTAGACTAGAAATAATCGTTAAAAATACAGTTAGAGACAAAAACACAGAAATAGAATACCCGGCACGTTCTCCTGACGTCACGGGTATCAAGAAAGAGGAAGCGTTAAGAAATGAAAGAAGTATTACTGGAAGTATGATGTTCATTACATAAAATCTTGGTTTCCGCTTCAGTTTCATTCGATAAACAACTCCGGCATCAATATCACTGGCTTCATAAGCCGCTGTATCATAAATTTCCCACGAGGAGTTAGGTATGTACTCTTCCATCTGTATACCGGCTTTCCCGTAGTTTATTTCTACTTCTTTGTTTGTATAACTCCAAGCGGTGAAGTGCAGATCACAATTTTGTAAGTCAAATGGGAAATATGTAATTGTGCTAGCACAAGCAGACTCAAACACCTGAAAATATTGAATTCAAAATGGGAAATTTTCATTTGCATAGATTTCAAATTGTAAAATACAGAATTCAAGTTTTAGCATTTCACCATTACTAAAAATCAAAATTAAGTGTTTACAGAACTTTTAAATTGGAATTATAAAAATAAATGTCTAGTTCAAGCAACTTGACCTATCATGGATTGTGAGTTTTCAAATGTTAAATTCCAATTTAACCCTTTTACTTTAGTTTGGACGTAAAAATTGTCAAGTATCAAAATTTGTCCAAACATACAAATGTATAATATATGCAAATTTTCTACAACATTACGGTACAAACTTAAGTGATAAAATAAGTTGGCATACCTGAAATGGAGTCCACTCAACATCTCCGCCACTGGAAACGAGTACATTAAGATACGATGATCCTAGTCCGATGAACGTTTTGTAAGAATTCTTCAGTGATATATCCGGCTTCCATATATCATCCTGTGGCTACAAAAGTATCTAACATGTTAAATGGGCCAGGCTCTAGACGTATGATTTATTCTTTGAAATATCGACATTTCTTTTAGTCAATAGCAATCATGGTAAGAACTGAATTACATGTATATTCTTTTACTCCAAAGAATGCTGAAGGCTTCATATATCAGTGGTAAAATATCTGTAATGATCTTTATCATGTAGTAGAAATATACTATGAATTTGAATTTCGCTCTACTGTGCTGTTATATTTATTTTAAAATAATCAACAAGCTTATGGATGTTACTTAATCTTGTGAGTTTTTTGTATATTTTGTTCTAGTGTAAATCTAAAGCTTTCCATTAAATACACAAAATGAATGCATGGAGGTAGAAACGGTTATGGCTAAAATTGATGAACCTCTAATCAAGCAAATGCCGGAAAGTAATTCAATTAATACTTAAAACGCTTAAATGAATGTATTGAAAACCAGACAATGACTGTACAATGAAGCCAAGTGTTTTATTGAAATACTATAACGATTTTCAAAAGATCTGTCAGCGAAAATTCACGAACGTCACTGCTACAAAAGTGACTGATTCAAATAGTCTCCTATGGCCCGGTTTGAGTTAAAAGTTCTTTTGTCCAGACTAATTGGATACAGCTTAAAACACCATGGTAACACGAACAGTTATGAACAAACAGGAAAGGGAAAACAATGCGTAGATGGAATGATTGTGTAAAATCATTGTAAATTGAGAAGACTCTAAGGCAAGTTCTTATTTTAATGACCAACTTATCAAAAACATCAATTTATATGCATTATATGACATATCCCCATTTATTTTTGGGGATTTCGAGGATGATCAAAAATGTTTATTAAATCATCACACTTGGTTAAAACCGTCGCGCGTATTGTACTTACAACAAAGATATAATTGGTGCTGTTGAACGAAGCTGGTGTCCATTGAAAATATTCGTCTGTCCAGTTAAGGGATAAGAATCCGGACGTCTTTAAAGTTTCTGTTCTCTCATCAAAATCAATAATCGCTGAAATTAACGCAGTTATCATATGGAAATCATAAAGCGATTCACGCTTGCCACACAATCTCGCATATATTAAATACGTACAAATATTATTTGAATACCTTGTAAGTAGCGCCAAACATTTTTTTAGTTTTCTTACAGACCGTTCCAAAGCGGTACCCTTCGGTAGATCGTGTGTCCATACAATTATTCATTTGTTTAAAATGTATTCGTTTGTACGAATTAGTTCAAACCAATTTCATATATTCCAGCCAAATGAGAATTTCGGCCTGTTCAATAACACCAATCACATTTTGGCGAAAGAAACTTTTAGCTAACCAGATTTGTAACAACAAATATGTTACCAATGTTATTTTCTTAATGTTGAAAAAATTCACCTTGTGATAAAATCAAGATTGTATTTATTCATATGTTTACAAAACTCACAATGAGGTCTTTACATGTAAAACATCGTCAAGTTTTTACTTTATTTATCAAATCGAGCAAAAAAAAAAAAAAAAACAAATGTATTGTCTATAATGCAATAAATAAATAATTAATATAAATGCATTTGAATTTTATAATCATCATAAGCTACATATTAAATTGAATATTTTTATCTACAAAAAAGAACTAAAATACTTTGCTTACAGTTGAGGAAAAAGTCCGCCCCAATGATTAAAACTTTTCTCTGATCCTTCAAAGGACGGATCTTCTTATTATAAGCACGAGTAGTGTAAATGTCAGTTAACAAAGAATTCAAATTCTCACCAGTTTCAGCGAGAATATATGTTGAAAACAGTAAGAACATGAAACAAATATACATCACATACATTGTCTTGTTTGATGAGTAAAGATCTATTTATCACAGCTTTCTAATCATTTTTAATTCAATTCAATGAACAATCATTTCCGTTAGTTTCAGTGTTTTTGAAAAATATGGATCGCTACTTTAAATACTACATACAATCACAGCCAGCGATTATTTAAATAAATATTGACGTGGTCCCGCAGACTTTGTTTCATAAAGAACGGGCCAATGTCAGAAAAAACGACACCATTCGCTCATAAATTGATTATATTGTGAATCATTCATTATGAAGTACGAATGATACACAGATACCGGCACAAGTATCATATATACCTTTGTCCGTAATGGCCACAGTTAAAAAATATTGAGCGAAACAACGCAATGGCGTTCCGTAGATATTAAATAAAACATGCAGTTGTTCTTTTCGTACATTCTTTTTTAATGCTACGTGATCACTGTACAGAAAAACTCGATAATGAAACCATCTTCGGGATCCGAAAAATTAGTTGTAATAATGAGGTGGTCTCATTATCGAGTTGAATAAAGGGTGTTGTTCAAAGTCGGTTCGAAAATAAGTGATCGTTATAACAAGGTGGTCGTAATATTGAAGTAGTCACTATTTGAAGTTTTACTGTATATTATTGTTTATTATGACACCTTACGCAATCTCTTTAATTCAAATTAAACACATTTATTTTGTATAGTACTGCATCCAAATGTTTACATTACTCCAGTTCCTTTTTTGTCTAGTTTCTGAAAGTCCCATTCCTCGTTCTTTATTTCCTTTCCAAGTTGCTTTTACTTACTCAGAGAATTGTGGAATTCCGAGGCCTCTTGGACGCTTGATGTATGTCTGACTTGATCTACTACACGTTAACAATGCTCATAAATGTTCTTGTAATTTAATTTGTTGTTACCTTCGGTTTGGACCATTCTTAGCTATTGCAATTTTGGAAGTGTTTGTAGAAATAAAATTTCAACATGAAGCGTTGGTTGTTTTTTTTTCTTGCACTTTCATTTTATATTTTTATAATAAGTGTGATTGTCTAACTATGAGTCATACTGGTTGGTTTGTGGATATATTTTTTTGTAATGTGGATATCTGTATGAGCCATGTTTGTTTGCGTACTTATGACGTTGTGTGAATATTTTTGTGAGCCGTGGATTCGGATGTTTGCACGGAGCGATGGCAATGTTTGGCATTTTGTACTTTCTTAGGATCTGCTTTTTTGTTCTTATTTTTGGAAATCAGTTGTCTTTCTACGCCAATACATACGTTTAAGTAAGCATTCGTAAATTATCGTATGTCATATAATATTATAAAATTTGATTATTTTTATCTACAATTTTATGTTCAATTACGCCAGTGTTATTTCTGTAAGACAATTTTTATCTTCTTCTAATGAGTGATTTCTATTTTGAATAGCATAAAAGCTTGTACGAGTGATTTATATTCATGGGTTAGTGGGGAAAAGTCTACATTGGGCACATTTAATGTTTGTTTCATGTTGAAGTCTAATAATTCCGCGGTGCTAGAAAGGAATATAAAATGGAAACATTAATATTCCAATTAAATACAAATGTTTATTATTACGTTTCTTATTACATGCATTTTTATAATTTCTACACAAAAACTAAAATGGATATAACTAACTGACCTACATTAAATATTTTTGGGTATACGATACTTGTTTAAGCCTTCGAGTCTATATATAGGGAAAAATCTATTGTTCAGAAACACAGAGGAATCATGTTACGAGTATGTTAATGTACCAGTACCAGTTCTTCGTTTGTATCGTTAGATATATCAGGAAAAATAACACATGCGTAATTATAACCCATTACATACGTTAAACCCATAAATTTATTTTGTTATAATGGCATTATTTATGCTGTCATTCCGAAGTTAAGTTCCAGTAAACATTAATTATATTAATCTGTTTTCAAGTGTCAGCAATAGAATACAAATAAAAAAGTATTAGCTGATTCAAAACTTTTTCTACATTTTTGCAACACTTAGTGACAGTAGGGAGGTATTTCTTAAAATTCACACTGGATGTCGGGATTTCCATTTTTCTTCCGTACTTGCCTACTTGAACAACAAAACGTTGAAATATAACCAACATACTCGGGTTTAACGTCGCACCAACGGTTTGGGTCATTTGGCGACTTTCCAGCTTCAATTGTAGAGAGTCCCCAGGTAGAACAGCAGACCTCCCGGAAGTTAGTTAGCCAGCTTCCTCACTTATGAAATTTGTCTGGTCCCGGGGGAAATTCGAACTCACACAGATGAGGGGTTTGTGATAACTAGTCAGAGTCCATAACCACTCGGTTGTGGAGGTCCCTCGCCGATATAGTAAACATAAAAACACAATAGTGTAAAAAGGATTAAGAAAATGTATTTAAATAAACATAACATTCTAATTCTTGAAACATCTTCATTTCATTTCGTAAAATATCTATTGAAGGGGTTTCTAAATTTTGAAAAAAAATATCATAAAAATAGTTCGGACCCTTTAACATTAATATAAGCGGTGCATGATACATACATCAATCAGAAAATAATGTGCCTTCTGATATACAGCAAAACATTTGTACGCAGGCCTCGTGCAAAAGTTTATCTTATTCAAAGGTTAGTGTGATCTATTATGTTACTATGTGTATGCCGAAAATTGTCCCTTATTTACAGGCGACCCTTATTTATAGGTTATTGTTATCTGATGTTTGATTGAACTGAAACAGCAAAATAGCAAAAAGTTCACTGTTCAAAACGTTATGCAGGACATACTAAAGTACTTGTACTTTCGTTTGGACACATCTTCATGTTTCTATTGAAAGTTAAATCGTACAACACAGTTAAGTGAGTTTCACAGATACAATAGAAGCTATGAAACACATTTATACAATGCAGTTGACGTCAATACCGAACAGTTTAATCTATAAGTAGAGTAAAACTTCGTTATTACGAGCATCGATATCAAAAGCACCCGAATTATCTCGAGAAGTTTTTAAACTCCCGTCAATTTTTGTGCTTAGTTGTGAATGATTTTCAACCTGCAAACAAATACCTTGTTATTAGGAGCACCACGTTATCTCGAGCATTCAGTCTGTTCAGACGACTCTTTGAGATAACGAGGTTTTACTGTAAATTGTACCATAAGCTGACAACCGCTTACGTAGATAAAACACGCTCGTACATAATTGTGTAGTAGCGCTTTGAGTAATGTATACATGACGATTTGCATCACCAGTTGCCTGACGTAATTTTCTCATCGGATATTCCTACAGTGTTTGTTTGATTGAACAATAACAGTGCATTTTACAGGAATTAAATTCATACACGCTCAGTGTTACAAACTTTGGCGACTAAATGACAATCACCACAAAGAAATAAATGTGAAAGATAGAAAAAAATCATAACTAATCAGATAGATCAAACTTTCGTCGAACAAGACGTGTCTGCTAATATTTAACAACAAATCACTGAAGACATGTGACATAAGACGGCTTCCCTTGGTAATATCATAATCAACCACTATAAGGAATCTTCACCATACTGCCCGAAAAAACTTAAGTACCTCCATTCACAGCAATAACACCGATAACAAGAGTGCAGATTGTTGTATATAAGATAGAACTGATAAAGAAAATAAAATCCATTGCATTAGCTACATCTAACCATGTCACCTCAGATTTATCAACGCTGTCACTTTCTAAAGATGGTGTTGATGACGTCTCGTCCTTTGGAGCGATCGGGCGCTTTTTGCAAATCCGACATTGAAGACAATTGCGTAAAGTAACAAAGTTTCGGAAAAACGTGATTATTGGTTTTTTAGTATCATTCCACGACTGCAGTCGAAGTTGTATCATGCAAATCATAACAATTACGGTACTCAAAGTGGTGACCAACATGATGTAAACGGCCAATAATGAGGTGTTTTCCGAATTCCTCGGAAGTTGTTCAGAAACAATTGTTAAGAAGACAGCAAGCGATAGGAACACAGTGATAGAATACCCGGCACGCTCTCCTGATATCACGGGTAAAAAGAATGAAAAAATGTTGAGTACTGAGAGAAAAATGACTGGTATAATGATGTTGATAATGAAAAATTTCGGTTTCCTTTTCAATGTAATATGGAATACAACCGTCGCTTCTGTTTTTATCTCTTCGGCATCTGTATCTACAACCTCCCAGGAAGAATTTGGAACGTACTCACCAAGCTCTATACCCTTCTTCCCCATTGTTATTGTAACCTGGCTCTTTGAATAACTCCAAGCAGAGAATTTAAGTCCACATCGTTGTATGTCAAATGGAAAGTAAGTTATAGACACGGAACACGTTGACTCCAAAACCTGAAATTATAATACAAGCTTCAAAAAGACGTGCACAACACATTTTCCCTCACATTTATCATAAAAATATACGTTTCGTCGACTTTCTCATACATGTATACATAGGCTCATTTTATATCGGATGCTTTGCAGACTGGTTAGTATGTATTGTAGAACCACTTTCGAGTTATTATAAGGTCACCCCCCCTCATTTGTGCTTGATTTTTAGTTGTCGCTACTGTTTAGCGAATGTCCTATTCGTATGTGCTTCAAGTGGACAACCTTGTCTGTACTATCTCACATTTAATATTTAGTTAGTTTAGTTTGTCTGTCCGTCCGTCCACCATCTGTCATTTTTAAAAGTCAACGCAACAAAGGTCTCCTGGATAATCAACCAATACAAACGTGTTGTCATTCTGCAAGCCATAGGCAAATTCCAAACGCAACATACGGATTGTATACAAAATAACAGGTCCAATTCTTAATACATATATATATACACGTCTGAGTCTTAAAATCATATAAACGTTTGAGTTAACCAGTTCGGCCTGATACAAAATAGAATATAAAGTTTTACCTGAAATGGATACCAATTCACTAAACCTACATTTTGCACCAGAAGATTAAGATAAGATGACCCAAGTCCAGTGAACGATTTAAAGGAATTTCTCAGTGATATGTCTGGTTTCCAGATATCATCTTGAGGCTGAAAAAGATAAAAGCTACCCACAGAAGCAAATCATTTGTTAATAATTGCAGTAAGTACAAAACAAAATGAAAAACTAATATACAGAAATATTAAAGTATAATTGCTTTGAACTACATTTTAAAATAACGAGTATCGCTTGCCAACGTTTTCAATTTTACGTCAAATCGTTTGCCTTTCATATTCCATATTTCAACAATTGCGTTTATTCTATTTTAGGGCAAACAGTTAATACAATGTGCATAAATTGTGGATGGATTTCTATTGTAACCTCTTAGTCGTTAGTTCGCTTATTTTTGCCAGCATTACCTATCTATGTACTATATCTGGTTAATAGCAGTTTGCCCCGAAATATTTGAAAATGTATCTGGACCAAGCAGAAAAATCCTTCACTTTTTCCACAAGGGTTTAACGCCGCACCAACAACCTAGGTCATTTGGCGAAGTTTTAACGGTGGAGGAAGGCCCTGGGCGTACACATGGATAGAACCAACGACCTTCAGTAAGCAAGTTAGGGGTATACAGTTTGTTATTTTCATGAACTAATATAGCTGGCGTTGAGTCCCTTTAAGCTATCTGCAACATAGTTCGTACTTACAACGTAGACAAAGTCAGTGTTGTTGAACGACGCTGGTGACCACGTGAAGTATTCGTCGCTCCAGACAATAGATAGGTACCCGGATGTTTTCAAGCTTTCAGTTCTCTCATCAAAATCAATTACCGCTGAAATTGTAAATCACGTGTAAACACAGTAAAATATCACTGAAATAAAAAAATAACTTACTGCTGAAGTCAAATATCGTACTGGTGAAATAGATAATCAGGTAGAATTAGAGATAGAAGTATTGCAATATTCAACCATCACTTGTTACTCTAACATAAGGAGTCTAGTACGTTTCTGTTGTAGTGATGAAATCAAACACATTTCCTGAAAATATATAGTATCGGTAGGTCGGTAGAACTTTTATTGAAATATTGTTTCTTGTTTTATGTGACATATTGTCACAACGCCGTTTTTCAACATTTTTTTTAGTTATATACGGCGACCGATTAACCTAACTAGTTTTCCTGGACTGTATACTAACCAGTACTAACCCTTCCACAAGGAGCCGTCAACTTCCCACATATGAAGGAAAGTCGACATTTTTGTCAAATTTTCATAGAAGGGTATGACCTTCCGCGACCAGAAATCGAACCCGGATCGCCGGGTTACAAGTCCAGCGCTCTAACCACTGGGCCACGGCCGCGGCTTTATTTAAATATTATATAATTTATACCAAAATATCGGCTAGAACTATTTTGACCAAGACCGAAAAAAGTCTGGAATTAGCAGCAAAATATGGGGATGGTCGGGTTAGCGGAAAGCATAAACAAATACATGAGCGTATTTTCTGAAAAATGCCCATTCAACATTATTGACAAAATAATTATACGCACGCAGTTGTATTTGAAGACACCTAAAGGTAACATGGTGTTTATACTACTTTGCTGTAATGCATGATATATAAGATTTATAAAAGTCAGGCATGTTTGTTTAAATGCTTATGACATCTGTGTTTCCATTTTCTCTTAAGCCTAGAATTCTATGAATATGAAATACCGGAGCAATGAAAGTAATTCCTGTCAATTAGAAATTCACTGTATTTTAAAAGGCATTCGAGTGTCACGTTCCTAATGATCTTGTATGATCTAAGGCATTGTTTCGAGAGAAAAAAAACAGTGATTTAAATACATCGTGTTATCTATAAAACTCAAGGGTTCTGAAAATTGGCTTTAAGATGTACACAATCAACGTAAAGCAATAAAACACATGGAAAATACATGTACGTAGTAACATTGTATGGACGGAAATACCAACTAACTTACAACAAATATGCAGTTGATGTTATTGTATGAAGCAGGTGACATGAGTTTTTTTCATAGGACTTCAACGATGCACCAACGGCCATGGTCACATTGCGACTTTCCACTTTCAACAGTGGAGGAAGGCCCCAGGCTTGCACCTGGGTAGACCCACAGACCTTCTGTGAGCCACATGGACAGCTTCTTCAACTCACAGCGTTGATGGGCTAGTGATTAAATGTCAGAGACTAAAACCACTCGGCCACGGAGGCCCCCATTACCTGAGTTTCAGAGATACGTGCAAAAAGAGAATCACGGTTAGCGCACATTTACGAAAGAGAAATGTTGCAACAGCTAGACTTAGACGGGTGAATATGTTTGGAGCCTCTAGAGAGAAGCATAGATACAAAGTCTGGGCAGACTTCTTTAAAACCATCTTCGTCAGAACATGAAACCATCTTAGCCTGCGTTGACTGCACCAATGATTGCCACGCGTGAATAGCATATGATATACAGACATAGGGGTATTGAAGTAAGTACGTACTTTCGATTGCCTTTGAATCAAATGGAAGCGAATGAATTCTAAAAAATCTCTCAACTTTTGTACATTGTCTTAAACTATCTAAAACAAGTGGCCGGTTTTTGACATTCGTAAGTATAAATACAGATTATACTTTGTCACTATTCATTCAGAGAAATTAAAAAAAAAAAACATTTAGCTACGAAACAATGTTGTCGGAGGTGTATGAGTACAGTAAAGGCATTTGGTACTTTCGACTATATTTGGGTAATTTGATGTAAATTTATGACCGGTTGTTGACAAACAGCGAAGTCCAATTCTCTAGAACTTCCTTATACTGAATGAATGTTCATATTTGACCTTCCTGGTGTCGCCTTACGGAAAACAAAGGTTCGTAATTGAATTGGAGTTAAATTTCTCGTACAGAATCTTGTAGAGTCCACATTATATTTCCCTAGTGCCATGTGATAATTATCGTTTTAAAAGCGATCATTTTCGCCTGATTTAGAAATAAGAGACACGTATACCTGCCCTAACCCGCAAGGCGATTATCGACTTTAAACAACAGTTATCACGTGGTACTAGCGAAATTTAATGTTGACGCTGTAGGATTCCGTAGTTTTGTCCGTAAACGTTACTTAATTAAAAAAGTCCATCTGGTACAGTTCCATTTCTCCTTCAAAAAGTAAATTTTAACTAAAATATACAAACCTATTCTATTTTCATAAGAAAATGTATCTGTTGAAAATTATTACTTACAGTTAAGGAAAAAATCCATCTCTATGTTCAAGACCCTGGTCTGATCGGTCAGTGGTCTAATTTTCTTGTTATATCCACGTGTGGTGTAAATATCAGTCAGCAGTGAATCAACATCTTTTCCGGTTTCAGCGAATATCGTCAAGAACAAAGAAAACATCAAACAAACAATGAGTAATCGTATCTTCATCTTTTCACTAAATGTGAAAACTAGGTAAGTTGCTGACAAACGCTAAGCTGTTCAGTTTTGTGTAGATAATTAACGTGAATAATGAATGTATCATATATACAGGTGACTGGAAATTCAGCTAATGTGCGCCCAACGTAAATGAGAATGAATATCCGAGCATGCGCAGAAGGTATAAATTCCGCCATGGTGTAAGTACATGTAATTGATATATCTTTTAGACAAATCGTTAATGTGATAATCTCGTGTAGTATTTTATTTATTAAACATGAATTATAAATGGAGAAGCCTACAAGCTTCGGTACCTCCAATTTATAGTGTCATGGGTAAAATAAAATGTTTGTTTTGCGTATAAACTTAGTCACCGTTGAGTATAACCATAGTCACCAAGATTTTCAATTAGGCGCAATCATCTTTAAAGCATTACATTAAAGGTACAGAGCAGCGTTACGTCAGAATAAAATGTTCAAAAGCTAAATTCATCAGTATTGTGTGTGCGGATAACATTTTCCGGTCTTAATTAATTGGGTAAGATTGTACAAATAGTCAGACATCATAAAGAACTAATAATAGGATGAACCTTGTATTTGTTCTGTAAGACAACTGGGTATTAATTTAAGAATCTGACATTGAGTAAAGATCACTTAGTGTCGAGGTAAGAATCTGACATTGAGTAAATATCACCTAGTATCGAGGTAAGAATATGACATTGAGTAAAGATCAGTTAGTGTCGAGGTAAGAATCTGACATCGACTAAATATCACCTAGCGTCGAGGTAAGAATCTGACATCGAGTAAAGATCATTTGGTGTCGAGGTAAGAATCTGACATTGAGTAAATATCACTTAGTGTCGAGGTAAGAATCTGACATTGAGTAAATATCACCTAGTGTCGAGGTAAGAATCTGACATTGAGTAAAGATCACCTGGTGTCGAGGTAAGAATCTGACATTGAGTAAAGATCAGTTAGTGTCGAGGTAAGAATCTGAAATCGACTAAATATCACCTAGTGTCGAGGTAAGAATCTGACATCGAGTAAATATCACCTAGTGTCGAGGTAAGAATCTGACATTGAGTAAAGATCAGTTAGTGTCGAGGTAAGAATCTGACATTGAGTAAATATCACCTAGTGTCGAGGTAAGAATCTGACATTGAGTAAAGATCACCTGGTGTCGAGGTAAGAATCTGACAATGAGTAAATATCACCTAGTGCCGAGGTAAGAATCTGACATCGAGTAAATATCACCTAGTGTCGAGGTAAGAATCTGACAATGAGTAAATATCACCTAGTGTCGAGGTAAGAATCTGACATCGAGTAAAGATCATTTGGTGTCGAGGTAAGAATCTGACATTGAGTAAATATCACCTAGTGTCGAGGTAAGAATCTGACATTATGTAAAGATCACCTGGTGTCGAGGTAAGAATCTGACATTGAGTAAAGATCAGTTAGTGTCGAGGTAAGAATCTGAGATCGACTAAATATCACCTAGTGTCGAGGTAAGAATCTGACATCGAGTAAATATCACCTAGTGTCGAGGTAAGAATCTGACATTGAGTAAAGATCAGTTAGTGTCGAGGTAAGAATCTGACATTGAGTAAATATCACCTAGTGTCGAGGTAAGAATCTGACATTGAGTAAAGATCACCTGGTGTCGAGGTAAGAATCTGACATCGAGTAAATATCACCTAGTGCCGAGGTAAGAATCTGACATCGAGTAAATATCATCTAGTGTCGAGGTAAGAATCTGACAATGAGTAAATATCACCTAGTGTCGAGGTAAGAATCTGACATTGAGTAAAGATAACTGAGTATCGAGATAAGAATCTGACATTGAGTAAAGATAACTGAATATTGAAATAAGAATCTGACAATGAGTAAAGATAACTGAGTATTGAGATAAGAATCTGACAATGAGTAAAGATAACTGAGTATCGAGATAAGAATCTGACATTGAGTAAAGGTAACTGAGTATTGAAATAAGAATCTGACAATGAGTAAAGATAACTGAGTATCGAGATAAGAATCTGACTTTGAGTAAAGATAACTGAGTATCGAGATAAGTATCTGACATTGAGTAAAGATAACTGAGTATTGAAATAAGAATATGACATTTAGTAAAAGTAACTAAGCATCGAGATAAGAATCGGACATTGCGTGAAGATAACTGAGTATCGAGATAACAATCGGACAATGTGTAAAGAAAACTGAGTATCGAGTTAAGAATCGTACCATAAGTAAAGGTAAATGAGTATCGAGATAAGAATCGTACAATGAGTGAAAATAACTTTGAATAAATTAGAGTATATTATATATGATTTGCGTATACGCGTATGGTTCTGATGTTCATTAGCGTTGTCCCATTTCTTATTTCTTCCCTATTCCTTTATTGTATATTTCGACTTACAAATTGGCATGACAGATAGATGTAACCAGTAACCAAACTATAATCAATCCGACCACTAGGTTTTGAGCAGAGGAGGATACTATTGATTGGCAACAATTGAGACGCTATTGACTTTTGCAGTGTGACAAATAGTCAATAGTCATTTTAACTATTAGTTAACCGTCTTCATTGTTATTATTGACCAAAATTTAGAACTTTCGTAGTCTAAGTGTGGATGTTACGTGGTCTAGATTTTGACGCCGAACCCCTGCTTCGAAGGTCGCGAATAAGATTTTAACAAGATTGAACCTCTCTTCCGCAATATTAAAATGGATCTTAAACCGAAGTGTAACCCTGAAAACAAGCATGAAGTGTGAAAAATTCAACTTGTGATAAGGGTTTCGCATTTTCTTTTTTCTCGGTTAAAATTCATATTCCCAAGGATACTATTTTAATTCAGCCATTATTAAATGTTTATTGAGTGTATTTTATATTACCTTGATCAGGAAAAGAAATCTGATTTGTAAGGTTGCTAATACTTTAGGGTGCCACATTTTTTCAGTCTTATCCAATAAGGCAATAATGTAAATTAATTTCCTCGTTTGTTTTCTGTGACGACTTTTGTATTGGCCCGAGTTACCTGGACGTTCTCTACAGCTGATGATTCTTATGCTGTGACTTTTGTTTAGCTTTTGGAATGTAATATTCTTACTCCAGTGCTGATGTATTACACGACGCTTACTAAAATAAATATTTGATGTTAAGTTTTACACGAAAATTAGCAAAACATTTAGTGACTGTACACTCCAAGAGACAAAATGTGGCGTATAATAGAACTTCATTTGTGTAAATATGCCCATCTATCATCTTTTTACTAATGACTTGTATGCCCACTGGGCAGGGTGCACTTGAGTATTTCTTTCTATTTGTAAAATATTTGTAACTTAATTACAGCACTCACTCACTCACTCACTCACTCACTCACTCACTCACTCACTCACTCACTCACTCACTCACTCACTCACTCACTCACTCACTCACTCACAATATATTTCGATTTGCTCCTTCATTCCCGTTAATTGGTAGTACTGGTAACACTTTTAGTTGGAGAGTACAGCAGCTGCCACCTACAATATTGTTCCCGCAATAACTGGGACGACAGACCAATCATAATACTTTCTTGTTAAACAATTTGGTATCTTGATAGAAAAAATCCATACAACGCTTACCTCTATAAATCTATGTGAGTTATGAAACTCAACTTTTGATAAATATATTAATGTCGTAATAGCGGTTATTATTTGACATTTGGTTAGCCCCAACATGGAAGCCTTTGTAATCTTGTTTTGTGAGATAAATATATTTCAAAATTAAATGAGCGTATTCGTATGTACACATTTGTATATATGTACAATGTATGTGCATTAATTATCTCGTATTGTGAGAGAACGGTGCGTATGTACTTCAAGACACATTTTATTGACATCAATTACAACACAAATATACAAAATACAACACTTTGCTGCTTATACAAATGTACGTAGAAAAGGACTGAGTAACTTTTAAAGTGCTGTCACAATTACTCTTTGATAATGAAAGTTACTCACCGCCATTTGTAGCCAGCACTCCGATAACGAGTGTACAAATAAACGTATACAAAACAGAGGCCATAAAGAAAATGAAATCCATGGCCTTAACAACATCTGTCCACGTGACCTTTGATAGCAAATCATTGTGGTCTTCTACCGGAGAGTCTGGTGGCGCTTTGTCACTAGGTGTTACTGTGTCATTGCTGCACTTACGACAGTGAAGGAAATGGTGAATGCAGGCAAAGCTTCGAAAACATTTACTGACAGTCTTTTGTTCTGCATTCCAAGACTGTAAACGAAGTTGAACCATACAGATCAAGACAATGACTGTACTCAAACCAGTGATCAGCATGATATACACGGCCAGTAATGAAATGTTTTCCGAGTTCTTCGGCAGATGTTCAGATACAATGGTTAAAAATACAGCAAGCGACAGAAACACGGTTATAGAATACCCAGCACGTTCTCCTGATGACACAGGTAAAACGAAAGAAAAAATATTCAGTAATGACAACAAAATGACAGGAATTATAATATTCATGATGAAATATTTGGGTTTTCTTTTCAACTTAATCTGAAATATTACGGACGTCTCTTCCGAGTCGACTTCGCGGTCTAACGTATCAACTACGTCCCATAAGGCATTTTGCACGTATTCGCTAAGTCGTATGCCTTTATGCCCCCTTTTTATGCTCACTTCTTTGGGTATATAACTCCAAGCAGAGAATCTCAGACTACACGTTTGTGTGTCAAATGGAAAATATGTAATTGAAACAGAACATGTGGACTCCAAAACCTGAAATAGATAAGAAAATGTTTCCAAGAAAAAAAATCACGTACATCCTCCAAAATTTTAAAATGTTCATTTCAGCACTGCAAAAGTATTTGATGACATAGCCAGACATCAGAATAAAGAATAATTCATATGAAACAACAAGAATATACTAGGTATTTGAAAATATATCTTATTTATTAACGTCGCCATTCGCACCTGAAATGGATGCCATTCCACGCCACCATGACTGTGTACTATCACATTAAGATATGATGATCCCAGTCCAGTGAAGGATTTGACAGAATTTGTCAAAGATATATCGGGTTTCCAGATATCATCTTGCGGCTGAAATATCAAAGAGCCAGCAATTAAAGCGCACATTGAAGCATAAAATTACAAGCAAACGTTTCAATTAGCATGGCGTCAAGAGAAAAGCGAAACTT
The DNA here is from genome assembly GCA_008271625.1 of Lutraria rhynchaena. NCBI lineage: Eukaryota > Metazoa > Mollusca > Bivalvia > Venerida > Mactridae > Lutraria > Lutraria rhynchaena. The sequence goes on along the minus strand of VIBL01000006.1, from coordinate 753,660 downwards.
GTGCAAATAGTAGGGGCGCATTTGGAATCGGAAAGGCACTCCGCAATGTGTCTTTCTTATATTATTGAACAGGTATATTTATATACAAAAGTCATATAAATTAAAAATGAGTCATATTTTATATATTTTATATTACAAAACAATCTTAACTCAGTATTCTTGGTCTGCATTCTTTATATAGTGAACTTACTGACTTCACAAATGTCGAAAGTATTTTGAAAAAGGCTCCAGAAATAATTAAATTGACCGTGAGGTAAATCCTTATCCCTTTTGATAAAGGTCCGTTCTGAGGTGTAGCCTTGCTCTCGTTTTCCTTGTACAATGTTGCTTTTATTTGTGACCACAGACAATGTCATAGAGAATTGGCCAGTCTGCTTTTGAAGCCCAAACGTTGAATAAGGAATTTCTCGCGAATCATTTATATTCAAACCATTAGACAAAAGTATTAAGATACCATGACAACAAAATACATGAATAGAATTTGTGCTTATATTTAAATTCAATTACAAGCGTAAAGTTTGGGGGTCTCAAATAAAACACATGTATTACACAATTTTCCAACATTAATTGCATTCGGGTCTAATACTTTTCACAACATCAAATTTACAAAAGAAAACAGATTGTGTCAAAAGAAAGAAAGGGTGATTTAAATACATCTTGTTATCATTAAAACTTAACGGTTCTGAAAATTGGTTTTAAGATGTATACAATCAACGTAAAGCAATAAAACACATAGAAAATACTAAGTACTTAATACGTAGTAACATTGTATGGACGAAAATATAATACACTTACAACAAGCACATAGTAGGTGTTATTATAATACTCCGGTTGCCATCGAAAATATTCGTCAGTCCAGTTAAGTGACAGAAATCCGGAAGTCTTCAAACTTTCTGTTTTCTCATCGAAATCTATCACTGTCAGAAATAATTTGAAAAACAAATGAAGAAAAATTTCATTCAGTTCGGCAGTGTTTCATCATTCGATGTGTCTCTGACATTTCTGACTATTTGTTCAACAATAGGAGCGTATTAAATAGGATGTCTTCTGAATGACATCTAATGTTAAAGAATTATTATCAATGTATTTCGATAATTGATTATTTTTAGGAAATCATTTATAGTAATAATGTAGTATTAATAATTCAGAAGTAAAAGTTGATGAAATCACTTTTGATAGAACCATTAAAAATTACAAAAATTGTTAAAGCCAACTAACGCTGAGAATGGGCAGGCTCCAAAGAGCCAATTAGTGCGTTATGAAGTTCTGGTTTATACAAGCAAACCACGATATAATTGTTGTTGTACAAGTGAATCTTGTACTAAAGACTAGGTATAAAAATAAAAATCTTGCTTTGAAAAATAGATGACCTTTTTTCAATTAATTTCAGTAAATTGTATCCCTATATTTTAACCTCTAAACAGAGATAAAAACACTCATTAACTTTAAATTTTCAAATGTGGTCTTCACGGGCAGATTAGTCGATAAGTGAAAAAACGAAAAAAAAGTTTTTGTAGTGATTGTATGTCACTCACGAGAAAGCGTTTAAAAATTTAATATGTACAAATAACAAACCACCAGCACTTTCAAACAGCAGCGTATAAATATTTATAAAGCCGTAATTGGTCCATAACATTTTGTTAATACAATAAAAAACGATTATTAAAGAGAAAAATATAAAATTCCGCTCTTTGCTCGATAGACGATAAAGCATAAAAAATGCGGTCGTGATTCTAATACCTTGTAATATTACCTGAAATATATAAATCCAGGTCGCGGCAGGTCACACCCTTCTATGAAAATTTGACCAAATGTCGATTTTCCTTCACATGTGGAGAAGTTGCCAGCTCCTTGTGGAAGGGTACGTTAGTACTGGTTAGTAAACAGTCCAGGAAAACTGGTTAGGTGAACCGGTCGTCGTACATAACTGGTAATTGTTGAAAAACGGCGTTAAACCCCAGTGACAATAAGTCACATAAAAACAAAAAACAAAACATGCCATAGCGATTCTTGTTTTCAGTATCGAAGACAAAATAAATTTAGAATTGGTATCATTAACGTAAACAATCAGTTGGTTTATTCCTACAACCCCGTAACTCAATTTTTGGCGATATTGAGATTTTGGTGTCATTCTTTTTTCGTCTCGATGCGCTCTTTACAATGATAATACTTACCTGCTTGTAAATCTATCCTAAATATGGTTAATCCCAATTCCCCAAACCCGTAATTCGCTTAAAGTTATTGCAGTTCAAAACTTCACATGCGATTTTCTCAAAATGGTAAAAATGGTTTACAGATTTGTAGAGATAAACCGACGAATAGCGGTAAAGACGGAGATCATTATAAATCAAGTAACTAAGTTGAATATGACAAAACCATGATAACTTAGAAATCAGACAGTGTAACTAATTAAAATACTAATATCCTGTAAAAAAGTTCGATTTACGGAACTTTCCTGTTGTTTTCAGTGAATGAACAAGTGAAAGTGTTTTATGTGTGTGTAATTACTTAAGTAGAGCATCAGTTGCTTATACTCAATACTATTAGTTGTTGTATGAGGACATGATACATATCGACTCACATATTGTAACAATCTGTTTTCTAAGGACAGTTAAATCCCTCGACGTTTCGATGCTATTTAGTTCATTTTCAAGATCATTATAATTTATTAGAATAATATTCACTTAAAGGTCTTTTGCGTCTACATTTTATAACACTTGCGGCACAAATCTTTGAAGTAATCTTTAATATACCTAAGTTTAATCTATTTGACACATTGTGATTCTAACGCATGTCAAAATAAACGCTCAATGCTAATACGTAAACGATCATTCTTCGTCACTGGGTCCTGCATCGTTCGGTTTTAAGAAATAATTTTATGCGGGAACAGTTCGGTATTCGGAACATGGAAGTTCCGGTATTCAGAAGTAAGGACTGTACAGAAATTAAAGGTAAAATCGGGACGCGAAACTTATTCGATTATCGGGAGTTTCCGTATTTCAGAGGGTTCCTTGTTCAGAACTTACACTGTATAACAAAACCATTAAAAATTGAAATCAGACAGTGTATATGACTAAATTTTATGAAACCACTGTTATTTATGTTGGTGTTTATAACTAAATTCTTACTAAAACCACGATAATTTACTATATAGATCGATAAATAAACTATATTCGGAAGGTCAGCAAGACTCCACAAAATGTACATTAATAACACTCCAACCCGCATTTTAAGATAGAGTGTACATAAAAAAGCGATATACTTACAGTTAAGAAAGAAGTCTATTTGAACAGTTATGGCGTCATCCTGGTCTATGACTGGCCGAATCTTCTTGTTGTAGCCGTCTGTTATAAAAATATCATTTAATAAATATTTCACGTCTTCTGCAGTTCCAGCGAGTGTTATTGCTATCAACATGGACAATGGCAACATGAAGCATAAGCATATCATGTTTAAATCTTTTAGTTAAAGAACGAGGTAAATGTCTAACCAATATCCTCCCGAATTGGGAATTTCTGTTGATTTATGAAATTTTGCCCGCTCTTGCCCTTCCTCCTAGCCTCTGTCACTCTTATATACGAACCCCACACTGTGTTGACAGTTCATTATCGATACCGTTATAAAATGATAATATAGCCAAAGCTTTCACAGGGCACTTAACATATCAGTCATCAATATAAATATTCATATCAAATTTTTTTTTCAGTAAAGTTGAATGCGCGAGGGGAAAAGAATTCATTATTTTTCTCAGATATTTTATGGAAATATGAATTATATATTTGAATGGCACGGTGTTTTTAAGAGTTTGATTATTAACTGTTGAATGTTGGTGTTTATTTTTTAAAGTCAGTCAAATAATCTGATGGAAACAATTTGCCTTATTATCAATAATTCAAATACATTATTAAATTCGTCATATTCTAACTGTTTACTAGTCTATGAAATAATGGTTAGCGTTTTTATCAGTGAAAATCGACAGGTTGTCTTTGAAACATTAGTAAAAAATCAACGATTCGAGTCATTGGTTTACCATAAAGGTATCGACTAGAATTTTGCAGGATATGAGAGCGTCAAAAGTACATTATCAAATCGAAATACAGTAAAATGTAGATATTATGACAATATTCAGAACCGTTGAGTACGGTTTAAACATTAATGATGTCTCACTTTCAATTTGAAATGGAAGAGAAATGTTAAAATCGGTCCGGAGGTAAGTGGTCATTATAAAGTCAACTACTGTGGTATTATTTAATTTCGCTGACATGAAATTTCGCGCAAATGCGAAAAAAAGAAAGATTCGCGCGGTCGTAAATTCGCGCATTTTGAATTTTAGATTTTTTTTATCCAGATACTAACGCCAATCACGCCGTTTTTCGCTACTGCGCGTGTCATCACTTTTTATTTACAAATCGGCAAATACTTGCCTATGGTACACAAACGAACAAAGCAGTACAAACATGACAGGAATATAAAAAACATACAAACAAATACAGGCACTGGACCACGTACATGTTTATTACAGCGGCGCCCTTTGTTACCATGATTAATATACAATATGACAGTTGTCACCAATAATTGCTTGTTAATTGTCACTTAATATAAATAAAGCGTGTCCGAGATCAAAGCATGTATTAGCATGTAAATTAGGCAATTTTCGTGTCCACGTCTTGTAAAGGCGCCCGAGCAATTACTAAAAATAACAACAGTCAAAGGTGCGAATAATCCCTTTCACTAGGACTGGTTTTAAAACATACAATTTATTTTTTTACCTATATAATTACAGTCAAACCTGCGAACAAAGGCCACCCTTGGGAAAGACAAAATATGGTCTTTATTGACAGATGGCCTTTACTCGGAGGTCAACTGTTCTAAATAATCAGTGACAGGTTTTCAAAGAATGGCCTTTATTCACAGGGTGGTCATTATTCGGAGATTGCCGCAAACTTAGGTTTGACTACATACCTTAATGGTACATTTTCAACGCTATAAAACAGCTAGAAACATAGAACGACCTGTGTTTAGGAAATAGTACAAATATCAATTTTTCAAAGAATTTTTCACACCATAGCTTTGTTTCGATGAAGTCACTCAATGACTTACATGTCATTTTCAATTTATTAAGGCTTTCTGTGCATTGTTGTCATCAGTCACTTCTCTCATATCTGCGTAAATATTTAATGTTCATGTTTTTACACACAAAAAAATTCGAAGACAGTGATCAGAAAATATTTTTTATTTAAAATGGTAACAAAATGTTAGCGCATGAAGTTAACGTATGATTCATGCACATCAATGAAATGATAACAATATGTATTAACAGTAAGTGTCAAAGTATTGACGTGTGTTCTGGACAAGTGCTTTTGATTCAAATTAAACAATAGTTACTTATACAGAGCAACCTCGCCAAAGCAACATCCTTTGGGAGAAGTAAAATTATGCTGTTGTTGAGAGGCTGTTGCTCTATAGAAATTAAAAAATAGTTAAATCGTACAGTGGAAAAAAGCATGCTGATGTTGAAGGGATGTTGTTGCTCAAGAGAGGGTCGCTATGGAGAGGTTGACTATACTCTTTGTTTCCCTCTTCAATGTCGTCTTACAGATATTTTAGTTTCAAGATTCAAACAAGAGAATGTGTTCATGATATTCTTCGGGCGGCAAATCACCACTCTCAACATGAAAAAAGAAACTTGCTGATAACTTCTGAGCCTGAAGTTTAGGATTATGTACACTGCATTCCAAGTTCGGACAAATAAGGAATAATTTGGTTTTCTATGGTCAGGTAAATACAGCAAAGTACACACATTCTTTTATTTTTCCCCTATTTACATAATAATACAGTAAAATTTCGTTATTACAAGCATCAGTATCACGAGCACCGACTTATCTCGAGGATTTTTAAAAGTCCCATAATCTTTTTTTGTCATTAGTTGTGTGAAATTTTCAACGAACGAAGGAACGAACACCTCATTATAACGAGCACTCTGTTTATCTCTAGCATTTAGTTTGGTCCGATGACTCCTCGAGATAACGAGGTTTTTCTGCATATATAACATACTCAAGATCTTATTTCTATTTTCCTGATAATGCAGAAGCATATGGACGTAAGCGAGTATTTTGTTAATGAATGGAATTATAAGCAAGTTTCATCAGTAATGCATAGTTGGAAAGTGTCCAAGCAGTAGTATCACTGGCTAGCATTGATAGCCACTGCTCCAATCGTCGTTGTACACAAAAACGTATATAAGATGGAAGTGGTGAAAAAAACGAAATCCATGGCGTTCACGACATCTAACCACGTAACAGCTTCATTGTCTTCAACATCGTCCTTCAAATCTGGTTTCGAAGATGCTTCAGCGTTTGGAGAAACCGTCCGACTTCTGCATTTTCGGCATTGCAAGAAGTTTGCTATAGTGATAAATACTCGGTAGAACTTACCGACAGGCTTTTCCGAATCGTTCCAAGACGCCAAGCGAAGTTGAATCATGCATAGCATTACAATAACTGTACTCAAACCCGATACTAGCATAATATATACGGCCAGCAACGATGTGTTCTCTGAATTGTTTGGAAGTTGTTCAGAAACAATTGTTAAGAATACAGCAAGCGATAGAAACACGGTTATAGAATATCCAGCACGTTCTCCTGACGTCACGGGTAAAAAGAATGAAAACACGTTCAATATTGAAAGGAATATGACAGGAACGATGATGTTAATGATGTAAAATCTTGGTTTACGTTTCAGCTTAACCTTGAATACAACTGCCGCTTCATCAGTGTTGATTTCGTTGGCTGAAGTGTCTATGAGATCCCAAGAAGCGTTTGGAGAATATTCTTCAAGTTGTATGCCTCTACTACCCTTGTTTATCTCTACTAGAGCCTTTGTGTAACTCCAAGCCGTGAACTTAAGCTCACATGTTTGGACGTCAAATGGAAAATAGGTGATAGAAACAGCGCATGTAGACTCCAGTACCTAAAAATTAGTGCAAGAAAATCTAGATGAAGAATGATGAAGACCAGGGTTTACTGTATATCCCGAAATATTTTCAGAATTATGTAAGCGCGTGCCGCTTACTTCTAGAAACAATGCATACAGGCATACAAAACAAACTTCAATATTAAGACCGTCTTTAGCAGCAAGTAGATCTGCATTAATATTCATATGGTCACTTTATTAAATTTAAATATAATGGATTACTGCAAAACTATCCTAAAATAAGTAGACGTTATGATAAGTAGTCTGAATATTGATGTGGTCCCTAAATGAGGTTTTACGGTAGACATGAGAAGACTGGGATATTTCCATTAATACCTGATATGGATTCCAGGATACTAGTCCAGTATGAGAGACTTCTAGATTAAGGTACGATGATCCAAGTCCGGTGAATGATTTAAATGAATTTTTCAACGATATGTCCGGTTTCCAAATGTCGTCTTGTGGCTGTAAAATATAATTTAACCAGTTAACAAGACTGAAAACAACCTGAACACTATGGACTTTTAGAAGATAACAAAATTTCAGCCCATGCAGTTAACTGAACCATCATAAACAATGGAATTAGGAAAAAAATCGTAGAACAACATAAAAATGCAAAAACGTAATAAAATATTAAATGAGAAAGGAAAGAATGACAAACAGAGGGAAGAATTTGTAGAGCTGGAACTAGAATGAAGTCCGAAATTTGAATTGCAAACTGCGTTCCAGCGTACAGTCCACCATTCAGTTTACAAAACTGCGATTCTACGATACAGTCCGCAAGTCACGACCCGCAATTCGAATCGCGAACTGCGAACTGCGTTCCAACTTTTTCCAACCAGAGGGGGGCTGATTAACTCAAATAACAGTATTAAAGGTACTATAGTGCAACCTCTCCAGAGCGGCCCTCTCTTGATCGACAACCTCCTGCCAACAACAATTTTTCATTTTTTTCAGTCATATACGGCGGTCGGTTCACTTAACCAGTGGATTGTACAAACCAGTACCAACTTACCCATCCACAAAGAGCCGGGTACTTCACCACATATGAAGGAAAATCAATATTTTGTCAAATTTTCAATGAAGGGTATGACCTGCCGCGACCGGGATTTGAACCCGGATCGCGGGGTTACAAGCCCAGTGCGTTAACCACTGGACCGCAGTCGCCGCCGAATGCCACGTCAATGTTGTCGCGAAATACATACGCAAAAACCACTTACAACATAAACAACCTGTGTGTTGTTAAATGATGATGGTGTCCACGTAAAATATTCATCTACCCAGACTAAAGTTAAGAACCCGGATGTCTTCAGATTTTCTGTTTTCTCGTCAAAATCAATTACCGCTGAAATTAGACGGAGCACCAAATTAATTACCGCTGAAATTAGACAGAACACCAAATTAATTACCGCTGAAATTAGACGGAGCACCAAATTAATTACCGCTGAAACTAGACAGAACACCAAATTAATTACCGCTGAAATTAGACGGAGCACCAAATTAATTACCGCTGAAATTAGACAGAACACCAAATTAATTACCGCTGAAATTAGGCAGAACACCAAATTAATTACCGCTGAAATTATACAGAGCACCAAATTAATTACCGCTGATTTAGACAGAGCACCATATTGTATTGTTTGAATTGTTAACGTGGTACATTTGTGTATATCTATCTATCGTACAGTAAAACCTCACATGGCGACCATCTTGTTATAACGACCTCTTACTTTCGAACCGGTTTCTAATAGCTCCCCTTTAATTCAACTTTATAATGAGAACACCATTATTGCCATTTTTTCGGGTCCCGAAGGTGGTCTCGTTATTGAAGTTTTACTGTACAAACATCTATTGATGAAACAGCGGCCATTCGATGCGAATTGCTGGCCCATCGGGATCATTTAAATACAAATGTAATGTGAAATGAATTATCTTTAAAGAGAAATACGGCTAAAACACGGTATTGGCGCTAATCAGGGTTTTTATGTTATATCAATGGCACAGTAAAATATACAAGATATGAACTAATTTTATTTTAATTTTATTACATGACTGACTGGTCTGACAGTTACCTATCTTACTTTTCTGAAAATTTCAAGAGGTTAGTATTACCCATTGTTGAGATATGCATTGAAACATGCTCCAAAAATGACAATTTTTAGCCTTATGCAGTCCCACTTGAAAAAATATCATTTAAAATACAAAATGCTTTTAATTTCAATAAGAAATGATACAATCATAAATTGGTACGGTTTTATACAGACTTGTGTCCTGTATGTTTAGATGCTTGAATGGATGAAATCAATAAAACATAATGAATTTTACAAGTAATACTATCAGCAGTATTTCTGTTTAAACAAAAAAAATCAAACATATACTTATTGTTGTATTCCAATAATTGGTACAAAATAACAGTTAATTAAACTTAAATTGACATTAACCATTCACTTATTTATTGCAGTATTGTAGTAAGTATAAAAAATATGTTTCAGGGCTAGCCCAGGTTTTCACATGAATGATTACCCTATCGTAAATATTGAAATTCAAAATTCTGCAGTGTTTATATTGTAATAGTTTCATTGTTTCTCATTTCAAAAGTATATATCATACATTGGCTAAAGTGTATTTATGTTATATCTAAGTCGGCAAAACTTTGTAGTGCTGAGAATTAACATCACTGAAATTTACTTCTAAAAAATGGCGGCAGGATTACAAGTCCAGCGTACTAACCACTGGACCACGGTCGTGGCTTCAGCCTAATACCATCAAACGTGTATTATAAGGTGTAAATGAATATCATGTTTACATGAAGTTAGTCCTTCGGACTAATTTGGACCTATAAATATTCTCTCTAAACACCGAACATGCTCCTTTGGCTCAGTTAGATTATGTACTTACAGTTCAGGTAAAAATCCACACCAATGTTTAAAACCTTGGTCTGATCAGTCAGCGGCCGGATCTTCTTGTTGTAGCTACGAGCTGTGAAGATGTGTGTTAACAAAGATTTTACGTCGTCTCCGGTTTCCGCGAAAATCAATGTTGAAAACATGGTCAGAATTAAACACACGTTCACTGAACGAACCATCATTTCTAGAAAACGCCGGAACAATCCACTTATAATTGGTGAGTTAATACGTTAAGTAAGTTCTTATTTGGACTGACAATCCTTTAGAATATATAAAATAGTTACTAATTGACCTTAATTTTTGTAGGATATTTCAACGGGACTCACCGGAATGGAGCCTGATTGCTTTTCTTTCGTTATCAATAATCCATATTCACACTAAGTCAGAACACCACTCGAGTATATTACGCGCAAAAACCATGACAAAAATGTATAAATTTATCTATTAATATTAATAGCAAGCTGTTAGCGGTTGTTTAATATGTGATCAAACACGACGGTTGTAATAAAATGAAGCTAATCCATCATATTCTTTTCAAAAATAGTCCTATCGGATTTGTCATATCATCCACTATTTTACATGCGCGCAATCTTAAAATAGATTTCTACCCACGATCGAATTGTCAAAAAACTGTCACTTGTTCATAATTTCTCCAAACGTGATAATGTATTGATCCTCAACTCTCAATACACTTGTGTATATTCTATTGTGTGAAACCATTCATTTGATCACAGCCCATGTACATTTCGTAAAGATTTTACCCTAACTTGGATTGAATTGAATGTTTCTATATATACAGATAGTTTTCTGATCTATATGGAAATAGCAATTGGGTAACATGGCACTTAAAATGTCTTAAATTTTCTTCTATGTATGGTATTTTTAATGAAAGCTTCGACATTTTGCAATTTATGTGTACACTATTCTAGTATTGGCTGGTTATTTACAATTAGTATCAACCAACAATAGAGAATTATAAGCAGGTTAATTGTTTGCGTGTTGAATAAGTTCAATACTTTAATCACACCAGTAAACATATTTAACGGCTGCTACGTTTAAACAAATATTATCTATAAGATACTTTATTTCATTTATTTATAGCCAACTACCAAGGTCGCGATGATATATTCATTGTATATCTGAAGTCAACATATCTTGCACGTTAATTGTTCTATCATTTCCAGACAAAACATCACATTTACATCGGGGAGAAATTTGCCTAATCGATCTATACTTTTTTCCATGTTCAGACTTCAGTTTTTAAACACAAATATTTATGTTTAACTACAATAATAGTGCCCTGATAGATAACGATTATTATGTATTTACACTGTTAGCCACTCTGGCGATTTCTCATTATATGACACCGAACAAACATGAAGAAGAATCAAATACCAGTATACACGTAATTAATTGTTTGGTTTTCTGAAAACATGTAATTGTTTAATGACACGGAACTAAATCCATAAGATCACTAAACGTTTGTATAATATCATTTGTGTTTGTATAAACGGATGTCATTTCATCCGTGTAGATCTCTGCTGAGCCGCGGCCGTGGTCCAGCGGTTAGTGCTCTAGACTTGTAATCCGGAGATCCCGGTTCGAATCCCGGTCGCGGCAGGTCATACCCTTCTATAAAAATTTGACAAAATGTCGATTTTTCTCCATATGTGGAGAAGTTGCCGGCTCCTTGTGGAAGAGTATGCTAGCACTGGTCAATATTCGGTCCAGGAAAGCTAGTTAGGTGAACAGGTCGCTGTATATAAATGAAAAATTATTAAAGACTGCGTTAAACCATAGTGACAATAAATCACATAAAAACGCAACAATATCACTGCTGAGTCTTAATTCTAAACGTCCACTTTGTTTGTTTATAGCTCCAGAAGGATATCATCGGACTCACTAGGTTGATTACCAGGTGGACTTATATTGCAAGTATCCAATGAATGCTCGACTTTTTGTGCATAGTAGTAGTAAGTATTGTAAAACATAAGAATTAATTCACTTATTTGGGTTCTTCCATGAATCAAGTTTTATGAGGTGTACATTTAGAAATTCGACTCAGTGTATACAACTTTGTACTCTAGGTTCCTAATCAAAATTTGCCCCCATTTAATCTTTTGTTTTATTTGACATCTACCCCCTCCCCCTGTGTTTTAACAAGTGGGCATCCGTGGATTCAGGATTCCATGTGGCTGGTAGGTAAATTATAAAATATTATAATAACGATTTTTTATTAGCTGAGAAGTACCAAATGATGTGCATATAATCCATTGGCCTACTGAGAAAATGTTTTGGTAAATATGGGACACATTACATATGAGGGCGCGACACATTGTCTCAGTGACGATTTATCTCTAGACAATGCGTTTAAAGTCATATCTATTGCTGTTTTGAGTGATTCATGCTGGGAAATTAGCCGTTGCTTTCGTAGATCAAAGTGAATATTAGTCAGAATCGGATTAACAGTCCCCCGGTGTGCAACTAAAATTCCATGTACTGTTGAAAACGGGCGAAAAACTCAATAAAAATAATTTCTTTGCTGTGTAAACTTTAATTTCAAACTACCGCGAAAAAACTTTGATACAAGAATTTGTTTTTCCCACGTGGTCTATATTTATCGATCAGCGTTTTGTTACTATTTCGAGCTAACATTTAAGACGTCATAGAGAATTAACAAAAATAGTTACAGTTGCTTAACTTTTTAATTAACTATTTTGCTGCCTTGAGTGTGATAGTACCACATTTTTATTTGCTTTGAATTTATTTTGCATTTGGTGTCAAGCGACCGCGAATTTCAATTGTTTGAAGATAATTTGTCTTATTTGTCTTGATCCATTCTATGTAAAAAGAATTTCTAGTTTATTGTGATATTAGTATAAACTTGACCCTAGTTCAGCATTGGACTCATTTAAAACCACGGAAAAATATTGACTATAATTATTATGGAAATGTTCAAAGACGTCAATTAACATGTTTGTACAGTTCTAGCTATGCTCGGTGGATTTGATATTGGCCTTATATAAATGTACTGAAATAACACACAGATTTAAGTGATACGTCGGAATAGCCATTTAATTATATCATTCGATGTGAAAAAACAGTACAGAGTTCAATACAAAACTGTCGAAGCATTTGTCCAATTTCTGACGAAGCACTAAAAACAAGATCATACATTTTTTAATACATACAAAGGTCTCCCGAGGGCTTCAGTGGTCGAGTGGTTATGGTCTCTGACTTAAAATTATTAGCCTTTCACCGATGTGAGTTCGAATCCCACCCGGGACCAAATTTCACTTGTGAGGAAGCTGTCCAGCTTGCATCGGTCGGTGGTTCTTCCCAGGTGTACACCTGGGATCTTCTTCCGCCGTTAAAGCTGGAACATGTGCCAAATGACTCCGGCTGCTGATGCAACGTTAATCCACAGCTAAAAAAGCAAAGGTAACCAAATGATGCGAAGAAATCTGACCTTGTGCGCTGTTGGCTTTTATTAGGCAAAAAGGGGAAAACACCTGGCTTCCGCTAAAAACCTTCCCCCAAAATAAGGAGTGTCGATCGGTTAGCGGAACTTTTTCGAATGCAGTGTTAGTTCAGAGGTATTCCTAAGAAAATGTCGGCAAGAAAATTGACCGAGACAGAAAAAATCTCGGGTCGGCAGAAAAAACAGTTAGCGGAAAACCGGAACCTTTTTCACATATAAGTGGTTTATTTGACTTAGTGTGTATAAAATTGAATTATTACTCTAAAATGTCTATTGTTCGCATAATGGAATGGTGGATTTATCCTGAGGCAATCTTTAACACAAGTTTGACTGGGATTTTTAGAATGGTGGGCGCTATTAAGTACATCACCGATATTATATTGTTGACTTCTTCGATCGGATTTAGCATCAGCAATTGAAGTAAAGAAGTTAAGAATATCATAGAAGGTGGTCGGCGTGTTGATGTACTTTCAGGGTTGGTGGGAGGGGATGGATACTGAACACCTCATGTTGCATGCAATCGAGAATAGCCCTATATTTGTCATCAGATTTGCAATTACTTTCCGCTAAATCAGATATGATACAGTGGAAACCCTCTAAGCCGTTTCCTCTATAAACCGGTTTCCCCTCTAAATCGGCCAAATGTTCTGGTTCCGACTTCATCTATAAAATTAAAAAAAAACTCTAAACCGCCATCCTTTCTAAACCGTCAAATGGCCAAGTCCCGGGCATATGCATTTCATTCTATTAAAAATGCATAAAACGATTCTGTGTGTGACATCGCTATTTGTTGATCTATACCGTACTGGTCTCTTATAACATTCAATAATGTAAAAATACACCGTACTGACAAATTGAGATTAGGACACAGTTTAGGCTCGCTAACAATTCATTTATATATCTACAAATATTTAATAATGTTTAGTGCAATGGTGTATGTATTATCAATGTGTTTAATATAAATAGATACTGCATCTTATTCACATTTTCAGATCATTCAAGTTTGAATAGAATCGAATATTGATTCAAATACCAATATTTGTAAAAACAGCACCATTCAGCAATAAATATTGTTTCAAAGATTAGAACTATTTTAATGTACGCCGTGTCCTAACCTAACGACAACTGCGTTATATAAATATCATGTTCTTACATAATGAACTTATTCTATTGACTTACTTTATGACAATCAAATTGAAAACATTTAAATGGACGCTCAGTATATGCTATCGGTTAAAAGTGTTTGTATAATTAGTAGACCTTGTAGAAGCTATTGTTTAACTTAAAAATTAACTTTTTCTCTATTGTAAACTTCAGAATTAAAAGTATATTATATTGGTTTCTTTAAGAGTTAGAGCTAACAATCTCAAGTTGGATCAACGGTAGTTAAAGTTTGTTAGGATACAGGTACCAGAATATATCCGCTCCATACTTCACTTGCTGGAGTGAATCCAAAAAACTGCAAATGAATCGCTTTAGTTTTGAGAATGGTCCCTAGTTCATAGTTTTGTAATCTCAAAGTTGACAATATCTGTTTATGTAGAGATTTTCAGTCACCAAAGACTGTCACACGAAAGCTAAAGGTATAACTTTATGTGTATCGCATGTCATAGTTATTGAACTTGCTATACATGACTAATACATTTACTGGGGTGAAGAGAATTCTAACTCACTTAATGAAAGTTTAATGGTTGCGGTAAGATCATTCGGGATTGGAACTAATGCAGTTCAAACAGTACTGCGTCGTTAATTACTATATTCCACCAATAAAAATATACATCATGCTTTCAAGATACCATAATTCCTCACCTGGAAACAAGCCCAACGATTGTGCGAGCTTCGTTTTATAGTAATAATAATCTTACAGACATTTAAGAAGAACTAGTACTTGAACCTCATTATACAAGTACTTTGTATGTAATGTACTTTTGTTGAATTTACGCAATGGCTTATAACAATATTTTTACTCAATTCACACGTTATTCGTTTTTGTTGACATACCTAAGCAATCAGCACTTACTAAATGGTTTGTTAACTATTCAACCGTAGCTGCCATGTGGATTAGTAATTATTACATTATCATAACGGATATCGTCAGCTGAATAACAAAGTTACGAACCATAGGTGTTCAATTGTTTGAAATGCACCGAACTTTGAGTTTATCAATGCATTTACGTCTCACGAGAGACAGTTTGTATGTCATAATTTAATTCTTTCATTAATAATAATAGACCTTTAATGAGGAAATTTGAATTTCTGAAGCTTTCTTTCACTATTATCGACGATAATGAATACATGCATTTTACGTAAATATTTAAATATTAATAGGATGCCCAGGATTCTGTGAAAGCACCTCATGTGGAACACCTGTAGTGTCTTTTCCTGTGGGTAAGTCCATGATTCGCCGTCGTAGAGCAGAGTGATGAAGACTCATGCCTTGTAAACACATACAGTGAAACGTCTTCAAAGCCACACCCTTTCGGGGAAGCAACATTTTGTTGTTGTTGAGAGGTCGTTGCTTTGAGAGGTCAAATTAACAGTTAAATTGTACAGTAGGAAAAGTCATGCTGTTGTTGAAGTTGTTGCTCAAGAGAGAGTCTTTGGAGTGGTTGCACAGCACTTTGGTGAGAACGGAGAGATGTCTGTTCTCCCAAACTCTTTTGTTGGGTTTGGCAAGAGTTGTGTATGTCATGTCTATGTGCTTGTTGGGCTCTACCTCCAGTGACAGGGAGTCTGTGAAGGTGGATCCTAGTACTGGAACTAGCGAACAAGCCCAGGCTGTGTTCCCTGGATTGTTACGCATACAGGTGTTACTTGACCTAGGACCTGGATCTTTTACAGGTTGATAGTGAGGCTGAGGAGGTTACATACAACAGAGAACTTGTCTATTATTCTTTGAAGGCCATCTCTTTGGTGAGATGCAATGGCTGTGTCGTCTGCAAAAAGCAGGTCTGTGACTGTTCTTGTCATGGACTATGCACGAAGTTTACTGATTTTGAATAGTCGGCCATCGAATCTGGAATGCAGGTGTACATCATCAGTTGCGAACCTGAAGGCGTGCTTTAGCATCAGAGCGAAGAAGATTCCGAAGAGGATTCGGGCGAATACACGTGCAGCCCAGTATGACGCTCTTGGCTTCAAACTGTACCGTGCTCATCATCCCGTCGTGTAATGAATTCACAATGCTGATTAAACTGTAGAACGGTAATAAAATTGCGTATTTCAAGTATTTGATACATTTTGTTCTGTACAGTGCATTTTACGCAAAGTTGAGTGATTATGGTCCCTGACTTGTAATCACCAGTCCCTCACTGCTGTGAGTTCGAATCACACCCGGGACCAAATTTCACATGTGAAGAAGCTGTCGATCCAGCTAGCTTCGGGAAGGTTGGTGGTTCTTCCCAGGTGTAAGCCTGTGGTCTTCCTTTACTGTTGAAGCTGAAAGGTCGCTTGATGACGCTGGCTATCGGTGCGACTTTAAACGCCAGTGAAAAAATATTGTGCATTTATTATTTATGAATTACTTTGAGGTGTTGTGGTGCACCAAATGCCCCAGCATGTCTGTCCAATAGGTCCAGTTTAAGTTTAGTGTTGACAATGACATAAGCGAGATAACTTGTGCGGTCTTACATTCATCCGGGAAACACGGTTATCGAACGTAGAATGTCGAGCGCGATCACAATCTGGAAATGAAAGGAAGACCCAGGACTAACACACAAATTTGGTCCCAAGGAAGACACAATAGAAACACTTTGAAGTATTACCTGAAATTCGGACGACAGATACCAAGTCATTGACGTATAAAGAATATTAAAAATTTGTTGTTTTCAGCGATATTGTTTTCAGCTGAATCTACAGATAACGCTCGATATCATATTGCACATTTAAATTAATATTACGATATGAAAAATCTGATGCATGCGTATTTTAGGGAGGTTTTTCCTTGCTATCTTAATATGAATACATTTCTCGGCTATTGATTAAAATACTTCAATTAAACTTTTTTCAGTCAGTGTTTTTTTCTATTATACCAAGTTAATAAGAACAGAAAACAAAAAAAATATATTGTGTTTATTTAATTTGATTCATTAACATCAATTTCGGTGATAGAAATAGCATAAGAATGAATAAATAAATCTGGAAGTTCTAGCACAATGTATACTGAAACATTTACGAATGAGCACAACATTCGTCTCTGCCAAAGTAAATATAAAACTTATAGCTTGTATGATATGGCCTAAAAAATATTATGATTGAAAGGATAGAATAATTTATTACGATAATCTTAGACCATTATACACATATATTGTATATAATGGTCTCAGATATAAGTCGACATTAAGACATTTAGAACCGCAGATTACATAGACGGCCGACAAATAAATATATATATTAATGCTGTAAGCGACCACGCGCCCTGGCGACGAATTTACATTGATACAAGCGACTATAAATTATCATGTCACCTTGCACAGGTAAATTGCAGGTAATTTTCACGTGTAATGCGTTTTCCTTCTGTTGTATGTTATTGTATGCATATTCTACTTATCAAATATACATGCCTTGAGATATTACCTGAATGCAGCTGCATCTGTCGGATACATTTTGCAGTAACGTGGTCAATTTACTACCAGCATTTAATAACAAAATCTTTATTGACATGTTTTGATTTTCGTCATTCATATGTCTGTTATTTTTTCAAGTTGGCTAGATGTTTCATATTCGCCAACATCAAGTATATGAATATGTTTTGGTATTTTGTGCCTTTTTTCAATGAACATTTTTTCATGTCCGCAACAACTTTTTTGTTTTGCACAAACCTGTATAAATCTTGTCTAAATTTAGTATATTCTATAGGATGAGTGCACTCATTAATTGAGCACATCTGTATCTCAATTAAATTCTTCATGATTCAACTTAATGTTATAGACATTGGCTAATTAGTTGCAGAATTACAGAAATGTAACTGCATGCATGCTTAAATGCTGACACATTTCATTTCTATATGATTGATCTTGGCTATGAAATTCAGAGATGCATATTGCAGATTTTTTCTTTCTGCAGTAGGGGCCATTTATAAGTGTCTTTCTTTCAGGAAAAATCTGAAAAATCATGCAGTTTCATAAAAATTTAGTTTACATCAAGTTTTTTCCCTGTTTTGCAAACATATTGTGTTATTTTTTCCCAAATTTACGAAAAAGGTCCTTTCCCCTACCTGTGAAAAAGCCCTACCTCCTAAATAATTATTACTTTGGATACCTGTTTTAGTGAGGCAAAT
The DNA here is from genome assembly GCA_008271625.1 of Lutraria rhynchaena. NCBI lineage: Eukaryota > Metazoa > Mollusca > Bivalvia > Venerida > Mactridae > Lutraria > Lutraria rhynchaena. The sequence goes on along the minus strand of VIBL01000006.1, from coordinate 735,023 downwards.
GAAATCAGATTACAGTTCCCTTGGTATATCCATAAACACCCAAAAGTGTTTGTTATACCTGTTGTATTAAGATATGGCTTGACAAACAATTTATCAAGGTATCAAATTTTTTGTTAATTTATAAAAAGCCTTTGATAGTTTTGCTATTATTCGGGAATTAATTGAATTTGGTATCAATGACCAAATCAGATGGAATAGTGCTTGATTTTGGGTACATGTAGTCTGATAGTTCAGTTTAGTTTTGCTATTATTATCTTCATTACTTTTTCTTATTTAACTACAGGTCATTTGTATGCGTTTCAAAGTCTGGTTAAATGTTTACTGATGAAAATATCTTTGCAACTAAACAATATTCAATGCTTTGCTACCACAAGGATAAATTTGTCCCATCTGGGCATTTCTTGTTCATTGGGTCTCATATGGGTCACAGCCATATAATTACCCCTTATTGGACTAATTCACCTTTTATATAATCAGTCATGTGCTATGATTATAGTATTTATAAACAAATTTACAACGAACTTTCAAATAGCAGTCACATCAATGAGCTACCTGGGACATTGATGCAAAATTACTCAGGATCATGAATTGCCAAGAAACTATGCCAAATATTTTCTGAAAACCTAGCCATTGCTTATGAAATCAAGGTTATATGCAAATATTTTGCTCTTTGATTAATTTAAAATGTACCACAAGTTTGATTAACAACTTCAAAACTGCAATATTGCTTATGAAAACTTTCATGTTTGTTCTTTGCTTGTGGAAATTGTTATTTCATGTGCTGTCTCAACAACTCTTTCAACAAACTTATCACATGATTTGTAATGTGGGAGTGATTAATGATTGCTTTATGATGATAATAATAAAAATGACTTTATTTATAGGCTTTTTCAGAAAGTATGTTATCTCCCTTGCAAAAATCATTTGCATTTGGATTCCTTTGGACATTGGGTAGGTTTTTTTTATCACAGGGGGATGTCATATGGAAGGGATAGTGTATAATGGTGTATTAGGTCTAAAATGGCCACACAGAACAAAAACACATTAATCATATATATACACATGTACAAGTGTTACAACTTTTGAAATGACAGTTGTGCTCCAAGTTTGTTTAACAAGACATAACTTTTTCAGGAATCATTCAAATTTCTAGTAGCTAGTGTCTACAGATAGGTAATACATTACACTACACATAACCAATAAGCAATTTGTCCAGTTCAGAACAATGAAGTAGAATGATATTTCACCTTTTCCCCCCAAAAATGATTAATTTCATTTAGTCAAATGTAACCTTGCAACACCAAATCAACCAGAATTGCTGAGCTAAATACACATTAAAAATCATGTCACCCAGACTATGATTTTGACAACTTGTTGATATTAAAACTACAGATTTTTTCTAAAATAAGATAAAATTGACATCAGAGACAGTGCACCGATACTGCGAGTTTTTGACAACAGCACTCAAGATAAATCACAAAGATAAACATTTTAATTTATAGATTAAAATGCAAATCAGTGCATTTTTCTTCAAGCAAAATTTAGCCTAAACTCATAAACATGAATTAGTCATGGTTGGGACTTATATATACGGTTATATGTTTTCTATTGAAATGCATAGATATGCAATGTATGAAATTTGCTGTCCCTTTTTTGGCCCTAACTGCAACAAAATGCTCTTCACACTACCTGATTAAGTCACTGTTCACAAAGACAAAGTTTGGCTGAGTATTCTTACATCACTGAATCCAGACATTTCTTACAATGCATCGACACCCTCCTGTCAACTAGTTTCCAAACAAAGTTCTTTCATACACAACATTGGTGAGATGGCATAGCTATTTTTGTCTATTAAATCAGAATGTTCTAATACTTCATATGTTCAATTTGTTTAATCTCACCTCTTGGATATATATATTCCCAAAATTCACTATTTTTTACTGTACATCATGTATAACCTTTTTGAAAATATCACTATTAATGATAAGCTGTCTTTATGAATGTTTGTACGTGTGCCAATGTTTTTACTCATTGCATATTAGATAACTGGTTCACAACCTTTTAAGTATGTGTTTTTAGCTCACAAGAACTGAAAGTTCAGGGTGAAATGTTAAGATGGGAAGGGGGATCAACAATGGTCCTCTCTGAAACTGCTTGTCAGATTTACTTCAAATTTGCTGCGTAGAATTCTTTTGTTGTTTAAATGCAATTTGCTCATATTATTCCAGTTGACCCCTTTTAGGGGTCACTAGAACTAAAATTAGAAATACCTTTAAACATCTTCTTCTCATGAATCAATGGATGGATCATCACCAAACTTGGTTTGTAGCATCCTTAGATGGTGTTCTATCAAGTTTGCTCAAATAAGTTTGACTGTACAGTAAACCTCCATAATGAGACCACCTTTGAGACTAGAAAAAATGGTCATAATAATGCTGTGGTCTCAAGTTGAATAATATGTCAGTTATTGAAAGCCTGTCTGAAAATAAGTGATTGTTATAACAAGGTGGTAATAATATTGAGGTGGTCGCTATTTGAGGTTTTTCTGCATATGGTGTGAAAAAAATTATCAAGTCAGTTGGTTCATCACTGTGCTATACAATTATCAGATAGTTTCAAAATGTATAAAAAACAGTTTGTGTTCCAATGCTGTTAGCATCTTTTATGTTGACTTTATGCACTGTCATCAGTGACTGAATGTCAATATAGTTGGCATTCAGTATTATCTTGGCTAAAAAATCATTTTCTATCAGCAATAATATTAAATAAGTTCTAAGCTTGAAAATTGGTTGCCATACAAGTGTGATATTCCTGTATAAATCACATAAATTATACAGATCTTGAATTTACCATATACGTTGGCTTCATCTTCACTGAGTTTCTATGATTGAAATTCAATCCCTGTTCATCTTATTTGAGCATTGATTTATACTTTTCCAGTTATGGTGATGTATGGTGTTTTGAAATGAATCGGGTATTAAGATAATTGCTGACAAAACTATACTGATCAGATATCAAGGCCGATAATTTAGTTGATGCAAAAGACTTCCTGTGCCTTATATGTTTTGTATATATCTAATATAATTAATAAATTCTCTTTCCTCACAACTTTTTGATGTGTATAATTTGTTGAGGATGTATAATGCTTCTAATCTGACAGGCTCTTTACATTATGAAGATAATAGCTGTCACACCAGTATAGTGAAATCTTGATATTAATTTTTTTCTCACAGGGGTTTTACGTAGCACAAACAGCCAGGGTCATTTAGAAATTTTTGCTATGTAAGAAGACCAAAGTCATTATGCCTGGTTATTACAAAGAGATGGCCTTTATGTCAAAATTCTCCCTAAATGAGATTTTAACGTAATTCATACACCTTTTTGGGGAGGGGGGTAGGTCATTTTTATTACTTATTCATGCATATTACTTGTTCTTCCATCAGCCACATTTTTAACTTGTTTCAGTATCTTATAGTTCATTGCTAGCTCATAATGATCTTCATTTTATCAATATTATTTTCTTAATCATTAGTGTCTTTTTTTATCATATGTTGCTGGCTAGGGAAATCTTTTAATTTTCATATCTAGTTAAAGATACCAAATTAAAATGTAATCATTTAATGAAATAAAAGTAGATTTCTTAAGAATAGTCATTGATTAGCTTAATAAATGAAATATAAAGTGATATTTCTGAAACACTGTCCACATTATGATCTAACCATATTGTGGTTGTTGTTTACTTTTCCATATCGTGCTTGTTAATAATATGCCAACTTACCAAATAGGTCTGGATTACCTGCACTTGACACGTGACTAATTATTGAGGATATATTATGCATACAACCAGTCTACTTACCATACTACTTACTCTAGTCTCTGGTCTAAGGAGATGGTCTGTCTCAGAAATATCTTTATTGAAGATAGGTACTAGTGTACTGTTTATGATATCATCACTGTGTTATTATCAGTTCAGTTCTTCAGCCAGTAGTTTTCAAACCTTCTTTAATGGAGAAATATTTCTATGTACACATACATTATCATTTATGTAAAATTTACCTATTGGAGATTTTCTTCTTAGATACCAGTAAGATTACCACATTGATTTATCTTACATTTTTGTGTAGAATGGCATAGATATATAATACTGATCAGCTCATTACTTGAAGTTTAAAATAAGATTGATTTCTTAGCAGATATGCATTGATTGATTGAAAGATTAATTGCTTAAACTCACGTACAACATCAGTATGTCGATACTGAGTATGATGTCATATTTTTAAAGTGCTTAATGGTAATTGGGTTGTATTTGGATGCAGCGGAAATTTAAATTAGCAATTATTTAAACGTTGGCTGTAATATCTCTAAAGCTATTTAGCGTATTACTAAGTGCACAAAGAAAATGATTTGAACGGGTTTATATTTGTATTGAATTTATCTAGTCTGCAAATATGATTAGAAATTATTGAAATTCTAACAGTTGATTATTCATTAAGCTTAAATCAGTAATTATTTTATTTGATACTCTACCTATCAGTACAAGTTGTACAAACTATAGACCTTGTACCATAGTACAATTGGTTGCTTTTATAAAATTATGTCTTACGATTTGTTTTGCTGTTTTGTAGGTGCAAGGCGAATAGACAATATGCAACATAAATTATATTGTCTTAGAAAGAAATGGATTTTAAAGTAAATTTCAATGGGATTATTTTGTGACGAGAGAGCTTTCTTATTATTGGATGTATACTATTAAAGTTACTTCGAAGATAATATTATTGAACGAGTATTTACAGGATAATGTAGTTATCCGCATGTAGGTGAAAATTAATCTCCAGGTTTGATTCCAATCAATACTGTCTGCATTGACATGAAGAATAAGATTCCTCATAAATACCAGAAAATCAGGTAATTCTAACCATGAAATTTCATGTGACACATGGATCAGCTATCACATTATCAGATGGGCGTACAGTCGCGACACGAACTGACACACATTTCTGCAATGGGATAGTATTCAGTGATCAGAGTATTAAGTCGGGGCTGAAAGTTTGTGTTGAACTGTCTTGCACCCAAAGCTGGAGTGGAGCCCTCAGGGTTGGGTTTACTGTCAACGATCCATCAAAGATCAGTCAACAAGAAGTACCGAAATATTCAGTGCCATTCCTCGCAAAAAAAGATGGGTACTGGATTCGTCCAATCAGTGAAGGTCTTACATTTGATGGTGCCATATTAACGTTTTATATAAATAATGATGGCAACGTTCAGTTCTTTGTTAATAATGAACACAAGGGGGCTCTTTTTGTTGGACTTCCTGCTGATAAAGCATTCTGGGTGATATTCGATATTTACGGCAACACTAAAGGCATAAAACTTGTGAAGCCAGGTGAATTATATTAAAATATTCTATAAATTTTGACATTATATAAAAAATGATAAAAGAAAAGAAAACATGCATTTTAAATCTATACTGATGCAATATTTTATTGACTTAAGAAAATTTGTCGTAAAAAGATCTTCAATTTTTTTTTACTTTTTGAATTACTTGTAAAAGAATTGTATGAAATAAATTAAAAAATGATGTCTTTTGACATTAAATTCATTCTGTCTGACGTTGATATTTTAAGATATTGGAAATAATTATTGGACAAAGTAGTATTGCACATACAATATTGATTGTCACATTGCAGATGACACACCCAAGGAAATTACCGCACGTGGACCTGATGCCATCAAGGCATTTGAGTCTGCATGTAGTTCTGGAATGAGGCCTTCCTATCGTACACGTCTGATGTTCGTTGGACAAGACGGGGCTGGGAAAACGAGTCTGAAGAATGCTTTGCTGGGACATTCGTAAGAATTTTCGTTATATTTTAGCTACCATTTTCTTTTAGTCTGCTTGTTCTCCTTGGTACGCTAAACTGTGTTATTATTTAGTGATGCGTTACACCTTTGGATTTTGAATATTAATTCATTGCTGAAAAAATCCACGATCTTTATATTTGATGAAAGCATATTAGTGTATTTTGTCATTTTCTTTCTTTTCACTACAAATACTTAGCTCCTTTATTTTAGTAGGAAGAAATGATTAAAAACAATGGTTTTGTTACAAATTGATTTGAAATTTATCTGAGAGACATCTATATGATTCATGTTAAAATGAATACAAATTCATTATGCATGCTTTCATGTCCTGGACTGATCGGCTTCATTCAGCTTGAACAATAGACTGAATTATTCATCTCTGGGTTTTGAAAATTGTTACATTGGTTTATGATAAAGTCTGAGTGGATTTTAACTGTTAAATATGTCTAAAGTTTCAAATAAATGTTAGGCCTAAACAAAAAAAAGGTTTGTTTTCGATTACATGCCCCAAAAAATATGGGTCAGTTGGTAGGGATTTTTCTTTTTTAGCTCACCAGAACGGAAGGTTCAGGGTGAGCTGTTAGGATGGGTAGATGGATGCTTTGGCGTCCGTCGTCTGGCGTCAACAATGGTCTTCTCCTTAGAAACTACCGGTCGGTTTTACTTCAAATTTGCTGTGCAGAAGCCTTTTGACGTTCTAACTGCAATTTGCTCATATTGTTCCGGTTGACCGCTTTTAGGGGTCACTAGAGCTAAAAATAGAAAAAACCTTTAATCATCTTCTTCTCAGGAACCACTAAATGGATCACCACCAAACTTGGTCTGCAGCATCCTTATGTGGACTTTTATCAGATTTGCTAAAAAAAATTTGGTTGGCCCCTATTAAAGGCTGCTAGAGCTAAAAATAGAAAAACCTTTAATCATCTTCCTCTCATGAACCAATGGATGGATGATCACCAAACTTGGTCTGTAGCATCCTTTGATGGTCCTTTGTCAAGTTTGCTCAAATAAATTTGGTCGGCTCCTTTTAGGGGCCGCTAGAGCTAAAAATTGAAATACCTAGACTTTTTCTCATGTTTCTATGGATGGATTATTACCAAACTTTTAGAATCTTTAGATAGTGATCTATCAGATTTGCGAAAAAAAATTGGTTGGCCCCTATTAGGGGACACTAGAGCTAAAAATAGAAATACCTATAAATGTCTTCTTCTCATGAACCAATAGATGGATCATCACCAAACTTGGTCTGTAGCATCCTTAGATGGTCCTTTCTCAAGTCTGCTCAAATAAATTTGGTCGGCCCCTTTTAGGGGCCGCTAAAGCTAAAAATTGAAATACCTTAAAATGACTTTTTCTCATGTTTCTATGGATAAATTATTACCAAACTTGGTTTTTAGCATCTTTAGATAGTGTTCTATCAGATTTGGGAAAAAAATTGGTTTGCCTCAATTAGGGGCCGCTAGAGCTAAAAACAGAAATACCTTTAAACGTCTTCTTCTCATGAACCAATGGATGGATGATCACCAAACTTGGTCTGTAGCATCTTTAGATGGTCCTTTCTCACGTTTGCTCAAATGAATATGGTTGGACCCTTTTAGATGCCGCTAGAGCTAAAATTTGAAATACCTTAAAATGACTTTTTCTCATGTTTCTATGGATCATGTTTCTATGGATGGATTATTACCAAACTTGGTTTTTAGCATCTTAAGATAGTGTTCTATCAGATTTGCTCAAATAAAAATGGTTGGCCCCAATTAGAAGCCGCTAGAGCTAACATAGAAATACCTTAAAATGACTTCTTTTCATGAACCAATGGTTGGATCATTAGAAAATTTGGTCTGTGGCATCCATCAGTCATCACGAATATTCTTTTGTAGTATCCTTTGATGGTCCTTTATCAAGTTTATTATTGTTCCCCATTATTTGCCAACAAGTGTATCTTTATTACCTTTTTAGTAACAAGTTAATTAATATTTATTCTGGTGAGCGATGCAGGGCCATCATGGCCCTCTTGTTTACTTTTTTTTTTTACATATTTTGGCAACACTATTGTGCAATTTACAATATAACACTATGATTTGGATACCGTAAAAGCTTTTGAGTCGGCCGGTAAAAGATGGGTCGGTAGTGTAACTGGAAACAAACTTCTTTTTTTAGGCCTTATGTAACCAGATCGCTGTGACTTGTTTACAGTGTCTGTCAGCAGTTTCTTTTGTGATTGTAAAACGTTATAAGTTCTATTGTACTGTTATTGACTGGACTAACTATTAAACTGTTTCTGTTATTCTCTATTTTCTGTAGAAGTTCTAGGAAAGGAGCTATATACTTTAAAATACTTACTGAATATGCTCTAATGAATGCCCTGAGGTCAAATCATTTCACATGTTTTTATTCAATTTTCAAGTTATTAAGTTTATAATTTATTCTAGTCATCGGATATGATTTGAAGGACTATAAAAGCAATTTTTGACAATTATTATTATTTCTCCAAAATGTTTGTAAAAATTTGTAAAATAGGGTTGTTAATATGGGAATATTGGGTATATAAAAACAAGCAGAAACACAGGGGGCTAGCACGTTGAAGGGATGGAGTGTAATGGTGTATTAGGCCTTAATTGGCCATACGGACCAAAAACACGTATATCATATATATACATACACAAGGGTTACAACTTCCGAAATGACAGTTTCTGCACCAAGTTTATTTAACACTACGCAACTTTTTAAGGAATCGCCCAATTTTCTAATAACTTGGGTCTACAGATAGCTAATGCATGATACTACACATAACCAATATGTATTTTGTCAAATTTAAATTTTGCGCTGAATTAGTGTATTTTAGTAATATTTATAGTAAGCATGCACTGTCATTACTGTACCTGTTGTTTTAAGGTGTATTTAGTAAGGTAATTCTGATCAATTTGGTGTTGCGAGGGCGCGTTAGACTAAACGAAATTGGATGATTTTTCGGAGGAAAAAGATGAAATACCTGCTTCATCATTTTGAATTGGACCAAATGTTTATTGGTTATGTGTAGTACGATGTATTAGCTATCTGTAGACACCAGTTCGGAAGTTATAACCCTTGCATATGTATATATGTAATATAGGTGTGTTGGTCCGTGTGGCCATTTTAAGCCTAATACACCATTATACACCATCCCATCAATGTGCTAGCCCCCTGTGAGCAGAAATGTACAGAAAAATTAGCCATTCAATACCAGTGCATAATTTTGTCTTGAAGTACATTAAACCATAATATACATGAGTTTTCAATTATTTATTGATCAACACAGAATGAGCTCGGCTAGTTTCACAATACTAATACAATTAGTTGGATATTCTATTTATAGAAAGTTTTCTGACCTCTATATGCTGATAAATTTGTTCTCTATTGTCTCTTGAGAGGTATATTTTTGTCATAAACGAAGGTATGAATATAAAATACCTGTATATATTTTACTTTGAAGTTGTATAGATCATTTTATTGAATAGGCAAGTTTTTCAGAAATTGTCTTTTCAGTTACTCTGATAAAATGAAACTGATAGTTTTTTTTGCTGATTTACCTGTATTTTCATTTTGGATAAAATTTATCATCTCAGGTTGATAATTATGCTGGTAGTTATAACATTCTGATAAGCATTTACTCATGCGAACTTAATGTTAGGGTTTCAAATGGTATTGGACCCTCTCAGACACCAAGACAACTTTTTATTTCATAAAGGCGGGGGGGGGGGGACTTGACTCATGTTTTTTTGTTTTTCACCGGAGTGCAACATTGTACCAACAGCCAGGGTCATTTGGTGCTTTTCCAGCCCTAACAGTGGACTAAAACCCCAGACGTGCACTGGGGTTGAACCATCGACCTTCTGTGAACTAGCTGGACAGCTTCCTTACCTGTGAAATTTGTTGGCTGGGATTTGAACAGCAGTGAGGGGCTGGTGATTACTAGTCAGAGACTTAACCCTTTGGTGAACCAGCTGCCGTATGTAACTGAAAAACAGCGTTAAACCTAGTGACAGTGTCGCATAAAAACAAACATATAAATAAAATATGAAAACTGACATTAACCAAACACAAAGAAAGGAAACAAATCATAAAAAATGGCGATTATAACATATCAGTTATTATTACCAGTTGTCAGACAAGCAGACTTATTAAACATGCTTGTTGTATTAGTAGAAATATATCATGAAAAAAAAATTTAGTTACTAGTTTCCTTTGTATAAGGTTAATCTATAAAAACATAAGCTTGAGCATATATTTTTCTCAGAATACTTATTTGATGTATTCAACATTTACTGTCTTTGTCAGTGTGTTAATAAGGTTGGTAATATAATACCTATTCCCAGTGTAACTTCTAGTCTATTGGTAATATTGAAAGAAGTTTCATTTTCAAATAAGAATTTTGTGGATAAAAGTCAATGATACTTTTCCCAGAATAATTCTAAAATAAATGGTTTTGCTTTGAGACTGTTTTTACATCACGCAATATCCATGTGCACCTATTACAACATGTCTTTATATGCAGAAATAAATATCACTTACTCATCACTTAATCTCTGTTCATAATCTATAACTTTTAATATTGAACATAGGGGGGGGGGCTCCTTTGTGGGGTGGTTATGGTCTCTGTCTTGTAATCACTATCTCCTCACTGCTGTGAGTTCAAATCCCACCCTGGACCAGGCAAATATCCAGCCAGCTCACAGAAGTTTGATTTTATATCAAGATGTACATCTTGGGTCTTCCTCCACTGGCAAAGCTAGAAAAGCCGACTTAAGACTCTTGCCATTGGTGAGATGTTCAACCCCAGTGAAAGAATGAATTAACGTAGAATGTTCACTTGGGGGAAATGATACATATTTTTAAACCCTCTGGAATGAATCTCAGCTGATTTAGATTTTAGAACACCATTTTTCAACAATCTTTCAGTTATATACGGTGCTGGTTCACCTGTTTTGCTGGACTGTATACTAACTAGTACTAACTTACCCTTCAACAAGGAGTCATCAACTTCTCCGCATATGAAGGAAAATTGACATTTTTGTCAAATTTTCATAGAAGTGTATGACCTGCCACATTCAGGATTCAAACTAACCACTGGACCACGGTCGCGTCTGATTCAGATGAAGCTAAGTTTATAATGATAATCACAACAACATTTGTATGAATTGTAAAGACAGTAGGTAGAAGACTGATGTAACAAATGATTTCACCTTATCTGTACATATAATGTTCCTTTCACACTTTCAGTCGACTAGATGAGAATACCACTATGACTCATGGGATAGATTTGTCCACTTCCTGTTCATTTTCTGTAGGATCTACTGAACTATGGAAGATTATTGGTGCAGATAATATTGACGAAGGTCGACAACATACCAAGACTTCCATTATAGGTATGGCTATACTCAGGGCTTCCCCTGCTATTCGCCAGTTTCACAAATGGTGAAAAAAGATCTGCAAGTGGCAAAAAAAAATCAAATTAAGCATACTTTTTGTATCTCAGACCCTCTCCTCCGTGCATATGACAGAAAAAATATAATGTCCAGTGAAAACCCTGTATACTAATCTATAAAATTAATTTGTTGCAATTCGTAATAATTTAGAAATAATCCTTTGAAAAATGTGTCAGGAAAAATAAAATTTTCTCCTACACAACAGGTCAACACAATAGGTCAAAATGTTCATACTTGAAAATGATTCTTACAGATCAAGAAACGTTATTTCAACATAATATCATTGGATAAAAGTTACACTCTCAAAATATGTTCTGACAGAGATTACTTGTCTGACATGTGCTTTATGGTAAAAAAGCATTCAGTCTTGATTTTTATCTCATGTCGGGGCAGTTGCTGGGTTGGTCAGTTTCTCAGAAGCATGATTTTCTAATTGTTCAAATATCTAAAGATTTTACATGAATTACATGAATTATAAGATATTACATGAAAGAGTCCAGTTTAGTATAGTTAAAATGAGTTTGTCAGGGTTATAAATTTGATGAAAGGATGGCCATGTATTGGAACCCATATTTTTCTCTTATTACTAGTATGTTAATTCATTATCCTTAGCTGATGTTGAAGCTTTAGAAGATGAATACAATCATGCTCTAGCCACGAATATTGTTCAGGAATTATTGTATCAGAAAAGACGTAAGGCTTCATCTGTTACGCAGAAATCCAAACCTCCTTCTAGAGAATCTCTAAGAAGTTCTGCCAGTGGTGCTAAAAAGGTAAGAACTCTTCATAATTTTAATATTATATTTTACAGTTCTTGTTTGTAATGTTTGCTTTAAATTGAATGCATAATGTAGTTGTGATCAAGCTGATGATTTTAGTTACTCAACCACAGTAGTCCAATACTAAGGAAGTTTTCTAAGCTCGTATCAGTCTGTTATTAAAATGAATATTTCAGTACTTTACTGAGATAATTTTGAAGGAGGCCTCTGTGGTTGAGTGGTTATGGTCTCTGACTAGTAATCACTAGCCTCTCCTCGCTGAATTTGATCCCTGGGACCTGACAAATTTCTTGTGTGAAGAAGCTATCTAACTAGCTTAAGAAAGGTCTGTTCTATCCATGGGGTCTCCTTCCTCTGTTAAAACTGTGAAAATTCCCAAATGACTGGTTGTTGGTGTGACCCATAAAAAAATGAAATATTTTTGTAGTTTAAAACTTTATAAAAGTGCTATTATAATGATATTAAGTAAGGTATAATTTCTTGGTATGCTTGACTTCTTATTGCTTTGATCCACAGGGCAGTTTTAGACAAATTTAACAGCAATTAAACTAAAAGGCTATACGTGAAGCACTCGTACCGACAAATTAAGACATTTTATTCAGGATTAAAAAACTATTTCTCTTCTAGTCTGATAATCTTAAATAGTCACATATGGATGCACTGCTCATCCAAATATTAATCTTGGTATTCACACTATTAAATCATAGTCTGATCTTGCAAGTAAACGAGTTGGCATGCAGAAAATTGAATGTTTATTGCATTCAAAATTTTATGTCAAATCTGTAATGATACAGTATTTATTCTTTGTGATGAAGAGGGTCCTTCTTGTGTAATATGTACATTATATTATTCTGTCTATAGTATATTGTTAATAATTTGTCTAGTTTTAAACATTAGGACATGATAATTATGTAACCTAAATGATTTTATTACTCAGATATCTAGCAAGCCGTCTTCTGCCTCGGTTTCTACTAAATTCAGTGAAATACCAATGGACGTCTTTAAGGAAGTTCCAGACAGTGTTGTAGATATCGTGCAGAAAATGTTAGACAATGCATCTTTTGATATAAAATCTCAAGACTCTGTTGCCATGACAACAAAACCATCGGATGGTGAAAAAATTGTTCTAAATATATGGGATTTTGCTGGAAAGGAAGTGTATTATACTACTCATCAAGTCTTCCTTACAAGTCGGGCGTTGTACGTGATTGTGTTCAATTTAACTGATGACCTTGAAGAAGTTATTATGGATTCTCAGGTAGATCAAGGTCAAAGGTCATTAACTGAGTTAATGATGCAATTTTTTCTGTCATCAACTTTGAGATTGAGCTTTGATACTTATCTGATCAAACTACATAATAATATATAATTTCAGTCCCTTGGAACTTAAACATGACTTTTTAAATCAAACATCTTTTTTTGTTTTATTGTTATGTGTCTACTCTGGTTACGATATTGATCTCACTATAGTACAAGTAAATCAGTTCATTGTATACAGATATTGTGTTGTTAAAATATGAATTTCACATTGTAGATTCTTGGTTTCGGCTTGCACTGTTTATGTTGTAGCTTGTCAAACAATGCCATTAAAGCAATTTTACATTATTTATTTACTTCATTTCTGAAACATTGAAATTACATGTATACTCGTATATTTATAATCTAGATCTAAATTTGGGTTTGTGGCATAATGGATATAGTGTCTAATGTTCATTCCAGTTGCTCTAGGTTCAAAACCTTACTAAATTCATAAGTATACCACCAGGTTCAGACAACTGAGACTATTAGGAATATTAATTTCTTTGTAGTTATGCTTATATGAAACTATAAACTATTATTAAATAAATATTACTTACAGGATGACACAGAGAAAATGTCAACAATAGAATACCTAGATTTCTGGATGAGGTCTATCTATGCTCATGCTTCATTGAGTACCAAGAAGACTTCAGAACGAAGCACCTTCACTCCTCCAATCATCATTGTAGGAACTCATAAAGATAATCTACATACAGAGAAAGATGTTATTAACAAAGCTGTAAGTTGATGGTTTTAAATATACTTTTTATATCAACATACATTAACACAGCAAGTGTTCTTAGCATTTGTTTCTCAATTGACCTCAAAATCAAGGGGCCTACATGGTTTAGTTGTTAGGGTCTCTGACTTGTAATCATTAGCCTCTCACCGCTGTGAGTTCAAATCCCGCCTGAGAGAAAGCTTTCCAGCTTGCTTATGGAGGGTCGAAGGTTACACCCAGGTGTATGCCTGTAGTCGTTCTTTACCATTAAAGCTGGAAAAGTTACCAAATGACTCTGACTTTTGATGCAACATGAAAACCCACTGAAAAAATCATTTCGGAATCAGATTTATATTTTCAAAGCTAAGTGTATTCTTTTTTTTCACTGGGTTTAACATTGCACCAACAGCCTAGGTCATTTGATGACTTTCTTTACCTGCAGAGGAAGTCCCCAGCTTTTCTCCTGGGTAGAACCGCTAACTTTTATTAATGTAGTTGGACAGCTTCTTCACATGTGAAATTCGGTTCCCAGTGGGATTCAAACTCACAGTGGTGAGGGGCTAGTAATCTTGAGTTAAAGACCATAACCTCTTGGAGGCTCCTAAATAATGATAGTACTCTGCATATTGAACTGTATCACATTATGAGTAATATTTTACATGATGGTTGTCAGTTTTTATTGTACTTAACATAACTAGATGTTTTATTGATATGGGGCTTCACATGTAAAGTTAAGATTTGTCATCAACCAAAATCAGTTTCTTAAAAAATTCTTTTTTGTAATTAATATTGATGTTGAATGCTACATGGTATGAAAATAATCATTGTGAAGAACCATCTAATGATGGGCCACTAATGGTGTATTAGAATACACCAAAATTGATGGGAAATGGTTGACAAGCTTTCTTTTTGCCATAGACATGAAATATTTCATTACATGTTTCAGGTAGATGAGAAGTTTGCTCAATTACAAGATTTTCTTGTTGGTAAACCATATGTTCAACACTTGATTACTCCTTTCTTTGCTGTGGACAATACACTGGATGATTCTACAGTGGGTTCCATTTCTTCATATTAATCATGTATTTGCTTCCTATTTTGATAAAGCCATATTTTGTCCTGTGCTGAGATTGTAAGTGGAGGTTAGT
The DNA here is from genome assembly GCA_008271625.1 of Lutraria rhynchaena. NCBI lineage: Eukaryota > Metazoa > Mollusca > Bivalvia > Venerida > Mactridae > Lutraria > Lutraria rhynchaena. Next base: position 719,752 of record VIBL01000006.1, on the reverse strand, counting down.
CTGATGCATGGTTGCGAATTGTAAAGTTTAACAACATGTATAAAGAAAGAAATCTTTTGTCTGATATTTTGCTGAACATATAAGCAGATGGTTATTATTATTATCATGGCAAAGATGTTTTTGAAGCAAAATTTGGAAGGACAAAGCTTAATGTTGTGTGGAATGAAAGAAATCTCTCTACATTACGAACATATGTTTTTATGATTATCATCAAGGAAAACACAATATATTTATCACTAATATTTTCTAGCATTTATTTCATCTTCTACATTTGTGGTAATGTTATCATAATGTTAATAATTATCATTGAGAATTGGATTTGGTGTCTTTGGTATTAGCTTGTTTTTAGGATATTCATGACTCAGGTACTGTTGATAGTGTTAATCTCAAAACAAATGTAAAGCATGGAATCTGATAAAGCATTTAATAAGTCAATCAGTAAAACCCGAATATCATAATCATAATAATCAGATGGTCTCATTATAAAATTGAATGATGTGGAGTTATTGAAGCCAGTCCAAATATAAGAAGTCATTATAACAAAGTGATTGTAATATTGAGATGATTGTTATTTGAGGTTTTACTGTATATAAGAGTACAGTATTGTTAACTTAATATAGCTCAATGAATTGAGAAAGAAGATCGAAGAAACATTGTGTCTAGAACCATACATTGGAGAACAGATGCCGATTAGATGGATGAAATTTGAACAAGAAATAAATAAGCTTAAAATACAAGGGACAAATTATGCTACATATGATCAGGTGGGGGAAATTTGTATATTTTGAAAGTTGACATTCTTATAACACTTTATTCACTAAATGTATGTAAGAAATATGCTCTGTAAGTAAATTAATGTATAAATGCTTAAGCCTTTTATTCAAGACAAAATATCTGAAATCAGGGACCAGTTTCTGAATCAGTCCTTTTCATTGGCCAGTTTTTGACTGCTATCAGCCAATCAAATTGAACTTGAGACTTGTTTTCATTCATGTTATATTAATAACCACGGGTCTGGATGTTTTCACTCTATAATTATGTATATATCACTCATGAATTATGTGCTGAAGTATTCTATGATAAATTATTAATTTTGATTCATGGAATACTGTCTTAAGTTAAGCTTATATGTTCTATTAATCTTTTTTCAATAGCATGATAAGCAGTGACAGGGCATGCATCATGGTAAATGAAATATAAACATTGACCAACCCTGAAAATTGTACATGAAATATAAACAAATGTTTATTTTTTATCTGATTCAAACCCATATCCCAAAATGTAAATCCCTTTGTACCTTAAAATAAACGTTTACCTATCCTCCTTTTTACATGTAAAACAAATGTATTATTTTTTTGTTTGAATTCAAATTTAAGTAGCTATTCTATCTTATAATACATCGATGTAAGACAATTGATTTTGTTTTGTGGCAGAAATTTTATGTTTAGTTCTTCATTCTGATTGAACAGGATATTTTTGAAATCTAATTAAAATACTCAGAGATGTTTTAAGTTTGTATTATATTTAATACTCTGCACTCTTTGTTCTATTTGTAAAAGTAAAGTTGTTAATTTTATGCCATGTATAGTCAAACCTGTGTTTGCAGCCACCTCCAAATAAAGGTCACCTTGTAATTAAGGCCGTTCTTTGAAAAAACATCATTGATTATTTAGAACAAAGTGGCCTCTAAATATAGTCTGTCAATAACGGCCACATTCTGTCTTTCCCAAGGGTGGCCTTCCTTCACAGGTTTGATTGTATAAAATTTACCTTCATCTCTCTCCTTAACACTGATATGAATAGATTTATAGATAGATAAATTTATTCAGCAGTAATAGAATTCCCCTTAGCTGGGTTATTGTAATTTTGATATTAATTTTGATGGTTATAGATCACCGAGGTTGCTAATCATGTGGGTGTCACAGATTACAAGGAGATGATGACCATGTTACAGTTTTACCATGATCTCGGGAATATAATATACTATGGTAATGGTAAAACAGCCATTGATAATCTACTACGTAATACAGTCATACTCAATCCTCAGTGGCTTATTAACATGTTTAAGCATGTCATATCATCGTCATGGAAACCAGAAGACAAGGTAACTTTACGCTGAATATTGTATCCAGATTCCCTTATTTTATTAAGATTACATTCAGAAGCTACTTTTTGCAGCAGTTTTGATTGCTAATACTCAAACAATAATCTATAGCAAATAAATGTTTAATTAAAATGTAGTTTAATTGAAACTTGATATGATGTATTCATGGAAATTTTGGTTGGAAGTGTTTCTTGGTGATATAGAACTTGCTGAATGGTCATAGTATTTCTTGTTTTGATTGTTTTTCATCTGAATGTAAATAACCTGGATATGCTTCCTGCCTCCGATATGCTCTGGTCTTTTGATTATGGTCTCTGACTAGTAATCACTAGACCCTTACTGTAGTGAATTTGAATCCCACCCAGAAAGTGGATGATACTACCCAGGTGCAGCCTGGGGTCTTGCTTAACCATTATAGCTGGAAATGTTGCAGAATGACCCTGACCGTTGGTGTGACATTAAACCCCAGTAAAAAAGATTGTTATGGTGTTTTTTTTATTCTTTTTATTAGTGGAATTTGATTCGTGATAAATGGACTCGACTTCAAGACTTTGGTATCCTAGAAGAGTCGCTGTTGGATACCTTATGGCAGGAAGCACGTGATCAAAAGTTCTTATTGCTTGGTTTGCTTGAGAAATTTGATCTTATATGTCAACGCTGTCCTAGTTTATCAGAGGTAAGCGGTTCTGATCTAACATTTACTTCACTGTATTGTATTAAAAAAATCTTTGTTTTGTTATGTTTTAAATTTATGCCTTGATTACTTTCAGGATACAGTTAAACCTGTTAGCAGCTCTTTCAATATTACGACCAACTTGTTATGACAAGCACTTATTTCTCAGGAACACCCGTATAATTCCACATGATAATGAGACCACCTTATTATTGTAATCAACTTTTCTGGTCTCGAATGTGGTCTCATTATTAAGGTTTTACTGTGCTTTGAACTGTTCCATAAATCAATTTTTTGTATCCATTGATTTTGCACATTTATTTAAGTCTGAATCTTTCTTTGTAATACTTAATGTTTTTATTGCTTTTGAAAAATTCACAAAATTTCAGATACTGTCAAATTTAAGTCTGCATTTATGCACTTAATTAATCATAATTAGCATTACCATGTTGATTGATTGTTAAATAGTTTTGTGTTTTTTGACTATTTGGTATTATTTCTTGTACAATAAAACTTCATTCTATGACCACTTTAAAAATAACGAACTCCTCATTATAATGACCGCTCAATTTAGGACCAGTTTTGGATATTTTTTCTATAATAGAACCTGATAATCAGATCACCTCAATATTAAAACTGCTCTTTTTAGGTTGAAATGGTGGTTTTAAAATCAAGATTTTACTTTATATTTTATATTTTAGTGTCAAGCAGCAGATCATGAGAACAACAGATCATTCTATGTTCCAGCTCGTCTCAGTCTTGGAAACAAGTTGTATTCTGTAGGAGAAAATGATGTTATGTTCTACATCAATTTTAATGGATTCTTGCCAAGTATGTAAACAAAATACGGATAATGGAAGGGGTTAGTGCAAGAAGGGACAATCTGCATTTAGACAATGCACTTTCTTGCACTGACCCATTCAAATGATTTTGAAGATTAATGACACATTAATGACACTTCGATTTCACAAACCTACTCAGATTGAAATTTTTCTTAATGCATAAATTTCATGTTCTGTATGATTAAAATTGTGCTATCAATCTGTTCATAAATATCAAATATATGATTTTGCTCACCTTATGAGTTCTGTGTATTTTAGAAATAAAACTACCATTTGGAAGCTAAAGGATGTACATTTTTGTCTTGGATCTGTTACTCTATGAATGCATGATGTTTAAGTTAGTCTGGTACTTGTGGTTGAGCGGTTATGTTCTCTAACTTGTAATTACTAGCCTCTTACTGCTGTGAGTTCGAAACCTATCCAGGTCAGAATTTCATATGTGAGAAGCTGTCCAGCTAGCTGATTTAAGTTGGTGGTTATACTAAGGTGTACCCTTGGGGTCTTCCTTCACTGTTAAAGCTGGAGAGTTGCCAAATGGTTGTTGTTAGTGCCATATTAAACTCCAGTGAAAATAGTCTGGAAGAATTTAAGATGTTTTGTATCATGATCATGATTTCAGCTGGTTTATTTCAACGAATTATTACCCGTACCACAAGATGGAGTCAAGATAATGGGGGTCAAAATCCTTACTTCCTTCACAAACAAGTTGCACGATTCTACCTGGATACTGAGCACGACTTTGTGCTGGAAATGGCCCCTAAAAAGTACAGTAGGATCAAGGTAGGAAGCATGGATACTTTATGGCTGATTTTCCCATCCTCCTGACTTCAATTTCCATCTTTTTTGTTTTGGATTGGTCGCTCTTTTGTAGATTTTCTTATATTAATTCATTATATTATGCTAGAGAATAATTAACCCTTACCTCGCTAAGCATTGTATCATGCTGTATTTATATTCTCCCTACTGCTCAGAACGACCTTCAGCTGTGGATATGGTTTATCAGTGGGATTAGGAATATAGCATAATTAGGGTTAATACAGTAAAAACTCAAATAGCAACTACTTCAATATTACGATCATATTGTTATAATGACAGCTTATTTTCAATCCAGCCTTCAATAACTTCCCTGTCATTCAACTCAGATAATGAGACCAACTCATTATTAAAACTGATTTTTTGGGTCCCAAAGGTGGTCACAGTATTTAGGCTTTACTGTATTTAGATATTTTTATGAAGTTAATTTTTTCAAATTGATTTTTTCAACATTAGTAAGTTTTTCAAGATGTGTGGTTTTAGTTGCTTTAAATTTCAATAACACTCAGCTCACATTGATTGCAGGTTGTTGTTTTAAGGATTTCTGAGTCAAATCAAGACAACAGCAGAAAGCAAGCATCAGATAAATTATCACCACCAAAACCAGAAATTTGTGCTAAAGTGAGTTTATTTGATTTTGTTCTGTCTGTATGACTTAAAGACTTCCTATTCGATGAAAGCTGGATAGATAATCACCTACAAGTGCTATCATAGAGCCGTGGCCTTGGTTGTGGTGGACTTGTTACCCGGAGATCTGGGTTCGAATCCCAGTCACTGCAGGTCATACTCTTCTATGAAAATTTGACAATAATGTCAATTTTCCTCCATATGTGGAGAAGTTGCCAGCTCCTTGTGGAAGGGTAAGTTAGTACTGGTTAGTATAACCCAGGAAAATTGGTTAGATGAACCTGTCATCATATATAACTGAAAAATTGTTGAAAAACGGTGTTAAACCCCAGTAACAATAAGTCGCATAAAAGCAAACAATATTTTAGTCAGAGTGAAAAGTACAGTAAAACTCCCTATAATGATACCACTCAAATCAACAAAACGCTTCAAATGACGTAATTTAAAAGCCTCAATATTTAATACTCTTTGTTTTATATGAAATAAGTTTTTAATTCAACATTTTATGACAACATTTGTTTTGCTTAGTATTAGTTACATAAAGGTAAATGGAAATTTGGAAAAGATGGATTATTGTTATCCTGTATAAGATGGTTGTATTTATGAAAGTGCATTGCAGTTTCAGGTTTTATCGTGCCATTAAATAAACAAATATTGGTTCTTTTTGAAAGTACGCAAATAATCAGAACCCTAAGTGTTTATATGTGCACATGTTTTCCTTTCTCTCATAGGTACGAAACTTCCTTGATGCAAGTTTATCAGAATTACGAGAAATGTGGATGAAGAGAATATCATACAATGTATCCGTCTGCTGCCCGTGTCAGAGAGTGTGTGAGACCCACAAAACGGAGGGATGTATTGAGGAATCTTGCCTTCATTTCTTGAATCTAGATGAATGTATTACTAACAAGGTGAATATCTTAACTAGGTTCTAACTACATTATAATACTCTCTAGCACAGTATGCTGGAATTTTCTATGAATTTTCTATAAATGACTGAATTTTCTAGCCAAATGTTTTAGATAAGATACAGCCTATTGAGAAATCTAACCAAAAATAGTGGCTGCTTTCTGGCAGATTGTTACTTATTCAACTCTACAAATATCAATTTATAATTCACATAATAAATTAGTTGAGAGTATTAAAGTAGAAATTTTAATGTGATGTAAAGAAAATTATTACGGAATTTCAATAAACCTTCAAATGCATATACATATACCTGCATAAAACAGCTTCATGAAACCAATTTTGTCACTCTGTGGATGCCATCATTTTCTCTTGTACAATTGTTTGTTGACAGAAAAAAACCTACTCCATAATTCTGTATGGAACAAAATGTGTTATGGGAAGCCAGAATTTTGAAAGCATACTTATGTCTAATAATCCACTAGCTGTCAGAATTTTTTTTCAAATTTTTGGTTTATAAAGACAAGAGTATGAATTAGCTAACTACATTAATTTGCATTTATTTCAGGTTGTAATGTGTGATCATAGAAGGATAAAAACTAGTCCTATAAAGAAATGCTTTCCTGAGCCTTTGTCAGTGGGTAAGCTGCTGAACAGGTTTCCAGATTAACGGTTTTTCAATTGAATTGTTTTTTACTTATTTGTACAGAAAAAAACGTCAATATTTAGACTATTTTTGGTAAAAAGTCATCTTAATATAAATCTTTATTTCAATTTTATTGAATGTTGGAATTGAATATTAACAGGTAGTAACTTTCCCTAATTAACATTACCTCCTTTTTAATGAATTGCTTATGCATTTCTCCAAATTATGCCCATTGTATCAAAAAATCTTTCGACGATTGTTTGACAAATTGAAAAAAAATCTGTTGTGAAATGCCTCCGTGGAAACTTAGTTGCGATTATTTGGTGTATTTGATGTGCATGGTTCAAGCTATATATACAGTAAAACCTCATATTGTGACCACCTCAATATTATGACCACTTTGTTATAACAACCACTTATTTTCAGATCAGCTTTTAATAATTCCCCTAGAATTTAACTTGATAATGAGACCACTGATTTTTCAGGTCTCAAGGTTATACTGTATTACAAAAAAGACTGTTGTATATATTTTCAGGTTTTACAGGTCCCGTCTTGCCCCCAATGTCTCTCGTGGATTCCTGTGGTAATATAGAGAAGAATTCTCCTACACTGCCAAGTTGGGTCAAAAGTGCAGCTAAATTATTGAACTCTGGAGAGCCTGGGAAAGATTGGAATACTCTTGCTAAAGAATTAGGTAAGTCTGATGAATTAGTTGAAATTCATTTGTTTTACATTTCTGGAGTTTAATAATTCACCAACTGCTAGGGTCATTTGTGGCAACTTCTCCAGCTTTAATGATGTCATACACCAGTGTAGAGTCATAAATCTTTTGTAAATTAGCTGGACAGCTTCCTAACATGTGAAATTTGGTCCCAGGTGGGATTTGAAGTCACAGCATTGGGGGCTAGTGTTCACTAATCAGGGACCATAACCACTTGACCATGGAGGCCCCTTATTTACATTGTTGGCAAACTTGTTTTCATTCATTTTGATAATCACTTTCAGTGGATTGTGTACCCTTCAATAGACTAAGCTACATGTTAGGATCTGCAGCCTATTTCTGACAGTCAATTTTGTTTAATACTCAAATATTTGTTGTGGTTGTATGTACCAGCATCTGAAATTAAGTTTGCTTATCGTTCATTCATTACTCCCTGACTTTTTGTATCATGACAAAAGTGATATACAGGTCCTTGTTCGCTTTTCCTTTCATCTAGATATGTTTATTTTTATCAATGTCACCACAGGGCTTGACAAAACCACTTGACTGCGCTTAATTATGAGTAGAAATTGTATCAGGATGAGTAGATATCGCTATAGAACTAATAAAAAATCTGAGCAGGTTGTCCTGCTGGACGAGTAGCCTGAAAAAAATTGTCTAGCCCTACACTGTTGTGTAGATAGGGTTGCTGTTGTATATAGGGTATGTAATGTGTATGCTTGTATCATACTCAACAGGTTACAAGCAGAATCAAATCAACAAGTTTAATGATGATTTAAATCCTGCTCTCATGTTGCTGGCTGATTGGATTATTAGCAGTGGAAATACTGGATTATCTGTGGACATGTTGACTGTATACCTGGAGAAAATAGATCGTGAGGATGTTGTGGAAGTTATACAAAAAGCTCAAGGTAAAATCTGTTGTGGTCTTACATAGTACTTATTTGCTTGGTATAATGGCTTGACTGGTCTAAGTGGCTGCAACTGTGGTCCAGTGGTTAGTGCACTGGACTTGTAACCCTGCGATCCAGGTTCATATCCGGGTTGTGGTAGGTTATACCCTTCTATGAAAATTTGACAAAAATGTAGATCTTCCTCCATATGTGGAGATGTTGCTGGCTTCTTGTGGTAGGGTAAGTTAATTCTGGTTAGTATGCAGTTCAGGAAAACTGGTCAGGTCAACTGGCCACCATATATAACTGAAAAATTGTTTAAAAACAGAGTTAAAACCAGTGACAAAAAATTGACTGGTCTAAACCATATGTAGTAACATTTCTTTTTTTCTCACTGGGGTTTAATGTTGCACCAACTACTAGGGTAATTTTTTATAGCTTTTCCAGTGGAGAGAGACCCTGGGCGCCTGGATAGAACCACTGACTAGCCTCTGTGAAATTTTGTCAGGGTGAGATTCAAACTCACAGCTGTGAGAGGCTAGTTATTACTAGTCAAGAAACCATAACCACTTGACCATGAAGCTTTCTCCCAGTAACAGTACTAATTGCTGAAATTTTGTCATAGTAACATTGTCTGTTCTGTACATCCTACAGTCCTTGTCTAATCTTCATTAAACTTTGTAACAACTTTTGATTGCTTAACTTACTATACAGCAGTGTTTCATTTAACAAGACAGATTGATTTATCATGTTATAGTTGGACATTTTGTTTAATTGTGTTCAATTATTGGTGGAAAATATTTTAAACTTTTATTTGTCAATCCAGAACAATAAATCTATCTGAAATGAGAAAAAAGATTGAATTACCTATTGAACAAATCAAGTGGGTTGAATGACTAATAATATTTTTTCTGTTCTTGTTGTTACAGATTCAGATCTTGAGCCAGCCCAAGTGTTTATCAGTTATCAGTGGGATTGTCAAGATGAGGTGAAACTATTACGAGACCGTCTGGAACGCTCAGGTTTCATGTGCTGGATGGATATAGGTCAGATGGGTGGTGGGGATCAATTATACAACAAAATTGACGAGGCTGTGCGGCAATGTAAAGTAAGTTTTTGTGAACGTTACATGGCAGAAGATTCACTGTTTCTGTTAAAACATTATTTAATATCTTTTTAGATGTAAGGGACTTTTTCACTATTCAGTTATGGATATTTTGCCAAAATTTAACCTGATTTGCATGAACAGAATATTTCATTTAGGGATGCTGTGTTTAGTATATATTTTAACTTATGTGGTAGAAATGCCAATTACATTTTGACTGTCATGATTGTTTGTCTAATTGTCTGTTTTAATTTACACTTTTAAAATATCTGTTAATCTTTTTTATTTTCAGGCTGTGATATCATGTGTTAGTCCCAAGTATGTGGTATCATCACTGTGTATGAAGGAATTAAGTCTGGCTGATTTACTACGAAAACCGATTATTCCTGTGATGTTTGAACAGACGGTATGGCCACCACCAGGGGGAATGGCACTTATATTTAGTCAGCTTGTTTACATCAATATGAAAGGTAATTTGAATATGCCACATAGGGGCTTGAATCTATCAATCCTTGGCTGAAGCCTTGTCATTGGTCAATTTAAGATTGCTCCTCCAATCAGATTCCTTGGTTGTGAAATAGGTTCTCAAACTTGGTATCTGCTTTCAATGTAGTCCACTATCAGTTATTAATGTCATGGTTCTGATAATTATATGATAAATATTCAGTGAACTAGTTTGGGACAATTTGAGGTTGTGTCAGCTGAGCTTCTAAATCTTTCCTTTTGTAAACTATATTCGTTAAAAAAATTCTATTTTTCAATTGGATAATTATACAAATATTTTAAATTTTGATTACAGAAAAACCTGGATATTAAGACCACCTTAAGGACCTGAAAAAATGGTCTTAATATCAAGGTTTTGTTGTAATCAGAATTGGAAATATTTCAAGTTGAAATAGGGAGAAAATTAGAAACCTGTCTCAATATAAGTGGTTATTGTAATGAAGTGGTCATATTGTTGAGGTTATTGCTTTGCAAGGTTTCTCAGTACTTTGTAATGTCTTAATACCTGCTCAATAGAATTATTTTGTGAATGAATGTATGATATTTCATGTGTATTGATGATGTTTTAGATAGATTTATTTTAAATGTCTTTCAGGTATTGGAGGTCATGGTGGTACAGGTATCCACGCTGATAAAAACGATAAATATAAAGAAATCATTCAGAGACTCTGTGTATACGCCACGCCTGATATGACACGGTGTCTAGACACAGCGACAGAGTGTGGTGAAACCAAAAGTCATAAGTCATATCATGATTTGATAGGTTCGCGTCATTCCATAGAGTCTGGTGATCATTACAGCCTTACAACAGGAAGTTCAATAAACTCTTCAATGATACAAAGGATTTACCAGCAAGATCAAAGACACGCTCATTCATCCGTGCCAACGCGCACTGTTGAACAAGTACATGTTAGACAATGTCGAATTTGCGTAATATTATGATTCAGAGAAGGTTATTTGTATATATGGTGTGGCTTATTTTGTTGGATAGCTCTATAGATCTCAAAGATAAGTTCAAAAAATTGTTTGATATATTTTCCTGAGTACTGTTATAGAATCTCTCTTAAGTATGTTGTATTTTGAAAACATCTTGTTGCAGTATATTGTAGAAAAAACCCACTTATTGTACCATACTTTGTATCTGTTTTTGTTTATTCTAAACTTATCTTTGTGTACTAGTATTTAATTTTTGTTTATATTTATTTACATGAAACTCAGATCGGGAAAACTGTATATTGTCTAATTTCTTATCAGATATATGTAGAGCCTGTAATGTTATCAATTCTTGATGTATAGCAGGACCATATAAATACATTTCAAGCTAGATACTAGAAAAGTTCTATTGCCTTAGACTTTCCTCTGTCTCGCAACATAGTAGAATTTCCATTGTGTCCGTCTATCCGTCTGTTTATACTAGTTTAAAAAACTGCTAGTTTCATTTCACCTAAATTTTGATAGATACTAGATGTAAGTGGTCCTGATTTACTCACCAGCAATTGTTTTATGGTTTATATAGTTGTTTATGCCCTCTGATTTTTTATCTAAAATGGAGAGTATGGCTTAGCATCTTGTTTTAGCTTATTATGTCTCTTTCAACAAAGGGAGGTGAATAGTTTTTGGTGTTTTTTTTTGACAATTTTCTGTTTATTTTTATTTTTTATCTCTAGTTATTTCTATTTTTTTGTTATCAGCCCTATATTTTACTCCTAACTTGCTGGAATAGTCAAACTCTCTCTAGTCTCCAACCTTCAGTATGTTAAAATATAGTAAGGTTACCTGTGCTGATTTTCACTAATTGGTGTCAGCTTTATTCGATGTAGTTCAGCATATAGCTTTATTTATTGCTTGTGTATCTTGCCGCTTTTTTTCACATAAGATTATATTATTACTATTATTGTGATAATTAACACTTACATCAGATTTCATAAAAAAAATGAAATATTTTTGTAATTTCAATTTTAATATGTTTATATTTTTAATGGGTGTGTTTTACTGGTTTGTGCTCAATTTTTTTCTAAAGTTTTGTTCTTAATAATGAAGAGAAACAGTAGTTGTAGTTATAATAACTTAGAACTTATTTTTATATCATCCATGTCACTTCATACACTAATCATACTGAAGTATTAATTTTGAAATGACATTGTTTTTTTTTACTTTATGAATGAATGATTTGAAATATTGAGAAAATCTGCACCACTGAGATTTCTACTTAATCATAGGATGATGTTTTTACCCAAATTACTCTAGTTCTTTATCTCAATAAAAATGGATAAAAAAGTGTTTCTTGAGTGATTATAAATTGATCACACAGTGATATAAGTATCTGATTTTTTATCAATTCTTATTTTTAAATATACTTTATCCTCCATAATAAGTTGATATTGAGAAGATTCTGTTGTTTCTCTGATTTTCTTTAGGGATTTAATTTTGTGGATTTCGTAGGTTGGCTGATCCATAATAGTGCCAATTATGTATATTTTTACTTCACTAGCGAGGTTATTTTATTGGAGAAAATGACAGAAAATGATAAGGCAAAATATTATTTTTCAAAAAATCAAAATCCACGAATTTACATCCCCATGAAATAGCTGTTTTAGTAAAAAAACATAAAAATTGATCCCAATGAAAATAAATGATACCTTAGTATTTTTAATATTCAGATTTATTGATTGAGTTCTGCATCAGAATTTATCTGTGATAACACAGTCTTCAGTAATGGGGTTAGTTTATGACAAAGATTAGTGTAAAACTATAATTTGGTCAGTTTTAGGAACATGTTCCTTGAGCAATTTAATCAAGTTTTTGATGCGGCTCTAACTGTAAGAACATGTTCTTAGTGCTATCAAAATTAAAGTACGATATTTTCTATGTTATTATATTGGTGTAATAGAGTAGGGCATTACCTTGCATGTTTTTTTATTTTTATTACATATTTATTTTTAGAATGGTTTTTATTGATAAAGAGTCTGTTATATACATTTGCTCATCTGGGATTACTACAAGTCACCTCTATGCTGGTTCATTGACCCATGTTTAAGATTGGAATGAACTGATTGTAAAAATATCTGCAGGCGTCTCACAGAGTTCTGTTTTAGGACCAAAATGCTCTACCTTATTGAAAAATGACCTACTGCTTTCTACTTACGGTACTGTGTTTGACATGTTTGCTGATGACACTACAGTTACAGCTGTTGGTAAATCAATCAATTCTATATACGAAACTGTCAAATCTTAACTTAATTTCATAGAAAAATGGTGTAGTCAAAATGCTATGGTACCGATCGCTAATATAACCAAAGTCGAGTATATATCTGCTTCAAATTATTGTCACAATATACCACTTACCTGAATTAACATGGAGCAATCAGACAATCAATCAGTCACTAGAAGATAAACTTTTGGATGTCTATATTCACAAAAATTTAAACTGAAAAAGCAAAAAAACTTAAAAATGCAATTCACTTCTGTACCTCTTACTAAGAATCAAACACTACATTCTAAAAAATTACTTTTCAATGCTTACATCCTGCCTCACCTTGTCTATTGTTGTTCAGTTTGGATATCTTGTAGTGAAACCCTTCAAATTAGTATTTTTAAATTTCAAATATGAGCAGTTTGTTTAAGACTTGACCAACTATTTGTTACACCATCTTTATGACTATTTGCTATACTTAAATGGACAAAATTTAGTGACAAAGTTGAATGTAAAAAAGTAGTTTTCATTTACAAAACTCTTTGATAAACATTTGTCCAAAATGATTATCTGGCAAATTTAAACTTACCAGTAATACCACTCTAAGATTGTCACATCAAGAACATCGTCAAAATTTTCGAATGTCATTGGATTACTCAGGACCTTAATTATGGAATGACATTCCTGTCCAAATTCACCAACCAAATACATTGATAGTTTTTAGAAAGGCATATCTAGAATGGATGTCCTATAGTGGGTAAATTTTTACTCTGTTAGTAATTGTAAAGCTTGCAATTTTCATGATTAACAATAATTTATGATAGCTGAACTAACTAAATACCTTAGTTTTTAATATTATTGAAACTGTTCATCGACAGGTTGTTTTTTGTACATAGTATGTTATTTAAATCTTTCATTGTCTCTTACATTGTACTTTTGTATCTTTTTGTTTTATGTATGTTCAGAGGAACACGTGGAAGATTGGGGAAGGCTTTTATCATTATTATTTCATCGGTTGCAGATATATTTAAAATGTAGCCAAATCGTCAATTATTAGAGTTAGTTGTTAATTTTTTATATTAGTTAATATTGAAGTTTGTACTGTTAAGTATAATCAAATTGGACTTTTTTCATGCTGGCAAAATTATTGAAGTTTAATTAACTTACCTTGTACTTACATATTACATAATATGTAATCAAACTTTCTACTATCTACCTATTGTTTTTCTTTTTGTAATTCATCAGTTGTATATAGATCTGAATTTTTCTAAACTGTCTGTGATATAAATATTTGGGGCATTTTTTTGGTGAACAGATATATTTTTGTCCTGTTCCAGTTGATCTGAAGTATGGTCCCAGTCTTTGCATATTTTTTTTTCATAATATTTTACTACTATTAGATTATACCATATACAAATGTGTTCTTTTCTTGTATGTTATTTTATTCAACTTTTCTGTTACAATTCTAATTTTCTTTTTTCTGCATTGCTTTTCACATGAAAATATATTGCTTTTGTATTTGTAGACATAAGTTAAGTGTCACGAGATTGTATTTTGTCCTTTACATAAAATCAAACCTGAAAACTAAGGCTGCCTTTGGGACAGAAGAAGTTTGACCTTTATATACATTTGACCTTCAGTTAGAGAATACTTTAATCTGTTAACTCTGCTGAAGAATGGTAGTTGTTCACCAGGTGATCTTTATCTATTTATTCTTTATCTTATTGCTAAATCAAGTTTGACAGTATATATACTAGTATGGGCAGTTACAACAGGAATCTTGGTCCACTGAATTGCAGTATAAGTGTTCACACATTGTTGCAAATGCAACTTGACTATTTGTAACTTCAACTAAGGACAATCCTAAGTTTCAGATACCATAATCATGAGATTTAAACAGTTTTGTATGATAATATGTGATTTGATTTATTCTCAAACTGTTGTTGAAATGTAATGTGTATAAGAACAACTGTACTATTCTGTGTTATGATTTAATTCAAAATCTTTTTGTTTACTTAATCATTCTCAGTCTTAATTACTTCAACTGATCAGTTTTGAAGAAAAACATGTATGAGATATTGTCATAGTTTCCATGATATTTTAAATTGTTGTGGTACACACAGTGTCCTCAAAAGTACAAGCCCATGGTTACAGGTTTTCCAGAATTTTCCAGAAACTCAAGTTTTTCCCAGGTCCAGATCTACTAGTTTTTTATTGTTTCTGCAGTACCAAGGTTCAGATTTCCATTTTTTTGAAAATTTTCAACTTCCACCCATGCAAGTCTAGTATATTTCATAGTTAGTGTTTGAATATCTATCATGCTTGCTTATACAGTCAAATCTGTGTATAAAGATCAACATTTTGGATTGAGAAAGTGGCCTTTTCAAATGGTCTTTTTTCATAGCAAAAATTAACCAAAATGTTTGCAAGAAATAAAATAGTGGTCTTTACAAACTAGTAGTCTCTATTCACAGGTGGTCGTAAGCATAGGGGTTGGTTGACTGTACTTTAGTGAATATCTACCAAAATTTATCTCTGCATCCATGGTTAGTGCTCCTATTTTTATGATATTAATTATTTTGATTTATTGTAAATGAAATTCTCTCTTGTCCTACAGCAAATAAGTAGTTATGATTACTAGTAGTTCATATATACAGTAGTTGTAGTTATGTATCTAGTGTGATGATATGAAAAAATGGTGCAAAACTATTGTAGGTGTTTTTTTTTATTAAATTAAAGAAAATATAAGTTACAATTTTGTGCATGAGATTTGAAGAATGTATGATATGAAATTTAAAGTACCATTATCTGCAGACATGTACAGAAATTCTGTTGTTCTAAAATGTTATGACTTTGTACAATTTGTTAATTGTTATGTGATATATTGTTTTAGATAATAAAGGTTCTATATATGACTATCATTTGCATTTATTATGTTTGTGGCACCCCTTCTAGAGAGGTTTAAAAGTTGATAAAAGATTGACAAGACCATCCCGGAGCTCTTTGCTGGAGAAGGAAAGGGAGATAAGGCTGTCACCTTCAAACTTCTTTTCTTTAAAACTTTTTTGGAAATTAACCGTTCTCTCTGATATTAAATATTCATTGCTGATGCAATGTTTAAAAGAATATGTTATCTTGTAATAAACCTGATCTTATGGGTGACTTAGCTTTAGAATAGACAAGCTAAAATTGACTAATTCTGGTTCAAGCTGAGTGCAGTGGGTTTAATTAGCAAAACAGATTTTAGTGGTATAGATAAAAGTTGTACCACAACCTTTGGGTCTTGTGTTTATCATTCAGTGTGATTTGAACATTTATTGGTACTTGAACAAAACATGTTTACAAGTTAAACCTCATAGTCATAACCGTGCCTTTCATTATCCATTGTTTTTGATCTTCTGTTGTGCTGGCTTTGTATAACACTTGATAATCACTATAATATTATACCAACATAATCTTCCAGGCTGGCTTGAACTGGTTACTATTTCCTTACACTAACACATTTGTAACATACTTGAGATACCTATAAGACAACAATTAAGATTTGTGGATACCCACAGGGTCACCAAAAAAATTCTTTACCTACAATTGAAATGCTTTTTTGTTTCTAGACAATGCTGTACAACAAAATTTCTGCAGGTACCTATTTTTTGCAAAATTTAGCAGATCCCATCCAACCACAAACAATAAAATCGCAAATATTTCTGTCTTTCCAATGGAATTGTCAACATCAGTTTCCTGCATGTCACCAATATATCAGCACTCTATCGATTTTTTGTACCCCACCAGTAACACCTGATTGATATTTACACTGTATTGTTTGTAGTCAGCTAGTTTGACAGGTGTTATTGATTGAAAGTCTAAATGGGTATTATTATGTGCACACATTTTTATCCGTTTGCAAAGTCTGGAAATGATTTTGCTAAGATATTTCAATAAATAATTATATATTTTATGAAATAACTTAGTAATAAACCTTGTACTGTATGCTTTTTCAAAAAATAATCTTCCTGAAGAAAACTGCAAAAATTAAATTTGCAAAATTTAATATACCCCTTTCAGGCCCAAACTGCAAAAATTTGGACACACAAACATTATAAATTATACAACAGATCTATACCTAACCCTAAAAATGTGAGAGCATACCAAATATATATCACTAATCTCATGGATTGAATGTACAACTTGTATTATAAGCACGTAGCTGTTCTAACCTAATTTATACAAGGCCCTATTAAACTACATAAAATACACTGTTGACATTAAAATACCAATAATAAGACACTGACATAATACAAATGAATTTATCATCAATCATAAGAAGATTCTCTCAACGCTTGTTTAAGGCTATCCATAAAAAATTGGTTTGAAGTCATGCAGCCCACACTTTTAACACTGATTAGGTAGGTGAAGCTTATTGTAACTAGAGACATATAATAACAGGTAGATATAGGTCTCTGTTGAAACCTTATACAGTTGTACTGAAAATGACAAACTGAAATAATAAAAAACGAAAAAAATGTTTGTTTACTTTGCTAAACAATTTACAGGCCATGGGATTTTTCAATCAAGTTACTGCAAACCAACAGACTTATAAGGACGGTCCAACATGATAATTATTAGGGGTATATTGCGTTGTGAATCTGCGGCGCCGTTGTATACACATTGACTTAACGTAGTAAGAAAGACAACTCCAGATAAATAACTCTTGATTAGAGATCGTGATATGACAATTTTTTTATTACGCATTTGAATTTGATTTCAGGCATAATATGTCTTCACCTGACGAAAATGGTAAATATATACTTGTTTTATTACGTTGGTATCTTTTCCTTCCCGAATTATGTTTTGTTTTAGTGCATAGCGTAAATAAGCCATTAGCCATGTATTCGGTTGAAAATGTTCGGATAAATCAAGTATTAGTCCATTAAGTCAGGTGGCTGTAAGATCGTTGCTACTTCATTATTTCTGCTGTGCACAAAAAATCTATTCTTTACTGATATAAATCATCTCAGCCATTAATTTATGAATTTTGTAATTACATGAAGTGTCCAACTATTGTCCTTGTGAAATTTCTTTATTGATAATTTGCAATTTATTAACAATTAGTATATTCAGGACTGACATTCTAAGAATATGAAACACCATCCTTATCATAATTATCTCAGAGCTTGCAACTGTGTCATGATTATCTACAATAAGTAAACCTTACCATCTTGCCCAAAGACTTGTCAGATCCTTATTTGATACTTTGTTTAACTTTATTAAGTTTAATTATAAATCAAAGTCAGAAATATATACTTGACACAAAATACTGGTGGCTGGATATTAATGAGAACTTTTTTTGCCTACATGTGTTACTGTTTAATCACTTTTGCTTACTTGAACATTTAGTTTGCATGCTGATAAATGATCTAAACATAATGTTCTTGTAACCTTTGCTGAAGTGTGCAGTCAACATTTCCAACACTCTTAACTTGGTATTGCAGTACTGTCCAGGGACTCTATATTACTTGGACTTGTAACTACATATCATCCACTGATAAACTACTGATCATTAATGCCTTGGCTAACTAGTGAGTGGTAGGGCATAGAAATAACTGAAATCTCATGAAATTCAAATTGGCCCAAAGAATTGATAACTGTCAAAAATTTATCTGAAAGCGGTTGACAATTTATTGGTTGCAAAACGAAACTGATAAACTATTGTTGAATTATTAATTAGTTTGTCATTAATTCATGACATGTTTTGATGTTAAATTTTGATTTGAATGATGTAACATTTTCCAGCTATATAGTTTTGTTTAAGTAATATTCATGAATTTTTTTTCTTTGTTCATTTTCTTCCCCAGGCTTTTGCTATATGGATGAGGATAAATTTTGTTTGTCGATAAAATGAATTAATTTGAATTTTATTTAAATAAATGAATATGTTTTTCCTTGTCATCAATCAGGGCCTTTTCCAGCTATTTTGGGAAAAGGCCTCTGGCTTGAATTGGGAAAAAATACTCCGCATGTCGCTACATTTTGGGAAATTTGAGAAATATTTTCTTTGAATAATACTTGCTAATGTGTGACTTTTTATGGGAAATCTGATGATATCAGAATAAAGCGTATAGCATTAGTATCTGAGTGTCTATAATGCATATCAAGGTCACAGCTGCTATTTGGCTTTTATAAGAAATCTGTGGGTACTTAATAATCACATTTTTTTCTGAGCTGAATTACTGATGTCGTAGGTTTAATTTATTGGTTTGTTGGAGCCTGTAAAGGCACAAGACAGTGGTCAGTGGCAGAACGAGAAGTGCTATTTATTTACATAAAAAAATAAGTAGCCAAACAATAGACAATACAATTACAAAAATACAAAACAGAAAACAAAACAATATCATTAGACACCCGAATAATGCTATAAAAAAAGAATGGATAGAAGTTAAACATTTACCTGTAAAGGCACAAGACAACACGTGATCAGTGGTCAGTGGCAGAATGAGAACTGACCACCGTACGAATTATACTTAAGCATGTGCAAAGAAAATCTGTGAGCCGTTAAATGATAGGTTAGTTCATTTTACTAGATTAGTATATTGATTATTTATAGGGGGGTTTATCAGACGATAAAATAGTAACGGGGTGAATAAGATGAAACAGATAGTAGATAGACAAATACCAAACACACACACACATGATACAATAATATATGATTAAAGGGGTTTCAACCATGGGACACTGATTTTTTTGCAGCTGTTGGGATGTTTTTTAGCAATTGGTAAAAAGGACTATTTTCGATTGGGAACAGGGCCACTATATGGGGGCCGATGATATTCGGCCCTTGTGACAGGGTAAAAATGCCCTGTTAATCCTCATATTTATCATCACACACACTATAGCAAAATTGGCCACTGTACTCAGCTTTCCTTTCATTTTAACTTCAGCCAAATTTACAACTTGAATGCCTGGTGAAGATCCTTACTGATTGCTATTGATTCAGCAATTAGACTGGGGAAAAACAATAAGGGGTTGCTTATATTGTTTCATTGATATCTACATCATTTTCACGGCTGTGTGGGCCAAACATGTTCTTGTGGATGTAGTAATCTGTCACAGATTGCGAAAATCTTATCAAAAATATCAGGGTTCTTCCAACCAAATTAAGCAATTTTGATTCATTTGTATTTAGTGTAATGGCACATAACTGTTGGCTAGAAATGGACATTCTTTCTTTACAATACTAAGCATGAAGTGAACAATTTTCGGATGAAATTTGGATTCAGAAAATGCATTTAAAATAAATACACATCTAAAATTGTCTAAATACATATACTATACATTCTGTTACCTATAATCTACTTATTTTCCAATCTTAACGATATTTCCATTTCTTAAGATCTTATCTAGAACATATCTTTTTCTATGTAATAATAAATAATAATAAATACATCTCCAAAACAAACTTTTGTGTAAATACTTCTAAATATTTTGTTATTTACCCATACACTGTTATAAATATTATTATGTTCTATGTTGGTATTATATTCTTGTTTAATTAATGAGTGACTTATACTAAATTATAGACCCATTGGGCATTAATATACTATTGGTAAACACAAGTGACATAAACATTTACTTGCTTGTTTGCTCCATAGCTCTTTCGCTCGCTGGCTCACTCACTACTTTAGAATGTCTTCATACATTTTATATTATCTTCATACATTTTATATTATCTTCATACATTTTATATTATCTTCGTACATTTCATATTATCTTCAGCTCTCATTGAGAGGGTTTTCCTGCGTATTGGATCAGCTGAGACTGATGAGCAATTGCAGTCTTGTCTTGGTAGATTTTTAACTCCTATTCTCCTAAAGTTGGATAGTAAAGAGGAGGGTGTTAGAAAAAAGGTTTGGTTATTTTATTCTTATAAACTAACATATATTTGTAAAATTGTATTGTGTAATATGGCTTTTTATCATCCTTATTTGGAACCATTCATAATAAACTATTTTATTATCAACAGAAGTATTAAACATGGTATATTCTCTGCAATTTAGTTTCTTTCAGATAAGATTTAACCCAGTTTATTGACTATATATAAAAATATGTTATTATTATCACTTTTGATTTTTCATAATTTGGTATTGTGATTTTTATCTTCACATAATGGGGGCCTAAACAGTCAAGTAGTTGTCTCTGATCAGCAGTCACTAGCCCCTCATTGCTGTATATATATAATAACCTGACAAAGTTCACTAGCTGTTCAGCTAGTTTATGAAAGGTTGGTGGTTCTACCCATACCTGGGAGTCTTCCTCCACTGTTACTGCTGGAAAAGTCATCAAATGACCTTGGCTGTTGGTGTGATGTTTAACCTCAGAGAAAAAATTAATATCTTCTCATGAATTCTCAGGTTATGGAATTACTTGTGCACATAAACAAAAGATTGAAAAGTCGAACTGTGGTTCAGCTGCCAGTGGATGACTTGATTGAATTGTACAAAGAACCCACTGCATCATCTATGGTTACAGTAAGCATTGAAGTATTGTTGTGTGTCTAAATTTAACTACAACTTTTGTTTAACAGCTTAAAAACAAGTTTTCAAAGGTGCATCTTTTTGTCCCTGATGTAAAAACATATCTTTGGTATTCTACACCTTCCCATTTAAAATTGGCTTTAAATGAGAATGTTGAAATGAATGTGAGTGATTTGTCTGTTAATTTATTGGAACATGTTAGAAAGTAATTTGTTTGTGCTCTTTAATGTAATCAAATTAAAGTTTTAAGCTGTTAAGTTCCAGTGTATAATTTTCAAGGCACTGTGGATAACAGTACCATAAGAATGATTGTAACTAGCAGAATAAGCAGCACATGTTACCAATTTTCCTTCTAGGTTTTAAATTATTTGCTGTGATGTAAATGTTTGAGTATGATGACTTTACTAAAAATGCAAAATACTTTTATTTTAATGTGTATTTTTTGCATAGACAACCAAGACTGTTTGTTGTAATATCATTTTTTGTTGTTGAAACATAGTGTTGCAGTGTTTGAACTAATTTTTTCAAAGCACTAGCCCAACTATAAGTGGGCTATTGAAAACAGACAATTTATCACTAATCAAAATGCACAATTTTAAGAAAGTTCACTTGCCTGAATAGAAATTTACCTGCCCTGAGCTTTGGACTAGTGTATTAGTGTGAAGACTGGTGCTGCTAAGAAAAATGATCTGTTTGTTATGAATGGATAAAATACATCATGTTCAGTTTATGCCTCCACATGTTTTCCTATCTAGAACTTCACTGTTATCTACATAAAAATGGGATTCCCTCGGCTTGACTCAAAGCAACAAGCTGAACGAGTGACCTCATTAATAGAATGCTTGGATGGGAGATCACCAAATCACCAGGATAAGTAAGAGTTCATTGATATTCATTTTAGAACTTCTTTTTACAGTAAAACTTTGGTATAAAAACCACCTTTGGGACAAAAAGAAATGGTCTTAACACTAAGATGGTCTCATTATCAGGTTCATTATGTAAATCAAATATTGATGTAAAAGTTCAGAAGTAAGTGATTCTTATAATGATTTGAGGTAGACTTAATATTGAAGTGGTTGCTATGTGAGGTTTTACTATATTGTTGAATTGTTAACATATTTTTGTCTTATCATTCTTGAAGAGAATTTGCCGTTATATGAAATATACAGATATATGATTAACTTCAAGTGTTGTGGACATGGGACTTAAAATTATTGATTAGTAATTTGAAATATTCCTTTCTTTGTATGTCACTTAGTAAACTAGTGCAGTATATGATGCATTACGTATATATACTATCAACACCTATTTAGGCTATTTTACAACAAGGATATTGAAACAAGATTATCAAATTTTGCATTCCGAAACATATTTTTATGGTAATGTTCTTTATAACTGTCTATTTATTCAAGTTTGCTTATATGTATCTAGCTTACTCCAGCTGATAATGCCAGCATTGACAGATGTTCTGTTTCCTCAGAGTATGGAACAACGTAAAGAGAAATTCAGTTTTGTGAAAAATGCTAATATTACAAAGTTGATATTAGATTACATGTTGGATTTTCTTATTGTTCCATATGGGTGAGTGAATTTCAATTACTATTGTCTTAATTCACTTGTAGAGTAGCTGTAGTCTTAAATCCTAGCATTCTGACTGGTTCAGTTTGTCCTAATTCATCTAATTTTATAGTGAAAGTCTAAGACCAGGATTTGAAGTGTTATCACTTTCTGTTGTTGATTTCAATAGCTTTCCTCTGAACACTTTAAATCTTGCTAAAGTTTGCTGATTTTTAAAGATTTAAACTACTTTATAAGTGTGTCATGATTAAAGAATGAAAGTACTTAGTAACTTCATTCAGTGTACAGTCAACCTCTCTAATCCAAACTTTTTAATCCTCTCTAGACTAAACATGTCAGCTGGTCCTGATTTATTTATTATGTATTTAAAACTAAAAAACTTCGTAATTCAGAGCCTGTCACTATTACGCACATTTTTGTCAGTATGAACATGCTAGCATTAGACAAGTTTTTTTGGTAATTGTTTTGGAAACATTTGAATGATAAGCTTTTTAATTTGTAGATCTCACACTAAGATAGCTGAACTCCAAGCCGCTCAGACAAGAAGACCTGCCACAGCCCCGGCTGGAGATAGTTCCAGTGCACCGACAGCCCCACCTGGTTTGTCTATTGCGGCCTTTCGTAGAGTAATGGGAGACAATCCTTACCAGCCCGAACAGCTAGAAAAAGTGAAACTTGGAATTATCAAGTTTCTTGGTTCTGACATCTTTCCAGAAATTGATGTCGTAGGTCATTACATCATAGGAGCTGCTGATACCAGACACAGGTGTGTACAGTGGATACTTGTTGTATCAAACTTGCATTAATTGAATTCACTCTAAAACGTAAACTCAGTCATTGAATTTCTTTGTTATTTTTATTATATCTAAGTTATTTCTCATTGAACAATTTTCCAAAGTCCCCTGAACTTTGGTGTAAAGAGTTGTGATTGTTTAAAAAATTATTTATTGATAAACTCGAAAAAAGGATTTCATGCATGTTTCATAAATCAAAATGTACCCCCATTATAGGACTCTATACTAATAGATTAATTTTTTAAATCCATGTAGCTCACACTCAAGAGGCTAATATTAATCATGTATTGATATAAAATGAGATATTATATTATATTATTATTATTTAATTATTTATATTTATTCTTGTTCCTTTTTGTTTTGCATAGGAAATCTTTTGTATTGGTATTGTATTAACTTTAATTGGATGATTTTATCCTGGTGTTTGTTCAGTTTGAATTATTTGTTTCTTTTTCAGTGTTGCAACGGCAGCTGATATGGAGTTAAAGAAAATAATAGGGTACAATTGCATGTTTATGCATATTTCAAAACCTCATTTCTGTAATTACAAGCTAGCATTGGTTTTATTATTTTATCTAAAAAATGGTCATTTTAAATTGTGGTTGTAATATAGAGGTGGTTGCTATTTAAGGTTTTACTGTATATCTGTTACATTTTATGGAGATTAAGAGAGAGAGAGAGAGAGAGAGAAAGGGTCCTGTGAGCTGATGTATTTGCGATCTTAATTATGATATGATATATTTACAGGTCTGTTGATCTCAATAACAATGAAATTCTTAACAAACTGTTCAATATAATACTGGGAACTGTAGAGATGAAAGGACAGGTAGTGTTTTAATTTATTCTTTGTCTTTTTTTTATGATAAATTTTTCACCATCAGCTACACTATAAGTGAATTATCCGAAGATCAGAAATATCTATAATGTGAGTGGAGAATTATAAAATGGTTGTAGTTTGTTGTTAATTGCATTCCTGTGTTTACTTACATCATTAGGGGCATCTGTGTTTGGTTGGTTATTGTCTCTGACAAGTAATCACTAGCCCCTCCCTGCATTTAGTTTAAATCCTGCCTGTATGAGGAAGCTGTCCTGCTAGCTTAGATGGAAGGTCAATGGTTCTACCATCTAGAGCTGGAATAGTTGCAAAATGACCCTGGCTGTTGGTACACTATTAAACCCTTGAGAAAAAAATTACATCATTAGTTATCAGGACTTGACAAATTCTTTTCAGTCTCATCCTGCAAGACATCAGCTAAGAATTTTAACTTGTTCTACAGCAATTTCAACTAGTCCCGAGTCAATTCCTACTTGTAATTATGAGTGGACAAGTGGATTTGTCGAGTCTTCGTTATGCAAAATAAGAATTAACTAATAAATTTCCAATTAGTTATTAATTATCAATTTATCTTTTATTATACAATGTATTCCAGCCCATTAAGCCTGATCAGAAGAGAGTTCCAGCCTGTACAAGGATAAGAATGAAAATATTGCCTTATATTTTAAAAGCCAGAGAGTCTGCCAACCTCTTCCCTCAAAACATCAGAGTAAGTAATCTTTTTTATATGTACACTAAAAGTCTGGTTTTGAGGCCACCTTGAGGACCTTAAAAATCGATGGTAATAATAAGGTGGTCTCTTTATCTTGTTGAATTATTGAGGAGTTATTGAAAGCCAGTCTGAAAATAAGTGGTCATTATATCAAGGTGTTTATAATTTTGTGGTGGTCGTTATGTGAGGTTTTACTGTATTTTTCTCACAATCTGATACATGGCCTAGTTTTACTGTCATCTTTGCATCTCTTAAGATCATCATAGAACAATCAGTAGATTAAAATGTTCATTTGTTCAATTAATTCATGTTAACCTTTTAATTCTGTAGGAACACATTAAAAGTTCAGAATTATTTTCTGATGCTCAATTAAATACAGGATCCACTGTGGTCACGTGGTTATGGTCTCTGACTTGTAATATCTAGCCCCTCACTGCTGTGAATTTGAATTCCACCGCGGGACCAAATTTCTCATTTGAGGAGACTGTCCAGCTAGCTTATGGAAGGTTGATAGTTCTACCCAGGTATAAGCCTGGGGTAATCTTCGACTGTTAACCCTGGAAAGTTGCCAAATGACTTTTCCTGTTGATTCAACATTGAACTCCAGTGAAATAAATACATGTGTTATTAGGCTATGAATAATACAAATCAAAATTAAAGTGTTATTTTGTGAAAATAGCATTTATGCTTATACACTAAAACCGCAATATTGAGATCGCCTCTGGACCTGAAAAATTTGGTCATAATAATGAGATGTTCTCATTATCAAGTTGAATTATAGTGATTTTATGAAAAGCCATTATTAAAATTAATGGTTGCTGTAACAAGGCAGTTGCAATAGAGGTGGTTGATATGTGAGGTTTTACTGTATTTCTCATTCATTTTCAGTTAATATTTGACTGTCTGTATGGCCAGAACACAAATGTGAAGATAAAATGCCATGCTTTAATGATGGTTCATCATATGTGTTTAAAGTAAGTGTATTTTTTCCAGTTTTCATTTTTTAACATGGGTGAGTTTTCTGGCTTTTCCTGTCCCATTCCATGTTTGCTTGTACAGATCAGACTGGTTTTTATTGTTTCTACTGTACTAAGCTCTGATTTTCAGGTTTTTCAAAATTTTCAGCTTTCACCTATGTAGCCCTTTGCTTCGTAATAACGCATTTCCTCACATCTGAAGCAGATGACTTTTGAAAATATTGTTGCAAAAGAAGCCATTGCTTGTAATAAGTAATGGCTTCGTTTGCCACAATGTTTTTCACTCTGTCAGAGATATAGCCCAATTTTCTTAAATAAATAGATGTTTTGTATATTTACTTTGAATTTGGAAGAGTGAAAAGGGTTAGTAGAAGATAATGTTTTTTCAAAATAAAAAACAAAAAAAACATCTCTCACTTTCGGTTTTGCTGTTACAGATTGTGCAATTTATGCTAGCATTAGATTGAATGAGATTGTTCTCCAGCTGTCAGTAAATAAATTCATTATGAATTATGAGCTTTAAAAACTGAGACAGCCATCATTTATCTAGTAGATTTGTACAATATAGAAATGCATTATTGATCATGCTATTGTATGGTGGCATATTTCTGCATACACTTAGCAAGTTAATTTTTGTGAGTTTTCGTGTAAAAATGTTTTATTTTCTTGAAAATATTTTATCATCTTCTTAATAAGTACATTTACTATCTGGTGAAGAAATATTATTGTGAAAAGTTATTGAATTTTTGTGAAAATGTCTTTGTTTTTCATGAAAATCTGATAGATTTTTTGCAAAAATATTCTGATAATCTTATGCAGAAGTATGCCTACAGAATATTGTAAATATTTTAGTGCAACAACGTCTGATATGATGACTACATCCATAAGTCCTATATTGAAGACAAAGTTAGTTACACTTGTTGAAGAAGCCAAAGAGGTCAGTAATAAATATGTTGTACAGTGCAACTTCTCCAGAGTGGCCCTCTCTTGAACAACAACCTCCCTACAACAACTGCATGATTTTTACCAATTGTACAATTTAGCTATTAATTTAACTTCTCTAAAACTACAACCTCCCAACAACATAATTTTGCTTCCCCATAAGGTTGTTGCTTTGGAGAGATTGCACTGTGGTTCATTTTTATATTCTGGCTATGATTTGCTTTATTTTATATTTATTTTTCTTTTATTTCAAGTGTCTGTAGTGAATGTTACGTATCGTGTAGCCTGCTTTCCACAGTTTTGTGTAGATTTTATTCATTTTGCAATTAAGTGAATATACTTGCTTTCTGTTTTATATATGGAACAAAAATTATAAAGACTTTCGTGTATCATTTTCTGTCATGGTTGACTTATACTTTTAATATGCTAACTTTATTCTTCCGATATTGGTACATATGATATTCTGAAAAATCCATGAAACAAACTTCTTTATACACCGTTATTATGAACCTTCAATGATTTCATTGTTTTTCAAATACTTTTCAGGATCCTAAAGTGTTAAAACTTGCATATGTTGCCATTGGGAAGTTAGTGAACAGATATCCTCATTTAGTATCCTCTGATATTGCCCTTGTGCAAGTACTCTTTAATGCTATGTGTCAGGTAATAAAATGATGCTTTCTTAACACTGAAAAACATATGTATAGATTTATGGTGTTATGTATAAATATCGGAAAAAAGGGACATTGTTATATTCTAACAAATCTCTGACCAATCTCTGAGTGTTCTTTGAGTGTTCTAAGATTTTATGATAGTTATATTTCCGCAAACAAAGTTTTGGTTTGGTCGGTCAGATTTGTTGGTTGGTCGGTTGGTTTGTCATATGGTCTGTCCCCATTTTGTGGGGATATTTAATCACAATTCAGAAGTAGGTCTAGTTAAATATTGGTTAAATTGCAAATTTGTTGTTAAATTTTAATAACATTACTAGCTTTTACCTTTTGGTAAAGGTTTTTTGTCTCAGAAAAGTTGAGTAGCAATAATTTGGTTTATCAATGAAAATTTTTTATTATTTTTAGGCCGATTCTGAAATGCGTTTAGCTGTACAAGAGGGACTTTCGTTGATGGCTAGTGCATTTAAAGATTTAGATGAATTAAACACCAAAATTATGGAAGCTTTGCTTATGGAAGCTATTGATAAAGTATGATTTTATTACATGGAACTACATGGCTTGTTGTGATAAATGTTATTACTACTTTTTATTACTACTATTTATGACATGAGTGTCAGTGAATGTGTTGAAGGGGCCTCCATAGTCAAGTGGTTATGGTCTCTGAATAGTAATCACTAGCCCCTCATCGCTAAGAGTTCAGTTTCCACCTGGGACCAAGAAAAATTCACGTGTGGAAGCTGTCCAGCTGACTTACAGGTCAGTGGTTCTACCCAGGTGTACACCTTGGGTCTTCGACCATGATTAAAGGTGAGAAAGTCGCCAAATGACCCAGGAGATGGATGAGATGTTAAACCCTGGAGAAAAAAGAACATATTGACTTTTACATGAAATTTATAATTGTCTATGTTGTTCATGATTATTGTTTGAGCCTGGTCTGTGTAGAGCTTTGTTAATAGAGACTGAGGATTAAATGGGTAGTGTAGAAATTCTACACTTTCATTTTCTAAATAACTTAAGCCTGTTTTAGCTCCTTCATTATTGCAAATGAATTGAAACTTAAACAATTCGTATTATAATTCAGATATTGTTAATTTATTTAACTATTCATCCTGTAGGAAGAACCGCAAGTCAGAATGATGGCTGTACAGTATGCTGAGAAAATATTTGCAAGAGACCATGTGCTATCTAGATACATTTTACTGTTAGCAGCTGGTGATCAGTAAGCTTTTTCTCCTGATTTACTGAGGATTAATACAGAATGTAACTGATATTAATTAATCATCATGAATTTTGATACTGCAGATATCATTGAATATTTTTTGTTGTACTTATTTGTAAGATATTGAAAAACCTGTGCTGACTGCCAATGGTTGCAAATTTCAGATTATTTCTTTTAATGTTATTACTTTTAATGTAATATTTTTTAAGTTAAATTTTATCATAAATTTTAACCCTAATTTTACAGGAAGGAAGATATTCGTATTGAGGCCAGGAAAGGTTTACATCCACAAACAGACCACAGTGTTGAAAATAATGCCTCTAAGTCTATGAATACAGTTTTTCCATCATTTACTGATATGGTTACTTACATCAAGGAAAAGGTAAACAGTTTTCTGCTGATTGAGATATCATGTTTTTAATCACCATATCATGGTTGTGTGTTTAGTCACCACTAGTCCCACGCTCCTGTGAGTTCAAATTCCACCTGGGACCAGAAAAATTCACATGTGAGGAAGCTGTCCAACTAGCTTATACTATAGAAGGTATGTGGTTCTAACCAGGTGTACATCTAGGTTTTTCCTTCACTGTTAAAGCTGGGAAAGTTGTTCAGATTCCAACTCACAGTGGTGAGGGGCTTGTGATTATATGAGACCATAACTTGACCATTGAGGCCCCCAATAAATATTTTAATGAATGCTTTGAGCCTAATTATCATTGAGCTTTTCCATTCATTTTATTGAGAATTTTGAATTGGTTTATGCATGTACATACTTTCTTGTTTAGGGCGATATTCGTATCACGACACAGAACAGACATGTAACAGGCAGTAACACTTTACCATTCAATCCTGCAACATTCACAGAGATTCTACTGTATATACGAACATGTTTGGCTCACAGTGCTGGGCTTGAACCTGATATGGAAGACATTGCAGCCATGAAAGACCAAGCTCCAATGATAGCTAAATATGTTAAGACTGTTTTAGCTGAAAACAGATCAAATCACAGTCCTGTACATATTTATGTTGATCTCATTCAGATGCTGTTGAAAGCTAGTGGCGGTACACATTTTTTGTTTTAGTACTCAAATATCGAATGATTCAGTTAAATATGTATTAATGTATGTGATGACTTAACATGTTCACATTCTAAGTAATAAGTATAAAAAGTACTTTTTTATTTAAATGTTTTAATACTTGAATTATTACATAGTGTTTTTGAAATTCTAGAGTTTTGAATTTTGTAGGGGCAACTTCTATGTATCTGTTACTTGAAGTGGTTGCCATGGCAACAGATGTTCTTGTTCTCCAATTTGTGGAACAACTTCAGTGGTTAAAGGTAATATTTATAACAATTTTAAAAAACATCTTTCAATTAAACTAGTGTAAAGAATAATTTCATAGCATGAATGATTAATTTTATATAGATGAATGCTATAAAACTATGGACAAAATGATTCTTTTATCTGGACATTTAACTGAATGAATCTTTACTTTGGTTCTGCATGTTTTTTTTTTTTCACGTTAATCATTGTCAATTGGCAACTTTTCTGCTTTAACGGTGGAGGAAGACCCCTAGGCTTAGATAAGCTAGCTGGACTGCTTCCTCACCTGTGATCCTTGGTCCCAAGTGGGATTGAACTCACAGCGGTGAAGGGCTAGTGATTACAAGTCAGAGACCATATCCACTGGAGCATGGAGGCACCTGGTTCTGCATGTATTGGATAAATCTGACAACTTGAAAAAAATCTGATTAAACCTAACCATGCTTAGAAAAATTACAAGTCACACTGTATTTACATCCTTCTACTTCTGTGAACAATCTAGACAACTTAAACAATTCAGCAGTAGGCATGGCTTATCAGTAATGGGGAATACAACATAATAAGGGTTATTATTTAGCATTTTCAGAGAAATCACAATTTAGTGTCAGTAAGCCTTTTTATGTTATCATCTTTAACTCAGAGAAAACTTCTGTTTGTATTCATGAAAATTTGATTTTATTTAATTATTTCAGACATTTGTTATCTCAATGAAAGACGATATCAGAGATTTCGCTGCCTGTTTATATTCTATAGTTGTGAGTGCAGAGATGAATGAGGATAGATTGATGGAGACTGTCAACTCATACCATTCAATAGTTGCAAAGAAGGTTTGATTTTTTTGCTGTGTCGGTTTGATTTACAGTTACATTTCGTGAAATAAAACAACACACTTAAATTTAATGTAGTTACTCTCTCAGTGGCTATTTTAAGGAATCACATGATATTAGCGCTCAAATCTATTTATAGATGACTAAACCCACTTCTTAGTATCTAGAATGTTTTCATTAATCTATCACATTTTATTTAGGGATTTCTCATACCGGGTGTTGAAATGCTTCATGGGGCATTGTTGACTTTGGGCTATCTGATTGGTCGATTGTTGAAAATCAAGTCAAAACAAACCAATCAGAGTGGCTCACTCTGGCAGAAACTAGATACAAAAATAGAAGAAGCTGTTATTACAATTGGTGAGCATGCATTATGATAGTCTTGCAGTTTTAAAATCAGTTATGTGTGAGGATAAATTATGTATGAGATAGATTGTGTCTGATTCAATGTTTGTGGGAATACAAACCAATAAATATCTAGCATCTGATTGGTCATTTATAAGTTATATTCTTAAAAAGGACAAATTATGAGACTTCGTTTTTAGACTGGTTTCCTCAGTATACTTTTGTTCAGCTTGCATGTAGCATATGCTTTATATCTGGACCACAACTCTAGTAATTTATTTTGGGATTTTGAAATTGTTTGATATGACTATTCACTTAGATGAGATGGCATGTGGTTCACAAGAACTGTATCTTTAATTCAAAGCTTGTGCGTTTTGTGGACTTCGCATATTTCCTTTTGGCCTCTAGAAATATCTAATTTTCTATTACCTCATTTTTGTATCATTTTCTATCACTTTATTTTTTGATACCTCATTTGCTGTTACCTCATTTTCTAATATGTCATGTTCTGATACCTCTTTTCTGTCGAATTTTCAGCTAAATTAGTGAAAGTTTCTGATGAAACTAATCCTCTGTTATCTGGAGGAGCTTGCCAAGCTATTGGTGAAATAGGGCGTAATGCAACACTACCGCTGCCACCTGGTGATGAAAGTTCTCCTGAAGGGGAAATCACTCAGTTGTCAGTGGTGAAACAATTAGTTTCCATCATCAAGTCTGGAAAAGAATCCTCTAAGGTTGGTAATTTCTTTTTTAGCAGTATTAATGCCAATTGAATGGCTTTTATTTCTATTTGATTTGTCAAGATTTGAGTTACATGCCATTTTTGATATTTTTTAAGTTCTAAGTTGTGATGTCCTATAACTTTACATTTGATTAGGCTAGAAACATTGGTTCCAGTTACTTATATAAGAAATTGGGGTAGGTAGGTCACAAAACTTTCCTACTTTTTTTCTTAACATATCTTTTATACATTGGAGACATTTTTCATCCCAAGTATTTTTGTTGTATGGATTTGATGTTAGAAACTTTAGGGTCAGCACAAAAAAGGATCAGTTGGGTAACTGGAAACACAACTATTTTTTTTGGCATTGCATGTTTTTTTGTACTATTTGCTACTTTTTGTTTTTATGTGACAGAGTAAAGAAAGAGCTGCTCTTTGTCTGGGTCAGTTATGTGTTGGAGAGGAGAAATTCCCTCATCGGAAAAAAGCCATTGAAGGACTTCTAGAATCAGTGCAGGTGAATTGATTGTTAAATTAGGTAAATTGATTGTTAAATCAGGTGAAGTGATTGTTAAATTAGGTATAAATTGATTGTTAAATGGAAGATTGTTGGTTCTATACAGTTGTAAGCCTGGGGTCTTCCTCCACTGTTAAAGCTTGAAAGTCACCAAATGATCCTGGCTGTTGTTGCAACATTTAACTCCAATGAAGAAAAGAAGAATGAAGGTATCACTTCTGTCTCATTGAATTCCAGTGTATGTAGGCATTGTATTAATTCTGCTTGGCAATAATTTAAAAAATGTATTCATTCAAGAACGTTACTTTTGATTATCTTATATTTGTCGATATATTATAAAATAGTTCTATTTGAAGAAGCAACATGTGCTCATTCTGTCATTATCATAATTGGTTTTTATGGTAACAGAGTAAACAAATCGATCTACATTTTACAATTGGTGAAGCTTTGGTCTATGCTGCGCAAGGTCCAACATCACCGGCAGGGAGAGATCTGTGGACACAGACAGAAGATGAATTCAAGGTAATACAATTAAGACTGAATCTATTCAATGTTTGATTTTTAACATTTCTGATCATTTTCTATGATTATCATTCTAGTATTATCATTCTACTATTATCATTCTGCTATTATCATTCTACTATTATCATTCTGCTATTAACATTCTACTATGCACCAAGTAGTAGCTCGCTCTAACTTGAGTAAGAAGACATAAATATTGTTTTTAGTTTTATAGTCATGAAAATGTTGTCATTGAAATCATTTAGAAGAGTATTTATACAAAACTTTGAGCAATAATAGGATGACACTTTATTTAATACATTTTGTGAATTCTAACCTTTTGTATATTTATAGTGACCTTTATAAGACTTTTCACCATGTGAAGTTGGCATTGACATTTGTTTTATATGTTAATTTATTTACAGGCCTCTGTGAACAGTGCGGAAGATGAGGTTGACTGGTACCTCACAACAGTATTAGATCAGTATGTACAGAGCACCAACCCTCATGTAAGACAAGCATCAAGTATCTGGCTCCTGGCCTTGGTGAAGAAATGTGGGTACCATCAAGCTTTACAGAGCAGACTTCCTAAATTACAGTCTGCCTTTATGCAGCTTCTGTCAGAAAATGATGGTATAACATTTATCTCTGGATTTATCCATTTTTTTCCTAAACATGTTTTTTTATGAGTGTCATTGAAAATATACTTGATAAATAGCTCATATTTTCTAGATTTTTGATTCAGAAAGTAAAAACATTGTTGTGAAGAAAATTTACCATAGGGCCAAAGTTAAACTATCATAATTGTAGTGAAGCACTATTAAACAAAATATTTACTTCTTTATAACATATTTACTGATATAATGCTACTTTACTTAGCTTGTCTCTTTTGAAGAAAAAGTCAAGCTTTATGATTGCTACGTTGTTGTCATTGTTGTCATGCAAAAAATTTAATGTAGCCCATTTCTCAAACACTTTTAAAGAAATTAACTCAACACTTGGAATATACTTGATCATCACAACAAGGTGCAGTTGCAAAATAAGGAGCATTATTCTGATAGCTATATTTTTGGAGTTAGGTCCTTTTTTAAGTTAGAATTTTGGTCAAAAATGCTTATTATATAGAATGAGTGTTGACACTGTTCTGAGGCGCTCTTGTTTTATGAATATTGACTATGATTGTGGATTAAGTATTTAGGCAGGCCTTGCAAAAACTGCTGTGTCATTACAATTTTCATTCCCGCTAATTAGCTCATCTTTCCATGGCCTAATTGAATTTAACCAATTTTATTCAGAGTTAACACAAGATATCTCATCAAAAGGATTAGGTTTAACGTATGAAATTTGTTCTGCGGAACAGAAAGAGATGTTGGTATCAGAACTAGTTGATACCTTGATGACTGGAAAACGTAAGCAGCAGAAAGTCTCGGCTGATACGCAAGTTTTTGAGGACGGAAGTTTAGGAAAAACTCCAGAAGGGTATGTCTGTTACGTTCTTGGTGTTGTGAATATGCAGAAAAAATGCATGTGATGCTGTTATATAGATATCTTTTATTTGTGGTATTTTGATACAAATAAGACACAAATAATTATTTCTAGTTGGCTTAGAATATAACATTTAAACATTAGCCTTGTATATCTACTTACTGACCAGGCAATATGATAATAAAATAAAGTAGATATAGACAATAGACATATATAATCTAGTCTGTAAAAGAAAATGCATGATATGACATTATAATATGTGATACTTAGACATTTAGACTCATGACATTTAAAACTGTTTACATATATAGATCAATATATAATGAAATAAAATGAATGAAATTAAGACTGTTAAAAATGTAATTTTAACCAGAAAATTAATTTCTTATTATATTAAATGTACAATAAACTCTTTCTGATGCAATAATGGCATAGGTTTCAGGGAAATATGTTACAGCAAAACCTCTGTATTAAAACCACATTTTGGACCTGAAGAAAAAATGTTCTTAATATTGATGTAGTCTCATTATGAAAATGAATAAGAGAGGAAATATGAAAAACTGGTCCAAAAGTAAATGGTTGTTGTAATGAGGTGGTCGCTAAGTGAGATTTCACTGTACATGACTTGGTATTGATTATAGTATTGTGTAAAAAAAATGGTGAGTTAAGATAGTTGTCATTTATTTAAGAGATATCGTGTAATACATATAAATTATGCATATTTTTCCTTTAACAGGAGCAGTTTATCAACGTACAAGGAGCTCTGTTCAATAGCGAATGAGTTGAATCAACCAGACCTGATATATAAATTTATGCATCTTGCTAACCATCATGCTATGTGGAATTCTAGAAAGGTAATTTGTTTGATAGATTATTGAATATAAACTACACAAGCTGCTGTAAAGATTTTCAATGTTTTTTTATCGATTTTTGATAACATAGATATCAGCTTTGTTAATTGACTCATTGGAAAAAAGAAAAGCTTACCTGTAATTCTTAAAACATAGAAGTTACTGTCTTGTATTGGTACCCATGCTGCTTGTGTGTAGAATTCTTTGTTTCTTATTTCTTGGGCTTAATTTTACTTCTCAGTGATATTTATTGAAATTCAGTGATATTGTGATTCAAATGTATGCCTCTTTTTG
Source organism: Lutraria rhynchaena (assembly GCA_008271625.1). NCBI lineage: Eukaryota > Metazoa > Mollusca > Bivalvia > Venerida > Mactridae > Lutraria > Lutraria rhynchaena. Next base: position 683,600 of record VIBL01000006.1, on the reverse strand, counting down.
CTTTCCCTATTTAATTGCGTGATACATGGCCATTAGTTGTTGATGCACCATAAAACACCATTAAACAACAAATTTATGCCACATAATTATTGTGTAATGTTTTCAGGGTGCTGCCTTCGGATTTAGCACAATTGCTGCTCAAGCAGGGGAACAGCTGGCCCCATTTCTGCCTCAGATTGTTCCTAGACTCTATAGATACCAGTTTGATCCAAATCCTAAAATTCAACAAGCAATGAGCAGTATCTGGAATACACTTGTACAAGATAACAAGAATACTGTGAGTAAAAGTACTGTAAACTCTGCTGTTGCTAAAAGTACTTAAAACTGTACTGCTGGTAAAAGTACTTAACACTGTACTGTTGGTAAAAGTACTTAACACTGTACTGTTGGTAAAAGTACTTAACACTGTGCTGTTGGTAAAAGTACTTAACACTGTACTGTTGGTAAAGTACTTAACACTGTGCTGTTGGTAAAAGTACTTAACACTGTGCTGTTGGTAAAAGTACTTAGCACTGTACTGTTGGTAAAAGTACTGAAATCTGTACTGTTGGTAAAAGTACTGAAAATTGTATTGTAGGTAAAAGTACTCAATTGTGTAGGTAAAAGTATTGAAAACTGTAGACAAAAGTACTGAATACTGAAAGTAAAAGTACTGAATACTGTAAGTAATAGTACTGAACATTGTAGATGAAATTACTGAATACTAATACTGTAGATAAATGCACTGAATGTAAAAAGACTGATTCAATATTTTGAATATTGTGTATTAAGTTGTAGGAATGATACCTTTCATTTGTACATTTAATTGAATGATGTCATGTTTGTTTTCATGTTGCATTTTATTAAATCAGAATTATTTGAAACATGCACTTAGCAATCTTTTTCCGTTACTGACTTTCTTAGAATTTCTTTAAGGTATGAAAGAGTTAGATTATATTTCAACTGTCATTGTATGACAATCTATTTGGTTATGATACGCCATAAAGTTATTGATTTAATTATTAACTTCCTTTTCATGTACAGGTTGATAAATACATGAAAGAAATACTTGGTGATTTGTTACCAAACCTGACCAATAACCAATGGAGGGTAAGAGAATCTAGGTAGGTATTTATATGTTCAGCTGCGAGTTAAAATCATAGAAATGATGCCAGGCCATTTTTTCACTTCCTAGTATGTATCCAAAGGTGTAATGCTTTTGTATGCCTCATCAACTGCTCTGTTTAGTACAGTTTGTACTTCCATTAGCGCAGTCTTCATTTTTTTGAGTATCGAATAGATTTTATTATGTTCTGAATGTTTCATTCTTTTCAGTGTTAACAACATGTGACAAAAAGAACATGTAAAACAGAAAAGCAGTTTGTAAAGAAAAAGAAAATTGACACACATTTCTTTCATGGCGGCTGCTATATTTGCCAGTTGTATATCAAAATAATCCCCAAAAGTTTCATTGTCGGTTTATGTCATATGGCCAAGATTAGATGTAGTCAGTTTAGGTTTGCTGAATGATTCAGTGTGCTGTTGTGATGTTTGTTTTTTTAAATACCTCTGTTTAAGTCTTCTGCTATTAATTTATGTTTCATTAAATCTCGTCATTAATATAATTATAAATCCAAAATATGCTGAACATTTCTAATCATAATTTTATATTCTAAAACCTCTAATAGCAACCACCCCAAATGACCACATAATTATTATGATTAATTTTTGGGTCCCAAGGTGGTGTCATTATTGAGGTTTTACTGTATACATGTATAATTTCTGCATTTCAGTTGTTTAGCTGTACATGATTTATTACGCGGTCGTCCATTAGACGACGTAGTTGAAAGTTTACCAGAATTATGGGAATCTTGTCTTCGTGTATTGGATGATATCAAGGAAAGCGTGAGAAAGGCCGCTGAACTGGCTTGTACCACTCTTAGTCGAGTAAGAAAATCTTTATTTGTCATCTTTTGATCTGGAATTTCATACTGATACTTGAAGCATGTTAATTGTTTGTGTAGATAATTCCTGTCTGTTCTATTGAATCAAATTATGATTTGATTTGCTAGATTTTAAGGTGATATATAAGATATGGTATGATTAATTTCATTTGGTTTAGCTAGAAAATTGAAATGAATTTCCATAGATCATCTCATTAAAATTTGTATATAAAGACTACTATGAATTAGTATTGAAATTATGCTTTTCATATAAACATTTTATGTTCATCCACTAATCTCACCATTGAATTTGTCTTACTATATTTATATGCATTTTTGTATCTCTTAGGCTTCCATTAAGATCTGTGATGTTACTTATGGTAAGGTTGGAGAGAGAGCAACCACCGTTGTATTACCATGCTTGCTCAAATTTGGCTTACAAAGCCCTGTGTCTGAAGTTAGAGCCATTGGGTGGGTATTCTTTGTTCAGTATATTTCAGTTTGTATCTTCTAACATTTATGTTTTTATTGCTGTATGTGTATATGGTATTTAAATGGTTTTTTTTCCATGGAAAGACGTTATGCACTATGCGTTAGTTACTTAAGGGTCTCCGTGGTTGAGTGGTATAGTCTTTGAGTAGTAATCACTAGCCCCTTACTGCTGTGAGTTCCAATCCCACTCATGACCAAATTTCACGTGAAGAGGCTGTCCATTTAGGTTATGGAAGGTTGTTGAATCTAACCAGGTATAAGCCTGAGGTCTTCCTTCAGTGTTAAACCTGAAATGCTACCATATCACCCTAGCTGTTGGTGCAACAATAAACCACTGAGAAAATAAACAAGTTTCCTTGCTAGTAATCTTGGACTTTTTTCAATAGTTAATTCATGACAAGGGTATAATCATCAAAGTAGATTTAGTGAATCTAATTATTGAAAAAAAGAAAGAATTTATGATGACCCTGAAATTCTTTTGAATTACAGGTATGGCATTAAAATTAAAACAAACAAAATCGAATGAGATAATTGTTGACAAATATTTTATCCCATTTTCAGACTTTCTACTATTCTTAAGATAAGTAAGAATGCTGGTACATTGTTAAAGCCTCATATACCAGTACTTGTGACTGCATTGTTGGAAGCTATTAGTGGTCTGGAACCACAGGTTGTCAACTATTTAAGTCTTCAAGTATCTAGTAATCAAGATGTACAAAATAGGGTAAGTTATGTACAGTAATATCTTGATATTAAGACCACCTTTAGGACCTGAAAATATTAATGTTGAGGTGGTTTGATTGTCAAGTTCAAATATAGAAGAAATATAGAAAATGGAAGTTCATAGTAATGTTTAAATGCTTATTTGATTAAATAGTGTGACTGTTAATAAACAAAACTACATGTTGAATTTGTATGTGAAGTTTTAATAATTTTAGTAATTGCCACAACCAGGATTTGAACCTGGATCACCAGGTTACAAGTCCAGCACAATAAAAACTGGACCATGGTCATGGCTGAATATGTGCACAGATATATATATTTTATTGTGTTGGACTTGTAACCTGGTGATCCAGGTTCAAATCCCGGTTGTGGCAGGTCATACCCTTCTTTGACAATTTTGATGATTTTCCTCCATGTGGAGGAGTTGCCAGCTCTTTGTGGAATGGTAAGTTAGTAGTGCTTAGTATACAGTTCAGGAAAACTGGTTAGGTGTACCAACTGCCTTATATAACTTGTTGAAAAACAGCATTAAACCCAGTGACAAAGTCACATAAAAGTGGAACAAATATATTCACAGCTTGACAGTGCCAGAATTGCTGCTTCTAAAATGTCTCCTATGATGGAAACAGTGAACCTGGTATGTTATATTTATATTTTCAGTCATTACTTTGCAATAGTTAATATATTACCATCTGTTCTTCACCATAATGAAAACAGACACATTTTAAATAAAATCAATGACAATTTTTCATTTTGAATTTTATTTCTGATTGATTAACTGCAGACATTTTTGGCACAAATTTGTTTCATAAGAGAAATGTTCTTTCATCTGCAGACTGGTAACTTTTGATTGTTGTTCACTCTGCATGCTGGTATTGTACTGCAAGTGTATTTGTTGTATTATTAATCTGATAATTTCAGTGTGTGCAATATATAGATGAATCTGTGTTACCTGAATTAATCCCTAGATTTACTGAACTTGTCAAGAGTGGAATTGGTGTTGGAACTAAGGTAACGCCTATAACTTTGTTACGTCTCTTTGTAATGTTACTCTATGGAACTTTCTGAGTTTATATTTGTAATGGCATCAATATACTCAAAATACTATGTTATGCTGTAACACGAAAAATACTAGTTATGCTATAACACAAATTAAAAAGTGTTTCTAGGGGCCTTTGTGGTCAAGTGGCTATTGTCTCTGACTAGTAATCATCGCCCCCACTGCTGTTTGTTTGAATCTTCCCTTGGATTAGAAAACATTCACATGTGAGAAAACTGTCCAGCTGGCTTACAGAAGATCGATCGTTCTACTAAGGTGCATGCCTTGGGTCTTACTCTGCTGTTACAGCAAATGTCCCTAGATGTTGGTGCAATGTTAAACTGCAAAGGAAAATAAAATTTTTATCTTAATTGATTTAAGTAATGTATTGAACTTGTTGTTGTACATGAATGAATGAAGTAATTTTGATTGTTACTTTGATATACATCTACTGTTACAGGCAGCTTGTGCCAACTTTGTTGTTTCACTGGTAAGACAATGTCCCCAAGATCTCGCACCTCATGCAGGTAAATCTTACTATTAACTTCCTATGAAGAAAAAATAAATGTTTTTTTGCTAAAATTTATACATGAATTAAATTGACTAATAATTTTAAAGTAGCTTAACTGCTTTATACAGCTGGATTTGTTTACATATCTATTTTTTTGGTGTACATGGTAATTTTTATTATGTACGCAGATCAGGCATTCTGTAAGATTGAATGTATATACAGTACAGATAGTTGACTCATGTACTGTTCATCTGATTTTTTTTATATTTTTTCTTGTGTTCTTGTTTAGGTAAATTAATGGCTGCATTTTTACACGGAGTTGCTGATAGGAATATGGCTGTAAGAAAATCCTATGCTATGGCACTTGGACATCTGGTCAGGGTATGAGTACTAGTTCTTCATTTTACCCAAGGAATTGCGTATGTGTGATATTACAGTTGTGGTCAATATAATTTTTTAACCCTTTTAGTGCCTAAGTGTATTTTTATTGACATTCAGTTAGCTTGCCATAGGCAACTTTTGTAGAAATTTACTACCCTCTGTGATTAATGTGCTTATTACATGTATGGTAATTAGTCTAATGGTGCTCAGTTATCAGGGATTTTCCTTGTGTATTTACAATATGAGTCAAGTTAAAACACATAAAACAATATCATCTTTGTTAGTATACCAAATTCAGCATTTTTACTAAACATAATGAAATTGTTCGAGTAAAGCTAAAAATATTTGGTGCTGAATAACTGGAAGAATATGGCACTGAAAAGGTTACAAAAGGATGAAAATAAATGACTAATGTTGTTTGTCTGACCAGCTAATGAGAGTGTTATATCCTGAATTATTTTATTAAGTATTGAACAAAGTATAATTAACAAGAAAAAAAGTTGACATCGATTTTAGTTTTGATGTAGGATGGTCCTCGCTGGTACCGCAGTACTTAATTTTGATGATGAATTAGAAGAATTGAAAGAAATTTCCTGCATTAATTTCTCACACTGAAATGAACTGTGGCATCTTAATTATTAATGCACGTAGCCATTAAAGTTTTAATCAATGTTTTCAAAAAAAATATGTAGACCAAGCTGCCATGTTTACAACAGGTGCTTCCAAGGGAGACCACTTTGGTACCGCGTTAACTTTTGTTTGATAAAATATGGTGGCCATGTAGGCAAATAATTTAAAATGAATTCACTTTTAAAAGCTCTCAACTGATTAGTCCTGCGATACCCCATCTTGCTTTCTTTGCTTTGGCTTTTGTTTCTTGAATAATAATATAAAACTGCATAAGATGAGGTAAGCAACAAAATTTTTCTGCGACATTCTTTTTGAAAATTAAATAATTACCCTTTTCGGTTTCCGTAGATTTTTTTGGACAGGTTATGGCGTATGTAGCGGACAACTGCCACACGTCAAATTTCCGCTTTTGATGTGAAGGCATTAACAGTCAATGGACGGCTACACATGCAAATAGTGCATTTTGGGATTACCGCGGTATCATTGGGCACGCGGTACCAGCAAGGACGACTATATACGAATGTTCATATTTCAGATTGGTAAAGATTCCAGTGTTGAGAAACTTATTACAAGGATGAGGTCATGGTACCTAGAGAAAGAAGGTACATTATTACAATCATTTCTCCCACATCATGCCATTACAGCTTTTTTTGTTGTTACTGTATAATTCAGAATTTCCTCAGATAGTTATTCATTGTTTTTTTATTTGTATCTAATCATTTATTATCAAGATGTAGTTTTGTACCTTTTTATGCTCTCTCATTGGGATAGGGGTGACATATTATGTTTTCAGAGTTCATCTTTTCAGATTTCTTCCGGTCTGCAACTTAATCATTCTCTGATGGATTTTAAAAAGGCTTGATCTGCAAGTTGCTTTATTTGTGATGAATTCTGGATTTTTTTTTTTTTACCAATGCTTTTCCTTGCTATTTTAGAAGAAGCAGCTCATCATGGGTGTGGTTTGACATTAAATGCCGTCAGCCAGCAGAGTCCTGATATACTGAAACGTCATGCTTCGCTTGCTATGCCTTTAGCATTTCTAGCTATGCATGAAGATACCCCAGGTATAGTATGATAGAATTGGATTTTATTTCTAATGGCAATGTGGTGTATTAATTATATAATTTCATCGTTTTTAAGGCCTGACTGACCTTATTTTTTGGCACCAACCATAAAGTTCTTTACAGTAAGATCAAAAGTATAAAATATTTTGGATGAATTATTCTTTCAAAGTGCGAAAGGTTATGTTTATATAAAAAAATATAAATGGAAAGTTTTTTCACCTACCTACACAATTTTTTTGTCAAGTAACTGTAAACAGACTACTTTTTTCTAGCCTGATTTAGTTATAAATCAAGATTACTTTAAAGGCCTAAATTTGTCATTTTTATGCCAGAATAAATTGTGAAATGTGCAAATATCATGTCAGTTCTGTTTGTATGTTATTTCAGATGGTAAAATTAAAGACAGTGAGAGTTTATCTCTGTGGGAGGAAGTGTGGCTGGAAGTTACTCCAGGTTATTACAGTTTATACAGTTTTTATCAGTTTTCTACTTAATGTGTTGCATGAATAGTGGTTGTATATTTTATTATGTTGATCTTCCTTCACGTCTGATATATAAAAAATAGTATAAATAAAAGTGCATTAAATTATCAAACATAGTTGGTCAACTAATCTACATAATATTGTTAGCCATTGTAGATTTCACCCTTGATGCTCAGAATTAATTTTTAGGTATTTTTTTTGGCGCAAGATCACATTCTTTGACAAGTTTCCAGTCCCAATCTTACAATCATCAAATACTCTACCCTTTGATGAATTATAGACTTTAATATGGATTGTATTTTAGTCCTTCCTCATATAATTGAACAGGTACAGAAGCTGGTATTCGGCTATACCTCTCAGAGATTGTAGAACTACTAGAGGAAACATTGCAATCACAATCTTGGTCTACGAAAGCCCAGGCAGCAAGGGCCATGTCTATGGTAGCTGATAAATTAGGCTCAAACTTGGGTTCCCCTCACCTTGGCATACTTATCTCTGCATTACTAGTTGGCTTACATGGAAGAACATGGGCGGGAAAGGTTTGTTTCATTTTTTTATCAGATAATTTGGTACTAGCTGAATAAAACGTGTAACTTAGGAATTCATTATTTGAGTTGCACTGTTTGATTATTTGTCTTTGGCAGTATGACATCATTTTGAGATAACATCAGAACATGAAAAAAGAATAATCAAATTCTGCTGGTGCTTTTTCTATCTTCGATAAAAAATAAACTATTCAGTGGAAATCAAAATGAAAAATATGAAATTAAAGACGAAAGATTGAATTTTAATAATTAAAACTCATATAAAACACATTTTTGATCAACTACCTAAGATACAATTTTGCATGGCCTAGCCCAATCTTATAATTTATTGACTGCATTTAGTATCATCAGCTCTAGATTGTAACACAATTTATATTCAAAGAACAAAATACAACCCCTGTAGCTGTTAATGGATAGTATCTAACTTTATTATATTGAGCAAAATATTTTGTATCAGTTGATATTTGTGACATCATTAGAAACTGGGAATTTTGAACAGTTGTACTCTTGATTATGCATAAAACTTTATAAAACCTTTTTTCTACCAGGAGGCACTACTGAAAGCTATACAGACTGTTTGCAAATCTTGCAGGTAAATTACCTTCTTTCCCATTTCATGAATTGATGATTAGTGTCCTTGAGTTAGTTGAGTGGTTATGGTCTCAGTCTTGAAATCACTAACCCCTCACCACTGTGTTTGAATCCCACTCTGGAACCAAATTTCACATGTAGGTGTCCAGTTAGCTTATAGAGTTGGTGCTTCTACCCAGGTGGTCTTCTCCACTGTGAAAGCTGAAAAGTCGCCAAATGACCATTGTTGTTGGTGTGGTGTTAAACTTCTGTGTTAGTTGTTTCCTGTGCACTCCTAAACTAACACAATTATGCACCTATACCCACTGCATTATAATACACACTGCATTATGATTTAAATAAGACTTTTAACGTTTTGCAAGCTGTCATAAATAGATTCTGATTACACCAGTCTGTCTTATTTGTTGAGGTATTGTTAGATTGTGTGTGTTTTTTTTATTTTGCAGCTCTAACATTCTTGCTGATCAAGGTAGCGGTATTGTAACCAAGGTAAGAAAGTTCATACATTACTTTATGAATGTTCAACTTCTCTTTGTGTATGCTTTATTGTGAAGTCTTGATTCTAGGTTTAATTAAATTGAAATCAACAAAAGAGGGTCTTTTTTCGCATGTATATTTCCATAATATCTGGACTACAAAGCAGTTGTTTTATAATTGTCTATGATTGTAGCCTTACAATGGTACTGTGTGACAGATTACGTAACATTTGACCTCAGTCAAGCTGCACAATATAATTACCTGCTACACATATACAAAAACATGATAAACAAAAAATAACTTACTGCACTATGCACAAAAACGCATTTCCCTAACATGAAACAGAAGCAACTGATGTGCATATGTGGGCTTAAGTGGATCTCATTTTAGATGAAATATTTATTCTGAACAAAATAGAATCAGACATCAGTCAGTAGTTCACAGTGTCTACCATGTATTTATTTGGTGTGGATTTTGTTTTCAGATACTAGATGCTTTACACAGAGAGAGTAAAAAAGAAAGCATTGGTTATAAGCTGGAAGCTTTATCTTGTTTTGGTGAAGTCCTAGAGACATTTTCTGTGGATAGATTTGCTGATGTTTATTCAATCATGACCCCTGTCCTGGAAAAGGTGATAATACTAAGTTTAATATTGTTACATGTCCATCTAAAATTATCTGTTACATATTGGTACAAATGTATTCATGAAGAGTGGTCTATTTTCTGTGATGTGTAGACTGACTTGAAATACTGAAAATGGTCTTGTTTCCTAAAAAATTTTAACTTATTCAGATTGCAATGAATTCATTATATTCAAATGTTCCAATATTTAGTCATCCTTCTGGCCTGTTTGATAAACTTGGTATAAGGTATAAGGCTGTATTGCTGAAATATCTTACTTTGATGCACATTTCCTCCTTCTGTAAGTAATTGTCTCAAGAATTTTTTCTGACTAAATATATTTAGGTAAGGGCACTGAGATGTTATACAGTTATTTCATATCTAACAACTTGTTTTACCATTGCAGGATGTTAGTATGGAAGTAGATGATGATGATGAAGAAAAAGAGGAATTAAGTTCGGAAGTAAAACAGAAACAATTAGTGTGCTATTTCACAGTGCTTGGTCAGGCATGGCCTGAAAGTGTCACTACACAAGGTAAGTAATTTATTTGTTATTTAGTATATTATTTGTTATTTAGTAAATCTTGCATTTTTTTGGATCACTTTCTTCATTTGGATAAAACATTGTACCAACAAACAACCAGGGTCATTTTGAGACTTTTACAGCTTTATCTGTGGAGGAAGACCTGATGCATACACCTGGGTAGAACCACTAAATTTCCATAAGCCAGCTAAACTGCTTCCTTGCATGTAAAATTTTCTGGTCCAGGGTGGGATTCAAACTCTTAGCTGTGAGGGGCTATTGATTACTAGTCAGAGACCCTAACCACTCAACCACGGAAGCCCCAGATTTTGAATCAGTGTCCTATATGTTGACAGGTATTTATTTCAACTGAAACATGAAATATATACAATTCAATGGTAAGATCTTATGATTCATAAACCTATTATTTCATGAAATTTCTGTCAACATACATTTTGGCATTTATTCATTACATTCAAATGTAGTAAAACCTCACATAGCAAGCACCTCAATATTATGACCACCTTGTTATCACGTTTTTGGACAGGTTCCAATAACTCCCCTGTAATTCAACTTGATAATGAGATCACCTCATTATTATGACTGATTTTTTGGGTGTTAAAGTAGATCCCAATATCGAGGTTTTACTGTATTTGAAAATTGTTTTAAGTCTTGCATCTATAACTACAAACATTTTATTGCATTAAAACAAAGTTACATGTTTTGCTGTGAATATAAGGTACATAAATATGTGATGACAAAAACAGATAAACCATGTAAACATTGTTTGCTCGAAGAGTGCAAATCCTGTATTTAATACCTCTGACTATTCTTGTATTTTTTACTTGTTACAGATGAATACAGTACTAGATATTGTTGTATGATGTGTGAAACATTGCAGAGTAATACATGGAGAATACAAGAAGCTTTACTTAAATCCATGCATAAGTATATTACCAGGTATATTTTTTAAATTTGTAATATTTATTTCTTCATAATACAGTCAAACCTGTGAATGAAGGCCACCCGTCAGAATTAAAAATATGGCCTTCATTGACAGATGACCCTCATTCAAAGGTCAGTTTGTTTAAAATAATTAGTGATGGTTTTTCAAAGAATGGCCTTTTTTCACAGGATGGACTTTATTCAGAGGTGGTCGCAAACACAAGTTTGACTGTTTATGACATTTTGCTTATTTGAAGGAAATTTGCAAATTTATCGCAGGGACTGATAATATCACAGTTCTTAGGCCCATCTAGCATTGTGTGATTGAAAAACAGCAAGAAATATTGAAGATTTCGTGGGGAAATCTCAATGATATAACAATAATTCAAGAGATAATTATTTACAAAAATGCTCATAAACAATATGTAACTCTGGATCCTTATAACACCACAAGTACTCTTGTATTAATTGAAATCAGATTGTACTTAACCATGTTTGGAATATCAGAAACTACTGTAAATGTAGCTTATGATACATTGATATGTAAACTAATGATTTATTGTTTCTACCTTCTTGTAGGTTGTATTTTGTCAAATCAAAGTCTGATATGCAGCAAAAAGAAGATTTGGTGAAAACCCTGTTCGTACAGATTCTCACAAGTATCTCACCATGTTTAGGTAAGTGACAGTTGACAGTGCATATGACACATTCAGACCATTGTTCCATAAAAATGTTTGGAAGATGTAAAATGATATATTTTAGGGTGTCTTTTGCGAGTTTAAGGAGAAATTCTATGGTAAAAATACCATATAGGAAACTCTCTATCATGGCTTTAAACATTTTTACTTTCTTAATTCTTACTGAATTTTTGAAAAACTAAATTTATTGAAGTGAATATGAATAAGAAATAGGTTCCTAAAAATAAAACACAAAATAATAATAATTAATCCCACCCCCATCCAGCACATAAGACCATACAAAATATAGAGTACAAAACTTTGTCTCCCAGAGAGCCTTGGGCGGTGTGTAACAAAGCTACACAGGATTTAAACTAGTTTTGTGATCCCATCCTCACACTTAGGCCATATAATATAATTGATTATATATTTATGATCCAAAAGAAAAAGGCTTGCTGCAATGTTGCTGTATTTTTTACTACATTTACAATTTTTTCAGGTAATCTTAAGTATACTGTGATACGTAAGGAATCTCTTGCCCTAGCTGAAGATATTGTTAATATCTTAAAAGGTATTTATGCTTCTCTGTTGGGTTAATGGTTTACACTAAAACCTCACACAGTGACCACCTCAATATTACAACCACCTTGTTATAATGACCACTTATTTTCAGACCAGTTTTCAATAACTCCCCTATAATTCAATTTGATGATGAGACCACCCCATTGTTACGACTGATTTTTTGGGTCTGGAAGATAGTCTCATCATGGAGGTTTTACTGTTTTTTCTGCGAATAAATGTTTTACTTTTGTTGTCTGGATCTGGTTCTATGGAATTTTACTACTGAACAACAAGCCACTGATTATTTATTAAGTCTCTCTGGTTTGAAAAACTATCAGATAACCATCTGAATGGATTTAGGTCATTTTTGGGGACTTTTGAGTGCTGCTAGTGTGTTGTGTAATGTTACAGTTTTTAGCTCACCAGAACTGAAGGTTCAGGGTGAGCTGTTAGGATGGATAGGTGGATGCTCCGGCGTCCAGCATCTGGTGTCAACAATGGTCTTCTCCTCAGAAACTACCTTCAGATTTACTTCAAATTTGCTGTGCAGAAGCCTTTTGACGTTCTAACTGCAATTTGGTCATATTATACCAGTTGGCCCCTTTTAGGGGTCACTAGAGCTAAAAATTGAAAAACCTTTAATCATCTTCTTCTCATGAACCAATGGATGGATCATCACCAAACTTGGTCTCTAGCATCCTTATATGGACTTTTATCAGATTTGCTCAAATAAAAATGGTTGGCCCCTTTTAGGGGCCGCTAGAGCTAAAAATAGAAATACCTTAAAAAGACTTTTTCTCATGATTCTATCGATGGATTGTTACCAAACTTGGTTTTTTAGCATCTTTAGATAGTGTTCTATCAGATTTGCAAAAAAGAAATGGTTGGCCCGTATTAGGGGCCGCTAGAGCTAAAAATAGAAATATCTTTAAATGTCCCCATTTCATGAACCAATGGATGGTCCTTATCCTTAGATGGTCTTTTCTCAAGTTTGCTCAAATAAATATGGTCGGCCCCTTTTAGGGGCCACTAGAGCTAAAAATAGAAATACCTTAAAATGACTTCTCATGATTCTATCGATGGATTGTTGCCAAACTTGGTTTTAAGCCTCTTTAGATAGTGTTCTATCAGATTTGCTGTAACAAAAATGGTTGGCCCCAATTTGGGGCCGCTAGAGCTAAACATGGAAATACCTTAAAATGACTTCTTTTCATGAACCAGTGGTTGGATCATCACCAAATTTGGTCTGTGGCATCCTTCAGTCATCATGAATATTCTTTTGTAGTATCCTTTGACGGTCCTTTATCGAGTTTATTATTGTCCCCCATTATTTGCCTACAAGTGTACCTTTATTACCTTTTTAGTAACAAGTTAATTAATATTTATTCTGGTGAGCAATGCAGGGCCATCATGGCCCTCTTGTTGTATTATTTTTGATAAGGTATTATTCAAGTATTCATTTTAAACTGACACATTAATGCATAACTTAAATTAAAAAAACTTGCATTAATTTTTGTGTTCTTGTCAAGTTAATTATTTTCATTAGGTATTATGAATGGCATTGTTTATTAGTCTGAATGTCTAGTTGATTTTTGCCTGTTGTTTTATTACAGATAATGAGATGTTGCATTTATTGTCGTCAGAAGTGATGGAGAAGCTAAATTTAGATCTCTATTCATTAACGTCAGACTCTAGTCCCGAGATAAAGGACAAATCAGGATGCTTGTTGAAATCATTAAAGAAATGAGATAATTTATAGAAACATTGTATTGAGACAGAGTATTATTTTCAATGGTTTAACTTATATCATTCAATATAACCCCTGAAAACCGGACCCCATCTGGCCTTGGTGAAAGTACAGTTTTCTGAGAATTCAGGTTTTCAGAGAGCTATTGATTATAGAAGAGAGAAAAATGGGACTTAAAAGTCCAATTTTCAGAGAATTCTGGTTTTCAAGGAGTCTGATTTTCAAGGGTTATACTGTAGTTATTTAATGTACCTAAATATTTATGTTTAATTACTATTTTAGTAATTTAGTCTTATGACTGTCTGAACACACCGTTGGTGTGTTGTAATATCTAGATATTCAAATGTTTCTAACTTCTGACTTACAAGACATACAGAACATCTTTAGATTGGATGAAAATTTACCTCGCGGTTACCAGTATAATGAATACTACATTATTTGAAACAATTTATTTATTTCAAGCCCTGGGCAAGAAAAAATGGAACTGAGCATGCACGATATTATCATAGTTATCAGTTAATGCATAATAAAGATATTTAATTGACCTATGTGGTTACTGTATGATCCATTTCTTTTATTTCCAAATTCTTCTACATCAGATTAAGCATTTTATCTCTAGTGTTTTTGATTCCATGGTGTGACTTGGGTTTATGTAGAAAATGTTTCATTCAATTACTGTTCCTCTCATAGCATTTATTACATAATGAAACTTATACCTGCTACAATTTATATATTTACATATAACATTGCCAATTGAATTTTTAGACATGGGGAATTTTTGGTGCATGGCTTTTCTGTTAGTGAATATGTATTGTTGGCATATTTATATACCAATGAATTGTTTCCTGAAATAAATTACTAATGAAATTTGTAACAGTTTTTTGTTGTCCTATTCTCAAAACCAAAAGTCTAGTTTCTTAGTGCAAAATTAAGCCTTCGAAGTGATTTTTCTTTAGGATTTAATGTTGCACCAACAGTTCGGGTCATATGCCACTTTCCTAGTTTTAGTAGTGGTGGGAGATCTGGGGCACAGGGGGCTAGCACGTTGAAGGGATGTGTATAATGGTGTATTAGGCTTAAAATGGCCACACGGACCAAAAACACCTATATTACATGTATATGTATATATATGATAAATGTGTTTTTGGTCTGTGTGGCCATTTTAAGCCTAATACGCCATTAATACTCCATCCCTTTAACGTGCTAGCCCCCTGTGACCTGAGGCATACGCCTGCCTAGAACCACCAATCTTTCCCAAGCTGGCTGGACCTCTTCCTCTCATAAATTTGTCTAGTCCCAGGTGGGATTCACACTCAAAGCCATGAGGAGACTAATGATTGGCAAAATCAGAGACTATAACCACCTGACTATAGAAGCTCCTGCCTTCTAAGTGATTAATCCTTGTTTGCTGTGATAACTAGATTGTTATTCCAAAACAAACATTACACGACAAAACTTTTTTATAACCCTTTTTCTCATAAAACCACATTTCTCCGCATCTGAAGCAAACGACTACTGAAAATATTGTGGCAAAAGAAGCCATTGGTTGTAATGAGTAATAGCTTCTTTTGCCACCATGTTTTCACTCTGTCAGAGAGAAATAACCCAAATTTCTTAAATAAATTGATGTTTTGAATTTGGAAAAGTCCAAAATACACTTAAGAAGCAAAGAGTTAAACTGGTTCTTGCCACTAGAAGTTTTAAACTGTCCGTCTTTAACATAAAGTATTAGATTTACTTAATACGTCTCCCACCTAGTGTTATTGTATGTAAATTTTGACCCAGAATTGTATTTCATTCATGATTCAGAAGTAGCATTGGTTTACAAATGTGCATGTAATAATTCTTGGAAGCTGCTGATGGGATTTTTGTGCAGAAAGGTGAGACAGTGGATGTACTGTTTCCTAGTAAAAAGCTAGGCAAAAAATTAGGGTAGTTTGAGTAACCAGAAACAATTTAAACAATTTTTTATGCCTTATTTAAGTTTCATTTTATTTTTTATTGCTTTGACTAATAATTTGTGGTAAAAACAACTTGTACATATATATATTTTTTTCTCCACATGCATACTTATTTTTCATAATTCAACTACATTGTTGTATCTTCCTGAAAAATAATTCTTGAAATATTTTTTCTAAAAGCCACTGTGTACCTTTAAAACGGATTTAGTTGAAATATTATTAATTAAACATGTAAACCAAAAAAAATGCAAAGGACCAAATGACCATGGAAAGTACGATTTAACCAAAACCAGGTACGAGTTGCCTAAGGTACGAGTTTTCTTAGGTACGACTTGACCAATCCCCCCCTTCTCTATTAACTTCCGGTTAACTTCCGGGTGGATGAATAAACAAACGCATTCTTGCCCAGCATATGTGAGAAAATTGACAAATTGGAGATTAAGAATTGGATTAATATATCGCCTGTGAAATAATTAGAAATGGGTATGATTTTAAGCACTTATTCCAATTTCATTCATCTCTGAATTGATACTCTTTCGGATACATACATTTCGGATACATTTGTGATTGGAATGCATGAGTCATCAAATATTAAAAATATTTGTGGGCTTAATCAATGTTTGATGTTTACAAATCACAATTAATAGTGAATTATTTCTTCATAAGAAACTATTGCTTTCTCATGTACATTAATGATCTTCTTTCTCCAATTCTCAAATCGATCTCTCCTGATGATACTGTGGTCTACATTACAATTAACTCCTTCTCCTACTCGAAATGTCTGCAGGATGATCTCAGTAAGGTGAATGGATATGGAGTTCAATCATTAAAAATTCCAAGTACTTCATATAACCAGAAAACGAAAAATTATAAAAAACAGGTTCTTTCTTCAGAACATCAGATTTACGTTACAATACAAATACTCAAGAATATCATCAAATACAAATAAAACTTTAGGATTCATCAGAAGAAATATTAACCAAAAAAAAAAATGAAAAAAAGTGAAGCAATAAGTCTTTAAATCTTTGGTCTGGCCTCAGTTGGAATATGCCTTAACATTTGGAGTCATAATGTACTTTAAAATCTAACATAATTTGGAAGCCCTTGGCCTTCCAAACATACAATAAACTACTATCTACACTAACTAGACGTATGCACCCTCTTTATTTCAGACAAGTACAATTTACATCAGATAAGCACAAATTTTCCTTTCCTCACTGTATCAACCTGTGAAACCAACTTCTCTGTTACATTGCTACTCTGCCTGACCATTTCAAACAAGCAGTGGTTAAGATATAACATTACTATTACAAGTTGTTAACTAGACACATGTTTTGAATGCCAATATAATTTGTTTACAATGCTGCACTATACAGATTGTGCTGACTCAAGGGCTGCGACTGTAGTCTAGTGGTTAGTGTGCTGGACTTGTAAACTAGTGATCTGGGTTCAAATCCCCAGCAGGTCATACCCGTCTATGAAATTTTGACAAAAATGTTAATTTTCCTCCATATGTGGAGAAGTTCCCAGTTCCTTGTGGAGGGGTAAGATAGTATGGGTTAGAATACAGTCCTGGAAAACGGGCTAGGTTTTCTGGCTGCTGTATATTATTATATAACTGAAAAAATTGTTGAAAAACTATGTTAAACCCAGTGTGTTGAGTCAAGAGCTGATCATTTGATCCATTTTATCAATTTCAGCTGAGATCCATGCTGTTGTGGTTGGTGACAACAATGTTGGGAAGACATCACTGTGTATCACGTTTTCCACAGATCAATTTCCAAGTCTATTCACACCTATGGAATGTAACCGAGTGCCCCATGAAAAAGATATAACTGTAGGAAATGAAACAGTACATGTTAAATGTACTGACACTGAGGGACATGTAGGTCTTCTTGATGTTCATTTATGTTCAGGGTTAGACCCTAAGGCATGACCTAACAACATTCTTTGTTAATTTCTGGTCCGGTCTGGTTGAACTTGTAAGTTACTAGACTGAATGGTCTTGTTTATATACAAGTTACAACATATCCCGTCTAAAATTTTGTGTTATATTTATCATATTATCATATTATTGAAACAATCAGAACCATTTAACACATCATCTATGTCTCTGATACAATGTGCACTAAAATAAAGATAATTAATTATTTTGATGACATTTTATCAGTAAATTACCAAATCTTATCATGGTCAGGCACAACACGAATGAAAATTCCCATTACATGTCACATTGTTTTGGTGTTCTGTATTTAACAATGCAAAGTTTGGTCGAGTTGAAATCAAATCAGGTCTAATGGATTCCAAGTGTTACTAGTCCGCTAATCTAGTGAAGAAAAAGGTAAATATTTGATCCTGATGTGTTTAGATCAGCTCTCTGCTTATATAATATACCATTAACAAATATATAGATACTATTACTAATAGGATTCTAAGAAAAAAAACACATACAAAAGATTCTCCCCCTTACCAGAAACCCTCTGAACTCATAAAACCGTACAAGAAATAGAGGACAAAACAGTCTCCTATAGGGTATTGCCTTGGAAAGGTCTGTCGCAAATCTATAGGGAGTTTTAACTAGTTTTGACGGCCAAACCTCACACGCCCTGGAGATACAAGAAAATAAAAATACATAAACAAATGATACATAGATACATCATGGTTAAAAGTTTTCCGGAATTTTCCGGAACCTCCGGTTTTTCCCAGGTCTGGACTACTGTTTTTATTCTTTCCACAGCACCAAGGTTAAGATTTCCGGATTTTTGAAAATGTTCAACTTTCACCCATGAGATACACAAAAGGCATTACAATCAACAGCTAACATAGATCACAAGCTCCAGTTCTCCAACAAAATTAAATGAAGTAAACTAAGTGACATCTTGTATCGAGTTATGATGTAATATTGAAGAGTTAAAGAATGTGACTTTTAGTCTACCATGTCTTAATACTCTTATGACATCTTAGCTCATATAATATCGCTGATTTCCATGTTGTAATCTGAAGAAGGTTATTTCTTGAATGCTTTTTGAGATGCTTTCTTATCCTCATAAGAAAAACAATAACCTATTTCAGTTTATATTTTATATAATGTACCTGTTATGTATGTAATGTATTATGTATGTGTTAATATTGTGTATTTTTATTCCCACCAGCAATATGAGTTTGCCATCTGTCATTCTAGTAAATATGTACATCCATAAATATTCTATTTGCTTAAATGTTTCTAAAGTTTTTTATATTGATTTCCATTTCAAATTCAATTTATAAGCATAAAATGTGACTTCATCTCTTCAGGAAGATTTTGATGACACTCGACCTGAGTCTTATGAAGGTGCTGATGTTTTCTTGCTGTGTTTTAATGTATCCGGACCAACATCATTTAGCAACTTGAAAACTAAGTGGATACCTGAGCTGAAGAAGTATGCTCCACAGGTGCCCATATTATTAGTTGGATGTAAAGTAGGTACGGTCAGATTTATACTTGGTTTTATATTCCTAATATCCAAATAATTAACTCAAAATGGAGTAGACAATTTTGAGAACTTTTATGCAGTAAAACCTCAATAATAAGACCACCTTTGGGACCCCAAAAATCGATTGTAATAACAGGGTTTTCGCTAGATGTCAAAAGTTAAGGGTCAAAAAGTGACCCTTGGTTGATGATAATTTGAAGAGTCAACAAATATTGCTTACTATTTTATAGTGAATTTTACCCTTGGGAACAAATTAAGACATTATTTTGTAAGTTATTACAGAACAATTAGTAGTAAAATGTTTTTGCATTGTAGTATTTCTTACATTATACATGTACCAATGTTTCCTAATATCATGCGACTATGTATGAAATTTCACAGATTCTAGACGTGGAAAAGAATCCAGCAAGGATATCATCAAAACAGTGAAGGGGAAAAAGATGAAATCAACATTAAAAGCAGCATCATATGTAGAGTGTAGTGCCTTAAAGAAAGTTGGTGTAAATGAATGTTTTGTAGAAGCTGTGAGTATATATGTATTAGCTTTTCAAATATTAACTAAGGCAAGAAAAAAGTTAGTGGTTACTTTACCAAGGCTTGACAAATCCACTCGTCAATCTGTTATTACAAGTAGAAATTGACTCAGGATGAGTTGAAATTGCCAGAACTAGTTAAAATTCTGAGGCCATCATCCTGGTAGATTAGTAGCCTGAAAAGAAATTATTAAGCCCTGTTGATCAAAGAAATTTTGGTAGGTAACTTGAAAACTTTTTCTCTAAATTTTATTCTAGACACTTTTTGTAAGAACACAAAGTATGAATTATACTCGAGCATTCCTGTACTTTTTAATATGTTGTAAGAATCTTTAAAGTCAGCACCAAAAACATGGATCACCATAAACATGATTTTTTTGTCTGGCCTCGGAGAGCTTTTTTTACTTTTTATTAGCTCACCAGAACCGAAGGTTCAGGGTGAGCTGTTAGGATGGGTAGGTGGATGCTCTGGCGTCCGCCGTCTGGCGTCAACAATGGTCTTCTCCTCAGAAACTACCAGTCGGATTTACTTCAAATTTGCTGTGCAGAAGCCTCTTGACGTTCTAACTGCAATTTGCTCATATCGTTCCGGTTGACTGCTTTTTGGGGTCACTAAAGCTAAAAAAAAAAAACCTTTAATCATCTTCTTCTCATGAACCAATGGATGGATCATCTCCAAACTTGGTCTGTAGCATCCTTATATGGACTTTTATCAGATTTGTTAAAAAAATTGGGTCGACCCCTATTAGGGGCTGCTAGAGCTAAAAATAGAAAAACCTTTAATCATCTTCTTCTCATGAACCAATGATAGCATCCATAGATAGTCCTTTCTCAAGTTTGCTCAAATAAATTTGGTCGGGCCCTTTTAGGGGCCGCTAGAGTTAAAAATAGAAATACCTTAAAATGATTTTTTCTCACGTTTCTATGGATGGATTATTACCAAACTTGGTTTTTAGCATCTTTAGATAGTGTTCTATCAGATTTACGGAAAAAAATTCTTTGGCCCCTATTAGGGGCCGCTAGAGCTAAAAATAGAAATACCTTTAAATGTCTACATCTCTTGAACCAATGGATGGATCATCACCAAACTTGGTCTGTAGCATCTTTATATAGACTTTTATCAGTTTTGCTAAAAAAAATTTGGTCTGCCTCTTTTAGGGGCCGCTAGAGCTAAAAATAGAAAAACCTTTAATTGTCTTCTTCTCATGAACCAATGGATAGATCATTACCAAACTCGGTCTGTAGCATTCTTAGATGGTCCTTTCTCAAGTTTGCTGAAATAAATTTGGTCGGCCCCTTTTAGGGGCCGCTAGAGCTAAAAATAGAAATACCTTAAAATGACTTTTTGTCATGTTTCTATGGATGGACACGTTTTCTATCAGATTTGCTCAAATAAAAATGGTTGGCCCCAATTAGGGGCCGGAAGAGCTAAACATAGAAATACCTTAAAATGACTTCTTTTCATGAACCAGTGGTTGGATCATCACCAAATTTGGTCTGTGGCATCCTTCAGTCATCACGAATATTCTTTTGTAGTATCCTTTGATGATCCTTTATCAAGTTTATTATTGTTCCCATTATTTGCCCACATGTGTACCTTTATTACCTTTTTAGTAACAAGTTAATTAATATTTATTCTGGTGAGCGATGCAGGGCCATCATGGCCGTCTTGTTTTGTAACTTATTCTTGTAATAAATTACTACAAGACAGAGATTTATATATTTTATTTATATTGATGCAGTCATTGTAAATAAATGGTTTTGGCTTTCATTTGACTCTTAAAACAGCATTTTGACTCTTGCAATTAGTAAAAAAAGCTTTTGAATCTCAAGAAATTGTACCAAAGGGTCAAAATTACAATAAAAGTAGAAGGAAATTTTGTTGACTTCAAATTATCATCCAAGGGTCATATTTGTCCCTCAACTTTTGACGTCTAGTGAAAACTCTGAATTGTGTTATATGATAAGAATTCCGCCAAAGTAAATGTAAGCAGTATGGTATTACTCTTTATTCATTCAGTTGTTTTCCTTGATTATAAAGATGGTTTCTGTGGTTGTGCTTTTTGCTCATGCTTAAGAATTATCATTTTAGCTTTTGCTTTTTTTTCTCAGGTGAAGGTTGCCAGAGGTCAGTCTAGTGATTCTGGGGGCTGTAGTTGTGTCTTGCTCTAATTCAACAGTCAAGATGAGATTCAGGAAACAAGAGATTTCATTTGTGTTCATATATCCAGTACTAATATAACAATGTACAGAGACTGCTGGAATGCTTATATCTGGTGAATGTACATCAATATATTTATTTTTGGGGCTTTTGAAGAAACTTTGTTTTAAGTTCATGGAGCTACCCATCTTAAAGAATTCCAGCTGGATGCTTTCATTGATATTAGACTCCCATAAACTCCTGATACAAGTGTATAATCAGTCTTTATTGATAGATAGCTTTTGTTTGGAGGTCAGTTTGTTCTGAATAATCAATGACAGTTTTCAAAGAATGACTGTTTTCACAGGATGACCTTTAATCAGAAGTGGCTACAAAACAGGTTTGACTGTATATTAATTCAGGTGTAAAAATACTTCCCATTGTTTATCTGATGAATAAGTGTTTATCAACAGAATAAACAAATAATGTATTAGAGCTGTCATTGATTCACTTTTTTGCATATCGATGATATTGATAAATTGGGTAATCAGTATTAACAATTTATCGACACATTAATAAATTCAAATTAGACAGAAATATAATGCATCAATTACACATGTATCGTATGATTAAGTGTATAAATACATATACAGTAAAACCTCGGTATCTTGAGGAGTCATTGGAACAGATTAAGTGCTTTAGATGAACGTGATGCTCGTAATAATGAGGTATTTTGTTTATTTGTTAAAAATAAATTTTTACTGTAAATTAAGATAATGTTATTTTGTGTACTTCAGTAGTAAACAGTAAAAAATAATTCAATATTCAATAGTTAAATTATCAGAATTTTGAAACATGGCAGTCTCTTTGAATAGTTCAAAAACAAAGCCTGTTTCTGCATTCCCCCCCTCCCCTCCAAAAAAAATAACAAAACATGTCCTTTTAGTTCCTACCATATTGTTTGGTCAAAATATTGATATTTTAAACAAGCGTATCAAAAATTGCTCAGCTAAAAAAAAATCAATAATATATCAATGTTGTTCGAATCAATGACAGCCCTAAATATTGTCTTAGATTAGTGCCACATGTCTTATCTTAAGCGATGGTCTGGTCTTGTAGATGGATCTTATTGTAACATTCAATTTTTTACTTATTCTTTTATTTGTTTCTTTCTACCATATTACTTGCCATTGAAATGGTCATATTGTGTTCTTGTATTTTCAGTGGGGTATTTTTGTTCCATATTTGAATGATGAACCAATTATTGTTCACAAAATGCATTTCATGTATTTTTAAGTGAAATTATTGATGAAGGTATCATTTGTAATCGTACACAATTGTTTTGTAATTGATTACATTTAATATTAGATGCATACAGTAACAAACATTGAGTAAATAATGATATATAAAATTTATTTTTGTAAATATGTGAACTATTATCACTCAATTGGATATTTTATTTGAATTATATTTTACTCTACTCTAAATTCAAAAGGATCCAGTAATCTATCAATGCATTTTTGCTAGTAATGTTTAATGTAATATATTTACAGATAATATTTCCTTTTCTACAGATTGTGAGATTTTCCAGTTTCAAATATGAAAGTCATGTGTTCTTGAAATAATTTGACTTAATCAAACTAGTCAGTTAATTTATGTTCCTTTTAAAAATGGTGCATGTGCATAGTCAGAGTTTTTTCCTGCTATAGCAGGGGCTGTTTATAGGTGATCTTCCCTTATGAAAATCTTTAAAGTCATTCAGTTTTCCCCTAAAATTCAGTTTACAACAGGTTTTTTCTTTGCCTTTTGAAAAAAATACCTCATTATTTTTTCCCCAAATACAACCCTTTACCTCATAATCATATTTTGGCCTCTTCCAAATTCAAAGCAAATACACATAACATCAATTTATGTATGAAAATTGGGTTATTCTCTTTGACAGAGTCGAAAACATTGTGGCAAAAGAAGCCATTACTTGTTACAAGAAATGACTTCTTTTGCTGCAATGTTAAATCAAAAGTCATCTGCTGCAGATGCAAGGAAATACGATATTATGAGGCAAAGCGTTAAGAAAGGCCCCTTCCCCTACCTGTGAAAAAAGGCCAATAGCTAAACCTGTGAAACCTTATGGGACAAAAAGTTTTATTTCCAACTGAAACTTGGGCAGTTATTTTAACCATTGTTTTGAGACTTCTAGCCTTTAGGATGGTATCTTTGAACAGGTTTTGTTTTGCATGAAACTTTTGTGAATTAAACCACCTTTAGATGAGAAAAAAAAATAAACATATTTAGGTGGTCTCATTAAGAATTCTAATACATGTAGTAGAATTGAAAACTGATCTGAAAATAAATGGTCTTTTTAAAATTGTGGTCTCAATATTTGAATAGGTTCCTTTAGTGAAATTCTATTGTGTTATATAATTTGGAGACATTACTATTTTATGAATCTCATACTTGCTTTGTTTTATAGCAGTGCTATAAATAAGGGTCAAAGGGTACAAAACTTGAGAATGACTTCCAAACTCAATTTTATGCTCAGTTAATTTAGATCAATTATATTTCCTGATGTTTTATTTTTATTAAATGATTGAATTATTTAATCAAATTGTAGAAAGTTATATTACTTATTTAGTGTAGTAATGAAATATATAATTAACCAGAAAAGATATAAAATTATGAGATTTGAGCTTTGAGATCAATCTCATATTACATATCTCTGAATCCAGGACCATAAATAATAATCTTATGGGCCAGGATTATTGATCTCCCTGCTCAAAACTTAATTTTGTGTTCTCAACATCTTAAATTTAATCATAATAAAATGTTATCATTTTTTCAAGAACTAATCTTTACATAAGTCAAAAATGATCAAAATATTACTCTCTACTTACACTTATTTCAAACATACATACAGGCCTGAAATATGAATAGAAAAGAACATATGATTTATTTTATATTTGAATATGTGTTCATCATTCAGAACAAAATCAGGTCTAGATCCAACAGACTTGTTTAAGAAAACACATTGCAAAAGAAATAAAATGTATTGCATACTGGTAAATGAATCAAAACACAGTGTACTACCCATTGAAGGATAATGTAATGTCAAACATAATTCATGATTCAGAATCTTGTTATTTATCTTGAAAGTGCATAACAAATATGAGTTAACATCGTTAATATTGTTGAGTTTCTCAATCAGAGAAAATTAACAAATCAATTAGTTTAAACATGTTTTGCCCTTTAATAGAGTTTTTGGGTGAGTAGCTTTTTCTAATTGCAATATGTTCTGTGACATTGCAATATAAAATGGTATTCATACTCTACCTAACCACTTGCACCAATTTCACTAATACGTTGGGCTGAAATAGGTTCAGAATGAAAATGAGATTTGATCTTGGAAACTGATATCAAGTTTAGTGACCTCTGACCCAGGTTTTTGTTCTTCTAATTTTATATTTATGAGTTTTTAGTGATTTAGATTTATTTGCCATATCAAGCTTGTCACTGGTAGTTCAGAAATATGTGATTGATTTTTCTTATTATGCCTGAGGTTTTTTGTCATTCTGAAAGAAGTACATACAATTCAACATTCTTACATTTCAAAATTCATACATTTTAACATTCATACATTTCAACATTCATACAATTCAAGGACAGTTTTTGGTTCTTGTTTGGTGGTTGTGTTATGTGTGTTTTATTTTGTTCACTTGTTTTGTTTTAAATAATTCATGATACTTATTTTGTTGATGGCTTATTTTTGTATTTTTTTATGAGTGATATCATTTTCTGCACATATACAAACAGAAATTGAATACAAGGGAGTTAATAATGTCTGAGCACTGATATCAAATAAGTATAAAACCTCTATTAGCTTGAGTTTTAGCTGACAACAAGATTTTGTTCTGGAGTTCCAAAAGATTTTTTAATTTTTTTTTTAACATTAATTAGTATCAATATGTTAATTAGAAATGAAGTATTGAAGGTGTAATTATTGAAAAATATTAATAGAAATTTAAGAAATTAGATATAAAGTATACATATAGTTCTCATATGATTATTTAAGTAGAGTGAAACCTTGATATTAAGACCTTCTTTGGGGCTAAATAAATTGGTCATAATATTAAAGTGGTCTTATTATCAAGTTGAAATATAGGATAAATGTTGTAAACCTGTCTGAGAATAATGGGTCATTATAATAAGGTGGTTGTAATATTGAGGTGGTCACTTAGTGAGTCTTTGTTATTAAAGTATGATTATATAAGTTCACAAACATTTTTACCTCCCTTTGTATGGTTTCCTCTCCAGGGCCCTGTTAGTATGTCAGTGTATTCCGTACTGAACCACAGGGTTTGGATTCAATAGTTTCATGATGGCTACTATGTACATGTAGTATTCTGGTTGTAAATATTGCATCTAAACCCTATGAACTGATATAGAATCACAGGGTTTGGATACAATCATTTCATGTTGGTTACTATGTACATGTAGTATACTCGTTGTAAATATTGCATCTAAACCCTATGAACTGATATAGAAGGTTTGAATTCAAAGCTATTGTGATGATTACTACGTACATATAACATTTCATAGAATATTTTTGGCTAACATTCCATTTTGGAAATATCAATATTTTGTCCTCATTTGAGAGGATTCAGACTCCATTATTTATGTTTCAAATAAAAGTGTTCACATCCTGTCAGATCTGCTCTTAAATGCAGTTGTTGTTAGATGGATAACATATTCTTCTACCCTCAATTGTTTTTGCAATTACCTCCCTGAAATACAGTAAAACCGTTATATTAAGACCACCATTGGAACCTATGAAATTGGCCTAATATTGTTTGATAATCTAGTCAAATTATGGAGAAAAATATTGAAAACTGGTCTGGAAACAGTTTGTTGTTATGATGAGGTGGTCTAAATATTAAGGTGGTCACGAAGTATGGTTTCACTGTAAATCTATTTTGGTAAATTTGATACTGCAGCGCTGTGGCAGATTAGAACTAGAACCAGGTTGGTGATTTAGGTACAAATAAAAAAAGGTTTGTTTCTGGTTACATACCCAAAAATATGGGTTGGTACGTAGGGATTTTTTTTCTTTCAAGTTTTTTTACATATATTGGCAACACTGTTGTGAAAATTACAATATAGCACTACAATTTGGATGCCATAAAAACTTTTGGGTTGGCAGGCAAAGGATGGGTCGGTCAGGTAACCGGAAACAAACTTATTTTTTCAGGCTTTATAGTAGATATGTGTGCTTTTATTTGAATATATCTGTAAATTCCTAGGTGTTAGTCATAATAACTTGATGGTTTGAGCATATGCATGATTGTGATATTAGCTTTTTTAACTGTAAGTTAGCTATTAATGTACGCGTAATTGTGATATAATATTACGATGATAAAATAATTATGATATTAAGATAAAAAGATAATTTTATACTTTTTGTAGCTGATGTAATCATGGTACAGCTTACGCCATGAAAGTTGTAAATAAAAATATGAAATTATCAGTGGAGTTTCTAGTTTGTTGATAATTAAAACATTTTTTGCCCAGATTTGATATTTGTTGAGAATTCAAACATTTTTATACCCCCTCAACAAAGTTTTGTGGGGGGAACTGGTTTCAGCATGTTCGTCTGTCGTCTGAAATCTTGTGTGTGCTTCTTCTCTTAAACGACTGGTTGGATTTTGATAAACTTTACCAACACATTAGGCTTTAGGTCTACTTGCACATATTATAAAAAAAATGTATTCGGATTTATTTTCACAGAGTTATGCCCCTTTCTTATTTGTCTATAGACAAAATCTTGTGTGTGCTTCTCCAAAATGGTTAGTTTGCCAGTACTTTAGGCGTTAGGTCTACTTGCGCGTATTTTAAAAAAACTTATTTGTATTAATTTGCCCGAAGTAATGCCCCTTTTTTATTTGTCTGTCGAAGAAATATTGTGTGCACTTTTTCTAACGTTCAAATCCAAAATACGAGAATATTTTGAGGACAATTTGTACCTTCAGCATGTGAAAGATATGAAAGAAAAACAATTAGAAAAGTTTTGGGACCTACCTACCCTATTTTTAGCTCGTCTGTTTCAAAGAAAAAGTCAATGGTATCATGATCACTGCATCGTCGTTGTCATGCAAAAATTTTAATGCATGCTTAAAAGTTTTCCGGAATTTTCTGGAACCTTCGGGTTTCCCTACTGGTTTTTTATTGTTTCTGCGGCAACGAGATTAAGATTTCCGTTTTTTTTTAAAGTTTTCAACTTTCAACCATGTTAATGTTTCCCATTACTCAAACACTTAAAGATATCAACATGACACTTGGAATACTTGATTATCATGACTAGGCACAGTTGCAAGACAAGGGGCATTATTTTGAAAGCTAAAGTTTTGGTGTTATTCCCCTTTTTAACATAGATTTTTGGTTAAAATTGCTTAATAAATAGAATCATTTAAAACAGATGAACATTGGTGCCCCTCTGCAGAGCTCTAGTTTGTCCAGTAACCGTAAACATGACTGTCTTTCCTAGCCTAATCATTTTTTAATACATGTAGTAACTTTGAAAGAGAGTTATACATTTCAATTTGATCTTATTATGCACATTCGGATGATACGATTTCGTCTACGGTCAATATCGACCAGGGAAAACATGTCGTTGGTTTGTTCTGGTGTATAAGACGCACCCTAACTCTTTATATATTTCTAGGGGAAAACATGTGCGTCTTATACACCGTTAGATACGTTAGTTGTTCCTTATAGAGCAAAAAGTACTTTCAAACCTGCAAACCACCAGGTTACATTTCTTCTTCATTTATAAGAATTCCGAACCTACTTCCTAGAAGGTATGAAAAGAATATATTGTTTGTCTTAGCCAAGAGCATAATGGTATTACAATTGATGGTGTTTAATCATTTATTGAGCCAAACTATATGAGACAATGGCAGAGTTCTAGAATAGAATGAACTGAACAGCTGAACCAATTTAGTACAAGTTCTTGATACACTTATATTATTGCAAATCATGTAAAAAGATGTGAAATGGAGTAATACGCTGATTGAACCTAGTGTAACCAATTTCTATACATCCAAAGAGCCAAACTGTTTAGAGCAAAACTGATATTATTGGTATTGAAATTTCGTCGGCTTATTCCTACAACCCCCTAAGTCAATTTTTGGCATTATTGAGATTTTGATATCATTTTTTTCATCTCGATGAACTCTGTACAATGATCATACTTACCTGCTTGTAGATCTATCCTAAATAGGGTTATCCCAATTCTACAAACCTGCAACTCGCTTAAAGTTAATGCAGTTTAAAACTTCAAATGCAATTTTCTCAAAATGGGAAAAAACTGACATACAGGTTTGTAGAAATAACCTGATGATTTTTTTCTGTAAAGGGATTTGTCATACTCAGAAATCATGACTGATTCGGGAACAGAATTTACATCTTGAAGCTGTACAAAATGACATGATTTACAATGACTATGAAAATACGGTCAAACCTGTGTTTCCAGCCACCTTCGAATAAAGGCCACCATTAGAATATAGGCCATTCTATGAAAAACTGTCATTGATTATTTAGAACAAATCGGCCTCCGAATAAAGGCAATCTGCCAATAAAGTTTACATTTTGTCTTTTCCTGTGGTGGCCTTTGTTCGCATGTTTGACTATACTAGAACTGTTTGGCTGAGCTTCTATAGTGCACGCACATCTGTTTTATTGCGTCATTTAAACTGATAAGCATCCTGTCTATGTGTTAGGAGTGGGTGACTTTATTACCCTTCTGAACCATAGTGATCTTGTAAAAAACGAAAGACATGCTATGCCGAAAATGCTGTGAATTGTAAGGATTGGGGTTAGATATGTGATACTTGAGGAACCTATCGGATATGAATTCGATCAATGTTGATGGCTATCCCGAACCTTATAACAATAAGATTCCATCAAAGTATTATTGCATGATCAACCTACAGCCCACGTATTGACTGGGAGAAATGTACGGCTCCAAGTATAGAATACAAAAAAGGTGAAAAAGAATTCACAGGAAATATGTCATATGCTATAAATACGTCATTTTAATGTTGGTTTACCTAGCTGTATTTACAACCAAACAACTATGGCTTGGCTCTTAAGTACAAAATCAACATGTATATAATCATCTCTGTAAGGCTTATTAGCTTGTTTGTTTCTGGTTTCCCGACATACTCTATTTTTTTCCTGTGATCCTAGACTTTATTAGGCCTTAGGAACGGTACATCCACTGTCTCACTTTTTTAACTTTTGGCATAAAAATAATCTCGCCGGCGGCTTTCAAGAATAGTACTCCCCCTCCCCCATAAAATTCCTGCCTACCTACGCTAATTTTTAATTAGCATGCAACCAGAAACAAACAATTTTTGTGTAATGTCATGACACGTCTCTGTTTCTGCCGTTGGTTGTCCATTGAACAGTAATGACCTTAATAGTGTATTGACCTTAATAGTGTAAAGACTTTAATAGTGTTATGAACTTAATAGTGTAATGACTTTAATAGTATAAGACCTTAATAGTGTAATGACCTTAAAAGCGTGAAGACCTTAATAGTGTAAAGACCTTAATAGTGTAATGACCTTAATAGTGTAAAGACCTTAATAGTGTAATGACCTTAATAGTGTAAAGAACTTAATAGTGTAAAGACCTTAATAGTGTAATGACCTTAATATTGTAAAGAACTTAATAGTGTAAAGACCTCTTCGTGAAATTTTACTATTTTGCAGAATGCATGTGTAAACTGCCTAAGATGTAAAATTGAATCTCTCTTCCACTCTCATGAACCACGAACTAAAATTGAATGGTAAAAAGTCAGATCTTGACAGCGTAATGATAATTGACTTGCTGTTATTTTTTGTTGGTTTTTGTCTGGGGAATCTGATTTGCTATGAAGAACACACGAAATGTGTTTGAACACGCTCGTTTAGATGAAGATAATGATTAGTTTATCCACTTAGTCACAAACATGGAGGCAATTTGATCCTTTAATATCATTACACGTTTTCATTGTGTTATTATATTTTAAATTTGTTTTGTATTGTTCCCTCTTTTTTTGTTTTCTTACAATGTTACACCATATTTTGAATATATGTTAATACGGTGTCCTGCAGGTGACATCCGACCAACACTTGTGTTTTGGTGTTTCTTTTGCTCCTTTGATCTAATGGTACAATATATTGAGTTTGATTATCCTCGCCTCCTGGATACCGGGTAATGAGGCAAGCAGCGGAACCATTATTTGTTCATTTCAGTACATATTTTTATGACTCTCTTATCTTATGACGATTTCATTCCTGTAAATGTATAAACATTAACATAAAGATTATATCTAACAATGTTTCTTTATTCGCTGAAGTTAAATGTCGTACCAACAGCCAAGGTCATTTCTCGACTTTCCCAGCTTAACGGTGGAGGAAAACCTCAGGCGTATAATTTGGTAGAACCACCGACCTTCCGTAAACTAGCTGTACAGCTTCTACACATTGGTAATTTGGTCCTGAGCGGAATTCGAACTATAGCAGTGAGGGGATAGTGATTACTGATTAGAGACAAAAACACTTGGCCACTTAGGCCCCTATCTTACAATGTATCATAACCACGATCTTGTGAACGCTTGTTCACGCTTTGCGTCAATTTTAAAACGTGAAATTACGAGAGTTCGATAGGACTTTGACATAAGAAAACAAAATTTATCATTCGATGTAATAATATTACTGACATGTGTGTATGGGTCAAAAGTACATGCTCTGACGCTATATTTCTCGTTTATATACTCATTGCGATGGCGAGGGCTTTGTAATGAAGTATTTCTAAATAAAAAGAATACCAAATACATGTACAGTATAACCTTTGAAAACTGGACACAATTAGGACTGGTACAAAGGTCCCGTTTTCTTAGA
This sequence comes from Lutraria rhynchaena, assembly GCA_008271625.1. Classification (NCBI taxonomy): domain Eukaryota; kingdom Metazoa; phylum Mollusca; class Bivalvia; order Venerida; family Mactridae; genus Lutraria; species Lutraria rhynchaena. Next base: position 651,623 of record VIBL01000006.1, on the reverse strand, counting down.
ATTCAGGTTTTCAGAGGACTATTGATATACAGAAGGATATATTGACTATTGACTATAAAAGAGAAAAATATGGGACTGGAAAAATCGTCCGAATTTCTGAGAATTCCGGTTTTCAGGGAGTCCCGTTTTCAGGGGTTATACTGTAGAATGTGGCGTCTTACATATTTCACAAGGCTTTACATAGTCGTATCCAATTTAATACGGGTTCATAAAGCCACTGTCATCAAAATGTGCCGTATTTAAAACTTCCTTGCGTTGGACATTAACCAGATAACATTCACTGGCGTTATTTCAAAAAAAATTGTTGATGCAATAGGACGTGCACTCTTCATATCGTGTTTATTACCGTCAGAATGGTAGTTACACGTACATTGTATCACTGTGTGATAAATATTTCTGTTTGTCGAAACACGTGTTGTTTTCAATATGTGCGTTTAATTCCGTGGAAATTTACTAAAATATTCGACTGGGCTTCTCCACAATATATGACTGTAACTCTGAATTCACTATCATATAATTATATTGTATAAGTTTTGAGCGCTGCGAGAATAATTAAGCACATTCTAAAACTGTATAAGACAAAAGTTATTAAACTATCAGCAGGTCATTTACATTCGTCACGTGTTAGACGCTAAATCTGCCCTTCAACGTATAAGCATTTAATAGGGGCTTTAGTTCTCTAGGGGAGATTTTAGGATAAGATGTTATTGATCTATCACTTAAATAGAAACCGATATCTTACATATTGATCTCTCACATCATACATTTTAACCCGAGCGCTGAGATGGATACAGGAATATATGAATGGTATGACACAGTCATCAAAATGGGAATAATTTTCGGAGACATAATTCTTCGACGTTTGAGCTGAAAAATCTGATATGAAATACGCCAGTACATCATTTGTCACAGATGACGTAGTCTGAGAATGAGTCTGTATAAGTTAGAGAATAATTATGATCCACCATGTATCATCTATCCGCGAAAACAAGCGACCGGTACAATGGTTCGTCTGACGTAACTTGTTTTACGTCACGCGTTTTATGGCAGTACTCTATACAATAACTGATGTATAGCGATGTACACGGACACTTTTGTCATGTTTAGGATGAAAATATATTAAGCGCGAAGTGCGAATTTACGTTGATTAAGGATCGGTCGAATAGAAGCAATAATATACGTAAAAATACACCATTACGAAAGTAAGTGAGCCGGAACAAATGCATACAAGTCGTGTGAAACGAAATAGAACTTAAGAGAAAGACATACAAGAAATCTAGATAGATTGATTATCATGAATGGATGAATCGGATCTTGAACGCGTTGAACGCTCAAAGGAACGCTAAAGCTTCTAAAAATGCTCAACCTCAACACATGTCACGTAATCACAGTGTCGTATTGGTAAAAGTGCACTGCATCAAGACATTATCACGTATAATTTACCACGGCAACTAAGAACAGACGACTAATCAATAAGCGTCTGATTTCTAATTATGATACATTACTAATAACGGTCTGTATTTCTTCCACTGATTTCTAAGTTTTATCTCGCAGATTGAAGCCAGTCGCATCTTACATCGGCCTAATATAAATAGATCACAGATTACATTGCCGGTGCAACCACAGGGGGCTAGCACGTTGAATGGATGGTGTATATTGGCGTATTAGGCTTAAATGACCCCACGGACCCAAAACACCTATATTACATATACAAGGGTTACAACTTCCGAAATGACAGCTTCTGTACCAAGCTTGTTTAACACTAAGTAACTTTTCAAGAAATTGCTCAAATTTCTAATGACTGGTGTCTACAGATAGCTAATACATTGTACTACACATAACCAATTCAAATTTGGTCCAATTCACGACAATGAAGCAGGTATTTCATCTTTTTCCTTCGAAAAATCGTCAATTTCGTTTAGTCAACGCGACCTCGCAACACCAAATGATCAGAATTACCATACTAAATACTCATTAAAACAACAGGTACAGTAATGACAACACATGCTTACTATACATATTACTAAAATACACTGATTCAGCGCAAAAAAATGTAATCCAGGAACGATCTATTCACGTTCAATGCACAAAAATCGTCGCATTATTGAAACTTCAAATATCACGATGCAGTGACCTTTGCCCCGTAATTTGTTTGTAAGCGGACGTTTCATTGGCTGAGTAATTATGGCGTGCGTAAAGAGGTGGAAATCTATGACGGAGTCGACGATTTTGTTAATTTTCCGTGAGTAGACCATTCCTGGATTATTCTTTTGAGGTGGATCATTGTATTTTAGAGATATTTATGGTTAGCATGCGTTTTCATTCCTCTACCTGCTGCTTTAAGGTGTATTTAGTATGGTCTATTTACCTGCTTCGTTTTGAATTTGACGAGGTGCTTACTGGTTATGTGTAGTATAATGTATGAGCTATCTGTAGACACCAGATTCCTTAAAAAGTTACGTAGTTTTAAACAAACTTGGTGCAGAAACTGTCATTTCGGAAGTTGTAACCCTTGTATATGTATATGATATACGTTATTTTTGTCCGTGTGGCCATTTTAGGCCTAATACGCCATTATACTCCATCCCATCAACGTGCTTGCCCCCTGTGGGTGCAACAACTCACAGTCATACTTTGAATAATTTTCGTCCTGTAATCTGACCGAGCGAACTGAAGATACCTGCCTTTTCTGAACCCCGTAAGAAATGCTTTGAGCCATTGGTCATACAAATAATGATTTTCAAAATAAATCCATGTACATCTTATGCATTTAAATCTCAATAAAATGCAGTCTTCCATCGAATATTGTCTAAAATTACCAAATCTCTTTCGTGATATTTTACGTGGATCGTTGTGGACTTAGCTTCTAAAACTCTTCATTATTACGACCAATTTTTGGGGTTCCGGAGTTGAGGTGGTCTCATTATAGAGGTTTTACTGTAAATAAATGTCATTGTCAGGGACACGTAAATATATGTAGCACAGTTTAATAGAAAAATGGCAAAACGCGAAATGTCGAAATGCCCGGGAAACCCGCAATAGGTTCGTAGTCCTCGGCAGTTTTTATATAAATTTGATACAAAATCTCGTGAAAGGTAAAGGGTCGTAAATCGCAAAAACTCGAAATTATCAGAAAGTCCACTGACATCTCGACTTTAAGCTTTATGATTATTGACAGGGTCAGTTTATGACTTCAAGCGTCTCATAGAACCTGATCGCACTGTCCAGCTAATTATTTTGAAGTAATTTGATGTAATTAGTTTCCTTATCGTTACTAGTTTCTTACACCTTACGAATTGTATTACTATTGATCAATACACAAAATAACATTAATTATGATGAATGTTATCATGTATGTATAAATCAATCCAAATAACTGTGGTGATATTATATATACTGCTTCGTAATTGAATAATAATAGGACTACTTGGTATTTTAACCGCGCCATTAATTTTATTTTTACTATAAAATATGTCCCACAGTAATAGATAGGTGGAACCTAAAATTATATATTATTGTCTGTTACGCATAAAATATTCTGTCTTGAATTCATGGCGAAATTATATCTATAATCCACATCACGTGACTTGCTTTCTATGACATTTGTCGAGTACATTAATCTATATTTGTTAACCACTGTACTCTGATAGCAGACCAGACGAAGTCTTGTTCATAATATCTAACTTGGGAAAAGTAGTAAACTTTCAAATTCAGAGAATATTCGCCCGCTTTATCCTCACGATGCAAATACAGTAAAACCTCAATATATGACCACCTTGTTATATCGAACACATTTTCGGACCGACTTTCAATAACTCTCCTATAGTCAAAATTATTAGTTCACCTCACTATTACGACCGATTTTTTGGGTCCCGGAGGTGGCCTGATTATCAAGGTTTTACAGTATCATCTATCTACCTAAAACTTGATTCAGAAGGAAGTTGTGTTAAACTGGGTTTTGAAACCAGTCTCAAAGTTAAAGCATTTGGTTGGTTGCTTCTGAGCAAGCCTAAAATTGACCAATGATTATACTGTATTGTGAGATTAGTGCGCGGTATTGTGAAGAAAAAGGCTCAATCGCCATTAATGCTGATGGAATTCGAACACTTTACCCATGGATCAGAAGTGCGCGGCTTAAACATAGTCTAATACATGCAACCCGATCTACCACATTACACTGACCTCATAATCGACAGGAAAATCATTCCGAATACATCTATGTACAGTATAACCCCTGAAAAACTGGACCCCTGTCGGACTGGGCCAAAAGAATTCCGGTTTTCAGAAAACTATTGATTACAGAAAAGAGAAAATCATGGTCCTATTTTCGGAGAATTTCGTTTTCAGGAGTCCGGTTTTCAGGGTTGTACCGTACCTTTATGTATACATTGCGATGACTTTGATCTATATGTAGATTCGTAGATGATGTATGCTGATTCAGTGATATATCTTTATCTTGTACGTAATTCCGACTCTAAAGGATTATATATGCTATCTTATTTTATCATTGCATATATTGGGATCGTTTTATGCTAACTATTGTCTAATTTTGTCTCATATCAAACCAAATTACCGATATTTGTAGATATTTAGATACACCTGCTAAGGTATTTAGATAAACGTACTAAGTGATTCCCACGAGACATTAGTTGTATTGTATTGTAAACATACAGTAAAACCTCACATTGCGACCCCCTCAGTATTACGACCGTGTTGTTATAACAATCACTTATTTACGGAACGGCTTTCAATAACTCCCCTATAATTCAACTTGATAATGAGACCACTTCATTATTACGACCGATTTTCGGGTCTTGTAGGTGGTCTTATTGAAGTTTTACTGTTTTACTCTTCTACATGCGCGGGATGCTATGTAGGTGAAAACTAATTGAAAATACCCATCATGATGAAGTTTTTTCATATACATTGTGCTTAATTCCAAAGACCCTGTTGGACTTAAAAACTTAGTTACGTACATGTATATTGACAGTGCCAACAAAGTTCGTACAAACCTTATGTAATTTACCTTACAATTAAACATATCAATCTATTAATAATATGATATTCGCCCTCTGGTGTATGTCATTTATACATGTATACTATGTACATTGATATTGTTCCATTATTGTATATATAAGTATTATTTAACTGGATGATAAACTATGTTGTTTAAATCCGAAATATACTACAATATGTTCTGTTCAGTTCTGTTCATTTATTTTTCTTCCACGGCTGGAAAAGGGCATATAAACAATAGAAGCACTGTTACATTTTTTATGAACAAAGCATGGCTTGATGACTTAGTTTCAAAATTGCAACCTTATGCATAATACGTGTTTGTATAATTTACAACAGCCGGAGTTTGAAGCCGGTCTATAACTTTTCAGATTTCAATGATTTGTTTATGTGCCCAGTAATTTTACTTTTGATGCATACAAAAAAGTTGACTATGGTTTAGTCTTAAAAAATCTTATGATGACTATATGACTTGCCATGACTGATATACAAACTGTACCCCATACAAAATTTCTTACTTAGAAAAGAACAGTATATTTTATGTGAATACATATGTTAAGTATCTAGTTACGTTTTTTTTCGCTCGTTCATTTTGTTGGCTACACTCCCCTAAGATGTCATTCAGATGAATATAGGTGAAAAACTCTAATTGATATAGATGGATTATGATACTGACCCGGAAGATTGTTAATTGATACTGACTTCTGACATGGCACGGAATGCTTAGTGTGGTACCAACATTGTTTCCGAGTACGGTTACTCCATTCTTAGCGAAGATTATCGATAACCTTAATTCTAAAACGGGATTTTAGGGGGTATGTTCGGGAAATGAAGGAAATTGAGGGATACAAAATTAGTGGGGATGGAATTGGGTGATAAGAAGAGGTGGGAGGGGATTTGGTTATAGGGAGGTTGTGGTGAGGGAGTTGAGTGATATGAGAGTAGTGGTGAGGGAATCGAGTGATGTTAGCCTGATATTTATGATATTAATACCCGGAGTGTTGGTGAGGAATTTATGTGATATTAGAGTAGTGGTGAGGGAGTTGAGTGATGTTAGGGTAGTGGTGACGGAATTGAGTGATAGAGTGTTAAAGACAGGGAGTTGGACGATATGAAAGTAGTAGGGGTGGTGTTGAGTGATAGGAAAGTAGTGGGGAGTGAGTTGAGTGATGAAAAGGTAGTGGGGTGGTATTTGAGTGATATTTGAATAGTGGGAGGGACTTGGGTGATAAGAATGTTGTGGGTGGGGAAGGAGTTGGGTCATAGAAGTGTTATCTTTGCTAATACAGAATAAGGGTAAGTGACTCAGGTTTATCATACAGGTCACTAAAACAAAAAATGTTGGCCATTCAGTCCTGCTTAACAACATCTCTTTGGCTTTGAACTCATTTACAAATCACATAAAAATTCTTGCCCATTATGATTTTAGCACAAACATTTCGCTTCCATGTTTTTATTCAATCCTTCAACCTTCAACCTCCGGTAACATTTTTACAACAAATTTAAACGCTAAAACGTGTTCCAATTCCTCTGAGAAACTGGACCCAAAAACTCGCGTGTTTTCTAATAGAGGTTATTTCTCAGACATGGAATTGCACGGTATCAGGAGAGTGATGACAATAACTTGAAGCGTGTCGGTGGAATAGCAGTGTTTGGTCAAAACTATCAGTCAATCTATCTGAGGTTGCTATTGAAACGACGTAAACGATGACAGTTGATTCTCATTTAAAGATATCGGTTGTCTGCAGCATGATTGTACTTGTATCATTTCTTGTACGTTAATTGTACAGTTTAAACAGACATCATAACGACATCGCTAAAATCATAATTTAAAAACCCCGACGGTGACACTTCTGTGTTTCATTTAAAAATCGTATTTTAATCAACATTTTTGTAAATACATTTTTGATTAAAAACAACATTTATTAGTCCTTTAGGCATTTTTAACTGTATTTTATCAGTATTTGAATTGTCATTATATCAATCGCCTATAGGCGTTCATCGACGGTGAATTGCGCAATGACCAATGTTACGTAAACTACAAATTTGCTGACAGTCAGTAAATTAATTAGAAACTGACGTGGTTAATTTGTACTTATAATTGAATATTATATCACCAGTAGATAACAAATGGTTAATTAGATTTTCATTCCAATAAAAACGACATTTTATCACGGTATTTTTATCTTATTTTTAACCATGTATACCTGCCGATGTTGTAGTAATTGGAATATTTATTTAAACGCCGAGGTGAGTCACATTAGTAACGGATCACGTTTGTGACATATTTGTTCCGAATGTGATCAGATTCGACTGCATGTCAAATAAAAAATCAACATCTATCACATTCGTCTCAAAATATGTTAAGTATGTGCTTCATTTCCGCTACATATGTGATCATATTTTTAACACCTTACATATGTGATCATATTTGTAAACACCCGTTTCAAATGCGATCTGTTACGCATGTGGTCTTAAAAAGCCGCCTTGGACGGAACGCCATATTGGGCTTGTACATTATAAATCCAAGTTATACCAACACGGCACAAACTCACATCGGCACGGCGCAGCACCGGCCTGTTAATTAATACAGTAAAGCCTCACATTGCAACCACCTCAGTATTACGACCACCCTGTCATACCCTTATTTTCGGACCGGCTTTCAAAAACTCCCTTATAATTCAACTTGATAATGAGACTACCTCATTATTACCACCGATTTGTCGTGATCCGTTGGCCAAATTATTTAGGTTTTATTGTGTATGTGTATAGCAAAAATTGTAAAAAATACTTCGATAAAATGATTTCATGGAAGTAATATCAAAACGTCTGTCCGTTAGTCAACTGGTATTCATTATGAATATGTTGCCTTACAGAACCAAATTATTATGCAAAACTAAAACAATATAATAATATCCTGCGTGTTATAACATGGACGCAACTCGGCTATGACAGGGTCTCTACTTTGTAATGTAATAGTACCTTGCTAAGATAACACCTTTTAACTTTTAAATACAATGTACATATTTGTTATACCATTGGTTTGTGTTCTGTCACTTGCATTTAGCAGCTGGTAATAATCCACAGGATTTCTTGATAGAAATACAAAAAAATGTACATGGATTTTAAAAACAACTGTCGTCGGACTTTTACGCTTAAAAACCTTATCTAGGATAAATTTGTCCGTGAAATGACACTCTAGAACAAAATGTTGGCTTGTGAAATTATGCTTATTTGTGTTATGTGCAATAAGCCTATTAAAGACATATCGCATGTATATATACGTTCATCCATCCATATATGTGTGTATGTATTTGTATATGAAACTGAATGTAACAGTATTGTCGTAAACATGTCATACGTTCAAAAGGTCACTTAAGCGATTTGTATACGTATGCAACTTGAGGCGTGTAAACCGGAATTTTATTTGAATAGCATAAAAACCATACCAAACTCATTTTATTGTTTGTGAATATAGATATAAAGGATTCCTGGAAAAAACCTACAAAACATGCCACACTCCCTAAAATACTACTTTTACTCAACCCAAAACCAACACAACACATAGTAGCATATGATCTGGTCCCCGTTCCATGTTGCTGTGCACCAAAGGTACCACCAGAGTCAACGGGAACCAGTGAGGATAAAGCACAGTTTACCGGAAGGGACCGCTTTGGAACAGTCTTTAGCAAAGCTACAGTCAAGAAAGGACAATCTGGATGCCCTACCATAACTTTCACCGTGTTTTCATCCTGATAAGGCACACATATTTGATCAGTAGTTGCAGTCACTTATTTCATATGTTATGTTTATAGGAAATATAAGAACTATGCTGAATTCTTTTTCTTGGCGCCACGACCAATCATTATTTGACAACTTTGTCGAATGTGGCAGTACATGAATCACAGCGTTTCCGATTTTGACGCGTATCTAAAAATATTGTGGGGTCATTTTACGCAGAAATATATCTTCAGTATTGCAGACGAAAAAAAAATAATGTAATCATTCAATAAGTCTTGTCTGTTATGATTACGCTTGTTCTTTTCACGTCCGGGGTTCGTTTTGTAGAAAAATCTGAGCCAAGATAACAATTTTTAAACTTAGAAACCTATTGTCTGTAAGTAGAACGTGTCTTATCCAATTGTTTTGGGGACATACTGCGATCGGTAAATGGTAAATGTCTGAAATGTCTGCATAACTAGTAAGATTTTTATGTTTGAAAATTGCTGTTTTATCTAGCCAATATGTACATGTATTTATGAAACGGGCAAATGTGTTCACGTTTTGCGGTTTTCGTTGATGGTTTTTATCTGTTTATCTGCCGTTTAATGGCCCATTCAACTGCTATGATCCTTTCAGAGCCGCCCTAGAGAGAGGGAAGATGGTACAGGAAACCAGGCTTATACATCCCTATTCTTTCTAACATACCTCCTGGTTTTTTTTTATCGTGCTCGGTATAAAACACCGATACACTCCATCACCCGTTTTCTATGATTTTATAAACACAGTACTGGGCTTAGTAGTTGATAAAGTCCCTAAAATATCGGAAGACGGAGCCGAGATTCGAACCCAGGACCTTTTGATTGGTAATCAAGCGCGTTACCACTAGACCGCCGCGCCACCCTGATGATTCTTAGAGTAAATATTTGAAAATACCTAAACTCTAGTCATGTATAATGGATTTCGTAATAAAGGTATATGATGTACAATAAAGTCAAATGAATCTGAGAAATGTTGACAACAAACATGATAATGTATACTTATAAACCAATCCGTGTTAGAATTTACTCGTATTTCATTGACAAATCACGCTTAATCAACTTGATGACATTGCTTTGAAAACTATACGCACTTCGTGCTTTTATCAACATAATTCTTAGTTTCTGACAAGTAAAACGTCCATTGGAAAACATTCCAATTAATTGGTTTCACTTTCAAGTTAAAATACGAAGGAAAAATCAGAAGTGAATGGCCGTTGTAATAGAATGGTCTAAACATTAAAACAGTCACCTTTTGAAGTTTTACTGAATCAGAATCATATTAAGAGTAGAGAAACAATGTCAGATACAACATTTACAAGAGCTGTTTTGATGTGTTTTCTATCCAGACTGTACAGAGCAATGCTTCGTGCAGCGCTTGCACATGACGTAATTTATTACATATGAAAAAAATTATTACAATCCGATTTTTTCTACGTCACCCGTTAGAAGAAAGCATTTGTTGAATATTCGATCAAGGTTACTTTCTAAAATTGATACATTGCATATTATATATTATTTATTATGTATTTGATATATCGAATTAAAAAGCAGATTTCATTCCAGTGAGGTAAATTTTGAGTAAATTTGCGTAACCTAGGTTCTATTTTACAAATTCAGTTCAAGAAATTCAGCTGCTAGTTTATGCTAAATTATCCACGCTGATCAAATACATCAGAACACATTCAGCGATGTCAATGAAATACAGTATAACCCCTGAAAACCGGATCCCTTCCCGACTGGGCTTAAGTCCAATTTTCTGAGAATTTCGGTTTTCAGAGAAGAATTGCTTATAGAAGAGAAAAAAATCGTCCGATTTTCAAAGATTTCCTGTTTTCTAGCAGTCCGGTTTTCAGGAGTTTTACTGTACAGTGTAATTCTGTAGCGTGGGTTATTCATAATTGTGTTTGTTTACCAAGGGTTATTTATCATTGCATTTTTGCGGGATGGTGATATAAATGCATCTGTGCCCACTGTATTAATTGATGCACTCTGTATAATTGTTTTCTAACACTTGCTTCTCTTGTGTACTTAAACACACCATTTATAGCCGATGTGTTACTAGGCAACAATCCATTATATCAAGCATTGTTCTATGTTACCTCAGAGTGATTCCAAAGTGAAAACAAATGAATCATCTGAACATATTCTACATTGTCATTAAGGCTGCGGAACTTTTCTCTATGCACTTATGGTTTATTATGACCTCAAACAGCTTGAAATGAATGTTGTTCCGAATTCTATGTCTTCCGTGGAACTTGTATAATCACCAGACACAATATATCATAGGGAGCTTGTACATAATGGGAATGGTGAATTTATGCCTTTATATACATACATGTAATGTGTTTTTGGTCTGTGCGACCATTTTATTACCAAATTCACCATTATGCAATATCCCTTCAACATGCTAGTCCCCCTATGATAATGATTATTACGTGAATCGCGAAAACATATTTTAAAACTGTGCGCAAAGCATCATGGTCTATATTTTTATTTACTTCCGCCGCCTTGTAACAAACTGAGAAGCATAAAACCAAGTCCCTTTCAGCACCCCAAAGTTTCGACAAGCATGCGCGCATTGCCCGAAGAAAAATGTTTAAGTTAACATGCAATATTTGTTTTTGTTATGAATAAAAATTTTCAAAATATGCCACTAATCGTTTTCTTCAGGGAATAATTTCCAGGAGAAACGCTTTGTACTGTAATAACGTAATTTATTTTGTCAAAACATTACACAATAAGAACATTTCAAATCTCTATGATTCAATTGTTTTATAGATATTGAACATTCTGTATTGAATGACGGAGTACCTGCATTCATTTTGATAGGAAAATAATAGAAATTATGTTCATCCCTTCAATCTTAATAACACTCAATTGAATTCAATCACATAAAATATATCCTGTCTGGCTGTATTTCGGGTCTAGAAATATATAATATCTATAATCTAACTAATTCAGTACAGTTCAGCGTTTGTAGAAAATGGTAAGTAGAATGTTGTCCACACAAACTTAATAAACCATTTACGTTTTGTCCATTTATATTCTAGTACACACGAAAACAGCCTCCACGTCTGATTTAACACCTAGTGAGACTTTGTTGTTTTTGCTCAAGAACAAAAAAAATCCATTTATGTTGTTTATAAGCTGAAACACTTTTCTAAATGGTCGTTCTTTTCTACTGGCCGCCAGAATGGCTGTTTACTGTTCGCAATAACTCGTTGATGAAGAGTCTTATTGTAGTCTTGTATTTGAAACATTTTATGGACGCCTTCATCTACTTTATCGTGGGTCCAATGAAATATAAAACTTCAGTCTACAAGTCGAGATCTCAGGCTTCATGTGCAAATGAATATTCTGGTTATCAACGCTTTGGATTTTTCTATAAAAATGGTTCTGTTATCTTGATTACAGCAAAAGAATCACCTACTAATACACTTTAAAAGACGTGGCGAGACAACATTAACCGATTGGAAAAGTATTCGCGCGTATAAATATACATGCTGATCGGTATATGTATGTATAAATGCACTTAAACATCTTGCCATTGCAATAACAGCAAATTATTAAAAAATCTACCGACTAGCTTCGTGTTTTCTAAGGATATGAGGTTCGGATTTATAATTGTCAGTACATACTACGTATGTGTATGTTGCACTAAGTTATATCTATTTTCTATCTTTATGTTTATGTCCGTGTCGTTATCTCACATTTAACAGAAGTTTACGGCCAGTTCACTCGTACGTAATTGTCGCTATTATCTGTTATCATTCTCATCTTCATCCAGTCCCGGTTGTCTTCCTGGCAGTCATTGCATTCTCATGAAATGTTGGCTCACTTTGCTCCAATCTGACATGCTTCAACCCACACAGATTCGATAATACCATCTTTAGATTTTTTCTAAATCCAGACCCAATAGCGCAGTACAGAATAAAGTTAAATGCACTGTTAGCGTACAGCAGAATGTAAATGAAATTAGATGCAAATTTCGGGAGCCATTGTCTGGTGTGAATACTATACACTTCGTAAGTAGTCGCTGGAAGTATACATATCAAAAAGGTCATACTGATCGCTATTGCACGTATCGTGAAGGAATTAGCGATCCTCGTTCGGTATGAAATATAACGACCTTCACGGATAAGAATCTTTCTGCTTTTCAAAATCTTATACAGAACTAGCGAGTTTCCAAGTACAATTAATACGAAAGGAATCATGAATAAAACACACAGGTCCAACCACATCCATATTGGCAAGTAAACTAGATCGAATGTCGAGTCGGGTGGGGAATCACAATGTACATTTGTCCTGTTGGTGGCATTAACTCCTGTGCCGATTTCTACTTCAGTAATAACCTCGACAAACACAAGGAACGGACTATAAATTGCAGCAATTATAAGACACATGATCATGATAATTATTTTTACTTTAAAACGTGTGCATACGAACCGTACTTTGACCGGAAACCAGATACTGACGAATCGTTCAGCGGTCACTAAGACGATTATCCATGACGACAAAGAGGGGCCAAAATACGAGGCAAATCCCAATATCTTACATGTAAATATGTTATCATTTCTTATCCATATTCCCAGTATACTGGTGAACCAAAATTCCAAAGCAGGCATTAACAGGACTATAGTGTCGGCGATGGCGAGCGTTGTCAGGATGACGGCGGTAGAAGTGTCTCGAAGGCTACCACGACTCCATGTAAGCATGCTTAAACAGTTACCTACCAGCCCAAATAGTATGACTGGCGTAAGCAGCAGAACGTTCAGAAAATATGCGGGATCTTGTTTAATTTCCATACTCGAAGAAATCTTTAATAGACACTCCGATCCATAGAGTAATTATCCTTGACTAGTATGAGTATACCAACGTACAACGAACTGGCAATATCTCGTTTGTCTCTTGAAAGCGGCCTGAACGAAAGAATTCCAAGTAAAACACTTTCCTGTCAATAGAGTCAGCAGCGACCTGTGGCTTTAATCTGTCTGTATTTCCCTCTCAAGTTTTAATTTTTATCGATGTTCCGCCGAAGTCTCTCTAAGGTCAGACCCATTATCAGCAAATCGTACTCACATAATTATCCCAATTTATATTCAAATGGATGTAGTTCATATGTATTCATTGCAAATTACATCCACAAAATGTCCGGACGAAGTAATGATAGAACTTCTTAAGCTCTGATTTGAACACATAAAAGAATTGTATTTATCCGTTGTCTTCGCAGTAATGGTTCACTTCTGCACGTAAATCTGAGCATAAAATAAACACGAGACAGGTTGTTTCGCTAGTATTGAAAAAAGGCACAACAGCTTTGATTGATTATTGTTATTTTTTCACAAAATATAATATTTGTTTAAACGATTTGCCTAGATTTTAATTAGATTTAATTCAGCTGTAATTTGAATTAATCCATTGCCTTTCTAATTAACAATATTCAATATCGTATGACGGCATCAAACAAGATAATTATGCACGTGATCTGAGTTACTATTTCACAACGATAATACCGAAATTACCCATCCCCCCCAGATGCAGCATAAATTCATTGGTGCGTCGTCACAAAATAGAAATATGATATTTAGTGAAACAAAAATCACAGACAGTCTGAACTCGACAATACGTTGTTACAAGTTAACTGTCCATAGAACACTGCTTCTTGCTTCATCACGCGAAGCTCAGTCTACACAATGTTGGTGCGGATATGTTAGCAGTGATTCTAGATTAGATTAACCAAGACACGCTTTTGGTTGACTTATGTCTTATGTTGTAACTATAATTACATCTGGGTTTCAACTATTTGTATGCGCGTTTTGTGGAATATAATCGAACATTAATCGTCTGCGATCATTAGGGAAATTAGCGTTACTGTTGAAGGAATTATAAACTATTTATGTAATTCATTTTCCGTAATTGTTGCGCATACTAAATTCTAAATGAAACCAAATTCAATAAAGGTTAATTACATTGATATTAATTTTGGGTATTTGTTTGTGTATTAATGGTCCAAATGAATATTAAAAGTCAATTAATTTGTCATTTTAAATGATTTAAACTGTTCAAAATGGCACATTAAGTCAGATTAATTTATCAATTTGACACATTAATATGCTTGATAATCAACTCACATACTGATAAAACTTCTGTTATATTTATCATGCGTTTATAGAATTGACTTACAGTAAAATCTCGCGGAGCAACAACATCCACATAAGGGTCCCCTAATTTATTTTCAATATTTTGAATTATTTTCTGTACATTACAAATTGGTATTAAGATCATCTCGATATTAAGACCGATTCACTGTCACAAAGTGGTCTTAATATCGGGATTTGCTGTATACGAAACATCGAAACGTCCCGTCAGTGTTAGTGTTGCCGTAAAATGGTTTATTCCATGTGATGATTTACTTAATTCAGTAATGAAGAACCACAGAAACAATTGTTTCAACACATGAATTGAGTGTTCAAAAATTATATATTTATTGTTTATCTGTTGTTTAACGACCCATTCAACAGCTATGGTCATTGCCAAGCTGCCCGAGAGAAGAGGGGGGGGGAGAAAATACAGGAATACCGGGCATATATATATATATGTATATATTCCAACTCTTCGAATAGATCTGGTTCTTTATTGTGCTCGGTGTAAAGCTCCAATACACGCCTCACCCATTTCCTGTGATTTTCTAAGCACAGTACCGGGCTCAGTAGTGGAATGGGGACAGTGAAAATACGTGCCTGAAATATCGGAAGCCGGACCCTAGAACCTTTTGATTGGTAGTCAAGTACCACTGGACCACCGCGCCACCACTCAAACATTATTATTATTCACCGACTGCGAAAAGTCCCGCTTCTGTACAGTTAATGGTACAAATTGCAATAACTATATTGTTGGACGTTATTTCTAGTGATGGTTAAAAATGGCCGAACAAACGATGCTAAATCATATTTGTAAGCTAATTTTACCTCTAAAATTTGTAAACAATAATAAAAGTACTAGTAATCACTGCCTGACGTATCTGTATCTATTTCGATTGTTCTTCAAGATAGAAAAACATATTTCATGGGATGTTTTATTGTAAAGCAAATGTAATTGTATTTGGCTCTAATTAACAATTCTGAACATTGTTTTGATTAAACCCAATTAAACAATATAGTAGAGCTAAGTTTCACAAAAATGAAATAATTTAGCTGAGCTAAGTTTCGCAAAATCCAATAATTTACTTGCCTGAACAAAGTTTAATCAAAACATGTAAGGCCACATTCACATTCATTTGCAAACATGTTAATGCATAATTATTATATATATGTATGACCGCATGGTTCGAGGACCTTCCGGTTTTGATGCAAATAAACTTATTTAACCTTGTTCATAATAATTGTAAAAATGTAGTGACTGTTGAATTTGTCACAATAAGTTAATGTTCACTATATAAAACTATGAAAACCATTTTGAATAGAATATGAAAACACTGATCATTTACACTCTTTTGTCAAAATTTCCGTAAAGCATTATTTTAACTATTTCTAATTTTTAATGCATTGAACAGGTACTTTGTTCAATTTCTTATTATATCAGTATTTTTGTTCGTTTGTTTTAATGTGACATTGTCACTGGGTTTAACGGCGTTCTTTTAGCAATTTTCAGTTATAATTTTATACAGTTATACGGTCGTGGCACTGTATTTTTGTATGATGTACCCAAGTTACATAAAGAAATACACGATTGGTTGGGTATATCTTTCAGTTTAAAAGGTGGCCGCGGCCGTGGTTCAGTTGTTTGCACGCTGGACTTGCAACCCGGAGATCCGGGTTCGAATACCGGTCGCGGCAAGTCATACCCTCCTATAAAAATTTGACAAAAATGTCGATTTTCATCTATATGTGGAGAAGTTGCCGGCTCCTTGTTGTAGGGTATGTTAGTACTGGTTAGTATACAGTCCAGGAAAACTGGTTAGGTGAACCGGTCGCCATATATAACTGAAAATTGTTGAAAAACAGCATTAAACCCCTGTGACGATAAATAAAAATAAGTTTTAACGGTAAGAGTGAACTTAAGTACTCCTGGAAACTGATACCACAAATGTTCAATATGACTGCCATATGGCCATCGAATACAAACAAATTTCCCCTTTAATAATTAATATGATATTGTACGTCGATTCCATTGTATGCAACAGAAATATAGATTTTTCTGAGACATATTTATGTTGAAAGCGGATTACTGGAAGCCAGTGATATATACACACCTAATATTTTGTATCATTAGAAGTACATATCCTTCGGCACTGTATTCAAGTACACATCTAAACATTTATATCGTCCCATGTTTCTCTGCTATCGTTGTCGTGTTTTATTATACAAATATATACCGTATAATCACCAGAACGGCCGTCATAAGATGAAAATAGAAAATACCGGGGAACGGATCTTTATCATGTCACGATTAATCAACGGAGTTCAAATAGCTGGTTCCATTATCGGCTCATCTTGGATTCTGTACCATTGTGGTATTACGACATATATTTCTTAATCAGACAATTTTGTGGTACTATATTCATAAGTTACATGTATATTGTTGAGCTCTGATAGTGATGTTAACATTCTCTGCGTATTATGCGTGGAACATATATGCATATGAATTGTATAATGTATATACTCTGGAATTCCAGAATAATACAGGCAGACTTATATGTTGGTCACGAAAATTATCACCTAAATTAATCCAGCATGAAATATAAGTCTCGATCTTACAAAATTGTCTAAGCACTAAGTGTCTGTATATTCATGCATTATTTATGTATGTGCGTGACTTTAGTAGAACGTAGATTTTTCGTAATAATGATCAGTTTCTTAGAAATATTTTAGCTAAGATAACATATTTTGAACTTTAAATTCCTGCTTATGGTATATATTATTGTCTTGTTAATTACTGTCTTTTTTGTATTTGACACTTTGCAGACCTGTTATATTATAAATTTATCTTAAGCTGTTATTAATTATTAGATGATTAACTGTATGCATTGTTTTTGTACAATGAATACTGAAGAGCGTATTTGCTTGTTGTATATACTAATAAATATCTAAATAAATATCTGAAAAATATATTTCGTATTTATACCTTTCACAGTATACAATAGATCATCAAAAAACCCGAAAGGATAAAATAGAAATTATTTACAACCAAGGGGTTACAAAATTTTAGTGCATTAACTATCATAATTACTAGAATATGTCTATGAGACAGACGACAGTCAAACAATTCCACGTTAATTTAATTGGTTTAAGGGTCGTATGGCGACCTTTCTCAACTGTTAACAGTGGAGGATGACCTCAGGCGCATACAAAGAACATTTTTGGTAAGAAAATTATTTAAAAAATATCTATGACCGACAAATCTATAGACTATCATTCATGTCCAAATACAATGTATAAATGGAAATAATTAGATAATAGTTGATATTTGTTCCCAATTTGATCCGTAAAAAACAAGTAAAAATATAGACATCCGTACAAACGTTAAAAAAGTTATGTTGTCAAAGATAGCAAATGAGATCATCCTGGGGGGGGGGTGAAGATACACAAACTCAACATGTACACCTGGGAAGAATCAACCACCCTCCGTAATCTGTGAACACAGCTTCCTCACATCCTCATTTTGCCTTGCCCTGAGTGGGAACTGAGATTTTAACTCACATCAGCGAGGAACTAGTTATTACTAGTCATCAACTTTGTATTTAAGAAAAGTAAACTCGAGTTTGAATTGAATACAAGAATTTGTTGGACATGTACCGGGTGTCTTTACGTCTTCATGTTAATTCAGTTACGAAAATTTGGACTTCTGAATAATTTCCGAGAATAACCCAATTTTTTATTGTATTTCATAAACGACCGTCCGACGTGTTCACAAGCGACTGACGGGAATTCAAATAAACAGGTTGGTACAAGGGAAGAACTTGACATATTTTAAAGGTGTTATATATTACAGGTGAAAGTAATCGAGATTCCCTGCTGTTGGGCAGTAATAACGTAGTACATTGTATATTTATGTATGCAAAACTACATTGCAAAATTGCAGTCATATGACAATATACGTGTATAAAAGCAGGGAAATAATAGATATGGGAACAAATTTATTGAATGTTTACTGAAAGGTACATTAGTATAGGTTGCTCTATAAAACTCATAATTTTTTCCCGACTTCGTATTAAGAAGCTGTTCCATTAAGCGACCACTAACAGCCCATACCTCACACCAAAGGTGGTCTCTTAAAACAAGCAGGACTGTATTTTTCGATGTCTGGACAAATACACAATGGCACAATGTTGTATGACTTTCTAAATGCGTTTCACGTTTCTGAACTTCCGAATAGCGTACTATTAAAGAGGATTTACTATATCACGTGACTTGTCTTCAGCGTTACATTGAGCGAATTATCTACAACCTGTTTATCATTGATAAACATGTATTTCCGTGCATTTGGACTCGGAAATGGGAAGACATAATTCTATTTTATTGTGCATTTATTGCGGATAAGGCTTTGTAGGACATAAATACATTGGTACTGCATTACTGATCAGATAATTGTCCTTTCAGCTGATGTATCGTTGAAACCTGTTGATTTGTGATGAACATTGGGACTTGTGGCTTCTTGACATACTTTGTTTAAAGAGCCATTGCATACACTCTCCTCTGCGTTAGGTCAGTAGCAAATCAACTATGAGTTCAAACCATCATTTCAATATCAATTAATATCAATTTTAAATAATTTCTTTCATAGCTATATTAGAGATCTAAAACAATGATCTTAGCAATTTAACGAACTTGTGAAAAAATGGTCTGTTGGAAATATCGCGAGTTTCGCTGTATCTATATTTCATCATTAGATGATGATCAAAGTTGATTAAGTGAATCATCATAAGCACTCTTGATGACAGGTCCCGTGGTTACTTATCGGCACTTTTCAGGCATTAAAGATAATTAGCTTTAAATAGCAGAAGACTGGTGTCGAACCTACAATTATTTTATTATTAGAACAGAACAGAACTAAATACTTATTATCTGACTGTCATTACATATACATTATATCAACATATAATTTAATACAAACTCATACATTCTACAAATAGCAAAATACAACAGAGGAGATTTAAGATGACAAATTAGAATAAAGCAGAGATTAAACAATTTATGGCAAATTATATGTAAATCAAATAGAGTTCAAGTTAATGATAAACATGGTATTGGGTTTAGGTGACAAACAATTATTAGTAAACTAAGGACAACAATTACTAAATATAAAGTTCATGTTAACAATAGTTTAGTGTAAAATATAGGCGTATACTAAAACTGTTTTACACTTATTGTCTAGCGAATCGAATATGTCTTTCGTAATGACAAGGCATCTTTGATATATTTCGCTAAGTTAAAAATCATAGATTTAGTTTTAGTACTAAGTATCTCTAATATTTTACACATTTAATTCCTAACCAAATAATGACGTTTTACGCAAGGTTTAGAGTTTAGGACATATGCAGAGGAATTGATATTCGTCTTCTACGTCACAATTTGAACAAACTCTCATATCACGAGATAATAAACGTTCTCGACATTCTTCCTGTTTGGGTCATTAATGGATGAGCAGATATTCATAGCCTTAAAAGATAAAACAGGAACTTACGTGGTAAAATATTGAGATAACTTTCAGAACATAATTTCATAATTATTTAGGGACTCTCTGCATAATATGAATGTTTTTTTGATAAATGTTGCAGTTTTTAAGACAATGATTTTTTTGATTGAAAACTTGATACTAATGAATTTATAGATATAAAATAACATAAGTGGATAATAGCCAGAATTTAAAACTGCATTAAACAAATAGCAAACAGGACTTCCGATGATGTCAATGCTTTCAATAAAATACACGTTTGGTAAACAATCATTTCTTATAGCTTTACAGCTTTTCAGCTCTTCAGCAGCATAGTAAATTTCATATAATGTTAATTGTGTATCAAGTTCTTCAAAACGTGATTCTGAATCATTAAAATCATGTTGATTACAAAAATTTTCACCTTCATTATACATTATTTCAATCGCCTCGAGGTATTAATTGACGATGAATAACAAATTAAAGTAACCTATTGTTACGTATGTATACAATAAATTAGTTGGCAGTTTATAAATCAATTAATTTCTGTCACTAATTGTCACAACGGTTTAACGCCTTTTTCAACAAATTTTCAGTTATATATGGCGACTGGTTCACATAACCAATTATCCAGGATCGTATTCTAACCAGTACTAACTTACCCTTCCACAGGGAGCCGGCAACTTCTCCACACATGGAGGAAAAATGCCATTTTTTATCAAATTCCCGGATCTCCGGGTTACAAGTCCTGCGCACTAACCACTGGACCACGACCGCGACCTAATGTGTGTCCGATTACGTATGTTACCAACAAAAGACAATAGTTAAGAACATAACACGCATCGGAATGTTTTTTAATAATTTTTTACTACTGTTGTTATCTGAACGAAATGTTTATGACACAAGCTAGATTCAAACATCGAATCAAATAGACTTTGTTTATTGTATGTAAATGTATGACGAATATACATTAATAAAGATTTATATATGTTTAGAGCATCCTGGCATCCTGGTAGTCTGCATTGGATTCTATGCAATGCGAAGTGGCCCCGTTAATGTCATGACGTTGCACTCGTGACGTCAGAGTTTATTTGGGCGTAAATGACACGTAGACATAGTATTTTGTATGAATTAAATAACATACAGTATAACCTCTGAAAACCGGACGCCTTCAGGACTGGACCAAAGGTCCGGTTTTCTTAGAATTCCAGTTTTCAGAGAACTATTGATTATAGAAGAGAAATAAATGGGACTTGAAAAATCGTTTGAATTTCAGAGAATTCCGGTTTTCAGGAAGTCCCGTTGTATTGTGTTTTCTCTCATATAAAGATACATATAATTTAAATACTTTGTATGATGAGATCAATGACCATATATCAGTAATGTTATTATGGCATGAACATTGGTACTTTTTTGTCTTGAGTTTTTGTGAAATGTTGTGGTGTTTTTGTTATTAGGAAATTAATTATAAATGCCAATCTCGTGAAATATGGGAATTTAGATTTGTAGAAATTATTGTTGCATCTTTGGTTAATAAGTACGTTTACTTTACCATATGTCAATCTATTGTTCAGTTAAATGTTGCTGTAATTTTAAGCATTTAAGTTGGCTGAGACATCCTTTAAAGTAATAAATGTCCAAGCTGTTTGTATTTTTGAAGGCGATTAATTACAAACGTTTGTCTGATCAGTCCTTTGTTAAGTAAAATATTTGTGAAAATGTTCTCCACTTGGTGGCTGAAAACTTCCTTTATTATTTTAAGTATTTAAGTCGTTTAATTGTTTGTATGATGAAAATACGTGAAATAGTTTTTAGCCATTATATTTTTTGTCCACAAATAATTAACACAGAAAGTCCCTATAAATATGAAGTAATTTAATTTTAAAACAGAAGAAAAAATAATGCAAATTAAATGTAAGATAGAATATAAAAGTTTATAGTTTTAGGAACTTGTCTGTGTGACACACAGTTTTGTGTTTGTGACGTTATCGTGGTATGAATACTGTCTAAGTGGCATTTACTTAACTTTGTGTTCATTGCAATATATTGGAGTTAAACTTTAAATGTGTGCATTTAAATTTAAACTTTGTGAATATCAAATCATATCATTATTGAGTGAATTAATAATATTCAAGAAACATTGAACTTTGTGTTCAAGTTTCAACATCATGATTAACGATCTTCATCAACAGCAAGACTGCGCAACCTTTACAGTTCACAAATAGATGACTGTACCATATCGCTGCCATTAAACTCATTAATGTCTAAGACAAATATTACGCACATAGTTTTAAATCTTAATAATAGTAAAAATAAAACTCAAACTGCCGGAACAACGTTTTATTACGTCCCTTTGATTTAAACCTATCAATACATTATCCAGTACTTGCATATAGAGGGTTAATGGAAAGTTTTGAAAGGGTCCTGCTTGTTTATGTCGTTATATCATATGAATAAAGGGCATACATCTAACATTTGTGGACATTGTTTATTGAATTTCTTAAACTCATCACCTTATACCAACATCATTTTCATGCGTTCAATACATTGAATTAATTAGAACGATTCTGTTATAACCTGGAATATATGTATATCGCGTACATAGAATAATTGTTGGCTTTGATTTTCAGTGAGATCATGAAACCGTGTGTACATTAATGTTATAATATTTCTATGGTCTGAGGGTGAAAAGCCCTTTTTGCAATGAAGTCGTATTCCAAGCATCTGTCTACTTTTTACACGTCAAGAACAGGCCATCTGTTATTCTAGTTAAGTATTACAGAGACCCCAAATTATAATAAATTCAACTAAATCAACTTAGAGCTCTTATAATGGATTATACCGGGCAACAAACCTTTAAAATAATTTTCTGTTTAATCTTATAATAAAGGAACATTTGAACTGTGTGCGTGCGTGTGTAGTTTGTTATTTAAATTACAATATTACAATATAAAATGATAGTATATATTTTAAGTTATGCCTAAATAAATCCAATCAAGTCCAATCCAATAAAAAGCCAAAATCAGCGATCCATATTTATTTACACCCATAGAAATCCCAAAGCAATAATCCGACAGAATTGTTTAATTGATAGTTTATTTTACCAATCAAATCTTTTTCCTATTAAACGGAAGAGGTTTTCATTATGTGGTCTGAAGTAATTGGCAATCCTTTCTTTGTCTTCTTTGTTAAGCTCAATATGTTTTCTTCCTCTGTTACTCTGATAACAAACCATGGTTTTTGACACAGTACATGCTTTCCGAATGCAATAGAACTGCTTCTCTCTATTAAATGCAAAATGTTGATCAGAAATGAAACTGGAGATTCCTAAGAACCGTTCAACTGTCCTTAAAACATCGACTGGGTTCTTTTGGAACTCTTTGGATTCAATCACTAAAACTTGGTCTCGTTTGAATCTTTTTAAATAACTTGCTATCCCAACGTCGTATGTTGATCTTTTTACCAAATTGTCAGGATTATTGTGATACACTGTTTCTTTGATCACTTTCTTTGCATATGTATTTATATCGTTTGAATTTAAAGTTGTAGCACGTTTTCCTGGCCTCGATATGAACGTTAAACTTGATATCATTCTAGACACAGGTTCACGAACAATTGCCATTATTTTTATGTTTGGATTCAATTTGTATATTTCATCTGCCAGTAAGGGTCTATCTAGACCATCATCCCTTTTAAAACCACTTAGCTGATCGTGGTATTTGCATGGCATTTCATTTATGACATTTTGCCTATCAGTATGACGCAATATATACGGGTTGATCTTGGTGATAATATTCGGATGAATGGACAATGAATCTATTAACTCTCGTGTTCCACATTTGCCCACACCCACTAAAATAAAATCTGGAATACTCTTCCTACATGTGTCTCCTTCTCTGACTATGTAATTAGAATCATGGATATCATTCACTTCAGCACGAAGTATCTTTTCGTCATAAATAATCTTCCAGTCGTCATAATCGTCTACAGTAGGAGCAATATTAATATTGTTCTTGTCTTCACTAACTTCGACTGGTGTGAGCTGTTTGATTTCTAGCCACTGAGGTTCCAAAACGAAATAAACCATTCCAATTAGAACACACATGAGTACAAGCGATAAATACATCGACATTCCTTTGGTGACTGATTTCCGATTCATTGTACTTATGGAACCAGATATGAAGATTCTTGTTGATTTTAGCAATATTTCAATACGTTACGAACCTTAAGTATCTATATACATGTATATATGTACTTCAGGTTTTATTTACTACACAATTGTACATCCACGTACGCGTTAGTCCAACATACATACTATAATAGATCAACACATGTTTTATCAAACATCGATTACATAAACCATCAACCTACTGTGTTGTATCAGTTGTGATCTAACACACCTCTGGCCCATATTGCCATTTCACTTTTATACAGGCCGCACCCGTCATGACAGCATTTGCATTATTTTAACAAAGTCATTTATACGAAAGTCGTCTAAACGGAATGAAAATTATGCACCTAACTAATGTCGATTTCTTTTGCTATTTACGAAGGAGGAAAATTCTGTAATAAGTACAATATATCCACATCAGTTTGTCTGAATTTCGCAACTATTGTTTTAGTTTGTGACATACGCAGAGTAACATCAATTTATTAATTTACGCTCAATAGTCAACTATTTTGATACCGGAGTCAAAGCCAAAATATGTTTATTACCCTCATTTCATGATACATGAATAAATGATGGAAACAGTCAACATTTCCAATTGAGGCTAGTTGATATAGTTACAAAAATCATAGTAATACAAAAAATAAACATAAATATTTAGATTTACAAGTATAAACACATGTATTTTTATGAGTTTACAGTGGTGATACAGAGACGTTCGTTTAATGGTATTTTATTCCTACTACCTATTACCTGTTTCTGGTTTTATTATTTTTATTTGCAATAGATCATTTGTTTTCACACTCAAATGAGGATTTGAGAATTTTGTAAAATGTACTATTTTTCGAATTTTCAATGGCAGGAACTAGTCATTAATATCTAAGTTTGTGTTTAATACTAAGTTCAAGTCAATTTGGATTAAGTACATGCTGATTTCTCCAAACATCAGGGAGGCCACATTTAATCAGCATTTTTTGTATCTTATGGAACCATGGAAATTTCTTTTTTTCAGTATTAGTATCCGTATTATTTATGTGAGGTAATTTTGAGGGGACTGAATTGAAATCATTAAATATTCGTATCCAAAATAAGATCATTCTCTTTTCAATGTCTAAACACTGAACTTGGCAATTGAACGAAGTGGTAGGAAAAAATGTCTGTTGGAAATATAGCCAGTTATTCTGCATCTAAATTTCATCATTATTTCATGCAAAAAGTGAATTATGTGAATTCCAACCACTCTTGATGGCAGGTCCCGTGGTTATTTATCAGCATTTTGAACGTATTATTAGAATTAACTTTAAATCGAAGATTGGTCTCGAACGTGCAGTCGCCTAATTATCACGAATATCTTATTCTTATGGTCACCTAATTACCACGATCTCCCATGATCACTAAATTATTTTGCTCACGTTAAAATAGAAAGAATGTACCTCTAAAATTGATCACTATATAAAACGGAAGAATTTTCGCTTGACGGAAACAAAATGGGTTAAAAAAACTAGACTTGTCCAATGGATGAATAAAATATAAAGGTGTTTGTTACATCGGCGACATAGTTTGTCATGATTATTCATTCTAGTTAAGTGATATTAACTATACACATCAATGTCATTCCAGTTTCAGATCTAATTTTAACCGAAAATCTTTTTCATGCAGTACAATAACGTATTCCCGACTAGATTATCCCTCCATCAAAATTATCCCTCCATCAAAATTATCCCTCCATCAAAATTATCCGTCCATGTCGTGTAATGAAATTATGATATAGGAGGGGGAGAGAAATCAATTTATTGCACTTAAACTGTCAAACAAGACGCATTATCGTTGTAATATGAAACAAAATTTGTTTTGTTTGCCTTCAGACATGACATACAATGATATTAAATCTTAAATATGTCTTCTGCGCTTCAATTGTCTACAATTTTTGGTTCAATAGTATAATCAAAGCGCTGTGTGCTATCAAAAATAATGTGTGCTTGATGTGCCATTGAACGAAATTCATGCTTATGCCAATATATATATGTGCAAATTAATTCAATCATTGAAACATAATGTATTACAATTCTAAACGACATCATTAACTTCGTTTTCTAAGGACATGACGTTTGGCAAACCCAAGACATGGAATGTACAGCCCTGTACATGATATTATAATCATGACATGAATTTCTTTTTTGCCTCATACCCTGACATTTCGCTTATTACTACACTGAATCTATGTTCAACATAATATCCTGCAGTATTATTATTTTTGCTTTATATGCTGTTTTATTTGTTAAGTTCACAATTAAAACACCAGAAGAAAAAAATTCACCATAATTACAGTACAGTACAAATTGTTTTACACAAACCATTTGGACATAACTTAAGTTCTTAATTTCACTAACTATTTAATGATAGTAAATGTGACCTACTGAGGATATAAGAACTTAATAAAATCTTGAATTGTTGCGTCTTTAAGCGTTCTAATGTATACGGGCAATCATCATTATTGTGCAAATAAATAGGCTAATAAGTAGAGATTTTAAAAATATAAAATGTACAACATTTGCATCTTTAATTGCTTGAAATGTAATAGTCTAATTTTTTTCGGCAACTGCAACACTTCCTCGCCAAATTTGTATGTTCAGGAATATCCATGATTAGGTAGCTTCGACTTTGTATGAGGTCTATATTCCAATACGCGTTAAAACATAATTCACAAAATTCGTGATAAAAGCATTTGATTAATTCACCATGTACACAGGAGCATTTTATCATAAGGTGTCTTAAAAGTTAAAAGTTCCTGGTTTCTTCTAACCCGACCGACCCTATTTTTGCAGACCCAAGACTTTTTTTGGTTTCAGCCAATTTTTTCTTGCCAATATTTTCATTTTCATATTAGCGCCGCGGCCGTGGTCAAGCGGTTAGTGCGCTGGACTTGTAACCCGGAGATCCGTGTTCGATCCCAGTCGCGACAAGTCATACTCTTCTATGAAAAATTGACAAAAATGTCGATTTTTCTCCATATGTGGAGAAGTTGCCGGCTCTTTGTGGAAGGGTAAGTTAGTACTGGTTAGTATACAGTCCAGGAAAACTGGTTAAGTGAACCGGTCGCCGTACATAACTGAAATAATTGTTGAAAAACGGCGTTAAACCCCAATGACGATATGTCACATAAAAACAAAACAAAACATTATTTCATATTAACTTTGAGTAACTATAACTATACCTCCGAACAAAACAAAAAATAGTTTTGCCATCTATTTTTGAGATCTCCGTAGAAACACTGCGTTTTTGTGTTTGCCTCATCGCAAGATACAAGAAGCAACACTTTTGCTGCAGATTTACAGAATTACAGTACCCAAGAAGAATGCTAGGGCAAAGAAACTGACAAATGCTTGGACTTCTCACAGGGATATGAGTCTACAGATATGACATCGTTTTTGATGACGCGTAGTCTACAGTCCACATTGCAGTTTGTGTGAACTTGATACTCGTTCAGGAGCATTTTAGATGGGCAAAACGAACCACAGACTAAATTATCTCAGATTTGAGAAAATAATGTCATTTTTATCATGGTATGGTAATTTATGAATTAAATAAAAAAACTAATTACAGAGGAAAGTCGTGACAACGACACCGCTCAAATCGACCTTTCGATTAAAACGACGTACATGTAATTTAAAAGTCCCGATATGACTCCTCATAAAATTTTGATGTAAAAATCGGTTTTTAAGTCGATTTTCTATAATGATATTTTTATGCATTATTAAGATCCTAAGTCATTTTTACCCCATTTTATCTAAGTTCAAATCGACATTATATCAACCGCCCCGAGGTATTCATTAACGATAAATAAAGAAAGTGACCTGTTGTTACATATACAAAAATTAGTTGGTGGTTTATATTAATTAATTTTTGTAACACTGCGTATGTTACCGACAAAAGACAATAGTTACAGAACATAACATACATCAGTAATATTTTTCTCGATTTTTTTGCTACTGTTCTGAAACAGTACGAAATGTTTATGACACAAGCTTGATTCAAACATTGACTGGGCCGCGGCCGTTGTCCAGTGGTTAGTGTGCTGGACTTGTAACCCGGATATCCGTGTTCGAATCCCGGTCGCGGCAGGTCATACCCTTCCATGAAAGTTGACAAAAATGTCGATTTTCCTCCATATGTGGAGAAGTTGCCGGCTCCTTGTGGAAGGGTAAGTTAGTACTGGTTAGTATACAGTCCAGGAAAACTGGTTAGGTGAACCGGTCGCCGTGTATAACTGAAAATTTGTTAAAAACATGACGGCGTTAAACCCCAGTGACAATAGGTCACATAAAAAACAAACATTGACACAAATGGAAACGTTCACACATGGACACGAAGAGACGTTAAGAAATATTTATTATATATAATGCAGTAGTCTGCATTATGTAAAGTGACCTCTAAAATCGTGCGTAAAAGACACGTACGCATTGTAAATTACTTTATTTGAGTTAAGTATGATATTTTCTCTCATATGACTTGAATACTTTGTATGATTATATAAATACATTAGTTGTTGTGAAAATAAAAACCGAAACAGTCGGAGCTATGTTTTATGATGTCACTTTGATTTAAACATGTCAACTCATTATTCAGTACTTGAATATAGAGAGTCAATGTAAAGGTTTGAAAGGGTCCAGAGCTTGTTTTTTTGCTGTTATGTAGTAAGAATAATCGAATATAACATTTGCGGACATTGTTTATAGAATTTATTAAACTCGTCATGTAATACCGACATCGTTTTAAGAAGACTGGTTTAATAAAATCAATAAAGTAGGATATGTTTTGTCAGAACCTAGAATACATGTGTATTGCGTACATAGAGTAATTGCTGGCTTTGGATTTCTGTAACAATTATGAAACAGTGTATACATTAATGTCATTATATTTTAGGGATGCCACTGTAATAGGTTGTTGTAATTGTCTCCCTTTGTGTATGTATTTTATCTGTTAATTATGGATTATCTCCCTTTTATATAAGTATTGTACATTGTATCATAATTACTTACCTGTGAACTAACGTCATGGGTCATCGGTTATTTCATGGTCAGTGGTTTTGGTGGGAAAATACTAGCTTTGGGCAGTCTTTGTCAAATTGTCAGAGCAATCAGACGTGTAGTTGGTAGTGATAGTTGTGAAGGAAATCTAGAACTTTATATGCAGGTGTTACACTTCATTATCTGTATGTATTTATATTAATACATTAAGTACGCTGAAGTATTGATTATTATTATTATTCTTGCCCATTTTGTGTGGTTTAGAAATATATTGTAATGGATAAGCATCTGTATCTAGAACTATCTCTCTTTAACTATAACATTCTCTGATAACATTAATTATAACATTAGACAGGAACCACTCTAGAATACCCAATTCACTCTTCTATTTCTAATATGCAGTGCATTTAACATATTCACGAAAGCGCGGGAAGAGCAATAGCTTAACATTCATTCCACAAATGGGAAGATATGTGTATAATGTGTATAATGTTGTATTTTGTACAATATTTGTGTAATTTAGTAAAAATCTCATTTAGTATTGTGCCACTAGATAACCATATTTGTAAATTGTATTTGAGATGAATTTATGATGATGTATTGAAATGTCATTATTTTTTGTGTTCTTTCAAGTAAATGTATGTATGTTTGATACTATTCCTTTAAAATGTCTATTTTGTAATATTGTTATTCTGTTGTATTTTCAGTGTGTGGGGAAGTTCTTTTACTGAATTTGATTTGCTAAATAAACTGATATAGAGAACCTAGTAGATGTTTTGTTTCCTTCATACCCTGGTCTCCCTTTAAACAAATGACAAACTGAACCCACGTTAAATACACAACACAGCTATGGGACCCACACGGCCAAATTAGACCCCCACAGTTGTCACACCAACATCATTTAAAAACAAAATTCCCTGACATTTCCCTTACATATTTTTGTTTTTCACAGACAAATTGACCCAAATTGTTTTCGGCCAACTCATAAAATACTTACTAAAACATTTTAGCACATATTATAAAACAAGAGATAACCATATTTTATTAACATGTCAGAGTATACTGTCATGGATATGAGATGGACCAAATTCATATCTTAGAATTTGCCGGGATTAAAACAAAAACATTCACATAAATGTTTCTCGTAACAATTTAAAACATAAGCAACCAAATAATATGACGCTGATATTACACGAATGTAACACTGAATACTACTACAACTAACTAATTAGTATTTTAGAATCCTACATGGTCAAGATATAACTTGACAAATACACAATTCTGAGATCAAATCACTGCTTTGATAAAATGTGATGATTTTTTATCATATGTAACAAAAAGTAATTTTAACAACAACACAGTAGGAGTCTAAGAGTATGGTGAGGGGGGAGACTTCCCTAAAACTGTAAAAAAATCAATAAAAATGAAATAATGAATTACATATACATCGTAATAAAATACAGCTTTATTTTATTACGATGTATGTGTAATTCATTATTTCATTTTTATTGATTTTTTTACAGTTCACAGAATTGTGTATTTGTCAAGTTATATCTTGACCATGTAGGATTCTAAAATAATAATTAGTTAGTTGTAGTAGTATTCAGTGCTTGAAATGTAATAGTCTAATTTTTTTCGGCAACTGCAACACTTCCTCGCCAAATTTGTATGTTCAGGAATATCCATGATTAGGTAGCTTCGACTTTGTATGAGGTCTATATTCCAATACGCGTTAAAACATAATTCACAAAATTCGTGATAAAAGCATTTGATTAATTCACCATGTACACAGGAGCATTTTATCATAAGGTGTCTTAAAAGTTAAAAGTTCCTGGTTTCTTCTAACCCGACCGACCCTATTTTTGCAGACCCAAGACTTTTTTTGGTTTCAGCCAATTTTTTCTTGCCAATATTTTCATTTTCATATTAGCGCCGCGGCCGTGGTCAAGCGGTTAGTGCGCTGGACTTGTAACCCGGAGATCCGTGTTCGATCCCAGTCGCGACAAGTCATACTCTTCTATGAAAAATTGACAAAAATGTCGATTTTTCTCCATATGTGGAGAAGTTGCCGGCTCTTTGTGGAAGGGTAAGTTAGTACTGGTTAGTATACAGTCCAGGAAAACTGGTTAAGTGAACCGGTCGCCGTACATAACTGAAATAATTGTTGAAAAACGGCGTTAAACCCCAATGACGATATGTCACATAAAAACAAAACAAAACATTATTTCATATTAACTTTGAGTAACTATAACTATACCTCCGAACAAAACAAAAAATAGTTTTGCCATCTATTTTTGAGATCTCCGTAGAAACACTGCGTTTTTGTGTTTGCCTCATCGCAAGATACAAGAAGCAACACTTTTGCTGCAGATTTACAGAATTACAGTACCCAAGAAGAATGCTAGGGCAAAGAAACTGACAAATGCTTGGACTTCTCACAGGGATATGAGTCTACAGATATGACATCGTTTTTGATGACGCGTAGTCTACAGTCCACATTGCAGTTTGTGTGAACTTGATACTCGTTCAGGAGCATTTTAGATGGGCAAAACGAACCACAGACTAAATTATCTCAGATTTGAGAAAATAATGTCATTTTTATCATGGTATGGTAATTTATGAATTAAATAAAAAAACTAATTACAGAGGAAAGTCGTGACAACGACACCGCTCAAATCGACCTTTCGATTAAAACGACGTACATGTAATTTAAAAGTCCCGATATGACTCCTCATAAAATTTTGATGTAAAAATCGGTTTTTAAGTCGATTTTCTATAATGATATTTTTATGCATTATTAAGATCCTAAGTCATTTTTACCCCATTTTATCTAAGTTCAAATCGACATTATATCAACCGCCCCGAGGTATTCATTAACGATAAATAAAGAAAGTGACCTGTTGTTACATATACAAAAATTAGTTGGTGGTTTATATTAATTAATTTTTGTAACACTGCGTATGTTACCGACAAAAGACAATAGTTACAGAACATAACATACATCAGTAATATTTTTCTCGATTTTTTTGCTACTGTTCTGAAACAGTACGAAATGTTTATGACACAAGCTTGATTCAAACATTGACTGGGCCGCGGCCGTTGTCCAGTGGTTAGTGTGCTGGACTTGTAACCCGGATATCCGTGTTCGAATCCCGGTCGCGGCAGGTCATACCCTTCCATGAAAGTTGACAAAAATGTCGATTTTCCTCCATATGTGGAGAAGTTGCCGGCTCCTTGTGGAAGGGTAAGTTAGTACTGGTTAGTATACAGTCCAGGAAAACTGGTTAGGTGAACCGGTCGCCGTGTATAACTGAAAATTTGTTAAAAACATGACGGCGTTAAACCCCAGTGACAATAGGTCACATAAAAAACAAACATTGACACAAATGGAAACGTTCACACATGGACACGAAGAGACGTTAAGAAATATTTATTATATATAATGCAGTAGTCTGCATTATGTAAAGTGACCTCTAAAATCGTGCGTAAAAGACACGTACGCATTGTAAATTACTTTATTTGAGTTAAGTATGATATTTTCTCTCATATGACTTGAATACTTTGTATGATTATATAAATACATTAGTTGTTGTGAAAATAAAAACCGAAACAGTCGGAGCTATGTTTTATGATGTCACTTTGATTTAAACATGTCAACTCATTATTCAGTACTTGAATATAGAGAGTCAATGTAAAGGTTTGAAAGGGTCCAGAGCTTGTTTTTTTGCTGTTATGTAGTAAGAATAATCGAATATAACATTTGCGGACATTGTTTATAGAATTTATTAAACTCGTCATGTAATACCGACATCGTTTTAAGAAGACTGGTTTAATAAAATCAATAAAGTAGGATATGTTTTGTCAGAACCTAGAATACATGTGTATTGCGTACATAGAGTAATTGCTGGCTTTGGATTTCTGTAACAATTATGAAACAGTGTATACATTAATGTCATTATATTTTAGGGATGCCACTGTAATAGGTTGTTGTAATTGTCTCCCTTTGTGTATGTATTTTATCTGTTAATTATGGATTATCTCCCTTTTATATAAGTATTGTACATTGTATCATAATTACTTACCTGTGAACTAACGTCATGGGTCATCGGTTATTTCATGGTCAGTGGTTTTGGTGGGAAAATACTAGCTTTGGGCAGTCTTTGTCAAATTGTCAGAGCAATCAGACGTGTAGTTGGTAGTGATAGTTGTGAAGGAAATCTAGAACTTTATATGCAGGTGTTACACTTCATTATCTGTATGTATTTATATTAATACATTAAGTACGCTGAAGTATTGATTATTATTATTATTCTTGCCCATTTTGTGTGGTTTAGAAATATATTGTAATGGATAAGCATCTGTATCTAGAACTATCTCTCTTTAACTATAACATTCTCTGATAACATTAATTATAACATTAGACAGGAACCACTCTAGAATACCCAATTCACTCTTCTATTTCTAATATGCAGTGCATTTAACATATTCACGAAAGCGCGGGAAGAGCAATAGCTTAACATTCATTCCACAAATGGGAAGATATGTGTATAATGTGTATAATGTTGTATTTTGTACAATATTTGTGTAATTTAGTAAAAATCTCATTTAGTATTGTGCCACTAGATAACCATATTTGTAAATTGTATTTGAGATGAATTTATGATGATGTATTGAAATGTCATTATTTTTTGTGTTCTTTCAAGTAAATGTATGTATGTTTGATACTATTCCTTTAAAATGTCTATTTTGTAATATTGTTATTCTGTTGTATTTTCAGTGTGTGGGGAAGTTCTTTTACTGAATTTGATTTGCTAAATAAACTGATATAGAGAACCTAGTAGATGTTTTGTTTCCTTCATACCCTGGTCTCCCTTTAAACAAATGACAAACTGAACCCACGTTAAATACACAACACAGCTATGGGACCCACACGGCCAAATTAGACCCCCACAGTTGTCACACCAACATCATTTAAAAACAAAATTCCCTGACATTTCCCTTACATATTTTTGTTTTTCACAGACAAATTGACCCAAATTGTTTTCGGCCAACTCATAAAATACTTACTAAAACATTTTAGCACATATTATAAAACAAGAGATAACCATATTTTATTAACATGTCAGAGTATACTGTCATGGATATGAGATGGACCAAATTCATATCTTAGAATTTGCCGGGATTAAAACAAAAACATTCACATAAATGTTTCTCGTAACAATTTAAAACATAAGCAACCAAATAATATGACGCTGATATTACACGAATGTAACACTGAATACTACTACAACTAACTAATTAGTATTTTAGAATCCTACATGGTCAAGATATAACTTGACAAATACACAATTCTGAGATCAAATCACTGCTTTGATAAAATGTGATGATTTTTTATCATATGTAACAAAAAGTAATTTTAACAACAACACAGTAGGAGTCTAAGAGTATGGTGAGGGGGGAGACTTCCCTAAAACTGTAAAAAAATCAATAAAAATGAAATAATGAATTACATATACATCGTAATAAAATAAAGCTGTATTTTTTATGACAGAAAGTACTATTTTGTACTTCATAACTGGAGTCAACGCGTGTTGGAATTTTAAAGATTTCCCTAAAACTAATAAAGAGAAATTACTACTTAGACAATGGTACAAAAGTGACTGGAAACTGAAACAATACAGGCAATATTCAAGTATTTCAGCGATCATGAACTAGATATATGTAAATCTCTTATTTCATGCAAATGACAAAGATTTACATAAATCAAATTTCACTTTTTCAATATCTGTGTAGATGCTGTGTAATGTTATTTGCATCTTCCATTTCTTTCCACAAGTGATTTTTCTCTCAAAACATTGGACTTGACCAGAAGGGGCAAGTCACTTTTTCTCGGCCTACTTTTGCTAGCGTGTTTGCTTCTGTGACGATTTGCAAGACAGTTTCTTCAGAATGTCACTCCTCTTCCTAAATTCTCTCATTTGGTCTTTCACTTTGTTCATCTCAGTTTGTTCTTTATCTTGTTTCGCGATTTTCTTCACTTCTAAAAACTGTTTTGTAGTATGCCTACAGTATATAATTATTTTCTTCGAGATACATTGATGCAGTGGTTTCTTTTTATTCTAAAACCCATCAAATGCTCTTCATATGGTGCTTTCTTCCATACTGTCTCTCATTATGTCTTTGGTTTGATAAAAGCCTCTCTCTACAGCCTCTATGCCTGACCATGAGACAAGAAATAAATTGAAGATGAGGACATCACAAACAACACCAAACATTTGAAAATATGTTGGCTTTCCTCCATATCTTCGAAGAAAAAACTGATTCTAGTCGATATCTGATTTCCTTTTAACGTAGGTTTCATACTTATCTGTATCCTAGTGGGCAATTTCAACCAGCCATTTTTGGAATTGGTCATTTGACAAGTTACAGAAATTGGATCTTGGACCTTTGATTCTGCCAGTACTTGCGGCAGTTTAGAGGAGTTCTGTTTTGCAAGGCCAGGTTTAGTAGCCATGACTTCGTGCAGATAGGTATCTAGTGACTGTGTACTTAAATGGGGATCTCTCTTGTAGTTTGGCAGCATGCTCCTGACAGAATAGCAGACAGTCTTTTTTGAATGAGGTAACTTAATGTTCACTAAGGGTCTTCTCTTTTTCAGTAGCAGGGATGTTGCTATCCCGATATCTGCATATGCTATATCTATATTGACCATCTTCGTATAGGGTGTAGCCTTCTCTAGAACAGCTGGTTTGAAAAAATCCTCTAAGGATGCTTTCTAATAGACCATGGACTTCCTGTGCGAGGAAAGGAAACATTGGCTTATCAGTTTGGAATCTTGTCAAAAAGTGTTGTAGTTATTCTGCTACTGATATGAAAAACTGAAGATTTGCTGGAATGAGGGAATATTGAATGTGCTGTACTAGAGTGTGGAAGGAAGAAACTGTTAGGATTTGTGCTTCGGTCTTCTTCATGTACTGCACAACTGTAGGTCAAATTTCGATTGTGCGTTCTGCTACGGCTGTGTCCTAAATCCAGAGTGTAGAGCAGAATTTCAGAGGATATGTAGAAGATCCGCTCATTTTCTCATAACCTCCTCTTCTTGCTGGAGATTAATTAAAGATGTACCACAAGGACATATTTTCCACCCCGTTGCAGTCGCATCATGCACAACATGAAGACTACATGACCCGAGATTCGAAAAATGGGGCATTTCTGGGTCAATAATGGATCTATCTGCAACCATTTTCACATAAAATTTCCAATTTGGCAGCTGGGCCATCCATTGATATCTACAGTAGTCCCTTGGGGGTCTAGTAAATGCAATGTAGTGTTGAAAACTTACACAAAATGTACAATGTTACTGCGTAATATGGTACTATATATTTTACGTACTTGTAAAGAGTTATGCTTAAATAAAGCCAATCAAGTCCAATCCAATAAATAGCCAAAATCAGCGATCCATATTTATTTACACCCATAAAAATATTACGATTAAATGATTCCATATGAAAAAAATGTGATTAAAATGTCACAAAAGGAGCAGATAAACGAAAAAATTAGCGGGCAGTATTCCAAATTATTTTTATGAGTTTACATAGATTCGTATATTCAACTTCAGACTAGTTGTTGAAGAATTGTGTTTGTTCATACGCTCTTGGATGAATTAATCGATTCTAGCATTACCTGCAATGCATTTTCGTGAGCTGATTGATGACAAATACTTAGTGCCTTATTATTTGAGTTACAAATGACTTAATAATTTAATAGATGAAGGCCCAAATCTAGAACTTTTTATTTTGCATCTATATTATTTATGTCCCGGTGGTGAACACAAACAATACGAAACCTCATAATATGAGCCTTATAATAAACTTAAAAAAACTTTTGAACCAAAAAATCGTTTTTTATGTTATTATGTTGTACAAGATTTAGTTCTGTTAGAAGAAAATATTTAAGTAGCACTTCCTGGCCATTTATAGGTAAATTTATTAAAGGAAGCATTTTGACACGAGATAACTCAACTTAATTACATATGACATTTGTGTTCACATTAACTCATTCTCATTAATTAAAGTATATGTCATGTAAGTTAATGGTAAGAAATGTATCAAATTATATATTAATGGCAAGTACTTGTCGATTTCTGTAAATAAACTGTAAACTGTTATTAAACGCTGAATGAAATAAGAATACGTGACCATACGTTTCTTGTCGTAAAAAATCTGTTTAAGTAACAACTGAGTTTGTTATGGTTTTAAATGAATTATTGAGCATACTTTAAATATCAGTTATCCAATAATCGAAACACTTGCGTTATGATCAAATGTTTAGACAGAAAACAATGGCTGCGACATGAAATCTGTATTTGGTCCAGTTATTCATTCCGTGCGTTTATACACAAAATATACCAATTGTTTTATGTAAGGAAAAGCTCGTTTATACACAAAACATACCAATTGTTTTATGTAAGGAAAGCTCGTTTATACACTAAACATACCAATTGTTTTATGTAAGGAAAAGCTCGTTTATACACAAAACATACCAATTGTTTTATGTGAGGAAAAGCTCTTTTATACACAAAACATACCAATTGTTTTATGTGTTTTGTGCCTCCGACAAGTGTTGCTCTTCGGAGGGAATACTGTATTCTAATTCAAGAAATGGGTACTGTTACAGACTCCGTGTTACTGACTCCGAATGTTTATGCAGGTGCTGGCTATCGGGGGGCTCCCTATGTTTTTGATGGCCATTTATCATGTCGACTGTCCAGCGTTTGAGTTACTTTTACTGGCGTCTAGTTCCTGCCAAAGCTATAAGGTGTTGAGAGATGAGTGTCTCCCATATTTAGAAACGAAACTTTGAATTCGGCATTTTGGTTGGTCGAACTGCCCCTAGAAAATATTAATGATATGCAAATGCAAAATTTGCCGCCTTGCCAGGGTGCAGTCTTAATTCAGAATTCGGAAGGTTAAGTACGATTTCAATTTCACCACGTATTTGGGAACAGATAGCATTGTTCAGTAAGTTTATTTTTTGTTTTATTCGCCTTCGCCAGGAGTGATTGTTTTTCCGTAAATAATTCATTTTAAACGAATTTCATTTTTATTTGTTAAAGATAACACATCCGTATTTCAACTAAAGAAATGAATGTTACATGATTACTGATAATTGCAGGATTCCCAAATTTCTTCATTGAATATGTTTTATCGTTTATGTTGAACATTTGTATGTATGTATGAATTTGTATGTTATGTGCATTAGTTTGTATTTTTTATGTTTTACTGAAAGTGTAAATGTTTAACTTTCAGATAACGCTACGCTACGCTACGCTACGATTGTAATTGTGAATAAAAAAGTGGAAGTAGTAGCGCGTGTATTGTATCTTTTCTCGTTTGTCCAATATACTCGGTGAAGCTGCCCACTACAGCCGTGCAGTAGTGCTAGTTTACTGAAGATCAGTTCGATCCTCACACCACAACACGCCCGTTATCCCGCGTGTGTTAGAGTAGCTATTGTGTCACAGTTATTCTACAGTTATTGAACAATTATATATAACGGTTATTGAACAGTTGTATATACATTGTCACAGGTACTGTGCTGAAGACATAAGAACGACCAGACATAGCATGTTTTGCAATATTCGGCATTTTTAGACATTTTAAGACATAAAAATTTGTTTATATTTGGCCAAGACACGTGACCCCAATATTTGGTGTTATATCCTTAAATTTGTCGAAACATAAAAGGATGTGGTATCCATTTTCGATAACATGTTATAGAGTTTACAAAAAATAGATAATAAATAGAGTTAATAATTGATACAATGAGAAATATCTGCGTGTAGATTTCGATACCCAAGATGATTTTGCAAAATGTGTTGCCGTATATTCCCTTATAAACGCCCCAAATAAACGCCCCCTCTTTAAAATGTAACGCCCCCGGGGGCGTTTATTAGGGAATTTGAATAACAAGTTTGTAATTTTCTAAATGATCGGAGTTAAATAAAACCAAATATTATATTACCTTTTCCGCATTTTTCGTCTGCAGAAAGAAAAAAGATAAAACTCTCGAATGATAATTACACCTAAGATAAAATTATTTTTACTGCAGTGGATAATGGGAATGTAATATAATTAGGCGCATTTAGAGCCAGGGACTCTACATTTCATGTAGATTCCCTATTAGAGCCTATTATAATTTAATACATACATATGTATTTATACATACAGTGAAACCCAACACTTCGTCCCCGTCAATAGAGCAACCACCTTGTTACAACGACCACTTACTTTTGAACCTGCTTTCAATAACTCTCCTATAATTAAACTTGATAATGAGACAGCCTCATTATTTCGATCGACTTTTCAGGTGGTCTCATTATCGAGGTTTTATCGTATGTATAAAGAATTTTAATACAACTTTTAGGACAACAAATGTGGTGTCATAGACAATACATACACATTTTATTTGAAACGGAATCACTTTGTTATGATGCATTATTTAATTTAATATGAAGTAAGAACAAAATGCATAAATATATCAATTACTTTTGCTATACATTTTTCTCAGCGTTTTAGATATTTTACCGTGTTGCCAGACAACATATTAAATTTTGTTGAAAAAAAGTTGTCTAGTAACTGATCGTGGCTGTGCTAAACAAGTCTCGATAATATCTCTGGAATATCTCATTCTCTCTATTAAATATTTTAGAGAGAATGAGTAAATAACAAATTTTATATGTTTAATAGTGTTGATTTGCAAAAATTACCACATCAAAAAGGGGAGTAACTACACCAGTGACAAATCATATTGTTGTAAGATTTTCCTCCCTTAGATTTTTCGCTTAAATTTATTTTTTTTTGTCGTGTGCTTATCACGGTACACCGTTTGTTGTGAAGATAAACAAACATGGCGGACCTAAAGGACGGGTAATTTTTATCAGAATTTTATTAGTATGGAAAAGAAATGGCTCAAAAATATTGGAACGAACTAAAGATATACAGACTCATTGATCCCTAAATGCAAATTTTATCCCTGGTCTCTATTCATCTCCTACCCGTTTAAACAATACTTTCAAATTATAGTGACACTGACAGTGTGCAGCAACATGCAATATCATAGCCATTATGTCTGCATGGAATAATTTATAAATGTCAATGTATATGGTATCATTTAGATTAATTTCTTACAGTGGCTACTCAGGAATTGTCAAACCATGTTTTTGGTGTGGGTAATTTTATTTGCTTGGATTATAACAATTCATAGAACATCAACATTGATAGAGTGTCTTTGATTTCTCTTTCAGAAAGCCAATAATTTTTTCTAGAGCTCACTTACTGATTGAGCGAGAACATGAAAACTTAAAAAAACAACAACCATGGGTATGGATCTGTGCAGTTTAATCAAATTAACTGACAAATCTGTGTACAATTAAAATTGATAACAATGCAAACAAATATTTTCATTTTCACATTCATTTTGATACTAGATATAACGTAATATAGTTCATTTTACAACTGAAATGCTTCAAATTATGCAAAACATGTATTTTATAAAATTGGCAATTTTACTAATAAATTTCCATATTTAATGTTTTAATAACAGTTATTGAGCAATATAAATACTGGCTCATCTGTCACTTTCATGAATGTGTTATAGTTATTATTTGTTTTTCATAATTCTCTTATTTACATTTTTTTTGTGTCTTCTTTACAGGGCATAGAAGCACATCCTTTAAGACCTGATAACATATTTGAGTGGGTTGCCAAAATAAAAGGCCTCCGAGATACAGTTTGGGAAGGTGGGTCAATGTTTTGACATTGTATGCATTGAATGTTCTGTCATGAACATACGGTGTATTTACAATAAATATTTTGTACATACATTGTATATCTCCCTAATAATGTCTGCAACTTGAATTGATGTAACAACTCACTTTTCTTGCTTGACTTATTGAGTTAATAAATGAAACCGTTTTATCACAATATATAAATGGTTGTAATAATTAGGATTAATTACTTTATTTATATTTTCTGAAACTTGCCTTTTATGTACAGAAATAAGCCAAATATGAAGTGTATCTTTAGAAAATGTAAGATAAGTGGAAAGTTTATGTGTGCTTATGACACTGATGGAGTTTTCGTAAATTTCAGGTGGAACTTTTATTTTGTATCTTAAATTTGATGAACATTTTAGCATAAGACCCCCTGAGGTGTGTTTTCATACAATCCCTTTTCACCCAAATGGTAAGTCCTTTGTATTATTATTGTTAATGCAATACTACAGATAAACTGTATAAAAGTACAAATACCTGCATAGTTGTGGCACATTTTCATGAACATCAGAAGTTGTTATGTAAGTAACATGGAAAAAATAATATGGAACTCAGAGATGAGAAATATTCAGATAACTGATTGTAAAACTTTAATTGACCCATATTTGACTCGTTAATTGCAAAGATTTCATGACTTCTGTTTGTTGACATTGATTGTTTTGAAGTTTTTTGACCTTGTTAAATTTCTGTCAAAACTTGTGCTGTGCTTACATTTTCTCTTAATATTGATATTACTTTAAGTTGCAATCTATTACAATGATACTATGTTTTGTATTCAAAGTCAAAAGTGTATTTTTTATTCACTCTAGTTGACATGATAACAGGCAGGCCATGTGTAGACTTTCTCGATGATTATACAAAATGGAGGGAGACTTACACGCTTGTCCGTATACTAACCACTATACAGGTATAAGTAGTAACTGAATAATGAATCATTTTTCATACTATCAACATTTTGTGATTGCTTTATGTTTTATTTCTTTGATTTAAAGTAATCTAAGTGATTTAGTTGCCTCAAATATTTAGTGTTTGTAAAGATTTATAAAATTCTTTCTTCGTAATTAGATGGTACATGTACACTTTACATGTATTTGATTTATACAAAATACATGTCACATACTAGGCCTTATATCAAAATTATCATTGTTACATGTTTTGAAGCATAATTGAATACATGCCGAGGATTTAAAAAACGTCAAGAATTTTTGCATTTAACAATTCTACAGGAAACATTATGGTTTCTCTAATGACTGTTAATTATGATCTTTTTCAGAATTTATTGGCCAATCCAGATTTAAATAAACCAGTAAATCCAGAAGCGGCTGAAATGATAATGAGATCTCCACATGCTTACAGACAGATGGTACTAGATTGTGTGGCTGCTAGTCAAAGAGTTGAAGGGTCTTATCAAGGCATTGATCCTGCTAAGTATAGTAAGATAAAAATATTTTTTTACTGTCAAAACATTGGAACTTCGAAATATTAATTTGAATGTTCTTTTGAATAATGACTATCCTCCTTTGATTTCCAGCCTATTAATATTTGCCATTGATCTTTGTCATAGCCTTAAAAAAGTATAGCTTGAAATACCAATTTTTGCATTTTTTTTACTGAATAACCAATTCATGCAGAGATGTGTGGGTTTTATGTTTTGAAAAATGATACCTAATTGTTGTAATCTATTGCTTATTGTTGTGAATGTTTTGGTATTTTTTACCTTGAACTATTTGGTGCATGTACTAAAACATTTCTGTTCAAGCGTTAATAGTAACCCAGTTTGTAACACTATTGTACTACATGCTGCAGGAATTGATATATATGTATATATATAATTTTTAGCTTGTCTGTTTCGAAGAAAAAGTCAAGCTATTATGATTGCTGCATTGTCATTGTCCTCGTTGTAATTGTCATTGTTGTCATGCAAAAACTTTAATGTAGCCCATTACTCAAACACCTCTAAAGATATTAACATGACACTTGAAATTCTTAATTATCGTGTCAAGGCACTGTTGCAAGACAAGGAACATTATTCTGGAAGCTATGGTTTTGGAGTTATGTCCCTTTTTAACTTAGGATTTTGGTCAAAATTATACCTTATCATGTTCAAACTCGAAATCTAAATGTAATTTAATGTGAATATATATTTGTAGTTGGCCAGACTCCTCATGCGGATCTTGAGTCTAGGGTAAGATTTAAAATGCCTGAAGAACAAAAGCACATTCTTAAACAGGATACTGGAAAAACACGGTCAAAGATTGCAAAGCTATCATTTGAAGATTACCACATAACGTGGAGTGGTATTGCAACCTCTAAAGCCAAGCAAGAACTTAAAAATCCTCGTAAGATTTGTTTGAAAAACTTTCTAGCAATAATAATACAGTAAAACATCACATTGCAACCACCTCAATATTTCGACCACGTTGTTCTAACAACCACTTATTTTTGGACCAGCTTACAAAAACTCCCTTACAAATCAACTTAATTATGGCACCAATACATTATTACGACTGATTTTTTGGGTCCCAAATGTGGTCTCAAATTTGAGGTTTTACTGTACATTGTACAATCAAACAAAGAGTCACTCTCAGTCATAGTTTGATATAATGGAGCAAAATGATAAGTAAATGAAGACCAACTAGCATATGTATAAACTTTATCTGTACTTTTGATAACCATTATTAAAAGGTTTTATTGTAATTCATATTGCAAATTAAATATTGGTTTGGAAATTTATTCACATTTATCCTGTTTATGGATTAACAGTCATAGCTGACAGATTAGACTTTTAAAATTCAAGAATTCATTATAAGCTTTTA
Organism: Lutraria rhynchaena; assembly: GCA_008271625.1. Lineage (NCBI taxonomy): Eukaryota > Metazoa > Mollusca > Bivalvia > Venerida > Mactridae > Lutraria > Lutraria rhynchaena. Next base: position 607,350 of record VIBL01000006.1, on the reverse strand, counting down.
ATGAAAAGTTAAATTTAATAGTTTACTATGGATTCTTTCTTCTTGGTGTACTTTGTAATAATTTTATAATATTGATGATATTAATCATGTTTCAGTGCTGGAAGCAATAAAAGATAATCCAGCATTACAAAAGGCTCATCTTGGTTTACCGCAAGAAGAAATTAAGGAAGAAATGAAAAGACAATTGGAACAGTAAGTACATTACTTGTTCAACTGTTAACTTGTTAACACATTTTTACATTGATAGTTGTTATTAGTAAGTTTGATACTGACCTTCTGTGGAAATATTTGGGGTCAGTATTGGAAATGGGTGCCGAGGCGTTATATTAATTCTCAACAGCTTACGATAAGAATGCAAAATATGCATGAAAAATCATAAACATTTAGCTTTGATAGAGAGGCTTGCACAAAATCTAATTATTTACCAGCAACTTAAGAGTTTCACACCATGTGACATCATTTAGCCAATGAAATCACACATTTTTTGGGGGAGGTAAAACACAATGTATCTGTTCTTATAGCAGGATTTGCTATTTTACTTTGGTTCTTGTTTCTTTTCATTTATTAGTTCTGACATTATTGAGAATTAAATAAAGCTGGTGTCATTAAAGATATTCAGTTTTGATGGTGATGATCGAATTAGACCAGTGTATACATAATTTATGCTTGCTTGCATTATTGAACTTCCCTTGATCCATGAAATATTTTAAATGTCTTTTTTAGACATGAAACACTGATGTATGGTCGGTTTAGATCAAAACCATCTGAAGAAGAAGAAAAGGCTATTAAACTTGCTCGTCTTAACAAGATGAAAAAAATATATCTTCCACCCAGAATCTCACCAAGTATGTACAATAATATAATATCCTTGAATTTTTTCTTGTAAGTAAACACACAGTAATTTTGTTTCAAGTAAAAATCATATACATGTACCTGCTTAAAATACTTACATAAATATTCATGTAACGTCCTCAAGATAAAATGCTTTTTGGAGACGTTTTGTTGTATTAGCATGTATTTCATTTACATACCGTACATATATATATATATATATATATATTGTTCAATTTATTTTTACAGTTTCTTATGTGCTAGTACAATGTATACACTATCATTTTCTGTTCTTGCTTTTTTGTGTGTATTGTTTTTTTTTGCTGGGGTTTAATTTCTTCTCAACAGCCAGGGTAATTTGGTGAATTTTCCAACTTTAACTTTGGAGGAATACCCCAGGCATACTCCCGGGTAGAACCAATGATCTTCCTTACGCTAACTGGACAACTTCCTAGCATGTGAAATTTGTCTTGTCCTGGATGGGATTTGAACTCTTAATAGAAAGGGGCTAATGATTACTAGTCAGAGACCATGACCACTTGACCGTGGAGGCTCCTTTTTTGTTCTTGATTAATGTTACTTAAGCCTAAAGTCTGCAACCAATTTTGGTATAGGTTAGTGGCATTAAAATTGCACATGGCTTATTTGCTTGGCATAACTTACTGCAACACTTTTATTACCTGCTTATTGTTACTTACAAATAGCTCTGTCTCTTTTATAATCCCTTACATACTAGAGCAATTCATGTGTGTCCCTTAATAAATACTAGTATCCCTACAATAGTGGTATGATTATATCCATTGATTAAACGATGGCTTGAAATATCGAAATATTTAGCATATACCATATACATGTATGTATTTGAAGTTTTTGAATATGTTAGAAGCAACTCCATGCGTATTTTGTTTGTAATTGATAATTTCTGTAACTGGGAAAAGGTGAATTCATATTCTTATTGTTATTAGTTTAAACTGCTAATTGTTGGCTAATAACTAGCAAAATGTTAAACATGTGTCTAAATTTTAGCTTATAATGTGGTTTTGTTGACTGTTTTAATGGTTAATGAAACCAATTTTGATCAATTATGTGTATCAACTTACTCTGAGATGGAATGTACTAAAATCCAGTTTTAATTTTGTTCCAGACAAAATTAATGTTAGATAAGTTTAATTAATGATTTAGTAGCTTGCAAAAGAAATGTAATCAAATAAGACTTTCCCAGTGGAAAATGGCTATTTTAGATATACTTCAGCTGGTTTCAAACTCAACTGCCAGTCAGAAAAAATACTACCAGATTTTAGCTAAAATATTCATTTACTGGGTTATTCAGAAGTCAGTTTGATGAAATTTAAATAGTATAAATGCCATTGTTAATTGATATGTGTTGTTTGTATTTGGGAATATCTATTATTAAATTTTATAGGAGGCTAGTACATCATTAGGATGATGTAAAATGGTGAGTTCGGAGCTAAATAATTCAAAAACACATTTATCATAAGAATAAAAAAATGTTTTTGGGCCACGTAGCCATTTTAGGACCAACTTCACCATTAAACACCATCCCAACAGCATACTAGCCCCCTATTTTAAGCCTCTCACCATGCATGTACTATGTGGTCTGCATTGTTCAAAGTTTATCATCAAACTTGTTTCTTTGCTAGAAGTCCCTTACAAAGGTAAATAGGTGAGCAATAATTAAGTATTGAAATGATTGATGAAAAATTATACTAGAAAAAAAAACTAGAAATAATATGTAAAATGTTGTTATTAACATTTTAGTTACAGTTTTTTAACCTTTTATTTGTGAGTGTAACGATCATCTTTAGTAAAATATATGTAAATAACCTGCCTAATTTGATTGGTAGACATACCAGAATTTAGTTAATTTACAAAACTAAAATGTGATATTGACTGAAACATTTCTACGGAAGTGTCAAGGTTATAGATGTCAGATCACAATTACCGTACAAGTGATGGTTTTGTTTTTATAGATAGAATGTATGTCACTTGTTCTTGTTTTCATGATGGAGCTGTTTTAGGCTAGTGCAGCACAACCCCTAAAAACTGGACTCCCTGAAAACCAGAATTCTCTGAAAATGGGATGATATTTCAAGTTCCTTTTTTCTCTTCTATTCTCAATAGTTCTCTGAAAAAACAGATTTTTGGCCCAGTCCAGAAGGGGTCTGGTTTTCAGGGGTTATACTGTACTTATTTGACTCACCTAAATCTTGTTGATGTTTGACTTTTGTCCATAAGAACATGTTTACAATGTAGCTAATGTATGTACCATTTAAGTATTTAGGCTAAGATGTGTAGGTTTTTGATGAATTTCATCTGTCAGAAAGCCCAACTTTGATTCTCATTTACAGACTTGCCACCCATGTAGTATTCATAAAAATGATGACACATTGTGTTGAATTGAATTATTCAGTGTAGCATTTTCATGACAGTTAGTTTAAGGAATGAACAGATCATATTTTATAATATTGATATGCTGTATCAAGAACTTTTGACACTAACTTCAGTGTAGGATTTCATTATCATGGAAGTCAATTTCCATTTCAGTATAACCAGTTTTAATTTACTTGTATAATTCCATACCATTTACAGCCATTTTCATTTTCATACATTATTCCATTACATTACTGCCAAATTTTCATTTTCATTCATAATTTCATTACGTTACTGCCAATTTTTCATTCACATACATGATTCCATTAAATATAACAACTATTTTCATTCACTTTCATGATTCCATTCCATTACAGCCATTTTTTAATTATTAACACTGTTTCATCTCATTAAAGCCAGTTTAAATTTACTTACATCATTCCATTTCAGCCAGTTTTCATACAGCGGAAACAATACCTCCACCTCCATCTGGGAAAGGTAAAGAAGAACCATGGGAGAAGGAAGTTGATGATCTTGTAGCATGGACAAGTAAACTGGATGCTACAGCACTTGAAGTCTAAATTCTATGCTAATTGTTGAAGATATGTTTCTAAATATTCATCCTGGTGCAGCATTTATGCTTGACAATTGTGTCTTTATACTAATACATCAAGATATTAAAATTTTAACAGTTTCCATCACCAGTTGTGACATCACTGTTCATCTTAGTGGAGCATTGTTTGTTCTGTGGTACATTTTAAACTTTTGCCTAATAAACATATTTTGGACACTTCCAAATTTAAAATCCAAATAATGTACAAAAAATCAATTCATTTAAGAAAATTGGCTTCTTTTGCCACAGTGTTTACAATAGTCGTCTGCTCCAGATGCAGAAAAATGCAGTATTATGAAGCAAAGGGTTAAACCCCTTGGAATTACTTAGAGACATAATTGTTAATGGAGAATACTGTGTACATTCCACAGTACAAGTGACAAAAATAGATGTAATGCTCAGTTGAGCAAAGAAGCATGGATCATTGCTTGTGTGTTTGAAACCTGTAGCAGGAAATGTCAATGTGCTTATGGGAACGATCTGCTTAGGATTAAACCTCTGATACCATGTTGAGTACAATATGTGTGACATTACGTATACATGTATTACCTCCCATGCATTTATGTTCCGGTATTATCAGACCTTTAATCTGTTGAAATTCAAAAAATGCATTTGAAGCAAAAGGCACAGTAGCATGAATATCACATAATTATGAATTTTACCTGACCTTATTTTATGGCAGGACAATTATCTAAGTCCTCCTTAAAGGGGCTCTAGTCCAGCTTTACCATAGAAAACCATAAGGGTGAAAACATTAAAAAAATCCCTACAAGGGTTCAGTGTTGTTCTGGAATGTTAATTTTGTTTATATTCTATGAAAATTAGCGTATAATACAATTTTTTTGTTCTTCCTGAAAATGAAAAAAAAACCTGTTAAAATCTTGTTTTTTATGTTTATTACTATCAATTGAAAGGAGTTTCCAGATTTGAAAAGAATGAATCATGAAGACCAGTCCAGACCAGAGGCTGGCTCCTGTAACTTCATTCACAGACTGGTTCAACTCGCTAATCTCAGGAGTATTGTTCTACAATATATTGTATGTAACTAATGTACATTGTATTTTATTGATTTTTTTATTGAATTTTGTTTATACGTTGTTGACATGTACATCTGTGATAAATGATTATTGCTTTGTTTTAATAAACACACTTTATGTAAGAGAACTCGTTATATTTTATCTTAATCAAAGGCTTGTCAGTAAATGCAATATAATATATGAAATAAATTCCAGTAATTATAAAATAATTATGCAAAATAAACTATTGCACTATTATTTTTTGTTTCAGTGATGTTTTATTTTTTATTTGTAACATGTTCATTTTTTTGGTACAGAGCATTTTGTATCCTATTTCTTTTTTATAGTCTTAACTACTGCATTTATTGTTCCATTTTACTTAGGAGTAAATGTAGCTCTTCCTGTCAAACTCTAATTGCCTATATATCACATCTTTATTTTAATTACATATTTGCATCATTTTCTTTGTAAATTACACATGTATAGAATAATGGAGCTTTCAACGGCTGTACTCTTAAAAATGGACAATTTTTGAAGGAGTACCTATTACTGTATATTAACAAATACAGAATGAAATCAAGCATTTCAGCATCAGTTCCACATTTAGCATCTCCACTTGAAACAATGTAATCCAGTGATGAAATGTAGATATGACCTGCAAGAAGTTTTAACTGAAATGTGCCATACGGAACGATAATAGATATTAATTGATCATTAAAAAAATGAAGAAACATCACACTTTTTACTTTCTGTTTAATGTCTCACAAACAAAATAAATGACCCAAGAAAAACAAGGCAAGAAAACTTGCTAAGACCTGTATAATGGTCTCAGCTAAAACACATTAAACATGCTCTAGTTGGTAAAAGTAACAATAAGTAAAATTTATATAAATCAGAGATACATTTTTGTATTCTCAGAAGACTGATAAAGTAACTTTAAATTAGTATATTTATCAGTAAGAAGACAATGACTGTAGTAAGACCCAAAAAAATCAGGGTGGGTTTAAATTAAGTGTAAGAAATTTGATTTCCCCCTTGCAAAAAAATCACCAGTGGTTTGATATCTAGCTTGCTACATGTAATTTATTCATATAAAAACTTTTTTGCAGCATAAACCCTTTTGTGCCATGCAATAGGTATCTAAACATAAAGAGAAATAAGGAGAATACCCCCAACAAATAAAACATATGGTAAAACCTCAATGATGAGACAACCAAATTTATTTGAGCAAACTTGAGAGAGGACCATCTAAGGATGCTACAAACCAAATTTGGTGATATCCATCCATTGGTTCATGAGAAAATGATTATGGATATTTCTATTTTAGCTCTAGCAGCCCAACCATTTTTATTTGAGCAAATCTGACAAAAGTCTATCTATGGATGCTACACACCAAGTTTGGTGATGATCCATCCATTGGTTCATAAGAAGAAGATGATTAAAGGTTTTTCTATTCTTAGCTCTAGTGACCCCTAAAGGGGGCCAACTAGGACAATATGAGCAAATTGCTGTTAGAACGTCAAAATTCTTCCATACAGCAAATTTTAAGTAAGTCCGATAGGTAGTTTCTGAGGAGAAGACCATTGTTGACGCCAGACAACAGATGCCGGATCATCCACCTACCAATCCTAACAGCTCATCCTGAACCTTCAGTTCTGGTGAGTTAAAAATTTAAGCTCTGAACAAACTCAGCCACCATGTACTGTATAAAGAAACTTCTTAAAATATCAGGAAACAAGATTCACAGAGATGAACAGAACAATTCAAATCTATTTCCAAGTCAAAGGTGATTTTTAGATGAAATTTCACTACCAAATTAAAGTAACTACACAGTACAACAATCCTATAAAAAAAGGAAAAAAAATGTTGCACACTGTTTGATTGGTATCAATAATACATGTAAAATATACATGAAGTATTTGTAATCTCAGATCTGGTTATCAATACAGTCAAGATAATGAAACACATTTGTACAATACAAATAATGTGCAACTGTATATATATTGTTCATCTGTGTCTTAGTATGATGGTATTTGTAGGGGCGCAAGTTTTCCGGTTTATATTGGGTTTCCGTTTTTTAAGGGTTCCGAGGATTGTATTTCTTAATTGTCTAAATCCATTGAGAAATTGGGGGGCTTGCATTCCGGAGCACGTAAACAATTGAAGTGTTGGGGAAGAAGTTATCTATTTTTTTACGGAGACTAGAATGAAAGGGAAACAACTCTTGTGACATACTGCAAAGCTTTCTCGCATGATGGCCCCTAGCAATATTTTCAGGTTTTTAGAAATTTTCTGCTTGCACCAAGTATTTTGAATTAAAATACAGGTTTTTAAATTGCACTAAATCTTATGGATAAAAAATGGCACACAGTAATTATCCAATATTAATTAAGTGCAATTGAGCACCAAATCCACCAAATGAACACATATATACACTGTCATTACAGTGGTGACAAATAAATTTATACATGTATGGCAACATTAAGATGATTAGTTAGAGTGAACTGTTTATGATATATATTGATAAATCATCAATTAGGCCATTCTTTTAAAATGTTGGTTTGCATCTATACAACCCAATCTTTTACCATAGGGTAGGCATGTAGGCAATTTTTTCATTCACATTATATACAGGTACAGAAAACGAAAAGCTGATATACATATCGGAGTTCACAGCACTTAACTGTACATATATTCATCAAAATTAAGTTAAACCATGTTGTGGATATAATAATTTTCTTGAAAAAAAATGATGTTTCATTAGCAGAAGCAGATGTTGACACAAGGTGGATGCTTAAGATACAAAGAAAGCTCCAAGTTTCCACTAACTTGACTGACCCTATTATTTTTGGCTGACCCTTCATTTCTTTGATCAATTTATTTTTTGCTAATATTTTCTGTTCCAGATAAACAATATCTCCAAACTAAAAACATTATACAAAAAAACCTTGATATTCAGACCACCTATGGGACCTGCAAAATGGTCTTAATATCAAGTTGAAATAGAGGAAATGTTAAAAACCAGTCTGAAAGAAACTGGTCATTGTTATGAGGTGGTCAAATTGTTGAGGTGGTCGCCTAGTGAAGTTCATTGTATTTAAAAAAAATGTTCTGTCAACCTACCGATCCTATATTTTTTTGGAGATCAGCTGAAACCAAGAATATTCTTTTTGGCTTAATGACGAAATTCTTTATCAAAGTGTCACAACTTGGTACTGCCAGCAACTATCCCATGATATGGGAAAACAATTATGATGGTCTGATTAGATATTATATATAATAATTATAAAGCACATAACATTGATCAAATCACATAAAACTCTACAATTTTTTAATGTGTGAGTACTCATGTGATAAACTATGACATCAATCAAGAGAATCATTGATTGAAATATAATACTAATAATAATATAATACAAACATAATACTGTAACTTAATGTAGAATAATTATTCCTTTGGTATAGGATTTACATGTGGTCAGTCAAAAAATTGTTCCTTTCAGTCATAGTAAAAAAATGTTTCAACATTGGGTAGGTAGGCGGGTGGGCATTATTTTTTGCTACCAAAATATGCTTATACTGAACAGAATAGCTTGAATTTGTAAACTGCTACGAAAGTTTTTGGGTCAGGGATATTTTATATAGTCAGTCACATAACGACAAACCAACAATTTTTTAAGGATGGCCATGTAAAAAATATTACAATCACAAACTACAACTATAGCCTGACTTCTAGATCACACAATACAACACAAAAGTACCATTTTTGATATAAGAACGTAATTATTTCAGATAACCAGCTTCAAAATCTTAAGTAGCACGCTTATATAACCACATTGTCATTTAGGGGATTTGCTAAATAAGATTACAATATATTCCTTGACTAACTGTAATATGTTTGTATGAATGAAATAAAGGGAGTGTATGAACAATGCTTGAATTTTGCCTAACTTGAACCCTTGCAGGATGGATTCAGTCTGTCAGTGACAGAACAGATTTTACTAAGGCCTAAAGAAAAGGTTTGTTTCCAGTTACCCCCCGACCCAGTATTTAACCTGCTGAAGATTTTACAATTTGCAAATCCTAGTGCTATACTGCAATTTTCACAACTTATTAAAATTATGGCGCACATATTTCCATACAATATTGCTGATATATTTAAAAAATAAATAAAATAAAAAAAAACTACCAACCAACCCATATTTTTGGGGCATGTAACCAGAAACAAACCTTTTTTAGGCCTAATATCACACAAGACTTAATGAGTCTCACAACTGAATATATCACTTAACAATGACAATTAATAGCACACCTGACTAAAAACAAGTTGAAGCAGTATCTAATAAAATGCCCCTATAGTTTCATAATTTATCAACAATTAATCTCATGCCATATCATAGTAATTCAAACATATGATCACATGGACCCCTATCACATACACTATCCCCAACTCATTAACATATCATTAACACAAATAATTCTACCCTAATTCACCTGCAATTCAGGCGACAAATAATCTCATCAATTCAGCGCTAATTTGTACAAATATGGACTGATTCAGTTGCCCAGCAACTAAGCACTAATTCTTGTCACAAAAAACCCCACTCACTGATTATTTAGCAACCAAAATCTCCAGCACTAATTCATTGTTTTGCGATCAACAAAACAGTGAATTATATCCAAAAATAGTTCAGCACTAATCCAGTTTTGGCAAAGAACTCAGCACCAATTCATACCCATAAACAACACAATGCTGATTCACTTTTTCTCAGACTTTTACGACTATCACGGTAAATCAGGTGCCCCTGCAGCCACTATCTGTCTCGATAACCACTCCAAACCATCTTGGAGTCCCATACCACTGTTAGCATCGCAGGCTTGTATGTGCCAGCTACGATTACAACATAATTTAAACAGTCCAAACTGTTCTGTGAGTTCTTCAATAGAAGCACATGGTTTTAAATCCTGAAATTAATAACAAAATGTTTATTTTCAACAGGGAATTAATCAGTACTGCAATATCTGCAAATTGATTTTCTATGGTCTAAGTGTTAAACATTTAATTGGCATTTCAGTCTAATTACGAAATAATTACTGTCACTGAAATTAAGCAAAGTCTTAAGCAGTGAGTATGTGCGAATTAGCAATTAATCATAGCGCAGTAATGAAGTTATAATTGGTGAAAACATGTGGATGTTGTTTAAAGTTTGAGGATTATTGAAGTATTAATTCTTATCAGAAATGGAAGCATGAACCATTTGTTGGAATACTTAAACTAATAATAAGTACCATTATGATACATAGTTGTTTAGCTCACAGCACAAACAACAATGTAACTAGAGACAGGTTCTGGACGCAGAGTCACTACTCCAAAATTTATGACACTTATCAAGCATTAAGTGGGAATATATAAGTACCCAGTACCTGTTTAGTGGCAAATATAAGAAGCGAAGCATCTTTAAGTTCTTTCTCTTGAACTAACTTTACTAGGGCACTTTGTGTCTCCTTAAGTCGGTCTTTGTTGTGACTGTCAATCACGTATATCACAGCTGAAAGTAAATTAACAGAGGAATATATATCAGAATTGTAGAAAATATGCCTAACTTGTAATACAGCTACGAATATAAAATGAATATCATTTCTTACTTAAGGAGTTAAAAAAAAAAGACGCGAGTTCGATATTTCAAAGACTGGAAATGTGTAGGAGTAATAACACTGCTTTAACATAAAATTGCTTTATTTACGCATTAAAAATCTTTACCAGAATGAATATTGAATACTGGGGATGCCAGAGTGTAAGACTAATTAATAAATTGTATAAATCTAAGAGGAAATATAAATTATTGTTAAACCATACTTACCTTGAGTATTAAAGTAATAATGTTTCCATAATGGTCTAATTTTATGTTGTCCTCCGACATCCCATATAGTTAGTTTTACATTCTTATATTCAACAGTTTCCACATTAAAACCTGAAAGCCAAAATAGATATGATTCATAGTCACCCAAAGGTATTCTTTATATTTCATGAGAGTAAAACTGAAGCACTTTTGAACATAAATTTATGTATACTAATGTTATAATAAAAGCCTCAAATAGCGAGCACCTCAATATTATTGACTACCTTGTTATAAAAACCACTTATTTTTGAACTCTCATAGGATTCAACTTGATACTCAGACGTCCTCATTATTACAACCAAGTTTTCGGGTCCAAGAGGTGGTCTCATTTTTGAGGCTTTACTGCATATATAAACTAAATTTTCAATGTCATTAAGTACTTACTTGATCAATAATTTCACATCTCTGTACTTAGATCTTTAAACACATGAAACTAATTGACTAATATGCCAACTGTTTCAAACTTTTAGGAAAACAGATTGATAATGCATGAATATCAAAGAAATACAATACAAAAATCTGAAGTTACGAAGTTAAATCAACCAGATAAAACTGATTACAGTAAAACCCCTGAAAACCAGACTCTCTAAAAACGGAATTTTCTGAAAATAGGACGATTTCTAAAGTCGCTTTTTTCTCCTCAATCATCAATAGTTCTCTGTAAATGGAATTCTCAGAAAACCGGACTTTTGACCCAGACCAGAAAGCATCCGGTTTTCAGGGGTTTTACTGTATTTAGAAAATACAAACCGATAGTTGGTATTGTTGTGATAAATTCATTATTTTTCATTTTAAATAGAAGACTTGTCTTTCCAGCACCATCAAGGCCCAGTATAACCACCCTCATCTCAATCTTTGGTCCTATATGAACACGATTATCCTGTAATTATAATTATTATTGAAATCAATGCATCAATCTCATCATCAATAAAAGGTATTATTTTTTAAAATTTAAGTAAAGTTATGAAGCAATCATTGACACTTTTTCTCATACAACAGCTAAAAACAGCAAAAATTCTAATTTTATTAAGTTGAAGATGCAGTTATGTCAGGGTCTGGTCCAACTGGGACTGGGAAAAAATGCATGGTGTGATGCCAATGATTAAGAACTTTAAGGTCAGGAATTGGGGAAAAAAACATCTTTATTTTCGATGGGGAACGGTCTTTTTACAGGACCCAAACAAAGATGGAAAAAAATCATGGAGATGAAAATAGAAATAAATAACCATAGCATTACAAGAAGTGCACAAATGAATTACAAAATAATGATTTTAAAAGCTTTTACCACTGAAAAGTGCATGCATTTTCAAACAATATATAAATCCAAATTCTACTTTTCACTGAAGTGGGCATTACAATTCCAAACTACTATTTCATGAATAAGTGGTAGACATTTTTACTAACACGCATTTGTAATCAATCGTTTGTTACCTCAAATAATAAGTAATAAAATCTCAACACTATTTACATACCTTTGTAAATGTTATAGGTATTTGTGGATCTAAAGTTATATGTTCCTGTAAGTCAGAGAATTGTTGCTGTTGCTTCTGTACAGTTTCTAACAATGAGCTGAACTCTGGCTTTGACAAAAGTACTTTTGTATCATCCTGAAATAGTAAGATATATGTATATAATGCTATACAAAATGAAGACTTTCATTCTGAAATCAGGGAAGTTAATGTAGAACTGTAAAATAAACCAATTAAGATTAAAACAAGTGATTCAATTAATGCTTGAGTGAGATTCTGTTACATAATCTTAACACAATCCAAGGTAATTGTCTCATTTCTAAGTAATTATACATCTAAACAAGACAGGGGCCTATGTGGTCAAGTTGCTGTAGTCTCTGACTAGTAATCACTAGCCCCCTACTACTGTAAGTAAGTATTCAAGCTGTCCAGCAAGCATACAAAAGGTTGAAGGTTCTGTGCCAGGGTTCTCCCTCACATGTTAAGGCTGGAAAAGTAACCAAATCACCATGGCTGTTGGTGCAACTTCAAACCCCAGTAAAAATGTGTAATTTTGAAAACCAGTCCAAAAATATGAGGTCAGGATAATGTTATACTATGGAGGTGGTTGCTTACAGAGGTTTTACTGTAAACATGTTAAATACTTACACTTTGTAGAGTATTTTCACATTGATGACACACAGCAGATATTTGTGATAATAACATAGCCATGTCTTCCTGTTGTTGTTGTAGCATACATAATTTTTCACGTATATGTGTATCAACTGTGGTCAGTGCTGTTATCTCCTGTCTATTCAGAGATTCCCTTAATACATGAAAATAATTTCGAACCTTTGATCTGGCCTCTTCTATGGTTCCTGGAACCTGTTAAAATAACATTAATTTCATTAAAGACAATAAAAGTAAGAAAATAGTTCATAAAATCTTACTGTACTATGCAATAACAACAAGATAAGAGAAGCACAAAATATCAAACATGTATGACAGTTTCAAGGGCTCGAAAAATCCACTTGTCCACTTGTAATTACTAGTAGAATTTGACTCAGAATGAGTTGAAATTGCAGTAGAACAAGTTCAAATTCTTAGCTGGTCATCCTGCTGGACAAGTAGCCAGAAAAGAATTCATCAAGCCTTAGTTTCCATGAAGTATATATCTAGAATTGCAGTTTCTTTGGACATAAAAGAAATCCCAATAGTTAAGAATCAAGTACTTTTACTTTTTCCTTGGGTTTAACTTTGCACATTGAAACAGCCTGCGTCATTTGGCGATTTCCCACTTTAAAGGTGCTCCAGGCATACACCATCGACCTTCTGTGAGCGAATGGGATTCAAATTCACAGAGACCATAGCCACTTGGTAACAGATGCCCCTCAACTTGGTTTAAACCCGAAATACTGCAAGGAACCAGCTAGAACCAACTAGAAGTAAGAAAGACTTCTATTTCTATTTCTTTTTCTATTTCTTACAATGTGTAAATAATCTTTAAAACAGAAACTCGAACATGTACAGTGATAATTTACCTGCTGGGTAGAGCTAGTGTTATCTTGATTCTGTACCACCTGGTACCCACCCTCTAGTTGTTGAATAGAAGAACCAATCCTTCTTATTGAATCACTAACTTCCTCTCCAAAAGATTTCACATGCTGCATAGCATTCATTATAGAAGTTCTAACCATCTCAGCTTCTGTCTCTAACAATGAATGCTGAAATTAAACATTTACATATATGAAGGAATGTTTAGCCATCCATGAACAATACTTTTATGATACAAGGTCAATATTATGACTCAATATGCCAGTCTTAGTATGTTTTGTTTGATAATTTTCTTTTGTCTTAATTTTACCTGTACCTAACTTTTCCAAAGTAAATCATTTATCTATGATAGTCAATAGAACAAATAGAGCAATGTGATTGCAAGCACTTACAGGTCCTTCTGTATGCAACTGGCAAATGATTTTAAAAATAATTTGCTCAATAACATAATCACATTGACATATAGTAAAACTCTGATATTGAGACTACCTTCAGGACCTGAAGAATCAGTTGTAACAAAGAGGTAGTCTAATTATCAAGTTGAATAATAGGGGAGTCATTGAAAGCCAGTCCAAAAATAAGTGGTTGTATAACAAGGTGGCCATAATATTGAGATAGTGAAGATTTATTGTGCATACCTGAAGTAACAATACTTATTAAATCAAGATCTCCATACACTCATGCTATTGGGCAGGTGATATGGGGGAGACAAACAGCAAAATCATATGATTCACTGTACTTAATTTGTATTTATATTAATAAACCAGATAATACATACAAGTAGATAAACATTTGAAAACATTTTAAAGATTGATTCAAAATATTACAAACCTTATGTTTGACATGTCTACCATAATCCTTGCAAATATAACACATCAATGGGTTTGACTTACACTCCTCTTCCAAGCAAGCAAATTCAACAAAATGCATTGGATGATAAATACATTTTGGATTTTCCCTGGGTTTTTCCGAAATTGGTACCCGCTTATGTTTGATTAGAGTTCTCGTGTTGTGAATAGTGTCTGAACATTCCAAACATAGATGAGTCTCGCATGTAAGACAATAAACAACAGCTGTATGAGTCTCATTCTCATCACATGGTATATCAAACTGAAATTTTGACAGATAACTGTTGTAACATATCATATCATTGAATTTCAATGCTGTTCAATAAATACCAAATCATTAATACAATGAGGCAAAGAATATAAATTAGAGTCTAGATAAAATCAACAAAAAGAATGGAAAATTCTGTCTAAGAATGTCTGCACCCCCTCCTCTCCCTGTGAGTCCTCAAAAAAGATAATTATACGACAACCTCAATATGATAATATCAAAGGACAAGCAGGACTATTTATTTCTGTGTATTACATAAACTAACTCAAGGAAAATTAACCTATGATAATACAACTCTTTAAACTGTAAAGCCCTTCCTCATACTGAGAGCTTCACAAAAAAGCTGTAAATCATGAGTAGAAAGGAAATTTGTTTACAGTATTTATACATGAAATCAACATCATTCACTATCTATTAACAAGTTTTTGTTCAACAAGTTAATTTGAAAGTAACATGATTCTTCATAAACAAAGGGAGTGCCAAGTCAGCATGTTTGAGATTGAAAATGATATGTAAGCATGTTTGAGGTTGATAATGACATTTTATCATATATATCCTACCTCTTTTTCTTTTGCTAAAGATTCATCAGAGAAGTTAGAAGGTCTTGCAGATACTTGAGGCTTAAACTGAAGTCTTTCTAAGAGTTCAAGAAGGGCAAAGTTTTTCTTCAAACCCCAAATACCAGAATCACCTAAAAATAGTAGTCAGTACATGAAGACGTATATTTAGCAGCATGTTTTCTAGATCTTAGCTGTTGTTTTGTTTTATATAAACATCAATTTTGTTAGTCATTCAGATATTTAACCAAGGCAATGTCAATACAGTAAAACACAGTTATAGTGAACTTGGATATAGTGAAGAATCAGATTCATTTTCTCCCATACATGCCCTCCTTTATTTCAATGTAATAAGTTCATACTAACTTATTTTAGCTCGATTATGAAACGAGCAGTTTTGCTTATATTAATCACATTCGAGTCCACTTCCTGGGAACTACACCAGTACTGCGTCCGAAATATAGAATTGTGATGTTCATGAACAAAACCTGTTGAAGCCGGGATTTGAACTCAGGACCTTTGGATCACAGGTCAGATGCTCTACCTCTTGACCACGATTCCTGCTCAATGTTATTAATATGGATAAAATGAATTAAATGAAGTCATTAGTTGGGTCCCTATGAATTTACAATAACTGCATTATACTGCATACAATTACAAAATTAAAAAGTATTATTCAAAGGATTAAAGTCAAACTATTTTTATCATTGAAATGATCTCTCTACTTTGTATGAAGAAGAGAATGTTGTGTACTTACCTATATCTGTTGGCTGTCTATCAAATGGACACAGTATAACCCTGCCATGTACAGTAAGCCGACTCAAACACTGATGACAGACTGTGTGTCCACAGATCATAAGTCGAGGTACTTTGTCACCTTGAAGATGGAATACTTCATCGCAAACACGACATTCCAATATTGTCTAAAATCATACGAAAAAATCAAAATATTGATAATAGTCCATGTGCAGCCACTTGCATCGCTTAATATTAAAAAAGGAGCTTCAAAAAGTATCCAAATGTCATTATTTTATACATATTAATATTACCCAAAATAATATAATCCATATCAGGGTTGTAGAAATGAGCTGGAAGCAGGAAAAATCAACCAGCTATTAATTTTGAGCATTCTTGCTGGCTATTTTTCCCCCAAAGCGAGCGTTGCCCATTAGTCTCCTACTGGGGGGGGGGGGAATTCTCAGACCCCTTCTACTTTTAGTAGTTTACCAGCTACATTAAAACATTTCTACACCCCTGTCGAATTAGACAAGCTTGTGTTAGTACAGTGATATGCATTTTCTTTGATGAGTCACTCAAACTGTGTCACTCAAGTTGAACTAAAACTTTACACACTCATTTCTAGTCCCATTTAGATGCTAGAATTATTACATTTGTGACAACTAAATTTTCAGTGCACTGTTTCAACATTTAGCATGCCTGACAATTTCCACTAACATATCATTCTGTATACACTAAACATTCCAAAGCAATTTTATGAATGCTACAATGCTAGCACATAGTTTTTGCCATCCAATGAACTGGACTTTTGATCATGGAAGCTGCTGCCTTGCACACTGAAGTCTAATTTGTGAGATTAGTAGAAATTTATATTCACTGGAGTCATAAGAACCAATATTTTGGTATTAACCCACAATTAATTGTTGAGTGAATAGTAGGTGTCAGCATTGTAGTGATTGGTGGAATATGGGCCACTTCCAACAGCCTCGCTTTTGTAACTCTTTAGCGACATGGCTGAGAGTCCACCCACATAGTCTTACTTATTCGGCTTTCCGGTTGGCTGATTTCATAAATGAATTCGGAGGGCCATCCTCTCAGCCTTACAGAGAACTGCATATTTATGTGCAGAAACACGAATTACGTAAAAATGCATCAGTAACTTTTATAACTTACTTAGAGCGATAGAAAAAACAATAATTCTTAACAATAAGCCATAAATTCTCAGTATCTAACGCCAAAATTCAAATATTTGACTTAAAATTCTTCGTAGCTTGTCGTGTCCAGGCGGCCATGCCATACCATATATTTTATCATATTGTGATGTTTCCAAACTTTCGCTCTGTACAATTGCTGCGTTGGATGTGCGCACCACATACAAAATTTAAATCAGTGTGTAAATACTACATCCGGAATGTACTCATAATGGGTTAAATACAGTGGATAGGAAGTCTTTACCATGACGTAAATATCTACCTTGACACCAGCAGGTGTCCGCCATTACACCGGTTTCGTTTTCCATAGAGAAATAGTGGAGGGAAACAAAACGTTAGTGCACTTTTCAGAAAAGGTATGGAGGAATAATTTATGCTTGTATGAGTTTAGAAATGTGTTTCCTATCTACTGAATGGTTCTAATTGTTCACAGATATTGTAGTTATCGTGCCCAATGGGTTCTAATTGGGAATTTTCCACACACAAATATGCAGTTCTATGTTAGACTGTGAGGGTGAGGGCCAAATCAAAAAATGGGTCCTGTTCAATCCCTGTTAAGAACCATGAATTTTTCTCACTCCTTATTTAATGGTAGTGTAATAGGAAGCAGAAAATAAAGTTACTAAATTACAAATTACTAAAACATATATTATATAAACAGCTCTGTTACAGTTGCATCAGTGTTTGATGAACATATGTAGAGATGAGTATCAAACTGGATTGCTGGTCAGCTCTAATAAGTAAAAGGGGAGGTGTGTATAATGGTTGTGTAACAGGGTCATTATTTCTTGATATGTGGTAAGGGAGATTAACATCATTTGATTCAATCAAGTTTGTATGAGTTGTCTTTCTGTGTGAGTGAATTAGTTTTGCTTGATTGTTTTTTTTATCATGTGACATTTTCCTTCCGCTTTGATCAGTTTAGTCAGTGGACTGAGAGTTTTCTTTGTGTGAAGACATATCCTTCACTCAGTAGTGGAAATTGATAATTTTGTTGACAGTGAGGGCAGTCACTGGTATGCAAGAATTTATGTAAGGACAGAGATGGTTTACATTGTATATAGACACTCAATCCCTCAGATTGGGTTGTTTACATTCAGATTACAGCAATATAGAAACAGTAAAGTTTTTTTTATCCCATTAATTCAACCAAGGAACCCAAAGAAAATTTACCCATATTAACACAGTTACAGTTGTAGGAACATCCTTGCTGTTGGTTTAACTCTTTAGTGATGTGGTTGAGTATAGATCTGTCTACAGCACTAGGGTTCCCGGGTTCAATCCCTCGTAAGAACCATGGATTTTTCTCGCTCAGGCCTAATTTACTTTAACATCATATGTTTATAAATTTATTACTCTAAATGAACCATTGTGGCAAACATCTATACTATACATAGCACAGGTCTTTGTGTATATGAAGCACAACATCATTGCTTTGTTCAATATGCAAAAATTGCAAAACAGCATAATTATAAATACTATCAGGGGGTTTTCGTATTATAATTTGGCTGATTTTTTACATAAAATGCAAGATACGAGATTGTGGTGAACAATAATATAAAATGCTATGACATTAAATGTAACTTACACTGTCAGCAACCTGGGAAATATTAGAGCCAGGAAAAATGTTGTTGCACGCAAGCAATGTATTTGACAGTCCATTACCTGCTGCCATGTTTACATTATGCACGGCAAAAACGGTTGACAAACCAGATTAAGGTTAGTCAGATTTACAATTTTTGAAAAAAAAATACAGGCATACTTGAATATGAATCCTAAACATATTTGCAACAGTCATGCTCAACTAACTATTGAATTATTTATCGTTGTTTTACAGTATTAGCTAAAAATGTAAAAAATAAATATAGGCGTTAATATCGACATGTCAAAAGTGAAAAAGAACCTCAAAAATATCGAACTCACCTTCAGGGTATTGTTTACTCTGCGGGCCTATGCGGCCGTAATTGTGGACTATGTATAATACAGTTACAATCTTAAACTCTTAACACTAGACAATATACTAGCATATTTCATAAGTGTTCATAACTTCCATTAAATTAGTGATGATATAATATGGTGAAAATTGATCTGAATAATCAAAAACAAATTTATTAATTGGAATATTTTAATACGTTCTTATTTATAATGTGACAAACAAAATCAGATGAAAGAGCTATTCTAGTTTATAAAAAGAAGCGTGAGTTGCAAACATTGTCATCAGTTGTCCATATGAACTTGTGATAGGATTGGCCCACAGAGGACAGTTATTAGGCCCGCAGAAAGGTCTCATTTCATGATAATGAAAGTGTATCGCGATCAAATCTTTGTAATATTATGTCTGTTTACAATCCCAACAGTTTAATTTAACATTATGAACTATTTCAAAACATAATTGTGACACTAAGTGCTGCGAAATGTGCCAGAAATAAAAGGTCATATTAGGATTGGCCGGCAGAGGCCCGCAATTAGGTCTGCAATGGTCCCGCAGAATAAACATGTCCCATCTTCAGCTGGTTTTCAGCTCATATGTCTCTCTCAATGGATACCTGTGAAACCATTTCAAAATCATGTGATGTTTCAAAATGGTGGACGGATACTCTAATCTAATGAAATTAATTTCTCCACTGATTAATCCTTTCGTGATTATCAGATAATGGCGCAATCAAAATCGAAAGGAAGTCCAAGACGAGTGTCAGATGACATAACATCACTCGACTCTTGGAGTGAATTAACAGCGGAAAATATAAGGACTAGTAAATCGCCGGAAGAGAGAAAATCGAAAGAGAAAGAAGGGGAGAGAGACGGCCTAGTTCTTAATGTAAAAAAACTAAGTACAATATCCGAACCTGCTGAACCGAAGTTTACTCATGTAAAACTAAGCAAATCTGCTAATACTAAAAATGAAGTTATGCATGCAGAGTCAAATAAATTTTGTGTGATTCATGAACGTACTGGTGCGAATGTTTCACAACTAATTTCTCCTAAGGCAGGACCTCCTGTGACTGACTTTGGGCAACATCATGATGTTCTAAGATTTCCTGGAGAAGTTAACTATGATGCTAATTTTGAAGAAACATCAAGACAAAAACCTTTAATGTCGTCTCGTACCCTTGAAGACTATTCTTCAGAAATATGCCACTGTAACCATTGTAGTGAAATCCAGTCTGGACATAAAAGTCTTCCCCTTTCTCTTAGTGATGATACAGACAGTATGTTTGGGTCATCTAAACCTAAAGGTTATTTAAAGAAACATTCTAGTACCCCATATCTTCAAAATATTATATCAAAAATGAAAAATAAAGACAATGTTGACGAAGACCCCGACACTGATCAAAATGATAAAGTTAAAGATAAATTATTGTCAGTTTGGAATAATGTCCGATATGGTGAGTATTTATTTCACAATACAGCTGAAAGTCAATGATATCAATCACAATCATTAAATTAAGGATTTAGGCATTAACTGGCAGATATTAATATGTAAATCAAGAAATGATTTATTTAATTCAGTATTACTTCATTTTTGTTTCTTGTGTGTCAAATTTTAAAGAAATACAAAGAATGTCCAAATTTATTTAAAACATTAAGACATCATTATGAATATAATTCTTTATTTGTTTAATATGTTTGTTGTGAAGTTTTTTCTATTCCTAAACCTAGTAATACTTGATAATATAAACAAAGTTTTTAAGACTTACATTTCAATTTATTATTTTGATACACCTCATAGTTTTTTTTCAAATAAATGACATATTTATGGACATGCCTTATTGTATATGCAAGACTTGCTAAACAATGCTATAAACAATAAGAGGAATTTGACATAAATTCTTGTTTTCAGGATGGACTTTGAAAAGTAAAACAAATTTTGAGAAAGACAGCCCTTTGTTTCTACTTGGACGCTGTTATCACAAGCGGCCAGATGGTAATATATCTAAGAATTGGATACTTGATTGAAATATAAGCTTATTTTACATGACATGCTAAATTTATGTTTTATCATTTTATTTAAATGAATATATGCATATATTTCACTGTATTGTTAAAGATTGCAAAACTTTTCTTCATAGAGCTTAATTAAGGTCTATTAAAAATGAAATGGAAAATGTATTTTATTTCATAAGTGCAATGTCTATTAAATGTTGTAAATACTAAATTTAGTACCATATCATCATGCGTAAAAGTTTAATGGAAAATCATGGTCTAAATTATTGAAAATTGTTAAATACTTAGAATTGTTATTAGATATTGTCAGGATACATTATTTATATTTTAGATGATGAACCTGAGCCCGGAGAGCTATTAGAATCACTACCAAGCATGGAATTGTTCAAGCAAGATTTTCAAAGTAGACTTTGGTTCACATATCGCAAAGGCTTTCAGGCTTTATCAAACACCAAGTACACCACAGATTGTGGTTGGGGATGCATGTTACGAAGCAGTCAGATGATGCTAGCTCAAGCTTTTATCTGTCATTTTCTTAAAAGAGGTAACTTCATCATGCGAACAACATATTTGCATATTGTTTATAGTGCAATCTAGATGCTCATTTATAGGCTTAGTGCAACATCTGTTATGAATATAATGTGCTTATATTATTCGTGATATTTTTAAGTTATGATTGATATGATTCATTTTTGTATTTACTAGAATATAATTATATTAATTTACAGATATAATACAACATTTATTTAACCATTTATTACTCAAGTGAATGATATGATTTTCTAAATATCTTCCTTCAAAGTTATTATTATTGTAAACACATATAACATGTTTTATATTGAAAGGCATGATAAAAATTAATTTTGGAAAAAAATGAAATTGCTGCTGTATAAAATGAATTTGATAAAGTTTATTCTGCTATTCTAATCAAGATTAATTTGCAATAAAATGGCTTCTTTATGAGTCTCATTGGACTTGCAATATTAAGTAATCATGTTATGTTTTATCTATTTTCAGATTGGAGAATCCACAATCAGACAAAGGAACAAACAACATTTTATCGTCAGATTGTACGATGGTTTGGTGACTCGCCTAGTGATCAGTGTCCTTTCTCAGTTCATAATTTGTCAGAGATTGGTAAAATCTTTGGTAAACAGCCTGGTGAATGGTATGGCCCCTCATCTGTAGCTTACATTCTAAGGTATGCCCTTTGATGATAGGTTCACAATGTAGTATAGAATTTAGAATTCTATTTGTAACCATGGTTTGTTTACTTAACTCTTTCAGGTCTATCAGTTTATCTATAGATAAGATCTAAGACTATCTAGGGGGTTCAAGTCAATAGCTTTATCAGATCAGCTGTTATTCTACTTCCATTGGATAGAGTAGTGTTAAATAAAGGCCGTTACTTAATCTATTTTCATCAAAACATTATAAACCAAAATATATTACTAAAGGGTATAAAATTTCAGACAATTTGATGTAAAAAATTACCACATTTTACTTTCAAATATTGACATTTTTCCGAGCTGAACATGCAAAACAAGGGAAACTCATGCAAACAGTGGTAATTATGAACATCCTACCACTTGATTTTCTTCCAGATTAATATTTATAATCCTATATAACATATACACAATTCAATTTAATCAATTTGGTCCCGCATTGTCATAAAAATCGCTGAAATGAACAATATGTAATTTTGTCTTCCATTCCCCATCAATCTTGGCATTACCGTCGGCATGTCGTGATCTCAGAAAATTTTGTTTTCAATAAGGCAAGCAAATGGAATATCATTGTTGGAATCGTCATTTTCATTCAAATAAATGTCTGACTCATCCCTATATTCTATGCTTGCCAATTTAAGATTGAAGTCTAAATCACTAACGATCAAAACACAAACTCCATTTTGATATCTGACTCCATTATATCCGTAAATAAAATTGAATCACACGTGACATATGTGCCTAAAAACCGGCCAATTAAATTTGCTGCTTCATTTAAACTAGAAAGTCATGTTGTAAACAATAGAAAAAGGATCGATACGATTGGCTGTATTTACTACAAAATCTGTCTTAACACAAATTTAGACCAATGTCAGCTGTTTTTACTTGGCATGTTTATCACGCCTTGAGTCGGGATCCAACATATGATCGCTAATTGTAAACACGACTTCAGCCGGGACTCGATGTTTGCTTATCAGATATAATCACGCTTTCAGTCGGGATTCGGCCTGAAAGAGTTAATAATGAAAACCCATGGTCAGTGGTTGTTATTTAATATAGTTGTTTATTGACAAATTTTGTTGAGCTTCAGCAATGAGTTTGACTTAAATGCCTCAATGGTGATTGGGTATGAGTGTGTCCATGTGCCCCTTAGCAGAGAATTTGACTTAGTTGCCACAATGGCAGTTGGATATATGTGTATGTATGTGTCATTACATCTGCCATTTTTCTCCCACATAGGATTATTAAAATAGGACATTATCAAAATTAATCAATTATCTTGTGGTGGGAAAGGTAAGTAACTTTGACCACCTTTTAGCTCAACTGATTGCTAACTGATATATCGTTTATCATAGCAAAGCACTGCAAAACAAACAAAGTTAATAACAAATTAAATTGATTTTCTATCAACAATTTTTCAGAGATGCAGTTATTAGAGCCTCATCTTCCCAACCAGTTTTGAAAGATCTGTGTGTGTATGTTGCTCAAGATTGCACTGGTATTTAAATCCTTTTTTTTTCTAAAAATATTTTGAAATATGTACAAGTTCCAAAAATATCTGTTTTGCTACAAACAAAATTGACAGAATACTGTACTGTAACAATACTCACATACATAAAAACTAACTATTAGGTTTTTTGGATGTATATGTTTGTTTTGATGAATAATAATTATTTGCGTGTGTTTTTTGAATTTCTTTATCACAAACATAACAGGGCTATGCTTTTGGTAGCTATCTACCAATAGATGCGTCTAAAATGCACTTGGGAATGTTTGGAAGCAGGCTCCGGTATTAAGTTTTTTTTCTCATATCCCAAAAACTAATTCATATTTACTATGTTCTGTGTAGCTTTATTTTGTAATCAAATTGAATCTTGTCAGAAGATAAATTCCTTTATTCCTGCAATGATATGCCTTTAATCTTTTGGTAATGGGACAAAAAGATTTTCCCACCAATATGCCGCCTGTTTCTTTCAACTTAATTTAACAATTTTCATAATTTTGGGACTTAATTATCTTTTAATTCCCATGCTTTTTGTGATCAATAATTTCCAATTGGAACAGCACAGAAACAATTCTCATTCAAGTATGATAGGCTGGATTCACATCAATTCATATTATCCAAAGTAATTATTTTGTAGTACATGTATTTAAATGTTAATATTTTCAGTGTATAAACAAGATATTCATGATTTGTGTTCACAAAGACCTAGAAATTTAACTACAAGTAGTTCAGAGGACAATGAGGAAAGCAATAATCCGCAAAATGTTCAGACTGATTCAAGTAATCAAGAATGGAAGAGATCTGTTATTATCCTTATTCCAGTCCGTCTTGGTGGTGAGGAGTACAATACCATTTATTCACCTTGTATAAAAAATCTCATGGCAGAAGAGTGTTGCCTTGGATTAATTGGTGGAAAACCAAAACATTCTTTATATTTCATTGGCTGGCAAGGTTAGTATGTGTTAATCTTTCATACCTTAAAATATAAACACTGTTAGGGTAATAACTTGATGGAAAACCAGACCATTCTTGGCATTTCATTGACAAGCAAGTTTAGTATGTGTTTTAATCATTGAAACAGTATTAAGAAATTCTGTAGAATAAAAGTTTCCAGTTTTAAAAACTCCAATTTTATCTGTTCAATTCACAAGTTAATTTAATAGTCATCTTACGAACTGTCTCACTTGTAATCATATATTATCCTTATTCACCTGATAAGTATAGGGCATATCAGTTCCATTGCTACTGTAAAAGTTTGGCCCTTTCCAGTGATGAAATCCATTACCATGGGTGTCTGTTCATTTTGACTGTAATTAATTAACAATCAAGTTAATCTTGATAAAACCTTAGATTTTACAGAAAGGAATTAGTTTAGGCACAAAATGATGTAAGTTTTATGAATATTTGAACAGAATGTTTGAACGCAAAAACACAGCATATACAAATAAATCAGATGTAAAATAATGAACTGCTTGCTAATAAAATGTATGAATAAGTGATTGGGTCATAGATGTTATGTATAGCTGCTCTCAGAAACAAGTGAGACTCACGACCAGCATGCAGAGAGTGTTAATAGCAGCTTGAGTCAGAGATGTGTACAGCGGGATAAGGGTTAATGAAACTCAGACTTGGTGTCTGCTTGTACTCAATAGGAGACATTGCTTGTTGTATTGAAAGGAAACAGGTTGTCACAATGTCACACACAATGTAATGTTCTCTTATTCCATACAGATTGCTTTCTGTTACAGAAGACAAACTAATCTACCTGGATCCACATTTCTGTCAGGATAATGTTGACACTTTGAAGAGGGATTTTAAAATTGAGGTAATGGTAACTTTGATAAATTGGTCCGTGACAACAAACATACTGTGACGTTTCCGGTAGTTTTAGTCCCTTGCTTCATCTTAGTTTAAGAAATAGATGCACCTTTCAATACTAAATGTTAAGTTTATGATATTTGAAATGACTAAGCATGTGCCAATTGTGGTTGTCTGAAAGAAAACAAACTTTTACTTAGTTTTAGGACCTGAGACCTTAAAAACTGTTTTTGAATCATAATTGTTCAGTTCTGCTATCATACCAGATTAAATAGAATTCTGTTAGATTCATTTGATGGGAGAACTTTAGTAGTCTTTACATTATGTCAGATTTGTTTTGATATCCTTTTTTTGTACTTACTTGCTTTTTTACTTACTTGCTCCCACTCCCTTCCTCCCTTGCTTTTAAATGTCCATGTCCTATATTTATATCTTCATGGAGTTGACTTGTGAATAGCTTGGCATGGTTATGCAATTGGAGTTTTTGTATGCTTGCACAAATCCTTCCAGATTTTTCTCATCTGGACTACATACTATAATGAGAAGATGTATTGCTCACAAACACATAGTTCAAAGGTCAAGGTGATTAGTGTGCTAAACATGTAGGCATCTAGTTAGGCTTGCAAAAAATTGTTTGTTTCTGGTTACATGCTCATTAAAAATATGGTAGGCAGGGATTTTTTTTATTATTCTTTTAAGCTCCTGTTGAGAGTATTTTTGTGGGGAAATGTTTTAAAAAAGTGAGACAGTGGATGTACGTTCCTCAGGCCTAATAAAATATCTAGGGTTGCTGGGAAAAATTAATGTAGGTCAGGTAACTGGAAACAATTTTTTCATTTTTCATGCCATATATATATTTATATATTTACTTAAATCCTTGGTTTTTGGTCCAGACATTCTGTGTTTGATTTACATGAAATTTTTATTTTTCAGTCATTCCACTGCTACTCTCCACGTAAAGTATCACTCAGTAAGATGGATCCTAGTGCTACTGTCGGGTTTTATTGTCGTAATAAGTCAGAATTTGAGAAGTTTGTTGCTCATACTGAACAGGTAGGGGATGTTATATTGTTATATATACTCTTTTACAAGCAACAAATTTTCTTATCCAGAATTTTTATTGCTAATTGCTGTTATAAGTTGTGAATCAATTACTATGCCTTTGTAATGCTATGAAATAGATTTTAATTATTTCTTTCGAATATTATGAGCTTTTAAACATCATATATTGTTATGTATTTTTGATGGGAAGTTTATAACATTGTTGCTGAAGATTTAGATATGTGCAAATTTGAAAAGAGAAACTTGACAGATTTATTGGTTTGGATATTTCTATTTTGTCAGAAATATTCAGTGTACCTATGTGTGCTACCAAAGCTAAGCTCATGAATTCTTTTGTACAAGATCAATCAGGCTCTATCTACATTCTGAGGGAATGGGGCCTGGGCCCCTAAATGGGTATATTTTGGCAGCCTATTTGAAGAAAGGGGAAATTTGTGTTGTCTTGTTACAATTTAAGCTGCACAGTCACTCAGTTGATTCAGAATTAAGCAAAATGTTTACTATCATTTTTCTCTGCTGAAATTAATGCAACTTCTTGTTACTTTTTAGTTTGTTCTTATTCTCATTTATCAGAGGTTTGATTATGCTACATAGCGAAGACCATTGTGTATGTTTGACAAGCATGTTTTGTCATGGTTCATAATTTGTTTTATATAAGGCTGGAATTTTTTCTTCATTTTGGGAAAGAACATACTATTTGGATGGGGGAATGTGGCTGAGAATTGGCAAATAAGAGCCCTGTCAATGTTTGGAGAATTGTTCAGATAATTTGATTGACTTGTATTTGATACCATATAAATATCATTATTTATTATCCAAAATCTGGGAACCCAATGATTAAAAGAAATATAAATCAAGGATTGAAACGTTATATTTAGTTACTTTAATCATTGCTGAGGTTTTCGGATTTGTAGGAAATTTTGTATAGCTATAGTTACTAAATGGCACAAAACCATGAAAGTGATTTGTTATAAGATTTCCTTGTAATGATTTTTGTAATGTCAGTCTAGAGTTGGGTCTTTATTCTAGATTTTCAAGGATTATGAAAGTGACTTAATTAAACATGCTCGTTATGTTTTATTTCCTAATTAATGAAGTATTCTGCTCAAAATGATAAAATCAAGTAAACAGTCTTGATTATGTGTGGTCTCAATAATTTGTGATGTCTTCATCTGAATTGATTCAAAATAGTTTTAAAATGTTAACATATTTTTTTATTGTAATGAAATTCATGTTGCTTGCCTTGACAAAATGTGCTTTATTGTATGACAGTCATAACATGGGAAATGATGTTTAAAGTTTCTGAGTTTCTGTAAGATTCAATTGTTGTATGACTTACCTGCATTTTATTAGCTCACCAGAACTGAAGGTTCAGGGTGAGCTGTTAGGATTGGTAGGTGGATGCTCTGGCATCCGTCATCTGGCGTCAACAACGGTCTTCTCCTCAGAAACTACCAGTCGGATTTACTTCAAATTTGCTATGTAGAAGCCTTTTGATGTTCTAAGTGCAATTTGCTCATATTGTACCGGTTGACCCATTTTAGGGGGTCACTAGAGATAAAAATAGAAAAAAACTTTAATCATCTTCTTCTCATGAACCAATGGATGGATCATCACCAAACTTGGTCTGTAGCATCCTTATATGGACTTTAATCAGATTTGCTCAAATAAAATTGGTTGGCCCCTTTTTGGGGGCTGCTAGAGCTAAAAATAGAAAAACCTCTAATCGTCTTCTTCTCATGAACCAATGGATGGATCATCCCCAAACTTGGTCTGTAGCATCATTAGATGGTCCTTTCTCAAGTTTGCTCAAATAAATTTGGTCCGCCCCTTTTAGGGGCCACTAGAGCTAAAAATAGAAATACCTTAAAATGACTTTTTCTCATGTTTCTATGGATGGATTATTACCAAACTTGGTTTTTAGCATCTTTAGATAGTGTTCTATCAGATTTGCTCAAATAAAAATGGTTGGCCCCAATTAGTGGCCGCTAGAGCTAAACATAGAAATACCTTAAAATGACTTCTTTTCATGAACCAGTGGTTGGATCATCACCAAATTTGGTCTGTGGCATCCTTCAGTCATCACAAATAGTCTTTTGTAGTATCCTTTGATGGTCCTTTATCAAGTTTATTTTTGTTCTCCATTATTTGCCCACAAGTGTACCTTTATTACCTTTTTAGAAACAAGTTAATTAATATTTATTCTGGTGAGTGATGCAGGGCCATCATGGCCCTCTTGTATAGATATTAATTTCTTAGTACATGTATATCTGTTCAACTATCTGTTTTTGTGTTCATTCAGATGGTTAAGCAGAATAAAGGCACTGGAGTGTATCCAATGTTTGTGTTTAATGATGGAAAAGGGGCTGATATGAATATTCAGGATTTAAGTATTAGTATGGAAAAATCTGTGAAAGTAAGACACGTATTCGTGGATGAAAACGGACGAATCAGGTCATCTACTGTTGATTCTGAGGAATTTGTGGTATTATAGCCTGATCTAAGTCAGTGGGATAATGTTGCCATGGTAACTGCATTGCATTAACAACCAAACTTAATGTGCAGTACTGCGACCAATCAATTTGTGAAATGATTGAGAATATCATGCAAAAATTCGTTTAGATGTTAATGCAGATAATTGTATTTTACTGAGGGCATCAAATGATTCATGACAAAACGGGTGATTTGTTTTAAGCTTTTATTCAGCATTGTGATACTTCATGTTTTCATGTATATATATGTTGATCTTGTCTTGTGTGAATGTTGTGGTTGTCAGTAGATCTTTTATGTAAAATGTGCATAATAAAAAAAGAATTCAGATGTTAATAGAATTAAAGTGTAAAAGTTTTTACTATTAATTTATGTGTTTTTTAGCAATTGAAGAGGGGTGATTTTTATGGTGAAATTTATTAAATAAGCTCTACAGAATAATTACTGTGTTTTAGGCCATCATTAAAAGAATGTTTGTTTGTCATTACGCACACAAACTTGTGACAGTAGGAAGTTGGTCAGGCATTATGTGCTTGTACTGAAAATGAAAAGATAGAATAAAGAAACAAAATTTGTTAGTCAAAATCGCTAAAAAGTGAGTCAGTCATATAACTGCAAACCAACAATTTTTAAGGATGGCCTTGATTGTATGTAGTCAATCCATAAATAACCTTCATCTTTGAAAGCAACCCACCTTAGGTACAATAACCACTCTTAAGCATACATTAGTGTATACAATAGACAAAAATAACATGAAAAAGGCCAACTGATAGTAAAAACACCTTTCTCTTTCTAGGTTGGTCTTTGAGGGGACCTCGTGTGGTTATTGTCTCTGACTGGTTATTGCAAGGCACTCACTGCTGTGAGTTTGTCATTACCAATACCACCCGGGACCAAACAAATGTCATATGTGGGGAAGCTAACCGGCTAGCTTACGGATTGTTGAAGGTTCTACCCTTGTGCATGCCTTCTTCCAAAGGTTACCAAAAATGCTGTTGGTGCAAGGTTTAACCCCAATGAAAAACTTGATGGTCTTTGTTCACAAATTTGATGCTGCAAAATAAAAAATGTGATACTGGGTTTAACTACTATTAAATACAATATTTTACCATTAAGTTAATATTATATGATATGGATACATTTAAATGTATATGAGGTATGTAATGTGTAGCATATCCAATTTGGTATACACCAGATGATAAAGAAGATCATTATTTATACAGAGCAGATTGTTCTTAAAGATAATTGACCCATAAAGTAGGAGATTTTTTCTTATTGTTTTCTCACTTTTTGGGCACAAAAAAATGAAGATACAACCTGAAATTAATCTTTTGTCATTATCAGAGTTCTTGGCACAACATCACATGGTAATGTTTCAGACTGTTTGAGAGGAATTCTGTAATTAATGAAAAAACTGATTCACAGATTTTGTTCCTGTAATTCTATTCTTAGACGTAATTACTCTGACAGTATTAATTAATATGATCGGAGTATGATGTGGCACAAAGTACAAGCTGAGCAATTTTGTCAACTAAAAAGTCTTACAAGCATTGATATTTTTTTTCTAAGGAAAGATGACCAAGTTGATTAATTTAATTTAGAGATAGTATGTTTTTTTGGCTTGCTTAACAAGTATAACGGTTTTCTCCATTGAAACATTTTTATATCCATTTTTATATAAGGCCCCAAAAATAAGTTCTTGGTTTCTTCTAACACCCCCTAAATGTGTAGGGTCAGTTAATCGGTGGAACTTCTTTTCTGCATATATTTTTGGGGGGTTCATGAAAATGAAAATATCGACAAAAAAAATGTACTGATACTGAAAAAAATATAGGATCAGCTGAAAAAATATGCTAAGTCGAGTTTGCAGAAACCAGGGACTTTTTTATGCCTTATTATGCTGACATTATATCAGCATTGCAGAGACTTTATATAGTATATACTGGACGAGATTCTAATTGTTCAATCCATTATCGAACGAATTTTCATGAACTACGCACCCAAATAACCTTAGATTTTTAACGTAACTTGAACATAACTCAATAATTAATTTTTCACATTTTACCTTTATTTTAGCATGTTCTTACTGGACCAATTGATGATGTGAAGAAAGCACCAGGTCAATATTTATGGGCATAAGTTGTAATGGTCATACTAGTTGTTTTCAAGATTGAGATTTAAAATGCATATATATTGTTAAACCTCGGTATTTAAACTACATTGGGGGAACAGAAAAAATAGTCTGTGTTGGGTGTGATCTCATTATCAAGTTGAAATGTAGAGGTAATATTGGAAACCAGTCTAAAAATAAGCGTTCATTATAATGAGGTGGCCATATTGTTGACATGGTTGCCAAGGGAGGTTTTTTCTGTATATACTGGTTTAAATAGAGAGTAAAAGAATGTGATATTTAATACTAATGTGTAAATTCCTATTATATTGCTAATATATTTGTTTCCCTAGTCATTCTACACATTGAGCATTACATCTTTGGTATCATGTGATGCTCAAAGTTAGTGATAAAAAAGATGTTCTTCAGTTTTACTGTGAAATGTATGTCTTTTTGTAGAAGATACAGGAGTTTTTCGATAGGGTAGGGTGAATAAAGTCTAGATGTTTATGCTCCACCCCTCTCCCCAAAATTTCTGCTTGTTTTGCTGTCTAGTATTTTTGAGGGAACTATAAGAGGGGTTGTCACAAAATATGCTGACAAATAGCATACCTGTTAAGTGTTTAATTTCATCATCGACATAATTTTTGGACAGCCCATGTATATGTAATATATTATTTGTTATTTACTGTGTATTTATAAAATGCTTTGTTATTAAAACATTCAATGGAAATAATAGTTGTTGGTTTGTTTTGTGTTTTTTTTGTGCAGATTTTTTACTTAAAAATCAACCATTGAATGGATATTCATGACACAGCCAGTTTAGGAACATACTGGCCATCATAAGAAAGCAACCATCCTAAAAATTCTTCTATTTTGGCATAATATACTGACCTTGAAATTTTAATGGTATACAGCAATTTTATGGTCAATAATGGATAACAATAAACCATATCATGAAATGTTTCAGCTATTTCCAGAATTAAATTTGTCTCGATTACCTGTGCTTTGTCTATGTTTTTCCATGGGTATCTCTGTGGCCAAGTGGTTATGGTCTCTCACTTGTAATCACTAGCTCCCTACTACTTAGTTTGAATCCCATCCGTGACGAGACAAATTTCACATGTGAGGAAACTGTACATATATATAAATGAGTGGGTTTCCTATACTTTTTTATTTGCTTTTTGTCTTGTCTATTGTGTTCCTTGAGAAACAGCAGAAATCCTCCAAACAAGTCACAATCTCAGGATTGTTAGTTCCACAGAGGATAAGTTTTGTTTCTCTTTGTACTGACGATTTTGTCAATCCTCACAGGGACCCTCTGGTTACATAAATATGCCCTATTCTCACAAACTTATCAGCAATTCAATTCCATCGGTGATTAATTATAATAATTTTCATGTTCATGTTTATCTGAGAAATAATGACTCAATTATTGTCATTACAAAATATCCCACTGGATTCCAAATGCATCTCTTGTGTAGAAATGTTTTGCTATTCTATTTAATAAATAAGACAGATTAGTTTTAATGTTTTAACATGCTTACTTTGTTGTTTTCCCACCAGCAGAATAAATGCTCTACACATGTAGATATTTCATTCTCTTGAGAAGATACCAATTCAATAGACACCTGATTTATCACCATTTATTTGATATATGTAAGATATAAAGGTCTGGGTTATTTGAAGGGAGCATGCATCTATTTCATACTGTGCTGTGGTTCTCCGTGATACACAGTTGATTAATTACCTCATTATCTCTTTGTCCCAAGTATAGATATTAATTTAATAAGATTGTTTATAGATTAGGTACATTCTATGGAGGAGTGATGGCTGGAAAAAACTAGGGAAAGTCAGGCCAGTGTGGCTTAAAATTTGTGTAGGATATACATGTGTCTGCCAAATCACTCTGTACATGTATATGAGAAGTTCTTGAAGGCCAATATCATTCACTGAGGAATTGTAGCCTGATTTCTTACAAACAAATGTGACCTATGTAATTATTTTTTCTAGCAGCCCATGGTTACTAAATGGGAATGACTGTTACAAGATTAATACTAATATTTAAATGTGTGAAGACTTGTTCAAAAATTTGAAAGGGGGATCTAAACAAAGTATTAACATAAATAGGAAAATGATCCTGAAAACATACAAAGAATCCCAGATTCTTCAAAATTCTACCTTCTCCAAAACCAACCAAACCAAAAGAGGGTTTGTACAAGCTGGGTTCAGTTCATGCATTAAATTGCTCAGAAACTGTGCTTATGTAGCCATAAACTGGATACCATTTGACGTTTCTGAAGATAAAATCATTGGAAAGATTGCACGTCTTAGTTTTTTTTATGTGAATATAGCAATCTATCTGTCAGTTTTAATATTTCAATGCACAAAATTTCTTTTATTACACATGATTTAATTTGTGTAAATTGCATGTACATTGGTACAGATGCATTATCCAAGTGCAACATGCATGCTATCTTGTCCCGAATTGTCATCACATTTTCCTCTTGGCTATCTCACCAAAGTTGTTTATAACAAACTGACATGTTAATGATTAAGCTAATGCTGATAACTTGATTCAATAATTAACAAATATATGCAAAACCTTAATGTTGTGCCAATTATAAAACATGATTTATACTAGTTGTATCATTTGCACAACGTTGAGATGAAATATTTCATCTTATACGGTGTAGATATTGTTGTTCAAGAATGAGTAAAATGCGTGCTATGTGGGTTTATAGAAGACCTACCAAGTATAATATTTGTTTCAAATCACTCACAATGGGCTCTTTATAGTGGGTTTATTTATATATATAATTATGGTTTAGTTTTTTTAATCTATATTTTTCACTGGGTTTAGTGTCGTTTTTCAACAATTTATCAGTTATATATATGGCAGTCAGTTCACCTAACCAGTTTTCCGGGAGTGTTTCCTAAATACTACCAGCTTACCCTTCCATACGGAGCGGGCAACTTCTCCATATATGTAGGAAAACTGACATTTTTGTCAAATTTTCCTAGAAGGGTATGAACTATGGTGATTGGGATTTGAACCTGGTGCAACCACTTACACCCCTGTTGTTCCCTCTATGTGGCCAGTTACACACCTGCTGTCCCCTCAGTGTGACCAGTTACACCTCTGTTGACCACTTTGTTTGACCAATTATACCCCTGCTGTCTCTACAGTCCACCTCTTATAATTTTCACACATTCAAATCGGTTTTTTATTAAATTTAGAAGTCTAGTTTCTAGTTTGGAAATCTAAAGTCTGTGAGTGTATTATTTCTACAGACAATTCACAGAAAACTGAGAAAATATATAGGACAATTACTACGCAGTATTCTCCTGTGAAGTTTCTGAAACAACACATAAAAAGAACATGAATACACTACATTGTAGATGCATATTGTAAAAAAAACAACAGTTTCATATTAACTTATTATTATCACCTACTAATAACAATTAAATTTAAAATGATTTCTTAAATAAAATGACTTGTGCATAAAACTTCATAGATCAATGTAAGAATTTTTTTTTCATTTCTTTTATTTTCTGATGCAGTGATTGGCAGTCGAGAGTTTTTAATCTTGAAATTATGATTTTACGATCGTACACCTGTCACGCTTTTTTATACTTATGCAGATGCGTACAAAAAATCTGTTGTTTTAAGCATACATGTGCAGTAATAATGGTGTATTTGAAATTTAAAATCTGCTGAAAATGTTTTTTTAAAGATCTGTTTTCCAATTTTCTCGTTAATTATTGCCACATGTTGTCTGGCATTCAGTAAAACCTTAGAACACTCTGATTAATGAAGAAGAATTAATTGCTTTATTTTTTGTGAAGTGAACTATTTTTGTCTTTGATTTCAGTCTGTTTAACTGGAATTTATGGCAGTGAAACAATACATGATCCAGCATTAAATTACCTCATGTTTTTAATTAACTGTTCTTTTTGTATGCATTATACCTTGGTGATATAGGAAAATATACACACAAGTTATATGCTTCTCTTTTAAAATACTCATCGGCCACTTAAATGTTGATATATTGTGTGAACATTCTCACTTTACCAGACTTTTACAAAAAAAGAAATGATGACGAAGAAAATTTTGCCTTAGCATAACAGATCTATTGGAATATTTTCAACTCAGCCATGCTATATCCATACATCTTTCATTTCATATTAGGATGATAATCATTTCATCTTTGCCATTGATCAAGTGACATGTATTGGTGTACACCAGTATGCAAAATTCTGACAGCTTTGAGACATGCACTATAAATCTGTGCAAGTCTTTTCATAACGGTATCTAATTTGTTCTTCTCCCTTGTCATCGAATAATAAAATGGAATGAAATGAAAGCGGATGACTTTATCAATATTTAATTTTAAGAGGACTGCAGAAGCTGTAACAATTTTATTGAACAGATTATTTCTCACTCGTTCTGACATTAATTAACCTTACCATCGTACAGCTAGTCATTTAGCGAAAGTAATAATGGAAATACCAGATAAATTTAACTATGTTTTAAAATCTGGGCCTCATATAGAAATAATGAATGATTTACTGACAAGAGACAATAAAAAACCAGACATTCTCTCAACTAACGAAATACAAGTGGAACATTATCTACGCCATATTAACACAAATGGCTGCACCTCTTATTTTGTCAACGCAAATGGGTCTATATTTGTTACCAATTGGATGGCAACGATGTGTAGAAATGTCAATGTTTGTGAGATATATTATTGAAAAACATGATTTTTTGAAACATGGAACGTGAGTATGCATGTAAGCAAGACATCTATGTCTGCTGACTTGATAAGATAGTAGTCTGCTTGTGTATCTTTTGACAGAGATACTGTGATATTATGAGTTGAAGTGCCGATTTGATTGAGCACTGGAGAGCCTTAGCCCAAGACATTAAAAACAAGTTAAAGTTTTGATTTTCTAAAAAAATTGTCCCCTCATTCTTGCTGATTTGATTGAGCACTGGAGGGCCCTAGCCCAGGACATTAAATCAAATTTAAGTTTTGATTTTCATTTCCCGTCCACTTTTATAAATTTTTCATGCAGTCCATTAATTGAAACATAGCAACAGTGGATGTTTGCTGGATATTCCAATATCACTGAAATGCGTTGCGAGGAAAAATAAATAATTTCCCTTCCACCCAGCCATTCAATTTAATGACTGTACCTGCCAAGACCCCATTAAGAGCTAGAGAGAGATTGGGTGGTAAAAGGGAGATTGCGTTACAATGTAATTACGGATGTTTTTGATTTTGTCGATAGAATGAGGGGGGCATGATTATAGATCTTGTAGTGCGAATCTTGACAGGTATGCATCAATTTCTGCTATTGTCACTGGGCTTTTTTCAACATTTTTTCAGTTATATAAGGCGACCAGTTCAACCAACCAGTTTTCCTGGACTGTATTCTAACCAGTACTAACTTGCCCTTCCACAAGAAGTCGGCAACTTCTTCACGTATGGAGGAAAATCGACATTTTTGACATAATTTCATAGGAGGTTATGACCTGCCATGACCGGGATTTGAACCCGGATCTCCGGGTTACAAGTCCAGATCAATTTCTGCATTCTCACATGATAATTTATCATTATCAAAAATATTTGTTACCGCCTGTTGCCATTATTACGTATCTAGAAAACCTATAATGTGTTCTGTTTTGTTCAATTGTATTTTATACCTGATGTATAATCATAAATATATTGAATATGTATATCATTGACGTGTAAACTCTTAGGCATTATGTTTGAAATAGATATCATAACATATACCATATCATCAATACAACACAAGTGTCTTTATTTTACTTTCTATCTTCTTAAGTATATCAGTGTATGCAGTATTTGTCATTTTATGCCATAAATCTTAATCTATTTATTTACACATAGTCTACTCACAAGACCAAATGCCTTGTAACATATCAATCACAAATGTAACAATAATCTAGTTTTATCAATTCATGACTTTTATGCTTAGAACCCGTTTTTTGTTCTAAGATCTTTTCAGTGTATCGTGGAATGATGTTTGGCAAAATAATTAACTTAAAGTGTTTGATTTTTATATTTGGCTCGTTTTTCATTTTAAACGATTCTCATTCACAGCTAACGTAACATACAATCTCATTACTGGAAATATATTTGATATCATCATACTATTAAGCATTAAATCTTTTCAACAACTGGTAACTTAATTTCCATTTCACTAAAAGCCGCCAGATGAATATTGATAGGCATACTGGCTATATTCGTACATAGTTGAAACTATACACTCCAACTTTAATAGACCTGAGTGGGAATTTGTATTGAATTTTAATTTATAAACAATTGAAATTAATGGAATAATGTACTGTAAAAGTTCGATTATGAGACCACTTTCTGGACCCAAAAAGTCGGTCTTAATAATGAGGTGGTTTCATTATCAAGTTGAATTATAGGGGAGTTATTGAACGACGATTCGAAAATAAGTTGTCATTGTAACAAGTTGGTCGTTATATTGAGGTGATCACTACTTGAGGTCATACTGTATATCGACATCTTTAGATTATCCTACAGCGATAAATGTTGTTAGGCATAGTTATCATTCATAGATATCAACTTTATCATAAAGTCTTTTTTCCCAGAATTAACAATTTCAATGATCTTAATACGGAATGACATGTATGTGTACTATTTGGTTTATCCGGCAGACAGCTTTTCCCTGGAGGAATTAGTCGGCACTTACCCTAAAATAGTGACTACCCCAGAATATGCACCTTGGTAAATTGTTAAAGATTGTACAGTGTAACCCCTCCAAAGCAACATCCTTTCGGAGAAGCAAAATTATGTTGTCGTTGTTGTTGAGAGAATGTTGCTCTCGAGAGGCTATATTAATAGTTAAATCGTACAGTGGAAAAAATCATGCTGTTGTTGAAAAGAAGTAGTTACTCAAGGAGGGTCGCTCTGGGGAGGCTACATTGTACTACCATATACGGTTTCAGTTTTTCCGACTCGGATCCCAGCACTCAAACATGTGCTATCAAAATCGGATTCTACGGGCTCTGGTCTCGAGATTTAAGTTGCAGATTTACAAGTAAAAGGATGAAAGTTTGATGTATGTACGTGCCTGTTCATTTGCTCTCAGATTTTAATTTATTTTGATGACTTTATGAGATTTTAGACGAAATGCCGATGCCTGTTTATGAGTATTATCTCTCGACGCACACAAACACGAATACTTTAGCTATCAGATTTTAAATACGCATTAAAATGTCTAAATGTGTATGAACCACTCACAATAATTTTTCAAGCACTTGATAAATGTTTTATCTGTCTACATAATATGAATATTCACACTTCTGAAATATGAGCTGAGATTTTAGAGAAGGTAATGGATATTGGTTACGATTCAATGTACTTTTCTGAAACATAATATAAATATATACAGTAAAACCTCAAATTGTGACCACCTCAATATTACAATCACCTTATTATGACGACCAATTATTTCCGAACGGGCTTTCCATAACTTCCCTGTTCTTTAACTTGACTATGAGATCAACTCGATATTACGACCGATTTTTCGGGTCTCATTATCTAGGTTTTATTGTATATAAATGAAAAGTGCAGACCACAATAGTAAATCGCTTGGTCGCGACCGTGGTCTAGTGGTTAGTGTGCTGGGCCTGTAGCCCGCCATGGTTCAAATCTCAGTCGCGGAAGGTCATACCTTTCTCAGAAAATTTGACAAAATGTCGATTTTCTTCCATATGTGGAGAAGTTGCCGGCTCCTTGGGGAGGGTAAGTTAGTACTGGTTAGTATACACTCCAGGAAAACTGGTTAGGTGAACTAGCCGCCGAATATCACTGAAAAAAGTGTTGAAAAATGGCGTTAAACACGTTGAAAATTAAAAAGTAAATCACATTGTCGCTGGGGTTTAACGCCGTTTTTCAACAATTTCCATAATACTGTATCTATTTTACATATTTGTCCAATGCTACCCCAAAATGACAATATTATAAAATAGTTTTGCCCAATTATCTTATTTCCGTTGATAGTTACACTAGATTCTGTAAGAGATATTGTCCTTGTTGAAAAAAATAGAAAAATATATGTTTTTTGAAAATATTGCTCAGTGACCTATATATTTTTATAATGAATTGGATTGGTACTGTGTTTTTGCATCTTTTTACCATGAGTTTTCATGAAATGGATCTTTCATTTCCTTTTATCTTCGAAAAATTGGCTACTCCCATAGACTTCAATGCAAATTTAAGGGGACAATAATTCAAAGGATTGTTATTGTTTTTGAAAATGGGCATGGTTAACTCTTTACTGTCATTGAATCCAATAAATAAATTATAAAGGTTTCCACAATCTGTCCGCTTCTTTTCGTGATACGAGTTTTGCACATTATGGGTGTAAAACCTAATATCAACTTTTCCGCAAAGGTTTTGTCCCAATCTTTCATTTGTCTGTCGCAGTTTATTTTGGTTGATTCAACAATGGTTAATTGATTGTTTTGCGATGTTATGATCATTTTAACAACGTCCCGGACTTCTGACGCTGGTTTAATTCGCCAAATTTTGTTTAATGATTTTAATTCATTCTTCATTGAGAGAGGCCTGCAATGACAATTCGGAATGTTGCAGTAAATGCTTAATTAAGTTATGACTTTAATTTTCCAAGGTTTCGGACGAAAAAAGATCTGATTACAGTATTGGTTCTCATATTACCAATGCACATCTTGTCTTTTATTCGCAGAAAGGAAACAGAAATAGTAGCTTGCGATTTTAGAGGATTAAAACAATGTACCTGCATGACAATAATTTGTCTGATGTCGAATTTATTGCAGATTCTACTTAATGAACATATGTAAATCTACAATGATAGTACTTCAATGGATGAACGTCTTTTCTTTAGAAGGAAGGATTTTAAACACCCCGATTCAAAACATCCTCGTGTAGCAAATAACCTAGCTGATTTCTGGAACACAGCACACCGTGCACAATAAACTCAAAAAAAAAACGCACCTAATTACACGTAATTATAGACATAAAATTGGCAAGGCGAGTTTTGTGCACGATAGTCTCGTTTTTCATTTCATGTGAAGGTGAAGTTATTTACATAAGGAAATAACACGGAGACTGATAGATGAGCATATTTCTATTTTATAGAAATGTGTTGGATTACTTGAGTGCATCCACGTACTTTTCATCAGACGTGAAATCCATTTGCTCCTTTAATGCATATCTAAGGGATTGCATAAATCATGTGTAAAAGCAATAACACGAACTTTGACATTGGATGTATGATGCACAAATCTTTATATGACAACACCGACGCACAGACGATTCTCCTTTTAAAACCTTTGACCGATCATAAAAATTAATGTTGAGCTTGATGTTGCAACCGAACCTAGAACTTGCTTACCAACTTACGTCGTAAAATTGACTGATGAATATAACGCCTGTTGCAACACCCTTCACATATTTCTCAAGGCACCCATTATCTGGAAATTTACAACAAATAAGAGTCCGACATTTACATTGACATTTTGTTACACATTATTGAGTGTCTGAGGTGTTTGCTGTAAAACAGAGACGTGTTTTTTGTAAAGAAGTGAGCAACGTAATGCATCACATTTGACTTACGTAAATACAGAGATTTCTATCAGAAATAATATACGAAACATGAATTTCACTAATAAGAGCCAGGAGGAAAATTATTCTTTTTTGATGACCACCAATGCAACTGATACCGAGGACTTAAGTCTAAAATTTTGGCATTGGATAATTATATCTTTAATGTGTTTAGTTTTTGTGGTTGGTTTGAGTGGAAATGGATTTGTGGTGGACACTGTGTTTCGGAAATTTCACACTAAATCTAACATGGACTATTGTCTGGCTAATTTAGCCCTATCTGATTTCTTAGTGATACTTATATGTACTCCACCTACACTAATCTACGAAATTCTTCAAGCATGGTATGGTGGAGAATTTCTCTGTAAATTTGTGTTTTATTTCCAGGTAAGTTATTTTGATATTATAATTTGAATGTGTAAATTATGGTCTTATTTCTTAACAAGCTGTTAGAATTTCGAGCTTTCTGGATGTAGTATCTACTTTTTTATTATTACTGTTACTATTATGCTGATTAAGTCAAAAAAGTAGTCGTGTTTCCGGTTATCCGACCTAACTGAAGTCTTTGCACTGACCATAAAGTTTCAAAATCGACCCTAAACGACAAAATTCAGAGTACGAAAATATTTGGGAATGAATCTCACATCGCATTTTCATAAAATGTATCGAAACAAATTGAAAGAAATATTTTGTGGCCCATCTTGCCAAATTAATTTGGTGAAATAACCATGAACATGACTAATTTATGTCTAGCCTAAAGAATTGTCTATAATTACATTTCCCGTATAGCTATTGTAATAAAGTTCCCGATGCGGAACTCGAACCCGCAACCTTCTGCTTGCAAGTCAGCTGCTCTACCAACTGAGCTAATTGGGCGGACGATCATACAAAGTACCATAAACTCATATATATGCAACCCTGTTACACTACGATACGCGCATGTTTTGCGTTTGTGCACACGAAGCTCTTCAAACTCAAATGGCTGAAAGCTTGCTTTGTGGTGGAGCCTCGTTTACACATGCATCGTGACCTAATGGGAATGCGAGTACTGAATCTCGCTATTGACAACGCCAATGAGCATGGACCATTTCAGATCGGCCAAACTGTGGCAGACCGCGGAAAACGTCTCAGATGATCGACACAATTCATTTAATAAGTCTCAACGTTTCCGCTTTATTTCAGCTCCATGTGTATGTGGAAGTTTTGTCTCATTTGCTTTGTTATATTTGTTTTGAGAATGTCACGTTGCTATATATTTTGGTTTGGCTACGATGTACTTTTCTGTCGGGGGTTTTGTTTGACATTAATAGCCGTGTAAGTAGGAGCATTCATGTTTGTTCTGTAGGTATGCTGTTTCGTCATACTCTACGACGATGTTAGTTGAACAACATTAAAATATCTGTATTTCCTTTCCCATGTCCCATGTTAATAAAGATTGATAGTATAAAACGTTTCATTGCATATACATTGTACTTTATTTTTGAACTTGCTTTTAAAATACGTAAAAGGAAAACTTAGTTTTTACCTTTATATGTAAAATGTTTCCTTTTCATTCCAATAAAAGAAATACAATCTGACATTGACACCTGAAAGCAGTCTTTGCAATATTTGCAATAATAGACGTTTCTATTACATAAATGGCATCTTATTAAGCATTGGATGTTTTTGTTATAGAATCCTAATAGTTTCGTCTGGTATTGTCAGACGGTTCATGACTCGTGATTGTTGTGTTTTCTGGACTATGATTCATGTCACAGGCAGTAGTAATAGACCTGTGATGGTAAAATTGCGATAAATCCAATTTACAACACACATATTTAACCCAAAATTGCCATATATGTAATAAAAATGTCACTGAATACGACCTCCCATTTAAGTAATGTATATGCTAAAGAAAGGTGTGTAACTTTTCGTTCCGATGAATGCGCACCGCCTTCACAAAGTTGTAAAAAAAACAGGGAAGAGTGCTTTAATATATATAAAAGTTTCAAGTATATATTTAGTCACAAAATGAGACTAAAACTAAGCTTCTAGCCCTATCTATGCCTGGGAAATTGAACAAGAAACGTTAGAATTTGGCCCTATATCTTTTAGGAGACAAAGATGCGGCCTAGCTGAAATGGCACAATTTTACACGCATCTCATTGTCAGTCATATTGACCATCAATTCATAAACAGAACTAAATAAATCAATACAGATCTACAACCTTTTTCCAGAAGACGCAAGTATTCTCGAAATCAACATTTTTATTTTCGAATAGGAATTTATTAATGCTACACGGCCATGTCTCTACAAACTGTATTAACCAATTAGAAAGCAGGTAACATTTGTAAAAGCAATAGCGGTGTACGACTAACATTTTCCTATTGCAGAAGTTTTGATGTTAAGTAGATCTATACGCCGATATACCAAATGCATTATTGCAATTATAAAATGAACTAATGCATGAACTCTGTTTCGTCATAGCCTGCATTCTTATGTTTGTGATTTTATTCCCTTAACTATTTCGAGCATTACATCCTCTTAAGTATAATGCTAAGAACAAGCAACTTTGATTTACGAATACATCGTCCTATAAACCAGTGCTCATCTATATACACTGTCTTATCTATATAATTATAGTACACATAATAACAATTTTAGGTTTCTGAAAAAAGGTAACAAAAAACTTTAGTATGCTTCAGGCAAACTTGAACTCCGCTTTTCTATCTCATACTGTGTTTTCA
This sequence comes from Lutraria rhynchaena, assembly GCA_008271625.1. Classification (NCBI taxonomy): domain Eukaryota; kingdom Metazoa; phylum Mollusca; class Bivalvia; order Venerida; family Mactridae; genus Lutraria; species Lutraria rhynchaena. The sequence goes on along the minus strand of VIBL01000006.1, from coordinate 563,443 downwards.
TTCATACTCTGAAATAAAATCCATTTAGCGTAGTCCGCTGTTCAATTTCCCATCACAGGCTTCAATTGACTCACAATCTCTCGAAAATCCTATTGCAGCAATGTTGATATTGAGTAGATACGCCGGTATACCTTACAAATGCATTGCAATTAAGATCTTAAACCGTTTTGTAACTCATATAATTTGTGTGAAATAGATTCGTCGCATATAAATCAAGACACAGTCATGCAATCATGTTCCATTAATCTCATCAATGCTTTTGCAATATTTGAGATCCTGTAAAGGGACATGCATTTGTCCATAAACAACGATTTCGTCGATGTTAACAGTGAGTTATTAAGAGAGTGAAGTCACAAAGCCATTGAATATAGAGTTGTTGCTGGAACGATGGATAAATTGCGAGAAATTCACTCAATATTGTTTGACCAGACGAAAAAATTCCATTACAGCTAGCTCCATGTCAAATATTTGTTGGAGACCATCATAAAGGCATTTGGCAATGATTTCCTATCGTCTAACGGTCTTGTCACTTCTTCACTGCATGCCATTTAGAATCCATTTAGTTCAGTAACACTTATAAATCATTTTCCTTTGCAATGTCTCAATTACTCGTGTATGGCAAATAGTCAAGAATGTTGAAATAGATTCGTCGCATATAAATCAAGACACAGTCATGCAATCATGTTCCATTAATCTCATCAATGCTTTTGCAATATTTGAGATCCTGTAAAGGGACATGCATTTGTCCATAAACAACGATTTCGTCGATGTTAACAGTGAGTTATTAAGAGAGTGAAGTCACAAAGCCATTGAATATAGAGTTGTTGCTGGAACGATGGATAAATTGCGAGAAATTCACTCAATATTGTTTGACCAGACGAAAAAATTCCATTACAGCTAGCTCCATGTCAAATATTTGTTGGAGACCATCATAAAGGCATTTGGCAATGATTTCCTATCGTCTAACGGTCTTGTCACTTCTTCACTGCATGCCATTTAGAATCCATTTAGTTCAGTAACACTTATAAATCATTTTCCTTTGCAATGTCTCAATTACTCGTGTATGGCAAATAGTCAAGAATGTTTAGAGTTTTGCGTTTGTTAACATCGTATTATGTCGACGTAATTTCAAACCTTCTATTTTGTACACTTGTTTTTGGTCAACGTATTTATTATTTTTCCGCGGCCGTGGTCCAGTGGTTAGTGCGTTAGTTCGAATCCCGGTCGCGGCAGGTCATACCCTTCTATGAAAATTTGACAAAAATATCGATTTTCCTCCATATGTGGAGATTTTGCCGGCTCCTTTTGGAACGGTAAGTTAGTACTGGTTAATATACAGTCCAGGGAAACTGGTTAGATAAACAGCTCGCAGTATATAACTGAAAAAATGTTGAAACACGGCGTTAAACCACATTGACAATATGTCACACGAAAACAAACAATTAATTTTTATGTAATTCACATATCACTTTTACTTCAAACTTGGTTGTGTTGTGTAAAAGATACGCGTGTATCTTCAAACATCTCATATCTATGAATTATTTCTTACTAAGCATTTGGTATGGATGGAAATTTTACCTTATTACCCTGCATTGTTTGCATAAATATTATATAGTTAGGTTAAACGTTTTGTGAAGTGAATCAAGTGATTGTATAAAACTTAATTTTAATCAAAGATAATGTCTGGTTAAATTTAACCCAAATGTCTGGCATTGTTAAAGAAGCCATTAAGATTCTCCTTTTGTTTACTCGTTTAAATTGTTAAGTTTGCTTATCGTTTGGTACTACGGCACATCTCGGTAACACAAACCAAATTTTTTTAAGTATAAACCTGGACATATTCTTATGTGAATATAATTATACTGTGGTTTCATAAGTAAAACACATTAAATAATAAACCTTATATGGTTTAAGTGGCATCAGCGCTATGCGTGAAGTAACAGCTTTCAACCTAGAAATTAAAACTGTTGTAATATCTGGAATATGCTATGAATGAGAGTCATTGTTGTTTTTTATATTGCTGCGTAAATAAATCAGTTCGTCGGTAATTGTTTTCATGAAAAAGGTTCATGAAAAATATTCGACTTTTTTATGCTGACGAGAATATCCACTCCCAACCAGCACGGTGGATACTAAGGGTCACTAAACACAATAAAACAAATCCAATCGTAATACATACAATTATTTCACAAATTTATGTACACAAATTTATTTACATAACATAGGATATAGCCTAAAATGATTGTCAACCATGATTACGGGCTGGATGTTTTGAAAATGTGACTGATGTTAACCGAAGCAAAGGAGGAAGCAACAGCGCGAGCAGTTCTCAACGAGAAGACAATACAATTCCTCTATTAATATGGCAATAAGTATGCTACACAAGGTAGAACAAGCACATTATAGTTTTTAGACATGAGCTTACTGATCTGTCAAGTGAAGTCTGTCTGTTGATGGCCAGGCTTGTAATAATAGTTTTTGCTTCAAAGCCACCAAAATACAACCACATTTGAAAATGTAGTTTCTGTACAGAAAACTTAATACAGTTGTAACATAAAAGAAAATCCTCAAAGTTTCTTTAATGGTGAATTAGTTTTACCAGAATACGAAGACTCTACAAATAAAAACAATCCAGGAATCGTTTCCGGTAGTTATCAATATTTTTTGTGCTTGACAATATGGTTCCAGCGACGATCTTAGAGTAGAGAATACCACTCAAGATATAAGTAGCCTCACAAAGCATTTCACGAAACAACATCAATGTCTCATAGTTGTTTTTCATCATGTAGGATTCAGTTGCTGAGAATGATAAATTGTATCCGTTTGAAGAAAAAAAACTCGCGAGAAGATTCAGGGATTCTTGTTGTGTGACAGCCACACTGGCAGTCTGTTCATGACATTAAATGACTAAAGTAGAGCGAACAAGACAGTCTTTTATTTTACAAAATCTGAACTTGTCTAAAAGTACCGAGTATCCAACAAAACTTATGCAAGAGTTCATCGTATCATTCCTTGCAAATCATTACTATACATTTAATTAATTCCTAGTTTCATAATATGTATTTGAGAACTTACTTATCGCCGAATTTGGTCGGCTACTTATGTGCAAAAATCTGTAAAGTGATTACCAAACTAATATGTCCATCAAAGCGATCAATATGCCCGAACTAAGCCGATTGACTATTAACCACCATGTGTTGGTATTACACATTGATGTAGTTTGGTTCTAAATATTCGTCTGATGTTATTTGAAATATTAGGTACAAAGAGCTTTCGTTCAAATAACAATACTCCATCTCTAAATTTCTCTTACGAAAGTGATATGTACTCATGTCACAACGCATGCTCATCGAAAACAAAAATCACATGGTTATTCTTGAAAAGTGTTCTGTAAGTCAGGAAAAAGTGCCCAGTCGATGGAGTGATTAAATTATGCGCATAAATAAAAACATTATCTGACAGATGTTACTGAAATAATAAGATATAATTGTTCCCAAGGCACTCCAATTATTTTGAGCGATATAAAATCACAGCTTTCGAGTTTTACTTGCAACTAAGAGTAACATTTAAGAGACGACAGACAGCGTGTCTGGATAGTTCGAAGCAAATTGTACACATGTTGTGTAAAGCAGTACATTCGGACTGAGTGAATTTGACATCTAATTACATTTTCGTGGACAAATAATTTCTTAAAACATGTATTCTGTAAATGAAAGCCACGAAATAAATTATACTTACTTAGTAACCACGTCAGGATATCTATCAAATAGTACCAATCCTCTAACTGAAACCGAGGACTTAAGTCTTAAATTTTGGCATTGGATAATAATATCTTTAATGTGTTTAGTTTTCGTGGTTGGTTTGTGTGGAAATGGATTTGTGGTGGACACTGTGTTACGGAAATTTCACACTAAATCTAACATGGACTATTGTCTGGCTAATTTGGCCGTGTCTGATTTCTTAGTGATTTTGATATGCACGCCACCGACACTGATCTATGAAATTCTTCAAGCGTGGTATGGTGGAGAGTTTCTCTGTAAATTTTCTTTCTACTTCCAGGTAAGACACGTTCTAAATATCTTGAGTGTACATACATCTGTCTTATCATTTTATTTTTATAGCCTTTTAATACTTTTGTGTGTATAATTTCGAAAAGACTCTTTATAACTAATGTTATAATATGGAATATATAATAAATATAGTATGTATACTACATAGCGAAATAGCATGGAATTATAAAAAAAATCAGCTTGACATATAATTAACTAGTATTATACATGTGTTTATGGCGATCGATGATAATTTTGATGTATATCTGCTAATTTTTATTAATTTCAATTGATTGTAATTTTTTAAAAAGAATAATATAATAAATTATTATATCAATCATATATTTTCTCTGGGATTTAACGTCAGACCAATCGCCATGGTTATTTGGTACACCTAAGTAGAACTACCGCCCTTCTGTAATCTGGCTAGATAGCTTATTCACACGTGAAAGTTTGTCCCTGTTGGGATTTAAACTTACAGCAGTGAGAGGCTAGTGACTGCTAGTCAAAGACTATGACGACTCGGCCACATAGGTCACTATATAACAATCATAATATTCAGAATATATATATATATTTAAAAAACTCCGTCAAAATTGGTAAGTAATGATTATAAACAATAATCAGCAATAATAAAAATAATAGCAATAATTATATGTTCAGTATACTTATATTGCAAAATTTGCATTTCTTATTGATATTTTATGTGATGTCTAAATCACGTGCAATGTACATTAGTATTGGTACGAATGATTTTAATCCATATACAAAGGTACTTCATAAATGCGTTCGGTCATTAATAATGAAATAAAAAATGTGGTGCCTCAGTATTTAAGTATTTTCATGCATATATAGAAATGCTTCTTAACAAATAAATGGTAGTGCTTATATAAGCTTATGTAAGCTTATTATAAATGTTTTTACATTATATAACCACCTCCGATCGTTTTGACAACATTCTGAAATGTCTAGACTCAAAAAACGTAAAGAAATTTCAAATGATTGAATATAAATATGGCTTAATCTGTTAGTAATCTGACAGATATAGTTTTCGTAGGTTGTAGTATAAACAGACTATATTATTAATGTGCTGATCATTTATTGCCCGTAGATGTAAATATGTCGCATATTTTGTCATGACAGCGTCTGTGTTCATATTGCACGATATGAATCAATTGTAGCTGACATTTTCATCACTTTCATTGGCGTGCACGTAAGCATAAAGCGTCACTGTGATATATGCAAAGACAAATTACCCGAACAAAATAAATGTGAAATAAATAAAGTCTGTTCATATTACTAAGCCGCAACCGTGGTCCAGTGGTTAGTGTGCTGGACTTGTAACCCTGGCGATCTGGGTTCAAATCTCGGTCGCGGCTCCTTGTGGAAGGGTATGTTAGTACCTGTTAGTATACAGTGCAGGAAAACTGGTTTGGTGAACTGGCCGCCGTTTATAACTGAAAAATTGTTAAAAACGGCGTTAAACCCAGTGGCAATAAGCCACATAAAAACAGCAAACGAACAAAACAAATCACATTACTAATTTAAATTTAAACATTGTCTAAATGGGATTGTCACCAGCAGTTTGCAGATAGGTCACCATCTTTAAAGCAATGGTAAGCAATCATAGAATCAGTCACTTTCCGTTTCTACAGCCAGTTCCTCGGCGAAACTAGCGAGACATACGTAAAGAAGCGCTTGATGCTATTAACTCCATTGTCTGATGGAAAATGATATACATGTGCAAAGAGAATCAAAAAGCGGCAACCAGATCATATTGCACCAATCTTACCACATGTATACTGGGTGTTTTGATGCTAGTTTTACCAAGTTAAAAAAGGATTCTTTACATTATATTATACACCACTTTGACAAACCCTTTTAGGTTTCTTCTAAAATAGATTCATCTTTTTAATATCATCCAAACGGACATACATCGGATACCACGTATGGCTTCATTAATGTACGTAGTCATTATTGCTAAATCATGTCTTATCGAAACTTATCCAGATAGAAATGAGCTGTATACTGACAGTGCATGAAACATGAAAAATAGTAAAGAATTTTCCCACTTTGAACAGTCATTTCTTTCATAACATAATTAGCAACAACATTGAATGATTTTATTGTATGAATGAATGTTTTTGCTTTATGTAATACATAAATATATACTGACGTGCCGAAAGGCGAGTTGATTTGAATTTTAGCTGAATTTTTTCCCCTAGAAATTCTTGTCTTATGTATGTTGGTTAGTGCTCATTTAAATGCTACTACCACATAAAGGACAGAATATTCAGAAGTGACGTTTTTATTAATGCTTTACTTGTAGTAGCTTTGACCTAAAGTCAGCTATATAACTTTACAAAAAATAAAATAAAATAAACAGCAAAATAATGACACAACCACCTACACAGTCAGGAAAATAACATTTTCAAACTGACTGATTGCTATAGCATTAATTGTCTTATTACTTAAGAAAATGTCTGCTAAATATTAAGAGACACAATGACCTTATTTGGGATGGAGGAACTTTAGTAATAAATCACACTTCCAAACCAAATTCATTTCACGACAGATATAAAATGAAAACGTTTCATTAATCAGTTTTTGATAAGGATTACTTTCATCGAAGCGTTTGTTCTATCTATATTCTCCATCGCCGACGCAGAATAATTCTATCGCGATGAAATTATTCATTTTAGAATTGTGACATAGTTGACAGATATAGAGGAACTGGAAAACGCGTTATGTCAAACCGATATAACATCAGTAATACATGCAAACGCGTGAACCTCATTTCAAAGAGCATTGTTCAGAACGGAATTTAATATCACAACAGGCGCTAAAGGACCTACAGTTGTTTACAAAACAGCTTTTGTTATCTTTACACCAACATCGTAGTAATTGTCTATGATACTGTCATGACAATGTGATTGCTTCTGTAATCTATTTGCAAATCCATTTGTGACAGTAGTATCAATCTCTTTATGGTTTTAGAAGCTTTCGCGTGGACGTTTAAAATCTGTTGGATATCGTTAATGGATGTCGAATTCCATTTACCATCACCAGCGCGCGAATTCGATAGAGTTTTCAAAAAATGGTCGTGTTTTGTCGACGACTAATGTCTTTTTGTGCGTTTGATTGAATTTAAATGAATTACACATTGTCGGTCATTGAAATGTACCCATGCAGTGTTTCCACATTTGTTTTCTACATTTACAGTTTTGATTTCTTGCTCTATTTCCCTACAGATTCCCTATATTTCTACACATTGTAGCAAACACTGGTTTAATCAACCTACGTCAACGAAATATGGAAAAAATGAGGCTGTCGTCAATATTTGATTCAGTATTACGATGACGCATTTTTTGGATCAATTTTCCTTTTTTTTGTTTAACTTTTTAAATTTGTATTTCATTGCTGATTCTGCTCGTTTCTGCCATCCGTAAGAAGCGCGAGTTTACTATATATGTTTACAGTGCAACCTCTCGAAAGTAACACCGTTTGGGGGAAGTATGTTGTTGATGAGAGGTTAAATTAATAGTAAAATCGTACATTGGGAAAAGGGAGGTTGTTGAATGGAGGTTGTTGCTCAAGACTGGGTCCTTCTGGGGAGGCTGCACTGTATCAGTAGGTCTCGCCGATATATTTGCTCCGTTCATTATTACATCCTCTTAACATCTGGTTTAACGTAATTAAATCAAAGTGAAAGTCAACTCGTAAACTAGCCTGGGGTCATTATTGCAAAAAATACACATGATTACAGAACAAATAAGCACTTCCATATACGTAACTTATGAATGGATATGTCGTTATCGAGGCTAACGTCACACCCAGTTAGCAATTACGGCATAGAACTGGACTAAAAGTTCCAACATAACTGTTCTTTTCTTTTTTCACTGAAATTGACGTTTGTTCCTGGAATACTACACAACTAAAGATGTTACTATTTTAGTGCATCAGCAAGTAATCAATTAGTGCCTGTCTTCTTTATAATATTTCTCGTAGCTGTTTTGTAATTTAATGTTACTATTGGAAGTTAACTGTCGTAGTATTCATGTGGTGATTATGTATATTTGTACCATTCTGTGTAAATTGACGAAAGTGGTATCGGCTAAGATTTTGTTTGTGCAGTCTATGTATTTTATAAATCAATAATTGCAATCGTTAATTTCTGGTAATTCGTCTAATGCCGATGGCTAGATCCAACGCTAATGGGTTCGTTTTTTAACTTAGTCTGTCTGCAATTTTTAATACAGTTTAACCCCTGAAAACCGGAATTCTCTGAAATTCGGACGATTCTCAAGTTCCATTTTTTTCTCTTCTATATTCAAAAATTCTGAAAACTGGAATTATTAGCAAACCAGACTTTTGACGCGGTCCGGAAGGGTCCGGTTTCCAGGGGTTGTACTGTATTTGCACGTTACGATGTATCCATTCATCTGCGGCGTTTCGCGACTAGGCTACTATCTGGAAGCCATTAGTCTCATTTTACGAATGTTGAATTAAATAGAAAGTGTTATATTGTGGATTAAATAGAAAGTGTTATATTGTGCTCATAGCTTTTGGAATGAACATGAAATACAACATTGATATTACATAAAGCTCTTAGGGTTGATGTCCATGTATATACAAGACTTTGTGATTACACAATTTTATGGACATTATTTAAAATCAAACGAGTATATGATCCAAGTGCATTTAAACCAATAAAAGTATTGTAAACAAATATATGTGTTAGTTTGTCAGTTATCCTTGTCATTCTAATATTTTTAGTGGATGCACAAAAATGATATTTTCAATTTATAATTGACAAAGACGCATACAATGTCATATTTTCTTTCAAATTATCACAAAATATGGACAAGATATGAACCTCTAACAAATTTGCTATCTCTTGATTTCTTATACCAAATGGCAATAATCAGACTGGTATATGACGAATAGAAACATTTGTACAGTCATAACACACACATAAGAAATTTTTCTACAATAACGAATCTCTAAAGGAACATTTGTCTGTCTTTTTATCTACAATTTCGTTGAAATGTTTCTATTCAATGGTGGTTATACTGAAATAACAAGCTTAACGAATACGCATCGTTCAATTGTTGTGGACTTTGAATGAGGACAAATTACGAGAATTACTTTTTATACGGTTTCTCCAGACATATAACCATTTCGCAAGCTCTCTGTCAGACACGTAAATTTCTTCCAACGATAAATTAAATACTCTTGACAATAATTTCCTAACTGCGAGCCGTCAGTAAATAAACTAGATCACGTTTTGAATCCGGTTTTGTTGATACGTATAATAAAACACGGATGTCCGGGATTTTTTTACGTCAATCTTGTCAAATAAAACCATCAAAACGAGAGTGGAAATATGCAATAAATTTGCAGTTTTTGGGTAATTGGTCCGAAGTATCAATAAGTCAATAAGTTAGTAAGTATATAAGTTAGTCTGTTAGTCAGTCGGTGGATGGGTGAGTAAATGATTGAGGTTTTTATTAAAGTGACATGTACAGTATCAAACAAAGTAAATTAATCAGAATGTACCCGGCCCGATGAGCCTACAAGTCACTGACGAAAAAATGAAACATATATACAATATGATTATACTAATAACAGCTTTTAACAAATACGATATTCATAATTAAGTTTTACTATAGATGTGGGTTTGTCTCTTTTTATATGCTTTGACTTAATATTTGGTAAGCTTCCGTGGATGGTTTAACATAAGATATGAGACTAGGATTTGAACCCCGATCTCCGGGTTACAAGCATATAATGTTTATTATGATCAAAAATGATCTTTGAACAAACAAATCATGATAAACGATGAAAACACGAATATCAGAGACCGCCACTAATAAGTGAGAGGAACAAACGCCACAGAGACACAAAATAATCAAACACTACACTACATCTTTACGTTGAAAAGACCTTCAAAAAAGAGGGAAAACAGCATGAGCGTAATTTCTTGAAAACTATTCTAAGATATACATTAATAAATCTTAAAAACGTTAAATTAATTCAAGAGGTATTTGTCGGATGTTGTTTGGCTTCGATAATCCGATAGAGGTACATTGAACGATGAATTTGGACAACACCATGGTTTTACTGTTTAGTTCATCGCGTGTAGTGTAATTAACAGTGCACAAACTTCCTAATAATCTAACACAATGTATGTAACTTACCACTTTAAATAAAATGGTACATTTAATGGTTTCGTGTTGAATTAAACTATACGTTTTATCGTGAATGAATGTCATTATGTCATTATGTCATTAAAATATCAATTGCGTACGGGTCAATTCTAAGATTACTGCTGGCATTGATGTATCGTTTGCAAGCGTATCATTTTGTGAATAATACTGTTTTATGAGTTCGTAGTGAATACAATTATCTAACTTTTATCTTCTCACTGTGATTATTGGTAATGACGTCAACGTACCCCATATCAACAGATTCAGTCATGTCTAGTTATAAACTGCAGTCAAATGTTTAGTTATTAATAATAAAATAAATTTCAGGATCCAATCAATCTATAAATGGTTCCTCATGGTGAGTTATCAAAGTACGTTTACGACCATAAAACAAGCCTGGATTTTCTATCATACGTTCGTCATTTTTATGTATACGAAATAACCAAATTATCTGAACTTCGTAATCAATGCATGGTTTCAGGATATATAGTGCTTACTGAAACATGTGTGTTGTCCATACCTTTATACTTGCTCTACTCTCTATTCTAAAGATTACTCTATATCTGGCCACAATATCTGGAAAATTCTGGACGTGATGCTGTCTGCGAGACAATCTTTTGTTATCTTGTCAGCATCAAATAACTTTTTACTCTAATATTGGTATGACGATACGATTACTCCCGTAAATCCATTTGCAAACACGATATCAAAATATTTATTACTTTGGAGCATTTCACATGATCGTTTAAAATGTGCTGAAAATTCCTAATGGGTGCTGAAATCTACATGCCATTACAGTTACATAAAATTATCCATGAAGTTATATGATCATTTAAGACGATACTTTTACTTGTCTTTTTTGAAAGCCGTTATTGAAATCTATTATTCCCTTCTCCCCGCACTTAGCTTTGCTTGATGTAAAGGCAGCCTTTTTCGTTCAGGCTTTCAACATGTTATTTTATCATACACAACAATATATAAATCGTTCATTCGCACGATCTACAAGCGTCGCAAATACTGTTGTCTATACCCTTTAAAAATCTCTCAGTGAGATTTGGGTTTTCTTGACTGAATACATTCTTGCTATAATGAGCAACTTAAAATATTTCAGTTTTGGTTCAGAAAAAATAGTGGTAATGATCTATGTCCATTATTACAATGGATATACATTATTAAATGACAAATAAACCTCGTAGAAAGATGATTTATCTATACCATTATCAAGAAAAATGTCGAATTAATTTAGCGAATGTAACAGCACCGATTTAATATGCATTGTATATTCTCCGACAAGACATATAAGCGATTTACCACTTACAGTAAAACCTCACCACCTCAATATTACGACCACCCTGTTAAAACGACCACTTATATTCGGACCGGCTTTCGATTACTTTCCTGTCATTCATCTTAATAATGAGATCAGTTCATTATTTCGACCGATTTTTCGGGTCTCTCTTATCGATGTTTTACTGTATCTAGAATTGCACTTTTCCATCAGATGTATCAAGTCTGAAACTGCTTATTTTAATGATTCATTTTTCGTTTCATCATTATTGCCATGACTTTTATGCCTATATGTAAGTTAATCATTTCTTGAAAACAGGTCTATGACATACAATAATTATGGTGTGCAATTTTCGCGTGATCCAATTTAACCACTGATATCCAATGATTGAATTACACAATAACCACCCGACATTGTCAATTTAACTATGCCGGAAAAAAAATAGTCGTGTTCACGATTATCTGACAAATCCTATTTTTAATTAAAGTTTCTAAAAGCAAGAAAGTACGAAAATATTTGGGAACGAATCGTTCACCCAATGCACGAAATGTACGTTTAGAAAAAAAGTAGGAAAAGGTAAGTCTTCTACCAACCTACACTACAGTCAAACCTACGAAAAACAGTCTCCCTTGGCAAGAAAAAATATGGCCTTTATTGACATATTGCCTTTATTAGGAGGTCAAATCGTTCGGAATAATCAATGTTTTTTTTTCAAAGAAAGGCCTTTACTTGCAGGGTGACCTTTATTTGGCAGTTGCTGCAAACACAATATTTACCTATTTTGGTCTAGTCATCCTAAACCTGACAATTTCTCTAGCCTTACATTTGTAATAATGAATCATCGGTAATGTTGCGCGTCATACTTATTTTCATGATAAATTCGTTCTCATTTTTCAAGAAATGAGAAACAGTGTTATGCTCTTAATACGTTTAATTTCTGATGTTTGGTAATATGCCACGTTATCACTCACATGAGAAGCACACATGGATTAACTTTGATGTACCATTTATGCCATCATCTCCAATTTCTCTAAAGCATAATCTTGATTTAATAACCAAATACGTTATACATTGTACAATAAAATAAATGATTAATTAAATATGATCAACCAAGCTTAGTGGTTTCAGTATTAGAACAACCTGCTCATGACAACCATTTAGCGACCACTCCTCTATCACGACCAACTTATAACATTTTAATTCAATTTTAAACCATCTTATCATATTGACAATTTCTCAGTAGTCTTCATATCGAGATCTTACCGTTCCGTTCACGTACAGTAAAACCTCATGTAGCGACAACTTCAGTATGAGAACCACGTTGTTATGACGACCGCTTTTTTTGAGACCACCTCATTATTACGACCGATTTTTCGGGTTCATAAGTTGGTCACATTATCGTTGTTTTACTGTATTTGTATAATTCGCTTCCGTCGCACAAGCTGAATATTATTTCTGAACAGTTTCAAGCAAAACTCTTAGCATACAAAACAGTGCAGCGTTAATCATTGTCCTCGCCGGAATCTTAACAGTATTTACAAAATCATTTTTTATTTGTTACTACTAAATGTAATTATGTATTTGCATTATGTCGATTGACAAAAATATATCTTATTTAGTTAAATGGAGGCGTTAAATGAAAAAAATAGTGAACATTTTTTGCTCATCGAACAATTTATGTGAAATTCTACCATCTAGTGTTATATGTTGTTGAGGCAGAAATTAGAATTCAAGATCAGGAAGATACGAGCTGTAACGAGTTAGGCTATAAGCGTGACCCTAGTCGAATATGCAATAAAATGGATTGTTGCTTAGATGTAAAACAATCTTTAATTCAATTTACATTTTAGGACGACAAATATTCTACGTTTAACTACAACACAAAATGTGTCAGTACATTTCCATTAGGACAAAATCTCGTGGTTATTATCTTATTTATCAAGATTTAAACGCCTGAAATCGTCAGTAATGATCTTACGAAGTCACACCTTCCTCATTTTGATTTAATAACTCAGCTGTAAAGAAGAAGTTACATGATCTAAGAAATATGTATAGGACTCTTGATAATACAGGGTTGTAATGAGATGAATTACAGTATCATAGACGAAAAACCAGTAATGGCAGCTCTGTATTAGACCTTTGTTGGTTAGAATTGTAAGAGCATTTTAGAATGAATTCTTATCGTACGACCGTCTCGCCGCTGTATCCAAAAAGGCCTCTTGTAAATTGATTCTATAATAAACCTTATTACGTTCTGACAGCAAAGTCATTTACTATTCACTTAATATTCACCGTGTTAACATTAATGTTGTGCGCTTAAAGATGTATCTTCCTTGGCAAGATATAGTTCCTGATTGAAGCACAGGGGGCTAGCACGTTGAAGGGATGGAGTATAATGGCGTGTTAGGCCTAAAATGGCCACGTGGACCAAAATAACGTATATCATATATATACAAGGGTTACAACTTCCGAAATGACAGTTTCTGCACCAAGTTTGTTAACACTAAGTAACTTTTCAAGAAATCGCTCAAATTTCTAACAGATAGCTCATACATTATACTACACATAACCAATTAACATTGGCCCAATTCAAGACAATGAAGCAGATATTTAATCTTTTTTCCCCGAAAAATCGTCAATTTCGTTTAGTGGAACGCGACCTCGCAACACCAAATTGATTAGAATTGCCATACTAAATACACTTTAAAACAACAGGTAGAGGAATGACAACGCATGCTAACCATACATATCCCTAAAATACACTGATCCAGCACAAAAGAATAATCCAGGAATGGTCTACTTTCGAAGGAAAAAAGATGAAGTACCTGCTTCATTGTCTTGAATTAGACCAAATGTTAATTGGTTATGTGTAGTATAATGTATCAGCTATCTGTAGACACCAGTTATTGGAAATTTGAGCGATTTCTTGAAAAGTTACCTAGTGTTAAACAAACTTAGTACAGAAACTGTCATTTCGGAAGTTGCAACCCTTGTATATATATGATATACGTTATTTTGGTCCACGTGGCCATTTTAGGCCTAACACGCCATTATACTCCATCCCTTCAACGTGCTAGCCCCCTGTGGATTGAAGGAACGATGTCCATGCTGATTAACACGTTTGCTTTGTTTTTTTATGTGACTTATTGTCACTGGGAAATTTTTGTCAAATTTTCATAGAAGGGTATGATCTGCAGCGACCGGGATTCGAACCCGGATCTCCGGGTTACAAGCCTAGCGCACTAACCACTGGACCACGGCCTAGATCAACGCGTAGTTTGTGTCATCATTAACATCTTCTTCATGAAATAACGTAGGTAACACAATTTACTATCATAAGTCCCTCACCGCTATTCGAGTCCCAACCGGGCCCAGACGACTTTCACACGTGAGAATGTTGTGCTGCTAGCCTATGGAGGTCAGTGATTCTAACCTGTTAGAAGTCTACTTCGTAAAAGCCGGACACTCGCGAAATGACCCAGGCTGTTAGTGCGACGTTAAGCCCCAAACAAGAAATATGCATGTATTTCAAACTTTTGCATTGTTGGAAGAGGAGTGATGTAGGACTCACCAATAAAATACTACAAAATAATTGTACCAGATGCATAGCTGAGATTTATTAACTCGATTGCCCAATTTCACTTCACTATCTCATATTTTGATTAATTTAATTCTTTGTGGTAACATATACGGAACAGGGCGTGTTCCATTATACAACTAAACCTCAATTTACGACCATGTCAATATAACGACCACCTCATTATAACCGACTAGTTTTCTATATTTCTTCTATATTTGAACATGATAATCAGACCACCTCGATATTAAGACCACACATATCGATAATTTACTGCATAGCAAAATCGGTAGTAATTTAATGAGGTGGCATCTTTATCAAATTGAATTATATGGGAGTTATTGAAAGCCCGTCCGAAAATAAGTGATCGTAATAACACGGTGGTTGTAATATTGAGATGGTTGCTACCTGAGGGTTTACTATATGCAAAATGCAAACCATAGCAGTTTTTCCTCTGGCGTTAGCGTTCAAACAACATGTGCTCCAGGCTTTAATTATCAAAATCAATAAGTTATTTGAAATATTAAGTTGGAAAGTTTGTTTTCATTTAAAACAGTCATAAATTTGCGAAATGCCAGCCGGAATATCAATTCTAACAAGTTTTTTTTTTCAATGAGAGACACATGTTTAATCAATGTAATGTTCACATTATGCGCTGACAATAAAAATAGTTTCTGTCAAATTATAATAAAGTAATCAAAATGAAATATTCCCCTGATTCTGGTATTATTAAGAAGAATGAAAATAAAAATTACATTATTTCGTGTTTTAACATGTAACTATTTCATGTCAACAGATTCTTGTCTGTGTATTTATTTTTTTTCACTGGATTTAACGCCGTTTCTCAACATTTTTTCAGTTATATGCATTTTTGTCAAGTTTTCTTAGAAGGGTATGACCTGCCACGACCAGGATTTTAACCCTGATCGCCGGGTTACAAGTCCAGTGCACTAACCACGGGACCACGGTCACGGCTCGTGCATTTACGAATGCAACAAACCGGCTTTAGTTATTACCTAAATCAGCAAATGACGGGAAGCTACTCGATCCGAACACGTCATTTTTTTTAAAATTGGCGTAGAGCCCAGGGTTAGCTTCATTTTTACAGTTCCATATAAGTATATACTTATTGACTTACAAAGTCAGTTTCGAATTCATGTAAAATTGTTTTCCCTATCGAGTGTTAACAACTCGCGATTTGAACCAATTAGCGTCAAGTTTACAAACGAAGTTCATCTGTTCGATATTGCATCGACATATATCTGAAGATTTCATTGGCTTACATACAGCTGAAGCAAAGAATTATGACCACCTCCGATACAGATTTCTTTCTTCTCTCCCGAATGTGATCCTTAAAGACAATGTTAGCCGTAAAATATTATGTAATCATGCGTATAGATGTATTAAAATTGAACCAATTTTCCCAATTTAAGATTGCGTTTCTTAAACCAGACAAACTCAGTTGCTTTCATACGAATTTTATGGAATTAACAAATTATATCTTACAGAACAATATCATTCAACCCAAGACATTTTTAATGGTATTCGTAAAATTTTCTATAACCCGTTTGTCTGGTGGAGGTCTGCTGGAAATACGATATCATTCGGTCCAACTAACATAATAAGAACATTTTATTCCGAAAGGCTGTATCGTCTATAATTGACAAATACTACAGTATTTTCTTCATCTAAGTCTTATGTTGAAGTATAAATTGAAGTTTTTTTTGTGATGTCTACACTAGCACTGCTTTATACGGCTTTTTGAAAAAATACATTCGGCTAAGCGGACATTCATAGCATGACGCACACCGCTTCATCTATTTAGTGAAATGGTTATTTCAATAATTTTGGATTCATGACAGATTAGGATCTCTTTAGTTGTCTAATGTGTAATGTAGATAACTTGCTTAAAATATGATTTGAAGCAAACCAACATTAATCATTAATCTGAACCCAAGTTGGCGACCTGAATTGACCTTGAACTATGTCACCAAAATATTTTCGTTGCATTTTTTTCGTTAATTGAACATTAATGCCGGGTGAAATGTGGAAACAACACATCGCAATCCGGTTTGTTTCATGTATTTTTATTTGTATTCTTTTCAGCACGATTCTTCTTCTGTGTGATGAAATATTGAAACAATATTTACACGCTAAACTCTATTTTGTTACAACAAACTTTTTACTAACACGAATGCAGTATTTTAGAAAACTATTAAGACGGAATGAAAGAACTACGCGAAAGTTGGAAGAAATAACACGAAACAAAACAAGACTTTACAACATTCGACAAAACAGGACTTTCAGATTTCAAGTTCATTTCTGTCATAACGCTCCTACCTGACTGTTTTATTGTGTCACAACAATTTTATTGATCTAGTAGAATAAAAGAAACGAGAAGACGTTTCTCAAAGAAAACAAAAATGATACAACAGTGAGTAATAATTCGTCGTCGATATGACAATATCTTAAAACGTCTAATGACTTCATACAATCGGACAACATTGTATCAGCATTTGCCTATACAATGGGAATGCTGCCTGTAATATTGACAACGTAAGTGCTGCGGTAATTCCTATTGTTATCCATTTGTGGTAATGATATCAATCTCCTAATGACTGGAGAAAATCTCTCATGCCGCCTTTTAAAATCTGTTAAAAATTTACAAGGATGTAAAAATAGACACTTTATCACCAGTAAACACAAACACAATCTTTCGAAATGTATACATAAGTATTTTGGCACGATTCTTCTTTGCATTGTTTTTCAACCTCATCGTACTTGATGTATGGTCATGTTTTGCAATGTCTGAAATGATTTACGTTCCATTATTCCGTTGTTGAAAACATTGTGTCTAAAGTCATTCGTTCCCCGCTGATAATTTATGCGCCAAAGTTTTGCAGTTACCTGCAAAAACAAGTAAGCAAAATGCTGTTATTGATTCCAGAAAAACACATTAGGTTAGCAGACCGCCAGTATATAATAGAAATGCTGATGAAGATATCCGGGCGAGACACATGCATTGCTATTTTGCTATATTTAATAAATTTCAGTGGATTGATCTTGTCATTGTCAGTAACTTCCATTGTATATGTATATATATTTATTATGTGTATATGTATACATACTTATCATGTGTATATGTATATATACTTATTATGTGTATATGTATATGTACATATTATGTGTATATGTATACATACTTATCATGTGTATATGTATATATACTTATTATGTGTATATGTATTTATTAGTTATGTATACGACAGACCACCACAATGATAACTGTTCTACTGCAATAACACAAATAATGCACGGTACACTGCCTCGCCAAATTTTGAAATAAATAACTCATTTATTAAAATTTTGATTCATATACAGTCAAACCTGGGAACTAAGGCCACCTCTGGGAAAGACAAAATGTGGCCTTTTCTGACAGATGACCTTTAGTTGGTTGTCAGTTTGTCCTAAATAATCAGTGACGATTTTTCAAAGAATAGCCTTTATTCACAGCGTAGTCTTTATTCGGGAGATGGTAAACACAGGTTTGACTGTATGCATATTGCTTAGTTTCCAGTCGTATCAGTATGTACTATCATATATACAAACAAACTCGTATAAGCGACCTGTACAATAACGTTTTGTGCCGCCCGTGCCTCTTCCTCAGAGACGTAGTTTGTATTGAGCTTATCAACGTGGACACAATCAAACGTTATGTAGTCTGATAGCAAACGTTTGTTACAATTACTTCTGGAGTGTGGGCCTAGTGTCAAATTTGTCTGACTCGTGCATTGTGGCTTAAAAGGCTTCATTAGCTTCATCCACTTTGTTGTAGCCAATGCCACATCTCCTATGAAATAATTATGAAGCAAAACAAATTCCTTTAGTAATTAATTTTGATTCAGATTCTATCAATGAATCCCAAGCATGTGATTGGGACAGCTAATATGCATGGGCCGTTACTACAAAGATCAACAGAATTGATATCAATATCAATTCCATTGTAAAATGGAAATTAAATGATATCAACTTACTCTAGTACATAAGTGTATGAATTTTTATCACACACAGTCAATGTTTTATGAACAGTCAATACAGTGTCATTCTACCTTTGTTGCTGGTTTGGAATCAGCTCCGGTCAAAATGGTTGGTTTCCATCTCTCACTGGCAAGATGGAATAAATTGTCTCTTATACCCTTGTTTAAAATGATACTATGCGTCCAGGGTTGAATCAGTTTGCCGTTCCAGCATACATGACGAGGGAGTTATTCATCATGACACTTCGAACGTAATAATTTAGAAATAGATTTGTTCCACATGCCCAATACGTGTAATATTCCTAAATAACAAGTTATTGTATTTCAAGAATTTTGCCAAATTGATGTAAAAATAAAACATTCAAATGTCCAAATAATTATCACGCAGTCTAGTTTTTGTGTGAATTCCTGATAAAGTATCTTTTCTTTTTATGTTGTTTGTTTCCATCAGGCGTATTAGATAATTTTCCTAGCGTTTGTAACTATGGAAGGCTACCAAATTGCTCTTTCTGTCCCCGATGGCTATGCAATACACCGAATTTCCCTTCCCAAAATGATATCCAGTCTGTATATTTTAAATTTATTTTCAGAATGGAAGTCGTAGTGTATCTAGTGAAAAAACGTTGAACACGAATATCAGAATTCCTTGGCATTTCGTTAAAAGGAGGAATTTTAATCGAATGAAAATGGTTTACCGATCACAATGGTTTGTCTGCAGAATTATAATCTGATAATCATTGTTTGCCGTGTGTGAATGTATCACGGAATCCAAGTCTGTAAAATTGATGTTACGAAAGACAATGTTAAGTTCAATGTTAACACCAACTATGGAACAAAATTTAAAAGAATGAGCCGGGGCAAAAATGACAAAGCAACAGACTCAAGGAAATGGTATTAATGATAAATCCTTCGAATTGCAAGCTGAGCCTGTCTGAACTTCTTTCTTAAACACCACATTGATAAGCTTTTTGAATGGATCTCAGAGTAAAAATGGTTTCACAATGTCTGACGATATTGTGTGTCTTCTTAATGTTATTTCAAAGCACATTATGACCCCTGAAAGCTGGACTCCCTGAAAACCGGAGTTCTCTGAAAGAAATTCGGGTGTTTTTTAAGTCCCATTTTAACCAGGGTTTCCGAAGGAAAATTTCTGGTTATTACATTTGCGAATGTCGGTAGGCGCGCCTCCAGAATTTCTTCTACGCTTAACTCCGCTTTGTAGGAGTCATTTTTTTGCGGAATTTTGTCCCTTTGTTTATTTTCTTCTCGGTAATATTCTGTGAGCAACTTTTCAAGAAAAACGGGTTGTGTGACTATGACTGTATTACTGTTTTCTTTCAGTCTTTGTTCTCAGATATAAATTCTGATAAAAAGAAAGGATTCAGTCAATGTTTATTGACTTGCTTTAGAAATAACTAAATAGCATCGATTATGTATACAAAGTCTATACTCCGATAAAAGCTATATAGTAAACGTTAATTTAAAACTCATGGATGACACGATGACATACAAAGAGAGATAACAGTAATTAGATTGTTTGAACGATGCTACTGTGTCGCTGTTTTATCATAAAACGTCGCGTGCTTTTGTGGAAAATTGTGTTAGCCTTTGCACGGTGTCATGTTGTTTACATAACATGCCCATACGGTTAGAATTCGTCAGAAAATTATCTTGAGAAATTACATTTGAATGGCGGAAATTGTTTGTAATCCAATAAAATAAAAGGGCGCGTGTTGGATTTCATGCCACGGAAAGTTTAAATGCAATACGTACCGTTAATGTTTGTGTTTTAACATGTAGGGAGAGATGTATTTGTGTAATGTAACAAATTCGGGTTTCGTTTGAAAACTCTCTTGGGAAACACTGTCGAACAAGTTGACTTGTCGAACGTTGAATGCCATCTAAAATACGAAAGTGAAATGATATGTCATCTAACGCATGCCATGATTTTGAATAAACCATTATTCTTTACAACCGTCGACATTTTTCCCCAATACGGCTTTATGACGTGGAAGCACTTTGGAATGACATTCCACTGCGTAACTATTTATACAACAGAACTACATCAATTTATCGCGTTTTTCATCTTGCATGTTAAGCTTTTTTATCGACAACATGTGCGTAAATGTAATGTGATGTTAATTGTTGTTTAAATTTTCTTCCAGATTTGTCTGAATGAACTCGCAGCAAATGAAATTCAATTTATAAAGGGGGTTTAGTTCGATGGCAGAAATAAGTTTTAAGATATTTTTGAAATAATACTATTATTAAACCATTAGAACTTAAAAATTCTTGTTTCGTTCTTTTCATCATATTTCTGAAGTTGTGTTAATTCAACAAATTAAAAAAGAGCCTTATAGTTTTGTTCATAATCTTAAAAATGATTTTGGGACTGTATCAGTCAAGACCTTTATTTACTCTTAAATCATTTTGCAAGAAGATTATGAAAGTGTTATAAATTTTGCGGGAAATTTCTCATTCATTAAACCAGATCATTAAGCGAATTAATGGTAAAAGTATCGGGAAGAGTCTATCAAACATGTGAAGACAATCTACATCAAATCAAACCGCGATCTGATGCAAACATTACACAAATTAAAAAATGTAGTTTAGGCCATCCTTAAAAAATTGATGATTTGCAGTTACGCGACCAAGTCATTAAAAAGTCTACGACCACAATATTCTTTTAGCGATTTTTTCCATTTTTTAGTTGTCTTTATTTGAGCTTTTCTTTTTCAGTACAAACATGTTATGTTAGCAAAATAATGCCTACCTGCCTACTCACTGTTAAAAGTTTAGACAAACCACCGTTTTTAACATAGCACAGCCGTTTGTAAGTTTAGCGTAGAATACTTATTGTAATATTCTTCATTTGTATTTCAGAAAGTTTCCGTGTATGTATCCGTACTGACGTTGACATACATTGCTTTTGAGAGGTATCTGGCAATCTGTCGAAGCCTCAGATCACACAGTTCTCGCCCGAGGACGTTAATTGCCGTAATCATAATATGGGTAGTAGCGCTCATTGTGCCTTTCTACGACTTTGTCAATGTAAAACTAGTGGGCGTCCGTTGTGGACCGCAAAACCCGGAAGCAGACAACAGGTTTAACATCACCTCAACGGTTCTATTCTACATTTTACCATTATCAACAATGGTTGTTTTATACGTAAAAATCATCCGACGACTTCGTCATAGTGCCTCTGAAAGTAATGTCGCCACTGAAGGTAGTGTTACTGATAATTATATATACTTAGTATAAAAATTCATTATAAAACTCATACATGTTTAATTATCAACTTCAAGGTAGTTGGGCCGCTTACAATAGTCATATCGGAAGGTTGCGATAGAAAATAAATATGTTGCTGCATTCTTTAAGTGATGAAAAAGAAAAAGAAAAACAGAAAAAATAAAACGATTCTTATATTTTTATATACATGGTACTCATGCAGAACTTTTCACTTGACTGCTGTTTCGTTGACATAGAAACTTCCGATAAAAATATATCAATGGTATTTATTTTGTCTTTGCTTGCAGTAAAAAGAATTCAAAAGAAGCCATAGTATAATTACTTCAGTTGATGTTATAATTGCTCTGTACTATAAGATAAGTCTATCGAGCAACTCCCTGTTACTCAATTATGAAATAATTAATTTTATAAACCTCGTACGGAATTTCATTCATGTCTGATACATGATTAGGATGTCACATATAGAACGTTCATTATATGCTATGATTCTATCCTATTATAAGAGAATCATATGAGAATTTTATGACAATAACATGTTAATTGCTTGTGTGGGCTGTATCTTATTGTTTACAATTAGAGTGCGTTCCATTATGTTGAATTTATCAAGTTCCAATGGCATCACATCTCCGATAATTATAGCCTTTTGTTTTACTCAGTAAACCGTTCTGGTGTCTGTTAGGTATTATATCTGTACATTCACTGGGATACCATTAGCTCAAAGCCTTATTCAGATGTATTTCAGTTATAAGATATCGACTCATTAGGCACCATGTCACTAAAGAGAATCTTACCCGCTGGTCTAGAATTACGGAAAATGTTTTTTTTTTTTCGTTGCCTAATGTGTTTGACACCCGGCTAGTTCAATTTTAAGTTCGTTCACTTTGTCATACGAAGTAATAATGGCAACATTTTGTGACCATAAAAGTCCATGGAGAATCATCAGAAACATCGCAGACATACGATTTAAACCAATTCACTGCTTTATCTACCGGCCTCATGAGGTAAGTAGGACGCCCTTCCCCAATTGTGTAGCGGCAACTCAGTGTATAATATATTTTGGTATCATGGAAGTCTTGCGCTACAACAAATGTAGAAAAGATATAATTTGTTACAAGATTAATCCAGGACATTTTAATTTACATTCATAACTTTATTACTAAAGGTCTTCAAGTGAGACGGCAAGCCCGTGATATTCTGGTAGGTCGACGTCGAAGTGCCAGGATGTTAGTGTTCGTGGTGACTATGTTCGGCATCTGTTACTTGTACCCCAACATTATCATGATCGTTGTGTAAGTGCTCCATGTTTTACCGAGTGTCATATAATATTATCTCATATCGAAATGAAAGATGAAATATTTGAAATATCAGGATTAGTCTCTTTCTTATTTGTATCGTAATGCAATTCTCCAGTCGAATGGGTTATTATTATGTCACGATAATTGTTACTCTTATTAAAAAATGAAGCTTGAGTTTCTCCTTATCGTGGTAGGTTATGTGTTTTGTCTGTTCCCAGTGATTAGATTTATCTTTAAAATAGGCCAGACTGCCCGAAATGTTAACAAAAATGTCGATGTTAACAAAATGTTTTCTCACACGCACTTTGAACAGCGAGTATCCTAAAAGCTTGTGAGTGTTCGGAAGTAGTCAGCGAGCTCAAATTATCCTTTACAGAGTTTACGTCTACCAGATATAGAGACATAATTATCATGTTCGCCACAACTGTTCAGCACCTTCACATTAATGACAGCCTGATATTTCATTATATTGAAACCATGTTTATTTGTCATTCATGTTAGTGTTAGTGTACTGGAATTGTTACGTGATCATTACTAATGTCATTTAATTCACGAATAAATGTCTGATACAAGGATAATGCTACTAAATTTGTAGCCGCTGCGAGACGAAAGGAAATTGAAAATTGTTTTAGATACACAAGCATCAATTAATGACACGGCTGATTCTGTATTTGTTTGCTGGATTGTATTGGCGTCAATACATCGCCGACAATTGCATATTCTCGAAATGAAAACTTTTTTGACCAAGTTATATGTACGTACACTTTCCTGAATTAAATCAGGCACTCGAACCCCACTTTCTTCAAGAACGTCATTGTACGTTGATAATGAAGAATTGCTTTAAATATACAAGAAATAACATTCTTTCTCGAAGGCTAATTTACTGTAAAATAATTATATTGTAATTACATTACCTTCCATAAGCTAACTGGACAGCTTTCTAATATGTGAAATTTGTTTCGGGTGGGGTTCGAACGCAATGCAGTAAGGTGATTACAAGTCAGAGATCATAACCACTTGACCACGGAGACCGCTGTATGACGCATAATTTGACTATTTCATACCAGGTCATGATATGAATATATCAGTTAGTTCACTGATAATATTTTTTTACCGTTTCAGTTACTTTGATTCTCTACCTATGGAATTTGACAAAATGACTGGTATACTGTGGCCGATGAGATTGCTCGTTTATGCTAACAGTGCCATGAATCCTATGATATATCTGTTTATGTGTGGTAAGCGATATTACTTACTATATGCTGAGATAGTCCCGACTGTCCGGTCAATTCATACCTTTATACCTTTCTTTTATATAACAATTCAGTTTCAAACAAAATTTAGTGTTTGTCCTACATTTTGAGCCAATCAGATGGCTTTGTTTTTCAAATTAACTCTATTCTAATCCATGAATGTTACTTTTTCTTCACAATTAAGTTTTGTGCTTTTTCACAAATCAATGATTGTATATTTTTGATTGGCGTGTTAAAGAACGGTGGGCGAGCCAACACCATGTCGTTTAGGCGTAAAAATTGTTTGTTTCTGGTTTCCGGACTTATTCTTAATTTTCCCCGCGACACTAGACTTTTTAATGTTTTCATTAGGCTTACATAGGTACATCGACTGTCTCACTTTTTTCACGCAAAAAATCTCCACAGCGGCTTTCAAGAATAATGCCCCCCTAAAAATTACCTACCTACCTACCCTATTTTTAATCAGCAGGTAACCAGAAACAAGCATTTTTACGCCATAGAGTTATTTAATTCCAAAGAATTTTCGAGGTAAACTCCAACCTATACGTCATTATCAGTTGAATGAACTCAATGATCCCTCGTTTCATGTTCGAAGTTACTTTAATTCTGTGCATTTAGCCATATTTAACTATTTCGTCCATTGTTTGATGTGATTATACACACATTACGCTATCATCAGGCCAAATCTGTAATGATACTGTAAAACCTCGTTATCTCGAGGAGTCGTCGGAACGAACTAAATGCTCGAGATAAAAGTGGTGCTCGTAATAACAAGGTATTTGTTTATTGGTTGAAAAATATACACAACTAAGAACAAATATTGACGGGACTTTAAAAAACTCCCCGAGAAAAGTCGGATGCTCGTAATATCGATAACGAGGGTTTACTGTGTACCACTTTTGGTAGATAAAAAATATCCAAAACAATAAAAAATGCACTTTCTTATTGGTATTTTAATTGATAATCTGACATTTTCACTACAAGTGTAGTTGTTGCATTTTCTCAGCACATAGAACCAAAGTTCGTTATCAGTGGTACGTGTATTTTAGTGACATTCGAGTTGTGTAGCAAATAAAATCTTATCGACTCGCCTGGCGGTTTGCTTTGTGTGTATTATAAATATTTAAATATAATATATAAATAGGAGGTCATTAGTTCAGGCTAATAATTCATATGCTAGCGGTAGTGTTTTATGTTTCATGAATAAATTATTGAGATCATGCATGGAGAAGTAATTTCAATACGTCATATCATTTTATTGTTTAACATGGAAACGGGTGAGGCGTGCATCTGCATCAGGAAGTCTATTCGAAAATATGAGGGATATACATTTTACGGTTCTCCCTATCTTCCCCCCTCTCTTTGGATGGGCTCTGAAATGACCATAGCTGTCGTAATGGGCCTTTAAACAACAGATAAACAAAAAACTAAACATGAAAACGAAGACCGAGACAAGATAACACTCTGAAAATATATATGCGTAATGGCGACAACAAAACATTTTCTATTTGGCCTTGTTGCACGCGTTTTGTTCATTTTAACAGTTATTCTTTGAAACAATATACATATAATTACCATCATGCACGGTAAATTGGACCACCTAAGTAGTAGGCATCAACAAACGGCTGCCATCTTCATAATATTATTTTGCACCAAATTTTAATTTATGTTCACGTTATTTTACCCGCAATGATTGTTGAATACTCGTAACAAATCATCGTCAATAGTGATGATTTTTACACGGCCAGTGGGTTTCTAATGAAATTTCCCGAATATCGCTGTTTTTTCTTGGTTTCAGAGAAGTTTCGTGATGAATTCTTGAAGATATTCCCATGTTGTACCAGGTTATTTTGCGTTCCTCTGGGCTCTCGTTATCCACGACGTAAGTAACTTGATGTCATAAAAATATCTACCAGTCCCGTAAGGCCAGGCAAAACTAGTCGTGCTTACGGCTACCCGATAGATCCAATGTCTTAGCACCGTCCTTAATCTCTAACGGCAAAAATAGCGATAACTTTCAGGGATGAATCGTACCTCGTACGTTTCGAAGAAAACAGAAAAGACAAGTTTTTCCATCTACCTACCTTACTATTTTTGGACCAAGAAGCCCTAGACATGATTCTTTTCAGCTTTATCACAGCAAATTAAGTAATAGATAGTCCCCAATGTGTTAATTGTGACATGTGGAATCAAATATTCAAATATTTAAAAACCTAAGTGGCTTACAGTAAAAGTTGAGTGGTGTAGTATGCTCAGTTCAGATTAGATTTTATTATGGTGGTATATTTCTGCATACACTGAGCGAGTTAATTTTTGGCGAAAGCTTTCTTAGTTTTCGTGGAAAAATGTTCTGTTATGAAAATATCTGGTGTAGAAATCTTATGGTGAAAAGTTATTGAATATTCATGAAAATGTCTTCGTTTTCCATGAAAATCTGGTAGATTTTCGCGATACTATTCTGATTATCTTATGCAGAAATCTGCCACCATAATTTACAAAGTTTCGAATGATTATTGTTGGAATGGTATAATGTAGAGGCAGCAGAAATTTTCATTTCTGAGATAGACAAACACCATAAAAACGACCCACGAATGTCACAGTCACATTTTTTTTCAAAACACTAAAACTGGTTTCTTCCAGGAAGCCGACTTACGAGTGTTTCTTATGAACAAAACTTTAATTTATTATACGTGTGGTTAGGATGACAATCTTTTGATCGTAAAATTCAAGTTCTTGTCTTGTTTGCCTCGATTACGAAGATAAACTCATGCGGTGCATTAACCTGCTGCTGCAGACTAATGGAATGTGCATACTATTGTTTTGACATCATGTTTAGTGTTTTTGCATTAGATGATATGGTTGTTAAAATTAAAGGATTGTTTGTCTTTGTTGTTTTACAATTTGCATGTCACTTAAATTTGTTTATATTTCAGCCGTAAGTTCCACAATCGTATCGGCTTCCATTAGCAGTCAAGGGTTTGTGTTCAATAGTCTCGAGAATTTTAGTATTGATTATCTATTAATAGTAATACATTAACAATTTCAGAATTAATCAATTAATAAATAATACCAAACATTAATACATTTTCATTAAAGTTGTGTAGATGTTTAACAGGCATCATTTTTAAAAATGTAAACTCGGGAATAATGTGGCAAATGTTTTGTTTACGATCCATTATTTTGCCTTTTTATATTTTCCGATCTTGCTATCACGAATTTGAGTTTGTTTTAAAAATGACACCATAACTCTACAACAAATGCTCCAAACATCACGTTTTTTATATTTTTTTGTATGATGTCGCTTAATTTTCTTTTGGAGCGACTGCTTTTACCAAGCTGTTTATGTCAGCACAACTAATGATAAAAACGTATGCACTAAAAGGATTCAGTACAAATATGTCGTATAGCATAAACAAAACATCTGCGTCTTAAAATCAAATAATCTTACAGTTACGCAGCTCCTTCAACGAAGAATATATGCTTCTTTCGTTTTGTCATAATAAGGGGTTACCGATAGCGTATTTTCTAGCGCCATGCACAGATTATGCCGAATATAGCTTAGTTTTGGTACTTCAAAATTAAAAATCAACAAAGTCATTTTTAGACACTTTTTTATCACCATCATTGTCAACAACATGATCACTATCACTTTGACCGTTTTCATCATTATCAGCAGCAACAGCAACAGCTGAAGTAGCAACAACAGCAGTAGCAGTAGCTCACGCGTAGAATGTATTCGGCGTAAACTGTTTACGGAAACTATTTTTCGACTCTCCACAAGCAATTTACAATATCCATACACAACGTAAAAACAAGAAATGACAGAAACAGTTTTATGGAATTTATTACATTGAGTGAAATTCAGCAAAAAGTAAATTGTGCCGTGCATATCTGCCTTACTGTCAAATATTTCCACGGAAAGTATTATCGCGTCGAGTTGGATTATTGCGTTACGACGTCGGGTGTGGGTGTTGTTTTGTAATTATCAGTGAAACGCTCATCTCCCCCGTATCATCACGATATTTTTTTTTGGGGGGGGGGATATCGATGTTGGGAAATTCCATCTAATTATTGTCATCTGACATCTGATCGTTTTTCAATTTGGAATGTGGCCCACCAATTATTTTCTACATTAAACGTAACGAAATACTCTTCTCTCCATCCAAAAATCGCTATGTTATCTCATTTCGATAATCCTACTTCACATTTCCCATTATTCTACTTTTATGACATTATTTGATTTATAAATATGTTGTGGGCGAAGGTAGGCTTTTTTTCAAATTATAATTACGTACCATATGATGCCTGTTAAATTGTGACACTAACATAGACGTCATGATAGTTCACTTAGCAGCAGCTCATGCAGGGCTTTGTTTGTTTAACACATTCTGCGAGCTTAACACATCCTACAAGTGTTTTTGCATTGTAGTTATAAGTACATTAATGTGATTTGAGATTTCTTCACAGACGTTTTAAACGCTTTCTTTAAACTTCAGCAGAGCGCGAGGTACAGATCATACGATCTTGTAGTGTTGTTTCAAGTTAACTCCAATACACTGTTCTAGAGGGCGACAAAGATGTCAGCGAGTTTCTACACCCGAACACTCCACCTCAATGTACTGTCGATGTCTTCTCGCACACGTTATACTGGACCAATAATGGCAATCATTCACAGGCCAGACTTACATGGATTCATCAGTTTGGAAGATTATTGAATAGTGTCGGCTCGTTTACATTGACTTATTTCAGCTGAATATAATTAGAAGACCCGTCAGTTGTTAGACAAATACAGAACAATTTTATAATTAGCAAGCAACTGCCATTATGACTTCAACACTTACGGCACCCGAATTGCTTTGAGCATTGTATGTTTAAACAGGCATTACCTAGTGCATGCATTTTCTGCAGCTGTAAAGAACAAGTGGTGAAACAAGCTGTTTTTATTGTTCAGCGCTGTACCAAGGCAAGTTCACTATTGAGATAATTAGAGTTGTTTCATATTTTGGATTCGCAAGTTTGACTCTATTTCCCAGGGAAGTCTCGTAATAAAGCAACAAAAAAGGTACATTTTGTATAAAATGAATTGCATTATTACTTGCTTTACTGGTAAAAGCTGGAATTGTGTAATTAAGGATTTTAACATTATCAGATTATTTTGTTTTTTTTTCTTGCATTTTTAATTTGATTTTAATTCATGTAACAATTTAGTTATTCTCGTGCGCTCTCGTATAATTTTGCCGCCACTGTTTCTCACATATGCACATCTATATAATGGAAACAACTAAGACTTCATATATTTAAAGTATTTTGCAGTTACCTCCCTTGCACTAATTGTGTATAAATGAGTCGTGCTCAAGTTCTTCATAAGGAACTTGTCAATTTGTTATGTAAATGAGTTATTAAACAGATAGCTGTGTTAATGCCGTGTTAATTACTTTGTAAAATATGTTATAGGCGATATATCTTTTTTAATGAGGAGACAATAGAGCACGACGTAGATATAAAGTAAAAAAAAAACATCATTTCCGTAAGTCATGTTAATTGTTTACGTCATTTTTGAGTGTAAATGTTATAATTGCTTTCGTTATTGTAAGTACATGGTTGCTTTTTTCGATTTAAATAACTTTGAACGGAACGGAATTTGTTTTTAAATGTACCAGTTATTTAACCCTTTGTCCCATGAGCATATTGTGGAATTCAAAAAATTCACATTCATTATATATTATTTTAGAAATTGATCGTTACAAGCAATGCCATCTTTTGCCACAATGTTTTCATAAGTCGTCTGTTGCAGATGCGGAGATATGCGATATTATGAGCAAAGGGTTGATTGATTTGATGTAAAACGATTACCATAAGCGATTTATTTACTTAGGACCACAATCACAACTAGAACTTAATCCAGAAGAAGGATAATTTCCCCCGTCTTGACACCTATACCAGAGGTGTTTTCCAATGTATTATCTTCGAACGCAAGCCCTCGAAAGAAATGTTCCATACATTCCTATTGTTTCATACATTTGATCCACATTGGGAGACTTAACATCACTGAAGAGTTGCTTTTTGTAAGATTTTTCTTCTAGAGTAATTAGCGTTTCTTAAGAAAATGTTATAGAATATTACTATAATTGGATTCCTTCAAGTTTTTAAAGTAATTAATGTCTGGAGTTAGACACTTTATTGTCTTAAATTTCATTACCACACATAAAAGAGAATAATAACATTTGCGTGTCACAGAAAGATTTCAATCATTGTTTTATGTTTCCTGTGAAATGTTTTTTTAAAACTTCTTTTATATAAAATTGTGTATGGCTATTGTCCATGTCATTGGCTTTGTATGTAAAAATATATTGGTTTTAATTTATAATAAAATATTACTTTCAAACTGATACCTTCCAATTACCGAAATTACTTTTTGTTACTTTTAAAAATCGTAATGTATCTTGCTCATAACTTATGTACTGTCAAACCCGTGCTTGCGGCCATTTCCGAATAAAGACCACCCTGTGAATGAAGGCCATTCTTTAAACAACTGTCACAGATTATTTAGAACAAACTGACCTCCGAATAAAGGCCTCTTGTCAATAAGGGCCACATTTTGTCTTTCCCAAGGGTGGCCTTTTTTCACAAGTTTGACTGTAATATATATATATATATATATATATATATATATATAATATATGCAGAAAACGTAACCTAACATAAATAAATAAAATCCAACACAACGTATTACATAACCCATCGTTTTTTGCAGTGCCTGATAATCAAATTCATATTAAATGTTTCAGTTATCTTTCTAATAATCATGGCATACACTTTCGTATATAACCGGGCAATGACAGCAGAATTATGCAAAGTTTATCGGCTGATTTGTCCACAACCGACTAATACTTTTTCTAGTACATCGTACACAACAACTGATAAAACTCAGAGAAAGTGTAACAACCTCCTACAGACTAAGATAATCGTGTCACACATATCTCTTCAGACTAGACATAAATCATTGTGTGATTATTATAGGAGCGTACAAGTCATGCTCGAACAATCCTTAAAACTATATGGTGTACCAATTACATCACCTTTTGCGATGCAAATATCACAGGTCGAAGTCACATTCACAGAAAACGCTTTCTATCAAATCCATGGGTGAAAGAAAAAGGAGAATCTATACAAAATATAACCAACTGGCGGGGGAGTGCGGAAACAGCGCCAAATAGTAAACCCGAAGTACATTGAAATATTTTCTTTAGTTTTCTTCCACCAACCATTTTGACCTAACGACTTCTTCTGATCCACTTAGAAAAGCCAGTTACATATTGTCTATGTCGACACTGTCACGAAGGTTGTAGGTCAGGCTAGGGTCTCTAATAAAATAATCTAAGATTTTTTATTAAACAGAAAAACACCCCTGTATCGAGTTCACAAATCAATATCGAATTTGAACAATATGTTTTTCACCTTCATATGTACATTACACTTGTGTGTCAATGGCAACAGCGACATAATATTTCAATATCGCTGAGACTATGTAAAAATAAGAACTGGTACAATGGTGGAATGCAGACCATTGTCAGGTTGTTAAGTAATCAAAAAGTTATCTAATTCATATTTTCTGCCAAAAGGACATCTTAACGGAGCAAAACATTATAAAAGTATATGAAAACCATTTGAATTGTATTTAGTTTTGAATTTGTCGAATTTCAATATAAATTCATACCGCACAGAATATCTCAACAAACTACAACAGGTACCTTTATATAAAATTATGTGGAGGGAGGAAAGTTAGGGTCACATATGACAGTGGGTCCTTATTACCGGGGTGTCCCTAAGGAAGTCTATACTGTGCTTCATAATGTAATTTACTCGTTTTTTTGAACGGTTGTTTCACTGAGCTTACCTTTAGTCATGACGTTTTATTCTCAGCAATTTTGTACCATTGAAACCATCAATAGAGCTAGGCATCATCTTACGAATGAAGTATTATTCTTACATAATATTATACGCTTCCTTATGACGGATAAAGCAGATTGTTTAGAGTAGTAATATGCTGTACTTTTGTTGATGATTCATTACAATCACGATATCGCATGACCAAACGCCGTGAAATATATGTCTACAGATCAACAGCGTATAATTATCTTTATGGCTATATGCCGGAGTTGTGGGTCGATAAAAGACAATCATTAAGTAACAAAGAATGTCATTGCGTATTCTTTTTCGGTCGGGAAGCCTTCTTATGTTTTGTTCATGAACAGGCACTTAGAGCGGAAATCTTATATTAACTTTGATGGTGATAATACATTCTGTTAATTCAAATACTCTTAGGTGGTTACACCAATTATCCTCATCATCTTATACAAATTCTAACCGTGAACAATAAAACAAGAAGTATGTATGGGTTTTGAGTAAAGTGTAAAAGAAATGTCACCCTGACTGGAAAAAATCTTGAAGTTCCGACTGATTAGAATGCGATGGAATAAATGGCTGATAAATTCTTCAGATCGATTATTGTTTCTGGTTAACTTCTGTTTAACTCCTTAACCTTTAACCCAGAATTTAAATTTAGCCAATTTTCTACCACTGGGTGCTGAGCGACCAAGAATCTAGTCAAACTCTGGAGCAACACTAAAATCGTTCAATACATGTACATATCTTAAGTGCTATGGAACTAGTATTTTGAAATAATTTTCGTATTCTTTGATTGATAAGTAAAGGAAACAATCATTTTGGTGAAACCTGTGATCTAAAAATCTGAGTTCTGCATACAGATGATGGAAATATTGCCTGAAAACATCCATCATAATTTTGTTCTAGTTTATGTTATTATCTAGTTATCAACCGGGGTTTCTCGAATCTCTCTTGATTTAAGGGAAGTAACGCTTGGCGACACGTTCTCAATCACAGTTTGCATCTGACAAATTTGTCACTTTTGAAAGTGCTCCGAGGTGTTTTAATTTTCTGAAATGTATTTCTAAAGTTCTTTGATAAATGAAGTGACGAGACAAATGCCTCAGATCGACCCTACTTTTTCATTAAGTATCAGTTTAGTTTTTCTTGTTTACCAAATATATCATTTTTTTCAATAAGAAAACAGAAACAAAATGAGAAAACAACTGTACCAGTTAGTGGTTAATCATAATAAACAAAAACAGAACACGGTCATCAAGATCACACGTTCACTTTGTTCACCACAATAAAATCAGCTATTCTGATGTAAAACAAATTCACACTCCAAATTGCTACATATAATTATGAAAGAAAACCTTCAGTTTTAGATCTTTGTATTTCCTGACACAATCTAAACGTCAACAGTATGTCTGTTCAGTTATTTATATGAATCAATTAGTTTATAGTCATTATTATAAATTGTTATTGCGACTTGGGTGCCACTGCGTTTGAGATATGCAGAGTCTAGGACATCTTTTTCATTACCAAAGTTTAAAATTACGAAACTTATTATTCGTTTAGGCATCGTTAAATGTGTCTCCATCGCCGCTAAATGTCGCAAAATCTTTTGCCGCAAGTATAACGTTAACTGTTGCACTTATTTTGTCGCTAAATGACGCAATCCAACCGTTTAAGAGCAGATTAAGAAATATTGTTACAGTATTAGAGTCGGATAGTGACAATATTATAGATGTAAATATTATTGTAAATGATTTTATTAATATAATTAATGACGTTGCAACACCATTGTTTAAAAAATCTCTTAAAAAGAATGTAAAAAACAAACCAAATGATTTACAGCGTAAAAGTCGCTGGTATATACATGAGTGTAAAGCCAAAAAGAAAACATTTAATTATGCACTTAATGAATACAGAAAGCATAATTCATTTCAAAACAGAACAATACTTGTTAATGCTAGAAGTAATTATAACAAACAATTAAAGAAGTCTCGTTTCGAATATGATAAACAAAATACCCAAAAGCTCAAGTTATGTAGACATAAAAATGCTATGATTTATTGGAAAATATAAAAAAAAATGAGCTGGTATCAAATCACACAATATTAAACTATCAACTTTTGAAAAATTCTTTCAAAGTATTAATAATCCTGAAGATCATTTTTTCCATCCTGATGATGATGTTATTTATTTTAATGAGGGATTTGTTAAAAGTGAATTTCAAACAATGTTTAATGAACTAGACAGTACTATTACAGTAGGTGAGATATTGAAGGGTATAAAACAGTTAAAATCTGGGCGCAGTTCGGGTCCGGATAATATGATAAACGAATTTTTTATACACGGTCAAAATAAAATTGTTCATTGTTTATCTGCTACTTTCAATAAAGCTTTTAATACAGGTAAATTTCCCGATAGTTGTTCTGAAGGTTACATAATTCCTCCGCATAAGAAAGGTAACATAAACAATCCGAACAATTTTAGAGGTATTACACTTTTGAGCACATTAAGCAAATTGTTCACTCGTATATTAAGTAATGGACTGGATAACTGGGCAGAAAATTATAACGTATATATAGAAGCACAAGCCGGCTTTAGAAAAAATATGAGCTATGTAGATAACATTTTTGTACTTAATGGACTTATATCGCATATGTTGAAAAATAATAAACAATCATTTTGTGGTTTTGTAGACTTCAGTAAAGCTTTTGATTATGTTGTAAGGACTAATTTATGGCACAAATCGATCAAATTAATGTATAAGGGGCAAAATGCTAGAAATTATTGTAAGTATGTATGACACAATTAAATCTAAAGTACAAATTAACAATATGCTGAGTAATGATTTCGCATGTTTACTAAGTGTTCGCCAAGGTGAATGTTTGTCACCACTTTTATTCTCTTTATTCTTAAATGACATTGAAGAGACATTTATGTTTAATGGTTACGATAGTGTAGAAGTGGATATGTTTTCAATATTGTTGTTGCTTTATGCTGACGAAATTGTACTTTTTTCAAAAACTCCAGAAAATTTGCAAAATGATTTGACATTTTGTTAGATTACTGCAAAAGATGGAAAATGAAAGTCAATGTAAATAAAACGAAAGTGGTGGTTTTAAGAAGGCTGGCATTTTGCCGAGACGTTTGAATTGAATTTTACATATAATGGAGAGAATGTTGAAATTGTTGACAAATTTTGCTATTTAGGTATTGTTTTCTCCGCAGGGGATCTTTTAATCAGACACAGTTAACTCTAGCCGGTCAATCTAAGAAAGCAATTTTTTAAACTTGATAAATATCTATATAGTTTTTCTAGTCTTAGTGTTAAACAAAAGTTAATTTTTTTTTTCAAATTAGTGCTACCAGTTTTAAATTATGGTTGCGAGGTATGGGGGTTTCACACTGCAAGTATTATCGAACGTGTACATATGCAATACTGTAAAAATATTTTGGGGGTCAAAAGAATAACACAAAATGATTTCATATATAGTGAATTAGGTAGACACTCATTATTTATTGGAAGATGTTTCCGCATTGTTGTTTATTGGTTTAAAATAATTGAATCCGAAGAAACTAAGTATATGAAAATTATATATAAACTTTTAAAACGAGACATGGAATTACATCCGAACAAAAAGAACTGGGCCAGTATGATTAGTACTCTACTTTCGTCGTTAGGTTTTTTCAAGGAGTCAGTAATAAATTAATGTTTCTTAGCTTATTAAAACAACGTTTGAAAGACAAATTTATACAGAAATTAAATGCGAACATGAA
The DNA here is from genome assembly GCA_008271625.1 of Lutraria rhynchaena. NCBI lineage: Eukaryota > Metazoa > Mollusca > Bivalvia > Venerida > Mactridae > Lutraria > Lutraria rhynchaena. The sequence continues at coordinate 526,807 of VIBL01000006.1, read as the reverse complement.
CATATCATCTAGGGCCTTCTTATTTCGTAATTTAATTGGAAATAGTACTTTCAAAACATATTTAAAAGTTATAAAAAATAAGGATTTAATGATGGCATTAAGTAGATTACGTATGTTTCCTCATCACCTTGGTATTGAAACCGGCAGATGGCATAAACTAATAAGCATTCCGATACATGAAAGAAAATGTAATGTATGTCATAAATTAGACGACGAATATCATTTTGTTTTAGAATGTAACCAATTTTGTGAATTAAGACAAAAGAATATTAATAGATATTACTGGAACAGACCTTGTATGTACAAATTCATTGAACTATTGAATACTGAATGCAAACGTACATTAAATAATTCAGCATTATATACATACAAATCTTTTAAACTGAAAATGTCTACATAATTTATATATGATGTTATACAGCGGTTGTCATTAATAATTATCGGTGCATAATAACGTACTATTACATGTCTTTAATACTCCTGTAAATGTATTTATTTATTCCTTGTGAATGTATGTGAATGTTATTCTAATTTGTCTTTTGCCTTCTCCGCATTTTGTACCTATGTTTGTATGTATGTTTGTATGTATGTTTGTATGTTTGTTTGTATATATGTTTGTTTATACGTTGTATGTTCTCCTCACAGATCTGCTGACCTACTGGATTGAAATAAATTATTTATCTATCTATATTCTTTTTCAAGTTCATACATATATATAGTTAGATACTAAAGGCTTTCTTGTGTTAATAGTATTATACAAGGTTTCTCCGTCAACAATTTAGACGATATGAAAATATATCGCACTATATGGACGTATTGCACTAAACTTTAGCCATTGCTGGATATATCACACAATGGTTGTTTGTATGCACGAAGTCAATGTCATAAATAAATAAATGATTTCAAGGTGAATGTCTTTGAATACTCAAGGAAAGCTAATAGTTGCATGATCGTTGCTGCATGTGATTAAATTTGTATGCAAAGCTTCACAACTGTCAGTATGCATATAGAATTTGTGAATATGATTCCGTCTTTCCATTTCATTATATAATAATATTTTTTCAGATCAGTTAGAATATGGAAGCCGCGTCTATTTTCGCATGAACGTAAAACATGTTGCTGAAATTTAGATAAAATCTAATTAAATTCGAATACATGTGGCGAATGGTATTGAGACATTTTATGACACTGTAATTAATCTGCCAAAGGCAGCAATCTGCGCGCACCATGTGATAATATGAGGTGAATCAACAAGGCGTATGGACAGAATGTGCCGTATTTGGTCCGTGCATCTACTCAATTCTACACGTATTTGTTTTATTTCATAAATGTAATCATCCGATGTAGCACATGCACACTGAATGATCAAACTTACAATACGAGAGAATTGTAATGGTAATTCGTTCTTAACACTTAAACTAAAGTATGTATAAACGGTGTTGGGACCTCAATACCTACATAACAATGACCAGATGATTTATTCTCCAAATAATTAGATAAAAAACAACGGCCATACACTGTAAAGAGAGAATGAATGAACAACAGATATACATTCCTAAGATAATTGATTTTAGAGAACTATCCGGAAAAATAGAAGAAAGTCGTAAACAACTGTCGTAAACCTTTAAGATTGACATTTAATTGAAATAATTCATCACTAAAAGTCTTCAAGTGGTGCTTGTAGTCAATCGTATGTTCTTGGTTAATGATAGAAACCTGAGAGAATTGAGAACTTTCTACTCACTTCTTCTACACAATGAATCAATACAGCATTTTAATTCCCGAAAAGAATAGTTACGAAAGTTTGTTCGCGTAACCAAAGTACATTAGTCTACCTATTGTTTGTCAGTAACACTTTTCCATTTGTCAAAAGCACACACTTTCTTACTTCTAACAGTAACTTATCACCAACGACGTTACACAAAGGTACATTTGTATATTTATTTTTTTTAATATATTTAATATATTTTTATCATTTATTACTTATTTCGGTATAAATCTTTCATTTACCCACGTAATTATTCATTGAAACCGTCCGAGATTTGGCGAAAGTAAAACACATTTGTACGAAGTATCGTTGATACCCTTAGCAATACTATCAATACCAATTGGAAATCCACTTTAATTTAATGCAATACAGATAAATTAAACCATTGTAAATTTTCCAATCCAATTCAGAACGCATGTTTTGTATCACCAAGGACTGTATTAATTTTATGAATTTAACGAACCACTAATTAATACCAGGTATTACTATATTTATGAAGTTGTCGAATTGATCGATATTAAAGTCAAACCTGTGATCAAAGGACACCCTTGGAAAATACAAAATTAGGCTTTTATTGACAGATGGCCTTTATTCGGAGGTCAGTTTGTTCTAAATAATCATTGATGGTTTTACAAAGCATGGCCTATATTAATAGGGTGGTCTTTATTCGGGACTGGTCTCAAACACAGGTTTGACTGCACTTTGAATGGTATTTTATTTCGCAATTTATTGTATTCAAATATGTAAAATGGATGTTGGAATTTTAACTGCTTACAAATGTTAAATATTTTGAATGAGCTTTAAATGCAAGTATCGTACTTCCATCCCAACAACCCGATTCCTTAGATGTAGAACAAGGTCTCCCGCACAGATTCCTGGAAAGAAGAAGAATTCCTCTGAAAGAGGTACATTTTCATTTTTGATGTTCAGAATTAGGTCAAGGTTTGGTAAGAGCTTTCACTTAAGAATAGAACTCATTTACTTTTGAATTATTATGAAGGCAATGAATATTTGGAAATAATTTTAAGACAGAAAGTAATAATAACTGTAATAAATTACACTGAAAACCAATTATTTTCTATATTATGGTTCGCTGGCTTCGATTGTTTCGAGAGAAATTAACACCACTCAGGGCAAATACATTGTACTTAAAGGTTCTCCTCTTCTGAAATCCGAAATAAGCCTACGGTCATTCTAATAGAAAAGTTGTTATGCAATATAAGAAAATGATGAATTTTATTTTAAAACAATGTACAAAAGCCTTAGCTTTAGATTAACATCCGGATTCTTGTTGTCGGGACCAAGTGATTACACAAAAGGTTTCAAAATTAATAATGTATTTGTATACAGTGCTGCCTCTCCAGAGCAGCCTATTCTTGAGTAACAACCTCCCTCCAAAAACAACATGATTTTTCCACTGAACGATTCAACTATTAATTTAACCGCATTAGAGCTACACTACAATCTCTCAACAACAACATAATTTTACCTCTCCCAAAGGGTGTGGCTTTGAAGAGGTTGCACTGTATGTACTAAATTTCATAAATATAGCACATTTATTGTCCTATATACATATTGCAACTTTACCTCTGCAATGGCGTGTGTTGTGTACAGATTTTGGAAGGGTCAGTGTGAGCCACGTTGGCGGTTTTGTGTATTTGTATTCTTCCGAGTTTCTTTTGCAGGGCTTTAATCTGTATCGTTAATTAACCATCCTTTCTATCTATATGTTCTAATGTACTCACAAAGCCATACTAATACAGTTTGTTACAAGAACAGTTAAACAACTTACAAAACCTGTCAAAATATTGTCAATGCAATATATTGATACAGTGCAACCTCTCCAAAGCAATACTTTTTTGAGAAGCAAAAGAATGCTTTTATGGAGAGGTTGTTGCTCTATAGAGGTTACATTAGTGTAGTTAAATCATGCTGTTTTTGAAGGGAGGTCGTTGCTCAAGAGTGAGACTCTCTATAGAAGTTGACTGTATAATCAAAAGTTTGTCTCGTACGATTTCCTTCAAGGAGCGCTGTTGGGCAAATTTATGACACGACTGTTGTGTGTGTGACTCGTATTTGTATTCCGAGAAGGTCATTTATTCTCTATAGTATGTATTCACAGTTCGTTCGTGACTAATTTATAAATAAAATTGACTGAAGACGGATAATTGACTTCCTGGAGGAACCACGAGATCTAAATCATACAATTAGAAAGTCCGATATAGTTATCAAAAGCACATACGTGACGGGTCAGTGTGTAGTGTGTTTTGTTTTTTAAAAAAAACGTCTGTTTATCATAGATTTGTTTTATCTTCGTGTTTACAAAAGATTGAGATACAGTGTCAAGCGAACAATAAAGATTTGAATATCGTCAGGCCATTAATCACTTTTCTAGACTAAACATCCTCGTTTATGTTGCACATAAAGGAACGCATACATCATTGCCATCAGATATTTGTATTTTTGTCAAATACACAGCCGGCTGGCGTCGTAGAAGTAGTTTAATTCCTGAGAAAATACTTGCCTAAAGAATATCTTAGAAGAAACAAGACTTTAGATTGTAAGAAGTGTGGCTTTGCTGTATTCATTTTTTCAATATTTATGTTTTCAATGCTGCCCCTGTCACTAAATACATATAAAACATTGAAAAAAAATCTACGCTTGATTAAGTGCTATTCATTTGAAGCGCTTCAAACATTACCGAACCCGAATAAGTAGCGCTAGTTTAAACGCATTTCCCTGTACCCATCTTAATAGTCCGACCGTAAATGAACGTCACGTTAAAATTTAGATTGATCTCAAAATATGGATCAAAAATAAGGGTCTATGTAATCTGAAGGTCTTTACATTTAAATGGCTCATATGCAAGGTTTGACAGTATTTTAATAATTTTCATACGTTTGTCGTTGTCCTCATCGGCAATTAAATTAGTTACAACAGTACATTAACATTATCTAGTTAGTAAAACATACAACGGATTTCTGTCTGTAGCAAGAAGTTCTTTTTCGTAATGCCTTAGGTCAGCAGACAGACATTGAAATGCAATGTCAGCGTGCTAGTCTCTATGTTATAGCTTCAAGGAACTAGACTGCAAATATTGTTCGTTTTTTAGGGGATCATATTTTGATTCAAAAAGTACAACCAAACATGTGTTTGAAGCCACCTCCAAATGAAGACCACCCTCTGAATAAAGGTCATTCTTTGAAACACCGTCACTGATTATTTATATCAAACTGACCTCCAAATAAAGGCCATCTACCGATACATCTGTTAATAAAGTCCACATTTTGTCTTTCCTAGGGTGGCCTTTGTTCACAGGTTTGTCTGTATGGTATTGGTATTGAATTATATGGGGCCTCGTGGTCTTCGAATAAAGGCCACCTGTCAATAATGGCCATATTTTGTCATTCCCAAGGGTGGCCTTCATTCACAGATTTTGACTGTACTTCAGAAATTACCGAGCTGCTGATACTTAGGAAATAAAACAACATATGCAGAAAGCATGAATTAATTAATGTCTTAAATATATGTTTTATGATTATACTTTTTGTTGATGTGATTAATTTCTAATGCATTAATTATACATGTATGAAAATCGTGGCATTACATATTTCAGTATAATCTATGAAAACACACAATCTCTCAGCCAGAAAATAATGTTTATGAAGTTTTCGGTATCGTGTGTGCACTGTTTAAAGTGAATTGTATTCACCAAACACAACAGGTCGTGCTCAGAATTCATTCTTCAATTAATCTTTGCAAAATGAGGCAAAAAATCTATTTAATTTGTACGGTATGTTTAACTTACAAATTTTGTGTCTATGGTTTGGGGGCAGACTCATTGGAATGGCGACTTCGTAACATCAACTCTGTATTTGGAATAATCTAAGATAAGATATGGAACTATACTGTTTGTTAGTTGACGTGTTTCAGACAGTTTGTGGCTGTTTTACATGTCAGTCCCATATTAGAAAACAACTGATTTACAAAATATTTTAAGAAATATTTATATTTATGTAAACAAAACAATTGAACCATCTTTATGTTTGTATTATTCATGGTATATAATGTCTTAAAGACGCTACAGACAGACACTAAGGCGATAATAATGGCGCACAAGTGATTGGTATGAAGACTTGAATATATATTTCATAATGACATTCAAAATTTAGGAGAACACTGAAAGAGATTTTATATTGCATTGTATTACGTAATTCTTATTATAATTTGTGAAATAAGAATTGGTAACAAATACATGTGTCTGCTGTATCTTATGTCAAGTGACAGACATAGATTCGCGATTCCGGGATTCTATTCCTGCGACATACAGATAAAGTCATGTGCTTCACCGACTGAACTAACCAATGGGTAAGTTATGAAAATATGCATTAGGAGGCATTGCATTGTTTTTGAAAATTGAGCCTTTGTCCCGCCGCTGCATCTTACAGTTTCATGAAATGAAGTTCTTATACTAATTCTTATGATTATTAAACACACATTTCGTGTTTGGGTAAGTCTGTGTTTTTCGAATTGAACCAAAATATTTGCGTTTATTTTACAATAGAGAGTGACTAGGGGACTGCTTGGTCGAGCGGTTATGGTCTCCGACTATACCTCTAACTAGCCCGCTAGTTCGGATCCGTCCCGGGACCAGACAAACTTAATATATGTGAGGGAGCTGTCCAGCTTATGGAAAGTCGATGGTTCTACCAAACTGTACGTTAATGCTGAAAAGTCCCCAAACGACCGTGGCTGTCGGTACGACACTGAACCCCAAAAGAAAAGGGAGTCACCAGTTTTAATAATAGTTTAAATAATTTGAATGTGGTCGCAAAATGCTATTACCCAGTTTGAATTTTTTTAATTGACTCGAAGTCATCATGATTTCAATCATACTAATTTTATCTTATATATCGCAATTGTTGCTTTAAACCAAGTAGAAAAAAGACCATTCTGCAAAATATGAAAACTATATTTAAGTTAGAAACAGATATAGGTTAATTACGAATATCCGTAAGTTTGTATGTTTATACGACTTCATTTATTCTGATAAATAGTTATAAACTGTTAGCGTCTTATAGTAATCATTATTATTGAAAATTCAATTAAGACTATCCACAGACTCCAATTAGGACTGTGGTAAGAAAACTTTCCACGTAAAGGCAATTCTGTATAAGCAATGATCTGAACCACGAACATAATTGGTACGAAAAATCGCCCGGAGACACGCAAGGGAATAAACAGACATATTAGGAATGTTGCTGAATTCTTCAGAACCAGACTTTTGATTCAGTGCGAATTTTCTTTTTATAAAACTCGTAATTCCGTACATAATGTGATGTAATTTAGTTGAGGTCGGAGAAACATAGTCGTGTTTATGGGTAATTTACCGATCCTTTGTTTTGGCGCCAACCCTATTGTTTATAACACCAAAGTACGAAAATAATTGGGAGCGAATCATACTTCGAATTCTCCCAAAAGTTGTTTAAAAGCAACAATAGGAAAAGTCCTACGAACTACCTACCCTAATGCTTTTGGTAAAATAACCCTAAATATGACTATATCTTTCAACCTAAGATGTTCAATTCTATGGTATATGTTTCTTACGTATTTTATTCATTTAAGCATTTTTACATAAGCTAAATCGCATTTGTAACATCTCGTATCAACTTCTTCACACCAGTTTTAAAATTTATATTAAATGAACTATTAAGCTTGTATATGTGTGCGTGCGTGCCCCTCAAAATGCAAACATTTAATATATTAATTTGATTAACCTTTATATATGAAGTAGTAAAACAGTGACGCGTTTTATTCTTTCCTTGGTGCGCTCGTTTGTAATCAGTAGGGTGTCTCATTTTACCTATAAGATTACTAAAGTTTTATATGAGTTTATGTGTCGACTGTGAAAAAACCTCGCTTCAGTTGGAAATAAACCAGGCGAACCCATCACGTTTGTCAATTTATCGTCTGCTTAAATGTCACAGAAGCGACCACAGAAAAGCACTAAAGCAAGAAAAGAAAGAAATTGAAGCACTTAATTAGTTATACTGAGTCCCATTCCATCCCTGGTTGAACATTAGGGCATTCCTAATTCCTAGGATGCAAAAAACTTTGCTTGCAAATCGTTCAAATTGATTGTTGTTTTTTTAAATATGTTTAATTTGATGTTCCTGTAAAAGTCAAGAAAATTGATTTGTTTTTTCAAAATGAGTTTGTGTATGTTTTTAATAAGAAACTAGGTTTTACAAAATGAGGTTGACGCTTAACAAAATAAAAAAAAAACAGAATGGCCCTAATTGTTATTGTCTGTATAGTATATCATTTGATGGTGTTCCCTCATTTTAAATGTACTGACCAATATTGCGTTTCTATGACTTGGAAGCTATACATCATTATGACAAATATCAGATGAAGTCTTAGACAAGCCTAATACTTCGTATTTCTTATGTTTTCTTGTAAGTAAAAGACAGGAAAAATGTTCTCAGGGTTTGGAACACGGCGGAAAACATGGGAAGGTCATGATAAAAAACCAAGAAATTGCGCAATTTATAAACAATCCTAAGACAACTAGGGAAGGAGAAACTAGGACAAGAAACACAGTCAGGTCTTGTGCGGTCGTATTTTAACGATATGCACAAATTACTATCGTCAATTCATATCAATGTAAAACATACAACCAACAGTGAACATCACATATAAACATAGACCCGTATTCAAGTGTCATTGTTTATAAGATCAAAAAGAAGCCAAATGAACTGTATCTCAGTAAAAACATAGACAATGCATTGACATATTTCTGTGTACATAGATAAAAATCGAAACTACTAATACGACACCATTTGTCTACTCACAACATGCAAACATGCTAATGTATCACGCTGTTCTTATCCTTTGTCGATCTATTAAAAGTGAGCCATGACATTGAAATTTCAGAGTTGACAGTTGAGTAAGCATTAATCTCACCAATACGATACTCATTTTACCTTTTGTCAGCTCAGATTCCGCGATCTAAGCAAACAAACAAACCCATCCTTTGTGTCTCGATTATTTTCATAAGTTGACATAACCCAAATAGCACTTGTCGAATGAAACACGATATAAAGCTTATTGACGTTTGGGAAGTAACTGAAGACTTAACAATCTTAAATCTCGTATTGCCGTCTGTCTGCAATATCCAGCCGGGTCAGTAAAATGATTTTGGAATTATACAAGCGTTATTGAACCTTCTTTGATTTAAGTAAGGCAGTCATTTAAAAAATGTTGGTTGGCGGTAACACCACCCGAACTTTTAACAATGGGTAGATAGGTAAGGTAACATTATAATTATGCTTGTACTGAATTTTATTTTTGCTAAAATGGTTCAAAATCTTTTGGTGCCTGAGTTTTTTTTAATGGCTCGGTCTCTTTACTGCAAACTAACATTTTTACGGATGGCCTAAGGTAACATGATTTCACTCTTTGACACATTGCGATTGCTCACAGTCCTATACCCTTTCCAGACAGATGCGATTAGGTACTAAAATGTAACCGATTTCTGAAATTCTACGCAATCAGTACAATGATGCCTGTCAGGCCTTCAACAGAAATAGCCAATTCACGAGGGATAAAAGAAGAGCAAATGAATTGCTTATTGGAACGCACTAGAAATAAGTTAGATTTTATTACAATGCCTTAAAGGATAATATATGATCTATTGAATCAGGAAAATAATTGAACTGTAACTTGATTACGTGAAAATCAAGTGAACTGGTCATATATATATATTCTGATATTTTCCAGCAATTTAGTCGAGCCCATTTCAGCGGCAGCCCCATCTTCATGACAATCTGTGCAGTGACTGTGTAGAGTTACACACCTGGTCGAATATTAATGTACAGAATACTCGTAAATTGCCATTATAACTTAACTTATTAGTAACAAATCGCATCATACCGAATAAGCTTATTTTAAACTTATCTTGTAATAAGAGATGCATTATCATTCGTTATTTTAATGAATATGGATAAAAATATGATTAATAGAAAGTAAACGCTCGCAAAAACCTTGCTAATCCCCAAAGCCATCCAACGCATAAGACAATATAACAAATAGAGGACAAAACACAGTCTCAATGATTTGACTATGTCCGAAACGTTTAGCGATTTAGTGATTGGGGAATTGTTAGTTTAGATAATGAGTAATTATTCCACGTTTCTAGTCCAATTTACAAAATCCAAATTTCCAATTCTGTACATTGCAAGATACAATAAACATATTGTTCACCGAACCATTTTATAACCCTAAAATGTACCGATCATATTTTAAAGAGGAAACAATAAATAATTTTATTATTGATACAGTATCATTCTCATTGATAACGTCATATTGGTGAACTTGTCCTCAGAATCGAATTAAAGTTATTCTATTACCCAAACAATTAGTGAACGCATTTTCATTTATACAAATTCAACTAAATTGATTTACTGCATCGCTAAAGATTATCATTACAACATTAAAACAACTTCTGGAAAACGTACGTGCATTATCATCTAACGCTTGTATTTTTAAAATTGAAACCGGTTGTATCATTTTAAATTATTTTCTTTAAATTAGTTTCTTATTGTTCGGCAAGATATTATCATTAAAAATTGTATTTTCATCTTTGTCAGTCGTGGAATTTCGTTCTCTTTCAAATATCCGATGATTGATTGAACAACGGCGTGCTAGTGCGTGCAGGTTCTTGACAGCAACAAGAGGAGCCCCAGATGCTAGTTTAATTGACAATCATATAATTCATTGAATGGCTAGAGGCCCCACAGTAATCAGTAATTTTATAATTAAGCTGTGTGATCTTCAAATTGCAGATTTGAAGTATAAAAACGCTGTACTAGCATTCATTCGATGCTGATATAGCTTTACGTGAGCTTGTTTTTTGCGGCTTGTATATTCAATATAGACAGCACATTTTATGATAGTATTATGGTGTGACAATGCTGCAGCAACTCTTTCTAACAGAAGTGATGATGTATTTCTTAACTAAAACTCGTCCAAATATTGTTGGTCTTAAATACAATGAACTATAAATATGCCATTGTATATCTTCAATGTATATGTGTATAGTTTTGTGTGTGGGTCGATTAGCATTGTAATGATTGATATATGACTGTGTCGACTGTGGTTTTGAGGTTTGGTAAAGATTTTACATGTGGCGATTTTTATATAATCAGTATTTACTCCCGGTGTCTGTAAAGTGAACAGTAGATCCTTCTATAAGCCAACAGTAATATTCATTAATGCTACATGTATCGCATAATATACCGCAAAACTCTTCTGATAACTAACCTTGATGAAAATAATCATTGACAAAATTATCACAAGCCACTCTTAAGCACATACTTATATGAATAGAGATAATGAGCCTCTTGTATACTGTATACGTCTTAATATTGGCGCTTGTTTTATTTTGGTGATTCTGGCTGTCGGCATCGGAACAGTCGTATCTAGACAACGAAAATATAAAAGATTACCAGTAATGAAACCTCCAATTATTTTGCCAAAGAAATGTAACTCTTGCGAACCAAAATTACATAATTTATTTATGGAAGCAGGACATGGGTTTGTTTTGGTGGTTGACTATGAAACTGCCAATTCTAGTACCCGCCAACTCAAGAACATCTTAATTATAAATAATAAATCATGCACCCGCATGAATAAAAATGTACCCAGTATACAGTATGCTGTTTGTTCATCAAGACAATGTTTTTCTCATCCTTTATTTACAAGCGTATTTGATCTATCAAATAAATATTTAAAAATATATAAAAAAAACGGGCGATGTTCATTGATTACGAAGCGTATATATCTACTTATTACATTGATAACATTCCAAGTTACAATCAAACACAATGAAAGTTATATACTGCAGGGTCCTGGTCTAGCAAGATAACTTCCAATGTATTGTTTCAGAGCTTTTATTTCTCATAGAAAAGTTGAATAGCATATTCTGTTAGCCTTGACAAATGGAAATTAAAAATAACTTCTTGAACACTATATTAAAACAAGGCGCCGGCGCGACAGTATGCGTTCTTTCGCATCGACAATTTTACTGGGTTTAAAGCCGTTTTTCAACAATTTTTACATAATATTCGACGGCCAGTTCACCTAACCAGTTTTCCTGGACTATATACTAAACACTACTAACCCACCCTTCCACATGAAGCCGGCAACTTCTCCACATATGGAGGAAAATCGACATTTTTGTCAAATTTTCATAGAAGGATAGGACTTGCCGCGACCGGGATTCGAACCCGGATCTCCAGGTTACAAGTCTATCCCAATAACCATTGGACCATGGTCGCGACTTTCGCATCGATATAAAAAAAACTTTCGTTCGCTTTCTAGTTTTCCAAAGTAAATGAAGTGACGGACAACTTCACCACGTGAACCCATACCTGGTTCACATAATATAATATTATAATGGAACATGCAATCTATCTAAAGTAAGTTTCACTATTGTATGCCATTCCAATGAACGTGATGTTTCTTCTAAATGCTCCATTGAAGCATTGTTTTATTGAACGTCTTCCACAATCAGTGCATTTCAAGATTATTTTGTGTTCCACTTTTTTTTAAATTCTAGCTTAGCTTACAAGTTTGATACACCATGTTTCTTGTATGAGAAGCGTACGTATATTTCTCAATCATGTTGAGTATACTGTTAATGTACTTTAGATGAGACATTGTGTCTGTCTGTATGCTGAATTTATAACTAAATTTTGAATTTTGAACTTCGAGTTTCTAATGTTTATTCCAAGACATGCACAACGTACTATTGAGCATGTTGGGACTTTTCGTATTTAACCGATCGTGTTTTATTTGCAGTAGACACTTATCATAAATTCAAACGCAGCGACACTTCCACGTTGGGTTTAAAATACATGTCTAGTCACACTAGGTAATTTCTGCATCTGCTGCTAAAATTGAGCGCTATGCCTACGATTTCATGGTCTCTAATTGGTTTGATTCACACAAACAGCGTGTCGCATTATTAAGCTTACTTTGTCGGAAAAGACTTTCAAATAGATTATAACGTCTAATTACATCTACGAACATTAGAATAATAAGCAGCCTGTCTGAGAAATTGCAGGATTACAGACGAATGACTGCATTACATCCTTTTCACGAAAGACTGCAATCGACAAATTATTTTTAACACCCAGACAGAATCCAATTCTTTTCTTCCTTATATGCTCAAAAAGCAGTCACTTGTCTGGGGCGAACGTTAGTTTTTAGTGATGCTTCTCATAAATAGTATCTATATTTGTAAACACATGGAACTATTGTTGGGACACCAGCTTATCATTAGCTATTCTGAATTCGGGTTTGTGTGTTCGAAACCAGGGCATGGCACATGAACTCTGTGATGATTCTGTTACAGACATTGCTTCCAGGGTCGCACGTCTTCTATGTAACCCGGCGATCCGGGTTCGAATCCCGGTCGCGGCAGGTCATACCCTTCTATGAGAATTTGACAAAAATGTCGATTTTCCTCCATATGTGGAAAAGTTGCCAACTCCTTGTAGAAGGGTAAGTTAGCATTGGTTAGGTTAGTATACAGTCCAGGAAAGCTGGTTTGGTGAACAGGTCGCCGTATATAACCGAAAAATTGTTGAAAAACGACTTTAAACCCCAGTGACAAGAAGTCACGCAAAACAAAACTTCCATCGCTGGTCATTCATACGGGGAGTTTGGTAAAGAATCATGTAAACAGATTAGATTCAAGACTTGTTGATTTAAGTGAAATGACGATAACCCGAAAAGAACCCGATGTTTACTGAACGGAACATATAAAACAACACTGCATTTATTGAACAAAGTATAAAAATCAAACATGAGAAGAATGCCAGGAAAGGCTAAAACTATGATACAATGCTTATTGACTGAGATTTGAAGAGTTCTGATGTTATTGATAGATAATCGACTATTACGTTGGTTGGGCTCCATTCACAACTGTCAGTACTCTGGTACTTCTAGTGACTTGAACGGGTATGGATGAATTATATTACTTTTTTCCTGGGCCTCTCTGTTGAGACAATCCCTACACGGTCCATAGTTCCGCAATACCATTACAATTTTATGTATTTGTATGTCGAACTGCCATACTCTCACTAAGTACATATGTTTTATTGTTGTGATTCTCTTATCTCTTTCCCTGTAGACTTATGGACCAGTTCTGTCATAATTGCTTGTCAGATCTGTCAGAATTAAAAGCCATGTATACGTCCATAGAATAATCTAATCCACAATCAAAATCAATAAAAATGCGTCGTCAAATACTCTATGATATACAAATAATTTGTTATGAAATAATGACCCAAAACCTATGTATAAGATCAGTGTGGCACGGTAAGATTGCGACATTTAGCGGAAGACAAAAATTTGCGACATATAACGTTAAAAATGCGACATTAAGCAGCAACGTCGCGACATTTAACGGTAAATGCGACATTTCACGGCAATGCGACATTTAACGGTGCCACAATCACTCGTAAGCCGATACCACGAGCCTGTAAAAACCCATAGAGTTATTTCTAATAAAAGATAGTTGCTGTTTTTTCAACTCTTGAATATGGACCACCTCCAATAAAGACCAAGCTTTCAACCTCCTGAAGGCGATCTTTTTATAAAGGCTTAACTGCACATATTTACAATAACAATAGAATAAAACCATGGATCAATCTAACTAACTAAATCTAAAATAAATTATTAAAAATCATCATAATTCTATTTTATTTCCAAGCATTGTTAATCATAATTAATGCCCATGAAGTAATGCATATAACATACTTCCTCTACACAGCAAACTAGCACAAACTGATTTTTTGAGTCAAATGTAAATGTGAACAGACGTCTGTAGGTAATTGACATTCACATAGCATGAAATTAATGCATATAACATACTTCCTCTACACAGCAAACTAGCACAAACTGATTATTTGAGTCAAATGTAAATGTGAACAGACGTCTGTAGGTAATTGACATTCACATAGCAATTAGTTACGACGTGAGCAATTTTGTTAAGCCTGTCTGGGCTGGAATTGTTATCCATCAGTTGAGCGACTTTAAATTTTGCAGTAATTTCTATATTGTATTCGACTGTGTTCAACCTAAGGCACATGAATTCCGTTCAATTCTTATTCACGTTCTTTCCAATGCCTTACGCGTAATTCTAAAATATTTGCAGTACGTGTCTTTGCAAGTACTAACCTTGTCCTCCGCAAGTAACTGTCAACTTCTCCACTCTAATAATCAGTGGTGGAGAATGAATGACCTAAGACACATTTCATTTTACCAAATATTCATAGAGAGCATGTGCCACGCTATATAGAGTGTGCGTGCCATGAGCGGTTTGAAGTTCGAAAAAAAAACCCACTAAAACTACGCAGTTTCCAGTACTTAATATTCTACCACATGGAATCCTATCTTTTATCCTTTCGTGAACCAAAAACTTTTTATTGTTGAACATCATCGTAAAGTAATAAACAGTATGTCGCTTTTGATATTTTATATATCGCAATAGCTAAAATCGATGTATTTTTTTATCTAATTAGCTGAAAAAAATCGTACTGTTTCTTTTTTATAAATTAAAACATCGTATCACAGTTGAACATATGTCGTATTTACACGCATTTCGATTAATTAAAACGCCAACTTATATCTGTGAATTGATTATATATATTGCACGAGTTATACACTGGTGACGCCAGGTACAGTAGGTATGGTGTGTGACTGGTGTCGTGAGATGGCCTACAGCAGTTTATGTACTGTTTTACTAAAATAACGTTTCCAATAAAACGGTTCCGTAAGTAAAATATGCACAATAAGGGTTGACAAAAAACATTTGGTAGAACATTCATAGTAATTAAAGAGAGGTCAAATAATTTTTATCACCCGATTTTAACGTCGCACCAAGCGCCAGGGTCGTAAGTCGACTTTCTAACTTTAACAACGTGGGAAGTCCCCAGGCTTACGCCTGGTTAGAACCACCGACCTTCCGTAAACTAGCTTCCTCATATGTGAAGTTTGGTCCCGGGTGGGATTCGACCTCACGGCGGTGAGGGACTAGCGATTACAAGTCAAATATCATAACCTGCTCGACCACAGAGGCCCCAATCAAATGCTAAGTTATTAATAGCATCAGAAGTAATTATAAGTCAATATATTGTATAAACTATCCTTTCAGTATTTGACGATATTGATATACTTCTTTTAAAGTCTTTATCATTTTATACTGATTATGATTTTTCATCGTAACATATTCCAGTATCGAATAGAGAACGATTATATCAACAAAACATGGTTCAAATACTTTTCCCGGAAGTTCATATGACCAGACTCGAACAAACAATGGTCTTATCTTACATTTGCCGGCTTCAATTTGATGACACGTATCATGTGATCTCCTAGATAGAAAGCAGTCTGTTCGTGTTTACATCAAGCATAAACATGTGCAGTTTGTGAGATTAATTATTGAATGCAATCAGAATGAACTGATATTGAAATGATATCAACAAATTCCCGTAATGCGGTACTAAGAATACAATGAAACACCCGTCATTACATTTCTATTGAAAATGGTTGTCAGCATTTGTATCCAGGCGAAGTTAATCACTCTATTATTTTCTCAAGGGATCTTGTTGCAGACATTATACAATAATTCTCGAGTCTCACAGTCTATATGATAGGATGGCTTCTTCATGTTTGGCTTTCAATATTATTATATTAGAACTTTGATGTTGTGATGTATTGGATCCTAACGTAATTCATCATTCTGAAAGTTACTTACCAGCAAACATCAAAACATAAAATAAAACATTTGCACCAAATTGTTGCTTAGTTCTGCTTCAGGTTCATGAATTTCTTTCTCGGTATCGTAAAATTTTCTTCAAATAATGATGGCAATACGCGACGGAAGTGAGAAATTTCGTAAACATTATACCCATATGTTCATGTTATGAGGTAGACACTAAATGCCATTAGAATGTCTGCAGGCAGGATTTTATCTATTACCACTCTTGATCCGCAATATTTTAGCTAAGCATTTCTGCTTCTGTCTTCCTTATTCAGTGTCCGTCAGTATATGAAGCTATAAATGGCCAATTATTATTCCAGTCTGTTTAAGCTCCGCTGTTCACGACTAAAGAAAGATTTGTGAGTAAAATAAGTCACTACAGACAACGTAATGCTCCAGATATCCCTTATTACATAAGACTCTTCAGGGGATGTACGTTTAAGCTTTTTTCAAACTTCGAGTTTAAAGCTTACTTAGACTGTATTAAAGTTAGAAAATATCGAATAGCTTTATGTAGATTAAGAACTTCAAGCCATAGAATAAAAATCGAATTAGGTAGATGGACAAAGCCATTTAAAACATGGATTTGTATGAAGATTTAACGGTACCTGACAGACAACATTCAAAGTTCTTCTGTACTTAATGCATAGGAGTGGGAAGTGATGATAAATTAAAAATGAAATTAAGTGACTTTACTTGATTCAAATATCATAAAATCGGAGTACAGTCGAGCCTCAAATAGTGACGACCTTGATATTACGACCACTTTATTTTTACGTAGACTTATTTTCGGACTGGCTTTCAATAATTGCCCTATAATTTAACTTATTTATGAGACCACATCTTTAATACGACCGATTTTTCGGGTCCTAAAGGTGGTCTCGATATCAGAGTTATACTATAGACATTATATCTGATAAGATGCACTAATACTTTATAGATATATAAAAAAACAATCGTGCTTACATTGCATGTCTTGTATATATATAATGAAATCTCTTTTTTGTAGTGCCCTTCAAAATAGGCAGTGACACGACGAAACATTGTCACGCGTGCCTGAATGATCCAATAATACAATAAAGACGATGACAGAAGCGCATTTCACTGAGAACTGAATTGCTGCAGGAATAATTTGAATTAGATTTGTCAAGAGGGAACAGAGAATCGTGTTGGGAGATTAGCGGGGAATTATTGTGCAATTGCATTACAAATTGGTTTGCTCGAAAAGAAATGTGTTAATGTTAGAGGAAGTTTAATACCAATTCTGAATATGCTGTTGACAAATGCAGACGGTTTAGAACTAGATATTTAGCCTCAGTTTCATAACTGATTCAGTGTGTCTTTTAAAGTAAGTCTAACAAAATTTTCTAGTGTACCTTTCTATTGAACGTGGACATTCTGAAAAAAGTATAATGGTTTTATACTTTCTTATGTAAGGTACTCCTGCCGAAATTTATTTTTTTTGTTTCGAAAGGTCCAAGCCAGTGATCCAAAGGTGAGATTAAGAACACTGAATGGTATTGTGTAAAAAGTTATATGTACGGTGTAAATGCCAAAATATGCAGATATACAATGAAAAATCAATGCGTATTGAATTTGACCACACTGACACTATATCCTCAAAAAAGTGTTTTGTATTAAGCCTTATATACCTAATGGTCAAAAGTATTTTCTAAAAAAGGAAGGGACAGATGTTTGAAGTGTTTGTAATTTGTATAGGTTTCCGTAATACGAAATGATT
Source organism: Lutraria rhynchaena (assembly GCA_008271625.1). Lineage (NCBI taxonomy): Eukaryota > Metazoa > Mollusca > Bivalvia > Venerida > Mactridae > Lutraria > Lutraria rhynchaena. The sequence continues at coordinate 508,465 of VIBL01000006.1, read as the reverse complement.
AACCGTGAGGTTTTTCAAACAGTAGCCCATTTTTCAAGATTAAAGAAAAGATCCATTTGCACGAAAACTCACGGTAAAACATACGAAACACAGTATCAATTCGATAAAAAAATGATATAGGTCACCGAACAATATTTTTGTCAACAAGGGCAACAACTCTTACAAAAGTTTCAAAATGTATGGTAAAATAACTTGAAGTATCTAGGGTAAATAACAAAGAAATAGCAATAATTGAGCTGTACTAGTTTTGTAATATTTACATTTCTGTGTACAAGTTTTGTGATACTTTCGTTTCTGTGAACTAGCTTTTTGATATTTACATTTTAGTATACTAGTTTTGTGATATTTTCATTTCTGTGTACTAGTTTTGTGATATTTACATTTCTGTGCACTAGTTTTGTCACATTTTCATTTCTGTGTACTAGTTTTGTAATATTTACATTTCTGTGTAGCATTTCACAGATATGTCAGAAAAGTACAGTACTAGGGATGTAATACCTTAAGTAAGGGTAGAGTTATTTTGTGTCAATTATTTGGTATATATCAAACAGAAAACTTAATGGTCTCCAAATAGCTACAGTAAATATGGTTTATAATTTCGCAGTCCATAATGAATCCCCATAAAAACCTTTGGTAATATCAATATACAAATAATAATTACACAAAAACACATACTAAAATCAGGCAAAACGCGTTAGTGAAATAGTGACATATTCTCGTAAGCTAATTAGAAGTAATGAAGAACCATTAATTAATGCTGTTTTCATATGTTAATTGAAGTTCTTGATATATATTAATTAAACTATTACAAACTGGATTACTTGGGTACCAAATCAAATACGCCATTATTGATAACATTCTTACATTCATTCCATTACATGGTGCTCACCACTAATCATTAGAACGTTAACCTTTATCTTCTTATTTTTTCACTTTGGTTTAACGTCGCACTAACAGCCGGGGTTATTTGTTGATTTTTCAAGCTTTAACGGGGAGGAAGATTTCAGGCGTACACATGGAGATATTGGATGGGATGTCCTCAGTGCCTTGTTGAAGTTTGGAAAATGGTCAAACTAATGGACAGGCGAATGACAGAACATGGTGTTTTTTAATAAGTTAACGTCAAAGTTGTGAACAAAAGCCGCCTTTGAGAATAACATCTTGAGGCCTTTATTGACAGATGGCCCTCATTCAGATAGTATGTTCTATATAGTCAAAGATTTCGAAAAATGGCTTTTATTCACATGGTGACCTTTATCCGGAGGTGACTGCAAATACAAGTTTAACTGTATATTATAACCATACAGTGCAACCTGTCCAAAGCAACACACTTTGGGAGAAGCAAAATTATGTTGTTATTGAGAGGTTGTTGCTGTAGAGAGGTTAAATTTATAGTTCAGTCGTACAGAGGGAAAATCAAGCTGTTGTTGGAGGTTTTTTTGCTCAAGATCATACAGTTTATTTGCTGTTGTTGTTTTGTTTTATGTGACATTGGCACTGAGGTTTAACGCCGTTTTTCAAAACATTTTCAGTTGTATACGGCGACCGGTTCACATAACCAGTTTTCCTGGACTGAATACTAACCAACTTACCCTTCCACAAGCAGTCTGCAACTTCTCCACATATGGATGAAAATTGACATTTTTGTCAAATTTTCATTGATTACTAGATTCCACAGACAAATGAAACAACACTTAAATCTTATTATAATTGTAACTTATACGGACCGTTTTAGAATCATTCATGCGCGAAACTGTGCCAATAAACTTAAATTTATCAAATATTTTGCCAATGAACTTGATTAAATTTAATAAAAGACTTTTGCAAAACACTGTTAATAATCTTGCGAATAAGGCAATACTGAAATATTATAGACAGTTAAAAGTATTCAACTCAAAACAAAATGATCAATATCAAGTCTAATCATTCCTATATTTTTTTCCTATTTTACCATAATTAGAATTTAAGGCGATGGTTTGTTCCACCGTGATAGAATATCAAAGAAACTCTTCCTTTTATTATCAAAAGTAATCATAGATTCATCCGCTGCACCATTTTTTTTTAAATATTCGGTATTGAAATTATCTGATCGCGTTTTCAATGTTGAGATTTCCTGGCGTAAAAGACGTTTTCACTCTGTCACATTCAAAGCAATATTCCAAGCCAATACAATTGCAAGACCATCCTATAAATCGCAAGCTGTGTGACGATATCCATGTCATATCACCGATGTATTGGATGGAAATTTCGCAGATATATTTTATTAAATAAAAATGTTGTATACCATGTTCGGTAAAGCATTACTGGCTGTGAAGTCAGAGCTTGTTTTGCTCGCTCCTATTTTATGAGAACGTACCTATGGAGACTACAATTGCCATTGGTATACAAAGAGAGAAATTTAAGGAGTCTGCTATAAAATGATACTACTGCCTGTATCCAGAATTTGGGTACCTGATGCCAATATGTAACACCAAATGCTTGTTGATATAATTACTTAATCACATCTAAGTAATCCATTATACATTGAGAGCATTTCATGTACTTCAATGGTGATGTAATTCGTTCATCAAGTTTGTGTAAGTGGCTGTTAGAATTTAAATAGTACCTGACAGGAGTTTTACATGCCTTCAAGTGTAAATTAATTATTTAGTGCATATCAAAGTAATTTTGTGAGAATTATTCTAGATCGTCAGTAGGAGTATCAGCAATTTAGTGATATTGTTTTGGCTAATTCACGGTTTGTTTCCAAACCAATCAATTGATGCCAATAACACAACCTCGTTGGTTGTTGAATACAATTACCAAACTATTTACATTAATACTCATACCACACACCGATGAATTATCTTATGTCCATTGTAAACACATTAGAATATAAGAATGTTGTAACTAAGATTGATATTGAAGAAGTAAAACAAGCCAACCGTACGAAAATCAATGATGGTGTAATTAATATCTAAACTGTCACCTTAAAACAAGCAATTTAATCATTTGTAAACAAAGAGTCCATATGCATCTAGTATGAATCACAACACAACAGATCTTCAAAAAAAATGTGCCGTTTAAATACATGTAAAGTCATTTTTATTACGCAATAGTTATTTGCGAATAATGGCTAATGACTTTGTTTGTTATGTTCGACCGGATCATCTTTTATGTAATTCTACAGAAAGGATTTGAAATATTGACCTATTTGGATGCGGATATTTATTTGAAATCATTTATGACAGCCATACTTTTTGTTTGGGGTTTAACCTCGCATTAACTGTCGAGTTCATTCAACAACTTTAAGCTTTAACGGTGGAGAAACACTCCAGGCGTACACCTGGGTAGAACCAATGGCCTTCCGTTTGCTAGCCGGGCAGCTTCTCCACATGTGAAAATTGTCTGGTCCTTGATGGGATTCGAACTGGCAGCGATGAAGGGCTAGTGACTTGACAGCCGTATATTTCATACAAATGATAGGATATTGTGTAAGCTTAATGCGTATGACATAAAATTATAAAAATGTTTGAGTCAAACGATGTTAATAACACGATCTTTTGCTTATGAAATTATTCTGACATAATTCTAGTCTGTTCTAGTAACATTGAACAATGATGACTTGTTATTGATTCACATTTGTTTTAAAATTAATTGAATGATAAATATCGCAGCACCATTAGTCGTAAGGTTAGCAAAGAATATATAAAACTAGAGGAAGACGAAGCTTGTAGACATCATACAAAAAATCATTTGAGAATGTTAATCACATAGAACGCTTGTTATGACATTGAAAAGTCTAATACGTGCAACAAAGAAAGAGAACGAAATGTATTAAAAGATAGTTTTGCTTGGTCGCATGGCATTGAGTATTGCTTTTGTTAATCCAATTTAGTATCTTTTGATGATTCTGCAACTTTTGACGTATATTTTCTTACGTAATCTTTAAATACAAGATATTAATAATAATTGCTTTAAATAATGTACGTGCAATTACAGATCTTGTATTAATGCGTTATGGAGAGCATTGTCAACAACTCCACTGATAAGCCATTCCTCGTGGTTCGTTTTGTTTATTACCTTCACGGAATGTTTCTATACCATCTTGAGTCACATACATTTTGTACTGTTTGTTTTCTCAGTTTCATCGGATGTGTTGCGTTTTATATAAGTCATGTTAAAATTTAAAACTGCACAGTAAATCACTGTTATAACGAACTCGGATAAAGCGAATATTCAGATACAGTGAAACACATTATTTTCCCAAGGCACGTGATTCTTTATTTAATTGTTGTCAAAATATTGAAAAACGGATATCATTAAGTAAATCTCCTGAGTCCCCAGGGAGGGAATCGGTCTTTGGAGATAACGTTACGGGAGGAAGCACTGTATATATATATTTATAATTTTTGTAAACATTTTAGTGAATGTATCTGCGGTGTACATAATCAATCATGGGATCATTGTGATATAAACGTTTATTAATATTGATATGTTTCAAATTAAGTGAAAATCGTCTGTCTGGGTAAAATGTGTATGATCACATTTCAGTCTGTCACACTCTCTGTACAATTATTTACTTGTCCTATCTATCAGACTGTAGCATCCACAGGTATACCCACAGGAGCATGTATCAATTATCAATCGTTAATGTTCATAAACTAGAAAGTAATTATATTTTAACAAAGATTTTTTCGCTAAAGCTGTATTAATTCCAATCGTTATATACTTAACAAAATGATTAAAATCTGTTCAACATGTCCCAGCTAGAAAAGTTTGTCCGATTGTTAAACGGAATCCAAAAAATATAGACAGTGAATGTTGAAAATGGAGACACACAATACCAGTTTCATAAATCCATTTATTTTATTCAAAACATAAATTTAACATAACAACATCCCATTTAATGACAGTAGTTAACAAAAAACAACAAACGTGAAACAACAATGTTTGTTATTAAACAACAGCATAAACAAAAAAAAAACACAGAAAATAAATCACAATATTGGTATTAAATTCACTCGGATATCAGATATCAAATTTCAGCTTTAATAATTCAAGTTGTTCTACAATGCTGATAGCAACAATTTACTAACAAATATTACCGTTACCATTTGATTAAAGTAATTCTAAAGATATGTCTGGCGCAATAAAAAATAAATGCTTTTCCACATAAACTGAAGATAAAAGTGTTAATTAACGTATTTAATTAGCCATCACAACAAGTTTAAGCAATTCAGATCGCTTTGTTTTACCAGAAATGGCAAATTAAGCATTGCCGACGAACGCTTTCGCTTAAGGCGCCAACATTCGCCGATCTTTAATTTATGCATGCCAGAAGTAAGGTCAGACACAGACACAAAACGAAACAAAATTCAGTCACAACAGACTTTCTTCTCCTTGTACAGAAGTACCGAGCTGAACTGGCAATGTTTTGATTATCTAAATACAGAACCAACACGTGTACACACACCAAAATTATATCAAATTTATACAAACAAGGTAATGAGAACTATTACAATTGAGTGGTAATAGCAATAATAGAATAGTTGTGTAGTATATCTTTAAATAATTCACGTGTAAATATGTATCTTCCGTTAGAGCATTAGAGACGATTCCACTGACGCGGCTGTTTCTGTTGTAAAATCGTATCTCGCGTAATTTGGTGGGTTTAAGTTAAATATCTAAATTAGTTTATCATAACAATGCCTATTTACCTACGATCTTCCGCCACGTTTTGTTCATCGAATTAATATTTATGTCACGTGGTTAAAAATCATAAATTTACGGAAACTCATAAATTTCGGCAATCTCCGATATGAATGTTTGAACTTCTTTCTTAGACATGCAAGTAGAAATTCCCGAAAAGGAAATTATTTATTGGAAATATTTATTGATTTAGTATAAATCTGTAATGTTTTTGTACTTGTTATTTGATGTCCAATTTGCGCCAGGTATACCTTTAAACTATATACATTCATTGAAGAAAACAAAAATTCTTTTAAAGATACTTGAAAATAAAAAAATATATTAAAAGTCAATCTAGATCCGAAAATACGTGTGAAGTATTTACAAATATAACGGTACACAAAAATGACCGATATACAAGTCTAGTAAAATGGTTGACGTCAATTATACGTCAATTATTTATAGCATACGACTAGGGAGCCTGAATACAGACGGGTGACAATATAACTAACACTATATGCAGGTACAAGGTCAGTTATCAATACCACGTGTTTAACTTATATATACACTCGGCAATTAATATGGCACTTCACTTGTCTTTGGAATAAACTTGTAAAGACGTTTTTTCTGTTTTTTTTTTGTGTAATCAACGGAAACGGAAAGTGTTGTTATAACGCAAGACATGGACGACACCGCCATGTCAGCATTTTACCATTCCATTTCTGAAGATACATTATGGTGTTAGGGTAAGCGTACAAACTGCCATTGCGTGGTTAATTCTTACTTGTGGGGTTAGAAAACCTCTCTCATGTGGTTAAAAACATCAAAGGAAAATCAATGGGAATAAACTCATACTGTAGACCTCGTAAGTAAGTCCGAACTTTTTTATTTCTCTAAATGTGTTGTAATTATTGTATTCACTTTGAAAACATGCAGAACAAACAAGCATGTAATCTTTCACAATAAATACATATTAAATGCTTTCACATAAATGCAACTTAAAGCAAATAAAAGTAAACAAAACAAGCTCAAGGTATATAACATACATAGCACATATTCCTAGCTGATGGACAGCAACATGCAAGTTGTTTTATGCATTTCAGAACCACGTAAGCACTTTTTATCAAATCGTACTTATTCTTTTACTAGGTTTAACGCCATTGTTTCAACATTTTTTTCAGTTATATACGGCGGCGGGTTCCCCGAACCAGATTTCCTGGACTGTGTACTAACCAAAACTAACTTACTTTTCCACAAGGAGCCGGCAATTTTATAGAAGGGTATGACCTGATGCGACCGAGATTTGAATCCGGATCTACGGGTTACAAGTCCAGCGCACTAACCAATGGACCACGGTCGCGGTTAAATCACATTTGCATTTATATTAGATTGTTTTATTACTAATATTTCATTGTCAATTCTATTCCAGTTAGAATTTTCTTAGTGTTACGAAAACAATGCTTTACGGTACTATTTTTGTCATTGTGACACTTTGGTAAAAATGCCGTCATGAATGTAAGTTATCATTGTGACTTGATACGAAATACTTACAGACAGTGCTGATCTGAAATCAGATATTGATGCATAAAACCTACGGACATGCACATTAATGAGTCCGACTAACAAGAGAGGATACTACGTTATGTCAAGATGAATAGTTTACAACGAAGGCATAAAGGCTCATAAGTTTAGAAGGTCGGCGGTTTTATCCGGGTGTACGCTTGGGGTCTTCCTCCGAGGGATAAACTGCCAAATTACTCTGGTTGTTGGTGCGACGTTAAACCCCAGTGAAAACCCCAGTCATCCAACTTAGAAATAGGAACAATAATAATGAATGTTGATTATGACTAAAAACTATTATGCACATGACGATAGTCAAATGAAATATACATGAAGCATCTGAGATTCTAAAAAATTACGGGTAGCAAAGCACATTCTTAAAGTACATTCATTATGGCGAGATGACATTTGATCGAGATGCACCATTACGAATGTCTAGATGAAGTAAAGGTCGTCACTCTCGTATGATTGGTCCTAGATGGAATACTGAAATAAATTACGAATCATTTATTGTCTAGACCAACAACCAACAAACAAATGCATCATTATTACGAGCATCACGTTTATCTCTAGCATTTAGTCTGTTCGGAGGACCCCTCGAGATGACAAGGTTTTTTCTGTACTTTGTTGCTAAAATATTGATATTGAAGCGAAGACGGCACATGACCTGTGATCTACAGCGTCTTGTCATGAGGACCAATAATTATAAAGCGAAAAAATATGAAAACTACATGACAAGAACGAATGCTTTTCAACTAAAAAATATCAAATAGACCTATTCTTTATATATATATATATATATATATATATATATATATATATATATATTTATTTTTCTCTGCACTGATTCGATAATTTTAGTATTTGATAGAAATTACTGTTAAGAAAAGCTGTCTATTCATAGAACATAACAGCGCATTTTGGCTTTGAAAAAGGGGCAAATGCAAAATCACATATTTGCGTTTAAAGGGGAAATTCTAAATACTGGTATATAAAACATGCAGTTGGTGAAACGAGCTATAAAAGGAATGTGTTTCTTAATGTTGAGCACAATGCGGCCTTGCACGATGACTAGAAGTCGCAGTGTGTGTTTTGTGCAATTGTTATATAAATACAACTTTACCCAGGACATAGTGACAGCGCGAAATACTTAATTGTATAATGCAATTTCATGAATACATATTTGCTCACATTAAATACAACACCTCCTATCTACAATTTTAATATAAGTAGAGTACTCACCTGTTCATAGAGCCAGCTCTATGACGTCGCTTGTCTGAAAACAAATGGATGCTGAATTATTATTAATCTATTTGATCGAATGAACGAAACACAACATTCAGTCAATCCTGATGAAACGGCCACACCCCAGTCCAAATATAAATTGATATATTTGTCCAAATATTCATTTAAATGTAGGCCAATAGTGCATATAGAATTTATTCCATAGAGTGACTCTTTCCACAGGTTTGACCGTTCATGTTGGCTTTGTACGTGAAACAATTTAAATAATAACAAAATCTAAGCGCTTGGCTTGGAAAGGAACATCTTGTAGCTATTTCTAGATCAGGTCTATATCTACTAAAACTTATCCTGAACAAACAGATAACAAACAAAGCAACATATATACTGTGCCATCCAAGACGCTTGCACAAACGTTGGATCACGATTTAAAATGAACTGCAAACGTCAAACAGGAATTTACAAGCACAATCTCATGGTGCAAACGCATTCAAACATTGCTGACGATCTCTGGGATGATAACTAGCGAACACAATGACGTACAATAGGAAAAGCTGAGAAAGCAGCCCAGTATTATATCTAGCTGAAACATCACAACCAGTTCAGATTGCGCTACAACATTAACATTTATTTATATTTGATTGTCAGGAATGATCTATAACACACACTTAACGGTGCTCTTTTTTGTAGGTAAAGATTCTTGGACTCTGCGAGTAGGATCGGTTTTAGTCAAGTGTTCTTCGAGTTTTGCGAAATGAAAGACATATTATGTAGGGAAACTTTGACAAACAAGCTTACTAAATTAAACAAAACATTCATCGATAATATCGAATATCGGCCTGTATGAGGACAACGCTTTTTTCCGTTGAATTAAGTTCAAATAGTATTGCCAAAACATAACAGAATGTATAACACATTTTAAGTATATGTACTATTTTCTGCACACCACTCGCTTACTAAAAAATCAAGCAACAGAACAACAGTGCTTCGCGGGAACACATGCTGCTCAGAGATGATGAAATCATGAAATATGGTGAATTATGTATGGTACAAAGCACCTCATTATAAGCTAGCCATTCATTAAATTGTTTCCATACTTGTACGGTTATGATAAAACCGAAAACCTAAACAATTGGGTACAATGACAGCATATGCCTTGTCATTTATAGGAAACAGTGTGCTTTTCTACTCTACTGATTCTATTTGTTATCCTCCGGTGAATAACTCTAAATTCAACTTCAAATGCCATTTGTAAATTTCGTTAAAATTCTTTAAATATTTAATGATTTATTTCAATACAAAATGCATTCATCCTTAAACCAAAAATCCTTTGGTAAGAAAATCAACTCTAAATCCATATCGAAAGTGTTTACAAGAAGATGCCCTGCATTGATGCGCCTTTGAGATTTGTCAAACTTTGTCATTTTAGATTTGTTTTAACTTTATTGGTGTCAGCTAATAACAATATAAATACAAAACTCTGTAAACGTACATCGAAATTTCAAACCTTCACTTGAATATTGCCATTTTAATACATTGCAGCGATATTCCATAGAATGTGGTGCATTTATGACGGAAGATACGTATGATAGCCTATAAACCATACTTACGCAGCATATACCTGCATATGAAAAAAATATGGAATGTTTTCATCTGGATGAGGATTTTGAATTTAAGCTATTCACATTCCGAAAACTTTTAATTCGTTTATTATTTATCTGAACAAGATAATCTTCACGATAAATCCCAAAACGGAAAAATAAATGCACTAGAACTTGAATTATTTGATGATTACTTAGACAGTTTTTAAAATATTGAATCGGACGTTGACAAAAACATATTCGGAGTAGCTGGACCATTTATCTATGGTTTTACTAATCACAGATATGCCAAAACGAATCCTCAACTTATTTGTCACACTAGCATCGTTTTTCTACATTATTCGACGAAAGTACAACATTCATTTAGTCATTTACACAAAGTTTCGGGGCATTCATTCGACCCTTAAAACTGCATGTTGACTCTTGAAATCAGTAAAATAAAGCTTCCAACTCTAGAGACTTTGTACTAGATTTACAATTAAATTAGAAGATTTTGTTGACTCTTTAAATTTTCATCAGCCAAGGATCAATTTTGACCCTCAATTTTGTGTCTAGTGAAAACCTTGGATTTTCTGCTTATTTCAAATCGTGTTTATGCTTTCATCTAGAGAGGGATGGTGAAAATATCATACATGAGTATCAACGCTGAACTCATTTCTTGCTTTGTTAAAACACTCAGTAATCCTATGACTTCAACTTTCATAATTTACTAGTTGGTTCTATAACTCTCATTTTGAACTCCACATTTCCGTACAAAGTAGTCCTAACTTGTTCGGTGTGGACGTACGTTCTGCTTGCACGCGTGCACTCACCCTTTTCATTATCGTCGAAGCACGCACAGCATTTGTAGCATCCGAAACAGGCTGTCTTAAACTGCTTACGGAATTTGGCTGAAATATAATGACACATTATGAATATTGTATATACAACGAATGGCATATTTTTGACACTCCTATAACATTTTCAGTGATGGATCAATCTCACACAAATAGTCAACAAAGACGTATTGCTAAATTACTTGCTTATTGGTGTTTCTATACACACATACGAGCGTATACATGGTACTCCTTTCCTTATTATAATATTTCTACAAACAGAAAGTTTTTTAACTAGCGCTATCTAAGTACGTTGCAGTACTATGAGATTTCAGAACAGCTTAAGAATTATTCATAAAAAATATAGCTTTTTTGCCATTTTTTCATCAATATTTCAGCTAAAATTTAAGAGAATTCAACTTAATCAGTTTCCCACAGTTCTGTTCTGTTATGTCAGACTTTATGTATGATTAGCGGATTACTTTAGACTCAATATCTGTACAAATGCGATACAGAAACATGTGTCACCCCTAAAATACGAACTCACGATGCCCGTAGAACCAACGCTCGACTCCCAGTGAAACTAATCAGGAATGCTATTGATCACTTACTACAGCTGTTAATCATATAAATGATCTAGGTTCAAATTCCAATCGTGGCAGGTCATACCCTTCTATGAAAACTTGACAAAAAGTCGATTTTCCTCCATATGTGGAATAGTTGACGGCTGCTTGTGGAAGAGTAACTTAATTCTGGTTAGTATACAGTCCAGGAAAACTGGTTAGGTGAACCGGCCGTCGTATATAACTAAAACATTGTTGAAAAACGGAAGTGAAAAAAAAACATATAAAGTCTAATGCCGAATACTTACCGCTCATAAAGTTATAAATTACCGGGTTAATGGCACTGTTGAAATAACATAGAAATCTTGATGTCCAGAATATAAAAATCAAATCTGAATGGTCTAATTGTCCCAAATCAGTCAAATACCTAAAATACACTTAATCAGTTATTTCATGCAAAAGATATGATTTTTGTCGATCGCATACACAAAAAACTCCACATTAATACTGTTGAAACGGAAAGTATGTCGTGTTGTTTCATGATCAGGGGCTTCCGTGGTCGAGTGGTTATGGTCTCTGACTTGTTATCAAAGTGGTATACATAGATTTGATCTCACTACAATCATCTAATATATTTTGATTTATCTCGTGTATACCCGTATATAGTTATTCTTTCTTAATCGAAAGCAACGGGAGTTTAATACTAAATTTTCTTATTACCAGAATTCTATCAATACTAGTATATAGAAGACATTAAGCTAAATGCCGTTTCTTATGGATTGATATACTAAAGGCTGATACATTATAGATTGTCTCGAGAAGAAGTCGTATACGAGTATTTGTTTAAATCAAGTCTACTGTTGCGTCCATACAATATGAACAAAAGTACTAAATAGTATAATGTACATAGCGGAACTGATAAATCATTGCCATAAATGTTTGCATTGCTGACCAAACTTTAGTTCAATAGACGTCTTAGAACAAGATTGCGCTTATGTATTTTTTTCACTGATAATATGCTGAACAATCAACCGAGAATTCTCAAGAAATGTGTTTTGTCAGCGTTCCTAGACAATCTTCCTCCAACAAATGACCTTACTATCGCGTTTGGAATTACCTTTGCCTTGTCTTTAGCGGCAGCACACGTCCGAAACCAGACCATTGCTTTATGACTATACATACAGCTTAACAGCGATTAATCGTCTATGGCAATGTATTATGACAATGATAATATTTCATGGCTTATATGAAGTGAAGACAATGTGTAACATAATTAAGCAAATTCGACTTTGATTCGTTGCAAAAAGACTGACTGCTCGTTCTTACCTTAAAACGTTTAGCCCATTGATAGGAAAATAACACAACCCAAACATAACCACCACGATTATCAGCATTTTAGCTGTTCTTCGACGGACCTTCAGTTGTTCCATCGCAGATTCGTATTGCAAATCTGTAACATATTTTATGCCAAGTTCTAAAAGTAATGGTTTCGAAAACAGATTGAAATGTTAACACTCGAAACAGAAAGTGTAAATGGCAGAATAAGAACTGGCCACTAGCGTCTGATATTAGAATTATCTTTAATATATATTATTGAAAATAAAATCATCAAATATATGTATCAAGCGAAATACATACAACTAGACTTATTTTATTTGAATGAAAACGTTAAAATTGTTAAAAATGTTTACAATGAACAATGAATTTATATTCCGCATAGATTTACTCGAGATGGTGTCTAGTACTGATCAACTTACTCTGTGAAATGGCACTTCTGGTTGAAGTACTCGACCAAAGGCACATCGCTATCGAAACATATGTAAACGTCATCACTATAAGTGGTATCAGATAAAACAATATCGAAATGAATAAATTAAATATCATTTCCATTTTTTCATCGTACGGAGCACACGCTGTCAACCATGGTCGCAGTGACACCGGAACAATGTCATCTGGAATGAGCACTTTGTTGTAAAAGTCAATGCTGGGCGTAGCAAGGGAGATAACCCAAATGATTAGGATTATCAGCCTGGTTTTGAAGTGGTTACCCTGGTGAAACAATGGATGACATATGGCCATGTATCTCTCTACTGATATGGCCATCAGAGTTAGGACTGATACGAATACAGATACTCTCTGTAATTATAAGAAATATCAATGATTACAATCGCGCTTTTTCTATTGAAATCTTTCCTGAAAGTAGAATACGGTGTAACCTCTCAAAAGCAACACCCTGTCGGAGAAGCAAAATTATGTTGTTGCTATTGAGAGGTTGTTGCTCTTAACAGATTAAATTAATAGTTAAATCGTGCAGTGGGAAGAATCATGTTGTTGTTGAAGGGGAATTGTTGCTCAAGAGAGGGAAGCTATAGAGAAGTTGCACTGTGTGAAAAAAATCACGCTAGAATAGGAACAACTACAGTTGTTGAAATTGAAGGAAGGGTTCAAAGTCACGATTCTATGTAGCTGCTTGGGATGGGCTTAAGATTGCACTTGAATATCATAAAAAAGTGCACACCGCCTTGTTTTTACGTTGTGATTCAAGTTTCTGAGTTGTCTATTTTCGTGAGACCAGATTCATATGCGTGTATGACTATGATAATTCAATATTATTTGTTGTTGTGACAATAGTACACTATTCAGAATAATGAGATCCAAACATTTAATCGTCAGTTTTGATTTTGTCAGTGAAATAGTATTTTATGCCTATTTTACAATGTATATCAAATTTTGATGATAAATTTGCTGCAAAACTCTTTAATGAAGGTTTATGAAGGAAATTACACAACCATTCATCAAGCTAACGGACGTTTAATTGAAACATAAAATATATAAATGACGATTCCGAGGGACAATCTGACAGTAAGTTGTACGCAGTTAAGGAGTCTGATTGAAATATTTTACAGTCGACATTTAAAACAAAATAGTAAACATTTAAAGCTTGAAGTAGATAGATAATGTAATGCAGTGATATGTAATACAGTGATAATGTAATACAGTGATAATGTAATGCAGTGATAATGTAATGCAGTGATAATGTAATACAGTGATAATGTAATACAGTGATATGTAATACAGTGATAATGTAATACAATGATAATGTAATACAATGATAATGTAATGCAGTGATAATGTAATACAGTGATAATGTAATACAGTGATATGTAATACAGTGATAATGTAATACAGTGTTATGTAATACAGTGATAATGTACAGTGATAATGTAATACAGTGTAATACAGTGATAATGTAATACAGTGATAAGTGTAATAACAGTGATAATGTAATACAGTGATAATGTAATGCAGTGATAATGTAATGATAATGCAATACAGTGATAATGTAATACAGCGATAATGCAATACAGTGATAATGTAATACAGCGATAATGCAATACAGTGATAATGTAATACAGCGATAATGCAATACAGTGATAATGTAATACAGCGATAATGCAATACAGTGATAATGTAATACAGCGATAATGCAATACAGTGATAATGTAATACAGTGATAATGTAATGCAGTGATAATGTAATACAGTGATAATGTAATGCAGTGATAATGTAATGCAGTGATAATGTAATACAGCGATAATGCAATACAGTGATAATGTAATGCAGTGATAATGTAATACAGCGATAATGCAATACAGTGATTGTCTGTTAAATACAGCTTAAATATTAAGACAACCTCATTACCGTCTAATTTTAGAACCAGTTTGGTTATGATGCTACAACCTCACCATTGCGACCATCTACCCGTTTATGTTCAAAAGGTGGCCTTGATATCTAATTCTTCAAAATTACGACGCAAGATTGACACTGTTTATAATTGATTGATAAGAAATGGATTCCTAGGAAAAACACATACAAAAAATCCCACATTACCGAAAATATTACCCAATGCTACTAAAAAAAACCCCACCAACACATAAGACTATACAAAAATGGAGGCGAAACTTATAAAACAAAGTTTTTAGCCTAAGCTGTCGAATAATACAGTCTTGTAATTGATACGGTGATATCTAGATGTATTAATTCACATGACTGTCTGTGTGACAAACATATCTTTAATGATGCTGCTGTTACAAACCATTTTCTGAAATTCTGACACCCGAAAATGTTTCCTGAAATCAAGACGTGTAGCCAAACAAAGTAACACGCTATTACACCTCAAGCTATTCTGTTACTCAAATTTTCTGTAAATATTTCAGAAAACAAGTATAGCGCAACGGAAATAGGCACTTTTATATAAACATCGTATCCTTTATTTCATGTTATTTGATAGTCTGCAAATTTCAATGAAATAACGCTATTTGCAAACCGGATGATATTTTTCTCCACGGGAAATCTATTACACTTTTTAGCAAAGTGTCATTCTTCTTTAGCTGACTAGCAGTCTTATTCGGAATCCATTGCATATTACATTTTACCAATGAAATGATCAAATACAATTTTGTTTGGGCTCCTGTGACCGGATAGTTTAAATAAACAACACCACTTATAGTTATTGAAATATTATTATTGCATTTTGTAGTCTTTTTAGAAGCTCCATTATAGCTGCCTGTTTCAAGCCATTTTGTGGCGCATCAAATTATGACCCTGAATTTGTTTCCTTAGTGAAAAAGCAATATCCGTCTCTTGACATGCATGTTTATAATTTGTAATATCAGAGGCAAATATCGTTCTTGTCATCTTACACACATTATTTGTAATATCAGAGACAAATATCGTTCTTGTCATCTTACACACATTATTTGTAATATCAGAGACAAATATCGTTCTTGTCATCTTACACATATTATTTGTAATATCAGAAACAAATATCGTTCTTGTCATCTTACACACATTATTTGTAATATCAGAGACAAATATCGTTCTTCGCATCTTACACACATTATTCATGTGATATCAATCGCACGTTTTATTGAAGCTCGAATCAGCTTACAGTAATCTGGATTAGAACAGTGGCATTGGAAATTGAAAACGTATGAAATGAATACCACACAAATGAAAATACATTAACATTTCAGATTGGTAGGATTCGAAACTAGAAACAAATTATTCTGGAATGCCTTAATGGAAACGCGCCAAAAATTTCCTAAAAAATCTAAATTTAGAATAAACTGCAAAAAAATATTTCCTTTTTAAACTGTTGACTGACGAAACGAAAATGGGGACTTTTTGATAACATCTCGAATCTATGCAGAATATTGGCTCGTGTATCACGTGCATCGGAGAAGTTTCAGAATTTGAATATTTGTCTTGCTTTACAGTTAGGTTAATACAGTGTGCTATAAATACTACAATGAAACCTAAAATAGCGACCACCTAAATTGTACCACCATCTGGTTATAACGACCACTTATTTTCGAACTGGGTTTCAACAACTCTCCATAATTCAATTTTTATAATGAGACTACCTCACTATAATGACCGATTTTCCTGGTCCTAAAGGTGGCCTCATCATCGAGGTTCAACTGTATGAAGTATTACATTCCCGCGGCCATACTGTTGTTTCTGTGTATTTAAAAGGACATTTGATAAATGTTTTTCAGATAGAATACAAACAAATATCACATGGGTATGATAAATTTAATCGACAAAAACATACAGTCCGGTTCACAATCGGAAAACACGCCACGCTAAAACTCCGCATTATTTCGAAACTATCTGGAACATTAGTCAACTGATCGAATTT
The DNA here is from genome assembly GCA_008271625.1 of Lutraria rhynchaena. Classification (NCBI taxonomy): domain Eukaryota; kingdom Metazoa; phylum Mollusca; class Bivalvia; order Venerida; family Mactridae; genus Lutraria; species Lutraria rhynchaena. Next base: position 491,310 of record VIBL01000006.1, on the reverse strand, counting down.
ACAATCGTTATCTCATAAGCGTGTACATCTTGGAATTAAGTAACATTCATTTATTTAGTGGTGTTTTATGGCGGATCGACAACTATTAGTCATGTAGCGCGCATCAAAATGATAAAGATAAAAATGATAAGTTACTTAATAAGATAGTGTAAACATAAGATAATGTAAACATAAGATAATGTAGACATAAGATAATGTAAAAATAAGATCATGTAAACATAAGATAATGTAAACATAAGATAATGTAAACATAAGATAGTGTAAATATGAGAATGAAGGAGATATGAATTAGTTAAGAATTGGACTGTTGGAATGATCAGGATGTATAAAAGTTTGCAAAGTTAAAAAATACATTCATTAGTTAATATTTATTTTGATATAAATAAAAAATTTCTCCAAAAGTTGTCGCGGTTATTTAGAGGTATTCTGTTTTCATTTATCTGCTCTTATATTCATGTAAACGACGTCTATTTGCATTTTACTAACCATTATTTCATTTGCAAGATAACCACAGTCTGTGGACTAATTATCCCCCACAGATTTCTGTTCACTAAGAATATAATCATCAAAGAAAAGATACTGAATTTAGCGAAGTGTCGACGATGAATCAGGGAAATTTCTGAATGAAACCAGGCGAGACGATGAAAAGTTTAAGACGCGGATAATTTTATTAGAAAAAACAGTGTTCAATGTGAAATCAGAATCATATAACACGAAAAATAACTCACACAAACCAGTAATACTATCTTACCAAGATATTTCCAAGATAAAGCGTTCCTCACTTTGTATGCAATTCCTATCAAGAACATACCCAGGTATTACCTATGTATGTAACTCATGACCCCTAACCCCACCCCCCGCCGACGTGCTAATTTTGCTGGGGGTATTTACAGATAATATCTGACACTAATAGTCTAGATCTAAGCCTAATCCTAAAAACTATGCATATGGAACCTTAAAAACTATGTAAATGGCAACTTTAAAATTGTCACTTATTTTCACGGCCGAAAATCTACCTCATTATGACAGTACTACCAACCGACATCATTTAATATATGGAGTGGAGAGTGAAACAGAGTCCATTGACATTTAAACTGATGCCCTTGTGGGTGCAATCGAGAATGAAATATATAAAAATACGGTGGAAAATAAGATGAAAGTAATGGTATCTGTGTTTTACTTTCTATCCTTTTAAAAGCCAACCAAAATGAACTTAACTCATTCCATATATCTATTATACAGTTATGTTACATATTTTCATCGCATATTTGCCCCAAGTAAGTGTTTTTGTTACAATACATAATACGTAAATCGACAAGAATGACTGAATAAAATTTCGTCATAAGAGCATAATAACAACAATACCAGCTGAGAAGTTCCCATTGCACGCTCTTTCACAACTTTTAACTTCATTTCGGCGCGGATATCAATAATATTTACAGCGCTTTGTCTTGAAGTGTCAAATTGTGGATGATGTTCTAATGAAATATGCTGTACCCTTATGTTACACACGACACTTGCATACGAATAAAATGTACGCACTGATTCATTATGGTTGTTTCGAGGTGGTCATGTTTGATATCGGAAATGTCTAAGTTTGTATTACCATTTTGCATGTCATCACGCTATGCTGATACTAATAAACATTATGGGTCTTCTCAGAAACTACTTTATAGTTACTTCATTCAGACTTGTCAGAGATTCTAAACACATTGCTACAAGTTAAGTGTATAAACATAGCAATGACATCGGGGATATTACCCTCGCGTAGGCTTGATTATAAGAAACGACAACGTATACAATCAATGCTTTTTAAACACAGGAAATTGGTGGTTTTATTGCATATAAGCCGACTGTTACATTAAAAGGATTAGTTAAATAGCAATATATGTATACAATTATAGGTTTTAGACCCACGTATATTCTTACAATTCCATTAGAATAGAATATGTATAGAAACTGATACATGTTTGCGCTATATGAATGTGTTGTATTACAAAACGGCAATCTCCAGCGAGGTTATGTATAAGCAAAAGGTCATTTAGCATTTGCCCTACATTTCAAACCAATCAGATGGCTCAAATATTCTCGTTTCTTATCCACGAAGAATGTTACTTATTCGAGAACAATTTCGTTCATGACTGAGTACTTAAAGCATCAATGGTTGTTGAATTGTGATTGGACGTATTAAAACAAGTAGGTGGGCCAACCCTAAGTCGTTCTGAGTTTATTGAAAACACTAACTCTTACTTTGTGTACGTTAGTAATGATTGTGTTGAAGTAACAACTAAATCATTTATGTTAGTAAGCGAGGCACTCATTACATATTAACCCATTTTCATGTTTATTATTGTCAAATAGAAAGAACAGTAAAACTATATATTCAGCAAGTAAAGTGCCACACCTCGAATACTCTATCTAACAAAAATATCGGGACCCTTAGGGAAATCAAACAATATTTTTAAAAGTATTGATATAGGCCTATATGCCAAGTGACCTGCATGATCTACAAGGGGATCTTAACTCGTTGTGTGATTTATTTTTACATACAGGAATAGTTTGTCTGGATAGAACTTCGGGTTACTGGAAGTGATACGAAATCCAATAATAAGCTGTCGTTATAATTTCTATCTACTGCAATGCTGAGACAAAGTGTCGTCGAAACGTAAATGCTCATTTAATGAGGATAGATATATTGATAACACAGTTTGGTTTTCAACAATTTGAGACAAGTATAATGGACACAGTGGATAAATTTTGCTGGCAGTGACTTAAGAGTAAAACGATGATGCAACTGCAATTTGTTAAAAGCAAATACTGTGACAATAAGTCTTCACATTACAATTTACACACATGTACGAGGGTAATCCCAACATAGCTTTTGAATATAGTATGTGTACGTTAAATATCACACAATTTCCAAAAATATACTTCTGCCAGACAATATTATCTTTCCCGGAGTATATACAAAAAACTAGTTGAGTTTACCAAAAATGACATTTTTACACACCGTTCAATATAACCATATAGGGCCTGGTAATTGTATAACGTTATAAGTTTGACTAAACATCGTTGTTTGGGAGCATTTAGTAGTTCAGTGGTTTTACAGACACAAACGGAACAAATCATACATAATAATAGTCTAATAATAGTACAGCATTAATGAGACATATTGACAGTCATGGAAATTGAAAAATGTTTGGTTTATAGCATGGAACTAAACAAATCATGTTAGTTTTAGCTTTATTTATGATCCCTCTTAATTGTGTACAGCCTTTAACTGACCCCGTTCAGTTATCCAATGGCTTCTGATGCCACAAGGATTCTGACACCTTTCAGGATGGTATAATTGAGTTCAAGTACGTTATTACACGGGAAAGTACACACAACGATGAGACCTACTCATGTACTTTTATTTCCAACTTTTAAGTTAATGTGAACTTGACGCGTGTAATGATAGTAAATTAGTGTTCCGTGTCAATAGTTTGACATAGTGAGGGTATTTCTTTGATTGAGGTATTGTTAACATGTTGACTTTTATTCGCTATTAATGACAATGTTGGTGACACATGAAGGTAGATTCTATTTAATGAGAAACAGTACATGATAATACTCTTAAAATGACTCTGTTCCTTACAATTGAAAAAATGTCTAAAAACTGACAAATCTAATCGAAAGTCTGAAAGCCAATTTTAAAGAAATACTGTGTAAAGGGTTTGAGTACATAAAATATATTAATTTTACAGCTTGTAATATCTAATAAGAGTATCGAGCAACGAAACATATAATTATTACTGCTAAATGGGAACAGACAATTTATTCTAAGATTACATTAAAGTGTTTGTATTTCAAGGTGTATTGAGAAATCATGGTGCGGCAGACATAACCTCGATGTGATCGAATTCATAGAAATTAAATTTGAAAATCGTTCTCATGTTTTATCAAGTAGCTTTTCAATTGTGGGTGGATGCAATTTTGAGATGTCAGATCTCGTGCTGTATGTTCTATGGCATCTCTGAAGACCCTGTTACTTTTCTTTCATTGCACGACGGCCAAATTTAATCAGATATGTTCTCTGTAAAAAAAGTATTGTTGATATGTCCAAGATTACATCTGCCGTGGTGAGGTTAGTTCTTTCAACGGTTTTTGGTTCGTTTATGTTAAGTTCTTGGGCTCTAGTTGACTTCAAATTGTGACCATTTTGGTGGCTTAGCCGTATGCCACGTGCATAATTATGCACTTACCAGTCCAACACTTATCGATTTTCTGAGGCTATTTCAAGTTAGGGAGGACTGGTGGGACTCAGTTTATTTATTTTTGTAGTTTTGTTCTGCTTCGCTTCATGTGTTCGGTTATTGTGTATTTTGTAAAGTTTATTTTTTCTTTTGGTTGGATATAGCAGTGAGAGTTAACTAATGTAAATGTGTGTATCTCTGCATGTTGGGGTATATGTCGCGATGGTTTATTTATGGACATGTAGTCCTGCAGTGGGATGGCCCTTCCAGGCAACTCAACTTTAGATTCCAAAAAACAGTGAATTCACCGAACGCTGATGTCAAAGATGTCTTTTGGGGGAGGGGGGGGGGCTCGGCTCAGGTACTGATTTGTCTTAGAGCAGAATTTCATTCCAGCTTACACACATTGATAAGAAATAACAGTCGCTTGAGTACGATTCCGAACGAACGAACTCATCACATTGAATGGGTTTCAATCATTTGATATTGTTCTAAACGAACACACAAAAAATAAATTAAATCATTATATCGGCGCTTATGAAATAACACCTATACCCAGCTCCAAATATTACATATTCTCTCATTTTAAAACACAAACAAAGTTCAAGCATGATATACTACAAGGGTAAATGAGCGCATTTTACTAAAGTATCAATAGAATTATTAGTATAGCCTGATCTTATAGCCGATTGTATGCAGGAGTAATCTATATTTGTATAGATAAAAGAAAAATTACTCGGAGTGTGCCATTAAGATAATGTAATGACATGAGTCTCTGAAAGCCGATAGTATGTAATCAAATTAGTTAGTTTCTTCTGTTAATTTAGATTCTGTGCTTGTATACTTCGTCTCTTTTGAGCCGCACTGAAAAAACTCGCTACTTAAAGCATTAATGTTAATTTGTACACAGATTTACCAATTAGCAGTAGTAAAGTTCTTGTCAACGGTAGTAGGGAACAGGCGCGAAATTTACTGTGGGATTCGTTCTTTAATACTACATGTTATTATGGCGGTAAAATATGTCAAATTCTATTTTGTTAATCAATGGTTTTAAATGTTGCACTGTTTCAACTTTGCGTTATTTCAGTTTTGGTTTGTTTTGTTTTGTTAGATATTGTCAAGTTTAACGTTACATAAGTAAAAAAAGTGGTAATTAAGGCTTAAGTAAAAAAAGATATTTCTGATCCGAATCAAAATACTCTCAACATAAATCTGTGCCAGCGACCGAATAATAAAAACAATATTAGCAATTTAATCAAAGCATTACTCTCGCACAAAATGAAAAGTTTATAATCTCCTGAAGCCGTAAGTATGGGGAGACTTTGATGCAGTTAATTGTTATCCGCTGTCCGATCAAAAGTAACTAAACGCTGAGCTCTAAAATACTATTCTAAAACTAGAAGTACAATAATTCTCATACAATCACATCAGAAATATGTCAGGAGACTTCGAACAAGAATGGAATATACAAGCGGTTATTTCTTTGATGACTTTATCTGATGTACTTCTGTCTTTAAGCCACTTACGCTGCTAATGATTTATAATCCAGGCAATTTATATACTTAAAAAAGTCAAACATCAAAACAAGATATATTACCAACAATCATGTAATCATCTATTAAGAAGTTAATAGTAGGTTAATTTGAATAAAAAATAGAAAGCTACGTTAGACGAAACCAAGGGTAATATTCTAAAATCTAAACACCATAATCATTATTACGAAATATTCACCATTTCATTTTTCCATTGGTCTTCTTGAGCTATACAAAGAATCAGCCATCAAAATGCATTCAACGATCTCGTTCAGTAACTTTGTACAGTCGAACCTCTCTAATCCGAACCTTCCCAATCCGGAATACACTCTAAACCGAACGCGTTAGCTGCTCCCGGTTTTTTATTATGCATTTAATGCTAAAAACATTTTGGAATCTGGAACTTTTGTATTCCAAAAACCTATCTAATCCGAACATTTTTGTTTATCCGAGCAAGTTCGGATTAGAAGGTTTTACCGTAATCTGCCTATATTACAACTACGACTGGATAATTAGAACTGTGTATCAATCTTTACCATATCAGTCTTAACAATAGCACCCTGTACATTTGAACATTTCTGAATTGGAACATTGTTTCTTTGATCAGCACATATTAAGTTCACACGATCAATTTGGATCGTGCGTATGTATCATATTTACTAGTCCTGGAATAAACCATATATATTTGTCTATCAGATTGCTTATCAGATCGCACACAATCATATTTAGGCATTCTTTTTCAAGACACCAATACATAGAGAAAATATTGTCAATAAACCCATAAAAGGAGAGAGATTGTCATCTAATGCACTTCAAACGTTAGGATATGACAAGAACAGTAAACTTCATAATGTTTTCTCGTCACTTGTAGAGCATCTGTATCCTTTTTTTTTACAAAAATGTCCTGATTTGTATCTACATTCATGTTTAACTTGAACTATACGTCGGCGTCATAAAAATAACTAAAGCAATTTGCAAACATTTTATATTATATCACATTTATATTAAGACAAGTCGATAGATAATGTAATGATGTTCCCTGTTTGATGGGCGGTAAATCACTGTTGACATTTAGTTCATGGTTGTATCATAATTTTATAAATGCCATCTTTCTATGGAGATATTGTTAATGCGTAACCCATACCATTATTGCTTTTGAGAGCGATATTTATATAAAATAAAGGCGCACTTATTGTAATGCTCACGTTTGATATTTTCTGAGCAAAGATGACAAATCTGTGCCCATCCTTTTTAATGAACGGCCGCATAACTTGTCAAGTATATCATATAAATGTCATCTTTCTACGGACATGTTGCTAATGCGTTACCTTTCTTATTACTGCTTTTGTGAAGTATATTTATATAGAATAAAGGCACACTTATTGTTATGCTCACGTTTGATATTTTCCGAGCAGTTTTGATAATGTGTCATTGCCCATCCCTTTTAATGAAGGGCGGTATTACTTGTCAAGTCTGATTTAATTTTCATAATTGCCCATGGAAACATTGAATACAGGAAATGTATTTAGTCATTACGTGGGATTACATTTCATATTGGAAATCGTCACTTGTTGATTCTAATTATATTAGATAATAAATTAAGCATTTCTTTCTAGGGGATATAATTGAAGGTAGCAGTAAATGAAGATTCACAAATTGTCAGTGATGAAAGCGAAATATTGCTGCTGCTGACTAATTAAATTAACGATATTCGGTAAAACCTCGATCATAAGACCACATTCGGGACCGAAAATCGGTCTGAATAATAAGGTGGTCTCATTATCAAGTTGAATTATAGTTGAGTTATCGGACGTTGGTCAGAAAATAAGTGGTCGTTATAAAAAGGTGGTCTTAATATTGAAGTGATCGCTATGTGAGGTTTTAGTGTAATTGTTTGTGCAATTTAAGAATTCTATTGGTGCATTTAATTCTTCGTAAAAATCCTTCAAAGTTTTATTTTTTTACGATGGAAACATTTGGAATATTGAATGTAGTAGCGAAGCGTTCTAGAAAATAGTATAGTAGAAGTCTAATTCATTCCATACTTGTATTACGTATTGTATAGCATATTTGCAACACGTTAGGTGGCATATTTTGTTCATTATGGATGGTCGATTAGTAACACCAAAGAAACAAGAATTATTCGTGATAATCCATCGTTTATAACATCCGAATCTGTCGGTTTGATGTGTACTGTTGTGGTATAATCAATGATGTATGCCCGTGTTAGGATCTATATACAGTCTAACCTGGGTTTGCAGCCACCTCCGAATAAAGCCATTCTTTGAAAAACCATCATTGATTATTTAGAACAAAATGACATCCGAAAAACGACCACTGGTCAATAAAGGTCACATTTTGTCTTTGCATAGGGTGACCTTCGTTCACAGGTTTGACTTTAATTATATTTCAGACTAATGTTCTAATTCAGTAATTGTAATCAGTTGGTTGTTATACTATGAATCATGCCTTTTTGTTTGCAAGAGTTAAATACTTGAACAACTGAAATGGAATTGTGCGAGTCTGTCAATGTAGATAATTACGCGACATGCTCTAAACTGGTAAGTAAGTACACGTTATCCATATTGTTGAGTGTCACTTTCATTACTGATTATCTCTTTCATGACACTCAAATTACTTACCAAATGTTTAGATCACCGTGCTACGATAACATCATCTTTGAAGAAGATGTAATACATTATTCATTGACAAATACAGTCAAACTTCCGAACAAAGGCTACCCTTGGGAAAACAAAATGCGGCCTTTATTGACAGAGGGCCTTTATTTTGAAGTCAGATTATCCTAAATAATCAATGATGGGTTTTCGATGAATGGCATTTATTCACAGGGTGGCCTTTATTCGGATGTGGTCGCAAACACAGGTTAGACTGTAGTTTTAATTAAAGTTTTTGTTCCTGGTATTTGTAGTTTTGGTTTCAGAACTTCAAAATTAAAACGCATTTAGACTTTTGAAACGCCAAATACTCATTATATGTCGACCCCTATTTTTTGTATGTCTCTTTATGTTAGATGGGGTTTTGGGTTCATGGGTTTTTCGGATAGGTTCTATTTTGAGGTAGTCCGATTTTTGTCTAGATCTCTCATACATATATCATATACATCGAATACAAATTGATTCTACTAACCATGAATATTTCCAGTGATAGTCTGGGAATACAATCATTATCTTTGTTTAATTTGGACTCTTTGAACTCCTGGTAAATTATATACTTGAACCATGGCTTCAAGTGTGCCTTGTTTTCGATACACAAGTATAAATTGAAACAGTATTATGCTACTTACGTTATCTTAATGAATGAAAATCGTAGTAACTGAGCAATTATTGATTTACACGATAAATATAATCATAAAAGTCTGGTCATAATTAAGAACATTTTTGTTAATAATGTTTATGTAGAAAATAGGACTTAATTTATCCATATTTTTCACAATCGTGTGACTAGGTCCATATGATGAATTAAAGCCCCATTCAGCAATTAGATGTAGACTGTGCGGTACCCATACAGAATTATTATTTTTAAATCAATTCAACAGGAGTCGTGATTGTTTGCTGTGAAAAATTCGCAAGAAATCACGTTTGTTCTTTTTTCTTACAGTCAAACTCGTTAACCAGAAAGCCATAGATTCAAGCTGTGATGTGTTTCCTTAACGAGAAAATGTCTTGTGTAAGCCATATAAGCTACTGACTATAGTCAATCAAACGTTATTATAGGAAACAGATACCATACGGAAAACCTTTGAGAACATTGTCCCGAATTGAAATATCGAATATTATGCAAGGGGATGTTTTAAAGCAGTCTGGATTCATATTGTTTGTTTGATGGATCTGTTAACATTTGCGTCCGATATTTCAATCATGTATACCTATTACTTGACCGATATGTCAAGACCGATATGTCAAGACCGATATGTCAAGACCGATATGTCAAGACCGATATGTCAAGACCGATATGTCAAGACCGATATAACTTCTCCCCATTTTAGGTAATAAAACATATAGCAATCCACTATGAAACGACTTCCTTTGAAAAAGAAATGGTTGGATACTGAGGTGAACATATTAATAAGTTACAAGAGGACGTTGTTTCATGAGGGCCCAAAACGAGTGGTCATTATAATGATGTTGTCTAAAGGTTTTAATCCAATAATGTCCAAAATTATTACTTCAAAATGAAGCGGCCATACTGGGAACCTTTATGATTTTCATTTGTTTCTATGATGGAAAATAATTTACCAATTTTTCAAGAAGGTCCATTGCAATGAAAACTCACGGTAAAAAGATGCCAAAATAACACTATCAATCTAACCTTAATAAAGAGAAATGTGTGTCATGGTGCAAAAATACAACAATTAACTATTTAACTATAAACTACTTAAATAAATGAATGGTAGCTATATGAGGTTTTAATGTACGAATAATAATTATGCAAAATAGTTAAACTTGCATTCATCACCTCGAAGAAAAGCACCGTACTGTCCTTCCTTTGAACATCAAAAGAAGCTCTTAAACACTCACTGGCCACCAAGTTGCAATCAACTGGCTACATACAAGAATGGATGTGATTTTATAGTCTTAAGAATATTATTTACGCTCGCACACACAAAAATTCAAAATGAATGTTTTGCATGTCATACAGATGTATAGCTGTTTTATAAAAGGAACCGCAACTTTGATTAAAAATGTTTGCTTTTTAGATAGTATTATGAAACAAGATCACAAGTCTACATCGTAACTTTATCAAAGAGAGCTAATTATAACAAAACATTATTTAAAATTAAATAATATCTAAAACATTAAAACCAACTTCTGACCTCAATAACAGGTATTATCTCTAATAAACCATCAATTAAACAAAGCATAGGTCTCAGTTATGTCATTTCTTATAGATTTTACTTAAATTTACTGATTCATTTTTTTCTATATAACGGTCGTTTGTATGATGTTAAAATTTGCATATATACCTGTGTAACGCACTTTTCGGTCAAAACTTGACCCTAAAGTGTGTAACGCACTTTGGGGTTGAACCTCAAAGTGCGTTACCAACTTTTGGGTTGAACCCCAATGTGCGTTCAACCCCAAAGTGCGTTATCACAGAGCGAAGTTCCCACGATAGTAAGACATACTTGACACATTCAGTTTTTTTATGTTCACCAAAGTAAATATATGTAGGATGAAACGCAAACTTAAGGATGAGTGTTAACTTTTGATGGAAATGTAGAATCAATCAAAAGAACTAGAGGTTAAAGGTCAGACAAGGTTATTGCTCTATCCATTGAAAGAACAAGGAGATACATGTTCCAAAACGGGATAAGTGACCAGCCATTAACACACATTAAATGTATGTAAAGCAATCTGTTTAAAACAGAAATAGATAATAAAAATCTTAGAGAACGATTAGTTTTTAAGTCAATAACGATACAATAAACTCGACATTATCAATCTTTTTTATAAATGTACCAACTACTTTAGTAAAGTCACATGCATCGGTAGTTTGTGCAAATGGAACATTAATCCCGTCTGTGCCACTAAGTAATTTGTTTTTCTGTAGCAAAACTCTTGCTATTCATGAAGTGCTTTTGGGAGTGATAAATGTTGCAATTACGTTCCTAATAAAAGCCGACGTTTCTCTCAATACTTTTTTTCTTGAATGCGATGACAACGAATTGCTAGAAAAAATATATATCACATTTCAAGTAATTTTATCTATATGTGCGAAAGTAATCAGACACAATTACAGTAATATACAAAATATATAATTTATTTCCATGAATCAAACTTATGACCTCATTCTATCCCCCTATTGCCCTGTATAAATGATTAAAATGTACGAAGACAAACATGTGAAGGGTCTATCCAATCAGTCACTGTTTACGCCTTTGGAATATTGCAGGAAAATTCGACAGATAACGTATATTATGATTGCAGCGAAAACATTATCACTTTATCTATCAAAATGTTGGTTTATTCCAATATATAATAAAACGATGGTTGATATCAACGAGTCTGTGCTTTCCATAATTATCGCATCATAAAATTTGCGAACGGATATTATACAGACAACATAGCCATAGATGACCCAACTCGTCACATATCAAACACACACACCTTGCTGCACAGAATTGTGAAAAACTAGCAGAAATAACGAAAAAAAAATAATTATTCACAAACATTTTTGCTGGTGTTATCTGACTCAGATTTAGAGAATCCAAGCAGTAATCACGATGGTGTTAAACAGTTTACAGTTTATTGCATAGATCGCCATATACATGTACATGTCTATGACACAAGACATACAAACAAAACATGGCTATAAAGACATACGATATACATCTCTTCAAGATTATACGAAGAAAAGAACCAGAAAAAAACAATAGCATAAATAACAAACACATACATTTATACATACATACAAGTAAAGTACAAGTGGACAAACACATACATTTATACATACATACAAGTAAAGTACAAGTGGACAAACACATACATTTATACATACATACAAGTAAAGTACAAGTGGACAAACACATACATTTATACATACATACAAGTAAAGTACAAGTGGACAAACACATACATTTATACATACATACAAGTAAAGTACAAGTGGACAAACACATACATTTATACATACATACAAGTAAAGTACAAGTGGACAAACACATACATTTATACATACATACAAGTAAAGTACAAGTGGACTAGTGAACAAATTCATATGTAGAGCATATTTTCTCATGGGTACATTTAGTTAAGCGAAACCTTATCAGTATCGCGGCTGAAATACATTTAATGCACTTCTAATGGTTAAATCAGGTTTGATCGGCAAGTCATTATTAACACAATCTGGCAGAAGAGTAATTTATAAATACCACTTGATTGAAATCGTTCTGATTTGAATGTTTACGTCCTTGAGATTACACTGCATGCCACGATTTGAAATAACGTGGCGGCCTAAGTGACAGTGATTTATGGTGATATCAGTACACTCCAACCTCCGAATAAAGACCACCCTGTGAATAAAGGCCATTCTTTGAAAATCCGTCAGTGATTATTTATAACAAACTGACCTCTGAATAAAGGTCATCTGTCAATAAATGCCATATTTTGTCTTTCCCCAGGCTGGCCTTTGTTCACATGTTTGATATTAAAAACAACGCTGATTGGCAATAATTATCGCCTGACGGGTTAGGGCTGGAGCAGGTATAAGTGTCTCTGATTTCGCCAATCAGGCGATAATTATCGCCTTTAAAACGATAATTGTCGTGTGTAACTCACGAAATTTAATGTGTACGAAGCAGGATTCCTTATGCAACAATCTATGTTTGAACATCCTTAACTTTATTCCAAGAAACAAAGACGTAAACAAATGGTGTCACATTCATTATTGGACTAATAAAGCTTTCCAGTCATCAGTGATGTTATAATTTCAATATACTAAATTCAGCACTACATCAGTGGTAAATGAGATAATGTCTTTAGAATTACTATATACAATAGTCTTATTTCTACCATACATAAAATCACCCAAGGGAGACAGTAAATAGAGTTTTTAATCATCGTAAAGTTCTACGGCGGAGTAGATCAGCGAATAAAATCTACAGTTATTTGCCAATAAACGATGAAACACATTCAGCTTATTCTCCATAAAACCAGCACATAATGTTCTAAATGAGTATCACAAATGCATGGTATATCAGGTTGAATTGTTATTTTATTGTAGATACCAAGTAAACTGGATGATACTTCGACATCTGATCAGTATATCGACATGGGATTGTCGAAAAAAAGGTCATATATCTTATGTGCCAGTATTGACACGTATTATTTGAAAAAAATAATGACTATTATTGACAGTTCATATTCGGGTACTTGATCGAAATCTTATGTATTAGACTGTCATGTTATAAATAAAACAATAATCTGTGAAAAAATATTTAGTCGACTTTTGGCGATGGAAGCTGAAATAGTGCGGATGGCCCCCGTGGTCGAGTGGCTATAGTTTCTGACCAGTAACCTGTAGAATGTAATTTATGTTATGCAGTAAAACCTCGATATTGATACCAATATCGGGACCCGGAAAATCAGTCGTAATAATGAGGTAGTATAATTGTCAAATTGAATTATAGGCGAGTCATTGAAAGCCGGTCCGAAAATAAGAGTTCGTTATATCAAGATTGTCGTAATATTGATGTAGTCGCTATGTAAGGTTTTGCTGTAATCTGGAAGTGCTGGACGGGCTTGGTGTATCCAGTGTTACTATCATAACATTAACAGTAGAAACTTCCTCTCATTTTTCGTTCAACGATTATTCATTACTTAATCAAAATAATGTGTCTGACACACATTTGTTGATGTTGAATAATATTGATTGTGAATTTCATGCCCCTTTGTATGTAAAAAATGTGTTGCCTTTCATAAAATCGTATGTTTAACTGGTATTCTGGAGGGAAAGAATTAATAATTTTATCCCATTATGCGCACAAATGACGACTCTACATTGACACAACTTATGCATTACGTGTATCTGTTGATGAATTATATTAATAACTAATGCTGAGAACCCATTTTAGCCTCATAAAAATTCTTTGAATATAACATAATTTTGTTTTAATGTGTTCTAGTATAAGATATTCAAGTAATGACAGGTGGTAAGACATCGTTATTCCGAAAGTGAAAATGCAAAGTGGCGCGCGTTAAGTGAGAAAGCATTCTGTTCTGCCAGCGTACACAAAAAATGAATATCCTGTATGTGAGGATGAACAATTGGTATTGTCACTCAGATACAACCAGTAAACGTTTTATAGTTTAACAAAATGTACTTTGTTGAAATACGTGTTTACATTATTACATCGGCAAACTCGATCCAAAAAATGAATCTCTGGAGTTTACAAAAGAAGGAATACAAATGTATTTTTTTCCGAAAACCAACTGTACTGCTATATTATTGTCATCCGAATATTTGCACTCGTAGGTGTAGATTGTACACCCTCGTCCACGTAGGAATAAAACCGCCAAGAGTCAATAAATTTTATCAGGATTTCATTGCTAAAACATCTCCATTATTCAATCAGATATAACTGTTTATATTTGATGGTATAAAAATGCGTTGGTATGAGTTTCGAGAGTTTTAAATCACTAAAATGTCTCCAAGCAGCCTGATAACGAATCTCGTCGGTTGCTAAAGCTGTAGGGTCCAGCCCAATTCAGATATGAAGTTATCATTGTTAGTTTTGTAGCTTTCAGTTTGAACCATGTTGACCGGCTTGTGCATTTCATTTTTGACTTGTGAATGCCGATTTTATTGCATTTATCGCATTTTTTTTGTAGATCCGCCATTCCCTCTTTTATCATTTTTAATCAATTCAACGGTAAAAATACACACGCGCCATAAAGTATTCATTAATTGCAATCAATTGACTGAGTATTGCTTGCTTTGTATTGTGTTTATTTATTTTAAATTAATGCATACAAGTTGAGATTTGTCAAAACGTGTTAGTCGCGGTTGCAACATGTCAAACTTATTTCAAAACTACGCGTTTTAGTTTAGTTCCTGATGAAGTATTGTTGAATGAAGGGTTATACGAATAAGATACTAAATTTTACGCATATTGGCGGATATGATGATTGAGTTATTTTCATACGAGATATCAATCGAAATATCTCAAAACGTCATTGGGCTCTGTGTGGCCACTAGTTGCAGGATTAATAATACGAATATTATACTGTTAGGCTAAGCATGATATATAAAAATAGTATATCAATGCATTGCAATGCACGTTCCTGCAGCAGGAATGTGTAAAATCTAAAGGGTGTAATTTCCACGTAACAAGACTTAATTACAATGCTGTTGTACGACTGACCAAAGAAGATAAGCCCGTGGACTCTACGTTGTATTTTTACACAAATTTCACATGCGGTCAAGCTTACAACCTTACGTAGGAAGGTCGGTGGCTCTACCCGGGTGTACTCTTGTGATCTCACTACAGCATTAAATCTTGAAAAATCGTCAAATGATCCCAGCTATTGTTACAAACGAATTTTATATAAAATTATCAATTCTCTATTTCACTGATTCAGTTATAAATAGTTTATTTATACTATTTAACTGATATTTGGTGCCGTACAAACATTTATGCATACGATAGCTGGGTTATATGTAGGATGAATAAAGTTTCCAGCAAGGCATCTTGATGATCATGAAGTTTTAAAATCAATTTGCCATTACTGTCATTAATAACAAATCCTCCTGTCATCAAATCTTGACTCTAAATTAATACGACACCAGAGGGAATTAAAACAGGCGATGATTATGATCATTTTAACGCGCGTTGCAAAATGCATGCACTTATGAATCTGCACATTTCAAAACATGACACCAAAAATGTCATGCATTGTTATGCTTTTTTGCGTTCGATGGTTTTCACACAATTTCAGCACATTGCATGTCATCTTTAGCACCTCATACAAAAACAATCGTTAGTTTCATGAAAATCTGTCGATATTTCTAACGAAGCATGACATTAACGTCGTTGCATATTAGTGTTGTGTCCGTATAGAATAATATATAAATAACCATTTTTAAGAATAGGTCTTAATTAGGGAGGGGTCTAAATTATTTTTGGAGATATTTTTAGTCGTTAAACATTATTCATCAAGTATTGTACTAAAAGAAACATACATACATGGTGTTTCATAATATATGTTACACTTTCAAAGTAAAGTAGTGCTAATGCAAAAATTATAATTTGATTAAAAGACTGTATGCGGTGCGACGCCAAAATGAACATCATTTTAAACACCTGGACCCAATTGTATAAATATTTATTAGATTTAACCACTGGCTTAAATTTGAGGTTAGGTTAAGAAGTTAACCAAAAGTTAGCCATAAACAAAATGGTTACCCCTGTTGTACAAAACGCTGGACAACTTCGACAATTCAGGCCAGTAAACAGACAAACTGAGGATCCTGACTACTTCTTAACTAATGTTAGACACTTAGGTTAAATCTGACCATAAATAATATCTGGTCAAATTTAACCAAAGGTTTATGCAATCGCTTTACCAAACTTTCACCAAAAAATAATATTAACTCTAATTTAACCCAGTAGTTAATGTTAACCAACGTTTATACAATTGGGCGCTGATGTAAAAAGACTAATGTTTAATATATGTTGACCGCCTTTTGTTGTTTTAAGTAACCTTACATTCATTGTATCTTATAAAACTTTAATGGTTGACCCATTACACGGTAAAAAGCAGGTTTGAAAGTTTAACATATATTATGATACACAAAGTACATATCATCCATCACCACAAAATCGTATGGTTTGGCTAACATATATAGCTATGCACAAGATATAACTTTATTGATGAAACTGGCACTTTGCTTTTGCCAATACTTGCGACTATATAACCTTAGTTAAAAGTCTTATTGCGCACACTAGATATATTTTAGGAACCCGTTATTTACATAATGCTTTTTATTCTAGACTGATTTTTTTTCTGATTTGCAATATTTATTATCAATTTTACATATTGAGGCAATTAGATGGTCGTTCCTACAAGAAGATCGCTTGAGGTGGATAATGTAATCACAAGGATGACGGGGCAATCAGTCATATTATTCTTTATCACCAGATAAAGTGTTCATTGTAAAACGTTAGCTTAAGTCATTAATAACATGTTCCTGTCATTTAAATTCTCATACAATGCATTATTTAAGAGATATTACTGCTATGGACGTTGCGTAATACTACATAATATGCTGATTGCATGAACCAGAAACATAACAATTTCTCTGGAATATTAACATTGACAGTTTCAAGACTATTTAACTTCCTTAATATGTATTAGCAGGAAAATTCAGTTAGGATGTAGGAGAATGGCATAAATTGACAATACATTTAATTTGGAAACTAGCCATTATGTCTTTTTCTAAATGCGTATAAAATTAGCGTAATTTATCTTCAAGACTGTATTCTGTTTTGTAATGCTCTCACGGACAAAGCATTATCTTATTCACACATAAAAGTGTAAATTTAAATTTTATCGAAATATTTTTATACATCCCTTTTATCGACATGACATGAATACGGGATTGTTAGTACAAACTGGTTTGATCAATCTTGAGTTATGAAACTTAATGCGTTAGGTACCTGTTACTTATGGCGAAACATAGGAAAATAACAGGAAACACAATTGCAACTTACTTTACCCAACTAACAAGTACAGTCAAACATGTCAACAATGGACACCCTTAGGAAAGACAAAATTTGGCCTTTATTCGGAGGTCAGTATGTTCTAAATAATCAATGACTTTTTTGAAGAATGACCTTTATTCACAAGGTCTCCATTCGGAGGTGACCGCACACACAGGTTGACTGTAGGGTTTTAAGAACATTCTCTTTTTTGTGAATGCCTTATTAGCGAATGTGATATGCTTCTTGCTTGACTTTGATAATTTTATTGTAACTTTAATCTTTGCCTAGCATGTTTGTAAAACCCGGTTCAGGACTTGGACTTACTCAGACATTAAACCGTTTTGTAAAGATGTAATAACACGGAAGCTGAATAGCGACAAAATCTAACAACAGTATATAACATCAATACAGGGCCAATGGCTAAAATATTGGAATATCTGATCATAACTGAGTCAACACTGGGCGTGTAGTAAAAAAAACATAGAGCGTGTAGTAAATCAAATACAGTGCGTGTAGTAATACAAACATTGGGGCGTGTTGTAAAACAAACACTAGGCGTGTCGTAAAACAAACACTGGGCGTCTAGTAAAACAAACACAGGGCTTGTAGTATTACAAACAGTTAACGTGTAGTAATACAAACACTGAGTGCGTAGCAAAACAAACACAAGACGTGTAGTAAAGCAAACAAAGGGCATGTAGTAAAACACACACATTGCGTGTAGTAATACAAACACTGGGTGTAGTAAAACAAACACATGGCGTGTAAGAAAAATAACGCTGGGCGTGTAGTTAAAAAAACACAGGGCGTGTAGTAATACAAACACTGAGTGTGTAGCAAAACAAACACTGGGCGTGTAGTAAAAAAACACTTGGCGCGTAGTAAAACAGACACTGGGCGTGTAGCAAATCAAACACATGGCATGTAATAAAACAAACACTGGGCTCGTAGTAATAGAAACACTGGGCGTGTATTAAAACAAACATATATGGTGTGTATGAAAAATAACACTGGGTGTGTAGTTAAACAAACACAGTGCTTGTAGTAAAACAAACACAGGGCGTGTAGTAAAACAAACACTCGGCATGTTATAAAAAACATTTATAAAATTCATATTCATCACAAGTTAGCACCCTATGACGACTAACACTGCGTGTAACGAACAATAACTTTATATTAATGTTTTATAAGAATTATTCATAACGTGTGTTTGCAATTTAGAAACTTACATAAACTGCGCAATTTGGATTAATTACATTTTATTGGTTATTCTATCAAACTCATTATTAAATGGATCGTGTTTTATATGAGCAGCGATGTGGAAAATGTGATAAAATGATAAACCATATCAAATTTGATCATTATCTAAAAATACGAATTCAAATGCTAATGTCAATTAAACAATGAGATAATTATGATACGATAATGGTGATTATTTGGAATTTATGTTTCCGTTGTTTTTTTATGGTTTGGTATAAGCAGTAAATAATTAATTGTTGTAATTTGACAGATGTGATGAAGCATATTGTTAATAAATTTGATTTTTTTAGTTGATTATGCAAATGATCTGTTTCATAAAATATCGTTTTCCAACTAAATTATTTAAAATGAAATGATTCAACGACTGCATGAATATGTTTTTAAAACTATTCCCATAATGATATCCAGCAAATAACCGTACACCTGACAACGCCGTTTCCATGACAACACAATCAACGACCACCTTTGAGTTAAATCAAGATAAATTCTTGTCATTAAAAGTAGACTATCGGTTCGGATCTGATATTTTACGCATTAATTAACACCCAAACGGTTTGTGAAATCACTTAGTTTAATACCGTTCTTTTTATGAGTGGTTTATTTAATCCAGATATAGAGAGTATATAATATAAAAGGTTTTATTTTACTACACAATGTAAGTCCGCGTTTGTATCAGTTAGAAAGCAGTGTGTTCCATTCAGCATTTGTGATAATGTAATCAAAAAAGGATTCTCATAATCTTACACTTTTTGTGATAATGATTCGATTGATTTGATTAAGCAAATTATTGGCGTCGGAAAATCAAGCGGTTTATACAAATTGCACTCAAAGTACTGCTTAATCATTAAACTTTATCGGAAACAAATCACCAAAACATTCTAGGTTTCATACAATACAGTAAAAATAAGGACGACCTCAATATTACGACCATCTTGTTATAACAATGACTTATTTTCGAACCGGATTTCAACAACTCCCCTATGATTGAACTTAATAATGACACCGCCCCATTATTAGGACTGATTTGAGGTCCCGGAGGCGGTCTCAATATAGACGTTGTGCTGTAGTAACAAATACACAGACAAGCTTCAGTCGTTCAAACTGTCTTGTTATTAAATATTAGAAATTAAACAAGCAGTAAAGAGTCCGGGCAAATACACTCTCACAGATTTCTTAACGCTTTATTTCATAAGCATATTTTGGACTCTTCCAAATTTAAAGCAAATGTACAAAACATTAATTTTATTAAGAAAATTGGGTTATTTCTCTCTGACAGAGTGGAAAACATTGTGGCAAAAGAAGCCATTACTCATTACAAGCAATGGCTTCTTATGCCATCATGTTTTCAAAAGGTATCTGCTTCAGATGCGGGGAAGTGCGGAATTATGAGGCAAGGGTTAAATACTAGTACTTCTATTAGTAGACAATGAATCAAATTTCCTGACAATTATTAATTTCTCGTTGTTTTAAAATAAATGAAAAATGCGTATTGATTAACATAGTTTGCGCTGCCATCTTCGCATTTTTTCAATCTGTTGGATTAAAAAAAAGTTAAAAAATTTGAAATATTTTCCTTCAAAGATAATTACGAACGTAATAAACTCGCATTAAATGATAGGGCGATCTGCTCATTTTATCTCGGATTCTCAAGAATTACAATGAATAAACAACGATCTCATATCGTAAAAACGTGACCTGGGAGAGAAACGAATAAATGTTGTTTTTTTTTCGTTTGCAATTTTTATTGATAAAGATTAAATGCAAGTAATGTTATACTGTAAAACCGCCGTTTTAATAACAGTACAGCGCAACCTCTCCACAGCGGCCCTCTCTTGAGCAATAACCTCCCTTTAAAACAGCATGATTTTATCACACTGTACGATTCAACTATTACGTTAACCTCTCTAGAGCAACAGCCTCTCAACAACAACGTAAATTTGCTTCTCCCAAAGGATGTTGCTTTGATTATATATATATATATATTATATATATTTAAATGTATGATACTCAGTCCGTTACTCGGTCAATCGCTTGTTTATTAGAATTAACTAAAGCCAGAATCAAATCAACTTGCATGTAAAGTTAAACCTCATATTGCAACCACCTCAATATTACAACCACCTTGTTATAACAAAGTTGCACTTATTTCCGGATCGGCTTTCAATAACTCTTATGATTCAACTTGATAAAGAGGGGTATTGAGATTACTACGAACGATTTTTCGGATCCGGAAGGTGATCTTAATATTGGGGTTTTACCGTAGATGATGAAACAACAGAAGAGCAGCCCCATTGTCACGTGACTATCTGCTCTTGTTAATAAAAGTCAGTTTGTGACTGTGAAATATCAATAAAATGTTCAGAAACAAATGCAAATGTCGCTTTTTTTCTTCCAATTAGTCTTGAATACGTTAAATACTTTTTTTCACAGACAATACTGTGCGTGCAATTACGCCATGATCCAACATAGAATAATTCAGATATTCTAATGCAATGTGGAAACTCGATCTTTACATATAGCACGTCGTATGATTCCAAAGATTATTCTAGCTTGATTTTGCTTATATTAATCACACTCGAGACCGCTTCCTGGGAAGTACACCAGTACTGCGTCCGAAAATGGGATTGTGAAGTATATAAACGAAACCCGTCGAAGCCGGGATTCGTACTCAGGACCTTCGGATCAGAGGTCGGTCGTTCTACCTCTAGACCACGATTTCGCCCTAAATCCATACATAAAGTCCGGGCAATAATTACATCCATCAAAGTCTACGAGTTACAGTAAATGAGTCAATGATTGAATTTTGTCGATTCGATTATCGTTCGATTTGTCTGAGAACAATCGGCGAGCCTGAATTCGTATGGTAATTATTTTCCCGTAATTGAACAGAATAATAAAAAAGATTTAATTGTCGTCTCGATACGCACGTAATAGTTGCAATATTGCCTTGGATACTGACATCTGTGTAAGTTGTGTCTTTGTATCTGTTGGCGTCTTTAGATTGCGGCCCGGTTTCACAATTCCGATCTATCCTGAATTAATTCTTCACTAATTGTATAAAACTAAGCAATTCCCATGATAGCCGGTCCGATTTGTACAGGGAATTTGATTACTTTACCCATGCATACGGAATAGCCGCAATGTATCAAGTCTTTTACTAAGGTTCTCTGTTCTGTTTTGGTCATTGCAAGCGACATACTTAATAAAAAAGATTCGGGTAAGATTAATTAATTAATCGCACACAATTGTCCTTATATTTCACTTTCGAAACTTTGAAATAAATGCCAATCCGACCAATATCCCTCTGTGTACACCTTCAGTAGAAACTATGTCATGTTGAATAACAAACAAATTAGTAACCTTTCGTATTTGTTTAAGTTCGCTTTCAATTACCAATTAAAGTCAAACCTGTGTTTGGGGCCACCCTGTTAAAGACCATCCTCCTGTGAGTAAAGGCCATTGGTTGATCGGTCGCGCGGTCAGTCCACATGTTGCGGAGATATTTGAATTACAATTCAGTGATTTGTCTAATTATACATAAACTCAATTAACTAAATTTTATGTTTTCTCCTTCGGTAATTTTATAATAAAGGAAAAATGATTCAAATAGTTTGGTTACTATAATCCCCCGTGTGTTTTATTTACTTTGGAGAAATCTAATAGTTTAATGAAATATGAATGCATTATTTTATAAAGAGTAATTGACTAGTATTCATTTCATTTAAGCTTTCTATTTTATATTCAGGACAACATTTATTAACAAAGCCCATTAAAGTCTATCACGATACAACATGTAAATGTACTCATAGAAATGGTTTTAATAACAATATTGCCCGTTGGTATTTTGTACTCAAGCATCTGATTAAAACGTTCCCTTGGTGATACAATCACTGGAAATCAATCAATTTAATCTAGATTATAATTGCTAAAATGTTCCCATAAGATACAAACGTTCATATACTCATTGTCACCGCAATATTTGTTTTGATAAATTTCTGCCTTTAGAACTATAGTAATTATGTGACACTGATCTAAAGAATAAATTATTATCCACGGCCGAGTCTCCAGGATACACTACTAGCATGAGTAATCGATTAGAAAGCCGTAAAAAATTCAAATTAGTAAACAAAACATAACATTTTGTTTTTAGCCTTGGGTTAGAATGTATAATCACCTTGTGCACTATCAGAGGGTTTTTATGACACCAATGTTTATTTACAGCTGTTTGGAATTGTTTTTTAAATGGAAGCTGAAAAAAGCAACGATTAAAAGGGTTATGACAAGGACAGTTACATCCAGAAGACGTCAAATACGATATTTAATGGACATTTGACCATAACACGCAAGAATATCATTCTATGACACTTTTGACACCGTAAACATGGGAATGCCACGGTCTGTATAGAAATTGTATAAATATTCTATATTTTCAACGAATAAGTTCAAAAATGCCACAATGAGAAGTATAATCATAATTCCTGAACATTTTTTGAATTGAGATTAATCAGTGTCACAACTCACAATTTTAAATATGAAGTTTAAATATGAAGTTTAGTCATGGTTTAATGTCATGCATTAATAAATGCTGATATCCATGATCATTATCTATTCAACTTGGGAATGTCGTGTCAATGTTCTCCCTCACGCGATGCTGTGTTGTCCGCGTCTAAGGTCATAAGGTCATTAGAGCAGAACACTTGACTACATAATACGCCACAAATATTATTTTCACTGGGGTTAACGCCGTTTTTTTTCAACATTTTGTCAGTTATACTCGTATACGGCGGCCGGTTAATCTAGCCAGTTTTTCAGAACTGCATGCGAACAAGTAATAATTTAGCCTTCCACAAGGAGCCGGCAACTTCTCCACATATGGAGGTAAATGGACACTTTTGTCAAACTTTCATGGAAGGGTATGACCTGCCGCGACCGGGATTAGAACCAATGGAACAAAAAAAGGACAAACTCATGATAATTTTTCATGACCAGATGCATGCTCCGAAATAATATAGATACGTTAAATTTATAAATACTAAATATAGTCAAACCAGTGTTTCCGACCACCTCCGCATAAAGACCACCCTGTGAATAAAGACCATTATATAAAAAAACTGTGACTGATTATTTACAAGAAATTGACCTCCGAATAAAGGCCGTCTGTCAATAAAGGCCACATTTTGTCTATTCCAAGGTTGGCCTGTGTTCACAGATTTGACTGTGCGTAGTTTGTCTTGGCTTTTATAGAAATTCTGAAGTCAAAGGTTAATTATACATTTCGGTTCCTTGACCCAATATGGAACTGTTTAGTGAATTAAATATCAGTAAGATATTTTTTTCTAAAATTTACTGCGCAAATACACACAATATGTAAATAATTGAACGGTTTTCATTTCACTTTGTTCTATAGGCTACCACTGAGTAGAAACTATTTAACAGTAATGACAAGATGTTTTATTTAAATACAAGACTGCAGTTTATATCAACCTTTGAATAAAAACATATCCATCAAAGGCCATTAGTTTACTTCAACAGAGTTAGTTTTTACAGTCAAATATTCGTCTTCTGATGGGATTAAAGCCTATCTGTTGTTTATATCTTAACCAGAATTTATTTAATCACATGTTTTCAACAATAATAAATTTCTGGAACTAATTTGGAAGCAAGCATAAAGCAACCAGTTCCTCTGACGCGGATGAATTTATACCCGTGATTAGAAATAAACTAATCCTGAGGGAAAACCAGTTGATTTAATCAAAGTGTAGAAGATATTTTATAGTCGGTATCATCATTCATCTTGTCATGGGGGAGAATGAAATATGCAATGTTACGTTATATGGGTCAATGAATAAAGAAGTGTGTACGTGTGCAATTGACTCCCTCTACGAAAGAATATTTGGGTGTGTTTTTATCGAAATATCACAGTTGGGCTAACGTCTTACCGTCACGGCATTGTTTATCCTTGCTACCATTACTAGCAGCCATAAAAACTGATAGGCAACATTTAGACTTGCCGGGACCTAGCGTCATCAACAAGTTGCACAGCGCCAATGTCGATGGAAATGAACATAAACGTTCCGACATACGTACGCTAGAAAGTTTTTTAATGCGCCCTAATCATTCCATCTTATCAAACATACTACAAAGCCATCAATCTCTAATCACAAAGTGTCATACCATAAAAACAAATTTAACAACCTTTACTTCTTTCCCTCCATATTTTATGTCGTATCTCTATACAGTAAAACATCAATATTGTGAACGCCTTCTGGACTAAAGATCGGTCGTAATAATAAGGTGGTCTCATTATCAAGTTGAACTATAGGGGAGCTATAGAAAACCGGTCCAATTAATAACAATTGTTATAATGAGGTGGTCATAATATTGAGGTGGTCGTTATTTGAGGTTTTACTGTACCTATAGATTCCTAATAAACAAGTATTAAGGATGTTTTGATGTTCTTGGCTTTTTAATGAAAGGCTCAGTTAAGTTTATAATATTTGATATCAAACATTCTGCTAAATGCTTCAAATAGCGGCCAACTGAAGTAGTTTTATCTGATAGCGTCGCGATTGTGTAATGAATGTTTAATCTTGTTAAAGGACAAGTTATGGATTATTATGTATATTATTTGAAAACTGAAACATGCGGAGGAAATGCATACCACCATTTTAACGCTGTGACTGTATTTACAGGATTGTGCCAATACGCGATATTCATACATAACTATGTTCTGAAGAATACAGTAAAACTTGTAAATAAAGGCCGTCAATGGAACCTTCAATGCTTTTAATCACAGACTTTATTCAGATGTTTGTCCTGTCCATTAACACAGAATCATTAAGAGACAAAATATGAAATTTGAGCTTATGGACCGATCTTTCTCAAGGGCCTCCGTGTTCGAGTGGTTATGGACTTTGACTAGTAAACATCGCTAAGGGTTTGAAACCACTCGTGAATATCTTATCCAGTTAGCTTACGGAAGGTCTGTGGTTTAATGTGTAAGCCTGGGGTCTTCCGATATCGTTAAAGCTAGAAAAATGCCCAAATGACCCTGGCTAAACACACCTCAAATTTTCAAAATTAACCTTCGTGAAAATATAGGGTTTGTGATACTTTTTGCTGTTAATCAGATCCAATATGATCTACTAAGTCGAAAACATAAGAACGATCTTTAGTTCTATAACCTCAGATCCTGGTCCACTACAGTCAAACCTGAGAACAAAGGCCACCTTTGGGACAGACAAAATGTGAACTTTATGGATAGATGGCCTTTATCCAGAGGTAAGTATGTCCTAAATGATCAGCGACGGTTTTTCAAAGAATAGCCTTTATTTACAGGGAGGCCTTTATACGAAGGTGACCTCATACATATGATTGACTGCATATCAAGTGGTGTTTGAGAGATGTTTGTTAATCAGTTTTGGCAAATCTAAAAATATATGTTTCTACCAATTTGATATTCATGCTTGGATTGTGACTGACAAATCAAGTCTCCACCATCAATCGGAGTAAATCATTGACTTTTGCATTAGATTTATTTAGATGAAGAAATGTCTGTCAATATGAAATTCGTGTTTTATCTTGCAAATAATTAGAATTGCAACATAACTTAAAGAATGTGTTGTCGAACTGTCTTCGATAAAATTGCTTTCCTGGTATAATAGATGAAAATACTTTTCAAATTATAGTTTGTTATGCCATTGGCAGCGATCACATTAAATTAATTCAAACAAAGTTGGAATAGAAATACCGCCACGGTTGTAACACGAGAACCTCGCAATGTCAGAATATAATATTCAAAATAGGTTAATTGAAAGGTACAAGTTCTTGGAGAAATTATGTCTGGAGGCGCGACGCCACATATATTGTTTTAAGTGAAAACTATGTTGAAAGCTATGTTCCTTACACGATTAAGACCCGATTTTATCTGAAGACGAGAAATTTTGTTTGCATAATAAAACACTAAATATAAAACATTCCTATGTAAATGTTGTCTGGCATATAAATAAAAATCTATGAAAGTACAAGAAATCAAATATACATACATCTATTACATCTATTGCATCTATTAAATGATTTTTCTAATCTAGATGAAATCAATCCTTTACAGACACTTTATCGACAGGAACATCTTGTTTGAATAATGAATTGCTACAAGACGTATATGTATTTAGGTTGTTCATAAAGCCGCGAAAGTATGTACACAAGTGTCATTTATCAGACAAAACGATTTATCTATATTCAACCAATAATCCCTCGGACCGCAGTCAAAACAGACTTCAGTCCTAGAATGGTTCAATAATACTTCTCAGTGGCAAACACATGTATTTTGCATTAGTAACAAAAAAGCAACATTTTTAAGAAATGATAGTGTAATGACAGCAGGAAAAATCAGTATCTACGAACATTTTCAATGGTTACAGTAATTTCAATTGTCGTTGAAATTACAATTGTGGTTGAATGCCGGCGAAGTACTAAAATTCAGTTTATGAATATCATATTTATGTATCTGCCGATATTCGGAAACTTAATCGTTTTATTTCGTAAAAATATGGGACGGTAGGCAGGGATTTATTTCTTATTATGTTTTTTTAAAATATATTGGCAACACTGTTGTGAAAATTACAATATAGCAATATGATTCGGATGCCGTAAAACTTTTGAGTCGGTAGGTAAAAGATGGATCGGTCGGGTAACCAGAAACAAACCTTAATATCAATTACGGCGTTGTCGTGAGACCACGACTTGTAGTTTTCCTTGATCAAATTTATAAATTGGATTTACCATAAGGTGATCTTGATATTGTCTTAAATGTAAATATTCCCCAAAGGACCGCCGCAATTGAAGGTCAACAACATCAGTCCGTCTCACCATTAGACAATGCGTCGTTTTTTTTCTACAAACCCGTCATTTTTTCCCCATTTGAGACAATCGCAATCGAAGGTTTAAACTGCAATAACTTTAAGCGAGTTACGGGTTTGTGGAATTGGGATTAACCCTATTTAGGATAGATCTACTAGCAGGTATGATCATTGTAAAGAGCTCATAGAGACAAAAATATGGATACCAAAATCTCAATAATGCCACATATTGAGTTATGGAAATAACCACGGGGTTGTGGAAATAAGCTGACGAATGGTACAATCCCCAAACCCATCTCCTACTAACATTGATTGCTTCCTTTGTATGATCTTGCTAGACAATGATTGGAAATAAGTACCGACAGATTCTAAGTTCAGCAAGGACACTGTGCGAATATACAAGCTATTGCTGTTTACGAGTCACGCGAGCAAACAGATTGGCCGGATATATATGCAACAGTTGAATTCATAATTCATGTACAGACCCGTCATTGAGGCAAATTGTTAATGGTTCATCGATCCGCGTTTAGTTCTTGCTATATGTATTCAAGATATCATGGGAGTTCTTATTTTCATTGCTTTTGGCTTCGAGGTAAAGTTCATTCACAAAATATGTTGTTCTGCATATGGCGCTCACTAAACTTGCATTCATAAAGCGAGAAAACTTTCAGTCTGTCTATTATAATTGTGAAAATGATAATTTGATTTTGAACAGAAATGTTAGGCCTGAATGTTTTGTTTCTGGTCTATCCCAATGCTAAGGCGTGTCGACCTAGATGATAATAATGAATACCATTGAAATGACCGCTACATCATTCA
Organism: Lutraria rhynchaena; assembly: GCA_008271625.1. Taxonomy (NCBI): domain Eukaryota; kingdom Metazoa; phylum Mollusca; class Bivalvia; order Venerida; family Mactridae; genus Lutraria; species Lutraria rhynchaena. The sequence continues at coordinate 462,380 of VIBL01000006.1, read as the reverse complement.
ACAGTACAAACAGGGATATAAAGCTTCCCGTAAACGAATAATGTATGAGAGAATTTTTCAAAAGTATATTTGTCAAAAAGAGTTCGTAAAAATGGTGTCGAAAAGACATTTTTGTTCGATCGTTTTTTGAAATCTTTTACACTGATTCAACTAATGAACATAAGGATATATGTTGCCCTCGTTGAAGAAAGCAATTCATTATTCCCCTTATTATAGCGACTGACATCAGACCAGCCATAATCAAATACACAGTTCATTTTGCGATTTCTCTGACAAGGTTTAAACGTAATGTCAGCCTGTTTTATCTAGTATGGATATAATATAAAACAATATATATTTTATCATTACTATATACAATATACTAATATCATATATGAACAGGACATACTAGACTGGAGCATCCAAGTGAAACCTCAAAGCTATTATATGTAACTGACAAGATCACAAGGTCATCAAGGCGTCTGAAAGTATCCGTACTTAACACACACCCTGTAGCGAGAAAAGATTATACCACTTATTAGATAAATGAAGTAACCATCTGACTGTCAAAACATGGCGACAAATTTGCAAACCACACAAAATACACATTGAATTCTGTGTTGTATTGCAGTTCAGGGAAGAAAATCGTTAGGGGAGCACATTTGGAGCTCTGGTAGATTAAAGTAAAGCCAAATGTTAAATTCCAGGAGATACTTTTTGTTACTTGAAGTTGATTATTTCATTAGATTTTCATTTATCAATTTGCTTGTTTTTCTTAAGTTCATTACGAAAGAGAAGCCGTAGGCAACTACATTGTTTAATCCTTAAATTCCAATATCAGCCTTGTAGAATAGACATTAATCATCATTACAATACTATTTGTAGATGTTATGGATCCAAGTCTTGAGATGCAATTAAAACAATATATGAGTTATTTGAAAGCTAATATAAGATACTTATACGTGACAATATATATATAATATATTATGAGCACTTCACAGCACAGTTCAGTATCATTCTAATACGTGCTTAGATGTTCAAAGACAGAAGCAACATGGGCTCTGTTTACACTAAAAGCTAATCTTCCCAATGTTTACATTATCATATCTTTACATCTTTTATCTTTCTGACTGTAACCTCCAAGAGTCTGTGTTGCGTTGAGTGGGTTTTGGATGAATAGAATTAAGGAAGGGTAGTATTTTTGGGTAAATGGTATGTTTTGTAAGTGTTTTGTTACAGGAATCATTTCCAATCTATATTTACAATTAATAATTATCTAATATCATATTCATGGATTACAGAAATATGTTATATGAAAAATGATCTGAAACAAAATGTTTACTAATTGAAATTCTGCTTTCTAACTACAGCGAACAATTTAAAATATTAATGAATTTGTTAAAGTCGGGGCAGATTGTCGGTAAAAACGTTAGGCTTTTTCGACAAATATGGCAAATAAATTCTAATACATGCTATGAAAATGAATCCGTTGCATTAAAATTGCGTGCGCCTGGACACTTGAATATCTAAATTAGAGGTCATTTGTGAAAAAGGTGGGATATTGACACATGGTTTATATGCCAGTAAAATATTCAGTTTATAAAAGCTATACAACTTCCGTAAACTGATCAACGTGGTAATTTGTGTTCTTAAAGTCGTCTCTAAAAACAATACGCTGTTTAATTTATCCATCTCTTCAATACTCTATTCAAGAGATCAATAATTTACTGTAAACCGTCACTACATGTCGTGAAAACAAGGTCTAGAACAATCTAAGTAATTTCATTATAAAAGAAACACCAATTAAATATATAACTAAACATGACTTTTATCGTTAAATTGACACATACTCCTTAAAGCTACTGTTCAATTTTTATTCTTGGGCAAACTTAACATCTTAGGTTAGACATTTTCTGGTTGTTAATTGACAGATAAAGGTTCTCCGCAATATACTGACAATGTTTTTATAAATAAATTGATAAAATGGGATTTATGTGAGTGAAAGTACATAATTCTTTTATAGAAAGACACAGTGAGAAATAGTTATGGAAACAAGCAAGAAACAAAAGATAAATACAACAGAGCGCCGAAAAGCGTGTTGCATTAATTGCGTGTGAGGTATATTTACATTACTAATTTGAAAACTTCATTTACCAAAACTACGTTGCAAGGACGTTTACTAGGGTATCAAAATTGCTAATCATAATTTACTGGTTATATTTCCTCCCAAGTTCGTAAGGAAAGAAAATATGCTTACTTATATACTTCTAGATTGGCATACAATGTTATGCTTTAGTATGCGTTTGAACATGCCATGCAGAGTATAAACGTTTATTTGCATTTTGACAAAAAATCGCCAGTCTTAAGAATCGTAGACCAACGAACCAGACAGCATATTTTATAAGTCGATATTTCTTTTCGCTAATGCCACCATTTCTGCATGTTTTACACCGTTGCCGTGCCTTCTTTCCGTTTTTGTATTTAGTACCTCAGATGGCATAATTCTATCAGAAATTCACTGTCCACTGAAATGCGTTTTAGCCGGAGGCTTAATAATATCTCCGAGATTGCTGATTCGAAGCAAGCCAATCTGTTTTAGATCATATGTTGTTTTAAAGATATTCCGTTCATTTTTATCAAATTACCACATAGAATTGTTCCGATTTTTATCTGATATCATGCCACCCAGAGGTTCCTGATGCCTCAAGAACTCTTATAGCCCGGTGAGATAATCACAGTCTCTTATCCTACTCACGTATCGACATCAGACTTTTCACTAATAATCAGTATGATGGAAATCAAACAATTCGCTATTCACCAAGAAGTTTTGGGCTTTTTTAAAAACTTTTTACGATATTAGTATAGTGTATTGTTAAAAATCTCATACCACTTCGAGGAAAAAAGGTTTTCTAAACATGTACCATTGTAATCAACACTGATTTCCATTATTTTTGACAAACAGTAAATGTAGAATAAAGCCCACTAGTTGATTCATTGTGGGTCTTGAATGATGTGAGAAGAAAGAGAATTATTATTAATAATTCATTGAATTTATACTAAACCATGCAGGTCTTAATTATATTTTATGATACTTCTAACACAATAAAATTAATTAACAGGTGAGAAGTTAAACATATTATGATAAGTTGATTTCTTCATACCGCTTTTGTATTGAATGGTTCAGATCAGCGGAACTAAACATGATATCAGGCAAGACAAAGACGTTTTTTATGGAATGAAAGAATACTACAGTAAAACCTCGATAATGAGACTACCTCCGCGACACGAACAATCGGTCGTTATGTGGTGGTCTCATTAACGAGTTGAATTATCGTGGCATTATTGAAAACTAGTCCGGAAATAAGTGGCCGTAATAACAAGGTGGTCCTAATATTGAGGGGATCGCAAATATGAGGTTTTACTGTAGATATTACTGAAAATATCACATGTGAAAAAAGTGCTATCAACTGCTTCATCGACCATGATCAAACTTCTTTAACTCACTAAACAGCGCGCGAAGTATTGGTACCCCGAGCCTTCTGGCTTGCCATTAACAATTTGGGTTTTAATACATACAACTTGTTCAACATCACTCATACCACGTGGCAGGTAATTCAAGATTTGATAATAAACGAATTGATAGATGGGGTTTTCTCCAATTAGGAACTATTTTCGTCAGATGTTAATTGTATCAATAATGAAACAATGTCTGGAGGCGTCTTTGGAAATGTGACTTGTCTCTTGTAAATTATTTCGGAACTGGCACAATGATTAACATTTTGTAGTAAAACTTATCGTAAATTAGAGACAACTACTTTTACAGTAAAAAATCGTCCGATTTTCAGAAAATTCCTGTTGTCTGGGGTTATACTGTATTATTTGAATGTTTGACTCAGCTGGTTAATATGTAGAACAAATCTACTTGTAAAGGGTTCCAGATCGCTCTAAAACGTATGGCGGCATATTTCTGCATAAGATGAGCAGAATATTTTGGCGAAAATCTACCAGATTTTCATGAAAAACAAAGACATTTTCACAAAAATTTTATGATACGAGTTTCTTCACCAGTTAGTGAACGTACTTGTTAAGTGGACGAAGAAATATTTTCATGAAAATAAAACATTTTTTCTCGAAAACTTAGAAAGCTTTCACAAAAATTAACTCGCTTAGTGTATACAGAAATATGCCACCATAAAAATCGACTAAAAATCTTATTTTTTTTTAGATATTCTTTAAATTGCATAACCATTCTGAAAATGAACTGTGTCATACAATATGTCAATAAAACACGTGTCACTTTAACTTTAATGTTATCTCAAATTATATTTTGAATGTAAAATATAGTTTGTTCAACTATCAATTCGGAAGAATTATGTTATGCAAACTTCTACTTTGTTTGAATATCACACGAAATAATAATGAAACTGAATAACAAGTATGTATATCCACGCACAGCCATTAATAATAAATGAAAAAAAAGTTACTTGAGCGTTATAACGAGGAAGGGGACTGATAACAGGGTCAAGGTCACCTATTGCTTGTTTTTACTGATTAAGTTTAGACATGAGGAGCATTGTTTGTTTGGCTTTCATTATGGTGAAATGCTTTGAATATTCAATAGATCGGATAGTAACGTAATCAGACAGGTAATACGAGCCAAATGACAGTATTTCAATAGCTTTTTGATCTCAGAGTGTTTAAGTAACAATTTGAATAATTCCTCAATGTGCGATAATTGCAGATGGTTTAGAATCTTGTGGAACAAACAACATCTAAACTTACTTAAAGTTTTCACTTCCTTAATCTTGTCGCTGTGCATCATAATCTGACTGCTTGATATGACACATGGTAATTATGCAGTAATTATTACAGTAACCCCAGCGTTGTGTTATGATTTCCTCACAACTCATTGAATAGTCGGCTGCTGTTTCAATGAATTCATACAGTAGGACCTGGATATGAATACAGTCAAACCTGTAAACAAAGGCCACCATTGGGAACGATAAAATGTGACCCTTATTGACAGATGGCCTTTATTTTGTCTATCAAAAGGGTGGTCTTAATTCGCAGGTTTGACTCTAACCATTTTAATAAAACGGAAGAGATCGCGCTAAGCTATATTGGTGATTTTTTGTAAGCCTAGAACAAAGAACGTCAATAAGAATAAATGTTTATTTTTTTCTGATACTTCTGAAAGAATCATTATTACACGGTTACCCCTTTTAGATAATTCCGATTGAGGAATGTACAACAAGGCGTTGTAAGACCACATTCGTAATAAATAAATTTAAATGTTTGACATCCGCTTCAAATGTTACCACGTTTATAACATCTGACAAATTTGATCTGTTTCTAAAGTGGTCCTACGAACGAACGATAGGAAGGACTAGTTTTTACATTTCATTCATGCAATCTGTCCATTATCTACACGAGCAATACAATTAGTTTGTCTTACATTCACGTGTCATTCATAGTTTGAACTTCATTCATAATATACAGTATAACCTCAATTAGCGACCATCTCAATATTACGACCACCTTGTTGTAATGACCAGTTTATTTTCAGACAGGCTTTTAATAACTCCCCTTCGACTCGATGATGAGACACTCCATTATTGTGCCTGATTTTTCAGTTCGCGAATGTGGTCCCAATGTCGAGGTTTTACTGTATACATGGTCTCTTATACAGTCTAACAAATATTTGTATTTTTGTTCATATTTTTTGTAGACAACCGCTATTACGTTTTTGAGACTTACATTTTGGGGGGGATATTGCTATTGATTTATAACATTTTGTTGTTGTGGTTTGCTTAAATGGAATAAAATAAGGCGTGTGAACAAAAAAGAAATCTTGATTTTCGTGGAACCCGAACTCCCGTACGATGTATTCAGTCTGTCAGTGCCAGAACGGTAGTCAATATCTTGCTCTGAATGTGAAATGAATGGTGAATAGTTGCGGACAATTGAACAGAATAGAAATGAGACCAATTTGTAATAATGGACTTGGAAATTTGTTAAACAGAAATATTCGAATATGTACTAAGTTGTGTTGCGCTTAAAACATTTTAAGAGGACTAGAATACCTGTTGTCTGTTCAATATCGGTGGACTTACTTTAAACATTCTGTTTGTTTTTGTTTGCATGAAAACACAATGCTTCGCGTTGTCATAGATAAATATCTCATAGTGTAATTATTAACAGTCAGATTATAGTTACAGACAACATTCAGCATCACCACATAGTCTGTCGCAGAAATGTCTTTGTAAAGTAATCATTATGCGACAACGATTGGAAGGAAATCACACATAAGTAACGACTGACAAACATCTCGTAAAACATAATTTGATGACCGACTGGTGGCTGTTTCTAAGGCTATAATTCAGATCGCTAGATAAAAGACGAATTTCATCTGAAATGACAAATGTGTCTGTTTTCTTCTTTCATTTGAGAGACATGATTATTATCATATTGTTTCTGTTTATTAATATTTCCGGAGTCTGATATTTGGTTTATAGATAAATCTTAGTTATTTTATATGTGGATGAAACATACATTCAAATAGGTTATTCTTTGAAAACCGTTATTGATTATTCAGAGCGAACTGACCTCCGATTTAAGGCAATCTGTCGATAAAAGCCACATTTTGTCTTTCCCAAAGGTAGTCTTTGTTCACAGGTTTGACTGTTCGTTTGACGTTATAAGACATATTGAAGCATAACACATTACGTTGGTAACAACCGATGTGCCGATGCTTTGTACTTAAGACTGGTCTATCATCTATATTAGTGAAAGATACCCAACATTTATAAATAGTACGCATTGTTAGTTACTATCTTAAAAGTAAATGAAGATGCGGTATCCACGATAAATAATATTATTTGACTGTATACAAAAACTTTTATGTGCAAGTCTACAAGCTTTTATCGGTATATAACGCTTTAAACCATTTACAAATAATTTCAATATCAAGATGGTCAAGACAACTTTTTTACAATAAATACACAAAGATAATCAACATTTTCGACAGATTAAAGAAATATGCATAAAGTATAAAGATAAAAAGTTAACCTAAATCTAACGCTTGGTTAAGATTAATATGTACCGCTCAGATATCAAGTCGTTCATTTATAAGTGTGTTTTAACCAATTTCATAACTTCTCTAAAATCTTACTATTACTAATAGGATTGTATTAAATGTTGAGCATTTTGTGTGTATGTGTATATATGTATACATACGTGTATGTATGTATGTATGTTTATTTGTTGTACACACGTTGAAAATATATTGCCAATACGTTGTCCTCATGGACCAATTGGCTAAATGGATTTGAAAATAAAAGTATCATCAAAATTATGCATGGTGAATAATTTGATTTGATTGTTCCAAAAACTGGCCGAGAAGTGCCGGAATACATGTTGAATTTAATATTTCATAGGTCATTTTGCATTGTTGAAAAAGTGCTTTTTGCAAATGAGAAATACGGGCAAACAGACAGTTTAGCTCCTCAATGATTGAAAAATTGTTTCAACCGTTCAAGTATTATTCCTAATTAAAACATACGTAATGCACGAGTGGGTGGGTTGTGGTATGTAAAGAAACATTTTTATGCATAATATTCTATAACAAATCTAAACACAGATAGTGTCTTGAATTTCAGAGCAAGCTCACAGCACCATGATCTAATGATCTACTTCGCTTGTCAACATGACTCTAGATAGTTATTGAACCCTCAGGCGCTCGGTTATAGATTGATCCGAATGGTCACTTAATGTTCTATGTATAAAAACTACAAATGTCGCCGTCGCTAAGTTTACAATTTTATATTGATACAATGGTTAATAATACCTACGAATGAACGCTGTAAATTGCTACAATAAATCTGTTTTGATTTTTTATGAAAAAAGAGTATGTTATCAATGATTAAGCCAGTTGTTTTGTTTTTATACGTGTGACATTGTCACTGGGTTTAACGCCGTACTTCAACATTTTTTCAGTTAAATAAGGCAGTCAGTTTTCCTGGAGTGTAGAATCCTTCAATAAAAGGGTATTTTTATCTGTTGTCAATGGAAGCTTCAAAGCTTGGATTTGAATCGGCAAAGTGGTCCCTTTTTTAACCAAGCAATGGCAAAGGAGTTCCAGATGCGATATAGTTGGGTCCATGAAGAGATCACAGATTCTAAAGTAAGATATGGAGAAGACATTTCAGGTGCGCCAAGTTTTGTGAAAATATGAAACACAGGTCCAAGAATAAAGCTAGAGATAACCGAAGCGTAAATATCTGGAGGAGAACCAGAATCTTCAGAGGCCGAGGAAGTAAAACAAATCGAAAAAGAATCATCAATTACCGACTAAGTCAACGATACCGCTACAAAAAAAAAACAGATTCAGAAGGAAGTTACATTCAAAACTCGGATGCTGAAATCGAAGACGAGTCATCGAATTGCAAAATTGTAGACGAGAATAAAAACGAGAGGATGGAAAGTTACAACGATACTTTTGAAGGAGAAACGACAGTAGGAACCGAACAGGTCCATATAAAAGAAAGTGTTACGGAAAAAAGAAAAATGTTGAAAAGTTGTAAAAGAGAGTAACGAGAAAATCGTCCAGCAGAAACTGAACAAGAGCAAGTCATAGTTGATGTCGTCAAAATAGTGAAAAGAAAAGAACTAGATTAGAATATGGTAAAAAAATCAAAAGAAAATGTTTTAAAAGAAATAGACAGAAATGAAAATGGAACTCACATTAAAACGACCAATGTTGATGTTAACAATAATTTGGAAAGACAGAGCAACAGAAAGTCAGGATGGAAGAAGTAAATTATAAGTTACATGAGCATGAAACTGAACAAGAATTAGTCAAATGTGAAATTGTAATAAATAGTGAATAGAAAGAAACCGGATCAGAACATGATCAAGGTCAAGGCAACGTTTCAAAGGAATTTGACAGAAATAAAGCTCGAACAAATATTGAAATAACAAATGCTGATGTTAACAATAACTTGGATAGACAGATCAGAAGGAGCACCAGAATGATAGAAGTAAATGATTAGTTACATGAGATGAATAGTTTGAATACTTTAAACAACTTAACCATTTTAGTTAGTGACAACTTTGGTGAATAGACAATCTTAGACGATTTAAAGTGAAAAGTATTCAATCAGATTTGTCGTCTGTAGAGTGTTTGATACTAAGTCATGCATTTTTTATCAGATAGTGCCTATACAGAACTCTTGTTTGTTACAACTTTCGATATTAATTGTTTGGAGTTTTAAGAAGATATAAAGTCATGAAATGGTTATTTCCAAACATTTATACAATTTCCATTATAGCATTTGAAACTTATACAAACATTTTTTCGCACTCCATTCTAAACGTTCAGAGAATATATTTAAGCAAAGTTTGTTAAATTTGCCTTCTGTAACTATTTTGCTACATGAAGTATTCATTGTTTTTTTTTTCACAAAAATATATGTGGAGTTGTGATAAGACTCTCTCTAATAATATTCAAGTCAATCAATTAGAAATAAAAGCATTTATACTCATACTTGCTGATACAGCATTTGCAACAAATAATGGCAATACTGAAAAAATTTAACCATGTATAAGGCTTATCTGCTTACACACTATTATTCGTGACTGCTGAAATTACTTTACATAACTTTATTTGTAAGCACAACCGAATAAACCATTTTTATTCTATTTTTGGAAATATTCTCTGACACAGTTGTCAGTTTTTGCTGTATTTAAGTTTTTTTTTTTCATTTTCAGTTTTGACATTTTAATTGTCATTCCTGAAACAAAAGTATGTCCACATGTCATATATCTAAAAGCTTGTAAAAAGGTTCTCACGAATATTTCATTTTGTTTCATAAATATTGATCTGAAAACTGACTGCTTCAGTTGTTATTAAATCGTGAAACTTAATTCATAACGTGGGCAATGCCCATTTAGTATAAATTGAATATTTAATTCTTTTAACTGGTCATTACTGTAATATAAATGTTCCATCCTGTTACATAATTTATTAAAATTAATAACGTAGTATGGACACAAAATAAACCTTTTGTTTTTATTATATAATGGAGGTTGCCAAATGACCCGACAATTCGTGTTGGTCATTTGTTTGAATATGTCAATATAACGTTCAGATTTTATGTATATGTTTGTTTTTTCTTTCCTGTAACAAAAGTATGTCAATCCTGTAACATAATTTCCATCACATGACTTATTATTCTCATTCGTTTTTCAGTCACCCAAGGTAAAAATAGAAGAGTTTTAGTTTTAATTTTCATCGAGAACGAATATATGGAAAGATTATACAATATACCGACCTATTCCTGCCATGCTTTGATCAAAACTATATATTGAATGCCTTGTTAACTTATGTGCCTAACATTGATGAGCCGTATAACCTAGAAAAAGGAAATACATTGTAAGTTGATGGGATTTTATGTTTTTATTTGTAAGAACAACTTCAAACTTTTCTGTGAGAATAATCAAAAATATTGACTATATCCTCAAAATTTATACTTTACATTCTAGAAGTTGTTACAGGACGGAAAGTCTGCTTACCCCCAATGTACTTTCGAGGGCGATATTGTATAAATGAGGCCTAATTAATGCTGCCAATTTTACAGTACGGTAGAAAAACGTTTACACTAAAATATTTACACAAAACAAAATGTAAACAAATAACTTCATATTTTCGGATTTTACTGTAACGCGTCGTGGTGAAAATTGAAAATGCCTCGTATACTAACAAGTACTAACTAACCCTTCCACAAGGAGCAGGCAACTTCTCCAAATATGATGGAATTTTTTGTTAAATTTTCAAAGAAGGTTATAACTTGCCGCGACCTGAATTTGAACCCGAATAGCTGGGTTACAAGTCCAGCGCATTAATCACTGGACCACGGTCGCGGCCTCTGATTTAGTCAGTAGTACAGGGATTATCAACGCAACTATTGAATATATTTCTTATTGGTATCAAAACAGAGAGAACACTAAATATCTATTAAATGCAACATAATCCTTGTTAACAATCCAGTACTGTTTAACAACACTGTTTAGTTTTGAATGCTACTATCACACGAATATCAGATGAAGTTGAGTAATGCAATCATTCCAGCTATTAACAATACAAAGTATGCATTTTCTTTTTAACAATGATCGTATCAATAAGGTGTTGTTTGAAGTTAATAATGAGATAATGTATGGTTATAACGACATGCCTTATTAAACAATTATACATAGTGTTTTCTTAAAACCAAAGGCCTTTCTTAGGACGTGAAACAGAGCAACACTCTTTAGGAGAAGCAAACTTATGTCGTTGTTGAAAGGTTGTTGTTCTAGAGAGGTTTAATTAATAGTTAAATCTCAGAGAGTGGGAAAATCATGCTCTTGTTGAGGGGAGGTTGTTGCTCAAGAGAGGGCCGCTCTGGAGAGGTGGCAATGTTTTTGTTTATTATGATGGTATCAAATTTGCCATTTGACTTTTAATGAAATGAAATTGTTCGTGTCCGTTTGCAGCTAGTGCAGCATTCTATTTCTCTGGAGTTTAACGTCGCACCCAGAGCCATGGCGATTTGGCGACTTTCCAGCTTTAATTATGGAGGAACACCCCAGGTCTACACTTGAGTAAAACCACTGCTCTTACGTAATGTAGCTAGATAGCTTCCCCACATGTGCAATTATGTCCCGGATGGAATTCGTACTCGCAGCGGTGAGGGGCTGGAAGTCAGAGACCATTAACACTCGACCACGGAGGCTCCCAGCGTATTATTGATAAGACATACTTATATGCTGAGAAATGAAAACCTTGTCTTGCTAGAATAAGCCGATTAAGTTCAGGGTTCATTTCAATGCCAAATATGATGACTCTTAATACATTTACTGAAACATGAATTGCAGTAATACCTCGACAAAGAGACCACCTTGGGGACCCGAAAAATCAGTCGTAATGATGAGGTGATCTCATTATCAAGTTGAATTATATGGGAATTATTAAAAACCGATCCGAAAATAAGCGGTCGTTATAACAAGGTGGTCGTAACATGGAGGTGGTCGCTATTTGATGTTTTATTATAAATATTGTATATCGCATTGTTATATTACTATCACGTCCGTTCACATATTGTGTCACTAGAGCGTTATGTATTTTAGGGCCATTAAGTGCAAGTCTATCAATTATACAGTGGCTGCGTATGGCGAGTTTGACTAACTTATCCCTACTTCAGTGGTCATTAAACTTTGCTCTAGTGCTTAGTTTATTATCATGACCTGTCGTCGTATATCTCATTATTCCTTCAGCAAATCAAATAACTCACCAATTGGAAATATGTCAAACATTATTTGACAATACTCAGGAACAATGAATGGGCGTAATGTCAACTAGCAATTTGTTATACGACCACGTATGATATACTGTATTTTATCAGTACACACTGTGAGCTCAGTTAGTAGTGAGGGTAATTGTTCAAGGACGTGTTCGCTGGTAAGGCACTTGGATGATGGTGCGTGACGATTGGACTGAAAATATTGCATCCGATGTCCTTTGTCTGATGTCCTTTGATTGATTGCAAAGAGGAAAATGAGTATTTAGTCGAGGAAAACAGATTTGCGCAGTTTCTTGTGAAGACAATTATTCGCCGTATCTGACATAATGATTATACGAATTGGCGACCGTTTTCTCGTCCGTCCGTCAGTCCGTACAAATAAGAAATACACCAGGGGCTTAGGGTAATTGAAATTGTGAGCTTCTTTCCGTACAAACTGCCATTGTGGGTTAATTTTTACACGTGGGGTTAGAAAATCTCTCTTGTGTGGTTAAAAAACATCAAAGGAAAATCAATGGGAATAAACTCATAGCGTAGCTCTCGTAAGTATTTCCGTCCGTCCGTCCGACCGTTAATCAATGTTTACTTTAATATTATGTATTCTGCATTATCTAGGAATTGCACAAATAAAACCAACTGTGACAATGTCCTATTTATATAAGTTATTTTTAGTTAAAAAGTATTGAGTTTTGCCCTAAGGAAAGCTAACGAAAGTTACAATATACAAGAACTCATACTATTTTCAAATAAATGTACCTGTGTAATATACAAATATTGCATAAAATATAATTAACATAGCAATATAAATTAAAGATAAGTCATATACATATACAATATTTTCCGTCACGTATATATAAATAATAAATATGGCGATATATGACCTTACGGCGATGATTTTTATCATATCGTACTGTTATATATATACCCTAATTAGGCCAAAGAAAAATGAACTAGGTGTACAATAAAGAGAAATTTTTCTGCCATTTCCAGATTCCATTTTCAATAGTAATCATCACATACAATACATGACATACCATTGTGCTGATTGTTAGGTTAGATTGAATATAGCCAGGTCACTTCATTTGTCCAAGTCAAACCATTAATCCGAGGCAAATTAAAACCATACATTTTGGCACTTGTCTTTCTATACATGTCAAATATCTGCGAACTAGATAATGATACAGTTTCAATTACGTGTTGTGTAACTAGAATGACCTAATTTGTTGCTTATTAAAAATACCATCTGTATAATATGGCTATATTTCATGAATGAGTCTTTTATATTCTATATAGGTCCAATGACGCTACATACCGTGTATAATAAACAGAAATGAATGCAAAACCGTTGGACCCGCCAAACACGAAATGACGGGAATCACGATTAGGTCAAAGGTCGTTTCCAGTGGGTTATTTAACCCAAAATGCAGGAAAATGCTTGTTTGGTTTCATTTTGATTTTACCATCGCGATATTAAATAAATCAATGGAACTTTGCTACTATAAAATCCTCTAAGGACCGTAAGTACAAAAAAATGTATATTGAAGGTAAAAGTGATACTATTGCATTGGTTTTATGAAAAATGAAACTCCTAATGTGCGAACAAAACAAGAGATAATTCATTGCGTAGAAATGTAATCAAAAAGTTGAAAAAATATGTAACAATAATGTAAAATTGATTATTTTGATAACAGTAATGCCACAGACAAAATCACGTCTTTAGCCTGACGCAGAAGTTCTGTAATAACTCAAATCAGTTTCTATTTAAGGAGATATCGCATATTGGGAACGACCGTCAAACATTCAGTGAAAAGCGGAATTAAAGGACGGAACCATTTTCTTTTCTTCGGCTATTTAATAGATCGTTGGTAGTTCCGTTCATCTCGTCTTTCTCTGGGGTTTAACATCACACCTACAACCAGGGTCATTTGACATCTTTTACAGCTTAAACGGTGGAGGAAGACCTTAGTTGTACACCTCAGCAGAACCACCGACCTCCTGTGAGCCAGCTGGACAGTTTTCTCACATGTGAAATTTGGTCTCGGGGGGAATTCGAACTAACAGCGCCGAGGGACTAGATATTACTTGTTAGAGCTTAATGATATTAGAAAATGGCACTATTTAGTGACCGTACCAGGACATTTTTATTAGACACTTTTACAAAAAAATATTTAAAAATTTAAAGCTGCCACAAATATTTAATCAGACCAGAAGACGCCTCCAGTGTATTTGAACACATTAGTATTTCATTCACACTAAAGTTTAGAGAAGAAAAAAGTTGTAATATGGATGATTAATGGCTTGACGACTTTGTGTTTGTCACAAGTGATTAATCTGTATTAAGGATCAGACAGTCCCAAATTTATTAACTTCATAACTGGAAAATTATACATGTAGTTTGATAAGATTTTCTTGTACGAGGCAACATAATTAATTACATCACTTCACAAAGCTACCAAAATCATCACTATGCTCACGTTCATCAGGATTGGATTCGCAGGCAATGGCGCGACGTTCTGTTTTCGCATGAATCTAGGTTTAACGTGTCATGTGCTGATGGCAGGGTTCGAACTAAGAGGAGACGAGGGGAGGCTGGAACCAGATATTGTTGTGGAACGTAACCGTTATGGGGGTGGTGGCGTTATGGTTTGAGGCGGGCATGCATCATGATGGGAAGACAGATTTCGTTATAGTGCCCGGTAATCTCACTGCAAAATCACCGCATCACTCTCCCATTGAGCACTAATGGGACAACTTACGTCGTCAGGTGAGAGAGCGCCATGACGTCAACAACGTCCGTGATCTTGAACGTGCCCTGCAAGCTAAATGGGTCAGAATCCCATTGCAGGTCATTAGAAAACTAATTTGCAGCATGCGACGTCGTTGTCTGGCAGTCTTGGCTGCGAATGGTGGGCACATTAGGTACAGAACCGTGTCCGAACTTTTACGCCTGACCCCTAGTTCATTTCACGTACGCCGGAGACTTAACGCCTCAAAATCATGGAATAACATTGATGCGAATCATTGGTGATAAGAATCAAATACCGAAAATGTATTTGGTTACATGATTTCGTACCTACCCTTTCCCCAGGAGTCAATCCTTTCTGAACTTGCTAAACTTTTTTCCATCAGTATACATAAATTGTTTAGTAAATTTTATCTAGCAGTGACCTCACATTAGTGAATTCCATAATCAATACAGAGTTCCATGTTCTCAATTTACAAATGTGTCAATCAGTTCGCCAGTTTTGGGGGCCTCCTTTATGGTCTCTGACTGGTAATCACTAGCCCCTCACCACTCGAACTTCGAATCTCACCAGAAAAAAATCATATATGAGTAAACTGTCCAGTTAGCTTACAGAAGGTCGGTCGGGTAACCGGAAACATATCAATTTTCTTCCGGCCTAATGATAAGTAAAACACTGGGACTAAATGATGGATTTAAAGGACTTCAAAAGGGTGATGCATCAAAATAATTGAGTGTTTTGCATTACGTACGTCATAAGCATAACGAAGATTCTACAACAAAAATAAATTTGTATGCATTATTAAATCCATTGTTGTTTGTGATGCGTCACAAAATACTTTGTATCTTTGTCAGTTCTGGACATATCAGGGAGAAAATACCGGAACAAAGAGTCTCACTTTTATCTCCCTCAACACAAAGAACTATTCTCCATTATAAATATTGTAATCTACACCAGGAATGCATTCATTTTATAATACTGTACACGCCTAAAGATCAATGTTTTATGATATGCGACCAGCTGATCAATGAATTCATGAAGTCGACTTACAAATTAACATTTTTGTAAGGCAAAGTATAATAAAGTCAAGGACGTAGGCTATGGTTCATTGAGTACATTGATCATATCATCAATCTGTCTTACATTAAGCATAACGTGGTCTAATCATATTTCGGCCAATAACGAAAATTTACAAGAAAAGGGTTCTTAGAAAATAAAAAAACACGTACACAAAGCCCTACTTCCCCCAAAATACTACATTTCCCAAAATTCCAACCCAGAACCCATCCAACACAGGCAACCCAGAGCCTACCAAAATGGAGGACAAAACACAGTCTCCCGTAGGACACATCTGCATTTATTGCTCCAGCGTTTGAAATTTAGAAATAAGTAACAGTTTAACTTCATCCGGAACAAATATTCCTGATAACGAGGCGGTTGACTAAATTACGCTCCGATAGAACAGAATTTTTTTCTCGGATGTTAACTAAGTTCATTATCAAGTGGAAGTATCTATAACAGAAGAGTTCTTCAACAAATTAAATTTAGAACTTAATGGAAATATGATTCGTACGTGGAATTGCTCCAAGCAGCCACTTGACAATTGATTGAAATACTGGACCGACACAAATATAGACAGACATCTCCTAAAAGCTAAATGCGACCTAATTAATGATAGATTACAGTAAACAGTACTGTGCATCTCCGGAACAAATCTGAAAAAGCCTAAATGTAAACTATCTTATTGCTTGAAGTAATACTTATTACAGTTAAACCTCTCCAACCCGAACCTTTCCAATCCGGCATCCTCTCTAAACCAAAGACGTCAGCTAGTCTCGCTTTTTATGACGTATTTAATGTTAAAAAACCCTCTGTAATCCGGAAACTTTGTGTTCCGAAAATCCGAACATTTTTGTCTGCCCGAACAAGTTCAAAGTAGTAAGGTTCTACTGTACAAATGAATGTCAACTGACGTATTGGTGTGTGATTTTCCAAAATAAAAATCGACATAATAGACCTTGCCAAGCTGGATATCTTCCTCACATTTGAATTTGTTCTGGTCCCGGGTTGGTGGGACTCGAACTTTCAGTGGTGAGGGGCAATTAATTACTAGTCAGAGACCATAACCATTTTATGTCTTGCAAATATCTTTACTAACTGTTGACTACAATTTACGCGGTTGGGTAAGATCATAACGCAATGATTTCCCGGTCATGTGTCGTTTTTCATGACCGATTAGATTAAGTGTGCATGCTTATTTGACATAATAATGATAAAAGGTCCTGAATATTTAACAAATTTTAGACAGAAATCATGGGAGTTATAGGACCTAATCATGCAATTACCACGCGGTGAATTTAATTTGATTAGATACCATAAAAATCCACATGTTTGTCAACACACAATTGCCAATGAATGTTTGACGCTTCGGTGCTTGCACTGTAGCTAAAAGTCAGCAGGCTTGTCGCAGAGTTGATATACTTCAAACATTTCTGAGAAGATAGTAAATAACAGAATCCAAAAAAAATCTAAAAACTGATTCATATGTTAATTGAAATATAGCTTTGAGCGATATTTCCGTAAATCTATTTCGTTTAATGTTAGGCATCTTCAGGAATTTAAGTACTTTTGTACTTAACTCCAGCAATGGTAAATTGTTGCTGTTTCTGTTTTTTTTTTATAAATAATTATCTGAATTTAGCTAGTATAATGATAGCTTAAAATATTAGTTTTATAAAATGACTGTTACCACTTTTCATCTTGGAATACAATCAATATCAAACAATTATTGCGAGTATATATGGAAGTTCCGCAAGAATTAAAACATGTGTTGTGCCTGTTAAAGGTTGTTTCCAAATTAATTAATCGGAGGAGTCTCAAAGTGTTGTTCTAATTACTCGTCATCGTATTCATATGCTAAATAATGTTGATAAATCCATTGCAGTCAAACCTGTGAACGAAGTCCACCCTTGAGAATGACAAAATGTGGCCTTAATTGATAGATGGCCTTTATTCGGAGGTCGGTCTAGTCTGAATAATCAGTAACGTTCTTTCAAACAGTGATCTTTATTCACAGGGTGGTCTTTATACGGAGGTGGCGCAAACATATGTTTGACTGTATAATGATATTTCATGAAATATTTTTTCGAAAACACGAGGATGAACTCAAAGTTGTTAGGATCGCTAAATGTTTAAATACAATATAAACAATGAATAATTATATAATGTTAGCAATTGTCTTACATGCAAACTCAGACACAGATTACGGCTCAAATTACACTTACTGTGCTAATTTTGAAGTTCACAATAATATTAAAAATTCTTATGCATTACATGTATATATATATATATAAATGAGTATAAAATTACTGTCAAAATATATGAATATATTGTTACGATTACGCCCTCGGTATTTGATGCGTTGATTTATGTAAAAGAAACTTTAAAACAATGTGGACATGATACATCTGCTTTGTGTTTCAAACTTCGACTTATAGCACAAATATGTCATTTTATTCATAGATTTTTTTTCATAGTGCTATTATAAATAATCGCTATCTGATAAATGATACAGACAAATACTAGAGATCCAACCTTGACGCTTCGTAGAAATACTTCAAAAGCTCAGTTTGATTTCGAGCCATTGTTAGAATACTATAAGATATATGTTGGTAGGGTCTGAGTTATATACCGCGAAAGCAAAATCTGACGTCAGCCCAGATAACTGAGCATTCAGACTTTCATCTAAAATGACAGATATATCTGAAGTGTTCATTAGAATTATGTTGCATATTGCTTTATGCCATTTTTAACCCTTGTCTGATAGTACAGCGCATATTGAAGAACGGTAAGCAACAATTGTGTCGATGGTGTATCAGTTGTTTGTAGATCAATTGTAGACGGTATGTTAGCAAATATTCTGTTTGAACGGAAAGCAGTTAATGCCAGTTTAATACCTCAGCTATGTTCTGCTTTGTATTGTTCAGGAGTACAGACGAGTTGAGATATCGTCTACTCGTAAATAGCCATGAAAGATCAGATCTTGAAGAGGCCTTACAACGACGAAATATGAATTTTTCGTTTTGTATGTATTGCTCTTAATGTACTGTAATACTGTCGAATCCTTTGCGGCTATTTTGTCGACAAGCGCATCTCAATAATAGATGGTAACTTGAGTTGAGCAATTACACATAACATTTCAAACCATTTTTTCTTGAATAATTTTGTTTTAAAAAAATGCACAATGGCAAATTTTGTCAGATGATTAATTCATAATCTATAGATGAATAACTATAACGTGTTTCTTTAGCATTTTTCATAAAATTCAACCCACTCCTCCATGAAATAAATTGTTCGTACACGCCTGTAACAGATGGTGTACATGTTTTGATGTATTGTCTAATCAACAATTTAAAACGATTTGAAATAAATAATTTGAAGTTTTGATAAATGTATGAATTAACACTCATTCAAACAATTAAAATGCTATTATACATTTACATACACCAAAATAAAATTCAAATTTTCACACAAGTCAAACAATACGTGTTACATACACTCGTACTGCAAAATGTACTACATTTGTTTGTAGATTGCTTTTTTGGTCTGCTTTAACGTCGCAAATACTAAGTATTGCAGTAAGAAGTAGTGCAGAAAATGAGGAAATCACGCGACTTTAAAGTATTCCAGGGTTTCTCTCAATTCAGAAGCGTCCCAAAAATTGTACGACCACTTCTGCTTTTTCCAATTATGTTTCATTTTCTCATTTGTTTTAGCAAGCAGAGAACGCTGACAGTTCGTGACCGTTTAATCTTAATTGTTGGTCATTTTGGTATCTGTGTTGAACGACAATCTCGATATTTTCATGAGTAATGTCTTGACTTTTACAGAATATAGTCAGGAAAAGGATTTTTAGAAAAAAGTAGTTACAAACCAAACAAAATAAAAACCCAATAACTCAGAAACGCACAACACAGAAACGCACAAGATCCAGGATTTGATTTTATATCTGGTGTGTTAATTTTAAATGTTTGCAATGTCAACGTTTGTCTTGGAAGCTGATGTACCCGAGAATATAAAAGTCTACATTTATTACTATTTTACCACATTTGTATAACATGTTTATCATACATATATATACGTTCAAAAGTGTTTCACAAAAAATAAACTTTTATATAAACACAAAGCTATACAATTAGAATCTAAATGATGAGGATACGTAAAGCCTTAAAAGTAACTAAAATATTTACCGCATTGAATGCTAAGGTCATTCGGTACATACAATTACAATAAATGGATAATTTGCTATTCGTCGTCCCCCCTCCAAAATGCCTTTCTCCTCAAATATTGAAAAACATTGTTACCTAGTACAAGTAGTATATTAAGTACGCATTAAGAGTCCTTAACAAATCAAATTTCGCACAGAGACGAAATACCGTCCGAGTTTCCATTGCTTTAAGCACTCTTAAGATTATATACTCAATGGTACTGACCGGTCTTAAATATGAATAGACAACCAATTATTTGTTGCAAAGAATTGAATAAGACGTCGGGGCAAATACAAATTTGTCCTAATGATACGGAATAAACGGAGACAAAACGGAACTAGGATACAAAAAAAAACAATGGGTTAAAAGGTGCATGCGTTATTCAGTTGAACCACGAAACAGGTAGCACAGTACTTCTTGTCTTATATGGTTTGATGTACAAATTAGTATTTGTAATGTTTTACGTTATTCTCTGCTTCTAAATTTGAATATTCATTGATACTGCTTGAATTGTCGGTCTTTGTGTGAAACCGGTATTCAATGCATTACCATTTATACATCTACTATAAAACCTCGATATTAAGACCATTTTGGGAACTACAATTACATGTAACTATGTGTATAAACTCTGTACAATGTATGTAGTTATATGTAACTATGTGTATAAAATCTGTATAATGTATGGTCTGTTTTGGTTAAGTCTAAAATGAAATTATGAATATTTGGCTGCGAAGTGCCACATCTGAAGTCTACTTACAGAAGAAAGAAACTCGGTAAAAAGATTTAATTTGTCAAGCATACAACAAGAAAGCCAATTTGATGTTATTGCGTGTTCCCCTTTACAGTAGGCCTGCATGATGGCAACATTTGATGTAATTTTTATACATAAATCATAAACTGATACATTCATATTAAGTGATGCAATTATTGTATTAGGATTTTTAAGTATATATTATTTTTCATACCAAGATATAATATCGAATCCAACATACTTTGTTTTAATATGACCGTTTTAGTGCCAAGAAGTAATCCATTCGTGAGTGTAAAAATGCTTTGGATTCACCATATTCCGTGACTTACAGACCAGCGTAATGAAAGGAAATAATTCACCTAGGGCCATAAATATTGCTTGCGAACTAATAATGGCTACTGTAGAGCTATAGGCATTCATGTTACATTTTTGTGTTTCTTTTATATCTTTCACAAATCCCTGTCTGCCTATTACAGCTATAAATTGAACGTAATGAAGACAAAATATTTGATTTTCAAGCATTATGTGTCCAGGAAAACTAGTCATTAAAACATCTATTATGCGTGGTTTAATTAAGTAATAACTTGAATGGTGTTCCGTCGGCGTATTACTATTATTTCAGCAAAATATTGACTTCCGTCATTTTCTGATCACGGGCGATAATCGCGATTATTTCCTGATAATATTTATACTTGCTTATTTATACATTCTAGTTATTAACACACCGTAGCAGATATAAAATGAAATTACTGTGATGCGATTGAAATCATTTTAGACGATACAAAATTGTTTTTCTGTGTCAATTTATTGACCTACTACTTCGATTAATATGATCTTGTGTCCATTATGTGTATGAATATTTATCTCAAAGTCAAGATTTTCTATGGGGTCGGTCACCAGTAAACTAAACGACGTTAAGCCGGTTTGTTGCAATGTGTACTTTAAAAAGACTGGATAAAATTTCTTAATTCAAGGTGGTCTCAATGTAATACAATTGTTCGTGTAAAGAATTGAAGCTGGTTACAGTGTAGATTTTGTACAAAAACATATACTGACTGGTGGTTTGTATGGAAATTCATTTTCGTTACACATCCATTTATAATTATTCCAGATAAATTATTTAAAAACGAGATAAGGTCGCTTAAACAAACGTGAAACTAAGACAACATCAATACACGTGAAAAACAAAACATGTTATCAGTTGTGTCATTGTATTAATACGAATCATTAAGATTATTAAAAAAGATGCAGATATATATATATATATATATATATATATATATATATATATAGATTTTTATAGAATTAGATTTCTTTTTATAATTAGATTTTTTTAGAATATGAAATGATGTGTTTTGAAAACAGGTTAATTGCAACCCTTATGTCGTATGTTATATGGTATAAAACAGTATATTGACTTATTAACATCAGTGAAATACTTGCCTGTAAGTAGATTGTAAGCTTGCACATGAAAGCGCCCAGGAACCACGATTGTATGGTATCATTGATGACAGTTGCTGGTAAACACACTAGTATAACCAAAAAGTCAGCGGCTGCCAGATTGACCAAAAAGAAATTGGTCACAGTTTTTAGTGAGTGATTTTTCCACACGGAATAACATACCAAGAAGTTGCCAACGAGTCCTGTGATAAACACTATCATAAACAACACCAAATAAATCCATTGGTAATACTTTGGTCTTATATGATCCAGAATTATCAAGAAAAATTCTTCATCTGTCGTTATATTGCCTAATGAGGCGTTTGTAATCGTAATTGTACTGTTAGCCATCTTAATTGGAAATTTAATTGGTTCGTTTTGCGATGTGAGCAACGCTCATAAAACCGTTTAAAACTTGTTCACTTAAATGCATACACTCAAGCTAGCATCGCATGTCAGTATTTGAAAGTTGCTTCACAAATTTTCATTACGCCGTTAGAAATACATAAATTTGTTTGAATTAACCCCGGTGCTCAGGTATTAGGTAAGACAATTAATTTACAATTACACTCTACCCCTCGAGGTAGGTCTGAATAGTTTCGTATCAAACTAGAAGAAAACAATTATGCTGAATAATTAATCCAATACGATACGGAATACAAACTGTACTGGATGTTGTGCGCTGTTAGCAGTTTTATTCACAGTGAGTTGCGGCCTCCACTCTAGATTTTCAGATCGGCAGTGATGAAAAACAGTGGTTAATATTATTGGATACTATCAGTTTGTTCGGCTTTAAGAATTCTCTATACGCGAGTGCTGGAAAATGCTATAATACTCGCTTGTCGTTCATGCAATAATTATCTTACATATTTATCAAACGGACGGGAGCGTGCTTGAACATTTCGGTAAATTGCTGCATTGATGTTCGAAGATCATACTTAAGGTTAATCATAACACATGCTCGCTACATACGCACAGAAAAAAATATGTTTTTAATCTTATTCTGCTAATTAGTTTACACTAAAAAGAAATTGTTTACACAGCTCTTATGAAAACAAGACTAGCTGCCATCCTTGGGTGGAAAATAAATCAATTAAATAATCAACATTTCATTATGTTTATTTGATTTATTGTTCGGGTTTAACATCGCACCAAAAGTCAGCGCTATGTGGTGACTTTTCAAGCTTACATCAGGCTTTAAACACGAGTGAAAACATGTTTTTGGTTTTTCATAGAATTTAGTAAAACTATGTTAAACCTCTGAAAACTGGACTCCATGAAAACCGTACTCCATGTAAACCGGAATTTCCTGAAATTCGGACGATTTTTCAAGTCCATATTTTTCTCTTTTATATTCAATAGTTCTTTGAAAACCGGAATTCTCAGAAAACTGGACTTTGGATCTGTGCGGGAGGGGTCCGGTTATCAGTGGTTATACTGTACAAATTTAGGTAAGATTAAACAAGAAGCATCCACGAATAATACCAGCTCAGTGGTAACGCAGGCTATATTCCATGCATGATCGTTCAGAAGCAAATGTATCGCTATAAACTGAACGTCTCATCGGATTTACGTACAATGCATGTCTAACATCAAACAATCGGTTCGGGCATTTACCAATTACCAAACAATTAATAAACAGATTCAAAAAAAGGAAATCTGATAAAGCACTTAACTTTCTTCTGTAAATGGAAGAGACGTGGATATGACATTTCTTGGTATAATGTTGGTAATACATAAAGATCCATGCCAGCAAGACCCTTCATTGACCATTTACTAAAGTACCATGGAAGTAGGAGATTTATAATCAATTTACCGTAATGGCCGTTCTTATGTAATGAATGACACAAATGCAGTTCAATATGAGTAAATCAATGTTTTCGACACAGAAATAACACTTATGGCTACATATAAACTGGGTTTTAATATAGATCGACTTTGGAGTTAATCCTCGCTCATAAAATCAGTATAAATGGGCACTTTAAGAATCGCATTCAAGTCGACAAATTAAAAAAAAGTTCAAATATTTGGAAATAAAAAACATTCGGTAAGTGTTTTGTCTCAAAAATGGGTCTCTGTGGTGGAGCGGTTTTTGGTCTCTGACTAGTAATCACTAGCCCCTCAGCGCTGCTAGTTCGAACGTCACTCGAGATTAAATATCACATGTAAGGAAGCTGCCGTGCTGAGTAAAATCCGAGTTTTGGCTAAAAGTTGGCTTAGATTTTTGGTAAGCAAAAATATTAACTTTTGAAAAAATAACAACCAATCTTTACTATTGGGTGCCGAAGAATTTTTAAGCATTACTGGCATTAGTTCGATGGTGTCAGAAAATCTGAAAGAATACAGTACGCAGCCTTGGTACAACACTGTAAAGTTCCTTAATTAGGTCGTAATGACATTTCCGATGTCTGCGTGACGATGTATAACATCGATTCGTGTTGTCTCACGTACAATCTGATTAATTTTATTATTGTATTGTCTGGTAAAAAATGTACTTTCGTTGTTTTATTGGCATCTCTCGGTGTTTCATTCCACTTCGTAGCTGAATTTATAATGTTATGGACAAGATGCATACAATATAAAAGTAAATAAAATTATATTATTCATTGAAAAGAGGAACTTTAATTATTCACTTATAGCGACTGATGTCTGCTATCTTGATTACAGAGCTCGGTAATAAGTAAACAAAACAAATAAACATCACTCTAGTATCCAAACAACGTGAGAACAAATAGTTCAGTTAGAGAAGAGTACAGCTGTAATTAGTTGAATGTCACCGCAAACAAGTTCACTATTTTCATCAGGATCTTGTAAGATCCATCTCTTCGTACCATAAGCGGCTTTAAGCTATAAGAAATTGCAAAAATTGACAATACAAGTGTCATAGTGTAAGATTTTGTGTCTGTCTGAATAAATTATACTTTTCAATTATTGCGTTTTATCATTTATTTGTCCAATGCAGGCTTTTTCGCAGAACATTTATGGAATTTAAGAAAATATATTTTTGAAAGTTTAGTATGTACCCTTATCTAAGTATAGTTTGTACTAATAATTACACAAATTTCTCTGCTATACTCTAATCCATTAATATAATTTCGCCCGTGTAAGGTCACCTGTGACGCAATGAAAAGTCAAGCTCATTTCACTATTAAATATTATTATTATTATTATTCATGAATTATTTATATTATATATATATGCAGGCGAATCCTTACTTCATCTTCTGATGTTACAATAGCATTCAGTATTTGTTTGATGCTATAAGTAATTTATTGTTTTAACTAATGTTTATCTCTTTGTAATGTAAATCAGTTGGGTGACCCAGACCAGACATTGCAGGTTTGGACATCTTGAGATATGGTCAGTTGACTATGACTTATTATCTTTCATGAAATATACGTTATTTATATATAGTTAAAGTATTCATCTATTTCGACCCCAATCAAGTCCTAAGACATACCAGTAAACCACACCAAGTAACACAAACATCAAACAATGTACAAGTGTATTAATAAATGAGTACACAGATCGAATGAGAGTACTCGGAGTACATACAAATGAAAGACATTGGCTGTGAAATAAGTGAGAATGATAAATGACAGCGTTGTACAAGAACTTATCCAATTATCTTATCCAATTATCAAGTATCATATCCAATTATTTCATTTCCCTTTTACTGTTGTATTTGTTGTTTCAGTGGAACAAAGGGCCTCCGCGGTCGACTGGTTATGGTCTCTAACTTGTAATCACTGAGAGTTCGAATCACATCCGGGACAAAATTTCATATATGAGGAAGCTGTCCCGCTAGCATACGGAAGGTTGGTGGTTCTACCCAGGTGTAAGCCTGAACTCTTTCTCTTCCGTTAAAGCTGGAGCAATCGCCAAATGACCCTAGCTATAGGTGGGACGTCAAACTCCAGTTCTCTGTAACAAGTTTGAATTTGCTAATTATTGTCTTTGTGAGACGAAACATACTGTTAGATTTTTTTCAAAAACAAAAAATAAAGAAAACACTGTATACATTCAAACATGATTAAATATTGATTTTAGATGAATGATAAAATCACCGGGGAACTAAAAAAACACAATTATCACATGCAGTCTGTTTGCCCTACTTAACGAAGTTTTTTGTTGTATTCAATCTGAGACAGTATAACATACGAGTACATGTATATACACACGATATTTAGAACACATTATCGTTTTGGGAGATTGTATTACTTTCCAAGTATGAATTACATATGAGCTGAATATTTTAAATGCTTTCCAGGAAAGGACAGTTATGATGCGAGGTACGATATCTACACAGTAGCCTACAAATCAACAGTCAATCAAACATACAGGTGTTATGTTGGTCTCCTTCAACTATATATTAAACAATAACATTGCTATGGTTGGTTCAAAAATAATACACGGTGTACTTTTTACAACAAATAAAGTTATTTTCTACGTTCATGCAATACAAAGCTTCATTCAGTGAAGTATTTTCAGCTACATACATCACAGTTCAACAAATGCTAGGAAGGGATAGTTTAATGTGTGGACAATGTTTTCCAAAAACAATAAACATGTATATTGCTCTATAAACTTTATCCAAGTACAGAATGTAAAAGACCCTATCCAGAATCATCAGATTCATTCAGACACTATTTTTAGCCACATCACGTGGATGCAAACAGCAGGTTAACGATTTATGTTTACAAATGACTCAATGAATCTCATCGGATCTAACCGTTTGTAGTGTATTTATTACGTTTTCCAATGAGGTTTAACTTCTCATCAAACAACCAGGGACATTCAGTGACTTTCTAGCTCTAACAGCAGAGAGCGACACCAAACTTACATCAGGGTAGAATCACCAGCCTTACGTAAGCTAGCTGAACGGCTCACTTGAATTTTGAAATTTTGTCCCTGGTGGGATTCGAACTTACAGCAGTTAGGAACTAGCGATTAATTATTAGTCAGAGACCATAACCGCTCGACCACGGAGGCCCCCTCCATTTATTTCTACATTTTTTATGTACGTTGTTCTATACATAATGAATGGAGTACTATGGCGTAAAAAATAGGTTTGTTACCCAACCGACCGATCTTTTACGTGCCGACTCAACAGTTTTATTGGCATCAAAATCTAAGTGATATATTGTAATTTTTACAACAGTGATGCCGATTTATGTAAGAAAAAAACGTAAAAGAAAAAATCCCTACCCATATTTTTGGGCAATGCAACCGGAAACAAACCTTTTTTTGTTTAGGCCTAACTGAACTTTCCATCATTCATAAATTACAAATGATTCTCTGTGCCATTCAAATGTGCCAACAGTCATCATTGTTAACTGTAATATACTGTCCATAGTCTGAAAATAAACACGCGGCTTGGTTCAGATTCCAGCGAACTGATATAAATATTTTATGTGTTATAAATAAATGCAGAACAAATTTTAAGGTACGGAGAAGTTTCGTGTTGTAAACAATGCCTTTTTATAACGCTTCTTTAAGGATATTATTTATTTGAAATGAGATTCATTGAAGTAAAAGATTAAATTGTCATTTAAGTGCCAACACTCCCTTTCAGAATTTGAGTATGCTTTGCCCAAGAGGTAAACGCCTTAGATGTTTCGGCAATTTTTTTGAATTTTTTTAGACTTCAAAACCAATTTACTATAGTATGTTATGACTTATCTGAGTGCTAATAATATGTGTTTAAATGAGAATTGCATCTATTTCTTACTTAAGGGTGTTTTTTTATATCAATCAGTTTGCGTGACAGCACACTGGTTGAACACTTTCATGAATGGATCAAATGAAGAAACATCTAGGCTTCAATTACAAACATATACCTGAGGTCAGTGTGTACATTGTGCATTCATATAAACAACATAATCAATTACTTGTGAATTCCGGACATGTGCCGTTTCTTCTTCCTTCCAATTTTCTCCGAGCCAATTAGACAACTACACTTTCATTACTATAAGATCATACAAACAATACATTTATGTGATATTCGTTTTAGTAGAGTAAAACCTCAAATATCGATCACTTCAATATTACAACCACCTTGTTTTAGCGGCTACTTATTTTCAGGACCGGCTTTCAATAACTCCCCTCTAATTCAACTTGATAATGAGACCTTCATCATTATCGAGGTTGTTTTATACTTCGATTATTTATGCTTTCTCCTGTACATACTTTTTTCTGATATTATGCACCAGAATATTGGAGAAGTACCAGAACAACATGTTTGGTGGTTAATGTCAGATGTATCAAATACATGTCTGTGAGTGTTGGCGCTCAGGCTTTTATGTCTCACAATATCTCTGGTCTGATCTTACAAGTCTTTCGGTCAACTGAATGAAACATGAAGCTGAATCACATGTATATTGTTTCTGTGTTATCAAACGCGTGACAATTATGAGAACCCGTCCAAAAAATCAAATCATCTGTCTGTTATATTTTCTCTCACTGTATAAATCAATTATTGAGTGTCTATTGTCATCCCCTGATATTAGGCGCCGGCTGCGGAGATAAATCAATTTCCTGTATTATTTACTCAAATGACATAAAACTGTCTTGAGTCTGCAATTTAAAACATTGCTTTTTTGAATTGCCCGCTTTTATTATTTCCATTCACGTTATGCACATAACAGCTTAGAACCACGACCGCAGACTGTTCACAGTATTGCATAGATAGAATGTCAAAGTTATTGCCGAATTACGTATGTATTTGCTCCTATAAAATTAGCCACTATTTACCACAGGATTCGCGCTATGTGACAACGCACTTTGGGGTTGAACGCACTTTGGGGTTCAACCCCAAAGTTGGTAACGCACTTTAGGGTTTAACCCCAAAGTGCGTTACGCACTTTGGGGTCAAGTTTTGACCCCAAAGTGCGTTACACAGGTACATATGCAAATTTTAGCATCATACAAACGACCGCACTTTGGGGTTATGTAGAAAAAATGAATCAGTAAATTTAAGTAAAATCTATAAGAAATGACATAACTGAGACCTATGTTTTGTTTAATTGATGGTTTATTAAAGATAATACCTATTATTGAGGTCAGAAGTTGGTCTTAATGTTTTAGATATTATTTAATTTTAAATAATGTTTTGTTATAATTAGCCCTCTTTGATAAAGTTACGATGTAGATTGTGATCTTGTTTCATAATACTATCTAAAAAGCAAACATTTTTAGACAAAGTTACGGTCCCTTTTATAAAACAGCTATAAATCTGTATGACATGCATTTTTTTGTAATTTTTGTGTGTGCGTGCGTGCGTGCGTGCGTGCGTAAATAATATTCTTAAGACTATAAAAGCACATCCATTCTTGCATGTAGCCAGTTGATTGCAACGTGGTGGCCAGTTCGTGTTTAAGAGCTTCCTTTGGTGTTCAAAGGAAGGGCAGTAAAGCTCAAAGCCACCGCTGCGTTATTTGTTTAGTCCTAAACCATCAGTGATTAAAGCCGCCGTAAAAAATGAAAATTAATAAATAATAATGATTATAAAAAAATACAATTTCTATTTAACAGTCAATGTTCAAAATTGATGTTGAAATAAGGAGACGCGGTGCGCAGTCTAATAATTTTGTTGTTCAAAGTGGTCTGAATGAACGTTTCTGACCACTCTTTTGTCTATCGTTCGTCGTCAACATTTAACTTATACAAGATCTCCTCTTTAACCGCTAGCCCAATCCTGGCACGAAGATCTTTCAAAGACGTTCAAATATTTTTATTTCATGCTGAACCCTGGTTACCATGGCAACAGAACAATTCTTATTTGAACTAAGAATGGCTAGAACTTGGATATTTAGTACGTAGCATCGTCTAATAAAATTCTAAGATTTCAAATTATACCTCTGACACAAAAATGTGCGTTCGACATTTACAGTCTGAATGGATGTTTTGCGATAAACTCTCATGCAATTCGCTAATATTTCAATTTCTTCGCACCGTGTGACGAAAACGTTTCGTCGAATTTCGGTTTTTGCCACCAATTGTATAAAAGAGCAGAAAAACTATATAGATTTTGTAATTATACATAGGTATATGAAAATATTATACCGATGAAATAGACGCAAACATAACGGATTGATCGACTGAATCATGATGTTTTATTTTATTTCATATACTATACACTATAAAATAATTCAAAATGAACCTTTTTTAAAAAAACAAAAAAAGAGTCTACTAATCATGAAAGTTGTACATTTTTCTTTTTTTCACTTTACAGTATATAAGTTAACGTTATCTTATATAAGCATATTCTATGTTTTAGGTAGGACTCAAATTTTGTTCACGTACTTTGACATATAGACATAATCATGTGAATTGTAAAGCGCTCTTAAGCATTTTTTGAAAAGAGCGTTATATAAATGGGGTATATTATTATTAAGAAAACTCATGAATAATCTATGGACATGCATTAAGAAATTGTATGAGAGAAAGACGGTTGTAATTTATTTGTGTATGCATGATAAATAAAATGGGTCTGTTCAGAATCAATAATAACATCTTATTCCACTACACGGAAATGCCGCTGTGTGCTTGAATCCCACTGGGGTCGAAATAAATCTTGCAAGTGAGAAAATAGGCAGATGCTTACGGAGGACGGTGTTAAGTACTGAAACTTCCCAGGACGATTGTTAGGTCCACTGTCCGTCTGTACATGACTGAAATACTGTTAAAACGAGTTTTATCATTAAATAGCTACACATGCGCTTAGCTCGATCATTTTTATGTCGGAATGACCAATCAGAGCATCCGATAGCCTATAGGGGTTATAGAAAGCTACTTCAGGTTTTCGGGTTCCGTTTTTTTACCCGAGCCTTGCATGAAAGGGACGTACCCGGATATTTGAGTGTGTCATTTGTCATATTTGTGTCATTAGCCTATTTTCATAGTTCATAAATAGATACACATGTTTTTCGTCAATTTAAAGCAATTAAACCTTTATGTGAAATCTATCAACAACAGAACTTTGTAACCCAAAGTGTGTTGATATGTAGCATATTAACGTACTCTGGGGTTCATTTCAAAATTTTGACCCCAAAGTGCGTTCGACCCCCAAAGTGCGTTGTCACTGCGCTATTTTCCGTTCGATCGACAGACAAAAACAGATGTGGATATGCCACAGACAATATTGTCGAACGTTTGATCATTAGTCATTAATATACACCATCTATGTAATCAAGAATCAAACACTGTTCTTTGTCCAGGATTATTCGTTTAACGTTAAGTGTGCATTACTTTTAGTATGTAAAAGAGTAATAAAACTGTGCAACATGCGAAGTCATTGCAAAGATATTTGAAATGAATATGCTGCGGGATGTCCGTGAGTGGTTCATCTAAATATGTGGTATGTGTTGTTTTTGTATTGTTAACTGATATATTAAAACTAGACGTGATTGATATCCTCATTGGCAAAGGACGGTAGGTTCTTATTTTATCTTGGAAAGATCTATAACTTTGTAATCGATGTGAATTGTTTGTTTGTATGCGACTTATTGTCACTTGGGTTTTACGCCGTTTTTCAACAATTTTCCAGATATATATCCTGGACTATATACCAACCAGTACTAATTTACCCTTCCACAAAGATCTGACCGATGTGAAAGCAGTTTAAAAATCCCTTCTTGGAGACAAAAGTAAAAATCATCCGTACCTTCTTCCGTACCATTTGTGCCGTATTTTAGTCAACATAATTAATACCTACTAGGGTACCATTTATATCATCATCTTTAGTCAATGTAAAACAAACCGTCTTCATAACCATTTGTATTATTATCATACAGCTCCAGTGTTATAATGTCTCTTAAAAACTCATGAAGAATCATTCGGCAGTCGATTACAGTTTGTTTACGTCTTGTAATGTCTCTTAAAATTATATCGGATGATTATCCATAATACCTGTTACTTCCACGTTGACAACATCGCACGTTATCTCTTCATGCGTGAAAACATATGTAAGTCGTGAAATGTGAAATATAAGTATTGTTTCACAAACAGTCGTTAATCCTTTTCGATAAGCTACGCATTGTCAATATGTCACTCAAAGAACGAAAATGCGTGTGCTTAAGCAATTTTCTTTTCTTTTTCTTTCATATTTCTTTGCATGGTTTTGTTTTACAAGGGAGGGTCTGGATTCATTCTGTTCGACAAATGCGTTAGATTTTTCCAATCACAGTCAATGGCACAACAACAACAATAACAACAACAACAACAACAACAATCATTTGATCCACAATAAGACGCTATTCTTGAGCAAGGTCAATAGTACTGACCAAGAATTTGGGATTGCATCAATTTTCGTCAATGGACTTGTTTATTACATTTCGTTCATTTTGTGGATTTTTTCACGGCAATTGTAGCCAATTTTTTGTTGTTAAATAGAGACTTCATTATGGGATAACACAGCCATTCTCTAGAGATTATTCGTGTATAAGATTGGCCTCATAACGCATGAGTTTAATGAGGATAGTAAAGTGGCTTCATTCTAATTGTGTCCGTTGTAGAAGGCGGTTATTTATTCAATTTGCTCGTTCTCAGCGCAGACAAAGAACATCATGTGCACCGAAACTAATTGCAAATATACAATAGGGTGTCAATAAAAAGAAATTTTGATTTGTTCATTGAATAAATGTTACTCGTTGTGTCGTTCGTTTAAAATCCATTTTAACCAACCCCAAATATACAGATCTAGAAAAGAAATAATTTAGATTTATAATCGCCTAAAAGACGGCCGGACGGACGAACGAACGAACGATAAATGATAAAACAATGTAAATCATATCCCAACCGACACAATGCACAATGATTCGCGTTAATATACCCTTTTCTGCCGTACAAGACTTTTATTCTGTCTGGGTATTTTTTGCGATCTCCGAACCTTTTTATTGGGTTTAACGCCGTTTTTTTCCAAACATTTTCAGTTATACACGGCGACCGGCTCACCTAACCAGTTTTCCTGGACTGTATACTAACCAGTACTAACTCATCCTTCTGCAAGGAGCCGGCAACTTCTCCACATATAAAGAAAATCGACATTTTTTGTCAAATCTATGTCCGAACTTGAATAGGTACAAGTATATTGGAAACTGACAGTTCTGCCAACCGATCATATATTTAGGGATTTCAGGTAAACCAGGTACAGTATTAATTTTGTTCCCTTAATGATAAAATCAATAATGATTGTTGATCCTTGCAGTTGAGATATTTCGTGTGGAGTGGAAGTACGTGGATATATGAGACTAATAGCGAAAATGTAGAATCACTGTTTTATGTTTCATTTCAGATTAATATTCATGTATGATTCCATTCATAAGACCACAAAAGTGCGGGAGCTTTTATATTATGATTCATATAACTTTACGCAACCATTAAATTTGCTTTCCCTCTTCATATTTGACCTTAGCTATAATTCCAAATAAGTCTAGACATGAAAACAAACTCATTATGGCAATTATTATATCAATAATTATGATGACAATACTAAGATAGTAAGAGCAAAGTAAGCGTTGTATAATATGTAATTCGTTAAACCAGTGAAATTCTAAGATCAACACCTCATGTGAATAATGAATACGACTACGATATTAAGCCGTTTTCAACTGATATGATAATAATTTATTATGTATGTATTAAAATGTCCTATGGGAAAACAACCGGGCTATCTAGGCTATCGTTACACAGGCTTATGATATTAGGGAATATAACATATCAAATAGTTCATTATCTGTGTTTGGTCTGTCGTATTATGATCTCTCTCTCTATATATAAATATATATATATATATCCGATTCAAAAAGCATGCAATTTTTCTATCTATATATAGATAACAACACTCTTACAATGTGGCGACCTCGAAGTCATTTTAGTGCTTTGTTTCATCGGTAAACGTTCTCTTTCTTTGAAATTACTATAATGCTTTGATCATAATGTTTGTTTGTATAAATAAATCCATAGTGTATTGCGTTTATCCTTAAACTTCACTCAATATATGATATTTATCTTCAAGGCAAAGTGTGGCGCACCTTGCTTAGAGGTTGTTATATGGTAGACGATGGCTTTATCCAATGCAAGTCTGCTGTTATTACTAATTGATAGAATAATATTGGTGTTTCAATTGCTTTGCAGTAAGTGCGCACAAATTATTGATGATTGGAGAATGCATTTAGTAACATCTGATAAGTATTAAGGTAATACGTGGATTGAACGCATTTTTGCAAATTGTTCACACAAGAATAAATTAAATTGAACTCAGTCAAACTTTATTTTAAGTATATCGAGAAAATTAAATGAATGTTGTATTTGTATTGAATTTGTTGAAAGAATCACTTTAAATGATGATCTTAAAAGGATGTGCAATGTAAGGAATGCGTTTGTGATTCTCGCAGTATTCCACACAGGGGAATTATTACATATTACTTTTTTTCTTCTTTCATATTCTAGATTCGCAGTCACGCAGGAGGGGACAATGCCGAAAGACTAATGTCCAGTATTACTTTCAAGCTATAAAAATAAAAGCAAGAAAGCATTTTCATGCGGGAAAATTTCAAAGAAAATATATTCATAATTTCCATAGAACTTTGCCGTATTTGTAATACATTGCTTCAAAAATATATAAAAAGTTGACATTTAAGTATTATTTTAGCATTAAGTCTTACTATTATTGAATATCTTTTTGGATGATTAACCAATACATGCTCAAATGAAATATTTTTACATTGTTTCTCGTTTTATTCAAACAGCAACACAAACAAAGATTTCATAAGGTATACTCGTAAGCCAACTGAATGCTAAATGCGAGAACAACGTATGATTTGAAGATTGCCTCTCCAGACCTTATCGTACAAATTGACAATAAAGAAAAAAGACTGATAGGTGCATGTGAGACGACAAATAAATGCAAGAATATATATATTTATTGCCAGTACAGACTCATTACAAAAGACTTCTTTTCGATGTGTATTGTCTGTTCCTGACATGGTGATATAACGTCTCTATATATTTCCGTGTTTCCGATAATGTAATCAGAACATAAATGGCGCAGACACGGGTCATTTCACGGCGTAATAGGCTTTATAATTGTTTCAGTCTATCCAATCAGACTTCAGTCGCTTCATCGGACGTATATCAGTTTGATGAAAACAGTAGCTGCGGCTATAAAAGTATCACTTTGAAAAGTATCACTTTGCGGCTATAAAAGTATCACTTTGAAAAGTATCGCTTGCTTTTTGTATGTTACTGTTTTTATTTACGACATACACAAACTTGATGCATTTGTTACTTGTATATTAATAAATTAATCATGTCATTACAACACCGAAAAATGCTTTTTTAGTTATCAGCCGATACATTATTGCAGCAAAAGGTTTATCAAACGTTTATATTAAACAACGATTTCAGTATCACAAAATTTAAAGAAAGATAATTCTGTGTATAAAGCTGATTGTTGGCAACGTATTTAGCCATAGCGATGTTTATTTAATTTATTTTTTAAAAGTCAAAACTATTAGAGTTCTATTGAAATTAAACAATTAACAATGTACTACTAACCTGGATGAACAATTAAGAGAAAGTTCACTAGCTTGAATAGAAATTTACAAGCTAGCGTTAGCGTGAAGCCCTGCTATCGCATTGCACACTACCTTACTTTGTTTTCCACGACATTTTTTATCATTAAATCTGGCATACTCTAATATTGGATATGAAAAGAGGTCACTCAATTATTGTACGTGTAACACATTTTTGTCCCAATCTTGGTTCAATGTTGGTTGTGTTGGATTTATTAATGTCTAAACTCTCCATGACGAAAATAATTAAGGTACATAGTGTGGTATCATTTGAATCAACAGAGATAGAATTCCTCTACGTTTGTCTCGCTCCGCAATTTATAGGTGACATTGAATATTTCGACATTATCTTAAGATCAACAATGAGCAAATTCATTTGACAATGATTCATGTCTCTCGTGTTTTCTATTTGTGCTGTCTTTCAGTGATTACTGTTTTAATGCGTGTTTCTCCGATAAAGAAGAGTGGTAATGATCTGGATTAGAGGAAACTTGTTCATTTAATCATTATTAAAACGGACACCTGTCCTAACAAATTAAAGCACACAACTACAGCTCCTTTTGAAATACATAAAGTATGTTCAAAAGATTTTCACTTGCCTTACCAACGTTGAAAAAGTATGAACAAACACAGTTCAGAATTAGTAAGATTGCATTACACAAGAAATTGACAATACATAGTGGCTCAAATACCAATGCAAAGCAAAATATTCTCGGCTTACTACTTGGACTATATTAGTCATATACAGTAAATCTTCCTTATTACGAGCATCGATATCTCGAGCACCCGACTTATCTCGAAGAGTTCTTTAAGTCTCGTCAATTTTTGTACTTATTTGTGTATATGTTAACAAACAAACACCTCGTTATTACAAGCACCACTTTATCTCAAGCTCTAAGTCTGTTCCAATGACTCCTAGAGATAACGAGGTTTTACTGTATACACATGTTAAATATATTAGTCACAGTTTATGTATTTTAGCTTGTAGAGGATGTATGTGTGGCTGCAATTAATCAAATTATTAACATTAACACGTGAATACACAAATCGTAGGCAGCAATAACGTACAATTATGTAATTTTCAATTACATTTTCATTGATCCCAGATAAGTGTGTGTTGCTGCTTTTCCTTTTATAGAAATCACACCACTCATTGATAATTATAGATTGCTTGATGCAAACAACTGAATGAATAGTTTCAAACACCTGATAAAATTGAAGTTTGTGTTTAAATGGTGGGTTGGTATTATAGCTGGAATGTTTGCTTGTACCCAATAGATTCAGTTATTGAGATACAAAAGATCATGCTTACGACAACGCATCTGATCTAAATGAAGCTGTGTCTGGTTTTTATTTGATATGGGAATTAATTAGTTTATGGAGCGTCTATTGCCTCGAGTTCGAGACCTAGAAACACGCTTTTTAGCGACAATGCTTTCTTCAAACTAACTTGTCTCCCACCACTATCAGACATATCTCACGGGGAATAAAGCAGCTGCTAATAGAACGAGAAAGCTGGTTTGATTTGAAAGGCAATTTAGGAGCGCCTTTTTAGGTAAAATGTCAGCCGAACATAGTTAAAATACTAATAAGTGCGTTTAACTTAAACAAAGAACTTTCTCATATGATAAATAATTCAGAAAATGTCATTATGGTGGCGTAAATGGGTTTTTTATTGTTCAGTCATTCATATCAGACCTCATTTTTTCAACACTTTTTAGATTTTATACTAGACAATGGTGCAACGGCGCCTGTGATGTGATTTAGGTCAAACTTTTCAGATAACTTAATGAGTATGAATAAGTAAAACCACAGGAACTCTTATCATCGTGTGTGTATGAACATAATAACCTTCCAGAAAGTTTTAATTGAAACAATCCTCAACTGATTTTCCCAGTCATCGACATTAATTGCTGTTTATTCATTTATACCTAAGCACATTGAGACAGACCAATTAAGGCATTGCTGATTGATTAAACGAACAAGAACAGACAAAACTTTGAATGATGACTCATTATAATCCCTAGAAAGTATTTATTTGGAGCAAATAGTAGTAATGTTTAAATGCAGACATCGACTCGAATTCCTGCTCAACATAGTAAGTCCAAATTAGTTTGTCAGCTGTAGATTAGTTTTATAGGGTTAGGGTTAACCCTAACCCTTTGCAGATGCAAACACTTACCGTCCACCAAACCCAAAAGCCTAAGAAATCCATCCAATAAACGGACACGTACAAAACATTGGAACAAAACATAATGTCCCTGAGGGGTATCGCCTAGGAATGGTCTACAGGAAAGTATTTTGGAGTTTACAATTTATTCGTTAAAGTATACTGTGCAATGAAATAAAACTATTTCTATATTGAAAATATATATGATATCTGTAAATCAATTTGTTAAATCCCACGATAAAAATAATTTGTAAGATATATGTATTACAGCCTGCAATACATCATAAATGGAGAAATATATATTCCATTTAACTCACCATACATATTCTTATTTTGATAATCAGATATAGCATCTCTTGAAATAAATGTTTCGGTTGATTTATGATTCGAATGAAGTAGGCATAGAAGAATGTAAAAGCGTCGACAAGCATGCTTCGTTTTTCCTTTAATCCAGTGCCAGACACATATTACCTAAAATGTACACTGTATTGCCGGAGATGTTTTAAAAAATAACGGGTTTATCCAAATCCCGAAACGGGTATACCCGTCATGAAGTGTATATACAGGCCAAAGAACTCGTGTACTGCGGGTTTTTTACACATGAATACCCATTTAAATTCGGGCAAACGAAAGGCAAAGTTTCTTTTTTGATCGGCGTTTGTAAAGTTTTGTGCAGACGTGTGTAACTTAAATATCTTATTGGCACTCCGAGACTTAATTCAGGCTTGTAAATTTACAGCTAATGAGTATTACACTACCTACAAGAATAGTGATGAGAAATAAATCGAAATCATCAGGAGCAACAATTGTTTCTATAATTTGACCATTCATTTTTTGTTTGTACTACTTTTGGCCAATTTACTCGTGCACAATACATGATAACAGATGATAAATGTGGGAAAAGATTACTCGCAAGAACATAAAACAAACATTGATAACCACTGAACAATGCTCATAA
This sequence comes from Lutraria rhynchaena, assembly GCA_008271625.1. NCBI lineage: Eukaryota > Metazoa > Mollusca > Bivalvia > Venerida > Mactridae > Lutraria > Lutraria rhynchaena. The sequence goes on along the minus strand of VIBL01000006.1, from coordinate 423,162 downwards.
ATGACTGTCTCGGAATAGTGCTACATTTCTCGTTATGGTGTATTTTCTATAGTGGCGAAAGAAAGAAAACGAATTTTCAGACGCAAGGGATTTTATGGTGTAATTTGCTTATAATCAGTTATATCGTTCGTATCAGACTACATTTGTCAACCTTTCGTGGAGAAGTTCCAATGACTTTATTAGAGTATTATTAAAAATTGCATAAAGATACCGATTTATTGATTTTGCTTGATTTATCGACATCGATTACTGTAAATAAGAGCTGCGTATTTCATCACAGATTTGAGCCGATGAATGAGGATAAAACAATTAAATAATTATTAACCCTTTCAGTACCAGACAAATATTGCTTGCATTGTACACTATTGCCAGGGAAATTTTAAGACGAGCCGGCTTTAACCAATGCCCTAAAAGGGTATACCCATTATGTAGGCAAATCTGTAGAGCTTTGTACAGACGAGTATTTTGGCACTGAACGGGTTAGTGTTATTCAACATAGTACCAGCACATTCATTTTCCAGTCTATGTCTTTGCATGGTCTTCGGCCCAACAATATATCACAAACTATTGACTTAATCTTTGAAGCAATATCATGAACACGTTCTTACCATGTAAATCATAATCAAATACGGATAATTATGAATAGATATGGACGCTACTATACAATATCAATATTCACTTCTGAATCAGTAACAACTGGACCGTCTTGATTATCAGTTTTCATGGTGAGTCTGCTTCAATTATCTTACGTTACACTCTTTCGGTCATACAGTTGAAAAGTCTGATAAAATAAATATTGTTATTGTATCGTTATGACTGCTATCTCCCACCATTTAAAAGCATTGAATTTGGCAGAAATGCAGATGATGCAGCAACTCTCTCACTTGACATTTATTTATTCAATACATTCAAAGGAAGACTTTGAGTAATGTTTGACTGGCAGATTATCAGTATGTACTTCATGGTTCGTTCATATCATGCCGTAACAAATAAATCATGAATAATAGTGTCTGACATTAAATAGATACACCATTTTCGAACGAAATCATAATCCATTATGTATGATAATGCTTAAGATACTGACTTATGAAACTGAACAAGAAAGGAGAATAAAAAAGCTGGAAAATCTTTTTCTATCAAATCAGAACTATTATTGGTAAAAATATTATGTGCACATAAAGTGCCCGTGTTACACATTTTTAACAGTTGTACAAGCAGTTTTGGGAGGAGGGATTTTGGGGAGGGTGGGATGTTTTGTATGTTTTTTTTCTAGGAAACCTTTTCTCCTCTGTATTTATCAGTATGTGACAAACTCATCGGAATATTTAAATCAGATAAATTCTGGATCTCCGCATTAATCTGCCGCAGTAATTGAATGACGTAATGTCATAAATATTGAGGAACAATGTCCACAAAAAATGAATGACATTTAGCGAAGGCGCATTGTAAATTGTTTGTCTGGAAAATAATTAAGACATTTCTGACTAAATTAACTTTTTATGACTGTATCCCCGGACATCCTGCACTAGGCATATTTTGCTTCGCCCTGCTGTTTTCATTAATTACGCCTCATGTATGGTTGTTTTGGAAGTCTTATAGAGAAGAGTACTATTTATCATCGGTCAGCATTTTTCGAGAAATCATCGGTTTTTTCGCTAAAAACACAGCAAAAACGAAAACATTATCCGTTGCTTCACCATTGTATTAATATCGAAATGACAAATATGGTTGACGTTAAATGTCTGCATATTTGCTTTGTTTTGCAAACATACAATCCATTTTCCGGAAGAGAATAACAGCTCTAAAAATGTATTTTATAATTTTCAAACACAACCCTAAATTATTTAGACAACCTATTTAAGAGATAACAAATGAAATCAGGTATGATTAAAACTGTTCCAAAGTTTATTGTAATTTGTAGCTTTGATGAATGTGTTTTGGAAGTTCCTGAATGTCACAGACTATATTCTACATGTAAAAACAAAAGATCTAGACAGGTTTCTGGAATGCTGCAAATTTTAAGTTGGTTACAATCGTTACATTCATGAAAAATAAAGATATAGATTTGTATTTTTAATACATCATGACACTTTAAGCGCTAAGTTTTCTCTGAAAAACGTGCAAGTTTTATATAGGTATCTGTTTTCCGGATGTGACACTCAAATACAGATTTCATTCGGTGTATAGCAAGGATTCAGGACTAAGTACCCTTCACTACTTATTGTAAGGGGTCGTTTTACTACATGAAAATCGTTAATTCGTAATGCTGTACAGTGAGATTTATTTATCAAACGTTTAGCACCGACTTTCAGACGTTCCAGTTGTTTGCATACGGAATCTGAAGAATGGAGTCGTATTCAGACGAAGCGAACAGAACTAAAAGTAACCATCACTTGGTGTAGATTGTAGTCCTCTTTAAGGTCACGATGACACTGAGGATCCAATTAGTATCTATTATTAACCTCTAGAATAGATGCATCTACATAATTGATACACCAGGCGACACCATAGACACGTCTGTGAATAAATACTTATAAACTTATCAGGAGATTCCAGTCACCTTGTTCACCTTGCTGTACTAGCATTTCAATCGGCTAGACTCCAAGGAAGTTTATGCATCATTTGTTTACCATTTTCAGGGTGTTTTGTAGCCTAATTCTGTAGCCCGAATAGATTTCATGTGGAATTTCCCGAGACATTTATCCCTTTTTTAAATACATTGTGAGAGTTAATAATCGGTTTTCGTCATGGTGTTCATTTATTAATATTTGTTTTTAGGCCACTTGAACTCTTACAATGATTTATGAGAGAACAATATAATGGAAGACTCCCCTATTTCTGACGTCAACTGCTGGAACAAACCTATAATTAATAATTCAACATTGTTGAATGCTTCTCAGACTGAAAAGGCACTCGTGCGCGTTCCAAGTAAATATTTCTATCTGCTTAAATACGTCCATTAATTTTAAAGCCTGCTATCTACACAGATGGAACGATTATGTCACAAATTATTGAATCATTTCTGTTTATACAGAATACATTCCGTTCTGTTTAGATTGACATCAATCTGTCGCTGGCATTCTATGCAGAAACTTTATTCGAGAGATCAAGAATGGACGAGCTTTAATTTGACATTGATTCATCGTCTTCAAATCCCAGTGTTGTGAATCCATTTCTAAGATCTAATGACTTAATGATGTTTTGTTCTCTTATTTGTAACATACTTCTAAGCTGTCGCATGAATTTAACAGCAAAGCTGATTTTCATAACGTACGGAACAAACCGAACATGATATTGTTTGAGTACAGTCAACCCTGTGTTTGCAACCACCTTCGTATAAAGACCACCAGGTGTATAAAGATCATTCTTTGAAAAACTGTCACTGATTTAGAACAAACTGACCTCCGAATATAGGTCATATATCTATAAAGGCCACATGTTGTCTTTTCTAAGGGTAGCATTTATTCAAAGGTTTCACTGTAAAATAATATGCATTTGGTTATTCATTTTATTCAGTTAGGTAATAATATACCGCACGTGCTTCCAGACGAAGATAACGATGCTATACAGTAAAAAAATGGGTCGTTAAAAAGTTCTTGGTGTAATCTGTAAACAATTACTACGTTTTTAACGGACGATTGAGGGAATTTGAGTGTTCAATGAATCGTTCGACGGTAAACGCGCGTGGGCTAATTTGAAACAGTATTTGTTATGACATTTCCCGTGTTTGTTTTGTTATCTCTTCAGCAGTGCTAGAATGGATTTACCTAACACTCACAACTCAAATGTTTATTTGCTCAAAGTTGATCCGGAGTGATGTAATAAGGGATTTTTACACCGCGTGTATTGTTTGTGTTGTCCGCCTTGCTTCCCAATTTTACTAGTATGAGTTGTTCTGGGTAAGCATTGGATAAACACGACGCAAAATCATAGAAAGATAAAAAAAGAACATGTGGTGTTTCTTGAGGAATCATTATTTTGTCTTGTGTTTTATTACAAGGCATATAATGTATAATTCATATAATTATAGAGTCGTATTTAGGCCAAATATGTTGTTCTGATTGCGCATCTCAGAGCATTGTTGACCATAACATATGAGGATGATTTATGTTATAAATCATTTGGTAATGTTGTCCATCCACGTTTTATGAATCATGAATACGAGTTATATTTGTATATATCGGTCCAGGGATGTGTTTTTTTGTAATTGCTACTTTGGAAGATAAGGAAAATTGATGCAAAAACTTTCAATCAAAAGTTTGAATTTGATGTAAAGTTGCGTTTTGAGAGTAAAAAATCTACAAAATACTTTATAGTTTGTGTACTATCACCTTCATTTACTTTACATATAGTATGCAATGATAACCCGAAGCCGTTTTGACCATGATGAACTGGCTTGACAAAAGAGTGAAACAAAATGTGCTTTCAACGAATTATCGTATCAAGAGACTTATTGACTGGGACTGTTTGTGAATTTTGGTGTAAATTTGAATAAGAAAAATATTCCTAAGGAAAATCACATAGTTATTGTAATATTTCCACCCACTACAAAATAATTCAAAGTACCTCCTCTCCAATCCAAACCCCATCCAACGCATAAAACCATAAAATAGAGGGTAAGACACTGTCTCACGGAGGGTACCATCTTGACACGGTCTGAAGCAGGGGGGGGGGGGGGGTGGAGTTGCGTTGACATGGGTTGCCAGAGTTGACAAGTCAAGAGCACATTATTCTTAGGAATTACCTAACGGAACTACCATCCAAAACAGACTACCAAAGCCACAAAAAGTATTTATTCGCTTTCTTATGGAAATTATCTGAAACTGTTACTCTTATCCATGATACATGATAAATTCAATTAAACTTTAATTAACTTTTCATTTTTGGAAATCGAGTCTAGGCAATTGCCTAGTACTGCCTAATATATAGAAGCTACGCGCCTGACTACATATTTTTTTCTGTTTTAGTTTGGTGCGATGAAGCAAACATTCAACATTGTAGTTGAAGCGTTGGGAATATCAACAGAAAATATAGACGTCAGTGTGAACTGTCTGGACAATCAATCGTAGAGATTGTGATAGCCTTGTTTCCGTCAAGTATTTTTGTATCTACTTACTCATAAGACAAAATATGACATTAATTTTAATGGACACCTCCAATACTTTCCGTATGTGTGGGTGTGGGAATGCTCTGTTCATGGTCTTCTAGTATTAGTACGAAAACTGTTTTCATAATTTGTTTTTACTGTTTTTATGTGACTTATTGTCGCTGGGGTTGAACGCCGTTCGTCAATAATTTTTCAGTTATATACGGCGACCGGTTCACCTAACAGTTTTCCTGGACTGTATACTAACAAGTACTAACTTACCCTTCCACAAGGAGCCGGCAACTTCTCCACATATGGAGGAAAATGGACATTTTTGTCAAATTTTCATAGAAGGGTATGATCTGCCGCGACCGGGATTCGAACCCGGATCTCCGGGTTACATGTCCAGTGCACTAACCACTAGACCACGGCCGCAGCCTCAACTGTTTTCATAATTTGAGTAGAATCTAAAAAGTGTTCGGTGTCAGTATTGTCTGAATCTTCATAAGAAAAATTTTATGTTTTGATGTATTGGAACCATCTGAATAAAAATGTCTAAGGGATGAAATAAGTATCAATATGTTATGCAGAAAGAATTCCAGCTTACATCCCAGTAATTGGTAAAATACGTCTGAGCTTGATTGATGTTTAGAATGTGACAAAGATCAGACGATAGTAAATGTAACGATAATATATCATGCTTAAAAGTATAGCTTTGATCTTATCCGTCTTTTGTGTAATTTGAACCCAATAAAAGTAAATGATGTACATTACGACATACAAATGTTTGCGATTCAGTTCGGATCTTAGATCGTTTTGATAAATACGCAATACAATATATGGACTCTCTGATTGTAGTATGCATGCACTGACAGCAAATGTTCATTTCGTGTGAGTCAAAATATTGTCTCTATATCAATGATCAAATTGACATCGACATTATCCAATGTATTGAAGCGTTCATTTGCTACTTAGCGTGTTTTACGTCTGTATCGAATGAACAGCGGATGTAATCATGTTTCAAGAAAATAAATTCCTTTCAGCTTATCATACAGAATATAGAACGTCAGCTTTTTGAAAGCTAAAAGGTTGCTTGCTTAGTACTTGTCTCCCTGATAAATATATAGAGAGAAGGGCTAGAGGAGATGATAAGAAGGACACTGTTTAGGAAAAACCTATCCTGAGACCATATCAGATAGAGTAGGCTATCGGCGGGAAGATGGCAGAAATTACCAACAATGGGTGGACTGCCTTTCGGATACATGTATTACATAATGTTTTTTGCGTGTGTCTAATGTTAGCAACAATCTGATTAAAGAAAACTAGCACAATTATAATTACGATGACAACCTTTACCCGACCCACCACTACCTAGTCAATCACAATGCCTCTTACATCATCGTAAAACAACAAATTAAGAAACTTCAAATGAGAAGATTTTCGTACGGAGCCACTAATGCGACATTCTACCCTTATATTTTGACCTGTAGCATTATTTTTCATTTCGTTAATTCGAAATATTATTTCGTAATTACGATATAGTATTTCGTATTTACGAATTAAATAAAATTAAATCGTATTTACGAAATACAAATTCGTAATTACGAAATAGTATTTCGTAAAAACGAAATAAAAAAGAGTGCTACAAGTTAAAATATAAGTGAGGATGTCACTTCAGGGGCTCCGTCTCTTCATTGATATGTATGCAAAATATCTAAACTGGAATACACAGGGTAGTAATATCGCCTCTACTGATCACATTTCGTGAGTAAATTTCTATGAAATCGTGTATTCAGTAGTTTGAATTTCCAACCTGTTTTCTTCTTCGCAAGTATAATTTCTCAGTCCTTTCAACTAAAGCCTATACTCTTTAATCTGGAAGCTTTAACTTTGATTTGTTGTATACTTAATAAGAATACAATGAGAAAAAATATTTATAGCTGAGAATTTCATCTTCAATTTGATATATGGATTCCCCAACAAAAGAGAGTCAGGCTTTTCTCTGCTCATAATTATCCCGGAATTATTTAGGCATCAGTCTAAAACCATTCTTGATTTTATCCCTAACTGCAGTCGCGATCTAGAAGTTTAAAGACAAAAAAGTCAAAGTTCTCATTAGGTCTAACAGCGATAAATACTGGCATTGATATTATTTTTGTTGAAAATAATTCAAATCTTATTCAAGTAATGGCTAGGTATCTTTACAATATACGGACTGAGAGAAAAATCATTTTTCGCATGTTGATTGATGATAAAAGGGCCTCCTGTGAACGTTTATACTTAATTACGTAAAAAGGTTTCAAATACACTTTTCAGGAACATCTTTGTTTCATTTCTTGTTCCTGATACCCTTTTACATGTAGTTAAAATGTTACATTATCGCATTGAAGATGATTGTACAACCGACAAAATCCTACAAGTAAACAGGATGCAGCTGTCATACATTTGAATGAAACAACCATGTTTACGACTCATAAAAACTTGTTAAGATCCTCTACTGGTGTATTTCACAAACTCGTCAAGTGTTATGTAAGGTCAACATGTTAAAATGGATTGATTATAGGCAAAAAAGAACCCTTTGCCTAAAATTTTTGAAGTTTCGAGAGAAAAGATGAAATCCGTATTCACGAACTCCTAAAGGCACCATTAGGCACACTCCGTAATTATTCGTACATTCACATTTTCTTATGTTTATACGCCAATTAAAAAACTTTCGCTAATTCCTATTTCTGGATCAGGCAAGAGACTCATGGTCTAGTTCTTGCAAATGAAACTATTCGCATTAAAATAAGACACTTCTATCATCTAGGAAAATGCAATAATAAAAGCAATACATCTTGATCATAATTAATTGAATTGGATTGATATTAATTGAATGCATTTACAAGTCTATGAGACGCCATCACGGTAACTATTTTGTATTTTCAGTTCTGATATCATTACTATGTATAGAAAAAAGGCATTGGATAATTTGTAATTTAATTTGATTTCTATATTGTATTAATGCTGAGTTCGACCAGCCTCGGGACATTCGCATTACCGTATTGTCAGGAAGAAATACTTCTGCTTTAACACATTACATGTCTATCAAAAAAATGCAAACAAATGACAACTACCTTGTTATGATGAGAATAAGCGGAACTTTCTGATAACACGACGTAAACTGGAATCTAACTCAATTTACTGGAAAGAGATGCAAAAAGGATCAAATTATAATACAAATACATTATACCATAATGCTTTGAATATTTAGAAAGTGAATAGAGAAACAACGGACGACAGTTTAGTCGACGCTATGGAACTTTGACCCGCTGACGTAGGTAATACAGACTATTCCGTGCCTACAAACTATACAACTGTTTTAGATCAACGCAATTTGTCGAAATAAAATATAACGAGCTAGACAATATATTACCATGATAGGAAAAGTTTCACAAACTCATTGTTATCACGCCGTTACAGACACCGGAATGTTTGAACCAAGTATTCTGGGATCTATAGTCTGCGTACTAGTTTTTTTAATTGTGAACAACTTTACTAAACTCTATTTTTAGTAGAAGAACTCGAACAATTTAATAAATTCTTATGTTGTAATATACTGACGATTGATCTACACACAGAAATCAAGTATCCAAAGTAGATGTTGGATTAAATACATTAAATGTCTATCTGGAGATCAACAAATGATTTCAATGATTTTCTCCTGAGCTATTAAATACAAGGTGACGTTTAGAAATTTGGTTCAGAGTAATGTACTCGATAAGCTTAGACCTCGCTATCAGGAATTGCAATCAAAGACAAACGTGGATCATCCGCGGAGACAAACATAGAGTCGACATATGAGGTAAAGTCGATGTGATATACCTTCGTAATGCCATCCCGCGAAAAATCCTGTATCCACCACCACAAAAAAAATGTATTGATTCTAAATTGAATTTATTTGCCGCGTAGTTTTATAATTTTATGACAATTTGGATAATCTTAGATTTAATTCATGAATTAATCATGATTATTCAATATAAAACACGTACTGCAGAATTTGTGAATATGAAAAGTTAATCGCACTTGTTTTATTAATACGACAATAACTTGGAATAATGTTAAACATCATGGTACACGGAATTAATTTTCTTATTTTTTCCCAGTATTCGCATACTTAACTAAATATTTGCACACTTAACAACTTGTAGAGTGGATGTTATTGACAAAAGCCCATAAAACACAATCACGACCTGAAAACAGAGAGTGAACTAAAACAGAGAGTGTTGTCTTGGAATAGTATTAGTGCTTCTCATGCGAACTAACTATAGAAATAAAAAATAGAAAGTGGTCATGAAACACAATTAGGGATCTTGTAAAAAAACAATACGGGAAACATAAGTCCCGTGTTCTCCTCATCAGTTCATCACTTTATAACAACTGTAGTGTTACATGCTATAAATGAGAGATTAATGTTCATGCGCTAATTGTACCACATTGTGATAGTTAAAGTTAATTACAATGCGTACTTATGGGTGGTTTTAAGAACAAGATAAATATTGTAAACAATCCATTTGTATAGGGCTGGTATGACACAACTAAACATTAAACAAAGGGTCTGAGGTAGAGGAGTAAACAGGGTTGTATTTTATTACTCGATATATGACGTCAGTAAGTTAACTTCCTTTCATTTTGTTAATGTAACATAAGGCAGGGAGATATGGAGCATTCAAAGGTTTTATATAAGTTTGCTGTTGATTGTCACGTCTTTTATTTTTAATATGTACATACATTTTATATCCTTGTGGGTGAATGTGAGGTTTAGCCCTCAACAATCGTTTACCCCCCTCCCCTGAAGCACAGGGAGCTAGCACGTTGAAGGGATGGTATATAATGGTGTATTAGGCTTAAAATGGCCACACGGACCAAAAACACCTATGTTAGTTATATGCATATACAAGGGTTACAACTTCTGAAATGACAACTTCTGTACCAAGTTTGTTTAACACTACATAACTTTTCAAGAAATCTCTCAGATTTCTAATAACTGGTGTCTACAGATAGCTCATACATTATACTACACATAACCAATAAACATTTGGTCCAATTCAAAACGATGAAGCAGGTATTTCAACTTTTTCCTTCGAAAAATCGTCAATTTCGTTTAGTCGAACGCGACCTCGCAAGACCTAATTGATCAGAATTACCACACTAAATACACCTTAAAACAACAGGTACAGTAATGACAACGCATGCTTACCATAGATATTACTAAACTACACTGATTCAGCGCAAAAATGTAATCCAGTAACGTTCTGTGCCCAGAAGCTTTGCTGCAGACCATTCTAAGGTGGTAGCCTCCAATAGGCTGTTTTGTCCTCCGTTTTTAGTATGGTCTTATATGTGTTAGAAGGTATTGCTTCAGGAGGTTTTGGAGAAAGTAATAATTTGGAGACGTTTCTGTATGCTTTTTTTTCTAGAAATCTTTTCTTCCAATAGAGTGGTAGCAAAGGTTACGACAATGACAGAATGACAGATGTGGATTATACGTACACACATTTTCAATGTCATGTATGAATATATTCTATGAAAATGTTTTATGTCCGACGAACTGTTGAATGCGCATTTGGGCAAAATATACTCGTGGGTGCAATTTCGGAAAATTTCAATTTCAGTCTCGCTAAATTTAATTTCTAGGCAGCTTTTAATTATTTTCTCAGACAGTGTTCACACAGACTAGTTTATGTTTTGATTTCCATTGGGTTGGTTTCATTGTTCATAGTTTTGGAACCTTAGCATTTATCTTGTCTTAAATACATTGATCGGAAAGTATTAACATCATTTCGGTTGATAACAGAAACACATATAAAGATTTATTATATTCTGGGGAAATGGAACGTCAATTCACCATTGTAAGCAATTCAATTGAAATAACGAGGACAAGGTAACTTAGACACGTCAAGTGAGAAAGCATACAACATGAAGTAACGATGCCATGCTTCAAAACGCTTCAGTACCATAATTATTCTAGTTTATCAATTTTATAAAAAGAAAATGCTAAAATAAGATCGGTAAAACCTTGGTTCGATAACGATTGTAAATTTTCGCGCGCAGGTTACCATAGGCGTAGATGGATCTTTTTATCCAATAGATCTGACAATAATAGAGAAGAAATGTTGACATGGATAATTATTTTTTACTTTTTTCAAAGACCTTAATTCTGACCTTGATAGTAATGATGAACCGAACGCAGATTTTCAAAATATAGATATTGACAACAACCTTGATGATGTCATTACTGAAACGGAAGTTCGATGTGCTATAGATAACTTAAAAATGGCAAATGTAGCGGTATGGACCATGTTTCAAACGATTTTTTTTAAAATCTACCAAGCACATTTTTACGCCTATTTATGTCAAACTATTCAGATGATAATCTTTTATTTGCGGAAACAGAAACGACTTGCAGTTATCACTAGATAGATTTGTAGAATATAGTTATACACGGAAAATATACATTAATGTTGCCAAAACGAAAGTTCTAGTTTTTGGAGATAGAGCGGGAAGAAAGAGAAACGTGATTTCCCATAATTATCAATTTGAAGTCGTTGATTCTTTTATCTACTTAGGCGTTATGTTCTCTAAGAATAGAAAATTCACTAAGGCTAAACAACATGCAGTAAGCCAAGCCAGAAAATAGCTTTTTAGTCTATACATCAAAATAAGAAATTTCAATTTACCACTTGATTTTATATTTAAACTTTTTGATAACACGGTAGTACCAATCCTGCTGTATTCGTGTGAAATATGGGGATTCGAAGATCTAGCATCTATTGCAAAATTGCATGCAAATTTTAAAAACATATTTTGTTTGTTAAGAAAAGTACTCCCCATGTAATGTTATATGGTGATCTAGGTCGTTATAAAGAATTACAGGTTTTTGGTACAAGTTAGTTCACAATACTTCTCTTTCGTCTATCTTAAATAGAGTTTTCCATAAATATTATACAATCAATGATTGTTACTATCCCTTCTTAGCCAATGTAAAAAAATATTTGACGAGTGTGGACTGAGTTATGTTTGGCAAAATTAATATTTTCTAGGTAAAAAGGACTATTTATTATACCTTGTAGAGACATCCCTCAAAAATCAATATTTACAACTCTGGTCAAGTCATTTAGTTGAATCCATGAAGTGTACAAATTATAGAATCTGCACAACTGAACTTAAATTAGAAGAATTTTATATCAATTTACCCAGTAAATATTTACGATCACTGATAAATTTTAGATTATGTAATAATCATCTCCCAATAGAAAAGCGTAGATGGCTAGGGCTGAATCAAAACGATAGAAAATGTAGTTTGTGCTCTAAAAATGTAATTGGAGATGGAATTCACTGTTTACTCTAATGTCCCTTCTTCACTAGTGAACGTAACCGACTATTATCTTTTGCTAATTTCAGTCAAACCAATATTTTATGTTTCCAACGAATTATGCGTGAAGAAAATGTCGATAGATTAATCGAAATATGTAAATTTATCCATTTGATTCTTAGAACGGTTAAGAATCCACCAGGCAATTCAAACTAAATCTTTTTTTCTTATCATCCTCATTAACTTACCTTCGTTATTTAATTACGGTTGTCAATTTAAAAACATGTATTTTTACTTTGTTTTATACCATTTTTACATGCATCACCATCACACATACACCGGTTAATTAATGCTTTACTATACATTTATACCTCTTATTACAATATTATATGTGCAGAGTGTAAATAAAACTGTTAAAAACAAATTGACCAGTCAACAACGTTAATCAGACTTCGCGCCAAAACAATAAATATCTTCAACATTTATTTTATTCTACCAGACACGAGAAACAATAAACATATATATAATAATAATGAACTGAGTTCCGGACTTATCAAAAAGTATAGGACATAACGACCACATAATTATATTACTTTGTAATAAAAATAAAATTTAAACACTTTACAAGCACGAACGACCGGAAACATTACCGAAGTTCTTGTATTTAGAGGCAAACAAACACAACGTAAATACAAATGTAGATATCATAATGCATGTTAGCGGTTTAGGTTTTGTAATTTAGAAAGTTAGTGTCCATAATATAGTAAAACTTCTTTAATACGAACATCGATATTACGAGCACCCGACTTATCTCGAAGAGTTTTTAAAGTCCCGTCAATTTTTGTTCTTAGTTGTGTATAATTTTCAATCAACAAACAAATACCTCGTTATTACGAGCACCATGTTTATCTCGAGCAATTAGTCTGTTCCAATGACTACTCGAGATAACGAGGATTTAGTAATTAATGATGGCAAACTCATTTTTCCGCTCACATTTTATTTATTTAATCTGTTCAGGTGATATTTTTCCAATACCTCACATACATGCGTTACCTTATTATAACACTAAACGCATTATTATGAGCATATACACTTTTTGATAATTCGATTAATTTTGAAGACTATTTTTCTCATTGGTCATTTGCTCTGTACAGCCATCACCTCACAACACTTAACATGGAAACTGGTTTGATACGACCAAGGTCGCGGTCTCTGACGTGCATGCTGATGAATATTACGCCAACATTAAAATTCCAGAACTTATTACAGACATTCAATATAAAATTGCGATTTAATGGAGAAAATTAAAAGCTCAAAGCATCATCACTCGCATTCAGGCGGTAAGACGTATAAAGAAGCAATCACAACGAAATACGACTTAGCTACCACCATTAAAAGTCTTAATAGAATCACATAATCCCAGATCATTCTCATTAACCGTTAGAAATTGCAAATTGTATCTTATTATGGCAACTTAGCGGATATAGTGTTTTCAGTCCCAAGATATTTCGTTTAGACGAAAGTTGATGAAATATTTTCTGCAGAATAACGAAATCTAAAAGGAACAAAGAGTAGCGACCCTTCGTTAATTTTTTCTGAAGAGTTTAGGTCATAGTGTTTTAACCTCACAGTTTTAGCACTAACTGTAACCAATTGTTGCCATTGTGCACTCATTTGTAGCATTTTCTTTCACACTTAAAATTTTCCAAAAAATTTACTCAATGTCGGGCAGCGAGTTAAGGATAGGCACAAAACAATACGCTATTGTTTAACCAGCTAAAAATGACGTTTTTATCTTTATAACATATAGGCAGATAATCCTGCGTAAAATAAATGAAATATCTATATTAAAATTCACATTGGTCTTACCCTATTGAAATGTAGTGAGCCCATTACACAAGGCACAAGACGTTTTTGCATCTGAATCATTTAATTGATTCTAACCCAGCAAACACATGACGTCGGATAGACGTCGGATTGTCGTCGGATTTTGGTCACGACCGTCGGTGACCAAAAATCCGACGTTTTTCCGACGTCGCACATTGACGTTGGATAGATGTCGAAAAAAGTCGTCAATATGACGTCGGTTTTCAGTCGGGAACATGTTTTGTCATTACTATTTGAGAAAACTAAGATACGGCTTAGAACTAACAGCAAGCATCTTGTATGTGGTTGTTGAAGTAGCAAAGGTACTTAAATCCGTTTTGATCACTATTTCCCCTATCGGTGCTGTTTTTAGATTTGACCCAAACCTCACAATTTTGAATTTCGCGGTATTTTTATTGAACTCCTTTAAATGTGTAAAAATCTGCTTTAAAATATTTTTGATATTTATTTTCGAATTCTCGTTGTATATAAACCTAACAGGTCAAATAAAAAGATTAAACCAAAAAAATACGACCAAAGAAAATAAATTCTCGCGCATGCGCAATGGTTAGCGCATGCGCAGTCTCGTGCGTTTTTTGAACAGCTCCATTTTCAACGAATCAAGCAGTTTCGAGTTTCTCTGATTCCAGAAATCTTTCCATCAAAAAAGTATTTGGGGTTATATATATGCATGCAAACAATGTATTGTTGCTCAGTTTCTTTAAATCAAGACAGATAGCATGTATTGTCTCTCTTGTTTTGTGCATGCATGGATGAAAATATTTTGCATGCATTCCCCACCCACCCTAGGCCCAGGGCGCTGAAATTAAATTTTGGCGCATTGAGACAATCCATAGGAATTCGAAGTTTTACAACCAGTTGTACTCTCGTATTACGCCTGCCTTTATTTTGGATTGGTTGATATACAAATAAACTGTTAAATTGTTTTCATTTGTAGTACTCCATGAGCAATCAGTACACATATCACTCATTGGTCTGGATTGTAACTAACTGACCTAATTTCGTGTTTATACACAACTGGTGTGGCAGAAGTAAAATGGCCAGTGTTTTCTGAAAAAGTGTTCCATTTGGTTGGTCAAAATGGTCGAATTGTGGTTGGATAATGGTCAGGTTTAGTCGGATAAATGGTCAGATATGGTCGGGAAAGCGGTCGGATTTTGGTTGGATAATGGTCGGGTTTTTGGTCAGAAATGGTTAGATTTATGGTCGGATGTTGGTCGGAAATTCGATCATAACCCGACGTCTATCCGACGTCGGGAACTGACGTCTAAAAACGTTTCATTTCTAACAATTTTCCCGACGGTCATCTGACGTCGAAACCCGACGACTATCTGACGTCAATCTGACGTCCTGTGTTTGCTGGGAAAGGTCATTCTCATCCAAGAGTGCATATTTGAACGACCAATTGGCGTGCCAAACCAAAGACGTATGGATAACGTTGTATAGTTCAATAATAGCATGCATTTAATTCGTATCTCTTACAAGGTACTTTAAATGTACTTTTATGCAGAACGAGTAACAACTAATTCAAACTAATTCAAACTATTTCAAAATAAATCACTGCTCGGTTTGGATTGAATGTCCGTGATACTACTTTTCGACAAGATTGGATGCAAATGTGCCCCCAATCTGTTTACAATTGATGAATTGGTGGATGGTCGCTAGTTGATTTACGACCTTGAGAACACTAAATAAGGAAACACACATTTCTATTCAAGACCCAATTACTGTATAACGTATCAAATATGTTCTGGAATTGAGAAAGCGATTTGTTAGTATTAATGTGTGCTGTTCGGAAAACAGAAATAAATTTTTGAAAAGTACTCCTTTGTACATGGCAGCATGTACTACAAATATACACAATAATCTATAGCTTTTTTCCCGATTAGAGATTCTAGACATGTTTAGTCAATAATAATCGTAAAAGCGAGAAACACGTGGCATCAGCTATAGATTTGTTACAATGTAACGGATTGTGCATTCTTACTCAGTAGTGTTTCTTTGATTAAATGAAGTGGTTTCCCGTGTATTTGGGTTTTGTTTGAACTTTAAATTAAATAGTTTGCACCAATCCGGTATTTTATATTTTAATCTTTCCTCAAAGAATTTCAATGTCTTTTTGAATGATTTGTAAAACTTCAGACAAGGGTATTAATTGGTAATGAACTGAAAAGAGCGAAGACAGGAAAGGTTGAATTCGCTGGTAATATGCTTTATAATACAGATCCCCTGAGTTGACTTTAAGGTAAGGAAAGCGACACAAATATGGGTCAACAATAAATTGTGATAAGAATAGAAATTAATTAAAGAAAAATGACAAACTTTCACATTTATAAGCACACTCGTAATTCGCTTCGGCGCTAAAGTAAATATATGATGCGAAAACAGCAATGGACGACGCATGTTGTCTGAGTAGCGACTGAACAATTTTTGTCAACAATAAGTGAAAGTAAGGACATTTCTAATAAGTGATATCGGGGCATATGTAAATAACGTACTTTTTTGGCCAAAAATCATCTGATTCAAATTTGAATTACCCATTATTTATTAAATTTAATATCAAATTAGCCCGATGCAGATTCAAACAAAAATTATTAACAAATATACCAAAAATATACATACAAAAAAATGGAATAAATTGTAAAATAAATCATTAATATATTATCAAATGTTAAATAAGGTTTAAGAAGTTTTGAACACGCCATTCTTTACGTTATTTCACGTATGCATGACCAGCTAGCTGACTTTATCTGTGTTCATTAAGTATCTTCTAGTATTTACATATCCTTCACTTTTCCAACAGAAATCTTTTGAAGAAAATTAGGAGCAAAAAAACCCATGGTCCAAACCGTGGATTGAACCAGGGATCTTCATGTAGGTGGACACTCAACCACGTCGCGAAGAGTTAACCCAACAGCAAAGCTGTTGAAAGTGGCCAATATTCATACAATCACTACACTTTCTCCAACGTATGGATCAATGCTTGTGCCGAATCTTTTCTTATGCAGTACATTTTGCTAACATTTTACTGGGAAATACGATTCTCTCTCGTGACCTCTCGAAAAAGAGAAAAAATGACTGTTGTTGAAGTATCTCCAGCTATTTTTTCATAGTTGGAGGGGAACCTGAGCTGCTTTCTCAAGACAGGGTCTCTATCAACAAAGTAAAGAGACAATTGACCCTGAAGAATACATTTCCAGTCAACATTCCATAGAGAAACAAGAGCTACAATCATGAGCGTTCTGATTACAGTACTGCGATGTTCTGATCTGTTTGAGTGTGTTTAGTTGAGTAAGAGTCAATTTTGTCTAGCCACTGACCACCGATTTAAAGAAAATGCCCAGACATTGTACAAAATCCTGCAAATCATTCGATATCACCCAGACAACGTGTTAGCAATAAAGACACATATTTTTCTCTTTAAATTGTGTTAATATAATAATCTGCTCAACCGTATAAATTAATAGTGTCAATATTTACACTATCCTCATACATTGCTAAGCGCGTTATTACCTTCAACTTATTCAAATGCGTCTTTTCCATTTCTAGTACATTGTTTTGAAGTCAGTCGATAACTGAATACCACGAGATATCATTGCAATACGTGACCCAATTTGTATGCAGAGTTAGTCTATAAGATATGGATCAACGTAAGTTTGACTTGTATGGGAAAGGATAGGAGCATCCATTCCATATTCAATGTAAGTATTCAAGTTTTTGAAATATTCTAAAATATTTAGGGACGAATGGTGCCTCGTATTCTAACAAAATGTGTTCAGAAAAAAATACTCTACAAATAAAATTATAAGTTTTCGAATGTTTTCGGCAAGTAACACTAAACATGACTATTTTTCTGTCTTAGCGTTATATGATGCCTCTGTCGATATAACGTTAGCGTCGTACAAGTATATCTTACTATTACACTTTCACATGCAGAAAAAAACAACAACAAAAAACTTCCAACGGGTCTTTTTACAGTCAGGTGGTTTCTATTCTATTGTTTTCTATAGTACACTCATACTAATGTACCTTTTTAAAGTTTCTGCTCAATTATGCTAAATAAATGTTAAAATTATGAAAATGGTATTGACCAGTTATCCTTATTTCTTTGATATTTAACCTAGATATTTTAGTCTGGAAATTTTTTAAGACTTGTCGCACTTGTTGAAAAATATTAAATTTTCGAGATATTGCGCAATGACTTATCTTATTTTTGTGTCAAACCAAATTGGTACTTACGGAGCCCCTAAAGAGACATTCTACACTTACATTTTAACTTGTACGATTCTTTTTCATTTCGTTTTTACCAATTAGTAATTACGAAATGTTAATAAAAAAAGAATGCAGCAAGTTAAAATGCAAGTGTAGAATGTCACTTTAGGGGCTCCGTAGATACTTGTTTTTATACCTTTTTACCGTGAGTATTCATCAGGCTTTTCCTCTTTTTCTTTAATCCTTGAAAATTATCTTCTTCTGTAGACTTCATAGTTATTGGGGAAATTACTCAAAATGTTGTCATTGCCTTTGAAAAATCTCAAGGTAAACCAGAAACCAGTAAAAATCATAAAGTTTCCTAAAATCTGTCCGCTCCATTTTGAGATAACAGCTTTGGACATTATGGATCTAAAACTTTAATGTATGTGTTCAACAGAATAAATACTGTACTGTGTGTGGTTTGCAATTTCAGTCTTTAAAATCATGTTTTCCTATAAAGAAATTAGAAGAATTTTCTGCAATCATTAATTATTGAATCAACAAAGTTGTGAAAGGCTAAAACAGTTATGTCTCTGCATTATTATGCTATGTTTGCAAAATGAAAAAAAAAACGCAGGTACTTGATATTTCAGATCACTTTGGCACATTCGTTAACATTTGCATTAAAATCTAGGATTGATTACGGTTTAATTGTTACTGTAAACATGAATTAAATCTTGGAATGCAGATCAAAAGATGTGTGTCATAATTATTAGGTTTAACCCTATTATCTGCCTATGAATGACGTTCTATTCCCCAGCAAACACATGACGTCGGATAGACGTCGGATTGTCGTCGGATTTTGGTCACGACCGTCGGTGACCAAAAATCCAACGTTGTTCCGACGTCGCACATTGACGTTGGATAGATGTCGGAAAAAGTCGTCAATATGACGTCGGTTTTCAGTCGGGAACATGTTTTTGTCATTATTATTTAAGAAAACTAAGATACGGCTTAGAACTAACAGCAAGCATCTTGTATGTGGTTGTTGAAGTAGCAAAGGAACTTAAATCCGTTTTGATCATTATTTCCCCTATCGGTGCTGTTTTTAGATTTGACCCAAACCTCGCAATTTCGAATTTTGCGGTTTTTGTATTGAACTCCTTTAAATGTGTTAAAATCTTCTTTAAAATATTTTTGACATTTATTTTCGAATTCTGGTTGTATATAAACCTAACAGATCAGATTAAAAGATTAAACAAAAAAAATACGGACAAAGAAAATAAATTCTCGCGCATGCGCAATGGTTCGCGCACGCGCAGTCTCGCGCAGTTGTTTTTGAACGGCTCCATTTTCAACGAATCAAGCAGTTTAAAGCTTCTCTGATTCCAGAAATCTTTCCATCAAAATGGTATTTTGGGTTATATATATGCATGCAAACAATATATCGTTGCTCAGTTTCTTTAAATCAAGACAGATAGCATGTATTATCTCTCTTGTTTTGTGCATGCATGGATGAAAATATTTTGCATGCATTCCCCACCCACCCTAGGCCCAGGGCGTTGAAATTAAATTTTGTCGCATTGAGACAATCCATAGGAATTCGAAGTTTTACAACCAGTTATACTCTCGTATTGCACCTGCCTTTATTTTGGATTGGTTGATATACAAATAAACTGTTTAACTGTTAAATTGTTTTCATTTGTAGTACTCCAGTAGCAATTAGTACACAGATCACTCATTGTCAGATTTTGGTTGGATAACGGTCGGGTTTAGTCGGATAAATGGTCAGATATGGTCGGGAAAGCGGTCGGATTTTGGTTGGAAATGGTTAGATTTATGGTCGGATGTTGGTCGAAAATTCGGTCATAACCCGACGTCTATCCGACGTCGGAAACTGACGTCTAAAAACGTTTCATTTCTAACTATTTTCCCGACGGTCATCTGACGTCGAAACCCGACGACTATCTGACGTCAATCTGACGTCCTGTGTTTGCTGGGTCGTTACTGCTTTGACTGTAAAACTAATATTCTAGTTTTTATGTTTGGCAAAATATCCTGACTGTTTTATCGAAACAGTTGTTGCTTATTTCAATATCTAAACAGAAACATATATAATAAATGATAGAAAAAACATAGTTTGGCATCATATTGTTGAATGCTCAAATATCTGGAAGTCTTTATCAGAACTAAAATAAATAAACCAAACAAATTTGATTTTATGTTGGTTTTTCGAAAATTTCAAATCGATTACACTTTTTAAGTACCGGTGGATTGATTTGCAATTGAATCTAATACATACAGAAAACAATAAAAATGTTCATTTTTACTATCCAAGAAAGTGGGTCAATATATATAAATAAACACATTTACAAGTTTTCTGATTTTCTTTAATTACCGCATATATATTTATTAATTTTAATACACTTAGTCAATGGTGAAATCTAAGCCTTACATAAAGAGCTCACAATTACGTACATTAGTTCGTTGGTTGGAATTTCAGACAAGAGGCAGTTTGGTCATTTGACTGAAGATATTATGTCCAGTCATTTGGCATCTACGATTGACAATTTTCGCGGATGCACTAGCTACTGGTGAACTGAAAGGTTCGAAATCCTGATGCTGTTGCAGTCTTCATATCTGATAAAAATATAAATATTCGGTGTTGGCTGCAGACGAATTCAGTGCAATTGCTTATGGTTTAGCTTCAGTTCGGAATCAATCAGATCTTATCTAAGTGCATGGGTAGAAGTGAATTATTTTGAAGTCTCCGACCAGTTCTAACCCTATTGACATTTGGAACATATAATTACCATAAGATGGAATATTTCCATAAATGCGTGAGATTTATAACACAAATATAACAGTGATGAGACAATTTCGGACCAAAATGTGTTCAAATTATTTGCTATTTCCCCTTTATTGCATAAGGCATGAATTCTACAGTAATAAAATATTGGTCTTAGGCTTTTACATTATCTAAAATGCGATGTTTCTATTTTGTTTGATGAATAAAGCATCTTTTAGGATTCAAATAAATTTAAGTACATCTAACGGTTATAGTCAGATTCTTAACTTATTGCATAATTGTTTGTATCAAATGTAATGCTATTTTGCTATTAGACAGGGTTTGGGAGGCATATTTTCTAATCCTTTCACAAACAACTTTTTGATGTATTCGACTCAATTTCTAAGACAAGGCATGTATGTTGATTTTGAATTCAAATATTTATTAGTGTTAATATAATCGCCGTATTAATCAATCGATATCCTGGGAACGTTTCGTTTATTTCATGACAGACTCTAAAATGTAAAAACACTTTGTAAATTCGTTATTGAACAAATATTAGTAGGAATGTAAGTTGATTGATGTCTAAAATTGCGTGACAAAAGTACAAAAATTATCTCAAAGAACAACATTAAAACATCACTAATGACATAATATCTGTCAATGAATGTGAACTACATTCTGACTTTCTTCATCGAAAACATCAGGCAGCTGATTTAAAAGTTAATGTGATATTTGATGTATTGCTTGTGTTATTGAATTTTGGGTCGGACTTAATGTTTCCGGTGGAGTGGCAAATACGTGAGGTGTTCGACTTATAATTGGACGGAATAGAAAATGCTGTAAAATAGATTTTTCTCATATTTCATTGCAACAAATGCTCTATTTGGGATCCATGGCAATGATAGATCATTCTACAACGTTAAGGCAATGGTACCAAAGTCGTAATTATGTTTTTAATATCCCAGTATCCCCCTATCGCTTAAGCGTTTAAGTCTTGTTAATGTGTTGATATTTCGTTTCTGTAAATGTCGTGTTAAGATAACCCAGATCAAAAAGTCCATTGTTGCTGCATCAGGCGAGGTCAGCATCCATTCTGCAGGGGTAATGTACTTAACATTATTATCTTTGAGGAACATAATTGTCTGTTTTGCAGTGAGACTTGATGCCAAGTCCTGATGGAGCACCATATCCTTTGCTTTGTTTCTTGGGTAGAGCCGTGGAACATCGTTCTTCAAAAATTGTTTTAAAACCTCCTGAATATGGATCTTAGCGTTCATGTAGTACGTGCGTTTGGGAATAATTCTTGCATACATAGTTCAGGCTAATAATTTGCCTGGTATCTAACTAATGAACATCACTCTTTTCATAGTTTTGCCTACAATATTTTCGGAATAATACGGTTGACAGTCCCTACAGATACGGCTTACTTCGCTGAATTGCTTTAACTGGTCATAGAAGCGATTCGCTTGATAACTGCTTTCGTGGACACTGTATATCCAGTGGACAAATATTACCAATAAACCACTGGATGTATCATATCTTCACCACTTTCTTGATGCTCCTGTAACTGTGCTTAGTCTTCAAAAGTCTAAGCACGATGCGCTCTTATACATCGATTATAATTATAATTTCATTTATCAATTTTCGGACTAACCATATTGAATGAACGAATTGCGGGTGAATGTGTATAAAGAATGTATATTACTGCAAGGATGACACAATTCAATAGTTGATATGTATGATACTAGTAGTTTACACTTGCCACGTAAAGTCATACAGATGGTATCTCCTTTAATACATTAAACAGAAATAATTGACAAATATTATCATCGTGAATTGGAAACACTCTGTGGCAATGATTCATTAATTCACTTTAATAGAAATAAATGACTCAGTTTTCGTTCGTGGTTCTTGGCTTTTAGATATTTACAGGCAACGTGGATTCCGTTAAAGTATCGCGCGTTACAACTTGAGTGATATTTTTTGTCTCGAAAGATTGATGATAAACAATAGTCTCCTCTATTGTCTTCTGAAACTCGTTAATTCTTATATAATGGATGGTGATTATATGAAGTGCTTTCTCGTGCATGTGAGCCATTTCATGTCAATTGTAAACAACTAGGGAATATTCAGTTCTTGTTTTTTTCCCTCAGGAGAACCATAGTCTGCTCCTTTAATAAATCTTATGACATGACAAAAGAAATCTGCCTCACACCCTGATACACATTGAATCTATAATTATATTACTGACTTATCACACAAACATTCTATCGTAGATAATATAGTTATTATATGCACGAATATATTCGCATATCGTCGTGGTCGAGGGGTTATGGTCTCCGACATGTAATCACTAGCCCCACCACTGTGAGTTCAAATACCACCCGGGACAAATTTTCACATGTGAGGAAGCAGTCCAACTAGCTTGTGGAAGATCAATGGTTCTACGCAAGTGTACACCTGGAGTTTTCCTCCGCCGTTGAAGTTGGAAAAGTCGCCAGATGACCCTTGCTGTTGTTGCGATGTTAAACCCCTGTGTAGTACTTTATATTTACATATATGCAGAAAATTCGCTTTGTAAGCCTGTAGTATACAATAAGGGCTAACAAAGTGTATATACATTTGTTCAGCAAACTACAGTGTTTTGAGGATCACAATGTTCTTTCATTGTTTTTATATTCAATATCAACATTGCCTTCTGACTTGAACAACTATGGCACCGACTAACTGGCTCGTTGAAAATAATCTCATAGTTTATTTCTGCTGTCATTGCTTCATCACACAAACGTTATGAAATAGCCTCAACGCCATCTAAATCAATCGGTTCATTTACAACTACTTTATTAGAATAGCTTGTCGGCTCGAATACAGCAGCCTCGTTGTCGTAATATAACGCACTTCTTCCATGTTCTCTGTCACCTTCGGGCTCGTCATGGGCGTTATATGTTTCTTTTGGTTTATCAGATTTGACTTGCAATGGCTTAACTGAATTGAAACCAGCATCTGTACCAGATATCGGTCCTTCTATCTCAGTCTCATCCAGTCGGTAAGCTTTTCTTGCAACCAATGTTAGCAAGAATGATTCAATAACAAGAATACCATGATGGAGATCTACAAAAAGAGTTTAGTGATGTTTTCAGTACCATATGCACAAAAAAGGACAAATTATTATTTCAAATATTGAACTGTAAAACGTATTTCATAGAATTAATATTACATAGAAAATTACACATAAAATAAGCTTAATGCCAGTACAGTGAGCTAGTGACAAGTTTAGTCAACATAGTAGACGTGCAACTGTGTTTTACACCAGGCTTGATCAGGAACTAGAAGGTCTATTCGAAAAGAGAAGGGACATATTAGTCCGGTTCTCCTGTATCTTCTCCCCTCTTTCTGGGGGGGGGGGTGGTGGCTCTGAACTGGCCATAGCTGTCGAATGGACCATTAGACAACAGATAAACAAAAGTTAACATAGTAACAAAAGAATGAATCGTAAACGAATAAGTAACATATTTACTTACAACTTCCTCTAACATTTGGTCCACGGATACCAATACACGCAGGTTCGTCAAAAACCGCTAAAATACTGAAAATTATGTTCTGCAAGTTCACTAAAATTAACATCAATTTGAAGCTTACATATTTGAGGCGTAATTGATAATGTTTTAGGTGTTCTCTGGTGGCTGTGTATATAACTACTGTTCCATACATAGATGTCAATGTGCTGATCAAAGTGAGAATTGTTATGTATAAATAACTTGATGAACCAGAATCCTGAAATCAAACGTAAACAATTGTTAACCAAGGGCAAAGCTATTTAGAAAATGCTTTAATTGCATTTATAATGTTCTACAGTACAAGCACGGAACGTCAAACCTTCTTGAGAAACATTTCAGCATACTAGTCGTGCGCACGTATGCCAGTCAAGTCCCCACCAAATTCTACACGTCCTACCCTTGAAGAATTCATTAACTTAAGCATAGTTTGTTCTTTATTCGAAAGGTATCTTTCACTGGCACAGACAATGGCTACACTGTGCTAATAATAAGCCCAATAAGCATACTAATGACAATCGCCATAACAGTAATTTTACGAGAATCAGGCAAGGCTTGTTGATTACAAGATTTTACAAGTCTACCAAAATCATCGCAGTCAATTGGTATCGGATTTTATTCAAAGAAGTAGTGCTATATTTCACCCTGTCATGTTAATGTTAAACAAAACAGTTTTATTATGAGGTTTTAAGTCTCTGCCTTCTACAAAGTTACTTCACAACAGCGTAATTATTCGTACTGTCCATCTCAAACATTCAGTTGTCAGAATTCTCTGCGAAAATATCGAGACAAAAAAAAACAACTCACCAGGCCTTTTTCGTATTTCCCGTCAGTCCAAAGTACTGCAGCTATGAATAACAATACTGGACGGATCACCGCGACTTGTAACGAACATGTTTTGAAAATTAACAACGCTTTCCTGGAATAAATACCACAAACATAGATTATTTTAATGTTTTCGTTTTTCATTCTGGTAAAATCATTTTTGTGATAAATCCAACTGGATAGCTAGGGGCATTATTGAAGGTTTCATTAGATTTGTTCTGACAGATTTACTCAGATTATTGATGAAAAATTTAACTTCTTGCATGCCGTGTTTCCAACAAAGAAATATGATGCGTAATGAAATTGACAGATGACACGTGCAATATATTTTTCAAACTACAAAGAGTATTTATCGTTGATTGTTGAAACACTTGGTTTCGATACAAAATAACAAATAATTCCGAGTTTCAGATTGGGACATACTTCGTTCAGCTGTAGAAGCTATTAGTCCGGTTACAAAATTGTAATAATCTTATTGGTTACGTTGGAACGTCAAGTTTTTCTTGAGATCAGCCATTCACAGGGCTGAATTCTATATTATTTATTTTATCTAATGGTGTTTTATGGTGCATCGAATACTATTAAATTAAAGGTAAAGGAAATAAGTATAAACCATGTAAAAGGATAATAAATTTATAAGAATGAATGCTAACTGATATAAATGAGTAAACATTGATTTGTAGAAGTGTGTGAGATTAATCTAACTATCATTGTATTAAATTATATCGAACAAAAATATAAATAGTTAAAAGGAAGTGTATTAAAAAGTATCACAATTTATTGTATAGTCCGATTTCTTATATTTGTCTGACCCTTTCGAAAAGTGCATATATGTTTTCAACATGAAAGTGTCTAGTATGGATAAGCTGTAGGTCGATGCAGTCAACAAGAATGTTTGATAAAATATGGTGTATTGCATGGAATACATTCTGGCATATCATCTCTGGTGAGAAGCCATGAATGGATGAAACGTGAATGACCAATTCTGCATCTAGATAATATAGCCTCTTCATGACGAATGGACCTGTAAGAGGGAAGTCATTCGGCTGAATTCTAGGATAGGTCTCAATACAAATTTAACATTAAAACCGGAATACTACCCATATAAATACTACAAACAAGTAAATAACAGATTAGATATTTACCTGGTCATTTTAATAGGTCTAAGTATACAACACAAACAACAGCAACATGGCGATGTGTTTATTTTCATTTTTTTATCACCAAGTATTTCAATCATTCTTTCTTCATCCCCGAAATAATCAATCATCAATGTAACAAATGTATAAAAACAAATGGAAAGGTAACTGAAATTATGAGAAAAATCAATGATTGACATCAAATGATTTGTAGTAACAGACAAATATAAATACTCGATCCAAAGAACAACAGAAAAACCTCGATTATGCGACCACGTTCGTGACCAAAAAGATCGGTCGTAATTATGAGTTGGTCTCATCAAGTTGAATTATAGGGGAGTTATTGAAAGCAGGTCCGACAATAAGTGGTTGTTATAACAAGGAAACCGTAATATTGAGATGATCGCAATATGAAGTTTTACTGTATATAACATGATGTCAACTTTATAGAAACATGGAGCTAAAAGACCGTCTAGATATCAATCGTCATGTTGAATATAAAACAGGAACTACATCGTTTGTGACATTTGTGAGTTTATTGCTCCAATCAAAGGCGAATGAAGCATTTAACTTAATAATAATCGACTCAGTACACGAACTAAAAAGCAGGAAAATGAATTTAAAGAACACTATAGATACATTCATAACGGAGAGAGTATACTTTTATTTCCATGTTCGCTTTTTCAATGGCGTTTAACGTCGCACTAACATCCAAGGTCCTTTGACGACTTTCCAGGCTTTAAGATAGAGGGAGACCCCGTGCATACACCTGTGAAGAACCAACGACCTTATGTAAGCTAGCTGGACAGTTTCCTCTCATATGGCATTTGGAAGTGAATGAGATTCGAACTCACAGCGGTAAGGGACTAGTAATTACTAGTCAGACCTAATCATGAAGACTTACCACGAAGCTATGAGATCAGTCAATAGTGTACTGCTTGGAACTAGGAGTGCCGTCATTGATGTGAGAATAGTTACCTGTAGATAAAGTACAGAAATAAGTCACTAAGTTCTTTTTTTCTTTCGTTTTAAATAGAACCACTTTGCACTTTTAGCATAAGGAGAATGATACTTAATCTCCTCTAAATCAATAGAACATATTTCTGTTATCTTCCACGAATTTATTTCAAGCGCAAATCTTTATCTCAAAGTATCATGAAAGATAAAAACACACACAAAAACCACTTCAAATAAATCTAAACAACGTCAGAAGAATTTGATAGACCGACTTTCAAGTGACGTTTAGAAGTTTTGAATTTTTCAAACATTTGAATAATTAATGATTGACAAAACAACTTCATTTACCGGGAAAAGTCCAAGAATCGTGACCACTTTTCTTATTTTGATTTCATTGCTATAATATGTTCGCTGGAGAAACATCACTTCCTCGACGAATATACCGATACATACCACAGTCAGAACGCACGCAATAACCAGCACAACGATAAATAGAACATCATCCGATATGTCTGAAAATGAAGTAAAATGATAAAAATCTGAAGAAGATTATCCGGATTAATACAGTCTAACCTCAAAATAGCGACCACTTGAATATTACGACCACCTTGTAACTACCACTTATTTTCGGACCGATTTTCAATATCATTTCCCCTATCATTCAAATTGATCATGAGACCATCTCAGAATTATGACCGATACTTCGAGTCCCTAAAGGGTGGTCTCAATATCGAGGTTTTACTGTACTACGGATTAAGGTACCTGATGATCGAGTACATCGATATACGACAACATTTCATGAAATTCTTGTTAAAGAGATACGCCCTTGTTACAAGAGCCAGGTACTGTGAAAGTAATTATTTCCGTTCTTTTTTTAATCAAGTCTGATAATTTAATGGCTTCTATCATTATGCTATTAAAGTCCTATAATTGAAAATACAAAATATAGTTAACTCATATATATAGTGAACAAATAGAACAACTACGTTACCGAGTAGACATAATGATTATGTATACAGGTAAGTGAAGTATTTGTCTAGCGATACGTGCCCATCTGTTCAGCTCAATCGGTAGAGGCTGCGGCTGTTGTCCAGTGGTTAGTGCGCTGGACTTGTAACCCTGAGATCCGGGTTCGAATCCCGGTAGCGGCAGGTCATACCCTTCTTTGAAAATTTGACAAAAATGTCGATTTTCCTCCATATGTGGAGAAGTTGCCGGCTCCTTGTGGAAGGGTGTGTCAGTACTGATTCGTATGCAGTCCAGGAAAACAGGTTATGGGACCAGCATATGAAACATTGTTGAAAAATGGCGTTAAACCCCAGTGACAATAAGTCACATAAAAACAAAACAAACAATCAATTGATAGAGCATTAGGACTAAGTATCCCGGCTTCGTTAGTTCGAATCCCTGGCGCGACACAGGTTCTTTGTGATATTTGGTTATAGCCATTGCGTCTGGCCTTAGACACCCCATCTCCTTTGATTATTTCAGAAAAGGAGTTGGCAGTTATATGCGGAGATCAAGGTTAGTACATGTAAAGACCATAGGAACCGGTTAGGTTAGCTGCCCGCCGCTATATTACTGAAATGCTGTTGAAAACGGGCGTGAAACTAGAAAATAATTGTCACATGACACAATCCCCTACACGTGTTGGTTATCATAGATCTAGATCATAACCGTAATAAAAATTCAAAAACATTTAGCTAACCCTTCCTTATGAAATTTGTAAGCAACCCTTATACATACATAAAATTGGTTTTACCATGATAAAACACATCCGTGTTAGGTAATTTGTTCGAACACGCTGCCGCCATCTTTAATCACTAATGAGCTTCAGGTCATACCACATACGCAGAACCTGTGAAGAAAAAAACAACAAAATTTGAATAATTATATATCTTTAATAAAATAAAAAAATACTGTGATTAAAACAACAGCAAGGTAATGTTGGAGGATCTAATTTCAATGCCCATTATTACTACAAGAAATTTATTCATTATTTTGTGTTTACACGCTATTTTAAAGTATAATGTAGTTCACAATTCTTAAGTTGATGCATCTGTATGATCGCACTTCGGTGCAATTTAACACATATCCTGTACAATCAAATGCTTTAATATTATTTAATAGCAAATATGTTGCAAACTTGTATGATTAGTGGACAATAGTCCCTTGCAAAATCGAATTATTTGCTTAGGATTTTATGCCCATTTTCATTAGTACATCAGTTATACGTCTAGGAGAATAATTACCTATATTATACAAAATAATGCAATGTCCGTAATAATTTTACTGTGGTGACATGAATGACTGAGGAGAAGAGTCCCTTTGCAATTATATATCTGTAATTACAGTGTCCAGAAAAAACAAAAATATGTGGGATACAAAAAATTAAGGCCATAACTAGTTTTATACAAAGTTACATCTTGAACTATACGTCTCTAAGGAGGGCAATTTTTCAGTTAAAAATAATGTGTTACACCAAGTCGTTATGCAGTGTAATGTATGAATTTAACCAATGATATACTATGATTAATTATTGGATCAGAAAACGGTTCTAAATTACAAAAATATGCGTCTGCTGAAAAATCAAACAAAGCAAGCTTCCGCATTGCTAATTGCCGTGAGATGTACGAAGTAAGAAAAAGATAACATTGAAAAAACTAGGAGCAACCACATGTTACTTGCAAAGACTTATCGACTACACCATTCAAGAAAAAGAAGTTCTGTCTGAAGAGTCAATGAAACAGACTTTCTGACGTCAACTTGAGCACCCTATATATTTATTAGGATAGAAAAAATAGGATAGGTAGGTTGAACAACTCTTCTATTTTTTATCTAAACATACCCTTCGTACCTTTCAAGTACGATTCGTCCCCAAATATTTTCGAACTTTTAATTTTGCTGTTAGAAACTTGAAGATCGGCGCCAAAAAATAAGGATCGGCCGGATAACTGTAAACAATACTATCGTTTAAAGCCTTACTTGTTTGTAGGTACATGTAAATTCCAACCACGGACGGTCCTAAATGTAATTATATTAAGTAGCTCATCTGCACAAGCTTCTTTACGCGACGTATTTATATGATTTTATGATGATTTATTTCAGATCAAAACTTTATGAGACGGTAAATCCATTCTTTAAACCAGCAAGATATACAACTCAGTTAAATGCAGTCATTAATAGTGTTGAGAGTTATCTCGCTTAAAATGGAAAACCGGTTCTGACTTCATGGAAGAATTCATTCACAGTTGGATATTATGGGGCAACTTCACAAACTGGCATTTATCTTTTCATGACAAAATGTTAACCAAATAAACAAAACCTGTTTTGTTTGTCTTTTGTCAACCGTGCAGACTACGAACATAAACTATGTGTAACATGTATATGTTAATGTAATATATATATATATATAATAAATGCATAATTTTAACGGATATTTCGGCGTAATTAGAAGATGTAGATGTAAGTGAACAACACATTATCAACAGATGTTAAACTTTAGTTAATACTATAAGACACAACATCCGAGTCATACACAAGGAAAGAAAATTTCCTCAAGATTAAATGACTAATGTCGAGACTAGTATTAATATCATGCCATCATGTCATATCCAATCATTTTGTCAGACATTTTATAATGTATGTGCATCTCATGTGCACGTAGGTTTCAAACCTATACTTGTCATAGATATAGAGTAAACCCCAGCAAGACAGGTTAATAACCTAGAGTGTAATTCCATGGTCTTTGACTTGTAATTACTAGCCTCGCACCAATGGGAATTCCAATCCAATCCTGGAGAAAATCTCACATGTGAGGAAGCTGTCAAGCTTAAACAGTGGATGAACACTCCAGGCTTGCACCTAGATAAAACCACCGACCTTCCGTTAGCAAGCTTGACAGCGCATGACTTTTCTGGTCCAGTGGACCACTCGATAGGCAAATGATCACTAGTAAGGGACCATAACCACTTAACCACGAAGGTCCCTTCATACCTGCATGACTTACCTATCATATCAATAATATTGTATAACCAACGTGACCTTTACTCAAGTGTATAACATAACTGTATATATAATTATACAGCTTCAAGTTCTCATGATAGTAAACAAGAAATAACTACCTTTGATAAGACGACATTTCAAATACACGTATTGAAATACTATTCAAACGTTTCATTTCAACATTTCTTAAACGTAGTTTGAATTAGAAAAGAAAAATTGCGTTTACCTTTTTAATGAAACGGTATTCCTCTTTTATGTTCATAAATTAATTCTACATCGTACTTGAGATAAATATAACATGTATCATTATTTATGTTTAAATCAATATAAACATGCTGAATTGTACACAGTGCTTTACGAGTATGAATGATTGTACGTATAAAGTGTAGTTGAATGTACTAAAACTTTGAATTCATACTAAACGTAGGAACACAATTTCTTCACAATACACAAATTTTATATCAACTTTTACACACAACCATGCATAAAAAGTTCACGTGTACAATCTACATTTAGATCATAGGTTGAAAGGTGAAACTCACCATTTGTAGGTCAGTGTTGTTTATATTTCACATTACAACCAGTATATAACATTACCTGCGTAGTATATATGTACACATGTGCTTATTTTAGCTTGTGTATGTAGTAGCCAATAAGTTGAAATGTTTTAATCGTGGTTTAAAAGAGAGGACGTCACGGCTCATAGTGCGTTTACTTGAAGTGGGCCACATGTTACGACATAATTCAGTATCGTCGATTAATTTTATTAAACTAGGTTTATTTTAAAACTGACTTATGACCACATACTATACGATTAAGTGGGAGAACCAGGCAAATATTACTATAGGTTTTAAGACTTTTATAGCAGCTTTGTATAAAATGCAAAAAACAGAGGTATCTTTCATTTCCTCCGCGTAGTGCACACATACCCCATACACAAATAGCCCGTACACACCGTATAACTTTTTCTTGCTATTGTTGTAAAGTCTTTTTGTTTAATTTCATTGCATCATGAAACCATCAGACATAAATCATAGCAACCTTTTACAAATTTATAAGCGGCCTCTGTAGCCTCGTGGTTATAGTCTTTAGCTAGTAATACAAGTCCTTCACTGTTGTGAGTTCGAGTCTCACCCGGGACCTGACTAACTTTATACGTGGGAAAGCAGTTCAGCTAACTTATAGAAAGTTGGCGGTTCCAACCAGGTAAACTCCCAGGGTCTTTCTCGATCGACAAAGCTCGAAAGTCGCAAATAGGCCTTGACTATTCGTGCGACGTTAAACCCCATAAAAAGATATCGTTGAATTCACTTGTTTTATCTCCTAAATACAAGGTTAATGTCAATTAAATTTTTAATCTATTTATAGGAAGAATGTGTTGCAAAAACTTATTGATTTGATACATATTATTGAACAATTTGTCAATATTGATATTATCAAGATAATATTTATCGCATAGGAAACTCTTCACTAAATTTATTTGTTTTTCGGTTATCGCATTGTGTTAAATCAGAGGGGCCTCCGTGATTGAGTATTTATGGTATCTGTTCACTAGTCCTTCATCACTGTGAGCTCGAATCCCATTCGGAACCAAATTTCACATACGAGGAAGCTGTTCAGCTAGCTTGGTGGTTCTTCCCAGGTGTAAGCCTGGGGTCTTCCTTCACTGTTAAAGCTAGAAAGTCGCCAAAATGACGCTGGCTGTTAATGCGACGTTAAACTCTCGTGATTTCGCATCTGTTAGGTAGATCACTACTCCATGTTGATGGTGCTAAGTCTGGTTCAGTTGTCTCCCTTAGGAACAATGTCTCCGACTCTCGTCAATTTGATAAATTCGATATTCATATTTTATAATTATCTTTTAGTATTAAACTTTCCAATCAATATATATTTTACTTGTATGAATATTGTCTTTATTTTTATTACACTTAAATCAATATCATTATATTAAATCATTATTTTGGCATAATTATAAAACACTGTTATTATATGACACTTTTATTACTATTATATTTTATTATTATTATATTTCATTAGTATCATATCATCACTAAATTTTATTAAATTATACTATATCGTTATTATTACATTATGTTATTAATATCGCATTATTATGATAAGAAGTGATATTTGGATATTTTTCAACAATTTTCAATTGTAAACGGCGGTCGGCTCACCTAACCAGTTTTCCTGGACGGTATACTATCAGGCAACTTCTCCACATGTGGAGGAAAATCGACATTTTTGTCAAATTTTCATAGAAGAGTATGACTCGGTCGCGGCAGATCAATGAAAGGTATGACCTGCCACAACCGGAATTTGGACCCGGTTCGCCGGGTAACAAGCCCAGCGCACTAACACTGGATCAAGGTCTCGGTTACATTTTGAAAATCAACACACACAGTAACAACAAACATCAGTTTATCAACTGGGACAGATCTCCAGTCTTGATTTATTTAGCTTAGGATACAAAGAAATATGGTTAGATTATAACATAATTTCCATCCGTTGGATAATAAGACAATAAGACATTTTGAGCTTTCCTTGAATATAATCTGACTGTATAACATATTGAATAATTTACGTTGATGGTAAACATGAACTCAGATTTATTCCACAAATTGCTTTTGATTCGAGTCATGCTATTTGATGTGCCGCGTTGACTGACATTATATAACACCTAGTGTGGAAACAGATTACATTGCTAATTGCTCTAGCGGAATAAACAACTCATTTAAGGCGAATTGGAAGCTTATCACAGGGCAAAGACCGTGTATGGGGTCGTAACAAATAAAGTAAAATGTAATGATGTGAACTTTGATCATGCAAGGAGAGTTAATGATATGTCAGTTGTGCAGAAAATAAAGTAGAGTATTAGGATAGTCTGCGCAGATGCACAGAACATGTATCAGACTTTTCCACGCACTCATTAACACCATTGAAATCCGAATTCAATTGCATATAACTAAACTAATGTTACCCACATAGGAAGACGTACCGAGAGGATAAAACATCGTCTCTTCAAATTCTGAAAAGTCAGTTATGTGCGTGATTTTGTGTGATTGTGTGTGTGTGTCTGTGTGAATGATTGTTTTGGGTACATATTTCTGTTTCGGTACTTTAATTTTGTTTAATTATGGCAATTATGTTCTATATATGTATCATGGGAAATTTGAAACTTCGAGTTAAGGTTGAATAATCGTAAGTTTTAAATGTAAACCCATGTTAAAACTTAATTTACAACCTTATTTTACTTCAGATATTTCACAAAATAAACAGTCAGGGTTTATTACAAATAAGTGAATTCTAAGTACTGTCAAACTTGTGAACAAATGACAACAGTGGGAAAGACAAAATGTGGCCTTTATTGACAGATAGCCTTTATTAGCAGGTCAGTTTGTTCTAAATAATCATCGATAATTTTTCATAGAAGGCCTTTATTCATAGGGTGGCCTTTATTCGTAGGTGGCCGCTAACATAGGTTAGACTGTATTCTTTATCTAACATTGGCAGGGGCGTAACCAGAATTTTGAACGTTTTACGCAGATCTCGGCACAAAGTGCCGATGGGGGAGAGTATGGGAGGGGGTATCGCCCTCCCATGGTGCGAAAAAAAATGAAAAAAGGGACACGAAAAGACGCATTATGGTGCATTTTAAGACACGCATATAGTGAGATATAATGTTATAAAAAAGGGGAATTTAATCAGTACAATTGTAGGAATAAAACGTTTCGACCTCTCCAATAGGTCTCATCAGGCGGTGATGATTATATAATTTGATGTCATGGATTTCCCCGAGACGTTTTTTTTTTTGTTTTTGTTTTTAGTGTTTTTAGTGTTTTTATCCTTTTTGTATTTTTATTTAACTTTTTTATTCAGACCGATATATATGTTTCTTTGCTTTCGCTGAATGCTTTTGACTTCGTCATTTCCTCATTTATCAAACACAAGTGCGATTCGTCGATGCCCAGACGCATCGAAATCACGTAAAACACCCGGTCGATATCGATCTCGTGATTGCGATGAATATGCATCAGAGCTAGTCCAGTCAGCAGTTCCTCGGTCATCGTATTTCTTGAATACGTTTTAAGGCGGCGAAGGCTACTAAATGACCTTTCAGCAGAGGCCGTGGACACTGGCATAGTCAGAAGGATCTTCAGCACAACATGTATGTTTGGATATAGTTGATGTGTTTCATCAACTGCCTTTGCCAGACCTTGAATGGGCGAATCGGCTGCAAATCTCTTCCAGACGTCAAGTTCAGCATCTATTGCCTGGCAATCTATGAACGGAGAATACTCCTGCTTAATATCGGCCCACATTTCGGGTGAAAGCTGCTGCAGTTTTGTTGGTAAAAGATACTGAGCGTTCAGTCTTGCAGTCGAGAGACACAGTCTGTCATGCAGTTGGGACAAAAGGTGATCCATGAATGGTACAAACATATCCAACCTCCAATATTCCTTTGGGGTTTCTGCGGCTATGTTATTTCTGTGTTTTTGCCTTGCAGCAACACGAGGCTGACAGACATTGATGTCATGCTCAGTTGCCAAGGCGACAGCCTTCTGCCAAAGTCCTCCAAAATACCCAATGTCATTGCGTCTCTCGACCAGCAACCCATAAAGAACTTTAGCATGCTGTGCTGCTTTGACCAAGTCACATTGAGGATCTTGCATTGAAACCGTCAAAGGCTTCAGTGTGTCTAAGGGACAGCTGACGCAACACAAAGCGACAACAAAGTCAAAAGACAGGACAGCCTTTTGAAGGCTTGACGCTGTGGACATAGTTTTGGTGTCCATGCCAACTTGAAGGTCAGCAAGTGTTTCTTTAATTGGTTTGAAGTGTGTATAGAAAGCAGTGATGCTTTCCGAGTGCTCAGATCACCGTGTTGGGCAGAACTTCTTCAAGGCTTCTCCGTCGTCGTTATGAGAGCTATAAACTCCGAGACGTTTCGGAGAACTTGTTATAAAAAACAATACATCCCCAACAACGGTAAACATCGACTGCACAAACGGTACCCTGCAAGCATGACATATTGCTAAGTTTAAACGGTGGTTTCGACAGTGAATATACTTTTGCGTTTGGAAATCCTGCAGTAAATCTTGCTTGCACTCCACGGTGACAACCGGACATATTCCCAGAACCGTCGTATTCTTGTCCAACGATAAAGTTTGGGTTCAGATTGTGTTTGTGTATTTCATCTAGAAGCAACTGGTGAAGTGTTTCACCTGTTGTTTCTGTTGTCTGAACAAACGAAAGGAAATCCTCATGGAGCACATGTTCCCCAGAACTCTGACGTTCAATGTAACACAGACAAAAAAGCAAACTGTTCAGTATTGCTGACATCAACAGATTCATCTGCAAGAATTGAGAAGTACCTAGCATCTTGGCAACGGTGCACGATACAGTCTGAAATTTGATTGCCACATATATATATGAACTCGTTTTGAATAGCGGGGCTTAAATACTGTGCATGTTTGGGAGAATTTTCTAGATGGTTGTGCAAATCACTGTCTACTTCAGCGCGATAATTTATCAAAGCTCTGAAGTTACTGTGTTCTTCCGTTTTGCCACGAAAAGCAATGTTTTGTTTTCCCAGCAAAACTACTGTTTTAACAATAGATGTCAATGCTTTCTTATTTTTCTCGACTTTGTTTCTGTAAGCGTTTGAGCCAAACTCAACGACACTTTTTTCTTGATTTTGACATATTTTTATGAATTTGTCAGCTTTAGTCATTGCATTATTGTGATCTAGTGTTTTTTATGCATCCCTATAATTCTAGACACATTGCTCCAGTCTACAAGGGGCTTAGCAACAAGAGTGTTTTCGGATGAATTAAAGACAAAACACGGTGCACAAAAACACCATTGACTGAAGGACTATACCTTAAATACGGGTAGTTTTCAGTATCAAACACTAGGTCAGGTACACGCCTAGCTGCCCCGCTTTTGCCGTGAGTGCTTTTAGGCTTTACCCAACTCCGCGAAGGTTCAAATCTTGACATTAAAGTCGACATTTTCATGGAATCAGACATTCGGAGTCTTCTTGTGACATCAGTGGTTCCAAATGTCTAGAAACCGCGTACCCATAGAGCAACCTGCTGAATACCCATCACTCTGGCAGTTGTCTGCCTGATATTGTTTTATGTAAGATGTGGACTCTTCGGGAAAAGATTTTGTGTTGTCATCCAATAATGACTGAGAGTTATCAGCAGGAAGAGGTGATGAGCTTTTGCGTAAACTGCGTAATGGGCGCTACGTCCTTGATTGGACTAAGGTTTCAGTTCTTCAGCCCTGTATATGATATTTATTAACCATTGTACTATAACCGTTCTATCACAAGGAAATCTGTTCTGACAAAAATATGTCTGGCATAAAAACAAAAACATCGATATACTTCAGTATGCATTGCGGATTATTCGAGGTTTTACTGTGTGGAAGTCACCTTGCGCTCTTGTCAACAATACAGTTATCATAGTATAGCGCCGTCATCATCCAACACCTTTAAATACCTAGTAACATTGCGCTTTGGTTTTGTTGGCATTTACGCCATTGAACGAAAAAAAAATACACTCGACCTATCAGGTATTGTCTTTTTCAATAACAAACCACAGGTGACTGAAAAATCATCAAGTAATTGTTTACAGGTTGTTGACATTGAATGCAAATTCTTAAGTCAAAATGACTTTGAGAAATATGTTCTTTGGCCACTATGGAATCCATTACCTTTAAAATATCTAGTCATTTAATTGCTGTAATTTTACTGTAACATTTGAAAAAAAGGTAAAGAACGTATTGCGTGTGTCTGCATATACAGTCTAATCTGTGTTAGTGGCCACCCCCGAATAAAGGCCATCCTGTGAATTAAGGCCTTCTTTGAAAAACTATGGTTATTTAGAACAAACTGACTTGCTAATTGAGGCCACTTGTCAATAAAGGCCACAATTTGTCTTTCCCAAGGGTGGTCTTTGTTCACAGGTTTGACTGTATATAATCCTGTAAGTTATAACCTGTTGTGATAAATGGTAATAACGATAATCTCCTGAATCACCACAGTGTAAGAACAGCCATGTTGAACCTTTGGAATTCTGCGCGTGATTTGTGACTATTATTATCAATAACGTTTTTACATTTTTACTGCTTAGAAGGTCAAACTTACTTTTAGCGAGTGTCCTTTCTGGAAATCCCTTTATTACACATTCAGATGTCAATCCTACAATTAGACATAATTTTGTATTCCATTCATCATTTGACATGTCAGAATTTCGTCAACCGATCACCACACTACAACATCTAAGCCGTCTGTACTTTGCGTACAATCTCCCGAAAGAGTTTTTCCCATAGTTTAATGTTGTGTGTGTCAGTCTGTCAGACGTATACCACATATTTTGCGGAAGATGAATGAATATTTCCTCTTAGCAAATCATTATTCTGGCAATTAATTCGATACACTCGCATCTTTCAACCTTTAGCGAATTATTTATTGACTTGCACAGAAACACAATGTTTGATTGGCTAAATATATATTTTGATTTGGAGACTTCTCCGAAAGGCAATTAGTTAGTCAATTTATATATTTATAATTTAGTATTTATCGGAAAAAACGTAAAGAAATCTTTACCTAGCATGGAAGCAATATATTACGGCTTTAATGGTATCAATTTTATTTTGACGATGGCGTTTTTTATCTGACTAATGTATCAGTATCTATAACACTAGAGGACTGAGAACTTGTGAACAATGAAATGGTAAGTTATGACTTAAGTATGCCAAACATTATCTTAAATATATAGCGTACTCATAAAGATTACTTAAAGTACAAGATCAAATAACATCATACATTTCTTGTAATCATCCCAACGGTCAAGGTTGGGGAATCCATGGTCGAGTGGTTATGGTCTCTTTCGATCACTTTCCCTTCACCGCTGTGAGTTAGAATCCCATCCGAGACCAGATAAATTTCACATGTGAGGAAGTCTTCCGGCTGGCTTACGGACGGTCGATGGTTCTACCCAGATGTGCTCCTTATGCCCTCATATAAAAA
Organism: Lutraria rhynchaena; assembly: GCA_008271625.1. Classification (NCBI taxonomy): domain Eukaryota; kingdom Metazoa; phylum Mollusca; class Bivalvia; order Venerida; family Mactridae; genus Lutraria; species Lutraria rhynchaena. The sequence goes on along the minus strand of VIBL01000006.1, from coordinate 383,329 downwards.
TATACTAATATACATATAAAATAATCATCATATACAATACATATACCACATAAATTTGAAATCATCAATATAATAATTATACAATAGAAATCATACAGTTGAAGCAAATTATGTGATACATAATTTATACATCACTAAGTTTTCTATGGCCACCATAGTTTCATAGAAGATAAAAGATAATTAAAACCTATTTGTGGACTGCGAATTCAGAACGGAACGGAATCAGCAGCCGTCTCCTGCAAAAACTGGCAAGCATGATGAAAATAGTCGATGCAAGTCATATCAATGTAGATGATCTATAAGATCATAAGAATCTGTTCTGTATGGGGATGTTAAGAAAGTCTTTCAACAACATGTACTATAAGAATTTGTTCTGTATGGGGATGTTAAGAAAGTTTTTCAACTTGACATTGACATTGCCATATTGCATGTATTAATAATACTATTGTTGCTTAGAAGTAATCTTTTCTTTACAATCTGTGATATGGTCAGGTATAAACAAATTCAGATGAGTCTTTACCTATCTACTGTCTGTGATATTGTATGATGTTTAAATGTATACAGTCAAACCTGTGAATAAAAGCCACCATTGGGAAAGACAAAATATGGCCTTTATTGATAGATGGCATTTATCCGGAGGTCAGTTTGTTCTAAATAATCAGTGACGGTGTTTCAAAGAATGGCCTTTATTCACAGGGTGACCTCTATTTGGAGATTTGAAGAGAAACACGGGTTTGACTGTGCTTGTGTTATTCTATCCGATTTTCGATCTCATACTTTAAACTAATAATGTAAAGCGAGATTGTTAATGATTGATAGGATTCTAACAACTGGGATACGAAGTTAATAAGTATTAATATTTAATAATTTCAGAAACTCAGTCTGTTATGTTCAATGTAAGAAAATTTATATAGTGTAAAACGTTTCAGCCATCGATTGACGGGCCGGGGAGAGTAAAATTCTTTACATATAGCTCAGATAAAGGTACAGTAAAACCCCGATATTGAGACCACCCTCGGGATTTGAAAAATCAGTTGTAATAACGAGGTTGTCTTATTATCAAGTTGAATTGTAGGACAGTTTTTAAAAGTCGGTCCAAAAATGAGAAGTCATTATAACATGGTGGTCGTAATATTGAGGTGTTCTCTACACTGTATTTACAGTGTTTTTACTGTATTTGCTCCCGTCCTAGTTTGTGATGCCAGTTTAAGAACACCTAGTATTAAGTAAAACCATATCGAGACTTTTGGTACTTAAAACAAGATTATTATTTAATTTGCATGTTTATTCACAAATAAAGTTACAGTTCAGTTTGCTTTATGGCAATATTTGTTTTTTTTTTACAAATGCGTTTTGAAACAGAATTTAATTTATTATCATAACTGATGGCATAAATCCGAATTTGCTCAAGAAAATTTACTTTTTTGTATTTATTTTCTATTGTTATTCATGTCTGAATGTACGGTTTGAAGTTAAATCAATCGATATTACTGGATCTTAGGTTCGTGTATTCACTGTATTGCAACTGGAGGCATCCGTGGCTGAGTGGTTATAGTCTTTGACTAGCAATTGCTAGCCCTTCAAAGTTGTGAGTTCAAATCCTACCTCGGACCCTATTTCACATGCGAGGAAGCTGTCTAGCCAGCTTATGGAAGGTCAGTGGATCTACCCAGGCTCAGTAGTATAGTATTGAGCGAGTCTAGGCCACCTGGCGGTGTTCGGATTTTCACTCACTTCGTTCGCTCAAATCCTCCTAGACTCGCTCAATACTATACTACTCGCCACGAAAGTGTATTTTTTGTTTGATCAAATAGAATATGGAGTGTGTCAAGTGGCACAATCAAGAAAATATCCACATGTGGGACAGATTACCTATCATAAAAGTGTGTTTGACCAAATAGAATATGGAGTGGCACAATCAACGATGAAAAAAAAATATAAAAAAATGAGTATCTTTGGAATTGGAAAAAACAACAAACGGAGTGGGCAATTAGATATGGAAGGAAATGTGATAATTAATTTAGGGGATGCAAATAGAGCTAATGATGCAGTTTCAAAAAGATTTGTATTTAAGAAAATCCAAGGCGTAATTTCAGACTATGATCTTGAAGACGTCAAAGTTATTAAGAAAACATTAGAAACCAAAAGTGAAATTCTCAATCAATTGATTAATGATGTTAAACAAAACGAAAAAATAATAATTGAGTTACAAGATAAAATTGAAAAAGAAATTAAAACAATATCAGATGCTATGGAAAAACTTGATGTAACGGACGATAATATTAAAAAAGTATTTGAAGAAAATATTAAAATTATACATAATCAAATAAGAGAATTAAAACAAAAAATGATACAACATGATGAACTCAAGGAGAAATTAAATGAATCTGAGAAAATGTTACAAAATTTGTATCAATTGAAAATTAGAACAGAAATATCAAAATTAAATCAAGATACAACAAAAAGAAATAATGAATTATTAAATGCTTTTTCAAATAAACATGCAGATTTAAAGTCTGAACTTGAAAAGAACGTAGCTAACTTGGATGATTTAACTAAAAATATTTTACCTAAACAAATAACTGATATTGGTGATGTTGTATTGGATTTAGTAAATGATAATAAAAAATTAAAAAAAAAAATATCGAAACTTAATAAAGCGATATACGAAGTACCTGTGTTTGTTCTTTATAACAACAGAGTACAAAAAGTAAAAATTTTATCTAGATTAGAAAGAATGTCAATAAAATATAAGTTGGAAACAAAGGAATTGAACCAAACTGTTGAAACGAATAATTTATTTGCTTTGTTTGGTCTTAATTCTTCTCCTATTGTAGAATATATGGATTACATAATACCAAATTACAGTTTAGGAGAAATGATTGTGTTTAAAATTGAAAAACAAGGGAGATATAAATTTGAAATAAAACTAATAGCCAAGGGTGGTATAAAAAGATTTATTATCATCAGGTCAAGTTTTACAAATGAACGCAAACCAATAATAAAAAATATTGAAAAAGATAAAGAGGACGAGTTTACTCTTGATTTAGATTCTGATGATAGAATTTACATTTATCCGGATATTGATGAATCACATTTTACGTTTGAGGCTGAAAGTTATATAAAAGTAACATATTCTTGGAAATATATATAATCTAAAACTCAGTAATCTGCAATTCTTGTTCATAAAAACTGCCTTTAATTTCTTCGCCTTTTGAATCTTTTATTTTGTAAGTAACGGGATCTGTATTCAAAACTTCATCAATTACAAATATTTCTCTTGTCCAGCGTGTTGTATAGCCTTTTTCAAATTTATCTTTCTTTTTTGATATTCTCACTCTATCTCCAACTTTAAATTTAGGTTCTTTGGTTATATTATTTTCTTCTGGATATAAATTTTCGTACACAGTTGATTTATTTTCTAATTTGCTCGCTTCAACAGGCGTCATTTTGATCGAAGAATGAACTGTATTATTATAATCATTAACTAATTCATCCAATACATCATAATATTTAGTAGTTTCGTGAGCAGTAAAATATCTAAACATACGTTGTTTCATAGTTCCTATCCAACGTTCCACAACACTAGATTTTTCTTCATTCTCAGTTGAATATAATTTTATGTTATTATCTTTTAACAATTCTTTCACTTGTCGATTGTAAAATTCTGATCCTTTATCTGACCAAATATACATTGGCTTTCTTTCTTTAAATAATGTTTCAAATGCTTCACGTACTGTTGCTCCTGTTTTATTTTTCAAAGGGATCAACCATCCATATTTGCTAAAAATATCTATAACAGCCAATAAATATTTATAGTGTTTATTTTGTTTTGAATATTGTTGCATATCTACCAAATCAACCGCCCATGTCTGATCTATCGAATGAACATGAACACGTCTTTTTGGAAAAGATTTCACAACTCTATGATGCAATTCATCAGCTAATTTATTTGTCAGACCACCTATGAATCTATTCTTTTTAGATCCACACTCAGAACATTTAGCTTTTAACATTTGTCTATTATTAGATGTTGTTACTTGTTCTACTGAATCATTTTCGGTATGTTTTTTACAACGTAAACAATATATTTTTTGATTCTCCATTTTATAAGTATTAAAATTGATATCTCCAAAAATGGGCGAAAACAAAATCTGTACAAAGTGCAACGAATATAAATATTTATATGAATACGACAAAGCAAATGGTAGAGCGATGGGTGTCAAATCTTCATGTAAACAATGTAACAAACCCATGAAACAAATCCATTATCAAAATAATAAAGAAAAATACAAAAAAGCATATCAAGAATTTATATTAAGAAATCCAAATTATCAACATAAATATTATTTTGAAAAGAATATACATCCACATGTGTGAAGTGATTAATATTTTGGTGGCGGGTCATTTACTATAGTAATTTTATTGAATAAAATTAAGCATTTCGACCGGCGGGAGATTAACTCCCTATTTTTTTTTTTAATTCGGACAAAGCCTGTGCTTTGCCTTCCTCAATAAGTTTTCTTCTATCTATCTCACTCAATCCTGTTTGTTTTGAATGTATGTTATCTTTCAGATTGTTATATTTTTCCAATTCGTCCAATACAAGTTTAAATTCATTTTCAGATATCGTACTATCTGTCAAAGCTTTTGAAATCAAATCTTTTATACTATTTAATTTACTTTCGGCAATAGTTTCAATCTTATAATGTTTTTGTGTTTTTGTAAATAATTTACGTCTAATAATTTTAACACAAGCACCCAAACTTCCACATACAACAGCGGCAATTTCTAATGGGAATAAAATTGGAACTGCTAAACCAACACCTGCCAAAATGACAGACATTGATATTAGAATAGTATCAACACCATCAGTAATATTAATTCCACGTTTATATTTCTTATATAATGCTTTGCGTGTATCTCTTTCATTAATTAAAGTTTTCTCAATCTCTGATATCTTCTGTAATCTATAATTTTGTCCTCCTTCGTCGGATAATTTTGGATATAAATTCGGAGCCGTCGGTTGCTTCATTTTTAAGGATATTTTTTGAATTCAAATAATAACGCCGCAATAGTATTAACTGTATTTCCATTAGCCTTCAGACTAATAAAATTAATAACACTCCCCTCCTCAACTAAAAATGGATATTCAAAATTATTATATTTTCTTGGTGTTGTTGTATTCAAAATAATCTCACATCCTTTCAAAACTTCACCATTTACCAATACACCAACTCGCACTTCACCACTTGACCTTTTGCTCGATAGGCTAATGCCAGTAATATAACCACGGCCCATTACAACATAACCAACGTCTTTTTGTCTGCCACCATTTCCGAATGAAAATACCTTATCATTAAATAAAGAACCTTTTGATTCAGCACTTATTGTAATAGTTGATTTTGGATCCTTCTGAGGCTTTTTAACACCAAATATACTCATTTTTTAAAACAAATTATATAATTTCCAATACACAATTGATTGGTAATACATTGTTGTTTATTTTCTGATTGTTCTTATCACAAACGCTTATACTTAATTCTGAAATATCACCATGTGTTAATTGTTTGTATTCCGGATTACTAAAACTTGTATAAACAATATCACCAAACGATTTATTCTCAATAGGAATAACACCAAGAATATTGCTTGGAGCACCATCGAAGAAATTATAGGCACTATTTATCTGATCAAGATGAACATATAGTTGTTTATAAGGTGCAAAATCTACAGGTCTTTCACCGGTTAATGGACCTTGTATCAACCCTCTATTTTCAATACCTAATATTTGCGAAAGACCAGAAGGAATTATAAATTTTTGATTATTGCGATTGGAAACAGTTGCTATGCCAGTTTTCATTTCAACCGTTAAAACAATTTTTAATTTTTCAAATCCATCTATTATATCTTGCATACTATAAAATCCACCATTAAAAGTATATTCAATAGTTGAATCGTCCGAAGTTTCCACCACAACAGTTTCACGAGAAACATTATACCAACCTATAGTATAAGTAAAACTTTTCAATCCAATTCTCTTAGTACCACATTTGTTATTTATATATTGTTGTAAGATTACTGTTTTATCAATATCAGAAATTGTATGATACATTTTTTAAAAATAAAAAAATGACACCAAAAGAATTTAAGTATAATGACGAAGCTCTTTATCCTGGTGCCGGAGTATTTAACAAGAAATCAATCAACATTATAAAACAAAATATTATTATTTCATCGTCTGGAAAAAGTTTCAACGTAGATTTCCCAAATGTATTCGAAAAATATATTTTGCCACATGTAGCATCAAATGAAATAGTACAACGTTGGAATACAAACCTCTTGTCATTTTGGCAAAATCAACTAAATTTCGCAATATGGTGTGCTACTACAGGTTGTGGTATAGATTTGAACAATCATTTGAAACATGGTGGATTGACCGGATCATTATTTTTGTTTCATGTTTATTACCAAACAAGACGAATACTATTTGAATTATCTATTGCATTGCCACAAGATAAAAGTTGGAATGCATTTAGTAGTGGGTATGATCGCGGAGCTTACGAACGAATATGCAAAGAGTTTGATATAGATCCTAATTCGGATTGGAGGCAAAATAATGGTCTTGGAGTTATTTACACAACAAGTCATTCCGCTTGGAAACGAACAGATTTTAGACATGATCGTTCGTCCCAACACGTTGTTAGTAGTACGGCAACCGATCTAGATTTATCAAAAATGACATTTGGACCAGAAGTGCCGGGTGGTAGACGTTGTGGTATTTCATCATGCGAATATTTACCACCTAAAAAAGTTCATATTGATTATATTCAACAATCGGATGATGTTAAAGATGCATGGACAACATTTATTCTTGATGCATCAAACGGTTTTACGAGAGCAGGTATTGAACGTATCAACGAATCTATAAGAACTTATTGTTGGGCTATACTAAGTTCCCAATCCCAAACTAGAACAACTATACTTGGAACAGGAACAGCTTTTGATGCTCAAAAACAATTTCTTGCAAATGTTGAGGATGCTATTAATAGTCCTGTGGATTTACCTAGTCAAATTTCAAGATATCAAAATACATTAAAATATGCTCGAAGTAAAGTTGACTATGTTTATGGAATTGGATTGTACATGTCTCCAAGTGATATGGAATTACGAATTGGTACAATTCAAGACTATAACAATCTCATTGTGGTAGCAACCGATGATGAAGTGCTTGGAATAAATAATGGTGCGAATAACCAACCTATTCCTCCGAAGCATCATGTAGAACTTATGGGAACCAAAACGAAGAAATCTCTTCCAGAACTTCCGCGACCGCAATCACCTCCTCACGTCACAGTTTCACACTCGGTCAAGACAAATGTTAAACATCAAGAAGCAGAACAACACGAAGAAACCAAAACGGCATTAATAGTAGGAAGTATAGCGATAGGTCTTATTTTGATATATATTCTCTAGCAGCTGCATACAACAGTCCAACAACAAGAACAACTAAAGCCCATAAATGTTCTCCAAACCAGTTAACAACCTTTCCGGTTGTTGATATCAACCAAGACACAATAGAACCAATAATACCAGGTAGTGCTTCTGCAGCTTTTCCTGCAAGTTTGGCCAATAGTTTACCTATATTAGCCAATTGTTTTTTAATCCATTCTTTCACACCACTTGAATTAGGATTGGGAGGAGGTTTGGGAGTAGTTCCACCACCTGTAGTAGGAATAATAGATTCAACAATAACACCAATAATCATACCAAAAGCAGTTAAAAGACTAACAATTGTAATCCCTTGTTCTCTGAATAATGTTTTAATTCTTTCGGCTAATGTAGTGTCTTCATTTAATATTTTACGTATAGTTTCTTTTATTCTATTAATTTGAGTACGTAATCTATCTCTATTAATTTCAATTACTTCAAGTCTTGAACTTCTCTCAAGCTCTAAATCTCTTATTCTGCTACTTATTATCTCTATTTGAAATTCATCGTTATCCGATTTGGCTTGTTCTAATTTTTCTTTTTCTTTTGCCAAGTCTTTATTTGTTTCTGCTAATTTTGCTAATTCATTTGCAGTCTCTTCTTTTACGCTAGTCATAGCTTTAAGGATACCATCCATTTCTCTCTTTGTCATATCGGTTTGTATTCCTCGTTCACCCATTATGTTAACTACTGGTTCTATTTCTTTCACTGCAGTTTCGGCTGCATTGGATAAATCTTTCATTTCCACATTATCAACATTGGGTATGCTATTTTCTGCATTTTGTAAACTTACAACGGCCTGTGCTGATAATGGTTTGGTTGCAGATTTATAATCTGACAAATTCAATATATCTCTAATTGCATTTGTTCCACCTTCGCCAATTCTTTGTGCCAAAGTATTCAAACCTATAAAACCAACACCTCGTTCTTTATTAATTTTAATTTCTTTATCTCCAACCTTCAAAAATAGTGTTTTATGATCTGGTCCAAGTTTAAAGTTTGTAATATCGATACTTGATGGTTCCAATCCATACTTTTCTTTTATCATCTCGTAATATCTTTTAACTATAGATTTTTTCTGATCAACTCTCAATTGTGCTCTTGTATCATCGCCAATATCCAAATCCTCAATATGAGCACTTTGGTTTTGTATAGATCTATTAAATTCATCGTCTGGTTTCAAATAATCTTGAATATCATCCTCGTAATATTCATCATAATCGTCTGGGTTATATATAGGATTGTCGAAGTCTATTCCAGCCATTTTTTATCCTTAAAAAATGTCGGCCTACGGAAACAAATTAAATCCATACAGAAAAATAAGAGAACCTCGTGGTGTTAGAGGTATTCGTCAAAGTGTTGTAATAACCAATAATCCTTCAACTATTGTTAGTGAGATTTCCTAATTTAAGTAGCAATGATGTTATTGTTCCAGGTACAGTTAGATTGGCATTTGAAATTGAAATAAACTCTAAAGATGCAAATGCAACTATATTTCAAAATATCGGACGAGCTATAATTAAGAAAACAACAATTAGAATAAGTGGAAATGAAGTTATGTCTATTGATGATAGTGATATTTATCATTGTTATATTGATTTGTGGAGATCTCCAACTGAACGTGTAAATATGGTCTATCAAGGCATCGGCAAAACCAATATGTTGAAACATAGAATTGGAGCTAAAGATGCTTCGGTGGATAAAGAAGATCAAGCTATTGCAAAAGCATATGGAAACAGGTTTTGTATCCCACTAGATTTTGAATTATTGAATACTCACATGCCGTTTTATCAAGCTGGTCTTGGTGATAGACTTGAATATGAACTTACATTCAATGATTATATCAAAGTAATTAAATCAACAGATCCCGCTTCAAGTTATTCAATCAAAAATATTTGCTTAGAATTTGATACAGTTTCTGATGACGGATTCGCAAGACAAATAAGTCAACAAGTTGGTGGTAAAATGGTTGTTTTGTATGATCGAATACTTAGACATAGAAAAATAACTAAAAACAAATCTGATACACTATGGAATGTTAATCTAAATGTTCCTGCTAGAAGTATGAAAGGTATTCTAATGTTGTTTGAAGATCCGGAGAGAACATCAACAGAAACTTATTACAATCCAGAAATAACAAAAGTAGAAATGACAATAGAAGGTATACCAAATCAACTATACAGTCAAGGAATGAAATCATATCAACAGTGGGATGAAATAAATAAATTTTTTGCTTTGAATTCGAAACAAAATAAAGAAACCAATATGGTTATAAAAGATTTATATTTCACCGATACAACATTAGAAAAATATCTAACAGACAATTATGCATTGTGGTTAGATTTACGTTCAACGGATGATAATTCACTACATGGTTCAGGCCGTCGAATTGAAAATGCATCAGAAGGTATAACAATACAAATTGCAAAAGAAGCAGGAGATGATGAGATGATAAATGTTTATCTATTTGTTATACAAGATGCACAAATTAATTTTGAAGACGGTAGATTTAAAGAAATTAGTTATTAGCTGGCTTTATAAATGGAACTACCAAAATATCCACATTGTGCAATTATATGTGGTCAAACCGGCTGTGGAAAAACTGAATTTGTTTTAGATTTGCTAGAACGTGAATATAGAAATGTATTTGTGTATATTGTTATACTTTGTCCAACAATTCAATGGAACAAGGCCTACAAAAATCGTGAGTGGATTGGTGATGTTAAAAACCCAAAAACGAAGAATATTATAATTGTTAATCCAATAATTAAGGGTGAAGAAAAATTACAAGAACTACTAAAAATATTTTTTAAAAAATATGCAGGTCATCCAACTCTATATATTATTGATGATTGTAGCGCTACAAAAGAATTAACAAAGAAAAAAGATATGTTATCGGAGTTGGCATTTTCTGGTAGACACGCAGAACAATCCGTTTGGGTTATATCACAAAGATACAATTCGGTTTTTAAAGATTTAAGAGAACAAACAAAATGGTTATGTATGTTCTACACTAAGGACAGGGATAGTTTTGAAAATTGTTTAAGAGAGAATGATGTTATTCCTACATTAGAAGAACGACAAAGAATAAAAGAAGAATTGAAAAAAAAGAAACATATTAAATTAATTTTAAAAACTGACCAACCTACCAATTATTGGGTAGTTGATTAAGTAGTGCTTTAGTAATACTTTAGTAATGCTTTAGTAATGCTTTAGTAATGCTTAAGCTTCGCTCGCTTGATGCTTAAAAAAATATCTATAAAAATGGATGCTGAAGAATTGCTTAAGGAATGCGAACAAGGTGAAGCTCCCTCCGATCAAAATACTGAAACAAAACGTGAAAGATTGTCAGCTATTGTTGCAGGTGGGGGGAGTAAACAATATCTTGGCAAAGACTTACAAATGTCGGATATCGATACAATGACACCAGAACAAATAAATAAATTATACCGCAGATACGAAGCTAGATTAGGGGCTAGTATGACCAAGACATTAGGAAACTCTTTTATTAATTTATACGTTATGGGTGTATCAAAATATTTCAATATTGTCAATCCACCAAAACTAATACAAGATTTGGAAGAAGATCCATTCATCAATCATGCATTGACCGGCACATGTTGTGAATTGTATTATAGATATGGAATGTATTTTGCGCCGTTTACAGCTATTCTAACAACAACAAAACATATCGTCTCTGATGAGAAAAGTGAAAATGTTACAATAAAAAAAGATGAGTGAAAATATCACGAAAGATCCAAAGAGAGTATTAGCTGGTAAAAAAGGTGCTGAAGCAAAAAAATTAAAAGCTGAATTAAAAAATAAAGAAATTGAATCAATGAAGAAAGAAAATATAAAATTGAAAGGGGGGGGAATTCTCCCATACGGTCGGGACCCCAATAACAAAAGATGAAGTTAAATGTATAAATGTTTATAAAAATTATATGCCTTTATGTATAATTGGAGTTGTCGGATTAGGAATATATATATATAAGTCTAAACAAAAACAACCGGGACCGGATGAAAAACTACAACCATTGATACAACCACAAAAGAAAGAAATTGACCCATTTGAATTTTAGTTAAATTTAATATATAAAAAATGGCTTCACAAATAGACGGAAAACAAATAGTAAACATGTTGTATCATTCGGGAGTGATAAGTATATTAACAGTTGGATATTCGGAACTAAGCAGAAAAATATTTAGAAAACCACCACCGAAAGTAGATTTCAATATGGCGGATATTGGAATGTTGACCACCGATATAATGCTCGCAATATCAACAAAAGATATGTTGGTTAAACAAGGTATTATTCCAGCTGATATTATGAAATAAACGCCTATAAAAATGGCAAGTGCAGTAGCAATGATGGTTGGTGGGGCTGTTGTGAATGCATTAGCCTTTTCTGGTAGTAATTTTTTATTTTCGCATATGGGTAGAAATAGTGATGAAGAGAGAAAAAGACATAATAAAGCAATGGAGCAATTAGAAGAGGCCCAGATTGAATGGAATGAAAAACGAACACAAAGATTAGATTTTATTAATGAACAACTGAAAAAGGAACATCATGCTATGAATGAATTTGATAACGCCGACGAAGCAATGAAACAATACTATTATATCACAGGCAAACAATTGCCAGATTTACCACCTAGACCTATATTAAGTGATTTTTATACTCCGTCAGAAGACCAGAAGAATAGAGAGATTGCATTTATTGTTGGTGGCATGGCATTGACTGGATTCATTACATGGAAGTTTGCGACGTAAGGAGCTCTTCTGTGTTCGCTCCATATGGTGAAGTATCTATTCCGTTGTCATGTATATATCTCTTATCATCATATGGTGTTGTACTTTTTTTATTAACTTCATTAATGTACATATTATGTTTATCGGAGTTCAATGTATACATTATATTCATTTTAGTTTTATTATCAAATAGACAATCTTTGTAATCGTCAAAATTTATATTTTTGTTAATTGTCACCTTGCTTATCCCTTTTAATTTCTTTTCTGCGCCCCCGGCATATGTGAACGAATACGCCTTGCTCCTCAAGTAGACTATTTCGTTCATAATTTCACCATTTAGCTCATCTTTAAATTTGCCAATCACTTTTTTATTTTTTTCTGAATACAAAGGATGATCAGTTGGATAATCTGATGTATCTAAATGATCTTGTATTTGTTTCATATCTTCGTAAATATCTTTAGTTTCAATTGATATGAAAACAATCAGTATTGTGAACGATCAACGGGAATCCACAATTGAAATTTTTGGTTTCAGTTGATAAATCATAAACGATTTGTTTTTGTTTTCCTAATGGCATTATCTTTTTTACATTTGCAATTTGTTCTTTTTTAGTTATGTTTAAGCCAAATATGTTAGGTTTATCGTCTCTTGTGTTAATATTTGTATTATAACCTAGAGAAGTAACAAGATAATGCAGACACGAAAATGTAATTTTAGATTTTTGTGCAAAGCCAAATTGACAGTCCCCTCCTTTTTTATAACCGTCTCCTTGATAAAATCCTCTAAAAAAGAATAATCTATAATTATAATCTTTATTTAGGATTTCGTACGGAATATATTTCTCACGTTCGTTTGTATAAAATCTTTCAAAATCTTGTGCCATTGCTTTATGATTTCCATTCGGTACAATTCTATAAATGCTGGATGATCTCATACAGTCTATTATTTTGAAATCAGTTATTGAGTATATTTCTTTGCACCATCCTAAGCATTTATCCAAAAGATCTAAATCTTGGTTGCTTAAATTCCAAGAATATTGTGTTCTGCGTTCGTATTGATAAATTCCACTCGTTCCATCTGCTAAAAAGAAGCCTTCGATAAATGCTCTTTTCTGTTCTAAAGTTGTTGGTTCTAATCTTAAGAACTCTCGTTTTAAATATGGATTTGAATTTTCTTTATAACTATTATTGAATAGAAGATTGGTATTTAATATTAAATCTTTAGGTCTTATAATTTCATTATTGTCTTTAATCAAAGAGTGATCTTCTGTAACATCAACAAATCCCAATGGCGTAACAACTCTAAATATTTCTTTATTTGTCTCATGCTTAATTACAGTTTTTATCTTTGAAAATCCGCCACTCGTCCAAACTTCAATATTGTAATTTGGCTTATGATAAAATTTGCCGGTCGTAGGAGCTCCCTGGTCGGTCGCATTTGAATATTCATATTCATCAGCAATATTTTCTATTTTATCAATATATATTTTATTATTATATCTTAGTATCAATGGAGTATCTCCTAAAACTGAATCGCTTGCAACAAGTTTATTTTTAGGGCATAACTTATTTATAACATTATAATAAAAGTCATACATTAATTGCTTTGAATAATCTAATATGCACATGCCTAAGTATATTGGCTTGTTGAATTTAACAGATGTGATATTGTTAATTATAGCAACTAGATTATCATTGAATATTATGGAGTCTTTGAAATTTGGCTTATTTATATATTTTTGTACTATATCTCTATTTGTTGAAAGTATAATTTCACTTCGTCCTCTTATGTTTTCTAATGTCTTGCCATAGAAGCTATTGTTCATAAGTTTCCATAAGTCTTTCTCAAAAGCAGATTTTGATTTTGTTCTTTGTTCGGTATTAAAGTTAATATATTTGGCCAACCAATTTGATTCATCAAAAGATATCGTTCTGTATACTTTAGTAACTTTCATTCCAAGCTTGATATAGTCTTTTAAAATACTATGGTGAACAATATATTTCTTTTTGTCGTATAATGTTAAGAACAGCTTTTCTTCATTGCTTACGGGCCTATCTCCTAATAGTTCTAATTGATAATCTGACATTTCGTCTTTATTTGCTTTCAACTTTTCTGGCGCCAATGGATATTTGTATGTTTTGCGTCTGCAAGCATTTGGATATTCTAAGTCACATTCTATTATACATCCTCTGCCTTTTGGAATCTTCAAATAATAATTTGGATCAGACTCCCATTTGAAATCTTTAGTTGGCAATTTTTGGGACATCGCCCAGCCGTACAAGTTATTTGCATCTAAGTATAATAAATATTTTTCTTCAAGAAACTTATTTAGATCTCCACCATTTTTAAGTATATTAAGTGCCTCTTGCTTTTCATTATCGTCCAATATTCTAACTCCATCATCCAAATAGTTGGGAGTATATTTGTTAAATGCTTTAACATGTCTTGGACCAAGGACACCTGAGAACCCTCCACGTATACCTTTCTCGAACATTAGCAACATATCATAATCTGTTAACAATTCTAGTTCTATATTTGTATATTTTAATCCACATTGCCACGTAAGTCCTGGAGCTGAGTAACAATAGCATGGATCTATTTGATGATTATTTAAAAAGAAGTTCCTAAAATTCTCAAAGGCATCTGCCAGTATGAGAACATCAGTCTTTAAATATAGCTTGTGATAATCTCCCAAAGTTTTACATTTGAATGTGTTCCATACATTTTGTGCATGTTCATATTCTTTATCTTTTATGCCCTCTTGTCTTAGTGTTGAATAAAACTTTTCTATTGGTGGCAATTTCGGTTCTTTTAATCGTCCGATAGACGTTATATATTCATATGGATAGAAGCCTTTTTGTTTTAATAAATCATATGTTGAATATTCACTTTCTAATATTGGGAAGCGATCCATCGACTTTGCTAAGTCTGAGAGGCCTTTAGACATAAATCTGTAAGAATCCAGAAATCTCAACTTTTTATAATATGATCCATATTCTATTGAGATATATTCTTCTGAATTTTTGGAAAGTAACGTTACTTTATTGTACTTATCTTCGTACTTCATAAGTTCTTCAATCAAAAAGTGAAAATCATAATTAGAGCCATTGTGAAAGAATACAGGGATTATTTTGGTTGCTTTGCCGTCCTTGGTATTACAAGATTGACATGCTGCACCTCGATATTTGCCAGTATAGTGACAATGTTCTCGTATTTTCGTTTCGGAAAACTCAACTCCACATATATAACAATTAGTTGATTCTTGAAATTCTTTTCTTTCAAATGCATTTAATTTTGGCTTTTTATGTTCGTTAAGATATATATTATAATTTATTTCTTTGAATATCTTCATTATTTTTTCAATATATTTCTCTATCGCATCATTGCCAATATACGAAAAGTATTGTGATTCGTATATTTGTGGACAATCGGATTTGACATATATGCCATAACTATTAACTTCTTGTTTGAATATTGGATTTGTGTATGATTCATTAGGATTTGGTTGGGATGACTTTATTGGGATATTGTTTGATTCAAAATCACAATATATTACAAATGGCAATTTATTTTTAAAATGATAATTTTTGAATTTAAGAATATTTTTATCTGGCATTATCGTTCTACAATATTCATTATCGTAACATATTTCTTTATGCTTTGTTAAAGTTTCTAATCTTTGGAATCCTTGGAGACAATTTCTACATGTGAACGATTTATGTCTGGAGTCGGTACATCTAAAACTATCCAAATCTTTGATCAAGCAATAATGTGTCTCCTCACCATTATCTTCAATATACAAAAGATCTATTATTGGATCTTGTGTCCTTGTACTTATATATACTGGATATAACGAATATTTGTTTTTTTGATTCTCTAATGCAAATACGTTGATACTTAAGTTATTTTGATTCTCAACTTTTGGGATACTTTTGATTCTAACGGGGTACTCAATGCCAGTCATATCTATGCAGTATTCATAATCTTTGTATTTGCTCACCCTGTATTTGTGATCATCAGCGGGATATAGTTTTGCCAATATGGACCAAAGAAAACATTTGTTATCATTTGTATTTTTAACATTGATGATATTGGTTGATTTGAATTTAAGAGGGATATAAGACGAAGCCTTCTGGATACTGTATTTGTATAATTTGAGTTTTGTACTTTTGATATTTCTAAAAACAAATCCAGATCCTCGTTCTTGAAATTTATCTATCCAAGCTTCAAATTTATCTATTAGATCTTCATAAAATTTGGATATATTATTTTGCGATAGGATAACTTGAACAGGATGAGAATAATGACTCTCTATTATATCAAATGACATAGGGGTTGAAAATTCGCTCGTTATTGTTATTTTTATTTTTATTGGGAATCTGTTGATATCTATTTTGTCTTTTAATATATTTATATATTTGGTTATATCATACTCATCAATATCATCAATATCTATTTCAACAATAAGATCTTTGAATAATTTGGGATTTTGGGATCTCATTTTTGAAGAACAGATTTTCAATTAGGTACATTCTTTTCAAAATAATAAATCTGTTCCACATGTGGATATTTTCTTGGTTGTGCCACTAGTAGTATAGTATTGAGCGAGTCTAGGAGGATTTGAGCGAACGAAGTGAGTGAAAATCCGAACACCGCCAGGTGGCCTAGACTCGCTCAATACTATACTACTAGGCTCACACCTGGGTACAATTCTTCTTCTACTGTTAAAGCTAGGAAGTCACCAAATCCTGGCTGTTTGTGCGAGGTAAACTCCATCATTGAAACCAACATGTTTCCCATTGTCTCCGGAACGCAAATAATGTACCATTGTTTTTCAACATTTCGTGCTTCTGTGCTCCCCTGACGCAATTATAAATCCACATAGATAGAGGGCTAGCTACGTCCGTGGTGTACTCAAATCAACATCGTCCATGGTAGCTTCTTACCAGAAATTATTAAGATAATTATGGATCATACATTGGTAAATCTGATTCATTATATGATAATGTATATATTTCCATCTAGAGTACCCACTGCGTGCTGATGCATTCGTCTCACAATTTACTCACCAAGAAAGTGTCCATTTAGCTACTTGCATCAGCACATAATATCCGAATAACACATTCAGTTTATATTACGGTTGCTTCCATTGTTCATCAAGATTCGAAATAGATACGAGAAAAGTTTTGTCCATTTTTTGTAAATAACATTTTATAAGAATTGTAAAATGTTTTATATACAAACTATTGTTACTACAACGGGGGATAATCTTAGCAATAATTTAGTTAATGGCTATTCCCAAATTCTCCCGCGATATAAAACTTGCTATATGGCTGTTACAATGATACAATTAACGAGCCTTTTGTCTGATCAGATTATATTTCAAGCGCGGCTTGATGAAGACAAAAATTTACCTGTGCAGTAAAAGAGTTTAACCACCGCCACCCCACCTACCGCCCAGTATTAGTTATGTTCTTATTCTATTATTGAAATATCAACCATATGCTACTTGCATTGGTTTTAAGGCCTTTTTAGGCACCACTTTCTTTATGTAAATGTTAATTTATGTTGAACTTTTTAGACACCACCTTTTTTATGTAAATGTTAATTTATGTTGAAATGTTTATGTCATGCCTTTTTAGACACCACATCACCTTCCTTATGTAAATTTTAATTTATATTAAAATGTCTATGTCATGCATCTTTAGACATCACCTTCTTTATGTAAATGTTAATTTATATTAAAATGTTTATGTCATGCCTTTTAAGATACACCACCTTCTTTATGTAAATGTTAATTTATGTTAAAATGTTTATGTCATGGCTGGGATAATGGCACCCTTCTCATCATAATTATAAGATTATTTTCAGTAAATGGATATCGTGCAATTACCCCAGCCAATATAAATTTAGTCTTTTTATAAGGCCTTTTTAGACACCACCTTCTTTATGTAAATGTTAATTTATGTTAAAATGTTTATGTCATGGCTGGGATAATGGCACCCTTCTCATCATAATTATAAGATTATTTTCAGTAAATGGATATAGTGCAATTACCCCAGCCAATATAAATTTAGTCTTTTTAATGATCTTTTATATATGTTTTTCCGTCATTTATTATATACTAAATAAATGACATTTACACATACTCTGAGCTTATTGTTGTGTATTTTATGTTTTAAATAAATTTCCAGTTGCATAAAGAACAAGCACAGGAAAAGACACAATTTAATCATGAATAGTTGTGGATATAAATACATTTTATCAACACTTTCAAATATGGTGAATTTGAACAGCATGTATATCAGAACTGTTTGTTGTGCAATCCTTACAAACTGTGTCTTATATTGCGGATTCTTCTCCTTTCTTTACCTTTCTAATGTTAAAATGATTATAAGTCATTACAATTGGGATACATTGTTTAGCACTGAGTTGTACCGGTATATAAAACTAATTAGCCGAATATTTCACTAACGGTTCCTCGGTTAGTCAGTTAGTAACCATTCCGTTGGGAAATCTCAATGCGCTTCGCATCTATCCGACCGTATTGGTAAAATCAATATATTAGGTTTAAATTTTCTTTCTTTTGTCAGTAACTAAATCCATTTTAAATTGAGTAAAGGGACAATTTGATATAGAATTCTTAGAACACGAACACTTCATACTTTAAATTTTGTAATTGCTTTAACACCAAGTCGTAAACAGTTCTATATTTCTATGGAAACGAAAGCTAGATCTAGACCTACGAACTGTGCTTACATGTAATGTCAGCTACATAATATTATATTAATGAACAACCGTAGAATTATGTGGTTAAATAATAATCGAATTGTCTTGAAATCAACAAAGTAGAAAAAGCGATTCAGATATTTTTTTCATGATAGTTAATATCTAACTTTTCTTTCTCAAGTAAAAATATCTTCGACGAGGAAAGATAACCACTTGTTTTGACTTGTTGTGTTTTTATTTACTTTTGTTGAGTATCATATGCAAGGGAGGGGAAAATTGTACTGGGAGCTAATCAAATATGATCTAGGAGCCGGAACCATTACCAGCTTTCACGGCTTATCATTTGGCTTACCAGAAAAGTTGTCCCCCTTCAATATCGATTTTTCAGCGATATCGATGATATGGCGATGACGGTTGCTCTCTACATGGTAATAGAGTGAGGATTTATTTAAACTTGGTTTACTTATTCCGGTAATAATTGTTCATAAGTAGTGAAAACTAAAGAAAATGGCCGCGGACATAGTACTGATCTTGTCATATACAAATGTTAACTTGGACACAAAATGAAGCGACAAAGTTTAATATTGAATTCATTTCTTTCATTACTGAATAATAAGAGAAAGAAAGAAATTAAGAAGGAAAGAAACAAACAAAGAAAGAAAGAAGAGTAAGGCATTTCGGTTATTTAATGACCATAAAAGTATAATGTTTCTACATTACGGGTTGGATAAGGTCAGAGCCAAAGAAACACATTTATTGAATGCATGAAAACAACGAGGTTGGTCTCAGTGCAACTTGTCTCTTTTAATGTTTCGGTAATGTATGTTTGCTGTGAAAATGAAGTACAATCTTGCCACCTGGTAATTAAAATTAACAATTGACACTGGTGGAGTCAGTGACACATGATAAATTTACAATACAAATTATTTAGACACTAATTAGCTGCATAATGAAAACAACACATGACATAAAAACAGAATTTTAACATCCCTTCTAGCGAAAATAGTGATGTCAATGATTAAATTCAATCAATGACGACAGTACGTGTTTGATTGAAGTCGCGTAGTTCACCCGCTTAGGCCTTAGAAGATAATCGTGATTACGGTAGCCCGCCCGAATCTATTTATTCCAACCACAATATCCAATGTATTAAAAATGAATCATATTTTGTATTCTCCCAAAAGGTTTTTTAAAAAGGAAGTCTTCGAACTTTCTGTCCTATTTTTGATGAGTAATCGTAAACCCTTCTTTTTTCCAGTATGAACTCAGTGGTGAGAATGTTTTTTGACTGAGACCCTAGAGCTCGTCAGTTTGAACCATTAATTCACCACGTATTCTTTCTGACGATTTGGTTGAAGATATTATGTCTAAGACCATTCGTCCTTCATTGCTTATTCAAATGAATCGGGTAAAAATCAACAGTAACTTGCGAGAACTTCGTACGGGTTCTGGATTAAAGCACACTTTTACGTGCACACCAGTATTCAATGCAAAACAAAAATGAAACAAACTTAAAGACAGAAAAACATGTTTTTCCTGAAAATTGCTGCTGTGTATTTTGACTTTAAATACTTTATTATCATGTTACAGGGATACCGCATAAGAGAGCTTAGGTATTGTGTTAAACAAATATCTAGGAATAAAGCTCTTTATGAACAAGCTCTTCGTGCTTATCACAATTTGCTTTTTTGTTCGATCTCGTAAACTTTGATTTGAAAACATAACTATCTCTTTTTGATAAAATGATAGTCCCAATTATTTCATACGGGTCAGAGGTGTGGGGTATATATAATTTCAAAGAGGTTGATAAACTACATGTTAAGTTTTGTAAGAAATTGTCAGGAGTAACTAACCAGACACCGAACATGGCAGTATACGGTAAATTGGGAAGATGTCCACTATCGACTATTTGTAAATTACGATCTATTAAATTTTGGTTAAAACTCATGAAGAACCGTGACTCCTCCCTATATTCAATGTACATTGATTTGTGTAATAGTTGTAACGGTGTTAACTAGGCGTCTCGTTTAAATTCTGTTATCGATCATCTTGGTTTTACGCATATTCGGCAAAATTTTATTGCTGACATTAACTATTATCCTTCGATCAAGCATAATTTATGACCAATTTATATAGCAATGGCGCGGTTCAATCAATTCTATGCCGAAACTATTTTATTACTGTAAATTTTAAACAAATTTTGAATTTTAAAAATACCTCAGTATTATCACAAATGATAGTCTAAGATAACAACTCTCCAGGTTCCGATTAAGTAATCATAATTTAGAAATTTGGCGTATTCGACTGGCCAGAATTCTTAATCTAGTTAACTAAAGTCTGTTAAGTAATGGAGAGAATTCGACTGGGACTATGACGTCACTATTTTAACTAATTTCTGAACGAAATGAAATCTGCGTTAAGAAAAGGTACCTTGAAGAAGGTCACGTGTTCGATGATAAAATGGCGTCGGACATCAAATGCACGGGGTATGTTTTATTTAATGCTTTTGAAGTATTTTCATGTTTAATTAAGATGTTGTAGCATTTTTCTTTTGATATTTGTTTATAATGGTGCGGCATTTATTCAGTCAAATGAAAACGAATGCATCATTGCATGAACAATTAAAAGCAATCGCGAATCTTAGAGCTCGTAATCAAAACATGTCGTATCCACTGTATCGGCCAAAAAAATTGCTGAGTTTCCATAACCAAATTGTATGCTATCGGAATTGATAGTCAATAGTAAGTAAAAACTGCATTATAAATTACCATGTATAGACCACCGAAATAGTAGTTAGCTTGAATACTGTCCAGGATGGCGGTTAATGACTAACCAACTAACGTCTTTTGACCTGTAATTTTAGTTAAACATCAATTTATTTATTTATTTTCGTTATTTATTAGGTACTGGCAAACCATTACATTACAGTATAATGATGGTGAGTCGCTCCAAGTTACTTTGGGCCGACCAACTATTGCTAAGTTGGATGCAGGAGGTAACTATATATTTTAAAGAATTAACACATGTAGCTTTTAATATCCCTTTTGTCGAGTCTGTTTGACTTAGTTACCACTATTGTCACTCACTATTCGGTGCACGTGTGTGTCCAAAATTTTTGTGAATGCATCTTCTATTTCCCTGATGAGAATTTCATGAAACTTTGACACGATGCTTTATCTGATGTGTACATCTGCACACATACATATATCCAGAATGCTTTTTTTTTCTTTCCAAGCTCAGAGTTGCTTTTGGTTTTTGCTGTAAAATGCCAAGCCTTTACTATTTATGTATATATTAACACAGTGTCTGAAAGTGTATGCAATTATGTCAAGATTTTTGAAAGTTTTTTTTTCAAATTTAGAACTATTCTTTGACTTTTACATGCATTTAAAATATTTCAGACAATAAGTTGATGGAAAAAATCAGGCAGACTGTGCTGGCCAGTAATATCAATCAGGCATCAAGTGAGACCAAGACGTTGACTACATGTAATTCTCCTGAGCAGGTTTCTTCTAACACAGAAAAGGTTTCTGCTAGTTGTAGTAATCCTAAGCAGGTATTGAATAGTTGTAAGTTAATATCTTTATTACAGAGAACATCATTTGTGTCAACGGGCGTATCAAATGTGCAAATCTCTGATATCCGGTTTTTGCCTAGAAAAAAGTATCATTTGCACTATGTTTGTGTTGTTAAGATATTTTTATGATCTGAAGAACTCATGTACAAATTTACATTAAATAAAATGTAAATTTTCACTGTATTAAATTTGATATTTGATGGCTGTATGTTCAAATGTAGTCCACCATCAAGATGATGTAATGCTTATATTTCTGTAATGAATGCATGTATTTGATTATGAATGAAATAAATTTATACTTTAAATGAAAGCTCAAATAGTTCAGTATGCAGTCTCATTTAACAACTCTTGTATAACTCATACATTTAATGGTCTACTTATGAGTGCCAAATGTCAATACTTTTAGAACATTACATGGAATTATTGTGGTGTGTTCACTTCAAGGCACCAATATAAGTAATTCTCCTAACATGACTGAAAAATGTTGATGAATGCCTATTTGATGCTATATTTTGGATTAATTTAATATATGCTTGGGGGCAATGGTAGTCATAGAAATGATTGTTATTCTTATTGCTGTCTTTTTTATATTCAGGTGATGTCGAGGTCAGTAGTGAACAGTTTGTGTTTTGGTCCAGGGAAGCTGTCCTATTATTAATTAGCTTGTATAGAGACTCTGAAAGTGACCTAGAAAATCCAATTAAAAGAAAAAAAGATATTTGGAGAAATATAACAGAAAAAATGAATGAGGCTGGTTTTAAAATGTCTCAGAATAAAGTTGAATGCAAATGGCACAATCTTTTACAATCACATAAAGACTTTAGTGACAACAGGCAGAAAACTGGACAAAAACGTAAAAACATTTCAATATTATGAAGAAATAGAAGCCATTGTATCAAAACGACATGATATTAATCCACCCTGTCTGGGTGGGAATAAAGTTAACAAAACTATAAAATCACAGTTCAGCACAAATTTGGAAGAGCATTCAGATTCAGATATGTCTGTCACAAACGAGTTACCCCCTGAGTGCAAACAAAATAGTAGGAAACGGCCTCGTGAATTAAGCAACAGTGACAAAGAAATTCTTGAATTTTTAAAGAATATGGAAAAAACGCCAAAAAGAACATGAAGACAGTGAAAAGAGAAAAGATGCAAGGGCCAAGGAACGCAATGAAATATTAAAAGATTTTTTAAAAGCCATGAAAGATTGAATTCGGTAGAATTGCAGGGATAGAACGTAATCAGAGAGTGTGCAAATGTTGTAGCCAAAATACTGTGGAAACAGAATATCGTTTTTTATTATGCTGTACTAGATATATCACTGTTAGGAAAAAATATTTTGGAAATTCCGCATGGCCTTGTTTAGAAAAGTTTATTAATTTAATGCAATCTAACAAAAGTAAAACAATCTATAATATAGCCAGGTTTTTGAGAGAGTCATTTAAAGTTAGGAAAAACTCTTGGGATAAATCTTAACTGTTTCTTGTTTTTTTTTTGGAACTTGTATTTTAAAAATGTATGTGTATCATAATGCAAATTTGCTGAATTTAGTTTATGTTGTATTTTGTACTGAATGGTCTTTACCATGGTATGTGTGTAAATGGCTAATGGCATTGTAATGCCATTATTACCTAATAAAGAATGAATGAATAAAGAAAAACTGAACAAACTTGAGGGCATTGTTGACATTTTGAGACTGCACACGATCTTGGATATGTACTAAACACCACCAACTCGATGACTCAATCATTCCACTGTCAGCATGAGTACCCGACTTTGAACCATTGCACTGAATGTCAACATTGTTGGGAAGTGTTATGCCGCCAACAGCGAACTAGCAACGATAAAAACATTTCTATAGTTTTTTTTTGTTTTTTGAATTTTGTTTTATTTTTTTCTTTTAATTGAATTTTTTATACAAAGAAACACAGACATACACGATAGACAAGAAATAAACCATAAAGTAAATACACAAAACATTTCAATAATACAAAATATGAGTAGTTTTGTATTATAATAAACACTGTCATGTATAAATCAGGCAATTTTGCGAGTTTATCTTTTTGTTCTTCCATTTAATAACAAATGACACAAGTACAGAACAGATAGTTTCTCAAATTCAGGAAGGGTTTGGTGTCATCATATTTATTGTAACATTGAATGATTAGAATCCCCACTAACACAGCCAGGACTTTTTGCTATAATTATTGTGCTCCTGGTATATTTATTTTGTGTTTATGTATCTTGGGAAAATTTGGAAACTGATACAACCAGACAGGATGGAATGTCTAATTGGTAATCATAAAATAATAAAATAATTAGATAGCCCAAAACGCGCGAGATTACATCTTCCTCCTCTAGCATTTTCACCCGTTGTTTTTTTACACTACTATATTCAATAGCTCTGTTCTTTGAGTTTGTAATACTCCTATGGAGGCATTTATACAGAATTTGTTTGTCGCTTTGTGGATAGTCCCGTGCATGCACTCGTAAATGTGGTATTCAGTATGACTACGTTTCGTATATAATAATTCCATCGAAAATTCATTTCATTTCTTTTCTACTAAACGATGATTGATAGGCATTGTTGTACAGTTATATTTACACATTAAACTCTTGAAATGGCTATGAATATCTCAACACGTAGTATTTACATTAAAAGCGTATGGAAGGTTAAACAAATCATCCCACGCAGCCAATAACAATAATAAGATCAAAATCAAGAATCGAGAGAAGATATGTATTTACTATAATTACGTAAACATCGATACCAGTGTGTCCTCGGAGAGAGAGAAGAATGTCAATCATATTATATAACTGCTATCGTATTTTCTTACCTCTTGGACAACATTGCATGTTTTAATACATAACATCTCAACCCAGTTACACACTATATCGTCCATACGTCATATGTCTGACAATGATTATTGTTAAAGGACCACTAAACTGTCTAAATTTTCTGTAGATTCGCATTAAATTTCACAAGCGTGTTCTGCGATACTTCAATCATTTGTAAATCGGTTTGTTTGCACACAAGACACTAATTTGACGATGTAAACAAACCGAACAACATAAGACAGATCGTTCTACCACGTCTACCTTACGTCATTTAGGCGATCAGTATATTCCTCACAGCCGCTTCTTTTGATCTAGAATGCATTCATTATTGACGGGTGATAAAAATGATGAAATGATGTGTTCCCAAAAACACAATGTCCTTATCAAAGACCAGCTCATCAGATGTCAGTTGACTTTTATACCTGATTGGTCCTTATCAACGACCAGCTCATCAGATGTCAGTTGACTTGATACCTGCTTTATATGTCAATTGAACTGAAGATTGTTACTTTGGAATCACCGACCAGGTTAAAGCTGATATGTAACTGTTCAAACAAATTTCAGAGTTATTTTTATGTGTAGTCATGATCTGGTCCTGCATTTAGATACAGTCATACCTGCCTTTTCATCCACCTCCGAATAAAGGCCACCCTGTGAATAAACCCATTCTTTGAAACTGCCATTGATTATTTAAAACAAACTGACATTCGCATAAGTGCCATAAGTCAATAAAGGCCTCATTTTGTCTTTCCCATGGGTGGCATTTGTCCACGAGTTTGATAAATATTAAATAAAATTTTAGTGTGTATTCCAATGATTATTCAATTCAGTGAATTTCGTGGTTCAATATTAGTATTAGTATTCATATTTTTCAATTCCGTGTGTTTCGAATGATCTATTTAGCTCTTGCCGCATGCTACGACTCTATAGAACTTACAGTTAATAATAATATTAAATTTATTTTACACCAAAAGTAAACACATTTGTAAATCGCATAAAACAACGTTACATTACGTGACATTTGCTTACTTGGACACAGAAATTGAACCTAGTCACCCTAAAAATCTAAATGATCTCTAGGATAATTTTTACCAGTAAAACCATTAAATTTTATACAGTGACTCGTCCTACTGGAAATCGTTCGTACCTTTTTACCGTGTCATTAAAATCAATACATGAATATTTTATTTTGTCATTTATAAATCTACCGCAAATTAAGTAATGTACTCATTTTTTCTTTTAACATTTTTTTTTAAAAAAAAGGTTTCTATTATTCAAAGGATGAAAATCACAGTGGCCTCTGTGGTCGAGTGGTTATAGACTCTGACGAAATGTCGGTGGATTTACCCAGGTGTAAGCCTGAGGTTTTCCTCTACTGTTAAAGCTGGAAAGTCGCCATATGCCCCTAATTGTTAGTGCGACGTTAAAAGCAAGTACAAAAGTAAAATAGATTCAGATTAAGTCCATTTTTGGTATATGAACACTCTATCGATAGCAACTGAACCCGAAAATACGCAGCACGTAAATGCTCTCATTATGACAATTAAGCAGCTTTTCAAGATATTTCGTAGTGTTTCTGTAATACATGTTACTTTATGTTATGAATGCAAAACGACGATTCTGTCAGTGACGCATCTTATTATTTGATAAGGAATAGATAAAAGAATACATAAACCCGAAGCTTACTTTTAAAGTTTAAATCAGGTTTAAAAAATAGTCAAATTTCTGGAGCAATGTCCGCTTTTCTTGCTGATTAGAATTGAAATTTGTAACCAAACCCCAATGTCCTTATAAAATATAGAAAATTCCATTTTTATTATCATATTAGAGGAAACAATGTAAGAGTAATAGACACCAGGGTATGCTTGAAACCTTTTATTTTGAATAATGTTCCCGAAAATTGAATTTTTCTAAAACGCTCTAGACGTTTTAAATATATTGAATGGACTATAGACTCTGTGCGCGGGCATTGACTTCATGATGAAATGCACCCAGTTCAAATCAATGTCCTAACCGAGCTGGTTTTGCTGGTATATGGCAAAACACATGTTGAAAATGGTATAAAACATTGATGGTAGCCAGTTTAATAAATGTTTGATTCCCCCTGGCCTTCTTGGTTCTGGTATTTCTCCAGTTTACAAAATGATTTATATAAGAATCTAATAAATATTTGAGACGCATTGTCTTCTGGATCAGCGCTGCTCTGATATTTATTATAGTGTAGGTTTCAACAATATCATTTAAGCAATTTCAGACAGTTCAATTTGAAGCTTCCCAGTAACACTGGAAGAACAATAGAAATAATTGGCCTTGGAATTTCACTTGAGGTTTAACGAGTCAGTCTCAAAGAAAAGCCAATCAGATTTTATCGTCTCTTATTCCTGCGCATCTGAAATTTACTACACAGGAATTGCAATTCGCCACGCGTCAAACTATTACAGAAAAAAAAATTTTAATGGCAAATAAATTGGGAAAATCTCCAACATAATTATATTATCTACCAAAAGTGTCAAACTACTTCATCATTTGTAATATTATTGTTAAATGTTTTAACCTAGCCTATATTCCTTGGTAGATAAATAATTATGAATATCGTTGTAAACCCGCTGCTTAAATCTCTGAAATATTTTACAATAAATGATCTGTTTATAGTTTAACGGTTTTATCTATAACGAACATGTCGTTTTACGCTAGTGTCATGGAAAGTCATTTTTTTGGTTCAACGTCTCACTAACAGTTGAGTAAGACCTAAGCCTATACTTTGATACAACCACCGATCTTCTGTAAGCCTGCAAGACAACGTCCTGACACATTTGTGTATAAAATTTCTCTGGTGCCAGATGGAATTTGAACTCACAGCGGTTAGGTGCCAGAGATTACTAGTCAGAGACCATAGCTTCCTCTTATGGGATTTTTTGGGGGTCACCAGATAGGACTCGAGCTCACACCGGTGGGGACCTGTAATTACTAGTAGGAGACCATATCTTCTCGACCTCGGAAACCGCTGAAAGATCATTTATGATCACAATAGGCATTAATATTAGACCCTGAAATGATATGATTGATCTACAAGACAAAGCGTACGCTTTTGTTTGCGCTTTCCCAATTCTAATACACCAAAGTTCAACTATTATATTTAGGACATGCTAAAAGTATTATTGACATTGTATTTCATTTATCAGTTCATTTTGGTATTGTTTTGTATAATACCCTGCTTTTATAGAAAATAGATTTTATTCAATAATCAAATCTACAAATATTTCGTCACGTATTTATTTTTTTCATCGTAATCTTTGCTCGTCAACATTAAGGGCACGAAATGATGTCTACTGCTCAGAATGGCCGATAAGTGCCATTAGAAGTCTTATCAGAAGTTCAGGACATTTTAAAAGGTTTCAAGTTTGGGAAAATACAATAGTTTAATACAGTGCAATCTCTCTAGAGCGGCCCTCTCTTGAGCAACAACATCCCTTCAACGATTTTTTCACTGTTCGATTTAACTGTTAATTCAACCTCTCTAGAGCATTAATCTCTCAACAACAACATAATTTTGCTTGTCCAAAAGAGTGTTGCTTTGGAGAGGTACTTTACTTTAATCGGCTGTAGTTTTATTGTGCTCTATTGATCGTGTTTCTATTTTTATTGGCATTCATAACTACATGTATATGCTTATAAGTTTTTCTTTGGAATGTAACGTTGCACCAACAAGTCATCATCATTTAGCCACTTTCCCAGCTTTAACAGTGGATGAAGATAGAACCAACAACCTTCCATTAGCTAGCAGGCCAACTTCGTCACAAGTGATTTTTCTTGTTCCTGAAGGATTCGAACCCCCAGCGGTAAGAGTCTAGTGATCGCTAGTTAGAGACTATGGCTAATACATTGCAAAGCTTTAAGATAGGGGATTGTCAAATCATCCACCTGTATTTTTATGCTCCGGTAAATTAACATCCAAATAAAAGCATTGCAATAAATGATAATAATAACAGTACACAAAAACAAAGCAAGACTGAAAATCTCCCATTGTTGCCCTCTTTTCCGGTTTAAAACCACACATCAAACTGTAGTTGATTTGTATTCTTATGGGATATCTTCTGAACTTAGATTCTACCAAACGGTTTTGTTGAAATCAATAAGTTTTCTTTAAACCGCTTCTTCCCTGTCATTTACTAAATCCATGTAAAAATGACTGCTTGAATATTTTATCTTTGAACTCTTCTATTCTTGATCGCAAATGGTTTCTAAGCTTTTGTGTTACTAGTACATCAAAAAAACCATGGCAACGGAGATTAAAAATCGACCACGACAGCTCTGTTTAGACATGTAGTATAGCTAATCAGTGATAGAGAAATATTCCCGGAAAATGACGTTCTGTGTCTTTGTTACGTTGATGAAGGTATTTAAAGGTACATTGAAGGTTAAAGGTAAAAAAACTGAATTCTTTGAAAATCGGATGATTTTTCAAATCCCATTTTTCTCTTCTATATTCAATAGTTCTCTCAAAACCGGAATTATCGGAAAACCGGATTTTTAGCCTAGTTCGGAAGAGGTCCGGTTTTCAGGGATTACACTGTATTAAGAATGTTTTTTACCTCTGCAATATTGTCGTTCACGTCCGAGAATTTTCCTGCAAAAGTAAATAATTACGTGCAGTACATTTTGTGTCTATTTCTGATTCGTGTTTGTATGAAAATGTATAAAACTGTACTATTGAACAGAAGATTTCGAATTCTTCTGCCTTGTATTGGAACTTTAATATTTTTTCTGATGTTAGCATGTTATACTTATTGCATGTAGTTCGTACATAATCTATGTGTCTTTGTTTAACAACCTTTGCTATAACAATAGAAAATTCTTACACCGGATATAGTATAGACAAAATAATTTTACGTTTTCATTTTTGTGAGTGTAAATTAACCGGAATTATAAACAAGACAGTCTGGTTTCAAATTCAGCCTTTGTTACCGTTTTGATCAGTAAAGCTCACGAAAAATAGAGATACCATCTGAATTTGATGTTACAGTGTTTGTAAACTCTGAAAGAAGTAGCTGTCAGATTGTATTGTTTTTTATACAAGAGCATTAAAATGATGGATTGTATATTCACCGCATATCAAAATATAAAGAAAAGTGGTCTACTTGCAACACAGATAGAGGCCCATCTTACAACACAGAATGCATAAAACATACAATGGCACAAAAAGGCCAGAAAAAAATAACTTATAAATTTCATACTAACCTATTCTAAAAGAGTAACAATGTCCACAAAGCTAGCAGCGCGAAAGGTTCAGGCCAGAAAAATACAAGAACGAAATAACTGGCATGTTAAACAAATAAATGATTTATGAAAAACATTATGAAAATTTCTCACCATTCGCGATTAATTATCAATCAAAATTGACATGATATCTCTGTATGTGTAATGTTTCTTATTATAGTTCATCCAAGTATCTACATAATTATGATTATGGTTTCAACCGTTATCTGGTTCCACACATATACTGGCAGCTTTTTTGTTTCTTTGAATTAATACTACACATGAGTATAGTACTTTTAAACCATGAGTGTCTATCCGCAGGATTTCATTGGGTGATACATGATACCTTTCTTGTGCTCCATGTGTCTTTATCACTCGAGATAACTTTCAGACAGAGTGTCTAAATATTTAACTTTCGACTTGAACACAGACATCACTTAAAAATTATTCAAAACCTTGCTTTTTTAACGAAAACGTTAGGATTATAGATGTAAAACGATCAAGTCTAGTAACAGTACCACATTCCTCTTTCTCAATAGGAAAGAAGAAATAGTTGAGCTATGGTTAACTGACTAACCCTTTGTTTTGGCGCCGATCCAAAAGTTTCTAACACCAAAACCCAAAGTACTAACATATTTGGGAATGAATAGTTCACTCAAAGTACGGAAGACATCTTTACCCTCCCCCCAAAAAAATATAAAAAAAATAAAAAATGAAAATAAATAAATAAAATAAAAATAGAAAAGATTTTCGACCTACGACCTTTTTTAGTCAAGTAATCGTACAGCGTTTTTGTTTCAGCCGAATTAATAGATATTATAATGGTCTGTTTCCCGTTTCAGCTACTTTCAATACGCATAATTTCAATACAATTGAACGAATTTGCCACCACGTTTTACCAACCATCGCTTTAATAAAGCGGACATGCCGTACACGTGGCGTAAAAAACAATCAACCAAGTCTGATATAGATGTGCATGCAGCGATGTGACGCATACATCATTTACAATTAAGATATTTCCTTCACCGGCAATTATTTTTTCTCCCTTATCAAGATGTGATATTTTGCTAGTAGAAAATACTCGACCCAGACGCGATACCGACATTATACCCAGTATGAGTAAATAATTTGCCAGCTGACACAATGTGTTCATATTGGTCGTTGTATTTTTAAGGAACATCTTGTAAACATAAGAAAACGCGTCTCATTTGATAATAACTGTTTAACGCACTATGGAAATATTGAAACGTCTTGTAACTTGTTTGAGGAACCTATTTATATAATGTCTCATAGTTTTTAAAAGCGCAACAGGTAATATAGTAAGGCCAAATTAACTCAACACCTTCTATAGACAGAAAATATAATGGAAAATAACATGAATACCCGGCGAACAAACAGACCGCAGCATATGCAAAACAAAAGTGTTTTGACAGGTTACTTTGTGATCTATTTTGTCTCTTTAATCTGTACCAATATGTAAGCTTTTTTATCATTTAGTTTCATTTTATTCTTCGTCCATCACATCCACCCAGATGCATACATCGAGTGGGAATTTTTCAGTTGCTTGCAGAGAATGAGGCAAGTGTAAGTTTGTAATGGTGGATGAGTCCTGAATAATTCCGACCTTTTTATTTTGAAATTGTTATTGAATATCAGTGTTCACCTCATTACAATCAAACAAATTTAGAATACTATAAGTGGGTTTCCTTTTATCTCGCTGAAAATAAGTAAATTAAAAACGGATCCCAGAGAAATAAAGCATGTGCTTTTTAAGGCAAGGAAAATGATAATCATGTTTAGGGTTACTTGACCCAAAACATTAAAGTAGATCGGAAAACTTTCATGGTCTGATTTTTGCAGACAACTTTTGTGAGAATGAGAATAAGCGTATGTTTCCTCCCCAAATATTTAAGTACTTTCGACTTAGAAGTCAGACACCATTGTGTCGGCACCAAAAATAGGGTCGGTTGGGTAATCGTAAACATGGCTATTTTTTCTGGACAAATCAAGGTTTTGGGCGCCTTGTTGACAAATAAAGCTAGATGAACCAATTGCGCTGTGATTGCATATTTATCAATTTGATATCTCTACTTAAAGCAATCACAAATTTTGTTACGCGTCTTATCCTCGTCTTGTGGGTATCAATCTAAATATGTAAATATTCAGTTGTTATTTGAAACGGATTCGTATTCGTGTGGCGCTCTTAGAATTTTGTTTGAGTATTACTATCAATTCTACTCCCGGCGTATTATTGAAAGGCATTGACACCATAATGAAATGCAAACAAGATCAAATGATAAAATCTTACACAATTTTCCAATTGCATTATTTCCTTTGATTCATGACAAAAACATCGACATAGATAAAATATAGATAATATTATCAACCATTGAATGCTTCTTGTTGAAATTCGATGGAAAATTGCCTCCATATATTCAAACACAATTACGAGGAACTGTTCCTATCGGGAGAGCGAGTTTCGTCTCTTAAATTCAAGTACTAAAGAATATATTTTAATCTTGTTGTCAATATTGAGACATTTTACACACCTGTAACGATAGGTTAGCTGTTAAGCTTTGATATATTCAACAATAGTTTATCTTGTATAAATTACTGGACGTATGCATTTTCATAACGTATTAGTTCCATTGGAAAGCGGAACATCCGTGGTCGAGCGTTTATGGTCTTTGACTTGTAATCACTAGCCCCTCGTTGCTGTGGGTTCGAATCCCGTCCGGGACCACAAACAGCTACCCTACACATTATCTAAACAGCAAGTTTCATACCAAAAGCCACAAATTAAGAACAAACAAAACACTATAAAATAATACAGAAAATCACGAAAGCACCATAGACATAACACGTCCCTGTTGGCAGCCAGTAACTCCATGCGGTTTAACAATCCACTAACAGGATGGAAGTAAGTTGTAACTACGTTTTTTAGCAATTTTATTCAATTTATTATACTCCTGCATTCTACGTGAATTATATTGACATGGATGTCTAGATCAGTCACCAGTTGTTTACAGACATTAAGATAACATCTACAATCACGTTGAAGGTATAATCGGAGATACTTCCGGTGCAAATCTATAAAAATCTGGCAAATAGTTCAAATATAAGATTAGCAATGTAATTCGATCAATTGAACGTCTAAAAACGTTCCGAGAATCAAACAAAAGCGAGCATTTTTATATATAAAAAAAAACAACAACGAAAAACAAAACTCTCTTTAGTTAAAATGGATTGATATACTCTCGGATTAAAATATTATCTTGCCCCTTTCAGTCACTTAGATAAAATAACGAATCTAATCAGTTGTATGAAAGATTCAAATCAAGAGGTGATACAGGAAGTGTTTCACAATCTCTACAAATATAACCGATCCAACAGGATGTTAATATATGTGTACATACATATGATACATACAGATAACGGGAGTACAAAACATACCACAAGGAATACGCAAAACGTACTTGTTGAGTTGTTTGTTAAATATAACAATTTGGTACGATCTATTAATCGGTCTCATTGATATTATAATGTCATTTAAAATAAGTAAGTTTATTATTGACTTTTACATATAAAGTAAAACCTCGATAATGAGACCACCTTCGGACCAGAATGATGAGGCGGTCTTACGCTGCACACTTTGCGCTTTAAGATGTGATCATACTCTATTCTACAATGTGAAACGTGCAATTAAAATCCTGTTTGTAGTTCAATAATATTTGAACACATACAGAAATACGGCGAAAAATAGTGCTTGAAATGGTATAAGTTTGCTACAAAAGTGTAGCGTGGATAAACGTATATAGAAACATGGATTTCAAGAGTAAAAAAAACTAATTCTACCCCCCCCCCCCGCCAAAAATAAACAATCCAAAACCCACCCAGCAGAAACATGTAAAAATGATGGACAAAATATTTTTGGAATGGTCGGCAGTCAAGCTACTTGGGGTTTGAACTGGTTTGACATTTCCAGTCTCACACTCACCCTCACATACACTGACAAATCCGGTCTGGAAATTGTTTGGAAGTTTTATTCTGTTAACTTATCATTTATAAACTGATGCATTTATTCACGGATTATGTTAATGTATTCATGATATACGAGGAAGGCTCCAGAGGTGAGTGATCAGAAATCATCATTTAAATCTAATAATTATTATCAGAAGTACTTCAATGTACCTGTTTCTGCGTATCTGGCGATCATTCGCTAATGCTTCGGAATCTGCTTTTGATGTTTCTTTGAAAGGTATTTTTCTACGTGGATTGAAGATCGATGTGCAAGGAACCGTCTCTAATGTAACGTCACAAATTATCCTTTCCATGTGTTGCAATTCTATACAATTTTTTTTCAATAGAGTTTCACGTTGCACCAACAGCCAGGGTCATTCGGCGACTTTCCAGCTTTAAAGGTGGGGGAATACCTAGGCTTACACCTGGGTAGAACCACCGACCTTTCGTAAGCTAGCAGGACAACTATCTCTCGTGCGAAATTTTGTCCCGGGTGAGATTCGAAATCACATCGGTGAAGAGCTGGTGATTACTGACTGTGTTACTGACAGGATTTTATAAATTAATATACTTTAAAACATTATGTTTTCTTTGCGTGCGGACATCTAACATACAACTACTCATAAAAATATAACAGGAAGTGGGGTACACGAAAAGCATGATGGGTAACACTAACATGTTGAAATTATTTGTCTCTCAACATTTCAAACACGCTTACGGAAGACTTTAATTGAGTTGTGATATTTTGTTGGCGAACATTGAAACAGTCGTAAGTTTGTGGAACTAATCAAATTATGGAATTGTTATAACATTATAATTTCCGTTTTTACTAAGTTGTATCGGAGTTATATATTTATAAAAGCCAAGTGTGAGAAAATTGCGTAAATGTTATTTTCATTGTAAAGGCCATATTGTTCATTTTACCTTCATACTTTGTCGATGACCTAATCTGCTCTAGCAAATCACACGGCGGTGATTAGCCACATTACAGCTTGTTGACCAAAGTCACGAAACGCGGCAGACAGTCTCAAAGCTCGGATTTATGTAACTAACTCTGGTCAAGCTTATGAAATCTGGAGTTATATATTTTTAATGTAACATTCTACAAAAGTGATGTGAGAAGTCTATAGGCTTTAACTTTTGTGACTTTCTTGAAATGTACCGCGAATAAATGGTTAAACGAATCGATTACGCTTACAGTAATAAAAACTACCTTCAGAATGATGCTCATAAAAACGAAATTTAAGCGACGTTACACTTTATAGAATAAGAACTTATTATGTATAAAACGATGTTTTAACACATCCAAATGCTGGTATCGGTAAAGTGCAGTCAATACTTGACAATTTCTTCCAATAACCGACTTCTCTTCCATTGTATACAGCGTCATAGGATATTTTTCATGCGTTGTTGGATAATCAACCAGGATACTGGTGTCTGCCGGTGTTCAGCTGTGAAACTATTTCGATTGTGCTGTTCTTAATCGGAGTTTCTGTGGAAATAATTTCATTATTTGTTTTAGTCATATTGGATAAACCACTGACGATTTTTCAGGTATATTTCTGTTCACTGCTTCTAAACAATGTATTGTTTTAATTATGCTTTTGCTGCGGTGTCCAGATGGCATTTTAGGCGCGTATTTCCGGTAAATATAATCTGATACCATTAATCAAAACCTTTGATAAAGTGTTTACATAATATTATGTTTTACAAAATCGCTTTTGCATATCATCTATTGCTTCTTTTTTGACTAAGGAATGGGATAAATGTTGTACGACCTTACTTCAAAACAAATTTCAAATAATTGAAAAAAATAGAATAACAATGACATGAGTGTCGGCGAAATTTTAATGTTCTAATATTTATAATTATCTTATTACTTGTAATGTACTCGCTATAAAATTGTTATTGTTTCATCATCTTAATTATTACAAGGGTGTTTTGTCCAAGGGGCTATACTTACGCTGTGACATTTTTCTTATGCGTTTTAAATAATTTTCACTATGGGGCGTGCGTATGTGAATTGATGAATGTAAAATACATTCCAATGAAGATATTCTTTTCACGCCTCAAAAAAATGATATGTGATAAAATGCCGATTGTAAAATGGTGTTTTTTACGTTCAAACATGAAAGAGATTAAGTAACCTCTAGTTTCAGTGCAGTGTTAAATTATGCGAGTTATTCCCTATAAATCTAGCGTAATTCCGCATTTTTCTATGTTTTAATTGCAATTCTACCTGGGAAAACGAGGTTTTTGAATTAAAACAAGACAAGAGTTAATGTTTGCGGTTAAACGCGTGCAATTGACTTGTACGTAAGAAAACTTTTAACTTACGGATAGCAGACCTGTAATAAGAATACACATCGTGAATTTTTGTTGTTTTTTTCACCTTGACGAAAACTTAATTTAAATGTTATTTTTATCACGCATTCCGATTCAACTATTGAAGCATTTATCTTTACTTCAACAGTAAGATAGGGGACTTTAAATTGTAAACTAAGCACAATAAAAACGTATCTTTAGTACTGTTAAGTTGAAATCCATAGAATAATTAGGAAGAAAGGCATCAATAAATCTTAAAAGAAAAAAGGAATTTTACTTTTTTTTCTTTTATACAGACGTACGATCATGGATGATGGTTCTAACATAGTGTATTTATTGCATAATCACAGAGCGTACAAAACTTAAGTTGAAAAATACATCTGACACTTTTGATTGTCTGGTATAAAGAGATCGAGAAATTGATTAGCTCCGCGCTTTGATTTTTTTTCTTTTGATAGCTAATAAATCTTTAATGAAATCATGCAAACACGAACAAAGTATTGACTATGTTTTCATACCAAGAACTCAGCGAAACCCAGTGAATAACATCGGAAAGACGGATAATATAGATTTGTTATATAATGTTGAAATCACCAAGTATTTCTTGTCAAAGCGGAAGTTGAGAAGTAAAATGCCTGTATTCAAGATTTGTATATTCATACACGGAAGCATTAAAAGGGCTTACGTGGTTGTAATCACAAGTCCCTCACCGTTGTGAGTTCAAATCCCACTCTGTACCTATTTTCGCATGTGGGGAAGCTGTCTAGCTAGCTTATGGGAGGTCAGTGGTTCTACCCAGGTGTAAGCCAAGTGTCTATCTTCACTGTTAAAGCTGGAAAGTCGCTAAATGCCCTGCTCTTGGTGCGACGTTAACCTTCAGTAAAAAGGAAGCTTTATTTTTAAACATAGACATCACCGGCTTGTAATACTCATATACTGCATGCATTGAAGAAATGTTAAATTGTCTAAAGCAATATTATGTCCATTATGTAAACATGGTATGATTTTCGAATTCTAATACTTTGATAGAGAACAGACAATGACATGTCGGTTGTCTTGACAATGACAATATCAGACGCAGGTCATGTGACAACATTTTTTTTGCCCCACCTGACTCTTTTCGATATCTTCAACCATGCAATTTAAATGAAAACTGATATTAACAATTTATTCCAGTGTACACGTAATTATGTGCATTATATTACGCGAAGAATTATGTCCAATAATTTTGTGCAGACCCAAAGTTAAATTTGTGAATGAATATTTTTACGTTTATTTGACTACATTGCTTTTTGTAGAGTTATCATTTTTTAAACAGAACTGAGAAAAAAAACACGCAAATCGGTTTGTATTTCAAACCTTTTGACAGCTGGCATTAAGACTCACTGCTATAATGTAATGTTTTTATCAAGAAACAAGAAAAAATGGGACGCAAGATTTTTATTTTTTTAAAGGTGTTACAAAGTCCGTAAAACGACGCCCCGAGACTAAACATATCTGACTCAATACAGAAATTTTTAAACTTACAAAGCTTGCAACTGATAAACGTATCAAACTATAATAGTAGCCACAACCTGCCCCATATAAACAATAGGTTATGACATGTTTTTCGTCGCAAACAAAGAGGGTAAATTTTTTAAGGGCAGCGGCTGTGGTCCAGTGGTTAGTGCGCTGGACTTTTAACCCGGTGATCCGGGTTCGAATCCCGTTCGCGGCAGTTTTTGACAAATTTGACAACAGTTTTGATTTTCCGCATATGTGGAGAAGTTGCTAGTTCCTTGTGGAAGGGTAAATTAGTACTCGTTAGCATAAAGTCCAGGAAAACTGGTTATGTGAACCGGCCGCCGTATATATCTGAAAAAAAAATGTTGAAAACGGCGTTAAACTCCAGTGACAATAAGTCACATAAAAACAAAACAAACAAAACTTGTGTGTAAGTTGAAAAATCGCTGTCTCAGCTTAAGATATGTCCTTTTTAACGAACCACGGATGCGTATAGAAAAATAAAGTTATTGTGTTATATACGTAGTGTGGGTTTGATAACGGGTTATCCTTTTTCACTGGCGTTTAACGTCGCGACCAACAGCCATGGTCATTTGGCGACCAATCCAGCTATGAGGATTGAACAGTGGAGGAAGACCTCAGGCATACACTTAGGTAGAACTACCGACCTTTCGTAAGCGAGCTGGACCATTTCCTCAAATATGAATTTTCTCAAATCACTGGTAAAATTTGAACTCACTGCGGCTAGGGGCTAGTGACTACTAGCCAGACACCATACCGCTCAACCATAGATAGAGTGTTCAGTACAAAATGATTAATCCAATGGGTAGCTGCTTACAAATTATTAATTGTGAACCTGATAATAATAATAATAATTCTAATAATTGTGAACCTTATACAATGTACGATATATTTTATACATTTCGTCCACACCAGTAAAGGATAAAAACCTGTGTAAACAATGGATAGCATTTTTCAATGTGAATTATAAGTTTTTCCATATATGGCCATAGACCACAATGCCATTTCTATAGATAAAACCAAGGAATTATCACAAACGTAGTTTTGACTTATATATTGCCAATATTTAAAATTCCTGTGATATTTTTGTCATCTATATTATCAATAAGGTACAAATGTGTGAGATCTGACTAGTGGAAAAAATTTGGTCATGCGATTCCAAGAATACAGTGCAACATTTAGAAGTTATAATATATTATTATACATTTAGAAGCAGCGCATCACCTATGATGGAAACGATACTTGAAATTAAACGCTATCTAACATCACAAGAAAAATAGAATGGTTTGTTCAGAAGAAATCTGAACATAGATGATTTAATGGTTCTCATTTCACTTGGACGCTTAATTGCAATAACAGCCTGTAGGACATACAGCCTGTACTTGAACAGTGAAACCCTTATGAGTGGGTAATATTTGCTCTTACAGGATTTTTAGAAACAATAATCGTTAAAATTCAGTATCACCGTGCTATATCGATTGTTCGTATTTGCTTCAAGCGACCGCGGGCTTTTTATTTCATATTTGTTCATTTAATCAAATATTTGCTCAGTAAATATTCTCAGCTTCACTGAGATGAATATGCAATCCTCATAATAGAAACATTAAGACAAAATACCATCCCCCGCTATAATCAATGGATACTAGGTGTATATGTTGTTTCGCCATATGCCCTGTCTCACACCGCGATTATAATTTCTAGATATATCAAACTGTATAAACTCAACTTGTAAACATTATCGAACAAATATGTAGAGATTGTAACTCATTATTCGTGAGTTCGTAAAAATTTTTCCAAGCATTGTTACTACCGCGAAAATGAACCATTCAGAAATGTGTTACATGTAATTATATCTTTTACGCCGTGAGAACCACACAGCATTCAGACTGGGTCAGTATATATATTGTTTATAACTTAATGGCATCCGCTCAATCTATTTACAGAAAGAACGATTTTCCTTTTTTACAATTAATTGCCTACTGAGTAATCAGTCAAGCGAAGTTCTTGAATATTAATGAATTCATTTCTCGATGATCAGTGATGATATGTCAAAATTAACATGCATGTTCATGCATTTACAAATTCACACTAGAATAAATGTTTATAAAATTGTGTTAACTTCATTCATGCTTCAGTGGCTACAATC
This sequence comes from Lutraria rhynchaena, assembly GCA_008271625.1. Classification (NCBI taxonomy): domain Eukaryota; kingdom Metazoa; phylum Mollusca; class Bivalvia; order Venerida; family Mactridae; genus Lutraria; species Lutraria rhynchaena. The sequence continues at coordinate 342,666 of VIBL01000006.1, read as the reverse complement.
AATAGTCAGTTTAATATTATTCTCGAGCTCCCGGTATATTTCAATGTAAGCATATTAATAAGTAAAGTCTAATAAATATTTGAAATCTCCCTGAGGATGTAATTACATATCTAATTATAACGCGACTATGCAAACTTGGCTCTAATGTCATTAGTATTCGCGACAATGTGTTACCGTATAATATTGGATCAATGGTGAGACATCAAGTAAAAAAGTCCTTTTAACAAAACTGCGAGCAATACATTGTTCAATCACGCTAATTGGCGTCCTTGATCTCGGGTCTCGCACGTATTTACTAAAGCAATAAGTTACATAAATCAGAGAACATTTATTTAACATTGTTTTCGTACAAATAACCTCCTGATGAACGACTTTTTGCTACGCTCTTTTATATACTGCGAAGATTCATCCTATTGATTGCAAGAAAAGTGATATTTCTCGGTGAATCAAGTTAATCATAAAAATAGTGCAATAATTGGTGCAAAAAAGAAGCAAATTCCTTTTAGTTTTTGTATAAAATTCATATGCGCAACTGATCAACAATGATACAGTAAAACACGGTTATAATGATGATTACAGTAAAACACTGTTATAAAGAACTCGGATATAGTGAATATTTGGATACAGGAACGCTTATTTTTTTCTTTCAAAACACGCCTTCCTTTTTTGTCATGGATATAATGAAGTACGGGTATGATGAGATAATTATTCCGGCCGTATTGATTTATTCTAACTGTGTTCTACTGTATTCATCGACACGTTATGAAATAGTATTCGCACTTCTAGCAACTGACGTTATTCAATGTCCAAATATCCGCTCCTTCACGTAAATTTCGATATCATGAACGATGTAATAAATATACATCACGGTGAATGACCGATAACAGCAGATCCTGCGAGATAGTTGCTTGCCATCACCAGCATCACACCGAACTTTGACGTATTTATACATCAGATTATAAAACCCCACTGCCGATTAATAGACGATTCATTTAAAATACCTACCAGCTTGTGCTGTATCAACTATTTTTTCCAAGTACAAAATGAAAAATAGAAATGAGAAAAGTATTGGTCTTCTAGTTATCATTAAATACAACGATGTGTTTTAATCTGCGAGTAGTTACATGAATGGCTTAACAAGAAAAACTCTTAGTTATGTTACCCCTTTGTCTAATTTGAGTTTTTGACAAATTGAATTGAAAACACGACAGCAAACAAATATTCTAGTTTATTATGTAGTAATATGTATGCTTTGTCATCCGTATGTTGGGAATATGTATCAAAATATGATGGTGCGCATTTTCCCATATTTTGTTTCAATTACCAAAGTATACTTTCTAATCTAAAGACGTTTATCTTTCGCGTGTAGTCATGACGACCAAGTGACAACCTCTGTGGTTCCAAATTTAGTTTATTTATCTTTCTACTATTATGATTGTCTGCTAATTTGAATGAAAACCACAGGTACATCGTCTGATATTTTATTGTAGGTGAATATCTGCTTCTTGGTGGCGTTATAATTCATTGTCAGTGCTGTAAGCAATTTCGCAGAACCACCAAACACTGCCATGGAAACGTAAAACGTACTCCAGGATGTTGTTCATGGAATCGATAAATTTTCAAATAATTTTGCTTCATTAAATTGAAATCGAAATATTTTCCCCCGTTTTGATATAATTAGTTGATTATAAGCATGGTTAGTACCAGCGAAAGACGGCTGAAACGTGGTTATAATTGTTAGGAAGAATCATTCTCATTGTAGAATATTTATCTGTTGCATAACATTCGTTTACGCATTTCAAATTATCTTGAAGCGAAATGGTTCTACGTGTGTATAAATGAACACGAATGGTTTGGTGTACATTTTTAAATATAGAATATGTTGTTAGATATAGGTGTCAAGCTATTATTTGTATATGAATTTATACATCGCAAACATTATACATGCATTTGATTCTGAAAGCAAGATATTTCTTTTCAATTCGGTAATTGGAATATTTCTTAAGTATGAATAATACTTCTTGCTCAAACTTACCTCTTAGTTAATACATATTCACTACAGTGCAACCTCTTCAGAGCGGCCCTTTCTTGAGCGACAACCTCCCTTCAACAACAGCATGATCTTTTCCCACTTTACGATTTAACTATCATTTTAACCTCACTAGAGCAACGACATCTCAACAACAACACAATTTTGCTTCTCCGAAAGGGTGTTGTTTTGGAAAGGTCGTACTGTACAATGCAAAAGTGACATACACAAAACGTTTGTTACGCTTTTTGCAAAAAAAAAACAACAAAATTCTATATCACTGATACAATGTGACGAAAGACATAAAGGATAATTGACATGAACAGCACAATGGTTGGGTGTGTCGCAATTTTTCCGTGTCTGCTACCTCACTATTGTTCTTTGTTGAACTGTTCTGTTGTTTAGTCTTAAAACGCCACACTTGTATAACAATTAACTTTTATTTGACCAGGAATGCTTGTGGGGTGAACAATGTTTGTTCTTAAGCGATATTCTGAATCGAATTCTTTTAAATCCAGTATTATCGTGTTCCATCGATTTAATCGTATTAGCTTTAAGGAACCAATGTTGTTTTTCTTTCATGTTTGTTCATTTAACAAATATTTGCACTGCAAACAGTCTCAACTTACCAACAAATTAAATACAAAAAACTTTCAAAACGTTAAACACAATTTCCACCCTACTCATTGATATATCGAAGAGTACGCAACCACCATATGCCCTTTCTCACACCGAGGTTATAATTCGTAGACATATAAAACTAAATAAATTCAGACTAAGAATAATAGTGTTCTATTTTAATAGGATGAAATATGTTAGTAGCAAGTATGTAAACATATTTCGTGGTAATTATCTCGTACGAAAAACACTCCCAGAATGTGACTGGGTCAGTTTGTACTCTTTCCTTGTAAATGTAACACCGATAAGATGTAATCACAGAGGGTATTGCTTGGCTTATATCGATTCTATCAAATGTGAATGGATACGACCGAATGTTGATCCAGCATGAAGAATCTATTTTATTGTATCATTTTGGAATGGTTATCGATGGTGATACTTTCATATACTTTAAATAAGCGGCACTCGTCTGAAAAGTTACATAATGCAAAAAGGTGGTTTCCCTGAGATAAATGATTTAACGTCATTTATAATGAACTCCTTGTTGAAATTTAAGCTTTTTACCAAAATTTGAGCCAGCAAGCACTTGTCTTATGATGTTAGACATTGTTCGCTATGTTTGTATGCAATACGTACAAGGAAGTCTACTTTTAACTCCAGATCATAACACAAATTTTGCTTTAAGACAAGAGAACTTATAAATTTTGTAAACATGCAATTAATTAATATGGCGAAAATGATATTTCTCGGTAAATTAAATTATCGAAAAAAAAACAATCAACCATTGTCGGTGATTTAGAAAAAGGAACTCGCAACTTTCATAAAGTTGAAATATGATCAATCACTTATCTACAATAATACAATCATTGAATAGTTTAGATACATGTATAAATTTTCATTAATATTATGAGTGACATTGGTGGAATTGTATAGCTCGAGTGGTATCATTTCTAATTGTAGCTGTACGAGAGTTGATATTCGAATTACTAACATCGATCACATTATTGATTCTATCTTTGGTTAATTATACTTTGTAAAGCGAAATACAAAAGAAAATATCTATGTCCGGTTTTCAGATCCTAGGAACAATCACTCTCTGGATTAATAGAAAGTATCACTTAGCTGTGTCCCTAGCGTACCGTCGACTTAGTGCCCATATATAAACATATAAAATTAGTCTTACCAGTGGTCCGTCGGGACAATTATAAATAACAACGATGTTCCCCAATTGAGGACGGAATGTATGTAGCAAAAAAGACTACCGAGGTTATCCATTAGTTAGATGTTGTCGATCGATTAATCAGGGATGGGTTAGTTGTAATATTTTCAGATGGTGGATTATTATTATTGCTTTAATGAAAATTCGTGTAATTGTGTATGATTCTGAAATGCACAATAGTTGTCAAGCCGTTTTACCGAATTTTATCATATACGCCATTAAAAGTTTCCGGAGTAAAACTTTACGCACATCAATTCAAAGAATAGTCGATTCTAATTTCAGACGTTTGATTATTGCATGGATTCATTCTGAACTTTCGCATAATTATGTTTACTGTAAGATGAAATTCGTTCGTTCTCGTAAATTCCTGGCTAATTGGCTTACCACGAGATTTGATGTTTTGATTAAATGCAACTTAGCGTAAAATTGAAATAACTCAAACAGTGCACAAAAAGTAGTTTTGCAACCGTAACGAACCCAAGCGTCTACTTTAACATCTATTTCCTAACGAAAAACAGACAAATAATGCTCAGTATTTTATGAATGATATGCCTGGGAACATTCCAGTTATACCGTAGCGGAAACGAACCAGCTGATTGCATACTGGATTACGATATGAAATACATGTAATGTTGTTCATTACGATGATTTATCGTCCGTTTATCGAACAGAATCAACTATTCGTTCCGATTACGGCGAAGTTTTCAAACCGATAAAAGCAATATTCGTCTCTCGTCCTTTCTCATTTGTCAAATGATGCGAAAAGGATATCATTTATATCACCTCCAGATTTAATAGCAATGTCAATTTATATTCATATAACTACTTTGCTTGATTGAATTGCCGATTTTTTCTGGAATTAAAGAAGAGAGTTTCACTGTTAGCTCTTTATGTCATCCTGTATGTCCATCATGAATTTATTATTCTTCTTAGTTTTTGTTTTGTTAAAGGCATTTGACAAAATAGGCACAATTATCAACAAATATTGACTGGTTCGAAAACAGAATATCATTAGCATGAATGGTTGCACAATATTAATATTTCACACATTATTGAGACAATAATAGAATAGCCGATTTGACTTGAATGTAAAATTTGTTCATTATCTATATTTGAATGAGCATTTTTTCTCGAGTTAGTGTCACTTGCAGGGTAAAATCTCAGTAGGCTAGGATTGGCTTCTTTTTCAACTTTGTCTAATGCCAGCCATGTACATAGGTACAAGATACTGCTTGCTATGTCATAAATTGACATAACAAGAAAGTGTTAAACTATTGGAAATATAACTAAATTATTCATACATATATACACAATCCATGCTGCGTAGCATTTGATTTGAAAATGAAATCGATCTGCCTAACGTTATTATCTCAACATATAGTCGGTAATTACTTCCGGTTATTCACGCCACTTGGAATTAATCTAAATATGTTACCCACAGCTAAATAGCACAATTACTTCATTACCATGATCCTTCGAGTCATGTTCGACTGCACTGTAGACCCGAGAAGTAATTGTATGGCTGTAGAGAATAGGTAGGTAATCTTGCGGTGTGATTCTGAAATATATCATTATTTTCTAGTACTTATTTTATATGACCGACGTATACGTCAATGAAAGAAGAAAACTTCACAATGAAACAATGGGTAAAATATAACGGGGGCATCATGTTTTTTAGTCACATACCAACAAACAAGTATGTGACGTATTGTCACTGGGGTTTAACGCCATTTTCCAACATTTTTCAGTTATATACGGCGGCCGGTTTACGTAACCAGTTTTCCTCGACTGTATACTAACCAGTACTAACTTACCCTTCCACAAGGAGTCGGCAACTTCTCCATATATGGAGGAAAATCGACATTGTTGTCAAATTTTCATAGAAGGGTTTGACCTGCCGCGAACGGGATTTGAACGGGATTTCAACCCGGATCTAGTCCAGCGCACTAACCACTAGACCACGATCGCGATCCGAAGAAAGAAAGCTTCACAATGAATGAATGAGCAAAATATAAAGGGGCTATCATGCAAAAATCTATAATTTAAACAAAACGAAAAACGATGCAAAATTTTACCATTTTATAAGAGATTATTGAGTGCGTAATTTAAATGATAAAAGCAAAGAATAATAAGACAAAACAGACAATTAAGAATCATAGCATTTAACATGAAAAATCAGCGGCCTTCAGCAGCAAAGATAAAAATTGTTAAATGAGTTAAATTTAATGGATACTCTTGGATATAGATTATATTTTTATTCTAAATATAAATCAGATAATTGGCTAGATAGTGCGTGCAATGCGCGTATAGGAATGTTATTGAAATGTGAATTTATGTAACAATCGTAATTTGAGTATGTGTGGGAAGATCTGTCGGGAGTAAGGCAATTATTTTCCTACGCAGATGAGTGCCAACAGTAAATATTAAAACCACCTCATTATTATGGCCAGTTAAAAGTAAACAACACATTTGGATATTAAAGTGTTGATCTAAATGTCTTAGGTAAAATGACAAGAAATACTACTTTTTGGCGTTAAATATAAACCAGATAAATTTTCAGCCTCCGTGCATTGGTGTTATAGAGACAAATATATAAATTAAACCTCTATACAACGTCAGCATGAATTCTAAGGCCCACGTCACGATCTATACATAGAGATACTATAAAATTTATTTTGGGCTTTTATCCTCATGACGATTCTTGCATAGAAATTTCAATACGGTTTCGTTTGATTGTTTGTCAGACCAGATGCCATTGACAGATTAATGCATCCATTTAATTGTTACAAGAATGGACCGATACGACATCATTAATGCTGTATGTAATTCATTTTCAACGTCATTCCATTGAAATGTCTTAAATTGATTTATCTATTTTATCTTAAATTTGATCCCAGAGTGATACTTACAGAATAGTTTGTTGTCAATCCAGTTACGGATATGTTCATAGTGGATTTACCATATGCTGATGTAGGAGGGAAGACAATTAGATAGATTAAAGTTTTCCTACTGTAAATGTTTGGATCGCGTGCAAGTGGAACTATGAAGTGATTCGTGCCAAAGTCATTGTTTTTATGATTTCAGGATCTAAATCTAGAATGCTTTGCTGATGGATCACTTCCTAATGTCATTTGTTTTAAAAATAGTTTGAATTAGTACAAGCAATATGAAGACTATTCGTTGGACGCTGATAAATCAACTTATCTCGTGAGTACCCGCATTACCTATTAATCGTTATAATGTTTATTAGTCCAATAGAATACAGTCGAGTCGTTCATTGTATTTAAAACATTATCCTTTACTTTTCTGTCACCTATGATGTCAAACTCACTAACATTGTTTTATGAAGATTCATATAGGAAGATCTATATACTTGAATGACAAAATAGAACAATCACAAACGCATGATTACGGTATGTAACGAACCCAGCGTGCCCATACCACGTGACTTTTTCGATAGTACGACAAGCAAAGTTCACCAACAAACCGCTTGATTCGAAATCATCAACTTCAAGTGTGTTCTTTATTTCTTCATTAATTATGGCCAATTAAAGCGGAGGCTACGGCAAAAAGTGTGAACTACAAGTGCAATTAAATGTTTTTTTTATTTCCAATAAATGAACAGTTTTTGTCCGAAAACTGGAAAACAATATTTTTCTGCAAAATTTTGTTCAGAAAGCCTTGGTTTAAGTTAAATTGATTCAACGGGTCCAGCCCAACTTAACACCAAAAGGTTAGTAAAAGGAAAGGTTCACTCACAGGACTGCACTTAATGACTTGTCATATTTTTTACAATAGTTTGGTAAAATTGTGACGTATGTATAGTTTCGGCTTCGACATTCCACTGCAATAAGACAGAAATCTACACTTTTCAGTCGTTCTAAATTTGTTTACTGAATTATATATCTTTCTTTGATTAGGTTTTAACTCGTACAGATTGGTAACAATAAATATTCCATTTGAACACAAATCCTCTGAATTACGACCACACACGTGATAACTTAATACCAAATTGAACGAAACCAACCCTTTCTGTCTAGAAAGACAGTTGCATTATATTTAAAACCTAGACAAATCCCATTGTCAAACGTAAACCGTGCTGGCATATACTCTTAGATGCCGGTGCTTAAGTAGATTTTGCTGTCTTGAAGTGATTTATCGTTTTGCACGGTATTGTCTAACTTATGTTTTGACACTCGTATTCTGTGTATGTCATCTATCTTAGTCTGCCATTCAAATGTATGTTCATGTGACTCGTTATTTGAAACAGAGCTACTTGAATTAATACACCCGTTGTGTTTTAAGATTTTGCTTTATTTCTTTTCAAGTTCGGATGTTTATTATTTAAAAAAGCGATGTAAAACAACTTGTATCATTGGCCATGTTATTCGGCATCATACTGACTTGATCATTCGTCATAGAGTAATTAAAAATACATACCTTCTCATTGATTTAACCTCGGTCGATATCTAAATTTTTTGATTCGGGTGGAGTCTGTGGCATTTAAAGACTTCGAGAATCCTGGAATCTGCTAAAGCACCTGGATATTTAGAATGTAGGCATTCAACGAAATTTTATTTCTTGACCTTTGTAAGTACTTACGGGTAGTATGTGCATTATTATATGTGGCCAAAAAATGTCGCTTTATTGCTACTGGCCAGACATTTTTAATGCGAATATAGACATAAGTACGAAGATGACTTATGTCTCATTTCTAACATTGAATTAAGTAACTATAGTTCAAATTACATTTGTTATGCTATTCCTAAAAATTTGTGTATGTTTTGTGTACTTTGTGGTAATATCGAGCTTTGGTTTTGTTGATTTGGAAAATTAAGATAAATTTTGTCGTATCCAGGGGAAACAGTGGTTTTTGGTTAATTTGTTTTAGCTTTCGTAGTTTACTAAGTCCTGGGTTCGAAATTATAAAACATGAGATTGGTCTCCAAGCTCAAATGTCATATTTTGTCTTACATTGTTTTAAGTTAAATATGATTAGACAATAATGATATAATTGATACATTGTTCTGACAGCGTGATTGACCTGAATATTCAATTATTAATACTTCAACCATAATACTTTGAGAATGGAATTGAGATATGAGCTCGGATACTGTTCTTAAGTTTGATAAGCTTGGGGCTTGGTTCAGCCGTTCAGCTTATAGAGATATTTTGAAGATCATACTGTACTCCAACATCGTCAATTTTAACAAAACAATAATGCTGTCTCGATCCATTTGCTTTAGGTGATATAGACGGACAAAGCTTCAATATACTTCGAAGTTAAAAAATGTCATATAACATACATTCTTCCTTTATTGCCTTACTATGACCCAAAACAATCATTAAACTCAAAAATGGAGTTTAATTAACCTTGATATGTACTTGACTGACTCTTTAGTGACATGTCTCCGATGTTTAATGCGAATAAGAGTATATAAAATTTTGGAGTAATAAAAAACGCCATCTGTCCTAATACTAAGACCCCCATCCCTTAAAATACACTTAAATCAATTAAACACATTCATACATGATCACATGATCACGTGTTCCTGCTTATTCCTCGCGGAGATAATCATTATGAGAATTTGTCGGCGACACAAACATAATCAAACATAACGTTGCTATAGTCATCATATTATGTAGTTTGGGGTAATAATTTAGAATTATTGTGTGTACGTTTAGATCTTAATTTGTATTATTTCATTTGTATAAGAAGAGAAGTTTTGGTCCATAATTAAATATCACCATCAATGTCTTTGAAGCATATTACACTAAACGTGTATTTTTTTTTTGGTTTTGTTAACTTAGAGTTTCCCCTTTTTCAAATTTAATATTGCAATATTAAAGTTTTGCGTAAACGATAGCTATGGATAAGAATAGGATGTCTAAGAAACAAAACAAATCCTACCTGCCCCCAAAACCACCCACCCAAAACCCATCCAACATACAGAAACATAAAAAATGGGGACAAAACACAATCTCTTCGAAGGATAACTTCTTCGAATGCTCTGCAGCAAAGCTACAGAAGGTTTGGACCGGCCCCGGGGTTATTAAACTTGAGAACAACCTCCGCTCAAATCTCAATGTCGTAAGCATTCTGGTTTGAAATATATTGCAGTTTAATGATTAAATTCATTTTCAGATCATTTTAGCCGGCAGAATAACATGGAATTGAAATCTTCATTGTTTAGTAATAAATAAGTTAGAAACATCGAAGGACAAAATATGAGATTTGTGCTTGAAGACCGAGCTCAAGTTTTATAACCTTTTACCCTAAAATGTTATGGTCCCATATTTACCTCACATTTATCCTCGGGGAAATAAAAATGCACTGTTGTTTTACATGGAATTCCATCGGACGAAAAGAATAGAAAACACATAATATATGAGTTATGACAATTACTGTAAAACAATGGCAATAAATTTATAGATCAACCACTAATAATTGTATGTACCACACCCTTAATAGTTGCTAAATGTTGATTTTTTTCACAATTATTAGATCCACTATCATCACGTATATGACATTCAACGCATTTTTATAAACCTGTGACATAGATAATGTTACAATGTTAAACACGTCTTTGATATCTGTTGGTTTTTTTGCTACTATCAATGGCGCCGTATTTGTGAATGACGTTTATGTATTAAAAGATCTAGATGAGTGTATTTCATATGAAACTAATAAAGTGGAATGCCAGTCATTGATAGTTCTTGATTAGCGTCATTATCCTGGGCAATTTCAGTGGTTTCTGTTGTTTAATTCAAACAAACGTTTTTGTTACCAAAAATCGTTAAAAAGCAACCTATACTAAATCCAAAATAGGTCAACTATTGATTTACCGATTTGCGCTCGGAACAACAACAACAACAACAACACAGTTCTCATTCATTTTTTCGGGCATCCTTTTATCTAAAATGAGTTAATACCGTGATGTAAAATTGATAATAAAAATCCTAATGCGATTCGCGTTTATCTCTTATTTCAGATCTTTTTTTATTACGAAATGAGAATTGTTCGACATTTCTAATATATCGTGGGTATTGAATAAGCTACTTATGATTTGTACACGCCATTATTTCCCTGAAGTAAAGACTTTTTTCGAGACGCCATAAATAGTTAGATACAGTTAAATTTTGAATTATAAATAATCTGGAATAAATGTCCCTAATAAAAGTTAATCAGAATTTATATTCAGTCATAGAATTTGATATATTATATTAAACAATAAATGATTTATAAGTTTATTATTACAGACAAAATAATTAACTATCGATTTCCACTATCTCTAAAGCTACGTATGATTACGTTATCCACCGAGATACAGACAGATTGGGGAATGTTTATCAGGAGACATTTATAACATGTAGTTGATGTTTTTTGCTTGTTTTTCTTTGTTGTTGTTTTTTGAAATCATAGATCAAAGGTTATGATCTACTGGTGTTGTTTTTGAAATCATAAACGATGTTTCTTTTGCACGCCTCATTTTTAACGTATGAATTCAATTTCGGAATGGTATGATACAAACTGAACATATTACCATTTGTATAATTTTATAATATAACAAACGGTCTGTGAGTGATTTAAACCCATGTTTTATTTCTCATATACCTTTACATGCAGTGTTATTTTGTGCAAATTTGACTTGATAACATATTCAAACGCGCTGTAAAATCAAAACAATATAAACGATGCTCCGCGCATCGGGCTACGTCAAAGTTACTAATTGGAATATTTTGTATGATTCCATCGCTTATAATACATCTATTATGGTAAAATAAAAACTGAAATTATCGGAACTTTGTTGCGTCATTTTAATTTAAACTAACAACACAACATCCATTACTTGCGTATAGAGAGTCAAGGTAATATTTTGAAAGGAATTAGATGTTTTTGTTGTAATGTCATAAATAGAATTAAGCATTCGTTTATTTAACTCGTCGTTTTACATAGATAAAAACACGGCAAATCTTCGGTTTTTATCGTTTTAAGATGACTCGTTTAATGAATCCAATAAAATACTAATGTAAGATCCACTACATAGTATCATGAGTTATTGATCTAGTGGAGTCTTCAAATGCGAGCAAAACTGTAAACGCAATAAACAACAAAACTGTTTTTAAGTTTTATATAATATCACTCATATCATTCAAAGTTTTGTGGACAAATAGCTTGTTTATGAAAAGGCACACCAAAGTCTAATATTCAGGATATATATTCGAAGCTTAGATTCCAAACTTCTCGATGTACCACATAATCTGGCTTTTTTATTAATGCTTCAAAATTTAAAAAAAAAAACAAATAATGCCACATTTTAAAATCATATGGGTGTATTGATTAAAGCATTTCCCAATAAAAATAGATTGACATGGCACCGGAACGAGTGCATTCATGTAATTGTAACATCATGCTTTTTGTTTTTTTTCCTGATTTATGTCAAAAGTCCATTTCCCAGTATTTAGATTTATGTTCCCATAAAGGAGGAACACAATTCAATTTCCCCATTTCATTAGCCTCGTAAGGTTGAAAATGCACTAATATTGAAGCAATTCCTGCATTAAAATCGTTTAACTACAACTCAACATACCAATAATTCTGTCATAGGGAGGTACGGGCAACAATGCATCACCAGAATGTTTACAAACAGTATATCCTTTTGTCTAAAATATGTGTTGGAAACTAATGATGATTTTATATCCTAACCTTTAGTTATTTATAAAATTTGTATTATTTGAAAAATCTGGGCTGGAAAAGCCTTGTTCAAATCCATCCGGTTTGAAAATAATAGGTAAATGAGGTATAACATTTAATTAAAGGTCCAAAAAATATATACAGTACAACCCGTAAAAACCAGACTCTTTCCGGTTTTCTGAGAATTCCGGTATTCAGAGAATTATTGATTATCGGAGAGAACAATAAATTATGGAACTTGAAAAATCGTCGGATTTTCAAAGAATTTCGGTTTTCAGAGAGTCTGGTGTTCAAGGGTTGTACTGTATTAAGATAACTAGCTAGAAGAGGAGCCAAAACTGACAGGTTGAATCTTGTCATAAATACAAACTAAACAACTCTGCCCTTTGATAAATAATGACTGACACTGGGGACAAACTTAAAAAATAAGGATTCAACAAAAACAATTCAATGTAACTGAGAAACGTACAGGGTGGTGCAAGAATATAAGCCAAGATTGTGACTGATAATGTGTGATATTACATTTAATGTGTCTTGTGACAAACAAAATAAAAACTGTGAATAAATGCCGCAAAGACAATAAATGTTTGACCTGTATACCTTTTTAATCCATTACATCAATAAATGTTTGCTTCTAGGTCACCATTGGTAACGATGTGGCTTTTATTTATAGTTGGCTGCTCACTCAGATTTGACTGTATTTTAGAACAAATATGTTGAAGACAAAATGTACAGTATTAAGACAAACATACGTGAAGTTGACGTTACAAATTGTAGATATTTTCGTATTATTTCAAACCCTTTCAAGAAATTGATTCAATGTTCAGACAACAGTGTTTAACAGTACAGATGGAAGAAAATTCAATATATCTTTAAAATGTACATGAACGGTCTTTCAAATTGTCACAACAGAGACTATTCTCAGACACATAACTTACCCCGATGTATTGGTTTTAGTTTCAGCTTTACACCGAGGAAGATGGGATTGTACATTTGGTCTATAAATGGAGTCTTTTAACATTCTACCTCTCTAAGAAAATTCTCTGGTGGTCTATTTATTTAAAATACTACCAATTTTCGGTTGTTGGAACGCAGTTCACAGTTCGAATTGCAGACTGCGAATCGCGGACCGCACGATGAAACAGTTCGCAATTCTAATCTCTGACTCATTCTGGAACGCAGTTCGCGATTCCAATCTCGAATTGCGTTCCATCTTTATAGCACCGTTTTGTTTTTTTTTAATTCACTTTTTGTACGTGGCTGTTTTATTTGGTGGCATATCTGACAGTATAGTTATTATAATAAGTTATGAAGATATCTTCGTAGATTTGTTCTATAGTAAAATAATTACGTTTATACACTCTTCTGTGTTTAAGGTAAGGCCTGGGTAATTCACTTCCGGTTGACTCGTGTCATTTTGACATTTACCGTGACGTTCGGTGAATTCCGATATCTAAACGGACTTTTTTATTCACTTTTTGTACGTGACTGTTTTATTTGGTGGCATATCTGACAGTATAGTTATTATAATAAGTCATGAAGGTTTCTTTGTAGATTTGTTCTATACGTAAAATAACCACGTTTATACACTCTTCTGTGTACCTAATTACCAGGCTAAAACTGCCAACATAAAATCTAATAATTCGACACTGCTTTTGTATTCAATATTTTGTGAGTAAAATCATGACGCATACTCGCTTTGGTAGCTTTTGTTCTAGAAATTCAACTTGCTTAAGATTTGAATGTTCATTTACGAGTTGTAGTCGTTTCTTGTAATTGTAATATCTTAACCTATTTATAGTTTCGAACCTTGTTGATATTCACTTTAATCATCAGTTTGTTGGAGATTGCTTTGAAATCAGGTTTCATTTAGAACGTGTTTGAATAATGGATGCCTGTTACAGTTGAAATAATGAAACAATTAATATTTACCAATCTGCGCAAGTTTCGAAGTCAATATACTGGTACAGTATACCCCCTAAAAACCGGACCCCTTCCGGACTGGGCAAAAAATCCGGTTTTTCTAAGAATTTCAGTTTTCATAGAACTATTGATTATAAGGAGAGAAAATATGGGACTTGAATTTTCAGAGAACTCCGGGGTTTTTTTTTGGGGGGGGGAGTATGGTTTTAAGGGTTATACTGTTACACAGTCAGAGTAGTTAAAGAAAATTGAATACTGCAAATACAGTATCGCTTTAACCATAGTTTACAAAAAACATTTAGCAAATAAGCTTAAATTCTGTCATAAAATACCACACACAGTCGAACAAGAATGGTAAGTTACTGAAATACTGATTTAAATATAAAGCACTCCTCAATCTTCGATCACACATTTATCGTAAAAAATAACAATTTAATCACCTAGAAGTTTCTCTGAAAAATGTTCAACCTAACATTCCGTATCAATTACACCACATGAATGTATAGCTAGTAGATAATGTTTTGTCAACTAGTGTATCATTTTTGCTTAAACTGCCATTTAACGTCGCATTAACAGCCAGGTCATTTTGGCGACTTACGAGCACTTAATGGTGGAGGAATATCCCAGGCTTATATCTGGGTGGGACCACCGACCTTCAGTAAGGTATAGCTGGACAGCTTCCTCACAAATGAATTTGTCTAGTCGCGAGTGGGACTCACTATGGCTAGAGGTTAGTTTTTACTAGTCAGAGGCCATAACCACGCGGCCACAGAGGCCCAAATTTTTGCTTAAATATTCCGTATGTTCGTTTCATATTTTGTAAATGTGTCCGCAGTGGGATACAATGGATCTGTCGAGTTTTTCCCCTGGGATCCATCCGATTTCACATTCTATACATCACTCATGTGATGCGCCGTAGGGTCTGTGTGTTGCCTTGCATAGCACATTTGATGTTTTGCTGAATGATTTTCTACTAAGTTGATCTAGAGATGTTCTTTAGATAGTGAACCTTATGTTACTTTACACACTCCGTGTGGAAGTCCCTTGTGTGTGCGTGTGTGCATCTAACACAAAACCAGCCTCAGGTATATTAGTAAGAAAAGGTCTAATATCATCAGAATTCTTTTATAGCGTAAAACTTTCATTAGTTGTTCGAATGAGACTCCTTACTTCATTTTCTTCCGAATAAGCCGACGGTCTATCATGTACTTGGTATGATAGAGTGTCATTCAAATGCCAATTTTCCATCCGTTTTATATGAGTAAGTGGTTGTACAGTTAATGGATATGAAATTGTCTGACGTCGTATTTTTTTGCTTTTATAATACTATAAAAACCCGCTCGATATTTCTTATCAATTCTACGAAATGAATTGGCTGCTTGGAAAACGATATTTGGCGTAATGCTTCCAGACACATGACATAGATATACGTAGGATGTGTGAAAAAAATGTATTAAGATTTTTATCTGTTTTTCAGGAAATAGGAGGCGCTTTTATCATTTCTTCAAGGCTCAGCTGTTTCAACTAATGTTTTCCAAATGTGATATATCGATCGGCATTCTTTGAAATTTATACATTTTCCGTTGAAACACGTTGAAGAATGCAGTACAGTCAAACCTTTGTACTGATATCCACAAAATGGAATTCCGAAATGAAACTCACAATTGTCCTTTCAAACGATTATTTTGTTTTTATCAAATGAGTATTATAAGGTGGCTGTTGTACACATTCTACAGTAAAACATCACTTACCAACCACTTCCATATTAATACCATTCTAATCTTATTATAACGGCCAGATATTTTCGGCCCAGTTATCAATTTTCAATATATACAATTGTATTAGTTTGGTTTCAAAAGTGGGTGGTGTTAATGTCGATGTTTTACTGTATTTACAATTGTTATGACACTAAAAGTCCTCATTTACTTCCTAGTAAAGTCAATATAGAAATATAACCCAATCGATCGCTTTTACAGATCACAGATCCAATAAAATGCTATGACGATACGCAACATTTCGAAATCAGCAGTGTTTGCTGTCACGTCAACTACATGTATTTCCAGAACCACATGTGTGTGATTGCCTTAACCGAGTAAAAGAACTGATGTAAAATTAAAAACTGCCTTTATGTCTTTAGGCGTTCTCTGGAAATGCAATTGTGTTTTTGTCAGTAAATAACCCATGGTTTATATCGGCTCTGTACGATTACAACAGCGTGAATTAGAAGACAATAAGCTTGTCTTTATTAATTATTTTTGTTGAGTTTTTGTCGAAACAACATGGTAAAATGGCGGCCTTTCTGTTTTTTTAACAGTGGAAGAAGATCCATGTTCGTTTCGAAATGTTTTGCCGCAAAAAACAATATTATAAAGTAAGGCTATACAATATTAGAAACATTGAGTACTCATACTTGATTTCGTGGTCGACAGTTCTTTCTCTTCTATTTCATAAGTTCTATTGAACCGTTTACTTTTGTTTCTTTCCCTCACTGCCTCTTTATCTGGATAAGTTACCAACTGAATGCATTTGTATAGGAAATCTTTGGTTTGTGAATGTGGTTTTTGTTATATTAATCATTTTATTCTCGTATTGTTCATATATTGGATCGAATTTGTTGGACAGATGGTTAAATTTCTCGCGTATGAAATTTCTAAAATACAAAATAGAACATCACGCCAAACAAAACCATGCAAACACACAACCCATTAACACACCAACATGGCCCATTTCAGCACTACTACTTTCACCGTGTGAACCTAATGATTGTGTCATGAAATGAGTCTCTTAAGTCTGGTATAGTTTCAACAGCAACTTCATTTTCTCAATATTTCCTTTTAAGGTATCATGTTCTATCATGTTGACGTTTACTTTATAGTACATGATAGTGATATTTGTTTTTATGGGTGTATATTGGCTTCTAGTTTTCAGGGAACAAATTAGTCCTGACTTTTCTGTAATGTCAATTACGCAATTAGCGCTACATCTGAATATGAAATGTCTTTGTCATATATTTTCCTTGGTACAAATATAATACTCCAATCATAAGGTCAAATCATTTTGGCATGATATATTTGTATATAACAACAAAATGATAAATAATGGTTGTACGCACAGCTATACACAGGGTCATTATCAATTCGCATGTCCTTACTATGCTGTTTTAGGGACATGATCAATGAACGGTAGTAAAAACGCATTCTGTCGAACGCAAAGTCGCTGAAAAAGTCCCTTTTTATACACGACAGAAATAGGAGAACATGGAAGGAAACTACAGAACAATACAAACCAAAGCACAAGGTAATGTAGTTTGCACTAAAGCAACAAGCCAACCACTAGAACTTAAAATGAAAATGAAAAAAAATATCGAGTTTAACGCCGTTTTTTAACAACTTTTCAGTTATATACAGTGGTCAGTTCACCTAACCAGTTTTCCTGGACTGTATACTAACCAGTACTAACTTACCCTTCCACAAGGATCTACGTATGGAGGGAAATCGACATTTTTGTCAAATTTTCATAGAAGGATATGACCCGCCGCAAGTCCAGGGCACTAACCACTGAACCACGGTCGTGGCCTAAAACATTAAAAAAGAGCATTACATCAAAGCATAAGCTGAAAAGACTTGTTTGTTTATTATTATCATTCTTGGCATTTTATTAAGACTACCCTAATACAATGTGGAAGAGTCTTATTTTGGAATTCCAAGAAGAATTCATTATCATTTAGAATATGTCTTTTCGCATATTTTCAGTCTGTGCTCAGCCTTCTTAATTGAACTAGGTCTAGATTTTAATGAACTAAATAAGTTATTTCTATCATTCTTGTACAGCACACTGACAGCTGCATTAGTTTTGTTGGTAATGAGTTGTTCTGGTACACATAGTTAACGAAGATCAGAACATGTCTACGTCTGTCACGTGTTTATTATTCTTCTTCCAATATGTAGATACCTAGGTCTTAGGATCCTAAGACATTTTCACCGTATGGCATATAACAAGACTTAGTAACCTTTAGCCATAGCCTTAACAATCTTAGGGTTCGGACAATATAACTTGTTTTTGTGGAGTGTAATCAAAACCACGATGAATTTAAGTATTTTAATAGCGACTGCTTCAACATTACAACTACCTTGTTTTTATGACCACTTATTTTCTGACTGGCTTTCAAAACATTTTCTTAAATTCAACTTGATAACGAGACCACCTCGTTATTGAAACCGATTTTATGGTTCCCGAAGGTGGTCTCATTGTCGAGATTTCACTGTACTTACATATACGTAGACTATTTATACATTTATTGGAAACGCAATCCAGTCTAATATAAATGAAGCGATATCTGTGTCATCGATCAAAAACCCGTCTGTCCTTACTTCCTGGTCATTTTTGAGGATAAAAAACGAGTGTGCTTATATCGATCGCCTTAACAGATAACACTAATGAGTTAGGATTGTGATATACACTTACTTGTCATCAAAAATTAGCCTTTCAGATCTCATTAACAAAACGCTGCCTTAGTATCATATTATATCTTATATTGTAATTATTAAACATATAATAATTGATATTATATATATCTATGTATACGATTAAGATTTACGAAACACTTTCAAAGTCACTTTCAATGCGATGTAGTCTTCTAGTTTGACAACTTTATTTTCCATGGTGGCAATATAACCATATATGGCAGTTCTGTTCACTAGTGTTGAAGCGCTTATATGGTGTTATTTGAACACGTGACATTCTTGTATGTCCTTCACTCCCAATATTTCTGACAACACATTACTCATGAGTGAGAAACCAATTAACAAGAGCTCTGATTGCGATGGGATTTTTTGTTATCAGTTTTCTGTTCCAGTAAAAAGTAGGCCTAATACTATTGGGTTTCCTAAACTTTGTGCCGGCGTACATTGATCACAAGATATAAGATGGCATGATTTGTTAATAGAATAAAGGATTGCGTTTTCTTTTTTATATCAGATTCATCAGTACGGTCAGATAGTGGAACACCACACTGGCTGTAACCAGACAGAGTCAAGAGTTTCTGTATGTTAGTTTGATTAAATTTCATTTAATTCTGTTTCTCAGCGCGCTGATTCACACATCACATAATCCCAGCCCTGTGTCTAGCGTCCGAGGTTTTAACATTTGAGATTAATCTCCCAGCTCAAATATCTTAATTATGAGAGTAGAAGACTGTATAAAATTACACACTGATCGCCGACCTCTCTAAACTATAATCCTATCGTCCAACTATCTCTTGACTTTGTAAGGACGCCTTGAAGCATCAAAAAGCCAATGAAAAAACGCAAATATGTTGGAAATGGGTTTAAAACACTGAAAGGACCTACTAGCAATCTTATAGATAAATTTCCTAATATTGAAAAAAATATAACCACAAGATTTTAAAAATGAAATTAAATTTAAATATTGGCATGTCCACCATTATTCAATATATTATGTTCTTCAACAACTTCACAGACATTACTTTGTAAATTATCATCATTCCGTCCTGTACTGATAAAACCGGATTAATAAATAGTCCATTTCTAACAATTAAGCGCATTTATACTGGGAAGATTCGTTCGTATCATGAAATCAAGACATTTCGAGCTGAACAAAGTATTAATTTATCTATTAGAACAAAATGTATGCAGAATATATTGTGAGTATATAGCTTAGCGCACGAACATTCATGTTTAATCTACAACCACCCACCACTATCAAATAAAGCTATCTGCAATATCTACAACATTTCTACAGAATAAAATAAACACAGTGGTAATGCCATGGAACTCTCTGTCCAATGTTACAGCTGGAAATTGAATATTTTCTTTTACACGTATGTTGGGTGTTTTTTTCGGAAAGCTGCCATTTATGCGTATCTCGTTTCACTTTTTGGTAGTTTCAGCCAGAATACTAATTATATAAAGCACCCGAATTGTCGTTTTTGTTCACATACGCGCGTTTTTGTAAAAATACTTCCGGGCATTGTCACGTGATTTGGATAATCACAAAGCGCTCGTTCTGCAAGCAATGGCATGTGTTTTAATTGTATAGCTATGCGCAAACGGTTTATTTATGTAACACGTTCATGTACAGAAGCGCAAAGAGTATTTTAATTACAGTTACCCATAGGCTAAGTTTTACAACGCTTGTTTAAAGACGTTCATTTGCAGAGACGGGTTTATCAAACGCTGACAATTCCTCCAAGGAATCGTATTCATCTAAACACGAGGTTTCTGTTCCCTAGACGTATCATTACTTAAGTATGACGAGAAGCTCTGTGGGAATTAGAAAATATATTCAATGGATGGAACGGACGATTCGTGATTGATAGAGTAACTTTACTGAAAACGTTAAGAAAAAGTTACCAAGAGTCGTCAATTCTTTATGATATCAAACACGCGTTTCAGAAGTACTTAAGATAAAAACTTAAGACAATTCAGTTCAATATTTCACAATGTGTGTGTATACTCGCAGTTTTAGAAACTATATAGTGGAAGCCCCTCTGTATCCGAAAACCTCTCTAATCTTCACAGGGTTCAAGGTCATAAACGTGTGGTTAGTCTCCAAGCTCAAATCTCATTTTGTCTTTATTTTTTCAAAGTTAATTATTATAAAACAAGTATGATACTAATCGTAGGTTATTTCGTTTGCATAATCGCTCGAAATTTCATTATGAAATAGCAGTAGAAATTACCTGTTCGACTGGAATACTTCAAGGATAACATTTAAATTTGAGCTCGGAAGCCGTTCTCAAGTTTTATAGCCTCAGGTCTTGAAATTAATTTAGATGATTAAAATAATTATAAATTTGTATTCTTTGAAAAACCAACAAGGCCACTTGTCAGTAAAGGCCATATTTTCTCTTTTCCAACGCTTGCCTTTGTTTACAGGTTGACTGTATACATATACTGCAGTTGATCCAAACCAGACTAGAGATGTACCGAATCGTACAATCATCTCGCTAAATTACACTTACTCAGCATTACCGAAATAGATTCACAGCCATCGTGAGATCACGAGATTTATATACTTGATTAATTTAATTCATTATTTTATCTATGCGTTGTGCAGTGATATAAATACACTTTGAGCTTACTAATGCATTAACTTATCAATCCCCACTAATGGATTACGTATATTTTCTTATTATACAATGAAACCCTTTTATCCGAACATTTCTCATCGGAAAACCACTTTAATCGGAACACAGCATTCGGCACCGATTTTATATTGACCAGGTAGCAAAAGTGGAGTTGAAGTAATTGTGTCGCAATATCTTTCAAATCCGAAAACCTGTCTTATCCGAAAAATCTCTTTAATCCGAATACATTTCTCAGTGTGAACATGTTCAGATTGGTGGGGTTTCACTGTA
Organism: Lutraria rhynchaena; assembly: GCA_008271625.1. Taxonomy (NCBI): domain Eukaryota; kingdom Metazoa; phylum Mollusca; class Bivalvia; order Venerida; family Mactridae; genus Lutraria; species Lutraria rhynchaena. Next base: position 320,804 of record VIBL01000006.1, on the reverse strand, counting down.
CCAGTTAATGATCGGTGGTTGGTAATGTTGTCTGCTACCTTTACTTGTTTGATTGTGTAACAATATAAAAAAACTTGTCTGGAATATTTAACTGTCGGTTGTATGATTAAAAGAATGGAATTTCAGCTCGTGGGAATCGCGAACTTCTGTGATATTTTTCCCTCTGTGTCTTGTTATCTGTAATCCATGATTTCCACGATGTATTGGTAATAATTATGTATTACCTTACATTAATATGAGACCGCTGTTATAGTCGACAACTGCTACGTTGCAATACATGGTCTACATATGATGTATAATTATCGGTAAAAAATGTAAAAGAAACAATGGATTCCTGGAGCATTCTACTGGACATTACGACTATCTGAATTTTGAGTAATAAATTTTCAGTCTTTAATAAGCGGCTCTTATACACGGTAAGATACGAACACTGACGAAATACCAACTTATGTATTACACGATATACATTCTGAATACCTTATTGTAACAACTAGTAGCTGTTTGACAGACGTAAAGAAATCATTTAAAGGATTAATAAGAAAAGTTTCGTTCGCAATTAGCAACAAGTACATTTAGACCTCGATAATGAGACCACCTTCGGGACCTGAAAAATCGGTCGTAATAATGAGATGGTCTCATTATAAAGTTGAATTATGGGGGGGGTATTGAAAGTCTGTCCGAAAATAAGTGGTCATTACAAGGTGCTAGTGATACGGAGGTGGTAACTATTTGAGGTTCTACTGTATTGTGAAACTTCGATATTATGAATTAAGACCACCTTTGAAGGACAAAATAGTCGGTCTTTATATAAAGGCAGATTCATTATCTGGTTGAAATACATGTAAGTAAAATTTGCCTCTAAAATGCATCATCTTATCATTGAAGTTGCCGTTACGTGGGCTGTATTCAATTAGGCTTGATATCAGATAAAGATCTGAATGACAATGTTATTTATTATTTTTATCGAGTTTAACATTATTTCTAGTCACCTTTCATCGTTTTTTTTATTCTTTTATCTTCAAAGGACATACTCAAATATGTGTCACCGTCATGCTTTTTTCCAATTGGATTCATTCAGACTTCATAAAATATGGCGAATTATTTGATCTCTACCCTGGATTCACGTTGGTGTGCTGTTAGTGCATCATCAGCCAACAGAGTGTTACGTTTTTCAATGGCGGTAAGAAAACCTCACATAGCGGTACGCATATAAATATGAAGTATACATGTCGATTAAAACGTTCATTGATGAAATGTTTCGATTTAGTTTAAGGTATGCAACAAGCCTCGCATATTTATTACATTTTTATCTTAGTCTTGTAAAATAAAACAGATTATAATCTGTTGAACAGATGTTTAAGTGTCTGAATAGATAATCTGACATAAGTGTAATGTTTCAAGCACAGTCGGACTAGCAAAGAAATTGAACACGCGAGGTTCTTTCACTGAAATACGTAAGCCACACAAAAAGATCCAGTATGGTGATTCATCAGACATCATCGCAAAGCATTTGTTTTCAGACCTAGTGTCACGTGTACTTTCATTTTTTTCATGATGTTGATCAATCAAATCATACGAGCACTTTTCATTGTCAAAATCATTATTTATATGATCATATTACGCGTGTCCGCGAGCACATTATCTGTGAACAGACTTTGAACTACGTTCCCGTTGGGAAGCAAATAACACATGTAATGTCTTGTATCTGGATAGCACATAATAATGACAATCGTGTAATAAATATGAGAAACAATACAATGCGATTTTACTATGGCTGGTGCGGAAATAAGAAATGAGGCAAATATGCGTTTCGGTGGCTTTTGCGTGCATTGGCAACTGTCTGTATGAAATTATAGTTTTATATCTTTACGTCATTTTTGTTTCGTTTCATTTGTGAGTAAAACGTAGATCTACTTTCTCTGTACTGCATTGCACATATTCCCAAATGTCTCTCTATTTCAATATTGTATTTTAAGATTATATTGGATGCACATCTTTTGTAAATGTGGCAATCACGATGCCGCTCCGTGTTTAAGTTCAATGAGCATACACCTCATACATGTAGTCAAATTACTGTTTCAATCAGTAGTCTAGTTTGTTCACTACCCTGACCGTCACCAATTCCCTTTTATTTATTTTTGTCCTATCTTTCGTGTTTCTTTGAAAGTCAAAGGATGCGTGTCAGGGAAAATAATATGATATTCACGAATAATTATAATTACGAAAAATAATTTAAAGATCACTTCAAGGATCAAGTGTCGAGATAAGTGTGAGTTTGAGCACTCAAAACTAAACCTCTTGTAGCTTTACAACAGACCGCTCTAAGACGGGTCCTCTTGGGAGACTGTGTTTCGTCCTCCGTGCCTTGTGTGTTGGGTTGTTTTTTGGGATTGGAAAAGCTGGTATTTTGGGAAAGGTAAGATTTTTTGTACAGTGAAACCTATCCAAAGCGGCCCTCTCTTGAGTAATAACCACCCTTCAACAACAGCATGATTTTCCCACTGTACGATTTAGCTATTAATTTAACCTCTCTAGAGCAACAACCTGACAACCACACAATTTTGCTTTTCCCGAACCGTGTTGCTTTGGTGAGGTTGCACTGCGTGTATGTTTTTCTAGGAATTCGTTTCTTTTCTGTGATAAATGTCAATTCTGTTGATACTTTATGATTATTAAAATATGGAAAAGTTGAATTTCAACATTTTTACTGCATGATATTTTCTACAAACAAAAATGCAAAACAAAGCGTTCTTTTGGGGGACTTAAAACAACAATAATTCACAGATTGGGTCCAAAAAAGAGGTTGATACTGTAAGAAAGAGGTCGTATTAGCTGAATGTCGTATTAACGGACTGACCGTTCGGTGGAACTTTACTGTATTAGTATCAAAAGAAATGGGTGTCATATTTCAAAACCTAAACCATAAATCTAGAGTCTGTTTCCTTTACGACACTTGTGCAGTGATGTCATAAATAAATGCTGTTTCTATACCAACATTACGACCAATAATCTTTTGAGAAAATTGCGACGTCTTCTAAGAACTTTCATTAATTCAAAGTTATTTTTGTACATCGCAATAATTTAGTTACTGGATGATTTAATATATTTTCAAGACAAAATATCTTCTTCAGTAACAAGTTTTTTTCCAAACCTGACTAAGCTGTTATGTAATGATTATTCATGAAAGAACGCCTCTAGGGTTATCGATATTTTTTTCAACTTAAGCATGTAGACGTCCGCCATGATCCAAAGATAAAATGAGAATGGGTGCGAATGACGTCATAGAGTAGGTGGACGTCCATGTTGTGTTGCTTAAAGAAGAGCTATCTGTGTTTTACTTCATGTGAATTATTAGAAAAGCGATGTCAAGCTTGTCATTGATTCAATGCAGAGTGGAATAGATTGTGACGTGATTTATGTGGTTCATGACATTTCTTTGCTTTCAAGTTTTAGTTAAATGCCATTTTGAATATTCTTAGACTTACGTCACTGATAATTGATGCCTTGCAAACGTGAGATTTTATATCATTAATCCAATCCATTTACCTTTGATAAACAACAACACTGGTGAGTAAAAACCAAAACGGAATTACGGAAGTAAAACAACCACATTGAGGGGCCAATTAAATTGATTACTTCTGTTTGGCTTTGAGACATTCCACATCATTTTGATTCAAATTCCATCTTCTAAAAACACAGGGTTGATGAATACAAACCTCGTGGTATTCCTTAGCTTTATAAAGATATATGATAGGGATGTGAAAAATAAGTATGCTTGTGAAAAAAACTAAATACAAGTACGCTTTTGCATATAGTGGTCTCCATGATAACCCTTAATGCTCGTAAAAGGAACCACTAAAATATAAGTGGTGCATTTCTTAATTTGATTTTCAGTTGTTCTTATTCGGCTCGAACAAAGAATTGCTAAAATATGTTTAAAAGATAAATATCAAGTCTGCCTAACAATTGACAATTTAGTTTTGTTTCAAAATATAGAGCGTGTTTTGTTTCTTACACATATGAGGGATCCCAATGGACTAGACTTGTCTATGCTTGCTCCCTGTACGTATTCAGTTCACTCATGTAGGCTCTAAGATACAGGAACAAGTAGCGAGATATTGGTGTTTTGTCCTGTTCAATTTGTGAGTGTGATAATTGAATGGTCACCTTGGTGGCTTTATAGCGAAGCTTTGTCTTCAGTAATTATTGTAGAACTTGTCACACTGTCATGTTTGGCGTCGTATGCTATAGTACTTGAAGATAATTGGCTTAAAGTCTCTGAACACGTTTCGTGTACTCATTCTTCTACTTCTGACAGTTCGTATCCTACTGAGATGGAAATTATTTTGCCACCGGCAGCGATAAATGATAATAATCGAAATATTTTGATAGTTTGATAAAAACAGTACTAATGATGAATTCAATTCCCAAAAATATCATAGAATCTTAAAGTGCTTGTTACAAAACTGCCACGTTATTCAACATCCACCGGAAGAAATTCCAAGATTCATGTATGTCGAATAGACGAGAATAATTCAATCATACATAATTTCGGTAATCATGGAAACAACATGGTGGTAGTCCAAACAAGGATTTTTTCTTTGTCAATGATACTGGCAAATGGTACATTAATTGTAGCAATATTTTACAGCAAATTACAAAATGTAGCAGTAATTATTTGGGATTGTTCGGGCATGATTGTAGACTTTGAAGGAGAAGAAATATAATTATATGTGGCTGACAACGTGCTCACCAACAAATATGTAAAATAGTACAGTGTTCCAGCAATACGCAATTGCTTTCTCAAGTTATAAATATATAATGATGGGTAATTGCGCATTACAAATAACCTTCGACTAATACATCATATCGAAGTCAACACTTCTATGAGAGCATGAAATAGCTTGTGGGTACATAAGAATAATGATGTTGAATACAATATTTACGTCACACGGGTCTACGAATGCCGGTAACGTTAACTACAACCGGAAGACAATTGATATTAAAGCTCATGAGATTTATTTAAATGTGACAAGATCCTCGCTATTTGTTAGGTGATGGAAACCTGTAATGTCTTACAGAAATAAATTGGAAGGTGTTTGAAATAAGCATAATCATTTGCAATTATGGTCTTTTTACGGTCTATTTGTTGCTATGCTAAACGTAATTTTTATTTTCGGATTATACTTCCCTGTGTTTGGTTCGCTTTTTGTTGCGCCGTATTGCAGTTGTGTTGTTTTGTAATACTTTTGAGTTGTTCTTCCTCTTGTTGTTTTATTCGTAGGTTTGATACCTAACAAATTTAGGTGATATCATACTTCACAGACGAAGATTTTTTAAGAGTGCATGTACGTGTATTACATTTCTTAATGCGACCTTATCGTTAACAATTCGATGAATTGATGATTTAATCCATTTCCTTCGTGACGGCAAATTGTTTCACTTTAGTCCCGGAAGTATTTCAAGAAAAACATCTCGAATTTTTACTGTTTTCTCAAAGCTTCTTTATTGTTTGTTTTGGACTGGGAACAATGATTTTAGTATAATATACGCGGGTGTGGATGACGCTTTGCAAAATTTTGTTAACAATATGACAGACATTTAGTTTCAGCAAGTTTCAGACAAGCTTACACAACCTTCACAATAATTAACCGATGCTGATTAAGCATGGTCTCTGCGACCCAATACGCACATGTGATCTCATGTCTTCCTGCCATTAAATCTGCAACATTTTTTTGTGTCTGAAAGTACTTATTGGTATTGTTTTTGTCTACAAACTTGTCTTCTAGGAAGTATAATTATAATGCAGTTAAGATGTCGGATCATTTACTATACTGATTACATTGTACATAGTTTGGTATAATAGATAATGTTACTTCTTGAAATTCAATCCACCAACAGTTCACATGGAATAAACACAAAACAATAACAGAACAATGTGAATGTTAGAATTGGATTTGTTTGTCTGTCGAAGGCTATGAGAGACAAGACTATTTTTGTCTGGAACGAACATTTTGGTTACCAACCCATATTTGTAGAAAACATCGACCTTTGTTTCAGCATTGTCTTTATTATTGTGATTGATTCCAACAAGATATACAATGTTCATGGCTGACTAATGCTATGTTAACCTCTTGTTCGATTGATTATCTTGAGCCAAATCGTCTTACCTATTTGTCTTCAAAACAAAGACAAAACGAAATACAGAAAAAATAAGCTTTAACATATATCTCCGATTATTTCATCCAAATTAACAGAATAACGGATTATTATGCAGTAACGCGGCAACCGCTTACCGACCAACGAAGTGCAAGTCCATGCAAATGAACAACACAACCAACTCGAAGCGACATAAGGCACAGTAGTACAACCAGGCAATACTTTAGACGTGAATAGACTTCTAAATTACGCATTTTTAAATGAGCTAGTAACCAATTATAAAACGTACTGTTTCCCGATTCAACATTTTGTAATCAGATTTTTACAATTGAACATAAACACAAGTCTGAATTAATTGTATTCAAAAATGGTTAATGTAAAACAGTCTGTAAAGAAAGGCTCTCAGTACGGTCGTTGTCGTGGCTACACATTCATGTAGGGAGTGTAATTACTGATTGGCTTATTAAATATAAAGGATGCATGCCAAATTAAATGCGACAATGTAAATGTAATTTGGTATTTGTCTCTGACGTTCCTACAGCAACCACTTTTGTGGTATGATGTGAGACTTTGGTTAGTCATTCCTTGATAGTGATAGCGCACAGTCATGTTATAGCTTTATTTCTGTTTTGCCATTGGTGCCTTTAGGATGACTAATCGTGTTTCAATGAGCAAATTATCATGTAAAAGATGCATATTAAGATCTTTTTTCACTGTAGTTTAAAGTTGTACCAACAGCCTGAGTTGTTTGGCGACTTTTCCAGCTTTAACGTTCTGGGTAGAACTACCGACCTTCCGTAAGCTAGCTAGACACCTTCCTCACATGTGTAATTTGGTCTTGGGTGGGATTTGAACTTACAGCGGTGTGACTACTGGTCAGAGACCACTACCACTCGACCACGGAGGCCTCTTCTCTTCATAAGGTAACATTTGTTAGCAAGTTTGACGGTGCAAAGATGTTTTGTTTTTTATTAATTGTTACTGGACCCACCAGCAACTTTTTCACAATCCCTCGGCGGATGCACTATGCAACGGAAATAGAACATATAATTGTTGCCATTAAAAGAAATGTCATAATAGTTTTAAATTACTGTTCTTCCAATGTTTTTATATGAGATGGTTTTTAAATCGGTGGTGGTATATTTTTTCTTAATACTTGTACCGGATTATACAGACAACAGACGCGCAAGTTATCAGTTTCAAAAATAATTGTGCCATCATAAGGTTACTTTTGTTTGTACAATTCATTGTATTATTCATATTCATTTATTAATGAATCGAATGTTAGTATCATGAAAAAGTCGATTTGTCATTTAATGATAAGCGTACGAAACCGGTTACTTAATGTTGTTGCTTTGTTTACGTGAACTAATCGTTTCAATTTCAAATTATTTAATTGATGTAATTGATTATGATACTCAGACAATTGTTTCATGTTTGGAGTCTTGGATCTGGGAGGAATACGTATTTTTCCTGCTTTCTTTAAGTGTAACTGTCGCCGAAACATTTCTTAAACTGCATGTATAACAAACACGAGTTATGGTTGTACGGTACGTGAACAAGTAACAAAACCTACGTTTAGTAAGCTGTTAGTGTACTAAAGGGAATACATTTCTGACTGGAAACTGAAAAATATATTAATCGAAATCTTACAAAAGCCCTTTATGAGTACAATTATGGTAAATGTGTTGATATACTGTGGTATCTTTTATTTTCGTTGGGCTCAATTTTCGTGGTTTTTGGTAAAATGGCTATTTCGTGGGGAAGTAAATTCGTGGATTTTGGATTTTTGAAAAAATAATGCCTCTTCATTCTCTATCATTTTCTTCATGAAATATCCTCACTAGTGAAGTAAAAATACTGCTAATTGGCCCTAACATGTCAAAGGGAGTTCATCAAAAGTTATATAACATGTGACAGATATCCGTTGATAATCTTGAATACACAGGTCAAATTTGATATAAGTTAATACAAGATGGAGCAAAATTTTATGGGACAATTTCGGATACCGCCAAATGTCGGACGGTGGACGGAAATTTCGGAATTTATGTTCGTGGGGATTTGATTTCGTGGATCAGCCGACCCACGAAATCCACGAAAGTAAATCATCAACGACAATTAGTGAAACCACAGTATTTTGAGTATAAAAATGAAGTACAGCTAAGTCTTAAACAAAATTACAACATAGATTTCTAACTTATCAGTGCTTTGGTGTTTCCGCTATATACATGATGAAATAAACACTGGTTTAATATCCCCAAAACACATATTTTTTACTAGCTAATATAATTACAATCAAATAAAAGAACGTTCTAGCGATTTTCTAAACAAAAGCATACATCTTGAGTCTAGTAATTTTATAAGCATTGTGCTGATTTGCTTAAACAAACACACTACTTTTTTAAATTCAGTTTAACAAAATTGTTCCATTTTGAAATTATTCAAACAAATTTTCACTCTCCCTGATCTAAAAAAAACAAAAATATTCGATTTTAATCAGGTTAGACAAAAGTGTAATTTTAAAATGATTCAAACAGAATGGTTAACTTTTCCTTATCGGATTAAATGAATTTTTTTACCTTTCTTACTTGATTTTACTCAAATTAAACATTGCGATCATCAATATCAGCGAAATATTTTACAAAGAATCAAAGCCACAGCGCAAGTTGTAAGTTTATGTTGAGTTTCTAGGTTTTATTTGGTTTATATTACTTGGTTATTGTTGAAGTCCGTCCTACCGTGTTAATATAATTATTGCCGGTGAAACTTGCTGGATTACGTGTGACACTTATTATTGTTCAGATATCTAAATGGTGCTACCTGAACACATACGTCATTTGAGAACAACAAAGGAATCGATATTGTTCATTTAGATTTATAGATTGTAATTGGTTTTACAGCTCTTTCAATTAACTTATACAATTCTGGTTTAGTTTCCTAGTACTATATTGGCAATAAAAGATGATCAATAATTTAAGACCTCGACAGGTTGAAATAGCGTTCAGAATGTGGTCAATGGATTTGGTTCAGTGTTCAGTGGTTATTTGAACAACCCTGAATACGAATATGCGGTCATTTGGTAATGTTATGGTTTGATTATTTCTTAATTGCTAAACCACAAACACGTTATAAACACAATCAGACCGTGAAATCGCATTGGTAACTTAAGCTAAAGTGTTTTCTCCCGATTTCTAGTTTTCCGATAAATTAAAGGTATTAGTGTTAATATTTCTGCACAAACATGGCTTTATATATTTTGCCTATTCAGAATGAGGAAAGTAGTATTTATTTGTGATTGTCCTTTCATATTAGACAAAATATTTACCTAGTTTAATTCTTGCACGTGCAATTGGACTCTTATATCGGATCTAACGCGTATAAAAACATTGTTGTGTCTAAGACTCGACAATAAAACCTCACTTAGCAAACACCTCAGTATTTATACCATCTCATTAAAACTGTCACTTATTTTCAGAATGGTTCTCAACATTTCCTCTAAATCGAACTTGATCGTAAGACCACACCCTTATCAAGGCCGAATTATTTGATCCCAAAGGTTGACTTTGTATCGAGATTACGCTGTGATTGAAATATCATCTCTGATTTAAAAGTGTATTCAATGTTTTCACCAATTTTGCCAAAGGACAAACTTCAATGAAAACAATTTCCAACTCGAGTGTCTAATTCGATTTATTACAAGATATATACTATAGAATCACCCATATGGACAATAGGACGGCTTTAACACCGCTTTAACGGAAATTATACAGCTGTATTAATATTGATTGGCTGCATGCTCTCATAATACACATTAGAGATTTCAACAGTCTCATGTTTCTGGTTTGCATCAGTGTAGACTATGATTATTACAATGTGGTATTCTATCTTACACGATTTTTGATGGATCAGTGACTTACATAGCATTTTAAATGTGTGTACATGTACTTCAGCAAACGTGAACTCGCTACTTATGAAATTTATAACGTCAACTGCCTGTTCAACAACTTATTTGATATGAGATACCTATGCTGACATTCGAAATCCCTTCCCTCCAAAATAATCAAAATTTTTCTTGAGTTTCAAAATCTTAACTTGATAAGAATTGTACAGTCCCTAAAATGGCAGGTGCGATTTAATGTTCTGCAAAATGTCAGACACTTAGAGTCAAGTCTCGTCAGTAGTTCTTTTAATTTTTCTCTTATGTAATATAAAGATTGTCTCCAGGCTTGACTGGATTATCTGTTCATCTATGAACTTAAAAAGGAAAAGGAAATCCAATTAACTTAGACCATTCCATGAGTACAAACGAAGCCACAACTTTATAAATACGACGAATACTAATTGTATCAACGCGAACCTCGTGTAAAAGATTACCGTCATGAAGATTTCATTACATAACAAGTAAACAAGCTTTTCACTTAGTTATACTTTTTAGTTTTACTTTCCAGATACAACGACATGTCAATAATTAAAGCATTTATTAGAATTAGTAACAATAGTTCATATAATTTCAAAGACAAGCATGCATCATTTTTATTGTGCTTAATAACTTTTCCATTGTAGTATTTCCTTTATCTTCCATTTCAGTTCTAAACTGGGATACGTGAGTTATATTTCTGAATGCAGATTTTAACATAATAACGTTAACATAGTCGTTAAATTCGTGTAAAATACGTTAAATGTATCTGTTTTACTAACATTATACTGTATAATATTGTTTAATATGCGGCTACACCTTCCAACATAGCTGTTTGTCTCGCTAACAGTGTGTTTCAAGTGGTTTGTTTGAGCGATGTAAGCTAAAAAATGTTATACTAAAATATTTCTTGTTTCCAGATACTTTTCTTTGACGCATGCCCTTTTTTGCCCCAGACTATAAAATGTATCTGAACCTGTCTGCGCGCCTAATTTTCTTAATTGTAAGTAATGAAAATAAGATTCTGACTCATGAACTTCCATTGCTCATTCAGTAATATTGTCTAGGACCAATCCTCAGTATTGATTATATATTTTCTATAAAAGTCAAGCGAGACGTGACATTGTAACTGAAACATTAACATTTTGCACACCGTACTTGGAAACTGAGAACTACCAATTACGCTTTTGCACGAAGGTAATATTCTGTCTGAGCGCAACGGTTCAACAATTAACTACATTTTTTTTAAATTCATTAAGGAAAGCTTTCGCAAAACCAACATTGTTTGAATGGTGCTATAGCCTTTTCTTTTTTATAAAATGTCACATTATTTGAAATTGGATTTCATTAATTTAACACGTTTGGAGATGGTTGGACGTATCACAAGATGACAGACAGCTATAACTCAAAATCTTAATCTGAAAACATTTTATTTTCTCTTGAATCATCCCGAGAAAATACATTGCTGTTTGGATGACACTGTTCATATTGCCAGACGCACTGTTATAAAATTTGTAAGAAGGGAAAAAGCGAATTCAATTATTTCAAAATTCTGTTACTTTAATCTAATCTTCCGATGTGAAGTGTTTACGCGGATTCAGTCCTATTCGACTTTGATACAGTCACAATATTTCATTATTCTCGCGACAGAAAAATAGAAGCGATGTAATAGGCAAATTGATTTTAGCCTAAGTGTTATGTCCGTATCAAATTCAATAATATCAGATCTGAGGAAAATTATTGCTTTTATTCAGGATGCGGATGTCCTTAATCATAGACTGGTAGACCATCATAAAATTATCGACATACTTTTTGTACACAAGATTATAGATGGTCTGATATTTACGAGGAGTAATGTCTACGATCCTGTGTGATGTATTTGGGTTTTAATATCATAGAAACAGATGAGGAGATAATTACAAGGAACCATTCCGTACATCGTCTAAGTGTCTTCGGTGATTATATGACGTCCTAAAACTTATAACATTACCTTTTTATGACTGCACAGTTTGTCCTATCTGGCAATGTATAAATATGCATACGTCTCCGCCCGTCATCTGAAAACGACTTTCACTCATTTTTAAGAAAATTAATCTAAAAGACTTTCAAAACACTGTAAATAAACTGTTGTTATTTAAGTACCTGGAAAGGTCCCTTAATTTTTAACATTGAGAGTCCGAAGCTCCTCAAATCCATGTACAGGAAATTATAGAGCAGTTCTTCGGCACAAATAAAAAAACATAAAAATCATGGAGCTGATTGACAGATTCTGGGCTTAGTACAAAATCAAATAATAACAAGACCACAATTGTAGTTGGTATAGTATCAGTCCTAATAGAATCATTAATATTTACATATCATACGAGTAAAACATCCTATCACACTGAAAAAGCAATACATGTATATTGTTTAATGATACCATATGCATCTACAGCTGCTCCAAACAGAAGTTTGAATAATGTACTCGCGTATTAACAACTGACAATTCATCAGTCAATACAATACAACAGAATCAGTATTAAAAAGAGAATCATTAATATTTACATATCACGTGTAAAATGCAACATCCTATCACACTGGAAAGGCAATACATGTATATCGTCCAATGATATCATATGCGTCAACAGCTGCTCTGAACAAGTTTTAATAATGTACTCGTATATAAACAACTGACATTCATCCGAAGTCAACGACGGTATTGTTTGCAGAAATAGATCCATCATGGGAGACAAGTTACATAATGCTAAAAATTGCCAATTAACTACAAAGTTCAATATCAACCACATTTATGAGTATTTCAGAGTAATAACAATGGTTAGCCTGATTGTTTCAGACTTCAATAGGAACATGTCTGCACAAATATGCACTGCTTATGTACCTTTCTTGTCTGATCGTCATTTTTTGCATTTACTTCCCTTGATGGTAACTGGGTACGTCTTTGATCTATTTGATTATATTTCACCGTTTCTAGGTACATAACGGTAAATAAAACTTAGACTTTCAATGTGGTGATTGAATAAAATTCATTTATCTACTGATTCACGACAATACTATAGTGTTTGAAACCCTGAGCACCAATATCACAGATATATGATAATGCGTTACATTTATAACCAAAACAATACATTTATAAATGATTAAATTTTCGCTCATAATACGTCTCATTAATATGATGTCTGCTTTCATTATCTTACCTGTAATCGTTGAAATCGTCAAACCATCTTAAAACCAATGTGCATCTGATTTACATCGACAGTGTGGTGAAAACTGCTTCATTGTTATCTCTCGTGAGAATTTCCGTAAATTACATGACCGATAGAAAATTCCTTTCGTCAAAAGTGCCGCCAATCAAAAATGCTTTTACATTTTTCTAATCGACTATAGTGTTTTTAATCCGTTTCATTAACACGATTTCATCAGTTGGCAGCAATTCCAATGGAATGGCAATGTAACACATTTGTCAGCAGCGGCTGAAATTGAAAACCTGGGTAATTGATGTATTGATAACATTATTCTGTGAAATGATTCGCTCGTGTGTAATTAAACGATAAAAGCTGTAAAAAAGGAGATTTAATTCTACTGACAAGAAAGCATTTTTTTTCTGAAGTATATATCACGCACATTTCGAAATAATCGAATTGATGCCGGAGCGTGAAAACAACCACATATGCCCACAGTTTTTATAAATTGAGGTTAGTTCGTGTATTGTACTTTTTATTTCCGGCGGAATGTTATGGTTATTTTTTGTTCAATTCAAGTTATTTACTACAACAAGCGACGTTGCGTATTCCCGTATACTATTACAAGCTATGCTTAATAGAATATCTAAACCTGGTCCTATTTCAGAATTGTTAAGCCAGATTAAAGTAAGGTGTGGACTTTAAAGCGTCGTTAAGTGTTTATTGTCTAAGTTAATAATCTATTTCAGAAGATAATAGAAATGTACGTTTGACAGATTTGTGAGGAGGGTATAAACAATCGATCGATTATCCCTGTGATACAAGTAGTTATTGTAAGATAATTTTATCTTTTAAAGTTTAATACATGAGAATTTGACGCAAACCTGGATGGAACTTAGCAGCCACAAACCCCTATTCTTTAGGGATTCAATGCGAGCAACGACTCCCAGAAAAGTGACAAAGATAAGAGTATTAAGTTAGAGATAATGCCAAAATATGGTTGTGGCACTGGTATAAATCATAAATCCAGAAAAATTCTAACGGTTGTGTAGAAGGGCTTGAAGAAGAAAATAAGAAGATCTTAAATAAATATGGTGAATTTCATAATAATAAACTTAATGATATATTTTATAGTCGATTTTACTTGGTAAAAGAAACAAATGGTGTTTAAAACATTTGACGGTTACTAAAGGCAAACCTGAAGTACAAATTAAGTCGCAATAGGGTCGATCTAACTTGACTCATACACCAGACAGGTACATATTTTCCAGGTGTTTGTTGTCAATATCAAACAAATAGCTATGAGATCATTGTAAGATTTAAAAATATATCTTTTGTTGAAATGCGTGTTTATTATAAACTTCGCATTTTCTTCACGTTGATTGATCGAACTTTTAATTGAAAAGGAAATCGTGTTTTGCATATAATTCAGGTGCTTTCTCGATTAACTTTAAACGAAGTGTTTTAAACACGCGTTTTCTCATACCAGTAGACCTCGTGTTTATTTTTATTGGAGAGAAAAATAGTTGAGGGTGTTATATTGTATTTTTATTATTCAATTCATTTACCCGATAGAAGATCAAACAAGTCAAGCAATGCATCTGATGCATGTTTATTCATTGTGTTTATTCATTGTGTTTATTCATTGTGTTTTTCTCTCATTTATTTTGAGTTACATTTGAGTTTTATGTTACAAAACCAGAGCCTGATTTACAAGCCAGTCCATCTGCAAATTTCAATTAAAGTTTTTGAGTGCATTCCTGTACGAGGAATATACAGTAAAACCTCCAATAGCGACGACATTAATGTTATGACTACCTTACTATAACGACGTTATATTTTCGGATCAACTTCCATAAAATGACCTTTAATTCAACTTCATAATGAGACCACGTCATTATTACAACCGATAGTTGGGGTGCCGAAGGTGGTCTCATTAGTGAGTTTTAGTGTACACTTTTTTGGTGCCTGATAACATCTTAACAGCATAAACACTTCATCAAAATTGTAATCATATCATCCAGGATAAATGATGAATGAAAATAACTTCTATACTAGTCTCAGGTTTGGATTTCAAAACAAAATATCGATGGAAATTTATCTCAAACCTAGCGTTTAAATCTCTGGCGGTTCTCATCAAGGAATTAATAATAGATCAATACAGCCTATATGTTTACAAAATGAGTCAAACTTGGTACACTGATTGGGGAGACACTAATGAGTTTATTGGAATAGTCTCTAAGTGCAAACTTTTTTACGTACTTTATTTGAGAAAATATAACCTCTCAATTTCTCTTCCTTCATGATACTAGAAAAAGAAGTTGCCAAATAAATGTTTGAAAGATATAAAACGTACAAAAAAATTGATAATTACAATATGCATTTATCTACAAATATTTAAGTAGCAATATTTTGTCGTTTGTAATGTTGATTTATGACGTTAAAACACGATAAGTAATACTAAGCTGCAAGCCTTTCCAAAGTGGTACCCTCTGGGAGGCTGTGTTTTGTCCTCCATTGTTCATATGTTCTAATGTGTTTGGTGTTTTGGGAGAAAGTATGATTTTTACTTGTGTTTTTTCCAGAATTACTTTTCTTAACTATAATCTATTTAATATATATAGATAAGAAATATATGATATATAACTCTTACATATATGGTACCTGAAACTAATTTGCTTTTATATCATAGGGAACATGATAAGTTGTATACGTGTTGGGTGAGGACTGGCTTTTACTTTCAGGAAGACCAAGAACAATTAGGTGGACGGACTTTCCCTGGTGTGTGTCACTGAAAAGCGGCGTTCACCCAAATATGATATGACTTACCAAACACAAATTGTAGACCAATTACACTGTTAGCTATATTGCATTGTCTGGTTGTGTCATTTCCTGTCAAATTAAAAAGAACAGAAAAGTATATAAGTCAATAATTATTACAACATATCTTATAAGAACATCACCAATTATATAAGTGAACAGACAAAAGAAACATTCATGAGATGAATTATAAAACATATATCATGTATGGTTAGGTACGTCTGCTAGTTTTGTTTTAATAAGAATTTCTCTTGGCAGCTTTTAAAATTATTGCTGTTGTTTTTCAGATAATAAAATTGTACAATTTTAACATTTCAAGCGTCCAGATTTTGTTCAGCGTTTGCAATATCTGTCTATGTGATATGTTTTGTATCATTTAATGATTTTATTGTTAGTGATTGTATACATAAATACGTCTTGCAACATTCATTATGAGTGTTGTTAATGCTATATTTCCAGTCCGGAGTATAATTTACTGGTAAGCAATTTACGTTGTCGACAGAGCATGTCTCCATGTTTGTTGGCCGATGTTTATTCTTTAAGATAAATGTTAAAAATGAACGGAGATCTGGGGGCAGTAAACCTTTTAATCATATGATAGAGCGGTGAAAGTCAAGACTATTTATCATTCTTAATGCTTGCCTCATTTTTATAAAATCCAGGAGTCCCCAATTCCATGTATATTTTATATGAATAGAAAAAATGCCACGATTAATTTTCCTTCCGATTTTTTTACAACACAGTTTATTCACAGAGCACATTTATTCAGGAAAGGGGTAGTTCCATAGAATATTTCATGATCCGATCTATAATTACTGGTAATTGGAAACGAATTATGAACACTTTATAACGCAATATTGGATTAAAGCAATAATCACTTCAAATTATGTGTTTAATAATTACGCATAACTCATAGAACTGAATTAGTACAGAATTATATGATTTACGACTAAATTTTCGACCATATTAGCTGACAGTTGACACTGAATTGCTTTTGCTAAGTTGTTTTATTGTTGTTACCATAATAAAGTATAGTCCTCACGTCACACAATGGAATATGGTAATTGTAGAGATATTTCTAGCTAATAACACAGCAAAAAATATCATAGGAATTATTGCATACCACTACGTTTTAAGACGTATGACATTTTTCCGTATAACTGGACTCCAGCCTATTCAATTCAAACTTTTTTTAATGACATCAAGCTTAACAATCTGGTCAACTCGTCCTTTTAGTTATAACGCGCTCTGTCTTAAGCCAGTTCTGTTTAAATGTCAACCAGGATGTTTTGCGATAATTTCCTAGTAAAAGCCCCCAATAACATGTTAAAATCATATTAATTATTAAGCTCACCTGTACCCACAAACACAGCTTCCAGGACTAATCCAATCAAGTTATTTCAGAGAGTTGTGTGTCTGTAAACTTAACCAACCATTAGACAGATACATGACTTTCTAATTTGTTGCAATTAGATATTGCAACTTTTACAATCTTTAAAAGTAGGTACTGTCTAAGCGATGTTTGTGTCTTTATTACCTGCCACATTGCTGTTGTAATCACAGATTTTCTACTGTTAACTTTCACTTCATGATGATTAAAGGACAAACTGGAAACGATTTTCCGGTTAAGAGAAAATGATTTTTTAAAAACGTTTGAAAACCTTGACTATTAGTACGTACAGATGTGAGAAAGTTTGAATTTTCGCCGAAAGTAATCGACAATCACAGTCATTGATATATTCAAGTGCCAAATATTGTTCCATCGTGTGGAAACGAAACTGCAAATTACTTGGTGTTATTATTTCAAGTGAAAATGTATAATCTGAAATAAAATGCAACTTCTTCATGCTATTTAGAATTCAATTAATGAGATATCGTCTGCAATGAAGTTGTATTGTATTGTAAGATTTGTTTTATCTACTAACTGGATCCTATTCCAGGTTTTGTTTGTTTGCTTCACTGGGTTTAACGCCGTTTTTCAACAATTTTCAGTTATACACGGCGACCGGTTCACCTAACCAGTTTTCCTGGACTATATACCAACCAGTACTAACTTACCCTTCCACAAGGAGCCGGCAACTTCTCCACATGTGGAGGAAAATCGACATTTTTGTCAAATTTTCATGGAAGGATATGACCTGCCGTGGCCGGGATTCGAACCAGGATCTCCCGGTTCCAAGCGGTTTTAATGCTTAACATGATTCTGTCTTTCTATGGACTGTATGAATATGTAGGTGTTTGCAATAATAGTTATTCATGGTTATGTGCGGTCTGTGCGATAAAGTTTGAGTATTTGCACGTTGCGTTTTGTGGGATTTACATTGCGTATTTTCTATTGACAATGATGTCAGTATGTCAAGGTCTTATTACTCATGCAAATCGTATTTTACCAACTGTTAACCAATTTCTGTGCAATAGTTGGGTATATCACATTCCATTCAGACACCACTAAATACTGTATAACATTAACTCCTTTTTATTTCTTGCAACTAGTATTAATGTTAGCTCATATGTCATCATCAGCTACAGTTCAGAGCTTATTATTAAGGAAGTCTGTCTCGAGCTTATGAAAATATGCGAACATTCTGATTCAGGATTACACTGGAACACGCAAACTGACAATTTTCTGTGTTGACATGTTCATTGGCTTATTACGTTTGTTGATATGATGAATAATAGATCCTCCTAGAGGTAAACACTGTTGTTTTTTATGATCCCAAACGTGTAGAACGGAGTATTCCCAGTCAACGTCTATTACTTTTGCAAATTGTCATGTGTGACGATAAACGCTGCATATTCACTCCGTACATTGTCATTTGACCCAATTACATCAATATACTAGTCTTACAATTACATGTATTGTACAGTAAAACCCCGATTATCCGAAATCGACGGGACCAAAAATCTATTTCGGATAATCCGGGGTTTCGGATAATCCGGGGTAAAGAAAATCTAGCCCGTTTCATATGAAAATAAAGGGAGAATACTCCAAAATGAATTATGACGAACATGTAAATTTATGAACAACAAACTGTACGTGTTATAATTTATGTTTTGTTCGCAATGAAAATATACTCTTTTACTGTATTTTATAGGCATCCAATTATCATTATAATAAATAAACATTTTTTTATTCAGAATGTTATTGAGCGTTATAGAAGTGACATAACAAAACCCTATTGCGAACAATTTACTTAGCGTATCAATTGTATGACTTGATTTGTTTCAGTGCACGAAATATTTTCGGTGTAACAAACGTGTGATATATTTACAATCTAGAATTGTATTAGCAACGCTCTACCATGATATAATATATTACAAGCTAAGGCTTGACTGTCGTAGAGATTACACTGAAATAACGATTTTTGTATTAACATCAATATTTTCTTTCTCATTTCAGGCGATATTAGAGGGAGAATCTATCAATCGGGCCGTTTTATTCTGACCTGAAAGTGGAATTTCCATTATAAGAAGCGGAAGACCCCAGAGTGTTCACCTTTGGCACTCTTTCTGTTCCTGACAAATCCAATTCTGTTTTATCATCTTAAATATTATATGGAACCACAAAATTACTACTTGAAAATCCAACAATGAACGATTAATATCGGAAAAGATAAGCAATTTGATTTCCATGCGAAATTTTCTCATTAGACACAGTTGGCCACGATGTGAGAAGAGTTATCGATACCCTCAGGATTGGTTCTGTCCATGAGATGATACTGTAGGCTGGAAAGGGGAAAATGGTATTATTATTTCGTAATGCGTAGCAGTGGCAATGTAATTTTAAGCTGGATTAAGAGAATTCGGGATCAATACACTAGTCGGAGTGAATCATGTTTTGGTTATGTGAAATGATATATAGGAATATGTGTGAATAACCATTCAAGTATGAGATATATGCCTTCGAGAAAGTTTACTAATGACCCAAACGTAACCATCTAACGATGGTGGATGGTTGCTGTGAGACGCAATGCCAGTTTATGTCACGCGCGCCCATGTTACCATTGGCGACGCTAAGAAGAAAAAGAAGCAAGGAAGAAGAGGACCTATCGTACCGAAACATGTGTTTCAATTCTCAGATTTGCGAAGAACACCGTATTGTTTCAGAACGTTCTTCGTAACTTTTTTAGGATTTGTTGTTGTAGCGGGTGGTATAGTGATGACAATTATCGGATATAAACCTAGTATTTTAATTCCGGCTTATCGGAGTTCAAACGAAACAGTAAATAATACGGAAACGTATGAGACGTCGGCGGTACCAAGCGTTCTAGGGTCCCCGGGGCCACTGAGAGTATTAGTTTATATCGGACCAATTATTATGGGCCTTGGTGTATTTTCTATGATGGTTGCTGTCGTTTTATTTTGTGAAATAAAAGATCGTTATTTTAATAATATTTTACCAAAGACACATCCTACAGCTCGCAAGAAAGATAAAATTTACGACAAGATCATAAATGAATTCCGAAAAAACTACTTCCGTGGAATAGAGGTTCCATTAAAGCCTCCAGTTCGACGACGGAGCAAAGGGCGGTTTTCATTCTCATTATCTCGAAGTGGTAGCTTAGCTTCATTTGGAAGACGTTTGTCGCATGATTTTCAAAAGAAATTCAGGCGTCCAAGTCGAGATATTCAAACAGAAAAAATAACAACGAAACAGAAACGCTCAACAATTCGTAAAGTGTTGGTAACAGATTCGTGGATGAAAACGTCGTCGTTACCAAATATCAGACACAAAGATAGTGTGAATAGTATTAATGAAACCGAATGTCAAGAACACAAATCGCCTGACAGACCGTCTAAAAGTTGTGGACCAACTTTAGAAAAGTTACAGGCTGTTCGTGATGCAAATGGTGTTATTAACTTTGCTTATCGTGAATCACCACCAGATAAAACTGTGCGAGTAAAGCCACCACTAACGAAACATGCCTCACTTGATACCTCAAATAGAAACACACATGTTACGACAGTCATTGTACATAGAGAGTCTACTAATGACACAGAGGACAATTCTGGTAAGCGCAGTTACCTACCGGAACTCACAACCTCAAGTGAAAGAGCTTTAAATCATTCCTTTTGTGATGAAAGTACGGAGTCTGTGATTCTTATTGACCGAGATATCAGTTTAGAAATACCAAACAACGAATATACCCAACCTTATACATGCATTCCGTCTCATAGAAGCTTCTCTCGCTTACCCTCTGTGGTATCACTTGAAGGAAATGATAAAACATGTACATGTGGAACTGAGACATTCTGCACCGAACACGCCAGTCTTGGAATGGATTCTGGTGGCAGTTCCTTGAGCTTATCTTGGGATAATATCCCGTCTGAATGGAACGATGCTAGACGCAACACTGAGCCGGTTGTGTTTTACAAGCGCTCGTTTAATAATCAACAAAATACTTCAATGAAAGATGAGATCAGTACAATACACAAAACCTCAAGCGAATTTTCCGGACGAAAGTGTGAGATGGGAAGTGTATCTGAAAGCAATGAAATAAGTGCGGATCTTTTCTTGGATCCAAACATTAAAGATAGAATGGAAAGAAAGAATGGACCGTTTAAAACTCGAATTGGTATTTTTAAAAGTGATTCTAATCTGTTGAGAGTTGGAACATATTCGTTGCTCAGTTCCTGTCCCCGAGATGACATTTCGTTGGACTCTCTTTCATTGACGGACGAAATGCTTCAGAATTTCGAAATGGAAGAAACGGCGCATATCTAAATCAACTCACCATAAGTGAGTTAGCTATTTTGTTTGACTGAGTATGTATGTTCTAAATTGAAAACAATTACACCCTGAAGCTATGTGATATCAATAGTAGTATAGTAATGTGAAAGAAGATTACAAAATGGATCTATTAGACTGAGATTTATTAGAACACTAACTTGATTAACACAAAGACTATGAAATTTCGTAATATCATTATGCAATCAAATACAAATTTTATGACTTAAGATATTTCACAGAAACTATAGCTGTGTGATACATCATAAATATCCATATCGCATTTGATCTTCACGATGAAATTAATGATTTTTAGAAGAAATATTGTTTAGCAATCGACAATTCTAAAAAAATATTTTTAGCGCTGTTGAATTGGATATTTAAAGCATAACTTTCAATTACAATGAAAATACCGAATTGGTAAATATTAGTATTTCAGTATAAATTCAGGATTTCACTTGTCGGTTTTTCCCTACTGCACAACAATGACTTAGCGTTGTTAAAAATAGATGATCTAAACTCATTAGTCCATGACGTATGTTCTGATCTCTTTTAGCTATATACATATATATATATATATATATCTCATATTCGGATTGATCAATGACTGTATTGCCTACAGACAAAGTAAAAAATAAACTAGACAAATCAGGACCAATTTCTATATCCAGCCATTCAGATTTTGAATTCAATACTTAGTTGATTTTTATTTGCGAAATATTTTAGGAAGTACTTAGATCAATGGTATCTAACTTTTGTTCGCTTTGTTTGTTTTGGGGTGTACACAGAAAAAAGTTGAACTTTAATTCCTGCAAATGTTTCCTTTATTTATTCTTGTATTGTTAAAACAACACTTTATTCAAGCTTTATTTCATGTACCAAGTTCTGATCGATTTCTGAAAATTCCAGGGCCCGTTTCATAAATATATCTCAGCTAAGGCAGGAGTATTAAAGTTAAAATCTTGCTAATGGTATATCTTTTCACACATTCAACTTAAATAGCAGACAATAGATCACTAAAACAATCAATACGATGCAACATAACTACTTATTTACAGAAGAGCGGTAGCGAAACCAGTAAGCTTAAAAAACGTGGGGTATCAGAATGGAAAGAGAAACAGTTATCGGTAAAATAATAGCAATAATCAGAGTCATAGATATTTCACATTTACACAGAAACTGTAACCATCACCAATCGGTGTACAATAGTTTTCCACTTTTATATTCCATGTACATTGACAAGTGATTATTATGCAATCAATAAGTGTATGTTTAAATGTTTATTGTTTGAAAAGGGTTTTATTGAAATAAATTTATATGTTCGTTTTCGAATAGTTTTGGTGTATTTTTAATCATATCCTAAAAAATGGTGGTCCATGTTCTCTGTAAATGGCTGAAATTACTATTCTTTTGATAGCATTAAATTGCAAAAGATGTTATTAATAAAAGCTAATACAGGAAAGGGTAAGTGAATATCAATTTATATATATACACCGCTAATTAAATAAGAGCGTAATGAATTAACTTGGTTACATTGAATATTGAATATTTTATGAACAATAATTATTTCGATGTCGATATTCTTTTAGCAGAATTCAGTATCATCTAGAGTCGCTGTTGAAAATATGCCAATACATTGTATAAGAGCGTATGTAAATGATTCATAGATCGACCGTAAGATCAGTCCAAGTTTCGAGGTTATAAAACTAGGTATCAGACCCGAACCTCGGACCCAGCAACAGAGCATGTGATTTCCGTTTCATGACAGAAAATGCGACTATGTTGCTTTAAAATATCATACAACGAGTGGCTGCCATTTTTACGGAACATGAGGGCTTATTTACATGCGCAATTTCATAAAACAAGACACTGTTGTCATTTGAGTACAACAGTTTCATTTCGTTCTGTATGCTTTCATAACCGGTTTGTAGATGGAAATTAAAAACGATTTTTTAAAACATGCCGCGTGGAAAAAATCCATCGCAGCACAAAGGCAACACAGGAACAGAGGGGTCACATTCCTGATACGCTTAAAAATTCTTAATATCACAAAACGACCTTGGTCATGAATATGTAATCCGATAATGCCGAAATTAAAAATATCGACAATGTGGAGACATACTAGATTATACTGTCTTCTTGAATGATCATATCAAAGTAGTGTTACAACATCGATAGTAAGTCATCGGGGCAATTGTTTCCAGTGCAGCTGCTTCTGGTGTTTTAATCATTGTTTTCCGCATTTTGGTATTAATATTTCATATTGTACATCTGACGTTTCATGTAGTATAAGTACTTTTAGTATTTCGTCTCATTGTTCTATATCTTGCTACCTAATCCTCAGTTTTGTATTTCACAGGAATCCATCGGAACGCATCATTCTTTTTTTCCTGATTATTTTGACATGTCGAAATATTTTATGCTGGTGATGTTTTCGTCGATTTCTAATGGAATCACGAGCAAAGTGTCGAATTTGGTTCATTTTAGAAGAAAACCCTTTCATAATTTTTTGTCTTGTTTCGTGCAAAAGAACCAAGCGCCAAAGAATGGAAATGTTATATGGAGTGCTGAAAACTTTCTTCTGTAATGCTTACGCATCATAATATTTGAAAGTGATGCACGAATGATATGACATGTCGGACAACACTTATATCTAGTATCGTTTTGTTTTGCTAAACCTATTTTATATAAAAGCATTTAATGATTAAATAAAGTCCGTTTTATGTGAAAATTATTTTTTTGATGAACCGCCTTTGTCTTGGATCCATTCTTGGGATTTTTGTCTGCATACTTTCGTCAAGTAGATTTCGGCCCAGATATTATTTAACGGGATTCTTCTGATAACTAGAATAGTTCGGCATGTATTATTGGTTCTGCTCAAATTCTAACATCACATTTCGAAACATCACTGAACACGAAACACCTTTGTTCTATTAGACGATCAGGGCACTTGAGTGTGATCGCTGTCATAAATTTACCTAACGTTAGACAAGACACTGTAATGTCAGCAAGATACAGTTGTCGCATTGTAATTTATGTTCCATCTTGTCTTGTTTAAGTGAACATCAAAATAGAACGCACGAATGGTAAACCAGTTTAGAAGCGATCAGTAATGGAAAAAATAAAAGTACAAAGGTCACCCGCAATACTTTCTTCCTATCAAGATTGTCGTATCCATAATCTAGAAATCGAAGACCCACATAGATAATAAGAGGAACAACATAAAATCTCTACAAAATATTTGTATTAAGCCAAAAGGACAGAATGTTTAAATAGAGTCAATAGAATCTCACGTGTTTTTTATCACATCATTAACAATAAAGACCCAGTTAGTTCCTCCTAGTCTACGTACCTTATTGCTATAAAAGCGAGGTTATATGAATAGGTGCATATGAGAGTGCATAACGTTGAACATACTAAGCCTGAAAATTTACCAATAACGTTTCGAAGCTCCAATGATATTAAGACAATTAATTAGTTTTGTGTTTCCCATGATAAACATGTAAAGATTTTCAATCAGATTTCAAGAACAGTAGGAATAACAAATTCCCTTTGTGTTTGAAGCATTCAATTATATAATCAAATCTGGTGGCATTAAACCCTCATATTGGTTGTTCTACTTTGGGAGAATTGTCAGTTTTGGATTCTGTGTAATCTCTCTCAGACACTACACAGGTTTCTGTAATTCAATAAACGAATGACTTTTTAATTAGTTTATGTGATCGCCCGATTTTGTACTTCATAGCCAGATGTGGGAACACATGGCTTACTATGTGCCATTTATTAGCAAGGAAAAAATCAAAGGCTTCTGACAAGGCTTTTGATTTGTCATACTGTATTACAAATTACTAGTATTAATTACGTATTATTGCATGTGTTAGTCCATTTCTGAGCTGTAATATTTAAAAGTTGAAATGAACGTGGTTGCTTGTTGCAATGGTAGTAAATATTACATCATTCAATAAAGCCAGAACAATTTGTCTGCATTTTCTGTTCATTCTGCCATCTAGTGGTATTTGCAGTGGTGTACAATTTTGTCCAAGAATTATTTCAATACCTTTGCCAACATCCGTGACTTGAAGTTTACTAATACCGTGCTCATCATACTTCTCATTTGATGGTTCTAATGGAAATCAGTCGTAATCACATCTGAAATTATAAGGCAGTTGTCAAGGTAAAAAAAAATTCTCCAACTCGCCGTTAGAGTTCCAGAATCGACTGACAAGCGAGTCTTTTTAATAATAACTTCTTGTTCACGTAAATCATTTGTGTCGTCCAAACAAAATCTCACATTCTCTGCAAATGGTTATATCCCTTATTTGTTGCTAAAACTGTCATTCCTATGATTAATTAAAGGGAAGTGGAGATTTTCTGGCGCAAAGAAAAGATGTTTTTTCTTGACAATCGACCGGATTTAATTTCCGACGGTCCGTTTAGATGCGATTTTGATCCGTCATCATGTGTTAGTGTGTCGTGCTGGTTGATGTAATATAAACACGATGCTTAGGTCTGATGTGTCTTTGAATCAAACTTTTTGGGATAAAACAGGAAAATCTGAACATAGGGATTTGACAGGAATTTCAAAAAGTCAATAAAAATATGCAATAACTCTAAAAGTTGGGGTCAGCGAAACTGATAAGAAAATAAGGTAGCTATCATAATTATATGCCAGATACCGCGTAACAGACAAATTACTCTATTATATAGCCACAATTACATGTATATATCTGTTACTCCCTCCCTCAGAAAAACAACATTCAATTAATTTATTTACAAAACCGAAATAATTAGTAAGGCCGTTTGATACGCATTAAAATTTTAAATGAATAAACAAAAAAGGATAAAATATGAAGTACCTTTATTTTCATTGTGCTCATTACCCTATAATAAACTATACAGTGAAACCTCACATTGCGACCACCTCAATATTACAACGACCTTGTTATAACGACCCACTATTTTCGGACCGGCTTTCAATAACTCCCCTTTAATTCAACTGGATAATGGAAATACATCATCATTAGGACCGATTTTTCGGGTCCCGAAGGTGGTTTCAATATCGAGGTTTTACTGTAAATACATTTGTATGTTCATTATTTTGTTCTAGAATTCACGAACATGACAATGGTGTACAATCAGTTATGTTTTTCTCATTGCTAAGAAATGAGAATGAACATTGAATGGTGACTGAAAATGACCACTGAAACAAACCAAAATATTCGCTTTAATTTTTTTCGTGATAAATAGTGTTCAGAAATCATTCATTGGACAGATTAGATCGAAAACGTTCAATTATTAAGATGACATGTTTCTCCGGAGGAAATATGTATCTTTTCTGTTTCAGTTGTTAGTTTTCTATAATATAATACAGTGAATGGGGCAAAACTAATTCTATTTGTCTCTGGTGGGTATTGATATATGTATTGATAACAAAAAATACAAGAACGCTAATGAAAACTTCTAGTTGAATTGTGATATAGTATAATACATAAACTGATATGGCAATGTATGTTTTAGGATCAAATAAACGTTTCTTGGACGTAAGACATAAAGATTAAGCTGTCATTCGATTTGTTCTGCAATATAAGCTATCATGGTTATAGCAGTTTTATTTTTAACATTGTCTGGTAAATTCCGCTAAAATCCAGCAGTCTTAGCTAAAGAAGGAATGATAAAAATGTCCCATAATTTGTATGTATATATTCTTTGTACGCATACATTATATTCTTAATACGTATATCATTTTATGTGTGCTGTTTTACAGTGCAATTAGTAGAATGATGCATTCACTAGAAAGGCAAAACCAAAACAAAAAATGGATAACAAATAGAGATAATCAAATAACAGGGTTTTACATAAGGTAAAGATAAGAAACTCTAATTAATCCAATTTGAAGATTAAGGAAACATGCACTCAGAAAAGCGGACATAGTCGAAAGCGAGAAGTAAGAACACATTCAATGGAAGCAGAGAAACGAATACGAAATAAATATTAGGCTTTTTATTCGTAAAATTTCCTCTTGACATATATCTCTATTAAACCACAGTTATAGGCATCCGTGATTTACCAATACATCATAACACATCTTTTTTGACGGATTATCTGACATTGCTGACACCTAGTACATCAAATTAATGTTATTTCATTTACTCAACACAAGAAACCAGTAATTAACGCTAGATTTCCTCCACTCGAATTGAGGGCAAACACAATCCTCTGACATAATTAAGAGGCGGATGGTCAATCAGTGACACAATGTTTTTCATACGGTGTGGTTGTGAAAGAGTTGAGTTGAGAAAATTGCATCTACGGTTGTCATTGCTGGTGTATGGTGTGTATATTGTCATCGGTTGACTAAGAAATGGTGAAGGTTTCTCTCGTGGGAAATATACATTTTTATTGCGTAGATTAGAGCTACGAACATAGATTTTCTCATCGTCCGCAAAATATCATTTCACCCGTCGTAACGTAAAAATTGTGACTTATTTAGCCTTATAAAGACAAGCAAAGGCTTATGGTCAGATTTCTGGCATATTGTTTAAACTTCTCTGTATTTCTGAAGTTTGCATTGGTTATCTATTTGTTTACGCGGTCGATCATTTTGTTAACAGTTAGATATTCATGTGCATGTCCAGTTTACAATTATAACGGGCAGTGAATAACGGTTTCACTGGTTTTCATTACGAAACGTCCGTCACTTCACTTTGATAAGTAATAATGTGGTACACACACAGCTTTCCTCCAAATATAACAGAATATACTGGCCTTTACATCATTATGAACATTCTACATTTTTACGAAATACTATCTCGTAATTACAAATTATTATTTCGTTTATACGAATTATCACTTCGTATTTACGAAATGTCATTTTGTTTTACGTAATAGTATTTCGTAATTACTAATTATTATTTCGAATTTACAAAATGTCATTTCATTTTTACGAATTATTACTTCGTATTTATGAAATGAAAAATGAATGCTACAGGTTAAAGTAAACGTGTAGAATGTCACTTTAAAGGTGATACCAATAGAAAAATATATAGTTGATTAAATGTCGTTAATATAATTGTTTATCAGCATTAGTGAGCATGTATGCCACGATGAGGCTACAAAAATAAATTAAAAGGATTGAAAAACGAAGATTTGTAACATGGTAGTCAATTTCCGATGATTTATGATGTCACAGTTGACACTGAGTATATGAACATTCATAAGAGTTAAATGTCCAGATTAGAATTTAAATGACAGTGTCAGCACAAGTACATCACAGCAGACATTATTGTATACGTCTTAATATTGGCAAAACCTTTTTGGAGATTCGGCGGTTGACATAGGAACCGCCTTTTTTCTAATTTCAAAATCTGAATGACACATTTGATATAAATTATTAATACCTGTCACCAATTCAATTAAAACACGTCACAACTTCAATCCCATGGAAACGTGTTATTGTAATCCGTCAGAGTTAGTTGTTATTAGCTGTCTTGAGAGTTTGACTTTTTACGTCATGTGTAATTAAGTCGTAATTCTTTTTGTGGTGAATGCATTTGCCGAGATTTAGTTGAAAGAAAGTATTTATTTTTTGTGAAAATTCAGTTTTCGACAGAAAAGGGAAATAAACCATTGTTGTGGAATCGCTGTTTCAAGTTTTAGAAGAGAAGAAGCTGTCCAACTAGCTTACAGAAAGGTGATAGTTCTACCCAGGTGTACGTCTGGGGTCTTTCTACACCACTAAAACTGGAAAACTCGCCAAATGACTCTTGCTGTTTCATCCCACTGGAAAAAGAATGTAGGCCACATGGCACGACTTTACGTTCAGCAATATGGATCACTGTATGCAGCAGGCAAGTGATCCATTGAATAGAAAATGAAGTCCATTTATATCACATCCGGGATATTCTTATGATGAATTTGTCTGGAGACATTACCATTGAATGAACAATGTATTACATAATGTGGTCGCTGATGGTCATGTGGTTTTCAATATTTAACCTCCAGACAATGACTTTTGTTACTAACAGGAATGCAATAAGACTAACAGATGTTTGCCATAACGCATTACTTAATTACAAGGCGCTCATCTGTCCATTCTTCTGATATTCACCTTCATGGCACACGCTCGTTTTATCTCATATTGCAATATTACTGTCAGCTTTCTAGTTTAATTTATATTACTATAAAGTATTGCTGTAATGTAATGACAATGTTTTGATGCATTGCATAACACTATTTTGAAAACGCAATAACATTCTAATTACATTTGCAAACAAACATAAGAAAATTCAATATTATATGTTTTGGAATAGCAAATACAGGTAACTGCATATACTCCCTCGTTGCGCTAAGGTCAGGCGGTTCAGTTCAGGACTGGAGAACGTGGCTTGAATTCGGAACTAGGTACATGCCTTTCTCTGAATGTTTTATTGAAGATATTGTATCATCGGTTGTCGGTCGCCTATTTCTGATTCATTACATGTAATAGTTCAAGTAACCAACTGCAAATAACCAGCCGAAATTAGGGAAGCTATTTTAATACTGGAAGGTAACTCAGGAGCCTTTTTAGACAACTGTAAAGTCCAATTCATTTGGCCCTTTTATGAAGTTGAGTGAAAAAGCCTGTACGATTGTATTTTCAAAAGTTATCAGCTTTTGCCAGTTTTAGTTCAGACTGTTATATGTTATGAAATATTTGATAGTCTGTCTCTCTGTCTATTTGCCTGATTGTTTACCAGATAAGTACATTAGGAGATGTCTGTAAAGTTGTTTTATTTATTTCTAAACCCTTCTTCTATTGTTATTTCTCTCCTCAGTCTGAGCAAACATAGCATATATTTATATCATTCATAGTCTATATAATAGATGTAGCTATGATTTATAGTCGTTGCATTTATCCATAAGAGTCCTCATGCAGAGAAACACTCATTACAATACGAACGTCACTGTGCTGATGGTAAATTACGATGATTTTGGTCCGTTTTTTATATCCATTGTTTGTATTACGATATGCCGTATGTATGGTTCGAAGAAGTCATTACCAATACTTAAATATTGTTCATTAATATTTACCCACATCACAAGCTTTTAAATATTTGAGTACAGAAAGTCATTAAGTTCTTACATAATGTTTTGTCACTGGTGTTTAACGCCGTTTTTCAATGGCGACCGGTTCACAAGTTTTCTTGAATTCATGACTTAATACTGTTGTCTAAAAAGACTCCCGAGTGACATGGTGACTGAAGATTCGTTGAGGATTACGCGCCTGCTTGCTGACTGATTAGCAAGAGCGCTTGCAGACATCGGATTCGCGAATTCGAAGCCCTTGGAATGGCACATGGTCTGTGTGACTATTTGGTTAAAGACGATATGTCTATGTTCATTCTGGTTTTACCGCTGATTTGAGTTATATGGAGAAGCTGGCTGTGACTTACGAAGAACAGAGTTAGTACCAGTACAGACTCCAGGAAAATTGATTAACAAAACTGCCAACGGGCAAATAATTAAATATTGTTGAACACAGGCGATAACCCCCCTTACCATACAAGAATACCAATATGAGGATCTTATTTTTGATGTTCTAGTTCGAATCTTAAACTTGTAAGAAATTATCGATAAGGGGTACATAACACACCCTGGAGGATAATTGCTTGAAGACAGACAATTAACAATAAATCAATCTAGAGAAAGTTATTCTTGAATGTAAATTTTACCGAGAGATAGTAGAAAAAATCTGACAACTGATGTCTGAGAACTGAAAATTAAAAGTCAAATCTAGTGTGCACTTAGCGACCAATTTTTTTGTGAACTACGACTGTATTTTAAAACGTTTGGGCTCTCTTAATGAACAAAGAAATAAAATTGTGTTACCTACGATGTGACCCAACGTAATACTAAAATTCCGACAGTGTTTTATGTGCGAAATTTACATACTGCGTTGATCAAAATTAGATAAAACAAAAGAAATGAAGGAGTGTTTTCCTCGAAATACCTGATTGAAATCTGAACGAGCCTGAAAGCGGTTTAATAGAAAAGAAAACATTTTATAATTAACAATCGAAAAAAAAATTCAATATCACACGTCGTTTTTCTTGTTCAGGGACAGTTAGATTAAATTTCACACGACGTTACTTTGTTCCAATCCATCAATGGTGAAGTAAACGATGCCAAAGGTTATTTATACCCATTAAATCAGTCCTTTTCGAACAAATAACTAAATATTCACACAAAACCACCGCCTAAAGAATGGTTTATTAGATAGGAGAAAGGGCAAAATGAAACAAAGAGTTTCAAAAGCACTAGTGGACAACGGCTTCATTCCAATTCAATCCGGGTTATTTACTGGAATTGAGTCCGTCATAAGTCACGCAACACCACTACTTCACAAGGGTATGCTTTTAGTCTGAACAGATATATACGATCCGTTCACATTTTTATAATGTAGAATACTATTGTCCATTACAGCAATGGATTAATTACGATTTGTATTTGTTGAGGCTACGATCAAGTCATTGTTAAACACCATCATTACCTTTGGTGGAAATCCAGCAACCTTGTGATAGAAATTCTTAATTTTATTTTGCTATATTCTACAGACATAATGGCGTGATTAATTTCCAAATGTGTATACATAGTTTCGCAGACAGCCAAAGCAAAACATGAAGAATTGATGTATTTCATTTCAGTTTTGTGATAACAAATTAGAAACGAACGAAATCCCACCGAAAAAATACTTTGACTGAAACATCGACAAACTTTGGAGCCCCTAAAGTGACATTCAACGCTTATATTTTGACCTGTAGCATTCTTTTTTTATTTCGTATTTACGAATAAGTATTTCGTAATTATGGATAAGTATTTCGTAATTACGAATTAGTATTTCGTAATTACAAAATAAAAAAGAATATTACAAGTCAAAATATAAGCGCTGAAAGTCGCTTCAGGGGTTCCGTAACAAACGAGTTTTTTTTAAAAAAAAATAGGTTGATGCATCCTTGAGATGGAACGTGCTTAAAAAAAATAGGTTGATGTATCCTTGAGATGGAACGTGCTGAAAGTAAAAAACCAATGATTTTTAATAGTTTGCTTTTATTTTAGTCAATAAATAAAATTAATGCATTAATTAATTAATGTTACCTGACATGATCTCGGAATGCTAACATGCTTTGTTACAAAAAGTCGTGTTGTTTCCAGGTTAGATTATATTAAATTTTAGTATTAATAATGATACCGTGGGCAGTTATTGAACATGTAGTATTATACATGTAGTAAATTCTTTTATGGTGTTTAAAATACTGAAGATGGAACAACAATTTTGTTTTACAAACATCTGCAAATTTTCTTCATTACCTGTCCAAATTTAAACTGAGGTACGTGCCTAGGTGTGTCTCAGTGTAGCTACGTCGGTGTATACGTTCGCTTCCAGTGTCAATAATGTTTAGAAAGAAAACAATACTAATTAAAATACACAGAACTTAGCATTTCTTTTGATTTATCTGTAATGCTATCAATAATTGATTTTCATCACTCGCAACATTCTATCTTGCATGAATTACAAATAACTGAATCGTTTGTTTGGTTTGTCTGTTTTGTAATGCTCTCTTGCTCGACCTCCGTGCGTGTATATCTATTTGTTTTTGTTTCTAACGATATCGAATAGTTATCGTATTCTATAAAATAGCTGACCAATGTAATCTTGACGCTTATAACGAAAGGGGTAAAGCATATCTTTAAAGTCATTCCGTCCATCTATGAATGATAACATTAAAACCTAATAGTAAGGACGTGTTTTGTCACAGTATGTGTAAATTAGACCGGAAATTGCAACGAAATTGATATCATCGAAAAAAAAAGAACTCATTCTTTAAAAAGGCCTTCAAATAGAGATTCCGAGCATTGGATAACAAACTTGGATGAGCAAAGTGAGAAGAGGGTTAACAACTGCGTTTTGAAAAAAATATTAGCAAAATATGGATTTCTTTAGGGACGTAATTCAGTACAAGTCGAGAGCGGAACCGTTGAAAATAAAACCGGAAATGACAATGAATAAAACGGAAACTAAAACTTAGAAAAGTTAGATAGGAAACTGGGAAGAAAGTGAATGTGGACGAGCAAAAATGTCTTATTCAGTAATAGCAGCAAACATGACAAACGGGATCACAGAGCAATATGCATTTGTGATACTTGACAGCATAATGACAGTTTTGACTTTGAAACCGGGGAGGTTTTGCTTTTTCCACTGGACGTAACACCAACAACCAAGGATGGCGACTTTCCAGCTATAACGGTGGAGTAAGACCCCTGGCATATACCTGGGTAGACTCATCGACCTTCCGTAAACTAGCATGACAACTCCCTCACATGAAATTCGATACCGAGCAGGATTCGAACTCACAGCGGTGATGAGCTAGTGATTACAAGTCAGACACCAGAACCACTTGGTCAGGAAGTCCTGGGGGAGGTTATACAAAGTAAGCTAAGGGTAAAGTTAGTCTTAATTATATGGTTACCTGACTAAAAAAATAGGGTTGGTAGGTAAAATCTGTATTTCTTCTGAACAAGTTTTGCGATAATATGAGGTCCGATTAGTCCCCAAATATTTTCGTACTTAAGAATTTGGCATTACAATCTTTAAGGCCTGCGTCAAAATATGGTCGATCGGGTAACCGTAAACGCGACTACTTTCTGGCCTAACCATTGCGATTTTAAAGTTGTTGCAATAGATACTTACAAACCAAGTCATGCCTGTTAATTAGTTACAGCCTTTTTTCAATGTTTATCCATAATCCCTGTTAATATGTAACTGTCGCCGTAATCAATACAATAATATTTAGGCTTAATAGGTGGCATAATTTATTGGTTTATCAATCCTAGTGAATTCAGAGTTTCTTATCATCAGTAAATGTAATACTATAGTATACTAAGTATGTGAATTTTTTTATAACAATATGAAGCCCTGTATGTTTTGTTTGTTGAACCGTTAATTGACAAAAGGTGAATCGTTATAATTGATGGTATGCAAAAAATTCTG
This sequence comes from Lutraria rhynchaena, assembly GCA_008271625.1. Lineage (NCBI taxonomy): Eukaryota > Metazoa > Mollusca > Bivalvia > Venerida > Mactridae > Lutraria > Lutraria rhynchaena. Next base: position 285,975 of record VIBL01000006.1, on the reverse strand, counting down.
ACAATTATATCTTAGAAATTGCTTCTGTGTTTCTACACGTTTTAGTCTTCAAATATTCTCTTGAGATACAGATTTATGCTATTATTTTATTGTGATAAATGTTATTCACTCTCGAGAATTTGTTCATTCAAGTAGTATTTCTCGATAATCAACTTAACGATGACAGCCTATTTTTTTAAAGTAGGCTTATTATATTAATATCTCGCATGTCAGGTTTTATTTAATGTCAAAGCTTAAACTGTACAATATCGTTTCAATGTAGATGAATGTAGATTAAGTTCACGAAAAATGTGATGTGTCTGCTTCCAATGTCTCCAGACATATCTGAGATAAATCTGACTGACGTGCCGAGCGTCTATATAAGTGTAAAATGTAAATCACAGACGTCAAGTACCAAGGACAACAGAAGATTTACTTTTACCAATCACGCTTTTGAACAATCACTTACAGCAATCCGTTTCCTGCATAATTAAATCGTTAAATGAAGAAAGGTTCTAAGACTGATAATAATTGGTTGCCTGTTAAAGTAAACTGACGACTGTTATTGTTGCATAACTTTTATGCGTCGATTTAGGTCAAGGAAATATTTGGAGAGTAGTGGCATTTGAACTATCAATACAGAATGGATAAGACGCGTCTTGTTGTTAACATTCTAATGCGGAATAAACATTTTTTGTGACTTATTGTCACCGGGGCTTAACACCGTTTTTCAACAATTTTTCCGTTATATACGAAGACCGGTTCACCTAACCAGTTTTCCTGGACAGTATTCTAACCAGTACTAACTTACCCTTCCACAAGGAACTGGCTACTCCACATGAAGAGGAAAATCGATATTTTTGTCAAATTTTCATGGAAGATCTGCCGCGACTGGGATTCAAACCCGGATCTGCGGGTTACAAGTCCAGCGCACTAACCACTGGACCACGGCCACGGCTCCTGTTAACAAAAAATGTAACATGCCATGATTTCCTCATCACGGTTCATGCCAATACTAGCATTACAACATATACAATGGAAACCCTCTAAACCGGTCACTCTATAAACCATTCCCCCCTCTAAATCGGCCAAATGTGCTGGTCCCGACATCTTTAATACGTAATTCAAAAATCCTCTCTAAACTGGTATCCCGTCTAAACCGGCCGTATGATCTGGTCCCGGACTCGGTCGGTATATGGGGATTCCACTGTATTATATTCTTCAACCAAATTGACACGACTTGGACCAATTACCATGAATCATCCTCCAAGGTTCATACCTTCAAGCGTTAACTGACAGACACGGTAGCTTGCATTTTTTTTATTTCAGTCATTATATAATACTTTTACATTTAAACGTTCTGTTTTCATCTTCAGAAGAATTAACCAATACGTATAATGGTTCATTTTATCATTTATGTTCAATAATTACGGCTTAGAACAGTTCAAATCCGTAATTGCTTAGGAGCAGTCCACTAAGAACATGTTGCTTCTAATTTAGTCAGTCTATGATCGAACTTCAGCCTCCGCGAAAATGAACAGAACAAAAATACACTTATTTCTAATGACAATGGCTGGTATAGACGAACGACGATATCACATCTTAATGGAAAAAACACAATATCACATTATCCAGTAATAGGTAGTTAATATTTTGTAAAGATCATAAGACAAAGAGGTTCATTTCTGTTGTCGTTGTTATGGCAGCATGACATTTCATCGGCGTCTACTGTGTGTCGAGTTTTTCTGCATGTATCATTCTGAAAATTCTAGTTTAGTGTTATGAATGTTGTTACTGAATCAGACAACCGTCATGTTGCTCAAGGTTAATACATTCCCGACCATTTTGATGAAAGCGTACAAAAACTTCATACTATTAGCAATTATCGATTAATTTATTGTACATTCTCAATATTTATAGTTTCATATGAAAATTTCTTTATAAATAACTGGTACATATTTATTTTCTTTTTTTCTTAATATTTACTTTAGTTCAGCTTTTGGCGTCTGTGTTGATACCTTGATCAGTTCATTTAATGATGTTATCAATAAATCTAAGCTTACCGTTGATGTGAGCCACAAAATCACCATCAAGTACTTCGATTCTAACGCGACTGTATTTCTAATAATTACGGTCGAAATTGCTAATACTATTTTTCATTTGAGTTTAATGTCGCATCAACAACGAGGGTCAATTGGCAACTTTTCAGCTTTAACCGTGGTGGAAGATCCCCAGGCTTACGCCTGGGTAACACCAACGAATTTACGTAAGTTAGCTGGACAGCTTCCACACATATGAAATGTTGTCTCGTGTAGGATTCGAACCCACAGCGGTGAGATGCTAATAATTACAAGACCATAACCGCTCGACCACGGAGGCCCCTTCTCTAGAACTATAAATCTAAGGAATATGCTAAGATGCATTTTGGAACATTTTGTACTTTTACTGTAATCAATTAGCTCATGCAGTTTTATTATTGTTTCTCAAACACAGGTTATAAGGTTGGGAAAACCAGAGCAGTCAACTTATTACATAATTTATGTTTGCTGTTAATTGCAATGTCTTTTATTTCTGTCCATTATTTATTTATGTCATTTTATTTTTCTAAGACCGTGTCTTGTACTCCATTTTTTGTATGTTTCTTTGAGTTGGATCGGTTCTGGGTTAATGGGTTTTGGGTTGTGGTGGGATTTTTATATGATATTTTTATGTTTGTTCTCTAGGAGTCCTCTTCTTATCTATGTATATATTGTCAATGGATTCATTCCTTTTGCATATTGTCTGTAAGTATCTTTATCATACTTCGTATGCTAACAAATTGACACACCCATCATAAACAAATAGGTTTGTCCTACATTTTCTGTCAATCGGACAGCTTGGTTATCCTAATCCGACATCGAAGAAAATATTTTCATGCTTGAAACCTGATGATAAAACATATACAACCACTGTTATGAAGTGAACAATTTGCCAGGAGTATTGTATGAATCTATCACTAGAGACCGCCCATTGTTTCAGATTTACATTTTGTTATTAAAAGTTGTTTTGCATTCGTGAATCGTGGATATAACACAATAATGCCTGCCCTGGAAAACCTCTAATTTGCGATCATCAGTAATGACAAAACATGGTATTTCGATGAGATTGTTTAACACATAATAACGCAATATTATCTGTATTATTCTAGATTCTTATTATAGAATAGAAGATAATCAGTCATAAACTGAATTATTGCTATTGATGATCAGAAGAAAATATTGACATTTGTATCTTCGGGTAATAAGAAAGTTGTTTATGCAATTCTTTTACTTGAAGCTTTTACATGAGATTTCAAAATTCAGGATTATATTGTTACTGGAGTGAATGAATTTTCCCTTGCATTCACACACTCAAGAGATACTTCCGAAGTTTACTTGAAAATTTTAAACATAAGACTCGTTGATATGCGTGCATTATTTATACGTATCACTTTCTCAAATGTCAAATTCACCACAAAGGCGAAATCCATATAAAAGTACGAAAGTATTTGAGTACGAATCGTACCTCAAGTGTGCGAAATGTATGTTTGGCGAAATAAGTGAATAGAAAAGGTAAGCGACCCACCTGCCCTATTTTTTGTCCAGTAACAGTAAATATGACTAATTTTTCTAACCTTTGCAATGTATAATGTCAATTTCAGCATACGTTTACCAATGACAGATAAGCATATAGTCACAAAAGTACGTTTTTAACGGTCCTCAAAATACAATTAATTTAATCTTTAATATCGTTATTCTAAGAATGTCTCCAGTTCAATAACCGTTGCTCGAACAAATGAATGCTTTTCATTAGCAGATAACCTTTAAATGTTGATAACACAATTAAGAGATAAGCAATTATTTCTTCGATGTTAAGAGTGTAGTCCTTGTTTCGCGCATCATCTTGCATTAAATGAGTGGATAAGACTTAACGAGTTACCTCCCGCTTTAAAATAAAGCACGTTTTGTATGATGACAAATAGTGCAATTCGATATGAATTCGCCAATTCTAATCGTGATAATTTATATTTTTATAAACTTGAACCAAGCAATTATTGATGTGAAACAAAGCAGTTTTAGGAAGAGTAATATTGTTTATTATATCAATAATTGTTACCTTTGTTCATATGGTTACTTTTATAAACACGTTACAACGTTAACTCCGGACTGATTGTAGATATATCTAAGTACAGTCGAGCTTGTCTTAACGACCAGCTGTATTCAACGACTGGCTGTGTTATCCGACTTTAAAATTTCCTCCCGAGAGATTTTGCTATATAATGGGTCTGTATATAACGACGATCTGTCTTACCTGACAGTTTGTCGCAATGCGACATGTGATTAACAGCTAGTACACATTTAGTGTGCACTGCACAGGTGACTACTAGTGTACATGACTGTATACAGATGGAAATTAAATATTTCAGTGATTTTTACATTGAATGTGGACATAGTTTTATCGTTTTAACACCTTTTTTATATTAAACTTAATTATGGCCACACCAAAACGAAGGAGAAATGTGCTGACACTGGAACAGAAACTTAGAGCAATTGAATTAATGGAAAATGGTAAAGCAGCTTATAAAGTGGCAGAAGAATTCCACGTCGGCAAAACTCTGATTCACGAACTCAAAAAACGTAAACATGAGGTGTTACAGGACATTGACAATAATATGAGTTTACAGTCGAAAAGAAAACGTCACAATATTTTGATGAAAAATTGAATATTTTTTAAAAGAATGACAAGACCAAAAATATTTCAGATTTTATTGCATTAAAATATATACATAACATACATGTAAGAAACATACAAGAAATTGATCCACAATACACACCAAATAAAGTTGAGGCAACACCGGGGCTTGTCTTATATGACTCCCTGACCAAATTTGGTGACTCCTTGGGAAGGTCATATGAGACAAGGTCGACTGTAATTGTGCAATTTTGTTCTTTAATGTGAAGATAACTTCAAAATAGATAAGTCATAACAAATACGTTTGTATAATGTTCCCAGATATATCTGAATTAAATGTATCATGCGTTTTTAAAAAAACATCTTGTCATACAATCTACGTGAATGGCCGTTGACATATATAAAATGATGTCTGAGCGGAGAGAAAACATTTCTTCTCACGTAGTCGAGTTATAACAAGAACATTATGCAACACTGACCATCATATTTAACTTTATTGTAAACATGCAGTTTGGTGGCATTTTTGGTGCAGAATTTAATTACAAAATTATTCAAGAAGATGTTTATATTTACTTGACAGACATATTAAATAGTTTTAACTTGAGGATTATTTTATTCTTCACTTATCAAGAAACTTACAGATGTTATTTGATCAATTATCGAATAAATACATAAATGTACATAATATACATATGTAAATAAGACCAAAGTCAGCTAACAACGGATAATCCATATATGAAAAATGTTTGACTGAACAAATATGCATGTAAAGGTATTTTGATATTTATAGAAACGTCCACTTGTCTTTCAATATCCTTTAAGGAATGAATATATCTAGTTTACAAATACTTTTTTCACTATAATTACAAACACAATTGGTCTCAGGAAACAAACATTTAATTGAAATGATATTTAACAATATCCAACTGATTATCAGCGAGTTTGTCATTGTCCAACTTATTGGCTTCTTTGTTAGCCTTATGTCTGGTATAGTTCCAATATAGATCCGAATCGGTTTACCACCAACTAGAAATTTAAAAAAAAATAAAGTTGTTCATTTGTTATGGAAATAAACTTGCTTTGAAAATAATGGCTTGTACATAGATTTTTCATATCTTCTCTTATGTTGCTTTCAGCCGCGATAGAAGAACGTGAATTCGTTTGATTTTTTTATTTACTCACAGAAATTTTCACATGATTATGTTGGATCGGTATATATGCACTAAACTATCTAATTTCAACATTAGTTGAGAGCAAGAAGTTGATAATACATGTACATATCTAATATCTAATCATATTTATAAATCATAAATTCGTAAATTATGTCTCTAGTTAACTTCAATATGAAAATAAATGTTGCGTAGATTTAGTTTTAAGATTTGATTAGACAGTACAATTGACACATGCTTATACACGTGTGTACTTGAATTTACTTACATATATTAAGTTACAGTGCCACCTCTTCAGTGACCCTCTTCAGCAGCAACCTTCCATTGTACGATTTATTATTTATTCATTTATTTATTTATTTATTTATTTATTTATTTATTTATTTATTTATTTATTAACTATTAATTTAACCTCTCCAGAGCAACAACCTCTCAACAACAACAACATAATTTTGCTTCCCCTAAAGGGTTTTGCTTTGGAGAGGTTGCACTGTATGTATCTCGATGGTGGTCAACTTCAAACTCAAATAGGAAACAAGAAGATTATAAATAATCCTGTAAAAAACATCATGATAAAGTTTACTTTAATGAGATAATGCATGTTATGGTATTAGTGGAAAGACACTTTTATCAAGTTTAAAATGGAAAATTTATAGGTCAGAATAATCGTTGGCATAGTGCATGTTCAAGGGAGACAACTTTTGCGATGAGCCAGCGAGTTGACACAATTGTTTGAAAATTCGGATACTGTGAAGTATTTATTTGCTCCTAACACATCCGTCTTTATTTCATTGTTATGAATATAGTGAAATAATAATGAAGTAATTATTCGAGTTCCTATGAAGTTCACAATAACCATGCTCTACGGTAGATGAAATACAGTTAAAGAGCATATTTTATTTTTAATATTACACAATGAAATTTCATAGGTTCGTCAAACCACGTGACATAAATATAAACCATTGCGAAATTTTGAAATTGCTTCTCAACAAAGTTTAAATTGAAAGACTAACGAATACACTATAACTCAGTGCGCAGATTTCATGACATACATGAGTAATTAACTATAGCTCGATTAATTATAAGTCACGATTGAATGAAAGATCCCCATTTATTCTAATATAAAATGTCTCAGATTTTATCATTGCTTTTTGTTATAGCGTTTACGTAAAATTATAAACAAACGATCACGCGTATCGTTAGTGTATGTAGGCGTTGAGTAGAAAAAGTAATTAATTATCCTATACGCCGGCATTTTCCCACTTATTGATCATTTTAGCATAACATAATTATATTTAACTAACAGTTCGATCGCGCAAACTTAAGTTCATGTATATTATGTCTGTAAACCGACCCATCTTATAACCCCATCAATTCTGCTTTCAAGAGAGCGTGCGGCGTGAACTATGACTTCATAGTTCATATATATACTGTGATAATATATATACTGTGATAATGGCGAAGTTACTCACTTGACTTCGGCATGTTATCTATACGAAGTCTTATTCTAGACTGCGTTGTTTGTGCTCTAATTCATCACTATTCGTGATAATAACTTTTCTACACATATTGCAACAACGAAATTACGTAGCATTTAATACGAGACTTGAAAATGGAATTATTTAATTTAACTTGTTGCCATAGAAACTTAAATTAAAAAGGATAGTGCTTTTGAATTCGTGACAGTATTACTGAATTTTCATCTATCAATCAGTCATCATGAGTAACTGTTCTAACGATGCACCAAAAACAGATGTTTTCTATGAAGGTAAGTAGACTTTCTTATTTACATGTATACTTGTACTACACATTATGCGCAGTAAGACCTTACAAAGCGACCACATCGTCAATACGACCACCTCTTTACAACGACTACATATTTCGGACCGGTTTTTGATCTTTCCTCTATATTTCAACTCGATAAAGAGACCACCTCTATATTTAGACCATTTTTTCGGGTCCCAAAGGTGGTCTTAATATTGAGGTATTACTGCACTTTACACATACAGTAGGGTCCTCAATATTTAGCGGGTTGCGACCGTGGTCCAGCGGTTAGTGCGCTGGACTTGTACCCCGGAGATCCGGGTTCGAACCCCGGTCGCGGCAGGCCATACCCTTCTATGAAAATTTGACAAAAATGTCGATTTTCCTCCACATGTGGAGAAGTTCCCAGCTCCTTTTGGAAGGGTATGTTAATACTGGCTAGTATACAGTCCAGGAAAACTGGTTAGGTGAACCGGTCGCCGTAAATAACTGAAAATTTGTGAAAAACGACGTAAATCCCAAGTGACAATTAGTCACATAAAAACAAAACAAACAATATTTAGACAATATTGGGTATCAAAGAAAAATAACTTTAATATTGAAGTGGACGCAATAACAAGTTGAAATACATAAGCAATAAAGACAATCGGTCCGGAAATTAGTGGACGTGATAACGAGGTGATCTTAATATGGAAAAAGTCATTAATTGAGGCTTGCACTGTAGTTTGGTATCATTATTTCGATTTGTGACGTGTTCAAACGTAAAACATAGTAACTTAATCGCAATATCAAGATTGCGATTTCATTTGAATTGTAATATAAAGATTTCAATTGAAGTACAGGTTATCTAGATTTGTGAGTCATATTTTAAAATTACTATATACATGGTGTTACATATCTATATTTACCAATTAATTATGCAGATACAGAGTACAGTATAACCATTGAAAGCCGGACTCCCTGAAAATCGGACGATTTTTCAAGTCCAATTTATTCTCTTCTATAATCAATAGTCCTTTGGAAATCAAATTACTCAGAAACTGGATTTTTGGCTCAGTCCGGAAGGGGTCCAGTTTTCAGGGGTTTTACTGTACTAAATCCCGTATTTGCCATAAAACAAATATAATACAGTAAAATATCAATAATGAAACCAACATTTGGACAAAAAAATCGGCCGTCATAATGAGGTGGTTTTATTATCATGTTTAATTATTGGGGAGATATCGAATGCCGGTACGGGACTAAATGGTCATTATAATGAGGTTGCTGTATTAAGTTGGTCGCTATTTTATGTTTTACTGTGCATGTATATAGAAAAAACCTCTGTTAGGAACCACATCAATAACCAGATCACCTCATTATAATGGCCGCTTATTTTGGGACCGGCCTTCATTATTCCCCCCCCCCTATTCAATATGATAATGAGACTACATTATTTTCGACTCGGTTTTCAAAACTACCTCATTCTTAATTATTTTTCCATCATTACGGTGGTCTTGATGTCAAGAGTTAACAGTGGATGACACACCAACAAGTATAAATATATTTACATAGTATAAGTTTTGATTAAATTAATCTAAGATAAACGTGCGATCATCAGATGGTACTCGTAATGTTATATTAGTTTATGTGAATGCTATCTAACGCATGGAAATATTTATAATGTATGCGCTTTATTTTTGTATACCCTATACGTAAACATGGGAATGCTTTTGGATTCGAACTCATAGCGGCGAGTGGCTAGTGATTACTTGTTAGATACCATAACCACTCGAAAAAAGGAGGTCCCTTGTCCAGCTAGCTTACGGTAGGTCTGTAGATCTACTCTGATGTACGCCTGGAAGACGGAAAAGACGTCCAATGACCAACATTGTTGGTGTGACATTAAACCCTGAACAGAAAAAAATATTAATATCACTTGATTGAGCAGCTAACATATCCATAATCTCTTACGATTTCTCTGTTAGAAATTGACTGTATATATCAAAATATTTTTTCTTCCTTTTTCAGATATATCAGGAGATGGTCTAATCATTGGATTTCTTACTGTAGATTGTGTACTAGCATTGCTATGTCTGCTTATATACATAGAAGAAGTCCACTTCATCCGGATACATTACAAGCAACATGACACACGGGGCTGGAAGATAATTGTATTGCTCGGTCTTTATCCGGTACTTCTAATAGTCTTATTGATAAACATTTCTTTTTTTATTTTATATGCAATACGCGTCTATCATTAATAGTATCTAATCATTTGCATTGACGTATTGACATAACCATAGACCAACAAGTCAGACTGCCCATAATATACACGCTGATAAGCCACTCCCACAATGTTAAAGCTCACCACTGTTTAGTCGGTAATATTAAAATAGCCACTAATGCATAAAACTTTTCATTGTTTATGGGCTTAAATACAACATCTACAACTTTTTGGTATCTCAATTTACTGAATTTACGTATGGATGCGAATTGTTTTCTCGGGGCTTTACCGTTGCACCAACAGCCATGATAAACTTTTTATCGAGCGACTTCTGAAGCTAAACGGTGGAGAACGTCCCAATGTGTCCATCTGGGCAGAACCACCAACCTTCCGTAAACTAGTTGGACAGCTTCCTCTAATGTGATTTTTGTCTGGTCCGGGTGGTATTCGAACTCACAGTGAAAGGGGGTTAGCCTTTCTGATAAGAGATTAAGTCATAGGTGCAGAAATGGAGACCCGCCGATTCGATAAAATGTATATGTATATGTCCGCTCGATAAAATGTATATATGAGTATATATCCGCTCGATAAGATGTAAATATATATGTATATATCCTCCCAATCTTTACGATAACTTTGAATCCTATTTTACAGGTTGTTTGCATATCCTCAATGATAGCTATGTTGGTACCGACTAGTGCGACGTTACTTGATTTAATGGCGTCATGGTAAACATTTTATTCAATTCTTATGATTGCTACGTCGTACTACAAACAATAAATACCAATAGATACGCGCGCATCTTTGTCCATGTGTGATATACATTATACATTTTAAAATGACTTTGCATCTAAGCACGCTCTGATAAGCAAATATTTGTTTTAAAAAAAGTCCCAGTAATCCATTGTACTGAAAAAAATGTCATTATCATTACTTGGATTTGTGTTTTCCACATTTAAATTGCAACATAAACAGGTTCATAATGTAGAAACAACATAATTATACGGGTCCATCAGGATAAACTAGCGTTGATCTCAATTAGATCTCTGAATTAGTGCCGTACATAAAAATGTGCCAGTTGAAATTTCCATACAGCTCCTATATTACATACAAGAACTAACCCGTTCCCTCTCATTCCGTCAACTTATGCGGTCAATCCTATATAATTTGTGAACCAGAGATCGGAGATAAATAACCTTGAACGAAATACATTCAATGGAATTTTCTCTTATGCTTCACCTGGGTCTCTAATCCGCAGCATGTGGTCAAGCAGTCTTGTGCTCTTCTGCCTAAGCTGATCGGATGTTCTCATTATTTCAGCTACTTGTCCGTGTGCATATATACATTTATCAACATGACTATTCAATGTTATGGAGGAGAGGACAAAATGGTTGAAACCCTAAAAGGTGATAAGGTCAAACTCAACACTCCACCATGTTGTTGTTGTTGCTGTTGCATACTCAAACCAATCACGCTCACAAGGTATGTATTTGTTCACTCTATAACGTTCACTCTAAAACGTTAAGTTCGAATTCCAGTCGCGGCAGATCATATCCTTTTATGAAAATTTGACCAAAATGTCGATTTTTCTCCATATGTGGAGAATTTGGCGACTCCTTGTGGAAGGATAAGTTAGTACTGGTAAGTATTCAGTCCAAGAAAACCGGTTAGGTGAACCGGTCGCCTTATATAACTGAAAAATTGTTAAAAAAAAGGCGTTAAACCCCAGTGACAATATGTCACATAAAAACAAACAAATCTAAAACGTTAAAATCAGGGACGTTTGAATGGACTAATTCAAATATGTATTTATGAATACAGTATGGATTATATTTGCTATTGTTTGCTTTTACAAAAGGTTGACAAATAAAACAGCGGCGTATTAGGAAATGAGTGTTCGATTATTTGCTCTAAGGACGTAAGTACATACGTCATTATTAACGTTATATAATGCCGTACTCGGTTCATGGAATTTTTATATAAATGCTGTATATTTTGTACAATATTTTTGCCTTGGAAATTTTTGCTGAATCTTTTTTTTCAAACTCCGACAGCTAAAATATCAGGGGTTGACCATGAACATTGTGCACATTTAGAATTTTAATGCAGTATGATTTGATAATTATCATATATAACTTACATAATTTGTAATGAATTATATTGATTAAATAATTATGATTTTTGTTTTATTGAACATTGGATGGCATATGAAAGTTTATCATGTGCTCCCGGATCATAGACGGACAGAGTGCCCGTCTAACAAACAAGCTTACAATTTACGTTTGGACAATTCAAGGGTTCAAGGTCGAAACTTGTAGTTATATATATAACTACAAGTATCGACCTTGAACCCTTGAATTGTCCAAACGTAAATATATATATATATATATATATATAATATATAAAATGATGCAAAATACCTACGTAAGATATCATCCTTTCGACCTTTATTATTGCTTTGAACTCTTTATATATATATCATAAAAACTAAAATGTCGACACAAATACTTATGCCAGCTGTTCAGGGAAGGCATTGCACCGAAGTGTCGGCCTCAACTGAGGAAGTCGAAAAGAATCATGTTGTTATAAAACATAATTATGTACATGTAAGTGCTCATAGTTTATTAGTTGATTATAAATGGACAGTCGTTTGGCCGTTATGTTAAACATATTCACTTTTGTCAAAAGTTTCATGTTATGTACAAGTCAATGTTTTTGGAACTCAACTCAACAAAGAGTTCAAAGCAATAATAAAGGTCGAAAGAATGATATTTTACGTAGGTATTTTGCATAATTCCATATCGTACATTGGAAATATGCATTTTTTATTTGAGTTTAACGTCGCACCGATAGTCAGGATCAGTTGGTGACTTTCCAACTTTAACAGTGGAGGAAGAAACTAGGTTGACAACTGGGTAGAATCACCGACCGTCCGTAAGCTAGCTGGACAGATTCCTCACATTTTGTCCCGGGTGGGATTAGAACTCACAACAGTGATGGGGACTGGTGCAGTCAAAGATCATAACCACTGGACCATGGAAGCCACACATGCATTTTGTTAAACCACCACATCTAACTTCAACACTATGAGAAAGATTAAATGAAATGTTTCATTTCAGGAAGTCATTGCGTACGATTGAGTTGCTCTCGATGCAAGTAATGTTTGTACGGCCCGTCTTGTTATTTATAGCTGCTGTTCTGTGGACAGACGGACAATACAACACTGAGCTAGTTAGTAAATTTCTGTGTTATTTATAATCCGAGTGTTAATATTAGACAATCACAAGTATGCCCGTATATTATCTTTTATAGTGTTATTACCTCAACTCTCATAATGATGTGATTGATTTGTTGTGATAAATTATTGTTAATGATATTTGTTAACTGTCTGTAGAGTCAGCAGGTTGTAACATTTTTCAAGTAAGACTTATTCCTAGTCTACCAATTGCGTGTATGAATTAATCCAAGCAAGACAACATATTCGGTATAGCACGAAACGTGTCACATCAAGCTTATGATATGTAAACAACAACAACAACAGCAGCAACAGAACTGTATAATTATCTATTTCAGAGCCCTAGAGAACCGTATGCATATATCATGGTACTATCTGGAATCAGTACCCTGCTATCAATGTACGGACTGATCGTCATATTCCGTGCATCGAGGCTACATCTCACTCACTACCATCTGGCTTTGAAGTTTATTCCTCTTCAGCTTGTGATCATTTTTGTAAATTTACAGAATTTTTTATTCAATACATTGGGGAACAGAGATATCCCAGGTTGTAAAGGTACACGAGGGTCCAAAGTGCGAGCCACTAGTAAGTGCACAATTACTTTTTATATGTTTAATTAGATATCATCAATGTTAAAACAGCCTTTCTCAGGTTTACACGCTGGGAAGGACACATAATGCAAGTAGCCGACGTACAGATGCTAAAAAATGACAACTAAAATTAACAATGGTTCAATTTGTCACGCACTACTATCAGTAAAAGAAAATAATATGTGTTCATTCTTAGATCGCTTTTTATTGGTACAAATATTTTTATAAAGTACACAACTTCAGTGTTTTCTTCAACTTGGATGGATACTAGATTAGTAAATGGACTGAATTGTTTTGTAAATTGAAGGAACCTTTATTGAATGTAGTCAAGCTTGTATTTGCGGCCATAATAAAGACCACCCTATGAATAAAGACCATTCTTTGAAACTCCGTCACTAATTATTTAAGCAATCTGACCCCCCCGAAAAAGGTCACCTGTCAATAAAGGCCACATTTTGTCTTTCCCAAAGGAGGTCTATGTTCACAGGTTTGACTGTATATACAACTTGCACATTTTTATTTTATGGTAATTCATTGGGTTATTGAACGATTCGCATATTTCTTTTTTTACAGTTGAATTATCGTACATTCTTTTTATTAGATATCAACAATGGATTGCTGGTGATTGAGGCGTTTTTATGCTGTTTGCTGGCGAGAAAGGGTTACCGTACCCTGACCCCTAATCAAGACGAGGTATTGGAGAGTATTCCAACAAGAGGACGTAGGGATAGCCAACTGGCCGAACTCAGTACAGCCACGATAGCAGTGACATCAGACAACTCCCCGATCTATCAGGACGGAAAGAAAGTCAATGAATATGGAACGCACGCTAACACGCATTCTGTTAGTTAAAGATAGGGTCCCTTTTGGACAATGTGCTGTTCGTCTGCTTTGAGTCATTCAATTCTGTTATGTATGAACTAAAGTATACACCAAAAAACAGAAAGCTTTTCAGATATGAATGAATTTATATTTTTTTCCAAGCTGCGTTTTTTCTTGGCAATTAGTCTGTAAACTAAGCAAAATAGAGCAATCGCTTTAGCCAATTTACTCCTTCTATTAATTAAAGGTTTTGACTTGACCGCAAAGAAAAAGGAAACTCTCGGTATTCTTAAGGAACGGGCAAGTACTATACATACAGTAAAACTTCAATAGTATGACCAACATTGGGGTCCAAAACATCGGTCGTAATAATGAGATGATCTCATTATCAAATTGATGTTTTGGGAGTTATTGCAAGTAAGTGGTCGCCATAACAGGGTTGTCGTAATATTGAAGTAGTCGCAATGTGAGGTTTTACTGTATGCAGTTTACATTCATCATAAAATTATCTGTGACTTAACAACAGAGTAACAGACTCACATTTCTCGAGTATTGCTTATTTTTTCTATTCGCAGCTTTTTCCGACTACGTGATCAAAACAGTATTATTAAATCAAACTGAAAAATGTCTACTCATGTGATCTACACATCTACTCACTGTTATTTGGTGAAAATTGTATTGATATGAAGTGTTTGATATGATACGACTTTGATAGATAGATGATTTGAGGTTACGCTTTCATGTCACTGTACCTTTCAATATTCAACTACATCTATTATCTTTCATGTGTTCAGGGTACGATAATGATACGTCATATGTGCAGTGCGACATCTCAAAAACAACACCCTTTGGGAGACGCAAAATTATGCTGTTGTTGAGAGTTTATTGCTCTGGAGAGGTTGTATTAGTAGTTAAATCGTACAGCGGGAAAATCATGCTGTTGTTGAAGGGAGGTTGTTGCTCAAGAGAGGGCCGCTCTAGAGGGGTTACACTGTACTTATACTAAAGAGCGTCACTTTACGGCCACTTCAGTATTAAGACCACCAGAAGTAAACACCACATCAATATTAAGACATTATTTTCATATATTTTGTTGTCGTTGTCAATATTACATCTATACATTATCTTAATTTTATACTGAGATCACCCCACTATAAAATCCCCTTTTTCTAGAAAACTGGACATTATATCGAGGTTTTCTTCATATATCTTTGGTCGACTTCTTTTGTGTCTCGATTTGTAGTGATCAAGATTTGTGATTACAATTTATAACTTAAGCAGTGCACGCTCAACAAAACTTCTAACCGGCTACTGAATTAAGCGCGATTTTAAAACTATTATTACGTTTTTAGGGTGACATAAGTAAATCAATTGGCACGGCTAAATTGCATAGTTACTGTCAATGAAGTTCAAAGAAAACGTTGCAAACAGAATGCATTAAAAGGTGTGTAAATTTTGATTAAATGCGTTTGTTGGTTGTCTTCCAAATTACCAAAAAGGTTGGCCGGTTAAAAATTTTATTCAGTGCATTTATGTCTCATATCGTTTACTTAGTTCTAGTGTTTAGATATATACACATAACTTTATTGTTGTCTGTGTTTTTTCGCATTGATTGCAGATTAAAACTGAACTAGTCAGCTGACACAAATGTAAGCCATGTACACACGAGGTATTGTGATATGAAACTACCGGAAAGTCATGTTCAAATTCAAATTTCTTCCCCTTGGTTTTGTTGTTGTCGATGTTGTTATAATTGTTGTTTTTGTTATAATTAACGCGACCCTACAATGATTCTAACAATATAATTATATAATGATCTATGATAGATATAGATATGCTTTATAAATATTCTTATGTCTTTGGATATGGGAATTTTGTATGTCTCAAGTTTTGCTATCGGACAAATTAGATGTACTATAGTTTTGCGATATACTGCCGCTTTTGTTTGTATTATTTTTATTCAGTCAATTATGTTTTAAAGTAAAATTTTCCGTTACCATGACAAATGTATGTTAATACTCAGAACTTATTCAATTTTCTTATTTGCTCAAGATTACTATGATGTCTGAAAATTTTATATCTTTGTAATACATATATTGTATATTGAGTTACATTGAACTTATTTCATACGGATTTGGAGTTGTTAAAAGTTTAAAATGTACTTAATCATAACTTTACTTTGCAACAGCGTGGATGAAATATGTAAACTAACTGACTTCGTTTATCGTTAGTATTTTGAATATTTGTTTCCTGTGTATCTTAATAACAACACTGTAAACTCATACAGCCTCTCGATTTAAGAAGGTTGCACAAACTGTGTGTGGAACCTTTAAGTATTTACTAGTAAAAAGTTTTCAGTAGTGTATAGATTCAATTTTTCTTAAGACCACCCTAAAAATGTGTTGATTCGCAATTACGCAAACGACACGTTCAAAACTCTACCGCCTCTATTTCTTTAGCATTTTTTGACTAAGATTTTTTTTCTTTTTATTTCAGTCACTAATCAAAGTTAGGGCGTGTAACCGCTAACCAACATTTTATTTTGAAAGATGGCTTTTGTTGTTTTTGATTTCTGTTGTTTTTCTACCAAACTGTACTTGTACTAGTGTTGATGTTGTGTCTATTTTATTTTTAGGCGTAAAAATTGTTTCTGATTACATACTCATTAAAATAGGGTAAGTGGGTAGGGAAATTTTTGGAGGATTTTTATTATATACATGTATATGCATATAATTAAAGTTCTGGTAGAGATTGTTTTTGTACGGAAGAAAAAAAGTGAGACAGAGGATGTACCTTTCCTCGTGCCTGATAAAATGTCTATGGCCGCGGGAAAAACTAGGGTAACCAGAAACAAATAATTTTAGCCCTAGTAGAATTAAACTACGCTTCAAATCTTGATTTGTTATCATTAGTTGTCAATTTTTCCTTTAGATAGATTTGCTTGTAAACAAAGTTATCAGACAGAAAATATTTCACGATATCCGAATCAAAAGAAACTGTTTGCAGTGATAAGAATTTTACGTCGATATCATAATTCTAGAACTCAGATTTAAGGGTGTCTGTGACTTTAATTTTTGTTTCTGTGTTCATGCCGTCCTAATTAACTCCCTTCGATTAAAGTCCACGCACCATTTAGTGTTTAAACATTCAGTCATGTGAATCATTTAAAAAATAAATTTACTGATAAAGCTATTTTGTAGGCTTAATCTGCGTAGAAAGGCTTCAATACGATATTCATAATAATTGTATGGTTGTCAGTCATATAATTAGAATGATCATGAGTGCGAATTTACATAGGGATGACATACTTGTATGAACAAGTGTACGAAGTGCATGATGAAAGATTTTAAAACATCGCTTCTTACAGTTTGGAATGAATTATTTTATTTGTCAGTTAAAATTTATTTTAAGCATCGCTACATTAGAAACCATCCAAAATCTGAACTGATCGTGGTACAGAGACGGGTAAGAAACTTTTAACCAAATACAGTACAACTTCAAATAGCGACCACCTCAATATTAGATAGATAGATGTATTTCGGCAGTTAGTGCAAACAGTGGTACATGAAAAACATAATAACAAACAATTCATCAAGAAATCCTTGACCTTGCGCACTAACACCAAGGATCGATGACACAAAAAAGATCAAGCCCTTATTTCCATTGTGGTCCTTGTGTTTTGTGGCATGAAATATTATGATCACATTGTTATATTGACCACCTATTTTCGGACTGGCTTCTAGTAACTCCTCGATACTTCAACTTGATAATAAGACCACCTCATAATCCAACTGATTTTTTGTTCGCAAAGGTGGTCTCATTATCAAGGTTTTATTGTATATCTGATCCTCAATACAATCTTAAACAAACCATTTGATTTTAAAATCGTTCAGCAATAGCTCATTCGAGACGTTTAATAATCATATAATAGTAGTTGTACTTTGAACAATGTGTACAATTAGTGATACGATTATTTTTTTGCCACGCAATCAAATATACTTTAAAAATAACAATCCTTAAGATAGGTTGGCGTTAAATTATAGTTTATTTGTAAATAGAATTTGATAATCTCCCTCTCCTACATATTTACATTTTATACCATGTCATACAGGCTGATGTGGTTGTCTAAAAATGACTACAGTGTATTTATATACTAGTATTTTATTTGCATTAAAAAAACGTCTGTACGTGACTACACACATAATTACGAATCTAGAACCATATGTAAAGAAAACAAATGATCGCTGTTATGTTTGTTTTTCGAAATAAATAATAAACATACTGGTTAAATAACATATATATAACTACAATTATAAAGTGTTTGATTGATTGATTTATTTCTAATAAAAGCTTTTTGGATGTATAAAATACTTATGAATTAATAAAAGGTGTTTTACAATTAATAATTGCGTTGATAATATAACTTCATTACTGTTGTTACTGGTCCGATGAGTAACTGAATATTCATGGTAATAATTAAGTAAATGTTGATGCAGTTACAGTTTACGTAGAAATAAGTGAAGTAAATCAATGTCGTACATAGAGTTTCAGCACTGAATTGCATGTATACGACACTTAAGGTCACAAATATAAAAAAACTTGAGAATAGTCTCGGAGCTCAAAACTCAGTTTCACTCCAGAAGTATTCTAGTTGAAACAAAATTACTGTATAAGGCTGGCGCTTGAATATAATTTCAGTGCAATAATGCTTACAGAATACTGTAATATCAAAAGACAAAATACAGTATAACCTCGACAATAAGGCCACCTTCTGGGCCCAGAATATCGGTCGTAAAAATCAGGTAGTCTTATTATCAAGTTGAATTATAGGGGAGTTAATAATCATTCAAATCCCAGTTGAATCCAGACGAATTTCATACGTGAGGAAGTTGCCTAACTAGCTCACGATATGTAGGTATTTATACTAAAGTGTACCGTTAGGGTCTTCCTCCACCGTTAAATCTGGAAAAGTTTCCATAAGACCATGACATTAAATCCTAAAGAAACAAGAAGCATTATCATGTTCATTATCATGACATAGTTCAATGTATCATTCTAAACATCATACATATACATGACAGCTACTGCACGGTTTATTTTTGTTATCACCAAAACACCGGACAAACAGTAATCAACACATTAAAGCTGCCATGCATACTGCTCACGTGACAATCTTTTTATGACGACGTAAAATGGGTCAGTTGTAGATGATACCTATTATATTGCGTTTTATGTTCTGAACTACCAAATTACTGTTTCTCGAATCTTTTGATAACAAATATTTGAAAAAAATGAGATCAATTGAAGTCGTGCTGTATAGTCGACATTTAGAGTAAAGGACTTTTCTTATAGACCTTTCCACTGTCTGTTTTATTGTCACAATATTATTATTTATAATGTTCAATGTTCTGAGCATAGAACACTTTCAGATGCGTGCAAGCTAATGGTGGTAACGAAATCCAACAAAACATATAAGTGTCGAAACAATGGATCAGTAGTTTCTAACATGATGTGGTATGACTGTCTCAAAAAGATTTGAAAGCATGAAAATATCCAACTTCTGAAGCCCATATTTACTTAAAAAGCAACTTTATTATTTACGTGCATATATTGATGTGGTATGACTGTCTCAAAAAGATTTGAAAGCATGAAAATATCCAACTTCTGAAGCCCATATTTACTTAAAAAGCAACTTTATTATGTACGTGCATATATTACCGTTATTATATTAGAATTATAACCTGTTAAGGGCAGAAGTAGTCATGTTTCCGATTATTTGACCCCCAAAATAGTGTAGGTAGATTGCATAACTTTTCTATTTCTTCTCTAAACATACCTTTCGTACGATTCGTCCCAAACTATTTTTGAACTTTGGATCTTACCGTTAGAAACTTTAGGGTCGGCGCCAAAACATAGGGCCGATCGGGTAATTGTGAGCACGACCATTTTTCTGACTTAAAACTACATGAATTTTAGGAGGAAACAGACCACATGTACATAGCATTCGAACTAATTTTAATAATTGTTACAATTATAAACTGTGTGTAAATAACTATAACACACTATTTTAACATCCGGATGCATTTATTAAAACCTGACATCAGTATTAAACGATTAATAAGCAAATAAAACTCTATTCGATCGAGTCCTTCAAATGATCCACATTTTTCTTATCATGAAGTTATGATAAATTTTATAAGCTATTTAGTATACCATCATTTTTCTACTATCGCGTTAAGACCTTCAAGAGGTCACAGTTGAATTATTGTGTTGTGATACGATTCAGAGCGAAGAGAGTAAAACTGCATAAGAATCGTAAATTTAAGTAAAAATATGGAGTTTTTGTGATGTAAGATCAACTGTTTTAGACCTAAAAATGAAACAAAAACCGGAAGTTTCAGGTGTTACCGTGTCTGCAAATGTTAAGAGGTAGGATTTTTTATTTATTATTATTGTTGTTGTTGTTGTCGTTGTTGTTGTTGTTTTAAAAATCAACGATTTATTTGTTTTAATAAACTAAAGAAAGATTATTGCTACGCTGCTAATTATACAATGACTAACAAAAAATATCAGATCCAAAAATGCCCTTTATATTTTCTGAATTTATAACCTCAAGTATATAATGTAGGTGTATTTACAAACGCTCGGTTTAATGAATGATAAACTTGTTGCGCCGACGCCAATAAATTTACCCATACATACAAAACATTGGGTGATAAGACATTTTCTTTCAAATCATAATATTAACAAGACAAATGCTGATAGATAATATAGATCTATGAATGAATACGTCAATTTAAACATATAAAAAGTCAACGTTCCTCAATAATAATAAAACAAAATAGCTTCTGATTCAATTGCCACTGTTGTTGTAGTGACTTTTGTCGTTGCGGCTGTTTTTGTTGTTTGTAGCTACATCTGCTGTTAGCACACATATGATTATGGTAATTGGTCGATATTATACTGTTTTTGCTGTTGTTGCTCCTACGTGACTTCGCTCCAATTGATGGTTCAAATTGTGTTTGCAACGGTTTTTTTTGCGGTTATTTCATTGGTATTGTTAATGATGTTTTGTTTCTGTTGACGTATGGGAAACGACCGTGGTCCAGTGGTTACTACGCTGGACTTGTAACTTGGCGATTCGGGTTCAAATTCCGGTCGCAGCAGGTCATACCCTTATATGAAAATTTGACAAAAATGTCCACTTTCCTCCATACTAGTATTTTGAGACGTTGCTTGTGGAAGGGTACATTAGTACTGGTTAGTATACAGTCCAGGAAATCTGGTTTGGTGAACCGGTCGCCTATATAACTGAACAATTGTTGAAACATGACGGGACAATGTCACATAAAACAAGGAAACCCAGGGACAATGTTACATAAAACAAAACAAACTGTATGACCATGTCTTCGCAATTTTCGCATTTGTAATGGGCAGTGAATACATACACACTTTATATTACACTATATATATGCAACATTTACAATATACTAGTATATATTCTGTAATATGAAGACTTTAGTGATAACGATATCATATACAACATGTTTGCACACAAAATGTGTAATAACACGTCATGTTTATGACCTTCGAACACAAAGAATGTCATATATAAATTAATTACAGTAATTTACATTCATATAAATGTGCATTCTTCTATGTAATGTCACTCCGCTAAAGATACGACATGTGATGGTTAATAAACATAACAATTCATGTATTTAGTGTTCAACCCAATTAACCTCAAAACTTATTTGTAATGTAAATGCAGCATTTCTATGCATCTTATTATGATAATCGGTCGTCGGTGATAACATGACGTTGTAACCCTATGTAAGAATAAAAGAAGGCAAGATAAAAAAATAAGAGCGGTAACTTGGTACTTAAAATCTATCTCCCGTTCCATATGAAAACTTGAGAACATTGGTAAAGATACAGCCCCGACCGTGGTCCAGTGGTTAGGGTGCTGAATTTGTAACCAGTTAAAATCAGAAAACCCATTATATCCAAAAACAATCAACAGGATTATACACTCTGCATTTTTAAACAAGCCGTAGCGAGATTCATAAATTTAAACACTACTGTCTTAGCTACGACTTGAATTGTGTTCATGAGCGTGCGAGGGTGCGTGCATGCGTGCGTTGTTATTATAGCATTTAGAATATTATTACAGGTTTGATTGCAAAAGGTGGCTGGTATTCATTACAGCATGTTTATCAATGACAATAGATGTTGGCTTCATATTTTCTTCTGGTGCGTTGTTCGTTGATTTGATGGATACATTTCAAGTGAACAGATCTCAGGCGGCTCTGGTACAGTCAGTGATGATGGCAGTTAGGTTTGGAAGCGGTGAGTACACATTACAGTGGTGATGGCAGAATTACCTACATATTCATATAAACAAAAGGTCAAAATGCCTTATTTTCCCAACAATCATCTTTTTATGTATTGAATGTTACAGGAGGATAGAAATTACGGCAGTTATGCACATTTTGTCTTTATTCAAAGGTTTACGGTTGGTGGATTTTGGGGAAGTTATTATTTGGGGAGGTGGGATTTTTGTGCGTATGTGTTTTATCTATGAATCATTTTTGTTATCTTTACTATACAGTTAAAATCTAGACACTGAAATGTGAGTCATTCAAGGGTAATCGCTATCCACAGGTGATCGTTAACTCAGATTTGAATGATTAAACACGCGATTCTGACAAACAAGTACTAAAGCGGAATATGTGATTTCCACGCTGCTTGCCTGCATAATAGTACACCGTTTAGTAATAAAAATGAAGTCAATTCTAATTCCCGATCCATCATCCTCTATTGAAGGCGTGTTCAGCGGAGCCATTGTACAGAAATTTGGAACACTCAGAGCTGGTTTGTTTGGTTCTTGTATAGCTACCGTTGGTTTGACAGTGTCGTTCTTCGCCACATCCTTCTATTATCTTGTATTCAGCATGGGAATACTTTTAGGTAATGCATCGAAAGGGCTTTGCAACACATTTTAACACTTTATACAACGTGATCTAATTTTGCATGGTCAAAAGAAAGTGTTGAGATGCTCCGTTGAATCGTTGCAAACTTGTTTATATATCTCCTACAACATTGTTGATGATGTATATCTAACCCGTTTATTTTGTTTGTTGACCTGGTGGTATTATGTGACAAATCATGGCTTTATTGTTCGCAATAAGTTCAAACCAAGTGCATAGCTTTTTATGACAGAAACACTCAATTCAGAGGATCACTAGAAATTTCTATCACCTGTTTAGTTAAGCTTTAGTACACGATTATTTATGCATTAATGTTTCATGTTCGGTAATCTATAATACAACTAAACAGAAGACTCAGTAAGCCAAATACCCATCCCAAACCCACTCACTCACCGCTCGTTAACTTTTTTACAATTTTACCGCTAACTCAATTTCCACCCATTCACCAGTCACTCGCACACTCACAATTCACCCACTTATTAACCATCCACTCAACATTCACCATCTCACTCATAATTCACCCACTCTCTCTCGCACTCGCACACGCACTTGTGACTCACTCATTCACAACTCACTCACTCACTCACTCACTCACTCACTCGCACACCGCTCACTACCACCGACTCAGTCACTAATCAATTGCCAAACAAAGAATAAGGTTACATTTTCAAGTACAGTGCAACCACTCCAAAGCAACATGCTTTGGGAGAAGCAAAATTATGTTGTTGTTGACGGTTTTTTTACTCTAGAAAGGCTAAATAAATAGTTAAATCGTAGAGTGGGAAAACATCATGCTGTGGTAGAAGGGAGATTGTTACTCAAGGGAGGGCCGCTCTGGAGAGGTTGTACTGTACATACTATTTCAATGTTAGAATTTAACTTGACACAATTGTTGCATAGTACTAGTTTAGTACTGATACAGAATAAGGGAAAACTAAGACTCACTACCCTCCCGTACATAACTGAGATATTGTTGAAAACGGGCATTTAATCCGACAGTTTAAAACAAAATTAAATTCATTTAATTAGAACATCGAGTTGATAACTTCTATATACATATCCTTTTGCACGTGGTATTTTCAGCTCTTGGGTCGTCTTGTCTGTTTATTGCCTCATCCACGGCCGTTGGTCAGCACTTTTTCGGCAAAACCGGGCTTATATTGATGTCAATACAGAGTGCTGGTGGGGGAATAGGCGGGATGTTGTATCCATTTGTGTTGGAATATTTAAGGTAAATGAATTGTTACGAAACGAATGTAACATTTAATCCTTTAGTTCTTCCGAGGTGCTTGTGCTCTCCCAATGAACTTTGAGGCAATGCCACTTGAAATCAAGCCAATTCTTGTCCAGTTGGTTAGCCATGTCTGTACAGAACAGGACTGTAGGATACATTGCCGGTCCTGATCCAGATTTTGTATGCTAATTTGACTGGAGATGAATCTCTTAGATGGCCATTTGTCTCCCATCTCAAATTCACTCAAAATTGCTACGGCAGCCAGATGCTCATATCATAATAATTTAAATCTCTTTCGGTGATCAAACATCGCCAACACCTTTTGCATATTCGTTCAATTTTTTTATGTTATAATTCTTTTAACATGCAGCATGTCGTATTTTGCTATGTTTTATAAATATGACATTTTAATGCAACAAATTTATCTACTTAATTTCCCTCTTCTTCCCAACAATTGAGCAAAAAACAAGTTCCACATTATTACCCACAACGTTGTTATTTCCATTCAGTTCTTCATATGGGTTGAAAGGTAGTCTGATGCTAACAGGTGGTTTTTACATGCAACTTATTCCGGCGTCACTATTGTGGACTGACCAAAGGAAGAAACATTCGCCGAGCAAAGACAGGCGTGTTTGTAAACGTAAAGATGATTTGCGTAAAGACGCCGTCGCTGATAAAGAAATAACCAAAGAACGGGACAGTTCAAAAGATACGTGTGATACTAAAACAGATAAATACATCACAGAACATGATATGGAATGCAGCGTATTAATTGAGAGAAAAATTACAACGATTAATGAAAATGGTGTCTCATTGAAAACTGGTGGAAATAAGGCTGTCTTGCCAAGAAACCATGGAAATGAAACAGTGTTTGAAAGTTTAAAAGAACTCGCATTAAATCCAAGTTTTGTGTTATTTGCTGTTGGAATGGGTATAGCATATCCAGCGTTAGGAATTCTTTTCATTTTTATTGTAGACTTGTTTATGGATGCTGGCTTGACAATAGAAGAAGCTTCGCTCGGTATGCTCCTGGTGCATTTATTTAGTATACTAGGTCGTTTAATACCGGGTATTCTCATGCAGTCAAAACGCGTGTCAACATTATCAGTTCCAATCGTAGCATCTGTGGTGACTTCGATATCAATGGCTGGGTTAGCGTATGCAAATATCCTAGAACTGTGTTTGTTCTTGTGCTGTTTAATAGGCGTTCCATACGGAATATTCGTGTCTGTATTCAGTGTTACCTCGCTCAAACTGGCAGGCATCTCTCGTTTATCAAATGCAATCGGTGTGTTGTTTACTCTGAATGGGTTGGGTACAGCCATAGCGGGCCCAACGAGTGGTAGGTACCTAAATCTATCAATCAAGCTTTGGTTGTCATTCATTCAAAATTTTAATCGTTACTGTAGACCTGTGATCATGATAAAAAATTTATCCACAAGCTTGCATGACCAAAAAAATAAATACCATTGTAAATCGTTTAAGTATTGATATATCACATATATGCAGTAATTTTATGCAAGAATATTCGAAGCAAAGAATATGCTTATTAAATGCTAGTATTTTATTTTCTTTTTTATCAACGGGTAATACGTTTATTTCCCACGATAATTATGCTTCTTCTTGCTAAATGTACTTACATGAAATATCCCTTACTAAATCAACAAATGTGAATCAAGGTCATTTTGTGAATAACGGTCGCTCTTCATCGCACACTAACTGATACAAATGACCGAATTACTATCTAAATGTATATAAAGCCAAACTTCTTACCCGCTCGCGGCCTTTATTTACTTCCGAGTTTACAAGGGTTATTTTGGCGACTTTCTAGCTTTAACAAATTTGATTGTATATGCGAAGTATTTAAAAGCAGTATCATTTATTCTTACATTGCAGGTTTACTCAGGGATTCTCTGGGTTCATACCGGATTCCATTCCTTGCTGCCGCGAGTACAATTCTTTCCGGATGTTTACTTTTCTGTGTTTCTTTTTATATTCGGCGGCGGCGAAAACGTTACATTACTGAAACATCATTGTTAGACTACAAAGCAACTGACGCTGAAGATACGTTAATTAAAACAAGTAATGATACGCAGAAACAATAATTCAAATCATGCAAAGAATGAAACCACCAGTCTTCAGATGAATTTTGATTCGTTTCCTTTTAGTAAATTTATCAGGTGAGTTTTTTACGCATAAGTATTTAGTCATGCGAGGTAAATGTTGTGTTTTTATCAAAATAAAATTACCGATAATAGAATTGTTCGTTATGTTGAAATCTATGAACATATATGAGAATGTGTGACATCACAAACAATTGCCATCCACTTGCTTACCTATATACTAAATCAATCAGAAAAGCGGATATGAAGATAACTAGAACACTTTGGTTCGAGCCTCAAAACGAACCATTTATCTAACAACCATACAAATATCAAGTTCTAAAATACATGTGGTCATAAAACATCATGAACATCATATGTCACTAACCATATTATGTACAATGAATTCCAATCAAAATATAAATCAAAGGACTGGAAGTCCTGAGAGCCACCATTAGTAATGGCGTACTCACACTAAACACGATTGGACACACGGTTCCAATTCGGTTTACTCGATTTATACACGGGTTGCATGATACGAGTATTGAGCTCCAACCGTGTCTCGGGATAAGTTGGTACGATTTAGATTCGAATGTAGCACGAGTATGTACGAACAAAGCACGGATATACTCGGTCAAACAAGGTTTGTCACGAATTGTACACGATTTACAAACGATTTTCATACGATTGTTGCACGGTCCATGTAGGGTCTAGTACGGTTTGTTACGGCCTAGTACGATTGAACACGACTTTTACTCGATTTACTGGAGATTTACAGGGTTTATGTACGGTCCAACTGACTGTTAATCGTGTTATGTTCGAATTATCACACATTCGTTTATGGTTTGATATAAATTGACTCGTTTTCATGGCTTGACTTCATGAAATTTCGAATTTTCAACAATGGAAGACGACAGAATACGGGAATTGGAAATCCTGATAAGGTTAATAGACATTGAGATTGATTTGGCCAAAAGGCGTGAGGGAAGACAGGAACGAGTCAACAAAAGGAGAAGGAGTAGTACAGTACTCTGTTGTTTCAATTTGACAGTAGCTAGTTGTGTTGTGCTGTGTTTGAGTGCTGAATATATATACTAGAGCTTTGTACAGACGTAGGCCGTGTCTGGTCGTACTTGACCACGTATAATTCGTGCTTGAACCGTATCGGTCGTATGACGATCGTATGAAACTGTATAGACCGTATGGCGATCGTATAAAGCCGTGTGTACACTCCTGTGAATCGTACGATGTTCGTGTGACATTCGAGTGTCAATCCGAGTGTAAGACGTAGGACTTTGGTACGGTTTCACACGATTCCATACGATTTATATACGACATTGACTCGGTTTATCTCACTCGAGCATGGATTTTATGTACGATTGTATATACGATCTCGTACGGGATTCACACGGTCTCTCACGGTCTTGTACGATCGCTAATACGATCATACACGGACATGGCACTCGTGTCAGTTTTTTAAAAGTTTTAAAATCATACACGACTTTCACGGATACACTCGAATGCCTCGAATAAGGACACGGTTAGTTCGGTTGTATACACGGTTTACACGAATGGCCATTCGTGTAAGTCGTATGGCCATTGTGAGTAGGCCATAAGGTGGATGACAAGTATTGCATATAGAAAAAATCCCGTGCACGATTTACTCATATCCCCAGTTCATACTCAAATACCGTGATCAAAATGTAATACGTATTTATTCAAATCCTGTGATGCGATTTTAATATGTATTCGTTGAAATCCTGTTTTCAAAATGTATCCATTCGAATTCTCTGTGTCCTAAATGTAGTATAGACTATGTCCTTAATGTAGTATAGACAGATTACTCAGATACAAATGTAATTGAACTTTAACCCTGTGATTTCACATAAAGAAACAGTTATATCATTCGTACATTTCATTGATATCAAACATACATAAATACTACCAAAATTCAATGTGGGACAACATACTGAATATGACAGTCATACCTAGAAAAAAGGGAAATAATTCATATAAGCTTATGAAGATGAGAAACTCCACACAACAGTTATTTCCCTTAGCAGTTCGAGTAGCATTTATGGACAAATGAGTTAATCTACATCAGTAGATTGTCTTGCTACAAAAGAGGTTTTGAACCTGAAAAAAGTATGGACTTCCAAAGTGAACAAAAATCAAGTATACATAGTATTCTCAATAAATGAATTATTAGCCTAATTGGCTAAATTTGCATCTAAATTTATCTACAAACATACAAAATGTTGTGTTAAAATTGTCTAAAAATTCAGTGTGATTTCCGTAATTGACAGGATTGTGACCGTTTGTAAAAGTCGTAATGGCGCATGTCGATATGTATCCGGGTACAGAGTTCCTAATAACATTTGCTCAGAATTTGCCAAGCTCTACATGGTTCATATACTGACGCACCTTTAGAAGCCACTCCCACTTAAAATCGGACG
Source organism: Lutraria rhynchaena (assembly GCA_008271625.1). Classification (NCBI taxonomy): domain Eukaryota; kingdom Metazoa; phylum Mollusca; class Bivalvia; order Venerida; family Mactridae; genus Lutraria; species Lutraria rhynchaena. Next base: position 256,715 of record VIBL01000006.1, on the reverse strand, counting down.
ATGACTTGGATTTTCTACGGTGTTTTATGCTAAATCAGGGACTCTACATTATATCGGGTCTCTACATTACAGTAGGATCCCTGATTAAATGTAGATAAAAGTCCCCGACTTAAGTTTTTTTTCTTTAATGTCCACACTGACCATTTTCTTTGTTACATGTGCGCAAACATTTACTAAATACAAGAGAATAATAATTGTAACAGAGAAAGTGACACGAGTAGTATCTGATTTAATGTCCATCCCCATGATCCAATATCGAGGAACCGCATAAGTTTACTTGGGCCTCATACATTTATCTTAATAAAACTTTCAAATAATTCAAATGTAAAAAACAATGCTCTGTCCCCTATGACTGATGATTACCTAACATTCTAATTGAATGAGTTCTTTCGAAAACGGGTGAACTGGATTAGAATTCAAAATCATGTGAAGATAAGGCTCAACCGCTGACTCAGTCAGGCATCAGACAAATTTAGTAAATCTCCGAAAGGTGACTCACGTACGTAAGCTGGCTGAACAACACATCAAAAAGCAAGCAGTAATCTTGAGAGCAATATGAAGTGTAAGAAAAAAGTAAATATACATGTTTTTATTTCGAAAGTAGCCACTTACGCAAGTGACCGCACCGTATGAATGAATTAACCTTTTCTCTCTTACGAGTGTTTGACGTGAACATGAGTAGAGTATGGGGTGATATAATGAATATTTACATGCTGTTCCGGTTATCGGTAAATGTGCGTTTCAAAATCATGCGCAATTAAACTTTTGATTTATTTAAAATGTTACTGTACAGAATGCTCCAAAATGTTTTATCCATAAAACAGATATGTTGTTTAAAACGTAAATTCTGTAATATGTAGCAAAACAATGAAAATATTGGTATTAAACGACTGATAAAACAGCATGATGCTCAGTTTCTAGATACCCCAATCATTCGCGCCACGCGATTTCATTGGCTCACTATCAGAGCTTAACGACACACTGGCAGTCTTGTCGTAAGTCTGTACTGTTCTTCACCTGTAGTATCAAAACCAATATAAAATTTAACTTGGAAGTGGTGACAACTTTTCTTTACTTACTCATTGGATTTATTTAAAGATATAATTAAAATAATGTATTTAGAGAGACTTTGTGCGTTGCTGTTACTGTTTGGATGTGCTTTTCTTGTGAAAGGTTAGTGAAGAATTTGTATCCGTTTTTACTTTTAGAAAAAGGTATCTGTCATGTTACATTTTATACTTCATGATGCTGAAAGATACATTTTATGTCAATAATTTTAAAAATTACAATATTTTTTTTTCTTCTAGCAGTCATTTATTTCAATGTCTTGCTTTGCTCTCATTTTTTACATCGTTTTTGTTTTGAATTTTCACGTGTTTCAGTCGACCGGCGTCCTTCATGTATGCATTTTCATGTTAAATGCCTATGAAATTCGCTATCTTAAATGTTACAACTTTTTTATAATATGAAGGAGAATGAAGTACAGCTATAATAATGAATAATTGGATATATTATTGTATGCATGAATTTATAAATAATTGTCATTGACATTAGATGTGTCAGTATTGTATAGCCTGTTTCTAAATTTCATTACAGCCGAGAATAGATATGAACCGGAGTGTAATAGTGGACATTGGCAATGTTTGATTTCTAAAAAATGCATTGCTCTGAGCTGGCGATGTGACATGGATTCAGACTGCGGTGAAGATGACAATTCTGATGAGGAAAACTGCCGTGAGTAAAGTCATTTCTTGTCGATACATTTAGGTTATTTATCGGTTGTTTTTTCACGGTACCGGTACTGTGGGTTCTACCCACATTTCCTATGTTGTACATAGTGATAAATATCTTTAAAACTTATAATTCGAACTATAACATTTTTAGTATGAGAAGGGGTGTGGCAACATCTCAGACCATATGTACTGCAGTAGAAAACAGACTATAGATAGCGTGTGTATTCATAGGAAATTAGGTCAACGTTAGTGGCCTGTCTGGTTTCTGATTGGCTTATTCTAGATGGTCTGACTTTTCAACCAATGAAATGCGAGGGTGTGTAAATGACCTCGGAGATATGTTTACAATGATCAATAGAAACGGAAATATTTGAAATTTTATGACGGTTTAAGATGTTTTTGTCCAATTGCATACGCATGTCTTTGATTTATTTTTTGTTATAATTGTTTTGCATCTCAATATTATTTAAATACGGTTCAGGTTTTCATTTAAGGCCACTGTCTTCAAACTGTTCATATTGTATACTTAATATTTACGGTCCCAACAATGATGCAATACCTTGGCTTGGCATGGTTCACTTCGTCATTTTTTCATCGTTTGAATATTTTATACGAAATATGTTTATTTTTTTTTGTTTCGTCCATTAGTTTCTTAATAAGAATCATGGATTAATATGACAACCATTTGTTTACAGATTATGTTAATGAAAATTATCAGGACTTGGGTGACATCTTGATTGCTCTTTACTGAATTATTTATGTTAATAAAATGGCAATAGTCATTTAGTCATTGCTTGTTATTTCTGATCTGTCACATCACGTTTTAGATGCTAAATATGGCATTAATTTAATGAAAAAAGGAAGTATGAGAGGTATCTGCTTTACATGTATTGAGGTCTATTAATGTACTAATGCTCTTTTGCATAATCATTATGATAATGATTAATACTCAAGATTATTTTACTATGAAAAGATGTGTTTTTTATTTTTTTGCTTTGTTTCAAAATTTTAGCTCCCAAAACATGTGCTGAAGGCGAATACCACTGTCGTAATAGTACCAAATGTATCGCTGAAAGATGGAAATGTGATGGAGATGCAGATTGTGTACATGGAGATGATGAAGAACCTAGCCTTTGCCTTGTTTTAGGTAACAGCACTGTCAAACTGACAAGTTAAAACCCTTAACACATATTATTAATGACAACCCTGTGTATGTCATTACTTCGACTAAAAACTAAAATTAGCCACTCTCCAATACAAAGAAAACATATGCTCTAACTGTGAAAGATTTTATTGATCACATACTTCAATTTGTCACTTTGCAAAATTACTGAAAAAAATAATATCAACTTAATTAAATCTAAGTATTTATTGATACTGATATTAGAATTACTGCAAAATATTCTAACCCTAGCTCTATAATTTTTAGATGCAGCCAATTTCACCTGTCCAGAAAATCAGAAGGCTTGTAATGATAAGACTTGTATGGCTTCTCATTTGTTCTGTGATGATATCATCGATTGTGATGATGGATCAGATGAGATTAATTGCAGTAAGTATTTTCTTGTTACTAGTGTTTGCAAGAGCTTGTTTTGCCTCTTCTGTATGGTAAATAAAATGAAATTTTAATTTGGACTTTGAAGGAATCTGATCTTTTTTACTGCTAAAAGCTAATTTTCTTTTACATGGTGTTACCAGTTTAATGTAAGCAATAAATCATATGTTTTACTCTACAAATTATTTGTCATGTTGGCTTGATTTTTACATGTGAAGGCACTCACAAATTTCCTATCTCTTTTCAGATACAACTTGTGGTGATGGCATGCACACTTGTTTGGATGGTCAGTGTATTTCTAGTTCCTGGGTGTGTGACGGTGATGATGATTGTTTGGACAAAAGTGATGAACAAGGATGTGAACGTATGTTTGCTATTTTATCACTTGAGTTTTCCCCCTGTTAATATGTATATAACCTTCTGTCACTTGATAAAATAATGGCTTTGATGATAAATGTTGTCATTTTTTTTATACAACATATAATAGTGATGATAGCATGACGGGTATCTTGTAAAGTAAATAACCTGTTTTGTTTTATCTTCAACAGCCAAAGTTTGCGATTCAGACCAATTTAACTGTGGCGACTCATCAAGGTGCATTGATGTTAAGTGGCGATGTGATGGTGACTTTGATTGTCCTGACCACAGTGATGAAACAATGAATTGCTCATCTATACCCAACATGGATGAGTTTTGTTCACCCAAGTCAGATTTTGAGTGCAAATCCAATAAAGAATGTATCCACAAATCTTGGAGATGTGATGGTGACCCAGATTGTACCGATTTGTCTGATGAAGGCCCAGAATGTAAGTTGATATCAGTCTTAATAGACATCTATTTTGTAAGCATTGTCTTGTCCATTCTTCTCAATTATCTGATACAAGAGAGTAGTTCAAATAATCTTTATAATGATGATATTTTTTGGTTCAAATTTTTTGTATGATTTTATTCTCCTTTATTGAGTCTACATAGATGCTTAAGTGGATATTATTCTTTCAGGCAATTACACATGCAGAACTGATCAATTCAAGTGTGGTAACCATGCCTGTATTTCCAACATTCTTGTCTGCGATGGTAATGATGATTGTATGGACCGCACTGATGAAACTAACTGCAGTAAGTACTTTTAAGCTCACCAGAACCGAAGGTTCAGGGTCAGCTGATTGGATGGGTAGGTGGATGCTCAGGCGTCCGTCGTCTGGCGTCAACAATGGTCTTCTCCTCAGAAACAACCTGTCAGATTTACTTCAAATTTGCTGTGCAGAAGCCTTTTGACGTTCTAACTGCAATTTGCACATATTGTTCCGGTTGACCTCTTTTTTGGGGTCACTAGAGCTAAAAATAGAAAAACCTTTAATCATCTTCTTTTCATGAACCAATGGATGGATCATCACCAAACTTGGTCTGTGGCATCCTTATATGGACTTTTATCAGATTGTTAAAAAAATGTGGTCGGCCCCTTTTAGGGGCTGCTAGAGCTAAAAATAGAAAAACCTTTGATCGTCTTCTTCTCATTTACCAATGGATGGATGATCACCAAACTTGGTCTGTAGCATCCTTAGATGGTCCTTTCTCAAGTTTGCTTAAGTAAATTTGGTCGGCCCCTTTTAGGGGCAACTAGAGCTAAAAATAGAAATACCTTAAAATGACTTTTTCTCATGTTTCTATGGATGGATTATTACCAAACTTGGTTTTTAGCATCTTTAGATAGTGTTCTATCAGATTTGCGAAAAAAAAATGGTTGACCCCTATTAGGGGCCACTAGAGCTAAAAATAGAAATACCTTTAAACATCTTCTTCTCATGAACCAATGGATGGATCATCACCAAACTTGGTCTGTAGCTTCCTTGTATGGACTTTTATCAGATTTGCTTAAAAAATTTGGTTGGCCCCTTTTAGGGGCCGCTAGAGCTAAAAATAGAAAAACCTTTAATTGTCCTCTTCTCATGAACCAATGGATGGATGATCACCAAACTTGGTCTATAGCATCCATAGATGGTCCTTTCTCAAGTTTGCTCAAATAAATTTGGTCAGCCCCTTTTAGGGGTCACTAGAGCTAAGCATAGAAATACCTTAAAATGACTTGTTTTCTCTTGTTTTCTAAAAGCGATCTCTATTTTCATGTGGTTATGGTCTCTGAGCAGTATTAACTAGCTCTCACCTTTGAATTCCATCTGTGTGGAAGCTGTCCAGTTAGCTTAAGGAAGATCTAGATCTATGTTTCTACCCAGTTGTATGTCTTGGGTTTTCCTGTGCCATAAAAACTTTACAGTCGCCAAATTACTCCGGCTTTTTGGGACATTAAGCCTCGGTTTAACTTTTCTTAACGTTTTTTCAACTTGCCTGAAATGATACCATAACAATAAATTAAAATGATGCTGTTTATGTTGTAAATTTTTCATTCATGCGTGAAGTTAAATGGTTTTTTGAGAATGGTATTATCATGAATTTTAATTTTTTCAGCGAAACCATGCGATGCATTAGGAGAGTTTGACTGCAATGGTGATGGCTCTTTGTGTGTTCCCAATGAAAAAGTTTGTGACGGAAGGAATGATTGTTTGCATCGTGAAGATGAAGATGCTAAGATGTGCAAAGGTATGTATCTGGTTTACTAAACTAGCACTTGTGTGCTCCCTTGTAGTAATTTATTCTACTATATTTGTTGGTTTACATGGATCCATCACATTTATGTGGCTTTATCTACTTACCTTGATTGGGTGTTGACTTCTATCATGAATTAACTGCTTTCCTAGTCCAATGTTTCGCGTCACCATTTCCATGCTTAAATTAATATTGTTTATTAACAAGATTGTTGTTGGAATTGTTGGTAACTGCTGACCATCAATTTTTTTCCATTGCGCTACTCTAGTTCTTCCCATCAACCATTTATGTTCTTCCATTACTAATTGGCTGGATTAAAAATTTTGAAACTGTAGATAAGACTTGATTTATGATCACTTGTGCATTTTAACCCTTCATTGATGACTTACAATGGTTTTGGTTGTTCATTTAGTGTTCACTTGCACACTTAATTATTTGGATATTGTGTGGTATGAATCTTGTTGAATATGCCTATTGCACTTGGCCATACATCATATACTACACACTTGGGATTGATTTTCATTTGGGTTTCATTTTATTTCTAGACGCAACGGATACTGGTATGAATATAGCTATACAAATGTCATCCCCTTGTAGTATATTGTGTCACATCTCTGCATGCTTATATTTTGTTGAGTACAAACATTTTCAATCTTTTTTCATGACCTGTAATGAATCTATATTGTGCATTATATGACTTTACTCCTTCCACTGATGATGATTAATCATTCTTTTGTTCATCTTCTCTATGAATGAGTCATAATGGCTAGCATGTAATAATAAGTATTGAGAATGTTTGTACAGCGCTATGGTTACTGTCAAATAATTAGTTCATCACAGTGCATTGATTATAAAAAAGATAGGTGAAGAAATGTGATATATGTATAAAATTTTTATTGAATTGTGTCAACATTTTGGTTATTTGCTTGTGTTAGTGCCATTGACTATTGCTTTTATGCTGCATTTTTGTTAGAATTGAAAAAAAAAAGAAAAAAAATGTCTTAATTTCTCAACTTTTTGTCTGCCATCTATCAGTTTAGTCTTGTGTATGTGGTATTCTGTATTGAATCTTATTATTTCCTTATTTGTTTTAAAAGTGACTTAGTTCTAACTTTAGAATAATAATCAACTACGCTGGCTACACGCATTGTGCTACAACACCAAATATCCATTTGATGTCATGTTATATACTGTGCTCGTTTTTATAATTAACTGTGTATTAATGTAATTGTACTTTCAATATGGTAATGGAATAATTTACCTAAGGCAACTAAATATTTGAATTTTATCTGGATTTCATAGTTAAAGGAAACAAGTGTTTTATTCTGCAAGTTTGAAAGAAGGGCACTGTTGATTAGATGAGAATTACAAATTATTTATTATTTTAATATGATGTATCAACCGGAGACTGAAACTTTCTCATTTTTCAATTTCAGTCAGGAACCCATGCTGGGATCACGAATGCCCAAAACACAGCCATTGTGAACGAACCCCTTATTCCAACAAGTCCATTGTAGCCAAGTGTATTTGTGACAGAGGATTTGAATGGGTGGAGAAAGATCAAGAATGCCAGGACATTAACGAGTGTGAGCATCCAGGGACCTGTTCACAGATATGTGTCAACACCAGGGGTGGATATAAGTGTGAATGTAGGCCTGGATACATCATTGAGCGTCACTTTTTCTGCCGAGCTGATGGAGAGCCATCCTGGTTATACTATGCTAATCGACGTGACATCCGCAGGCTGAGAGCTGATTCTAGATACTCAGAAATTCTTGTGGAAGAAACAGAGAACAGTATTGCTCTTGACTTTGATTATGATGAAGGGTTGATGTTCTGGACTGATGTCGGTCTTGAACAAATTATGAGGTAAATAGAAACTGGGATGGTGGTTGCTCTTGTTAAATTAATCTGTCAATTTACTACTGATTTGATAGTTTAGTTTAAAGAAGATAAATTGTGTTATGTTGAGAGTGGTTGGATTGGTGGAAATTCAAAATTGTAAGTTATATTCTTGCCTTTGAATGATTTGTTAATTGATGTATGAAAGTGCGAGTTGTTCAATTAGGGCTATTTTAAATGGGGGAATAACTGACTTTTCAGAGCCCGAATTGATAATGGTGCTGTTCTGGTGACAGACATGAAAACTGTGGTTGAGAACAGCGACGGTAGTTCTTTCTCTCCTGATGGTCTTGCAGTGGACTGGCTGTACAAAAACATCTACTGGACTGACACTGGCTCCAACAAAATCAAGGTATCCAACTATGATGGATCCAGAATTAAGACTCTTATTGATACGAAATTGGATGATCCAAGAGCTATCTGTGTTGATCCAGAAAATGGGTAAGTTAATGCATTCCATGTTATAATAGTGAATGTCTTTTTAATTCTCTGTGTTAAGTTTAGTTAAAATCATTTTTCTGTCTGTTCGGGAAATACCATCACGTAATAGTGAGTTTATTACAAGCTTATGAGAGGAAAAATTACTCAGTCTTTACTTAAAAATGCTTTGGTTTACATTTGTAAATTGTATACCTGTAAAATATCTCGAATGGACTGGGCATTTGCTTGATAAATAACTACAAATTGCTTATGTTGAATATTTTTCTTTACAGTTACGTTTACTGGACTGACTGGGGACAAGAACCAAAGATTGAACGATGTGGAATGGATGGTAATCACAGAGAAACCATTGTAGAAGGAGATGAACACCTAGAATGGCCTAACGGGCTTACTATAGGTAAGTTTGGTTCTTTTACAGTTTAAAAGTCTTAAGATTCTGCACAACAGGGAAATTACTTTATTGACACTGTGTAACGACTGGAAATGCTAGTTCTTATATTTGCCAACTATCAGTCAGATATGTTTGAGAGTATTATAGCTAATCAATTGTTGTAATTTCAGACTATATTGGAAGACGTATCTACTGGATTGACTCGAAACTTCATAAAATTGGAACTGCTGAATTAGATGGAAATGATGCTAGACATGTTTTGGTTGATGCCACTGAAGTCCGACGTCCATTTTCTATTAGCGTTTTTGAAGATACACTCTATTGGACTGACTGGTCTACTAACTCAATTAAATCTGTTCACAAGGTGACTGGTGGGGATCGCAAAACACTTTCCATTGGTTCATATGCCGTTATGGATATCAAAGTCTACCATGAGTTGAGACAAGAAAAAAGTGAGTGCTTGCTCTAAACCGCAAATTGTCTTCAGTGGTTAAAATAGTGCATTTATCTATTGGGATAATTACTATCTCATTTTTTTTTGAAAACTAAGTTAACAAATTTATTGCTCATATGTTATCCTGAAAAATTGTTCAAAACATACTTTTTTTTATATAAGATGCACATTTTTTTGTTGGTTTTTGGATGAAGATCACATATTTTATTTATTTTAATCTTAATTTCAGATTTTAAGGAACAGGCTTCTCAGTTATGCAAAGCTGCCCAATGTGAGTTCCTTTGTTTACCAGCTGCTAGAATTACCAGTAATGCTACTGTTACCTGTGTATGTGGTGATGATCAGACATTGAACCCAGATAAGAGAACATGCACCGCTGCCCCAGTCACATCTAAGCCCCCTGTTACTACCCCAAAACCAGCCACACCTACACCCAAGCCCCCAGTTACTGGAAAGCCAGGCACTACAGAGAAACCAGGCACCACAGAAAAGCCAGCTACTCAAAAACCAGCTGTATCTAGTAAGTTTGTTGCTTTATGTTTACTCTAACATCTAGTATTGATTTAAATTAATAAATTACATTTTGGTCACCAACATCTGCTTGAATATTGGAAAAATTTTCTTGAATTAGTCAATGCCTTATGAAGTTATAAAATGATGTGGTGTACTATAAACTTTACTGTTGCTAAGTAGAAAGTGTTTTATTATTACAGCACAATCTCCAGGCAATGAAACAACTGTGAGTCAACCTGGTGACCAGGAAGGACAAGGTGCCGGTGGTATTGCTATCATTGCAGCTGGTGTGGCTATAGTTGTAATTGCTTCAGTATTTGTTGTAAGTACATGAATTTCTATTAATCATGAGAGAGACTGTTGACAAAATATTATTGAGTCTATATCCTGGGTTGTAAGATGTATTGTTAAAAATTTGAAATGCTTTTTTCCCGAACTCTGTGTTGACTTGCTGTGTGTTCAGTTTAGTCTCTAAGGTTTGCTTGATACGTCAGATTTTATTTTAATAGTTTGGAAACATGGTTTTCCCATACGAGAAGCTCTTTTGAAAGCCTGCTTAAATGAGGGGTGTCAAGGTGCGCTTTAACGGCTATGAAGTTTCTAATGGATATTTAAGGAACTTTCCTTTACAAAAATTTGCTATCATTTGCAGATTGGCTGTGTGATATACAGAAGATACCGATCACGAAATAAGAAGAGTATGAACTTTGATAATCCTGTCTATAGAAAAACTACTACTTCAGATGATCATTGTGTAATCCAGAATGAACCAGTAAGTGTGCTATACTTATCTGTAAAAGAAAGTTGACATCATTTCAAGTTCCTGGAATTGAAAACATGGTGGGAATTATTTTTTAAACAGCAGTCAATACCTAGCTTGTGACTGCCCAGATTTTGTTTAAGTTAAAAAATGGTGGCTTTAATGACTGAACCAAGTATATGATTATTTTAAAAATTAGGTACGGCCTTTTATGTATTGGAATTGTGTTTTTTGCTTTTAAGTGTAGTCATACTAATTAAGACCATTCTTTTTCAGCAAATGGAGCCATTAACAGGAGACCATGAAACAGTATGATGGACATTGCAGTAGTAATTAAATTAAGACAGTTTTATAATTTGATTGACAGTGTTAAGATAAGCAGTGACATATGGATGAGAACCAAAAATCTCCAGTGAATCGAAGTTCCACTCATTGTGATAAAATCTGTTGCTTATCTTAGAGAACCAGTTGATTGTGCCAGTAAGAAATACTCAAAAGGTATAGTGTTCTCTGCAGTAGATATATCTATAGTAGAGATAGGTGGATGTGCCGCCTTTCAAATCATGAAGGTGAACTAGAAGTTCTCTCTAAACAATGTGACTGTAACATATCAGCTCTCTGCTGGATCTACCATTGTATGTGTCTGGCTTGCTACTATATTATTCTGGTCACAGATTCAAGCTTTGAAGTACTGACAATTTCTTTACAAAGAACAAAAATGAACACCTCGGCCTCTGGCTTGTTCTAAGAACGACCAGGACATGTAAATATTACTGGCATTACAGGTCTGACGTTCTTGTTTCTGTATTGAAACTCCACGCTCACATTCCTCGTTACAGTGTTTTCCATGTGCCAAGGAATGTACTTTTCATTCATGTCTTAGTGATATTCAATTGACGTGAAATGAAATTCCATGTATGTTTGGACATGTATTTGTATTAAATACATAACTAGGACTTGGGTATGACTATCAAGTTGGTAAAGTACCCAAGGCATGTGCAATCTTGTTTTTCTGTTGTTTGTCCTGCATTTTCATGTTTCTGGACATTTAATTACTGTATAGCTGAGGAGTTGATAACTATTATTAGTTAAATGCTTCGTTGTGTATTATATCTTGTTAACTATCGGAGTGATACATTCCGTTTTTTTGTTATTCCTGTTTAGGAAATGTGTAAAAGTGCGTGATAGTGTGCTATAATCATTTAGTTCTGCTGCCACTTGTGGTGATATCTCGTAGATACGCATGTTTCTCAATCTTCATTCTCTATTACATCGTACAGCTGATTAAGATATTTCCTTTATATGTGTATAAATTCCATTGCCATGCCTTCATCAGTAAAATTTTGTTTGAATGAATGTGAAAATGCTTATTTCTGCTGGTGCTTAATGTAAAAAATGTATTTCAGTATTTTTGGTTTTACAAAAATTCATAGAAGACCAAATGTGTGTTATCTAAAAAAAAGTTGCTTATATGTATGAATCTTATTCCTTGCAGTTTAATGTTACTTTCATTTTATAAGAAAGAAGAAATTGTTAATGTGCTAAATAAGTTATTGAATTATACAATGTACCCAAGAGCATAATAAGTTATGTATGATTTTGGACTTTGATCTTATACACCTATAAACTAGACAATAATGTATGATTTTTTGCATTGGGGTCAGTTTTGACATTCATGACGATAATCACAGTTCATCTTTCGTTTCATAATTTCTGTGCCATGTATTTTACTCATTTAGTGCTAGGAAAGAGTTTCTTTTCATGAATGAAGTAAATTTACAATAGTGAAGAATTTTTAGTGCTATCTATGTGTGTTTTCTTCATATTGTGATAGGAGTGATCTGTATCACAGATTTAATTTCTGTTTACGAGAATGCATCGTCAAATTGCTGATTTATTTTCTGTCCTTTTTCCAGCCATTTGCATTAGGTTGTGTTATTTAATTGTATTATCAGATCTGTAAGGTAAAGCATTTATGTATCTTTCTGTCCTTTATGAAACATGTAGTGTTTTTACTCATTCAAACTTACAAAATTTTCTATACCACTCAAATAACAAATGAGTATGAATCTCTGTTTACTCATATCTTATATATTGTACACTTTTTTTGTAATTATGTCTTCTAAGTGTGATTTTTGTTAATTACTTTTTCTTATTTATAATTCTGTGTGTTTGTACAGAGAAAGCAAACTCATTATTTAATTGTGTATAAGAAAGCATGTACATACTGTATTATACTCATCATATGATCATTATGAATGCTTGGGAGCGCAAAAGTGCTAGTATGATTGTGAAAAGATTATCTGTTTCTTGTTGTTTGATAACAAGTCCTGTAAATACAAATGTTTGTACATAGTTTTGTTCGGTAAATTAAAATTTTGTTGTCTGTGAAAGATTTCATACGTTTAAACATCTATTTCCGTATTAATTAGTTATTAATATATATGTAACAATATAAAAATTTTCCATTTAACTTGCCCGTATTTACATAAATTGAGATATATTTTTATATCAGTAGATATTAAACAAATAAGAACCATTTTTATTATCCCTATTACATATAATACCTTAATATTTTCTCTGACAACAAAATGGATTAATGTTATGAGTTATTTATTGTATGTATGAGGATTTCTGGTTTTTTTTTCATGAAAGATTTGCGTGCTTATGTTTCGTATTGTTTTGTGTCGATTTTGATAAATTGCATTTTCAAACGAAAAAGAATAAAAATGCTTTAACATAAACATGGATTTGTCTTTTTTGTGGTTTTATTGACTATTAGTTTTACTCTGTTAACTTTTGCTTATGTCAGAAATAGTGAGCTGTACAAAACATGCAGTAGTCTGTCTGGTATAAAATAAGCAAAATCTCTGAAAAATGAACTACGTACCATGAAAAATATAGATTTTGCATGGCCCAGATAGGTCTCGGTAATTCAGGTTAATTTGATGTAGGACGAAACTTTATGTATTTGGCGGCAAACGTTTATACCAATGTCATGACCCAGTTAGAGACTTGCACACTGTTTTCAACGTTACTTGGCATTGTGTGGTTTATTCTGCATAACATGTCCTTGTCAGTTGTATCTGTGCCAACAAATTGCAACAGATCTATACACGTGTCATGTAAGCACGTGCTGGCCTTCAACAAAATTACTGCAGTTGCATGAAGTATAAAATCGTCTGCTTAACAATATCAGGGTCACTCAAATAGAATTCATTTGAAAGACCCTGACAATATCTACTCTTAGTTACTTTAACTCATTTCATCTTAAAAGTTGGCAAAACCAAAGTTTAAAAAGCATTACATGTATATACATGTATTTATAATCATTACAAGATACGACCAGCAATGAATTTCGGCAAACTTAAGACTCTTGTCTACATTGTTAAGGTATGTGCACCCATGCTGGGAATGATTGTAAACAACCTTTAATGGGTGACTGCCTTTCACAATTTAAATCAAGGTTTATAAAGGTATGGAAAAATACTCCACCTCATTGGTAAACATTTCGAAATATGACTGTCACTCAAGTATATAACATCAGGTGTATTTAATAATATAATGAAAGTTAAATATACATTTAATTTGAACTTATACTAACCAGTACTAACTTACCCATCCACAAGGAATCGGCAACATCACACAACATGAGGAGGAAAATCGACATTTTTGTCAAATTTCCATAGGAGGGTATGACCTGCCGCGACCGGGATTCGCAGTCGATTGATACATTGTCTAATTCATATAATCAAGTCATGTTACCAAAACCCCAAACACGAGATCAGTTTTTGCATTTTTTTAAGTTAATCTTTTTTTAAAAAAAAATATTTTAATGAAATTCATGGGACAAGCTATGTTTGTGTTGACAAATTTTATTAATAGCCGGACAACCGACACTAGTGTTAATTGCAATTTAAGAAAACTCAATTTCAGACAATGTTATTAATACAGGACAGATTCATTATCACGAATTATGCGAAAAACAGAGTGAAGATAATAATAACAAGTCTCCAATTTGACAGAACATCAGCTAGACTTGGTAAAAACAAGTTCCGTCCCGTACCATTACACGAATCTGGCTGTCCGCCATATTTCTAATTATAAAAACAACATCTGTTTTATACACCAGATTATGCAACGGAATGCCTTATGACTTAATTACATATTTAGTTACACTGAATGCTCCTAATTAGTAGATGATGAAGTAATTCACGTTGACAACATTCACATTCGAAGTACATGTATTATAAATAATGTTAAATGTGTTAAATGCGTACGTGCGTGAAACTGTTTGGTTGATATATTATTTCAAAACATCCTTTAATTGATCTGTGATAATAAAGTACTGATATATGTAACTATCTTATTATTAAATTATCTCTTAAGGCTTTTATTCTGCCAGGATAGGAAATCAACTTTATCACCGTAAATTAAAATTCACCTTGACTTTGATAAACTGCCGAAACCATTTTAAATCATATATATATGTACCAAGACGTCATCAGAATGTACAAATCCGTGAAATTTTAAAGTGGTCCTAAGTTTTCCATACCTTAAAACGAATATAGCGCCATTGGGTAATTACATTTTACAGTTTCCGTTCAAAATATTATCATCAATTTTAAAGTAATGCCGCGTTACGTATTCTAAATTATCGATTTACTTATTTATAAGAAAATGTCAGTTTTTAAATAAGATGTGTCTCGAGAAAGATTTTCTTTATGGTTGAAATATGACATTTTTTGAAAATACTTGCAACGTTACAAAGGGAAAGTCTTATCTAAGAAGAAAACTTCATGTTTTGGATGATTTGCTAGTTAATAGTGATTAATATCAAGAAATCAGACGAATTACAAGTCCATTAAGTTGTTTGTTTATTATTCAACTCAAATGGTTGAACAAAAAAAATAACGCTTTTATGTATGTCTGAACCGTTTGGCGAGTGGCTTCTACTTGTCAGAATATTCACTGTTTTAGATCAATGAATGAGACATGTGCATTGTTTAATGATGCTCACTCAGCCCAAACTTAAAAATTCGACTTAAAAATACTCGCTGACTCGTAAAAATAAAACATTAGAATAATGATTGTTTGTAAACATTGTTAATATGTATTTCACACTTGTAAAACATTAAAGATATAAAATAACATAAGCTCGGGAGAAAATAATTGTTTGTGTTTCATTTTTTTTTCAATTGAAACATTGAAAGCTGCGTAAGTATTACGATCTGTCTTTTTATGACTCTAAAATGTCTCGGTCTAAAATGTGCACATTTCGCGAATTAATTTTCATAATTATATGTATGACTTCGTTGTTAGTATGCGAACATTATACAACGAGGTCAAATTAAACAGCACTATTTCACAATGTTCTATATTGTATACTCGACGCTTGACACATAAAGAACTTAATATACATAAAAACACATAACCAGCACGTTTTAATATTACACGAGACGTATATAATTATTTAAGCCTTTCCATACCGACCTGGTTTACAACAAGAATTAATATTTGGGCGAATGAAAAACAAGACATTCCGTCTCTTGTTTCAGCTTAAGTACTAGGTCTTAAACCCACTATGGAAGAAGTCGAGCTTATTTAGTCTTATGTTGATTATATAGTGCCTTAATTATGCAAAGATTTAACCAGAGTCGGTGTAAACAATGTTAATGTTATATATCATATTGTATACTCATACTTTTCTTTTTTCACTGGGTTTAATGCCGTTTCTCAACAATTTAACAATTTTTCAGTTATACACAGCGGCCTGTTCGCCTAATCAGTTTTCCTTTTTTGTTTTTATATGTGACTTATTGTCACTGGGGTTTATCGGCGTTTTTCAACAATTTTTCAGACATATACGGCGGCCTGTTCACCTAACCAGTTTCCTGGACTGTATTCTAACCAGTACTAACTTATCCTTTCACAAGGAGCTGGCAACTTCTCCACATATGGAGGAAAATCGACATTTTTGTCAAATTATCATGGAAGGGTACGATCAGCCGCGACCGGGATTTGAATCCGGATCACCTGGTTACAAGCCCAGCGCACTAACCACTGGACCACGGGTCGCGGCCTTACATTTCTTAGAGGGCCAGTAAGGATAGTTTAGGCGTCATAAATGTCTTGTTCTCGTTCTCCTCTCATGTCATGTCATGTTCATTACTTCTAGACACAGGACACGCATTAATCATTTGTTTATTATTAGACTTATTTGACTTGCCAGCGTCACTTACTAACCGGTTGTGTTAGAATGATTTCCGGCATGGGGGATTCGAGCGTCGTTCCTACATCAGGTGTCTAAATACGGCTTTCCACTGGAAGAAACAACATACAGTCAAATCCCTGAAAACCGGACCCTTTCTGGATTGGGCCAAAAGCCTGGTTTTCTGAGAATTACGGTTTTCAGATAGTCCGATTATCAGGGGTTACACTGTTTATTTTTACATGCTGCTATTTCTAAATTAATTCAGCTCAAACAATAGCTTATTGTAGGTATATAAAAATGTTTGGAAAAGTCGTGTTAACTTGCTTTCTGATGAATTTTTTCTCAGAAAAAACATATTCTACGTTTCATTGAAATCTATGAATAGCTGTTAGTTTCCTTCTGTTATACGTTGGTAAATCAGAATCCACAGTAAATTTTGTACTTGAAATTCTTCGTTCAAAATATATTAATAGTCAGACAGATACGGCGTTAAGACACTCCATTATAACGCAAGGGCTTGGCTTAATTTTTCTAGAGCACTTATGGGGAAGACTCTTCAATTTGTCGAGAGCGCTCGAGAGACATATAGTAAACATTTATTCTACATATTTGATGACTTTTATCAAATTTTTTCGAAAAACTAGCTGTTTAAGCTTTTCTAGGCTTTTACCTTCTAAGCCATTCAATACGACGAATTTTAAACCATAGCACTAACAAATTTGTTTCTTTTCGTCAAATTGAATTGAAATTGTATTTGGTCACCAATGTGACCAAAGAAATGTCGGTTTTAACGTAGAGGTGGTCATGTTATCAATTTGAAATTATGAAGCGATCCGGACGCTTGTCTTAATTGGTATTGAATTGATCTCTAGGTGAGAGGATACTGTATATGTAACACATTTCAACGAAGCGAGCGTCCAATTCTTGGAATTATCACTTGAACAAAGTACAATTCTTAAAGTTCTTATTGTTCTAATCTGAACAAAACTTTTCCTTTTTTTATTTTATTACAACTAATAAACAAAGTTAATACATTTACTTACTGAATCACAATTGCAAATCAGATAAAATAATTACAGGACCTGAACCGTAATGTCCTTTTGTCTATATACTAAAGTGATATATGAAAAAGTATGGATCAATAAACGCCTACATACATATATATATATATATATAATTCCCGTTAATGATCAATGTTTATAACCATTGATATTATGCCAACAGCTGCTACAGAGACAAGTGTATGCATTTCAATAGCAAATATGAACCAACTGTTTTGTTGTAGGCATTGGTAACCGCCTCAAAGAACGATTACTTAATTTATGGGCACTTCAGGCCAAAAATAAATAACTTGATTTCGTTAACATCTGTATTAAATTTTGAGATCGATAGTTCAGTAGATTTTTTTCAAACTTATATTTTTTAGTTCATAGATGTAGTTCATAAAAATATGAAAATATCGGCATGAACAAGAATGAATGATACAAAAAAGTCTCGGGTCGGCAGAAAAAAGATAGGGTCGGTCTAGTTAGCGGAAAACCAGGAACATTTTTTATGCATCATGAAATGAAATCGATTTGTACTCTATTGTAAATCGTTTCATCTATACCACAAAGTCTTTTTTAGAAGTTACTAAATAACCAAATAAGAGAGCAGAAAGTTTTTTGACATTCACTTTAAATCATCCATGAAATTGTACTAATACTTGAAAAGAATTAAACAAAACCTTAAATGATTTTCTTGTCAGGAGATCTTCTAGTATTGTGACATAAGATTCGTATTTCATTTAATCGACATGAAAAGTATGCACTTTAAACAAAAAAAACAGTGTCGATTGTAGACATGATGTCACCAACTTGGAAACAGAGGTTCACAAATATGCAAGATCGTAGCGGCTAAATGTTCTAATTTTATCAGACAGTGAATCTTAAAATCTGACTATTACACGGTATGTTGCACTCTTATTTAAAGTTGTTCGGAAACTAAAAAGCAAAATAAATTGTATAACTACATATATTTTAGCGACAGGAAACGAATGTATGAACACGTGAGATCATTTTATGTAACAAAGTGTGTGCTTAATGTTTTTTTTCATGAATCCAAAGTACGCAAGTTACGTTTCAGCGATTTCAAAATGTATTTATTTATCCTCACTTATAATATCTTGTTACAAACACAAGTACCAAAAACACCAAAAACAATGCAACAACATTAGTATATAAAAAAAATAACACCACCACTACCACCACCTCTATCATCAACCGCAGTAACAATATAACAACAATAATAATTTATAATACATGTAAATGTAATTGTCCGTGATAAAATATAATGCATTGTTTTCTTAACAGTTATTTGTCAAATTAAAGCCATGTCCCAACTAAAACTTGCTTATTATTAATGTACCTTCTATCTAATTAATACACAGAAAAAAACAATAACACATTAGAAAATACATGTTTCTTTGTGACTAATTTAAGTTCATAAAATTAAAAAGAAATGCGATGTAAAAAAATCCTAATTCGTATCGACCTATATTTTCGCCTAAACGGTGCCAAATAAATCGGTCGGAATTCATTAGAAATAAAAGAATTTATTAATACAGACCAGTACAATGAACTTTAAAGCTTACGTTGCCAACTGTTGCAAAGTCGTATTTGACATACTTTAATTGTGAGTATATATACATTGCATCATCGTTGAGGGGATTGTTGTTGACGTTTTTCGTTTTAGATAAAACTTCGGCCCGGTTGAAACAGTGCACTAGATAAAAACTGTTTAATCAAATACAAAACCTCTAATATTTAGTATTTTTGGCTTCTTAAACAAAATAATTGAAAAAAAGGTTATGAGTCCCTAGGTATTTTATATATTTGGATGTTTGATGTTCAGCCAAACCTGTGAACAAACGTCACCAATAAACGGGAAGGGGTATATGGGTTTTATACACAGTTTATTGGTTTATTAAAACCGATTAATGTAGGTCAAAGAGTGACCAATGTTCGCATAACAGAGGGGGGGGGGTTAAATCAGAATAAACTGCTCAAAACATGTGCTCAGAATGAACATTTTATTTTTAAAAGTTGTCACCATGTGCGAGTTCATATAATATCTTTATACACTTTATTTCGCTAATCCCCATTTTTATTTTTGAATAGGGACATTTGTTGGATGAGCGTGATGACAGCCACATCAAACAATATAGATAAACCACTTTTTTTCTAAAATTTTAACTTACTAACAAACATTTTATTTTTAAAAGTTGTCACATGTGCGAGTTCATATAATATCTTTATACACTTTATTTCGCTAATCCCCATTTTTATTTTTGAATAGGGACATTTGTTGGATGAGCGTAATGACAGCCACATCAAACAATATAGATAAACCACTTTTTTTCTAAAATTTTAACTTACTAACAAACAACACTTACACTTAATTATCTGCTGTAAGATTACGAATTAAATTGTCAATATAATTAATAAAATAAAACACATTTTTGTTCGCCTTCTTTGCCTTATGACTTAATAACTGCGGCCTGACATCCGTTTATGAATACAACATCTGTTATCACCCCACCCAACTACAGACAAACACACGTACAAGTAGACATGTCCGATATATAAGTCTATAGATCTATCCCATGAATATCAATATGTAATTTTCAAACTGACGGGATGAACCTTCTATCAAGAAATACAGACAGACCAATGAATTAATTATATACTGTCTATATGTATGATTCTACAAATATCAATCTCTTTTACCAAAAAAGCTAATCCCACCTGACAAAACACGCGCGAAGTGTTTTCTGTTGACCCTAAACATTAAGGGTCAACTTAACTCTAGACAGATATAAGATTAAACATACACTAAACAGGAAACATCAGATCAATAGGCAGACAACGAAGGCAGAGCAATATGACACATGACATAACCGGCCGTGTGTCGAGATAGCTACTTCATTTTTACAATTTGACCAATTTTTATTATGTTCTAATTTAAGTAGGGAGAATTTGTTTTCAATAAAAAAAAAACTCATCGTAGCGTGAACACTTTACATGATTAGGATCTACATATAGTGTGTAGCAATAAAATGGTTGACAAAATCCATACAGTTTATTTGGCGACCATTTATGATATTGTTTATTTATTCACAAAGTAAATTTGTTTGTAATGAAGTATTATTCAATCAAATTGAACACTTTTACGTAAATCTTTACAACAGACACATATCGAATTCTTCCTGTAGCGTGACGTTCGTAAGTTATTTTAATACGACATAGGACGATTTATTTGTCCGTTCTCATTTGTCACTTGATAAGGTAACCATGCCGCGAAGATCAGCCGTTTCATGATCCCCACAAAAACTTTGTACACTGTACAAGTATGGATCATTCATGTTTGCAAACAAACCGTGGGTTCACCACAGCGTAAATATTTGTACAAGTCATAGGCTTGTCAAATTTCGGTATTTTGAAATACGTACTGTATGGAATTTATAGCTTGATGATTGTTCGTGTTAGATAAGAATGTCAAAGTAACTCGAGAGAAAAATACTTAGATCTACACTTCCTCGGGTAAAAAATTTGAGAGTGTTTAACTATTTTATTAAACTGTGCCCTTGAATCTTGAGGAAATCGTTTGAAGTTACTTAATGAGATTATTGTTGCGAATGGTTGAAACATTTAAATAATTGCATCATCATGAGAATTAGTCTGTATCCAGTTAACAGTAAAGAAGTATTTGCTGTACTTTTTGTAAATAATGATAGAAATTTCGATTTACATGTGTATGACTAAATCGGAGAATTTTTTATTTACTGCTTTGTTGAAACAGATACTCGTGAAACATCGTGTTCAATAAAACGTTATATACAACCCAGATCCATGTGACATGCGCTTGAAGAGCTTTAAAAGTAGATTTCGTGGTTTATTTATGATAAGCAAACGTAGATTAAATCATACACCGCTTGGGGCTCGTATGAGATTTAACCTCAGAGAATAGGGTTCATTCTAGAAATTTATTTCATAGGGTCATCGAGCCCACAATTGAGCCAAGAAACAAGGGTCATTAGGGAAAAACATGGGGCAACAAAAATACCGAATCAATTTACTACATTTACTTAACTGTTACCTTTTAAATTGTTTCCAAGTAATGTATGCTGGTATAACACATTGAAAACTATAATAATTATCTTCATCACAACAAAAACTTTTGCATAAACATACACGTAAACCCATAGGTAAGAGAATTATGTTTAACGTGTTTAACGCAACATTTTACAGCGGGCCTCGTTGAAAGACAACCACAAAAAATCTTAACTAGGACGATTGAAAACCTCTAGATTTAAGTCAAGTTCCGTTTTATTTTCAGTGGCATAAATTGAAGGACGAACGCTCTCACTAACGGCATCCGTATTATTGTCATCGTGTTTGGTTTTCTTTAACAAAAATTAGAACAAGGTCTCTCACTCGCGCTTGTCCGCCAAAATTGTTAACGCTGCCTACAATCGAAACAAAACGCGTTCATTGATTGGTTGATGATCGCCTAGAAACCCAATATAAGTCAATCGGCGATGTTTTAACAAACTCTGACAGCATTTGTACGCGGAACTGGCAAATTGACGATAGCGTTCATCGTTGACAAAAAGCATGCGCCCGTTGGACGCTTTGAATATTTTTTGCGACATTGAATTTTAGATTCAAAGGCGTGAGAACGTCGAAGAGTTCATTTTAGAGCGCGTCTTTGCGCCGTTGACGCTAAGATACAATCAATGTCACAATGAAGCGCTCTAGAGTGAACCATGGAGAATATTAGTTGTTAGTCGATCATTTGGTTTTCTACATAGCCGAGTAACCAGGAAGCAAAGTTCAACATCATAATCATACATGTTGTGTTTTTGTCGCTATCATAATATCATCCTTGTTGTTTAAACCAATGCATGACACAGTAACCTGGATGTTGCTTTCATTTCTCGTCTAAAAACAATTTAGGACCAATTTTGTTAGATGTGGCGTTCCTTTTTGAAGTAATGCAGGTACGTAACCAGGATTTTTTTTATTTTTATTACGCACGCCAAATTCGTGCCTGCTCGCCGGAGGGGCCAGTGGAGAAGAGCATGTAGAAGATTATAAAACTCTCTAGTTATCCATTGATTTGCACTAATGAATGCTTGAATAAATGATTCAGAAAGCCTAATAAAACCTATCTGTTTCCATAGTTACGGACGGAAATCGATGAAGAGTTCGATATGAGTTGAAGTTTATTATCCTGATAACAAATATAATAATAATAATAATAATAACAAGGAAAATATTAGAAACTTAGCAGTAATCGTTGTAGTCTTCTACGTACTGTATTGCTTCTGGGAAAACTATCTCATGAATAAGTACATACATATGTATGTGTAATTATAAGAATAAACTGTAATATACAAGGATACAATCATTTTAATAAAATACAAACAACTTTATTACTAGTACATTGTATTTGTTCCATGTTTCACATTGTAAACAATTTAAAACCATGACTTCACTCGTGGAACATCCATGATCGGGTGGTTATGGTCTCTGACTGGTAATCACAAGCCGCTCACCGCTGTGTTCGAATCCTAGTCGGTACCAAATTTTGCATGTGATGAAGCTGTTCAAATAGCTTACGGAAGGTGCGTGATTCTACCCAGGTTTATGGCTGACGTCTTCCACCATTATTGGCCCTGACCATTGATGCGACGTTAAACTCCAGTGAAAAAGAACTTCTCTTGTAGTGTGACATTGATACAAAATTAGACGTTATAATTACATCCAAGGCCACCAGTTACTAAATAGCATCCAGCGCCGGCGTATAAAGCTCATGTTTTTATTTCGTCTTTTGCGGAGGGATACCGACTACAAAGCATACTTTAAACATGATTATCATCTCTCATGAACAGCTACATAGCACATATAACTACATACTTACAATATGCAGTAAGTAAACCTTGAATAAAAGTGCGTGTTTTACTACAAGTGAAGTAGATGACGTCTTGTTGATCTCATTTACGGGGAGTTACTCATTCATAGAACATTCCATAAACTTATCTGATGTGGTTAGTTACATAAACAGCTTCAGTAATTCGGTCAAATGATGCAGAATTGTTGGTTCATAATTTCATCGAGAAGTTCTCTCCCTTTTATCGTCAATCCCAGAATTCCAGAAACTTTCCAGTTAAATAGCAAATGATAATAATGATGAAGATAGTGATGTTGATGATAAAACTTCGGTCATGTTTCTGTTACATTGTGTCTCTGATTGGGGTGTCCTGGACAAATCTTAAAATGACCAATTGCAGTGCTTCATTCTAAGATCAGTAAAAATCTTTAGCTTTCAAGTCATGAATGTGAACTTATTGTAAGAAGTCATCAGCTTTGTGTTCTTATTTATTTAAACACCAAATTTGTTGCATGTGGTCCTAGTATTGTGGACTTGACGTAAATACAGCCAAACTTGTGTTTGCGGCCACCTTTTAATAAAGACCACCCTGTTAATAAAAGCAATTCTTTGACAAACCGTCACAGATTATTTATAACAAACCGACCTCCGAACAAAGTTCATCTGTCAATAAATACCACATTTGTCCTTCCGAATGGTGACATTTGTTTACAGGTTTGACTGTAATGTCCACTTAATACAATTTTCCATAAATTGATCAATGATTCTATCATACCGTCTAGTTAATTGCATGGATGAATGTGAAGAAATATGCAATGATTACATGGTTATTAAGGACTGTTTGTAACGATGTAGACGGCAACTCTATGTAAAATTATTCAAATTCTGAAACAGACCTGACTTGGAACTATCTCTAGTTGTCATGATCGCCGGATTAATCTTTTCAGTTGATTATTGTTCATGTATAATAATATCTATAACGGTTATATACCCTCTTGGTTTGATTTACCCGTATACCAATGTAAAATCAGAATTTACCTCTCACACTCCCTATTTCTTTACTTCTCTCCTCACTCGCCCCATTCCTTAAGCACTCCCTCTCTCCCCTCTTTCATGCCATTCCTCTCACATTAGCTTTCTCCTTCCCGTCACACCGTCCATATTCACGACCCTTCCTTCCACACCATCTTCCTCACTCCTTCTCCCGAATTGATTATATTATATCTCCCATACGTCTCTCTATCCCTAACTTGCCGATCTCTCTCTCTCTTCCCGGTGATTTGACAATCTGCACAACACGCACCATATGTATTCAACGGTGCAGTCGCTGACGTTGGTGGCAGATTAATTTATTTAAATCAAAACAATTCTAAATAATCAAAACAAACTAAACGAAGTTTTTACCATTGCAGAATGCAATCTGGTTAAATAACGCGTTTGTTGTGTCTAACTTGGGTCTAATTCAAAGCATATTTGCAGGCGGTAATAGCGTTCGTAGATGGTTCGCATCAATAAAATTAATCCTGAAATCAACCCAGCGTGATAACTTTTGTTTACCTTTCGAAATCTTTTAATGACGTGTTTTGCGGCCATTATGCCAATCGGACCTTAATACGGGAAGTCTCAATCCTAGAAAACAATTCTACTGGTCACATCTGGTCACTGCTCGAGTTAAATCGCTTTAAGACCCTGTGACGCAAACCATTATCGACTATATTTTGTCTGAAGAGGAAATCGTTCTGTAGTTGCGTATGTGGTTAAAGGGAGACAACTGTTTGAATTTGCTGTGGTTACCTCCTTTGAATATGTATTTATTTTCTACGATTTCATTTCCAATACTTGATTCGTTGAAAAACTTTTGAGTGATATAGATTTGTATGCTTAAATCAGGATAGTAGGTGTTCTAAACGAAAGTTAGTGACATTATTTTGTTGTATTTACTACCACACATTGTTACGTGACTATAAGTTGAATATCAGCCTTGTTAAGATTTAATATTCCTGGTTTAAACCTATCATCAGTTGACAGAGAATTTAACCGAGGAGGATGAGCAAGGGAGGCAACTCGTAAATCCCCATCGTCCGTAGCGCGTCTACGTGATTTTATACATTGGATTGAACGCCTAAACGTCCATCATATTAAACCCCATTCATGGAAGAACCCAAATAGGTTAATTTATTCTTATGTTTTGCAATTTTTACAATCAATCTACACAAAGAAATCGAGTATTCAAAGTAAAAGTTGGAATCAATATATTAAAAGTCCACTCGGTAATCAACCAAGTGTGTTCAATGATTTTCTTCCAGTACTTTGAAATACAAGGTGGATGTTAAGAAATTCGGCGGTGTACATCAAAGTCAGGCAAACATTGTCATCAATTTATTAAATTTTGTTTGTTTATTCAATTAATGTAAAAAAATTACCACTTATCACCAGATATGCTTATATTCCTTTTCGCTAAGCATGCTGTACCATTTGTTAAAAACAAGTATTTTCTTTCACATCTCACAAATACTTTTTTCGTTTCGGTAAGTGTCGTAGTATGTAGCCGTAATTGTCTCTTGTACATAATAATAATACATGCACATAGTTATTTCCATGTAAATTGATACTTGTTCACCTGTTTTGTAAATATCTTGTTTATACTTGTCTCATTTGTCTATTTTATTTATACATACATTTATATATACGTTCATTACTAAAAAGTAGAAATGAAGAGTATATAAATGTACTTTTTTATTTGCGAAAAAACGGGGACTTTAGGTCACGGGTGCACGACAGAAAGTCAAAATTTAGCCCCATATGCTACTTATACCTAATAACGAGGGAAGGTACCCAAAGTCAATTTAACAGACATAAACAATTATGCTGAACTGTTATAAAACGACCAGATAACTATTTTCTTCTTGTATTTGACAGTAGTAAGGTTTTATCTAAGCATCACAACTTTTTATTTGATGGAAACCTTTGACACACATTTTATTTGGATGTCTTTCCATAAGTATACACTACAAAACAGTACCCGGTCGACTTTCATATCAAAACTCCGTACTTGAACGCCAACAGGGCTTACTTCAATAGATAAACGTGTTTTCTTGCTTTTCGACAAGCACCTTTTAATGCACGTATGCGATATATACTGAAATAATAAATGACTTGTGAGTAATGGAACATAATTCTTAAAACTTGTTTTTTTCATTGAATATTTCGGTATCGTAGTCCTTATACACCCAAGTTACTAATCATCTTGTTTGTTGACCAATACTTCCAACACTGATGACACTAAATAGACAATCGCAGCAATAATAATTCTTATTCGTTTGACCATTGCTTGAAGTTTTTCTATTGTTTGATTAAATTTTAAATATCAATTCATTTTTCCTTATTTTGTAACGATATGAGTGTTATATTAACCTTAAGCAATTTTTGGTCGATTTTCCTCCATATGTGGAGGAGTTACCGGCTCCTTGTGGAAATGTAAGTTAGTACTGGTTAGTATACAGTCCAGGAAAACTGGTTAGGTGAGCCGGCCACGGTTTATAACTGAAAAATTGTTGAAAAATGGCGTTAAACCCAATGTTAAAAAAGTTAAAAAGGACCATTTTTAATATTCTTGTGACCGATACAGCGCGGATTTTATTAAGAAAGAAAAGCACCAGTCCTACCGAAATCGTCAAGAACTAATACATGTATTTGAATTGTTTGAGTGAACAACCATTAATATACGCTCTCTGACAAATGCAAAAAGCAATAAATAAATCGAATGTTTTCTGTGGGACAAAATCTCTGAAAGTAAATATTTATAGCCAATACACAACAAAAAACAAACTCTGGGCTATTAGACAGCATCCATTATTTTTAATTTGAAAATAATCTGCAGCTGTGATTTATTGTGTACTAAGGATATTTGAATTGCGTCGCTAACAAAATTTTAATGCAAATATGATATCAAAATAACTCATGACGCACGTCAATTACGAAACACAAATAATGAGGATGCATTGATATCATTCAGTGCTGGATAAATGTTTATGCATAGATTAATTTGACTTGTATACAGATTTGCCTACTCAGACTGAAATTGAAATCGGGAGACACGTCGTTAACTAAACCACGGAAGCGTCAAAAGTCGAGTCATATGATATAATCGCATTTATTATTGAGTGTAACGGTTTCCGCTATTTTGTGGGAAAATGTTTATTTCGTTTCAAAGCAAAGCCGGATATTGCGAACGTTATTGAAAGCACTTATTGTATGACTAAATAGGTGCTTTATTGAACTCGAATGTTTTACTCTACATGTAGTTAAAGTTCCAGTTTAGGCAAGTAAACAAGAAAATGAAGCTTCAGTTCTTACAACGAAAACTGTTCATAGGTCGCTCATTACTTTCGCTAGATTGCGTTTGAAATATGGGTAAAAAAGTACGAATTACTATTAATATACCACTTATTTATACTGTATTAATAATATAAACACATAAATACTTTAATAAAGATCACATTTAGAATGCTCGCAAAACCATGACAACACGTGGTTTGTTTCAGTATTGTTCAGTAATGTATTGTTCAGTAATGCATTGTTCAGTAATGCATTGTTCTGTAATGTATTGTTCAGTAATGCATTGTTCTGTAATGCATTGTTCAGTAATGTATTGTTTAGTAATGTATTGTTCAGTAATGTATTGTTCAGTAATGCATTGTTCTGTAATGCATTGTTCAGTAATGCATTGTTCAGTAATGTATTGTTCAGTAATGTATTGTTCAGTAATGTATTGTTCAGTAATGAATTGTTCAGTAATGCATTATTCAGTAATGTATTGTCCAGTAATATATTGTTTAGTAATGTATTGTTCAGTAATGTATTGTTCAGCGAACAAAATTAAAGGAAAACAAAAATACAGTCAAACCTGTTTGCGACCACCATCGAAAAAAGGCCACAATATGAATAATCTTTGAAAAATCAGCATTGACTATTTAGAACAAATTGACCTCTGAATAAAGGTCACCTGTGTCTAAAGACCACATTTTTCTTTCCCAAGTGTGGCTTTGTTCACAGGTTTGACTGTAAACAACTGATTGATTTAAGTACACAGATTGCCCCCGAACGATCGATCAAAGTATACGTGTAATTAAATGTTAGCGTCATTATGAAATCCATAAATCATAATTCTTAGCATGAATTCATTGTAGCAAGGTTGTATAGTGTATCATAAATATTTCATTTCAACGTGACCACGTGACATTATTCTAAATATGGTAACAACTGTTTGCATATCACAATCTGTGCGCAGATCACAGAAACGTTACGTCGTTTAAATCAATGTTGTAATACAGGCCTCACGCTAGATTTCATCGATATGAACAGAACAAAACCGAACAAAAACAAAATGAACAAAGATCGAAATGAACTGAACAGAACAGAAGTGAACTATTCATACAGTAATTTGTTGAATTGAACAGAAGTGAATAGAAATGAGCTGAAATAGATAGTAATTAACAGGCAATATAGACAGTAATATACAGATGATATAGATAGTAATTGACAGATGATATATATATAGATAGTAATGAACAGAACAGAACGAATTGAGATGAGAACAACACTGGTTGTGCAGGATAGAACTGAATGGAATAAAACGTAACTAAACAGGATAGAATTCAACAGAACAGAACATATCTAACAACAAATAGGCTCTGTGGTAGTATTCTCACCTTACAAATCTAAAGTTGCTTAACCGCCACAAACGACAGCAAGTGGTTAGATACATTATATTAACGTCAATTCATAAGTTCCATCATGGATCTATATTGATCTGTTACTTCGTGTACAGACCAGGGGTACATAGAATTAAATTGCTGCGATAAATAAAATCTAACACAAAAATAATTATATCATATGTGTCGAATTGAACGTCATTTTGGAATGAATCATAATATACAGAATCGTTATAATTAACCCAACATCATTATTATGGGACTACATTTACATTTTTGGCAGTAATAACACAGTTAAACCAGAGTTATCGACCACCTGTGACAAAAGGTCATTATTACTAATACAGTAGCACGGTTATAGTGAATACTTTTGGATCCGAATATTTAGTCCATTATATCTACATATCTTTATTTTACTATATTGACATAATTTAGGTATTGGTTGGGAATAATTGTTTCACTGTATCCCGTACTTCACAGTATCCCATACTTCACAGTATCCCATACTTTTCACTGTATCCCGTATTTCACAGTATCTCATACTTTTCACTGTATCCCGTATTTCACAGTATCCCATACTTTTTCTCTGTATCCCATACTTCACAGTATCCCATACTTTTCACTGCATCCCGTGCTTCACTGTATCCGAGTTTATTGTAACCGTGTTTCTCTGTATATTAGACGAAATTTACATGCAAAGGAGTTTCAGCTGCATACGGGTCGTACCTTCTCTCTCTCTCCCTTCTTTGTTTACAGATTTGCGTGTAAGTGTGGGCAGGTAGTACTATCATGACACATAAGATTTTAAGTCGTGAAAATGAGTGTCAATTTTAAGGGTGTTATTTACTAGTTTTTAGGGTTGAAGTTAGATTTAGACTATTAGTTTTGGTGATTATCTATACCCTCCCCCCAAAATAGCACGTTTAGGGGTATGGGTTAGGGGGCTATGAGTTACATACCGAGGCAATACCTGGGTATGTTCATGATAGAAATTTCGTACAAAGTCAGGTAAGCTTTATAATGGAAATACCTCGGTAAGACAGTAATACCAACCTCTTTGTTTTATGGAGGTTTTAAACCAAGACACATGATGGTACTAAGTGTGGAGTGTTCACCGTGAATTTAAAACAAACATTGAGTCATCAACCACAATCATGATCATCGTAATCATCATCGGAAGTTTCAACAAAAAATGCGCTTGCTCAAATGAAATAAATGCATTAATCATGAAAATATATGATATGTTATGCAATACTAGTATCTGTTTATGGGACAACTTTTCGCTATTTAATCCATTTAAGAGCTACGGCTGACTTGAATGGGTGATATCACCATTTTTAGAGAGTAACTTCATTTGTTTTGGTAACCTTTACCCTAGTATATGACACCAACATCTGAAAAAAACGTGATATCACGTGTTTGGTAACTATAACACCGATATGTGATATCGTCAATTTTAATGGTAAGGTAAAAGAATAGTAATGCATAGGGTTACTTGACCAAATAAATAGGGCAGGTAAGTCGAATACTAGTAACTTTTCTATTTTTGTTTTCTAAATACATGTATACCTTTCATACTTTGAAGGTGCGATTCGTAAATAGTATTTCGTAAATACGAAATAATATTTCGCATAAACGAAATAAAAAAGAATGCTAAAAGTCAAATAATAAATGTAGAATGTCACTTTAGGGCCTCCGTATGATATCACTTTCACTCGTAGTTAATATTATAGAAATTGATCAAATCGTAAAACGATGCCCTGTATCCATAAGTTGCATCAAACGCACATCAAGAAATATAAATGATTTTCATCACTTCCTCTTCACTATTGACAGTAATAAAACAATATTTTTCTCACAATTGATTACATCTCATGCGTATCAGTCTATAAAATTCCTCGAAGCGGTTTTATAAAATTTGAAATAAACTTGTATTTTCGTGGACAAACTTAATGCATTTATATGAATGACGTACATAGTGGCTATGAGTTGATCTTGCAGCTACAAATTGCCGTTTTCCAGTTCATATATACAGTAAAACCTCGATAATAATACCACATTCGTGGCCCAAAAATTGGTCGTAATAATGAGATGGTCTCATGATCAAGCTGACTTAAAAGAGAGTTTTTGGAAGCTGGCCCGATAATAAGTGGCCGTTTTAACAATGTGGTCATAATATTATGGTGTTTGCTATGTAAGGTTTTACTGTAGTATATATATCAGACGAGAGTTGTATTTTTGACAATTGTTGTTTCATTTAAGGCAATTTTGGGTTAAATTCGATTGCTTAAAATAGAATTCATAACAACTTTACCATCACAATTCCCTTACTACTGCCCGTGGTTTACAATGGACACTTTTACAGAAACCACGACAGTGTTATAGTTTCCTCCCTAAAAATATAAACTATTCATGACTACCTCTTTTTTATGATCCACGCCATTTTTATATCCCATCGAAAAAGAATCAAACAGAAGGAAATTTTTCATAATCACAGTAAAATTCACTTTTGCGGAACTCCTCAGTATTAAGAATTCCTTATCATAATGATGATATATTTTCGGATCGGATTCCGATATTTTATCTATATTTCAACTCACCTTAATCTTTCGACCGAATAATTTGGTCTCAAAGGTGGTCTTAATATCGAGGTCTTTCTGTAGTGTTTTACAAAATTTGGTCGCATTGTTTGGGATAACTATTGATTCATGTGTATCTGTACAAATACATTTGTTTAGTACAAGTTATACGCGTAAGAACGGTTGTACATAATTATTTAAAATCTAAACACTTTATTTAGAGTCTGCTTAACAGTATGAACGACAGTTATTTGATAATATAATTGCCGGATACATTTACGGATACTTGCAATATTGTTTAAAATTGACTAATCGTTTGTGAATTATAAGTTTGCACGCAAGATATAAGCTATAACAACAAGTATTTAAACCTGGAACAACCATCTGTCAAGACTAATATTTTTTTGTAATTGATATTACATATCATGTGCTTCCATAATTTATGACTATCGAAGATAACATAAACTTTTTGATGTTCTTTTTATGTTTTCTATCAAATGAAGAAGTGAGAAGCCTTGTATTCAATGTACTAGCCAGATATTAGATGTAGAATACAGAAAAAGTTTATTTTCGTTTGTTGAGCATTTCATTTCAAGTGTTACCTCAACGTATTGTAAACTCCTCTACATTTCTTGACGAGTATACATTTTGTTATATTCCACATTCGCCATATAACTTTGATTTTTTTTAATTACAACCGTCCCGAACTAATTTGACTACCTCGGGTTACACAATTTTTTCGCTTAAAAGAACTAAAAATATAAATGAGAAATATGAGAATAGGTATATATCGAGTTTTATTTTAAATATCAATTTACCGAAATTATTACAGTTCAACCTCTCCAAAGCTAGACCCTTTGGGAGAAGCAAAATTATATTGTTGTTGAGAAGTTGTTGCTCTATATTGGTTAAATTAATAGTTAAATCGTATAGTGGGAAATACTCCTGCTGTTGTTGAAGGGAGGTTGTAACTCAAGAGGGGGGCGCTATAGAGAGGTTACACTGTAATATACACGCATATTGCTGTATCATGTAGGACCATGAAATTTAAACGAATTCAACACTCAACCTGGAAATGGTTTTTAAATGCCATCATTGTTTTTATTCAGTCTTGGCTTACTTGTACCTAAATCTGATACCATGTCATTATCAAAGGACACAAAGAAAGCCCTTGATTAATGCTCCCATGGGTAGTGTATACATTTCATTTCATTGTTGTCCTCTACTCAGGTTCACCATGTGTTACATGGGTATGAAATTGTAAAGAAAATGCCCAGAAGGTACGGTGTATAAAACAGTTAGCCACCTCTGTAATCTTCCTAGTATCAATATTATCGATATTGGTATAAAATTTCACTCCGATACAGCAAGATCGTATCGATTAGGTCACTAAACATAGATCTGTATGATAACCGTATCTGGAAATTTGTAGACACAAAGTATCGATTTCATCAGACGTTAGGATGACTTTCTGTAGTTTGTTAGTCCAGGGACATCGTTACGTATGTCCTTGTTATGTGCAATTGTTGTATTTGATGATTCTGATCTGTCCCAAGTGTAGAATTTGTTCTATTTTTCTGACACGTTTTTCTGACTGGCTTGATAAATTGTCGGCTTTGGCCCATGTAAGAAATAAAATAGAACTTGACTTTAGGTTTTGTTCTGAGTGGCTGGAGTGCGTTTTTTTTATACATTTACCATCAAACGTTGTTTGTAAGGACAGTTGTAAAGCACAGCATGAGAAGAAAAATAAAAATACAGATTTTGGGTTTGATAGAATAGTTTAAGGTACATTATAACGATCACGATATTGTAATCAAGAAAATGCTAACCTCCATAGAAAGATGTGGTACACTTACGTTCAAACAATGCGGAGTAATTTCAAGTTCGTTGTATCTTTTTCCATCATAGTTTACATAATTTTTATATATAAAATCATATTAAAATGCAACCTCTCCAAAGCTACACCCTTTGAGAGAAGGACAATTATGGTGTTGTTGATAGGTCGTTGTTCTAGAGAGGTTAAGTTAGCAGTTTAATCGTACAGTGAAAATAAAACATTTTGTTTTATTGAAGCTGTTGTTGAAGGAAGGTTGTTGCTCAAGAGAGGGCCGCTTTGGAGAGGTTGCACTATATATACTGCATCACAATTTGGGTTTGACAGTGACGTAAACGTCCTATTACATTTAAATCAATTTAAATCAAGAGTGATACAAAAATATCCGTGGTGTAAAGGATCTTACGGTGTATTCTGAACCTTCCGATCCGCGTCCAAAACCGGCGTTCAGCTGGTGATGAAACACTAAATTATTTATTCTTTAAATCATACAAATTGTATTACTTTACGTGTGATCTAAATTTAGATCTAAACAAAGTATGACGTTTATGTCGGAATCTCTTTGTTCTTTAGTAAATATGTTATTTAAATACAAGTCACTGGCAGCCCGTGATACTATCTCTTCTCCAACAATGAAGCCAGCGAATTGTAACAAAAGCATGTTTGTCCATAAATACGGTAAAACTGACTCATGGTTGAAATAAAAGAAAAGATGCAATTAAGTGTAGGAAACTAGAGGTAAAAAACAACCCTATATTTCACTATAATCGCATGTACCAAACCATCTAATTACACTGTATTCGTTGTACCAGATAATGTGATATGACAGATTTATGATTGATGACAACAAAAATAACATCATGCATCTTTTTACATCTTAACAATGATAGTTGTTGATACATTAAGGACACGAAAGAATCTGACGTTTGTTAGTTTCAACCAATGTTAAATAAGAACAAACATAGAAGCAAAATTGTGAAGCACCGACCCTGCTTTCTGAAGCCATGGACAAATTTTATTCATTTTTTATGCATAAAATGCAACAATCTCTTGTTAACGAAGAAACGTTACGTACTAAATTATATATATTTTCTACGATGTATACTTAACGGGTTTTAAAACGCAAGTTTTATATTATATATGAGAATTCTTGTTGGTTTAATTTGACAAATCAATAACATTCAGTGAAACGTTCTCATTCTGAATCATTTTAAAGGGGAAGTATTGAATATCAAATACTTAGGTGTTTTCAAATCAGACAAAAACTGCAATGCATTTTTTTCACTGGGGTTAACGCTGTTTTTTTTTCGACAATTTTTCAGTTATATACGGTGACCGGTTCACCTAACCAGTTTTCCTGGATTGTATACTGACCATTACTAACTTACCCTTCCACAAGGAGCCGATAACTTCTCCACATATGGAGGAAAATCAATTTTGTCAAAATTTTATAGTAGGGCATGAAATACTGCGACCAGTATTTGAACACGAATCGCCGGGGGCAACGCATTTAAAAACTTGCGTTTTTTAGGCTGTTAAATATATCTAGAAATCATTCGAAAATACAATTAAACTTCGGAGACTATGAACAAAGTAAAATGTTGTTTTTCATGAACATACAGAATGACGAGACATGAAATCAAATGATTAACAGAATGCCAATTTATATCGAAATCCTTTTTCAAAAAAAAATCAAACAAACGATTAATTGAGAGAATTGCCCGTGCTAACTTTTTTCACACTTTTCTTTAATCATACGACAAGAATCTTTGAGTGCCTCTTGTACAATGCACAAAAATGATTCAAGCAATAAATCATTGTGATATTTTTAAAATGTTTACAACCAGATACAAAGGGTATTATCAATCCCTATTGCATAAATAGACGACGAAAATGATATCACATGTCAGCCGAAACGTGTACATTCAAGTCAGTAAATCGGTGATAAAAATCGTCTTAAAAAATCAGTGTTCATTTCTATCTTCGGTTTCACAAGGAACATTTTTAAATTGGACAATTACAGGTAAATTAAGTTATCTATATCTACTTATATACACGCTATGGAAAAAAACACTATAAAAGCCATATTTTATGTTCAACGAAAAAAGGCCAAGATTGGTTTTTTCTTAATTGGTCAATTAGAAAATTTGATCATCAAAATGTATGGAATTTGGTATATGCAATTGGTTATTCGTCATGTTATGCGATAAGGTAATGCATATTTACTTCAAGCATATGCTTATGTATGCATGTGTATTATCATGTAATTAAAATAAAGAAATTTATGTTAAAAAAAGCAATTTATTTTCATCCGTGTTAACATAAAATCCAGCGCGAGTATTGTCAAACTAAGTGAAAATAAAAACATTGATTGTAATATTTTTTATAAATAATTTTGTCAACAACTACAGTAACTGTAACTGAATTGTATGAATTCTACAAATTTATAAATGAAGATATTCTGTATGTGTAGAGAGTTACTTCTGCTCCTTACTCCCACATGTTTACAGGCTGATTGTATCTCTTGTACACAGTGGTCAGCTGAGGATTATTTCTGGCTCTTAATTAGTCCTGCATGTTTTATCAGGGAGATACTATAGTCAGCAGAATTTTCTATTATTAATAATACAGATAGACGGGTAGCCCTGATCAAATATGTGAAATACATGTATGCAACGTGATGAGATTTTGAGAGATATATTATTGCTTGGATATTCATTCTGAGCAGATTCTGTGTAAGGGTCGGAGCTCACATTCCGAACAGTTAACATGTAGCCGTACTAAGAACTTTGGGTTGTTTCATAAATATATACGTTTAAAAATGATTCGCCGCAAATCACTGCTCTGAAAAAAAAAGCACTAAGTTCATAAATTCATAAATTTATGGTTACTTGACAAAAAATCGGGCAGGTAGGTCTCAAAACATTTTTCTTTTTTTTCTAGACATATCTTTCGTACTTTAGAAATACTATTTGTCCCCAAATACTTTGATACTTTGAATTTTGCTGTTGGGAACTTTAAGGTCGGCATCAAAAGTCGGGTAACTGTAAACACGACTATTTTTTCCTGGCCTAACGTATTGAACATCTTAAACACAGGTGAATGAACCAATATGAATAGGTTCAATAGTCAGCAGTCAGTTGTGTCCCAGTGACAAGAGACAACAAAACGAGTATCTTATGACATGTACACACGAATACTATCTCGTCAACTTTGTTTGTCAGCACTTGTCCTCGAAGCAATCCATGACGTTAAATGGATATTGAAAACATTTGTTAGATACAATATTCTAGTCTCAATGATCTTATAGCTGGTGACAAGATCTTAAATCTACAAATGTTCATGTATCATTATGTTATCATATCATACAGTTTGTATTCATAAAGATCAGCACACTGCAAAATTTAATATTTACTTGTATTCTTTCTTTTCATAGCTCTAAAGGAGAATAATTCGATAGCAAGCAAGTATAATGTTACAAGTTTTATTCAGACACTTTCTATCTGTTGTAATAAATTATTTTTATTCAGATTCAGCTTCTTGAGAAATTTTGCGAACCGGTTTTTTTTATCTAACATTGCAAACAGTAGTATCCTGAGGGAGATTGCGGTGGGCGGTTTTCGTTGTGCAAAACGAGGTTGATTTTGGCAAATTATTGGGAGCGGAAATCCTCGAGATGTTTGGATTATCAAACGTATTCTTTATATTGTACCTGTGTTGTGTCACATGAATTATGATTCGTCAATAACAGCTAAGCACTGAAGATAAGAAGTGATTTTTGTCTATAACCTATCTGCACTTTAGATAGCTTAGTCAGTATACTGAAGGATTGTTGATCGGAAAACATGCGTGAAGCAAGTATGTTTCTCTATGATGATTAGGAGGGGGATAGTGAACATCATGCCATTGAACTTAACCACTTATTCATACATCAGTTTCAGTTTCAGTTTTTCAGTTTATTCGGAATAATGTTTTAATACATATACACAATATTTGTTATGATCAAAAATGATCTTAGAACAAACAAGACGAAAAAGAAATATTTAAGTATGGTTCAAGGTAAGATAGAGCACTACAAATTTGACATATTGTAATTGTTTTTATAACTATAACAAAAACCTTCAGATCTAAATAAGTACAGATTACATTTAAAAAATAAAGACAAAGACGAATATAAATTTGAACTGTCTGATTGAATATTAAGAGTACTTATGAACTTGAAAGGCTGTCAGACAGGTATAAACATATCATTTATAACGATGCCATCATGACAAGTTAATTTTTTTTAGATAATAAGTCCTTAGTGAAAAAGAATGGTACACATACATAGCTAAATTTCGAAGTTCTTTAACATTATCACTTTCAAATAATTGCGTAGTTTTAAATAAGCTAGCGTTTTGTGGAAATAAGGTTTAATATATTTATAACGTATATCTTTGTAGAGTTTTTATTCAAACATGAAATGAAACTCGTCTTCAAGTACTACACAGACTTTACAACGACGTTCATTGTAAGATGTGGCAGGTTGTTTCAATCTGCCAGCTTCAATTTCCAGTCTATGTGAAGCAACTCGTTAACGTGTTAAAGCGATTCTAAACTTTTCAATATTGACTAAAGATAGGTAAGATTTATAACCAAAATCATTAAAATTTCTATAAAATATACTCCTTGATGATTCGTTTATTTTTGCATTCCAGTTTTGAATAAAATTATCATTTACCCTTTGTTTAAATTAATTAATAAAAATATCAGCATCCCATACTCCCTGATTTAACCAAACTTCATGAAAACCAAATCTATCTAAAGTCTCTTAGTAAAGAGGCCCAATTTGATTTGTTAATCATGTAAGACCTGCGGAATATGGGGACAGGGTTGCTCGGATATGCTTCCGCCGAACATTGTTTGAGCAAACGGTCTGTGGCTCATGACCGTTTATAAGCAGCTCTCTACCAAATACACACAATCTGAAGCACCAAAACAATATTTTACTTTAAGAGAATTAAAAATGTCGCGGTAAAGTAAGATACTTGATGAAAAATGCTAAATCTGACGATCCAAAAAGCAATCTAGTGATCAGACGAGCCAGTCACTTCAAGCATGAATGGACAAATATTGTTTCAGCGGGTATGTAACAGGTTATTTTGTAAGTAAATGTGGTTAAACGAGTCTGTATCTGATTAATTTATGGAAAACTAGACATTTATTCAATCAGATCGTAAATAATAGGATGTACATGTAAATAAATGAAAACTTACCTCTAACTCAACAGTATAGCTTGATTTCCCTGGTTACAGTATACATTTCTACTTAATGTTATCTGTTTATTTTATGGACTTTTCATTGTTGATTTTCTTTAAAATGTGGGGGTCAGCTTGATTTCACGCCTTGAACCATTAATTACCAAATAGAACATATAATTATAATTATGATGCATACAGAATGTCTATTACCGTACGATGCCTAGGGACAAAATAAAAATAATAAATACATTAATGTTGCGTTTTGGTTTTCAAGATACATCTACTATAAACGCATAGAGGTATCTTTCTCCAGGGATGAAGTTTGATAGATTCAATGCCTTACGAATCGTACCATTGATCTAAAGTTTTATACGCTATAAAACGATTGAATAAACACACATGTATTTTACCTAACAATCATCTATTTTATATGTCTATGAAACTTTTATTGAAAACTTTGATCTACTGACTAACGAACCAGTATTCCTTTAACCAGTGAATAAAGGATTTGATTTTA
Organism: Lutraria rhynchaena; assembly: GCA_008271625.1. NCBI lineage: Eukaryota > Metazoa > Mollusca > Bivalvia > Venerida > Mactridae > Lutraria > Lutraria rhynchaena. Next base: position 217,331 of record VIBL01000006.1, on the reverse strand, counting down.
AAGACGGGGTATAACCATCCTACTAGAGGGGATAAAACCCACAAGTTTTAATTCCGGTACGCCCCTCTGTGTAAATTAAATATTTGCGTACCGACACAGATAAGATCACCCTTAAAAATTATGGTGTGCATTACGCGACTGACACATTAAAAATCACCCGACCTTATTTAGTTATTTTAGTGAAAAATTGTTCGTGTTTGTCCAGCTTTCATTTTCAGTACATGCATTATAATGTTAACAAAACAATACCTACCTGCACACTGTTAAAAGTTTGGCAAACCAACACTTTTAAAAGGATAGCCACTAGAGTAAGATTTTTATATCATAGTGATATTTTATGTTTACATATGATTCTGACGGCTGTTTATTTTGATAAACCACTTGCTGTGCTTTGGAATAGAGTATAAAACATTCTTATTCACAACTGTTTGTATGCGTAAAAATGTATGTGTACCTGCATACTGTCATTTTTCTATCAGGACAATAATGCGATGTATAAAGAATATTTAAATCGATTAAACTACGTTAAAATCTCAATGTAAAGTCTTCCGTTTTGACCAAACAAATCGGTCTTAATATCAAGGTGGTTTTAATATCACGTTCGTAAAACAATCTTTAAGTAAATGATTGTCATAACGATCGGGAGGGGTTGCTGTTGAATTGGGCGCTCAGTTAAGTTTTCTTCGAATTGTTACATAAATTTTGATAAATTCCCCCATTTTTACACACAATTTTTACACCTGACATTAGTCTTTCTTTTATATAACGGCGTTCAGTATAAACTAACCAGTATTTCAAGATTCTGTACTAGTACTGCCAACTTCTGCACATGAATCGCAGAAATCAGCAATGAATGCTTTAGACTCAATGTCTTCAACCACGTCGTGACAAACTAATGCCGCGCCCTGGGTTCGGATACAAAATCTCGAGACCCATAGACCTCGTGAGCCAAGCATATGAAGTACTTTGATATAACATTCCATCTCTCACAAAATACATGTACATGTATTCTATATGTAATTTTAGTGTGATCCTCTCTTTTCTATCTATGGTTTCAAAAATTTAAAGTAAGTATAGCGATTTTATTACTCCTGCAAGATTTCAAAATATGCTAATTGATTCTGAAATTGTACCCCTGACTGCGTTTTATTTGGTGTATTTACATAATTTACGTGATTTGAAATTATGAAGCCTGCTAAAAATGACTAATGTGTAATGTAATGCAAATGTGTGATTATTTTTTTCGATTATGAAGAATTTTAAATCATAATACAACCTTATTCTTTACATATGTTTGATTTGAATACGTACTAGTGACGACTGAATGAAAAGAAATTATAAAAGAACAGACGAGTATGTAAAATGTGTATGATGAATTGATCTGCGATCATGTAACTGCTATGTTTTGAATCGGTTGAACAATTTTTTGGTATATTTGGTATTTATATAATATTATGACGGACATTTTTTTTAAATGCATATTATACGTTTTGTGAGTGAATTATGAAGTGAAAAGCATGTATTCACAAACATTTGTAGAATATAAAATTTCAAAGGTTAAACATTACGATCATGATAACAAAGTTTAGTTTTTTTTACCGAAGTTAAAGTCGTACGGACGGTCAGAATCTCTATGAACTCTTCAAGTTTTAACGGTCGTGAAAGAACTCATACGTACATCTGAGTAGAACCACCGACCTTCAGTAAGCTAGCCGCACAGCTCCCTCACGTGTGAAATTTGTCCAGTCTCGGGTGGGATTCGAACTCACAGCGGTGAGGGCTGGTTGAAATATAAGGGATATATGTCCTCCCCAAAATAACTCTGATCGGCTGTAAAGAATCTTTTATTATTTATGTTTTTAATTCGTAGACACTGGCAAATTTAATAAAATAGCTGCATTTGATTCAAATTCCTGAAAATTGATTGAATGCCAGCACCGATCCTTGAGACGGAAAACAAACCACTATGTGATTTGTCTGATATCTTTTAACAAACTTAACTTTCACTCACTGCACGTACGCTAGTGTTTCAGCTTAGGAATAACAGATGTATGGAGAAATAACGTTGAATAACATACAATGCAGCGTTTGTTTTGAACAACCGCATCCTACACCAGATGTGGTGAATAATTTGGCAAATATTTATAATGTACAAGCCACATTGCTTGGTTAACATTCATTAAAAGCCTAACTATCACAACGTTACAAGTAAATCACAGGGCTACATAACAAGTTTGCGTTAAGTCGGGCGCCGTACCTCATAGCGGTAGTTTCAAGTGCACGAGGCGCCAGCGGTATAACCCAACAAAGTACTAACAAAATTTGGTCCATAAAATATAAGCTGCTTATCTATATTTTTTTTAAAAAAAAAAACGGGTATAATTCAGTTAAATACAGAAGCACAATGCAAGAAAACGCACCTATGGTTATTGTAAAAGTTTTAAAAAATAACATGGTGGGCAATATGCTTGTGTTCATTGTGATTTTTTAAAATATGCGTAATGTTTACTCATAGAGTTTTGCGTTTCAACGTATATCAGTTTATGTTCTAAAGAAACTTTCTGTAGTGTTATACTTTCAAGCATAAGATACATTTGTATAGGAAAGCGTATGTTTGTTGTTGAAATAGTGGCGAATGACTGACTGACACCATTGCTCATACTGAAATTTTTTATCGTAAATATGAATTCTTCAAGATTATACAAATAGTTTAAATATGCTTTTAAATGTAAAATACCACATACGCTTCACTAAAAGGCATTTAATAGCATACCAACTGGTCGTTAATGTGGTTAATAATTACGAACACTTATATTGGCAAATTGTGTCGGCATTCTTAATTATGGTATAAAAATTAAAATGTTTCTTCGGCCATATTAGAAATTTGACTTCACCGACAGGCAAACAGTGAAACCTGTTTCAATGCACTGTCCTAAAAGATTATTAAATGGGCTGGATTCTGAAAATATTATACATACATCTATATAACGGGACACATACTCAATGTCAAAGATGAGTACATCTTACTCGAAAAAGTCTTCTTTGTTCTTATCACTCAGAAACTTCGTCAAAAATGTCTAAACTATTAGTAACTTAATAGCGACCGGCTCCAGGAAGGTTAAACGCCAGTAAATCTTAACGTGTTCAAATGTGGTTGTGATTTTTCTTTACACTTGACATTCACAAAGTAAATTGTGTTTATAGATTATATGGGTTTCTTTCAGCTGTAAGTTGCATGGAATCCTGAGGTCAAGGTATGACAAAATATCATAATTCGTAAACATAAAACGTTGAAAATCCATTTAAATCATGGTGCTAACTATTAAAGAAAATCATTACGAAGTTATAAAACTTCAGATTGATCTCTTAGTTCAAATCTAAATTTCATGTGTTCAATTTCCAAATTTAATGTACAAGTGAAAGTTTTCACTTTTCAAGCAGTATTCTACGCACAAGCAAGTTAAACAAAAAGCATACCTATATTTATGACAAATATATAAATGAATCTGAAATAGGTTGAGAATGAAAACTAGACTTGAGCTTGAAGGTCTATCTCAAGTTTTGTAACCATGGAGCCATTAGTAATATTACGAGACTGCGACTGGTTTAATTTACAAATAAATCTTTTTGTAAGAGTTAATTTATGCATGTAAATATTGAAAAGACATTATATGATAATCTTAAGTTCGAAGTGAACAAAAGAACCAAAAAGTACCCAATGACATTTATGCGTACACCATATGACCTAGTCTACCGACAAGTTAATTCTGATTAAAAGTTGTTCTATCGGATATCAACATAATTTTCTCTGCGCTAAATTCATTGATTTCTTGTTTAGATATAAATCAGACCATGCTAATCAATTAGTGCTGTTTCATGCAACCACAGTAAACAATGAGTCACAAATTTCAACAATTAATAGCAATTGTTTGTAGAAACAATGTTTCACAAATAGAAAACTTTGATTCAACAAACAAAACCATAGTCAGTGGTCATGTTATTGTGTAGATGTTCAGTTTTATCGTAATAAAACCATAGTCAGTGGAGTTATTGTGTAGATGTTCAGTTTTATCGTAATAATTGTTAGTGAGATGGAAAAAGTAATATTTTAAAGTTGGCCCAAGGAAGAATAATGGTTTTAACACCATCTGTCAAGTGATTGTGTATCGATTCTGGTGCAGTCTTGATTGATTAGGCCGGGACGTAAATCTTGCTTTAAGTCAAGTAGAAGTACAGTAAGTCAATGAAGTGTCTGACTTTTCAGAATCGATTTCTAACCGATAAATATCGACGATTCACATGAGTGTTTCAGTAAGAAATTAAGTGGAGCGACTAATGTACCGAATTACTTGTTCAATGTCTGTAAATTTAACAATGAAAAGAATCAGTGACTTAAAGCGTACAATTACATTACTAAAACCTCCCGTTCACGATATCGTGATGTATTAAAATCACATACCAGGTTAACTCCCATAAATACATGTACAACAAAAAAGCATGGTATGAACATTAAATCTAGGCTTGGCTTTTGTTCTGTTTATTTTTATTTATCATTTTTGGTCGCCGTTTTGTCAACTTAACAGCTGATCGTGAAAAGTGTGAAATATAACATTAAGTAGATTTAAAATTTTAGCTCATGAAGAAGTCGACCAGTAGAAAGTTGCGGTAAAACTTTTCATAAAAAATGCTAGGATATGAATCACAAACTAGATATGATGTCATTTATACTTGTATTAGCAAATATCTTATCAAATAAACATAGTGACAGTGGAGGAAAATTGAAAATACTCAACTTTAGTGAACAACTGAATATTGCAAAAACATCCAAAATTTCAAAAGTATAAAATACGAGACAGCAAGATTGCTTACACGTCAAATAATACAAGGTCTTGCTGAAAAGAACACGTGATGATGACAATAATTTGTATTTTTTAATCCTGTATTAACAGAGTGACAATACATTCCTGACTGTAATAATGCTGAAGTATTATGAATAAATTATGCATAAATCACGTGACATAAAGGCGGCTTTCAAATCGCAAAAATGATTATTGAAGGTCTTATCATTCGTAAAGTAGGTGTCTTGAACACATTCAATATAAACACTCATAAGATTTCACATTCAAAAAATATCTGTGTATATTATCGTAATCTTAGGTGACAAATGTTCATTTTGAAACAAAAAAAGATTCGTGTATCTTTGACGGTATAAAGAACACATTATGACCGTATTGAACATAACATGAATGATAGGTACAGTAAAATCTCTATTAGCGACCATCTCAATATTACGACCACCTCGTGATAACGACCACTTATTTTCCGACCGGCTTTCAATAACTTCTATATAATTCAACTTGATAATAAGACCAAATCATTATTACAACCGATTTTCGAGTTCTAAAAGTGGTCTCATTGTTTACTGTATATATAAAAATGTCATCATCTGCAAAAAAGTCCAAGATGGTAAACATGTATGATAAAGTCAAATATATACCTAGGACCACCTGTGAACTGCGACAACCTCTGAACAGATGTCCATATTCGTCAATGATTTATTCTTAATGCAAACAGCTTAATTTATTGACAATCTTATGTACAGAGGCTTCTTTCTTGAAATCATGTCCTTGAGTACAGATTTGTCTGAAGCTAACTTGAAAGAACAATTTCAAATTAAGAACACAAATATTATCTAATAAATTCAAAATAGACTGCTTTAAATTCTTATGTAACTATAAAAACTATGCTAAATTCACTCACATGATTAAATACGTTGTTAGATTAGTGACACTATTTCATGAGCTTTTAAGAGCTTACATGTTTATAGACCGTTAAAAATTTATACAAATATGCAAATATTTCAGATTGTTAAAGTGTATCCGTTGGACAATAATTGTAAACCAGGGAAGACACAAAAATCACAAATATAATAAAGGCATAGACGTTTTTCTGTTCATTTTAGCAGCCGACCCTGATCTGGAACTTCTGTGCTTGCTTGAACCAGAGTCTTTATGGTCGCTTCCACTACTTCGGCTGTCTTTAGAACTATTAATATTTTCCTGGGATATTCGTCTCTGAATCATATGCTTTTGTGGTGTTGAGTTTTGTACACTGGTTATCCGTGTGACGTACCCGCTGCCTGACCCCACTGGGGAGCCACTTCCGGTTGTTGTTTTGATCACAGTTATTTGCGGCGAGGATTCCGAGCGCTGATAACGCCGGGGTGGTAACTCCGGTGGAGTATTAGATAGTCTTTGACCACCACTGAGACCATTCACTGGAGATTTCACGCGGTTGTGGTTAGCATCGAGAGCTGCCCGGGGGTCAATAAACGTATATTTTGAATCCATTTTACTTCCAGCGACATCCCCTCTATCCAACATTTCAAGGCGCGATTTGAATTTAGTCATTGGTTCAAACTCTGGTTCTTCATAATAAGTCTCTTCATCCGAATCCCTTTGTGTGTATTTACCAATTGGAGGATGTTTACCTTCTCTTAGATAACCATACAAATCATCTAACTCTTCTAGCAAAATATCTTCCCTACTTTTAGAACGTTTCATCTGACTTACCGGTGTTGGAGTTTGTTCAACATTTTTTTGGTTTGTTTCTGAATAAATATTTGCTAGTGTATGACTTTTAGCTTTCACCGCACCCTCAGGCACTGATATAATCAAATGTATAGTGTTATGATAGTTCGCCACAAGCCGGTTACATTTCACCATTATATTAGTATATGCTTCATTATCCTTCAATTCGGTATTGTTAGTTGCAGTAACTAGTCTCAGGTTCACTTCTGTAGGAATGGGGTAAATGCGAGGTGTATTCCGGTCTAATGGACATACAAAAGCTGTCTCGTCCGTGTAAGCCCAGTCCAGTCTAATCATCCCTGTAAACCGATTAGAATCCACTTTTGGCCACACTCCTTGTACCAGTTTTACAGTTAATGGCAAGCGGAATTTATTTATAACGTCTTTAATCATATAGACACCCATAACATCATTTTCACTGGCAATAGGTGTAAATATTCCTCTCTGTTCAAAACTTAAATACACATTATCTCCCTTAGTGTCTGTACACTTAAGTAGCCGAAGTTTCCCTGCCTTGTTTGGTGGAAATTGCAGAGGAACTTCACCAAGAACATTTAATTGATCACCAGCAGTAACTACTTTGGTTTTATCGAATGTCATTTTACCATCAGTATCATTTACAAGATACGCTTTAATGTTTTGACGGACTAGAACGTTGGTAACTTTAGGAAACGCCTTTGCAAGGTTTTGTACATTGTCAAACGGTTTCACCGACCGACCGTCTTCTGATAAAAGTTCAAACCAACCTTTGTACGAAACTGGAATCGAGAGCCGCTGTTCTAAAGGTATAAGTCTCGACGAACGCCTATCTCTACTCTCAAGTCTTGTCACGCTATGCCCTAGAACTTTTAATCCAGTTTTTATGGAATGAATTAACACATCTTGATGTAATTTCTTCAGTGGATTGAATTTCGACGTTCCTATGTTCATGAACTGTCCTTTCACCACCCGCGCCACATTCGGTACTTCATGATTCATTAAAAAATCCTTCAAGTTTACTTGTTCCGTATTCCACTGTGGCTGAGGCATTGTTGGCCCCTTTGGAGAAGACGCCATCATTTCAATTCACATTTAATTAAATATCCGTTAATCATAAACACATTAAAACAAAACACTGTTTGTATAAACTGTTTGTTACTGTCGTAATACAACATGAACTGTCACGTCCCAATGACTACTTATACATTATACTTTACATTCCGACACAATATAGATCTCAGGTGTGTATTTACCTGCGCGTTGTTCAACGTCGTCTGCTTATTTGAATACCCGTCAGGCAACTTTGCTGTTACACCGTAATGAAATCCAGACACGCTTCATTTGTGAAGCTACGGTGATTTCCCTGTGGCCTCGTTGTGACATTGGATTTTTTTCGTTTTTGGTCGATTGTTAAACTAACACCCACAACGTTAAACCCGACTCATTCAGATCGTTTAAGAAGGTGTAAGTGTAAAAATAACAAATACCTCTTCATTGTTTTCATTATGGATAAAAGCTAAATCTTCCCACATGAATATTTCTTGCATTAATCTTTTGGCACAGCGTGATCTTAGATTATACATTGACCATTTCACGAAGTTTGTACCCCTGAATCGGATTATGATTCATAATCTGAAGTATGTCAACTTCAGAACGCCATTTATGATTAGATTTAATAATTGTGCGATTCAAATCAAAAGAATTTAATCGAATAAATGAACGAATGTTAAGGGGGCGCTTTTGGTCAAATGCCGATATTTTACTTACGTGTTAAATGTCTCATTAAAAGCTAAAACTTATTACAATTTCGTAATAGTCAAATATTATATACCAAGAGCGTAAATTCATAATTTGATTACGCAAACGCATGCTAACGACATTTTTTAACGAGCGATACTGAACTGACTGGTTTCAGTCATTTCCACTTTCAAATATTGCGAAGAGGTTGTTCTATTTTCTTCACCAAATGAATACAAAAATGTTTCCATTCGGCAATGTATACATGTAATGGCATGTACAGTGAACAACGTGAATTGTAGTTTTATGATTGTTTGGGAACACCTCTTTATCGATATATTTACCACGTCGGATCGATTTTTGTTTCCCTTCTCGTCTGCGGTTACGGAGAAAATAATAGACGCATTGTAAACATTTTATGGCCTCTTAAAGGAGAACAAATTTGTACAACCCGTTAAATCAGCCATATGCGCTTAACTTTAGAGTAAAATAATATATGGTTTCAAAGAGGACTAATTAGTTATTCATAGTTATAAACAGTAAAAGTGCTGCACGAGTTTACATATTGTATATATTAAGCAACACAATGCGCTTAACGGCTTTTACACAAACAGTCCAACGTGTATAAACAATGTGCTGATACAATCTACGGCTTTTGTCTACATCATCGATTAAGAATTATTACAATATTACGATATGAACTAATAACAATTACAGTGGAAACTCAGAAATAAGGACACTCAGAAAACCGGAATCCTCGGAAAACCGACCATTCAAGCTGGTCCCGAGTTTCCTCCTTTTTCTTACTTGACTCGTTGTGAGATAGACCGTTCTTGCACTCTACCTTTCAATTGGTACACGTACGCTTGTGTATAGTTGTTCATTTTATCTCTAAATTTAACTGAGATTCATTGTTAAAGACATTGGCAGAATGGAAAAGTAAAGTGACCAGTTTACAGAAATAAATAACAGAAGAAAACAACTCAAATAAATGAAATTATGAAATTAAACAAATTTGCAATTAACAAAAAACTTCTTATCGTTAAACTATTAGTTCAGTTCAGGCAAACGTTCGTTGCTATTATTACAGTGCATTCAATAAAACAAAGAGACAAGATCATGAATTTCGCAGGTCGTGATTACACGTCACGTGACTGTCACATGATAGTCACAGCGGAACACAATGAGGAAGAAATAGAAAGATAATAAAGAGAACATCTTTGCAAAAAGAAGTTATGTCACGTGATCACATGATCTAACAATGTCAGGATCATACTGAAATAGCACGTTTGACGGTAATAGATTTTGTTAGCCTGGACCGCAATAAAAATTATGTCGCGAAAAAGCATGGTTTTACATAAAATATGATACTAAATTGAAAATACATCAGAGATAAGGAAACAAATATAATCATGTGGCTTACTACACCAGAATCATGCCACGTGACGTAGTACAGCAGAATTATGCCACATGGCATTGTGCACATGAATCATCCCATGTGACTTTGTACACCACATGTGATGCAGTACACTAGATACTTACAAAAATGACACAAGATGGTATATAATTTAGACCGGGCATGTTCCATTTATAAAGTTCCTGTATAAAACATCTTGCTGAAGTATATTTAGTAACTCTTACGCACGCTACGTCAAGGCCTTAGCAGATAAAATTAGCGACCTAAGACTTCAAATTTCACCTCATGTTGCACTCTTAAAACATTGTCCTAAAGACAACAAACAGGAGCGCATAAAATTTATCACGATTCTATATAAATGAATAACGGCAACATAATTTTATACCTGAAATACACTGAAAATATCTTATGTCAAAACGTTTTACAGATTTACGCTTGTAAATACAGTGTTTTACGATAACAAAAATTGAAGCAGCGACAGTGCTCCGGTGGTTTAAATCCCGGTCGCGACAGGTCATACCCTTCTATGAAAATTTGACAAAAATGTCAATTTTGCTCCATTTGTGGAAGGGTAAGTTAGTACTGGTTAAAATGCAGTCCAGGAAAACTGGTTAGGTGAACCGACCGTCCCATATAACTGAAAAATTGTTGGAAAACGGCGTTAGACCCAGCGCAATAAATGATTGTACAAAATGATGTTATATCATAGATGTATTAACATACTTGAGAGAATGTCACCGCTAGAAATGTATCAATTAATTTGAAAGTATGTTTATCAATTTTTGCACGAAAGCTGTTCAGCTTTACTTATATATCTTAATGCATACAAGTTCAGACTCCGAACTGTTTATGACATATGTTTGGCTTTTATCCTTAACAGCGTTAGAGTTTGGCCCTGTGACCAATGCATTTCATTGAGAATGGGGGTAGTAGGATGTTCGAGCCATATCAGGAGACGTTCATGAAATTGGTTGGTGAGCCGACAGCCAGGGAAAACAAATGTTCACAGATTTACTTCCTGTCTACTACTTGAATATATCTCATTTATCTTGATTACCAAATAAGCGCCGTTTCTATATATCAGTGACTAACATGCATTCGGCAAACTTCGGCAAAACTCGCTGAACGTCGTATACTTCACGAAGCGTGTAGCATAAAGCATCGGAATCGAACGTGGTTTATTGAAGTAACACTATATTGTTATTCTTCATTTAATGTCACAACCTGATGACACTCATGCGTGTGAATTTTACAAAAGAGCCATTTTAATGCATGCACCAAATATTTCCCCTGTTAACTGGTCTCTCCCGACAACGCGTGCAAGACCAAAACGCCACAATTGTTCATTCACACGGCATTGTTTTGGAGCAGTTAGTCTATGAAGTATAATTTATTATTATGTAAAACGTTTTTCTTAGAGTATAAAGATAGATTATGCCAACATTTATGCCATGCTTCACATGTAGAAACAATGGAAAAAAAACGCAACCCAAATTATGTATGACACATAACGATTTATTTATTATTTATTTACTACAACAAAGTTATAAAGATGTAATCACATGACATGCCCGTATTTATATAGGTGACAGAAATGCTTAACAATAAGATTTCACCTCATAAAGCTTTATGTGAGGTATGTTCATGAAAATGGGCGAAATTTACTTTAAAGTTTACATTTATACGCCATCGAATTCAATTTATACATTATATACGTATTAAAATGTGTGTGAAATAACCATACACCGTGGCCGATCTGTTAACTCATTCCATTCGGAGACACGTGGTCGGATGTTCGAATCCAACTGCAGTCTTGCGACAAGTATACCATGAAACATACAGAGCATTTAGAATTATTGAACAATGACATAAGCATCAAAATTAGGGCCTTACAGACTTAGAACAACCTCTTCAGAAAAATCGTCGCGAACTCTGGTTATGCATTATAGTATTATGAACAAAAAGGAAAATAAACAAAAATAACAAAATACAGACAGCTTTTTGAAAAGGTGGGTGTGTTCTCTGAAGCTTAAAATCTATGAACATGTCTGTAATGTTCAGTACACTGTGTTTCCCGTATCTGCCCATTTTTACACCGCATTTAGCGTCTTAGTATAATTTGATCTAATGGTCTATTACATTTAAAACCGCTTTACGTCGGCAATATCTAAAGAATGTTTTGAAAGTAGCTTACGTTATGACCTACCACACCAATTATTTTAATCCGGACGAAATAAAATGTCAGCATTTTCAGTGAATGGGTCCGTATAGAGTTGACTTTATCATACTACAACGTCATTAGATAAACTTGTTCAACTTTTGACATTCATCAAATTTGAAATTTTAAAAAAAATAAAATATGTTAAAGATATATGCCAGTTTATTTCACTTTTCAGTTTACAACTGACCGGACGCTCAAATAGTTCCAACGTACTTAGTTATTCATTGACATCAATATATACAGTATATTATTGGTATCGAGGTGAGCATTAATTGGACCATTCGGAACGCCTTCATCATTTCCCAGTATATAATATACTAGAAGGTAATCCGAAGAGCAGACGACATAGCTTCGGTGAACAGACATTCAAAGGGATAAATTTCGCATTGGCATTTTTCGCAATGTCATATGCTAAACGTATTTATAGTTATGCCCATGTAGAATAATTAATTGAAAGTTTTACATCGTTTATTCATCATGCATATCCGCTATATCAGATGTATATATTACCAGACAAATATAATTTATGAGTTACGTACCTGTTTTGGACAAAGTTTAATCGAATTTGACTTTAACAAAATCGCCTTCAATCAAGCATATACTTAAATATGTTGATTTATTTATGGTTTTGTTACAGCAAATATACGTATACACTTACTGTCTGCGTGTTAAGTTTAAGTAAACATACTGGTTCAGAATAATGATGTTGTTTGTGTACAGTACATGTATTATATCATATTTGTGTCGAATGGTTCTCGACTGGCAAATGTTAAATTGTGAATATGACGCGTTCATTAAACAGCAACTGTCACGTGTCACGTGATTGTCTGCTGGTGGTCAAGTGGTTTAACATAACAATAACGTAATGTATTAAACCAACAAACAATACAGTACGAGTCTATACTAAACGATTCCTAAATGTAGGTCAGGTTATATTCTTAAAAAAATTCTTCATCGCTAGCAAAAGTCCATCCGTTCAGCCACAAAAATGTCAATTGAGAGGTCCCGGATCTAAAACCTGGGCATTACGTGACATCTACCATAAGAATCGGCCTGAATTATTACATCAAGGGTATATGATCCTTGAACTCTGGTTCCCATTTCATGTTAAGATGATGTTAACAGTTGCTCGACGCGATCTTGGGACCAGGTATATTTTGATAGCTCAGGAAAAATGTGAAGGTTTACAGACCACTAGGAATAATATCCAAAATACTATATGTACTCATAATAGCGGACAATAATATCCATCTGAATGTTTGTACGCCGAAGCTATGTCGTCTGCACTTCGGATTATCTCCTAGTGTATTGTATACTGGGAAATGATAGAGAAGTTCCGAATGATGGTCACAATCCACTCTATTCTAACAGCAATTACCAATATTATATCGATGCCAATGGTCAGCAAAGTACGGTCCAGCTATCTGATCGATTTATTGCTAGAAGTATCTCTGTAAACCGGACGAAAGGTTAGTGGTTAACTGAAAAGTGAAATAACTAGGCAAAGTAAGATTCCCGCTAAATCTGGTGTGTACCTTGAATCGACAGATGACATGCGCACAAAAGTTTGTATTTTTTAAACTGCAAAACAGGATGGTAATAAGAGTATAGATTAAAAACGGACACGTATTTTTAGAAAAGAAGCAAGAGGTTTTATGATAATTCAAGTAAACGATGTGTTTTTCATATATCAGTGTAAGGTCATTGGTTCAGAAGCGTTGTATAACAACATGGTAAACAAGATTACGTAAAACTACAACATATTATTTTCAAGGACTTGATGCAAGTATAAGATATTGTTCACAATATGCACTCTGTTTATTGTACGCAAATTGTGTGATTTCATAAGATAAAAAACTGTATCCCACGATGTTAAATAATTGAAATTAAGACATCACATACCGATAAACGTTTGCTGTAGCGCGGTTACTTCCAAATCATTATTTATCGTAGTTGAATTGAAGGACGCAAGAATACTATCATATTGCAAGCTCCTATTGAAATCACAAGGTAATAAACGCCGTTTTTTGGCCTTTAGAGACATGCATCGTTTGTTCTATTATCTAATAAAATGATTTGACAATTTGTTGTCTGAATATTAGCATATTGAGTCTGCTTTATTAATTTTTTTATTAATTATTAATTAATATTACTCATTGACATATATTTGCTAGCAAAGATAGAATATTATATAGTAGAATAATTATGCTAATCGCTTTTCTTATTTCTACCGTTTAGAATTACATTAATGCAGACATATATGTTTTCAATTATCATCAAATCTATGTCCTTTTTTTGTGGATCTACAAAATCATCTACCGCGTCAGAGAATGTTTTGATCGCATTTAATTGCTGACAATGGTATTTTGATGATAATTGCACAAACAGCCAGAGCTTAATCCGCTACAGAAATATTATATATAATGCATCGCTTATCAACTACAGTTATATCATGATATATAAATAGTTTTGACTTGGTTATGTTCTATCAATTGCGAAGAAAACTTGCACTTTTAATGGACATTCAAGACTATTAAAGTGAAAGTTTTAACCAACTTAGTTACGGGGAAGAGACCTTTCTCAGGAAACAACCGTTTTACGAATGAGATAATAAATACAATGAAGATAGTACAGTAGAACTTATTATCCGAAATCGGCGGGACCGAAAAATTATTTCGGATAATTCGAGGTTTCGGATAGTCCTGGGTAATGGAAACCTAGAGTGTTTTTATATGAAAATAAAGGGAGAACACTCCAAAATACATTATGACGAACATGTAAATTAATAAAATTTGATCAGTTAATGAAATATAATGTATACACTTGTCATAAGAATATTTTAAGCATACGTTTTCAATAAAAACGAACACTGAAATAAAGTCAAAGTCCGAAACAGAATTCCATTACATAGTTACAAACACGAACCAGCTTCACTCACATCTTTGTCGTCCGAAGTATGTAACAATTATGGGAAATCCTATGTATTGTTTGTTTCTAGCAATTCATGACAATTAATAAACTACGAAAAATAAAGTGAACACTTTTAATGTTAATTGCATATTAAAGTCAAATTATGACATCATTAAACTTCTTCTATTAAAGCAATTTATTAATAAAACAAAAATTAAAGGTGGATCACCCAATCATAATTAGGATAATTATCTTCCCGAAATTGCAAACAATAAATCAAACAAACAATTATAAATTTTATAAGTTGTTGTTCACACTCTTTGACAAGTTAAAGAAATCCTTCAGTGGACAGGTCTGGTCGATTGGATGTTAATTGTCGATTTAGGATTACAAGTGTGAAAATACGCATACAAACCAGTTTGGGAACCTGAATATCACTTCGGATAAGCCATGGTATCGGGGTTTTACTGTATATATTAATTTTAGAATAACCATCATTTAAATGGATAACTCATTCTTTTCATTGTCAAGTTCATTTTCCAACCTATTAACATTTTAGAATTAGTACAGGAGCCGAAAGATAGAACTTTCACGAAAATGGCGGACAAGTTTAAAAAGTTAAAATCGTGACTCAAAAGTCCATATGCAGAATATTACAACATGATAAGACTAAAAGAAACGTATGAACTAGCATATGACACCTGTCTAAATCCTGCAAATCTGTAAACAAGATATAAGAATACATCAGTTAGTCCGTGGCCAACAGTTGGTTTTTGAGGTTCCTCCTAAAGACTTCACACAGTTTGGATTCCAGAATGTGTCGTGTGATTATAATTGCAACAGTATGCATCGCTGTCACAATGGTAATGGATTAGTTCATTTTTACTTTTGCAAGTACTAAATGACCAATGGTCGCACTTCAATTGTTCGTTTAATTATATATCTACAAATATGATAATCATATCTGAAACGAGATATTCTTCAATGTCTCTTCAAAACAATATTATTGTTGTCATGACGCATTGCTTACGTTGTTCGTGGTTTGTTTTAGACTCCATCCCCGTTACAGCAAGTGGAATTGTCATCGACTTTTAATATTCTTTTTAGGCGGCAAGCACAACACACAAACCTCATCATTCCCATGCCCCACACCCATCAAAAGAGCCAAATGAGGCAGAAAACTTCAAATTTGTGTACGAAGCACAATCGGTATGTATTTGCATAGCATAGGTGTATTGATTCGTTGTTATTCAGAGACTTTTCGCTTAGTAAAAGACTCCATCCCCTCGCTTGAATGGCACAATGGGGACAATTGAAACACATTTAGTTTTGAGAAGACTTTGTTCAAGACAGTTGAAATACTGAACGAGCGGTGGAGGAAGACCTCAGCCCTTGTATAACCTATGACCCTCTTTAAGCTAGTTCCACAGCTTCCTCACATGTGCAATTTGTCAGGTCCCTAGTGGGATTCGAACTCACAGCGAGGAGGGATAGGGATTTCTAGTCATCAACCATAGCCGCACAACCAAGGTTCCATATTATTTATTATTTTTAGCCCTTAATATGAATATTTTACGGTAACATTTAATAGATTTGATTTTCAGAATTTGCAGGAATAATGTGTGAGGGAACAATGAAAATGTGCGTAGTGTATCAAGAACAGTAGAAATATTTGGACACTATCCCTTATCATTTCTGCAAATATGTCGAGAAACCTATGATGTTACATTTTAAGCAACAATACAGTACACGATTTATATTAAATTTGCAGCAAAATATGATCGTGGTGAACAGCCATATGTGTTATATTTTCACACTGTCTGATGCTGAAAAGGCTGGTGTTCACACTGATGCTGGAATTAGAGCCATTGAAGTAAGGCTTGATTTTTCTACGGTTGTATATACGTTTTTTTCTATCTTCACTTGAGTTTAATGTCGCAAAAACAGGAAGGGCATTTTATCGACTTTTCAACTAGAACAGTGGAGGAAGACCCCAGGCGTACATCAGGGTAAAACCACTGACTTTCCGTAAGCTAGCTGAAAGCTTCCTCATATGTAAACATTGGCCGAATTCTCAACGGTGAGGGGCTAATGATTACAAGTCAAAGACCATAATTACTCGACCACGAAGGCCCTATTTTTCTACCTTCGCTAGACTTCTCTGTCGTATATTAGCATTATTCTCTCAGCTAAGTCTTATCTGGCACTTTTCATTTAATCTCTTTCTTATTTTTAACATTAATATGTCCTGTTGGTTGAATCTAAGTTCAGTTATAATAGATGGTGCATATCTTAGTCATTTGACTTTAACAGTGGACGGAGGAACAATTGGAATGTTGTTTTGCTTCACAAAAAATGGTTGGCAGTGGATTTTTTTAGTTGGAAAAGTTCTGCATTAACTAAGATATATCTTTGAAATGTTTCCCTTATGTACATTTTTATAAATAGAAAATTGTATGCATAGCCTTCAGTTTCTCAAACGTGCACAGGAACCTTCCATTGTCTTCCATATTTGGAATTGCTGTATATGTTGATGTCTATTTGTGATGTTTGGTGTTGTTAAGAATGATGAACTTTTTTGTAACGATGTCATTCATGCTGCAGAATGACATCGATGTTCACTGAAATGGAGCAAAATATACATATTTTTATTTAAAAACACAGTTGCCATAGTAACAAAATTGCTTACACATGGAACATTGTTTGAAATTAATTTTCACTGAAACAAATTTTCAGAATCTTGGATTAAATCGGTATACTTACTTTGTTTTTGTTGGGTATATTTAGTTCGATTTATGTGACTCTACAGGAATATACATGTCTATGAAATCGCATTTTTTCAAACATGAATATCTAGATGTGCAAATATTCAAGACAAACCTTTAACTACATGTTTTAATACTTAATCTGGTTCCCATTAACATTCCGTCGATTCGGTCAGTTGACTTTCACTCAGTTTTGCTTTCCCTTTTTTGGTCGCAAAAATTCGAAAATGAAACACATTAACTCTTGTATTTAAACCATATACCATTACATACTGTTACCAGAACTTAAAATCATTTGTTCAAACGGCATTGTTTCTAATATGACAGTCGTTTGACTAGCTTACACATGACCCTACCCGTAACTTTCCCTTTTGTCGGTGGACACCGTTCCTCTCCCCTATGCGGTAAAACATGATTAACGTGTATTGTTGGGGACTTGAATAACTACATGTACACTTCATTTTGCTCTTTTTCGGAAGGCATGTTCGGGAAGAAATAACAACGTCACTGAATCCGATTCTTCGCTATATCCGAGTTCATTACATCCATGATTTACTGTATCCATTTATGTCTTATTTCAGTTGAAGCTACTCAGTTCCCTTAGTGTAGCAACTTTAACAGAAACCACCAAGGATCAATTGGATTCACACACCGCCCATATTTGCGGAGGTGGCAAGATCCAACATTACTACTTGGCCTCAGTTTAAATGGGAATTGATCTTGATATGTATAATTAAAATAAAGAAAACTATGCACATTATAGAATTTATTTCTTCATTTAGGGTTTTAACCTGACTCTCGTATCTGAAATTTGAATTTTCATGTAAATCCGATCCCAGGTATAGGAAAAAATGCCGAACCGCATTCAATATTACATGCATGTTGTGTGAGAAAGTTGGTGGTGTATAAAAACAGCAGCGAAACTGATTAGAACTTGAATACAATACTTTGTAAATGTACAATTGCAGGTTTGTATAATCTAAGTACTTAAAGTACTGATGGAAGGCGATTTCAGAAATATGTATTAATGCTGAGTGACAGTGATATCGTTATTTTTTTGTCTTCTTGTTTGTAGATTAATCGCGTCTATTGTGTAACCGCGGGGCGCGTATGAATGTGTAAATATATCAAGGACATGCAACTACTGCTATGCTCACAACATTAAATGTATACAAACATAAACAGGTTTTACAACTTAGATATCTTTATAAGAATATTTATTTACTTCTCACACGAAGAACTATTTACTTAGGGAAAAATAGGTCTGATTACGTCAATCTAAAAATTTTTTCGGTATCGAGATCTACATTTGAACTTGTTCCTTTCCATGATGCAGCGCACCAGAGTCAACAGGAACCAATTTAATCTACATTCCGACTAGAACATATACTGGTCCTCGGAGAAATTACATATAGCGGTTAAAACAAATTTGTTATCAAACGTAAAAACAATAATATTTTTTTCCAAAATATTGATTATTCTGACCAAGGCCTAGCAGATTTTTTTGTTTCGATTTACTTTGGTATACAAACTTTTGGATATTTTTGGTCTGATTAACTTGAGTGACATCGAACTATATTGTTATGTGTATACATTTGTTGTTCTTGGGCCCATGCAGATAGAAAAGGCGACACAGGAATGTGATAAATCGCCTTCCAAAAACAAGTGAATGGTTGTATTATTAATCTAATTGAAAAAAAATCAGAATAAAATTTACTTTATTCCTCATAGACAGAATGACATTATCTTATATTCAACAGGTGCGAACTGAAGAGCTCAACAGCCATGATTTTGGCAAAATTGTTGATATTCCTCTATACTAGTATATGGAGAAGTTTGCGGCTCCTTGTGCAAGGGTAAGTTAGTACTGGCAGAATACAGTCCAGTAAAACGGGTTAAGAGGACCGGCCGCCGTATATAACTGAATAATTGTTGAAATAAACGGCATTAAACCCAGTGAGAAAAAAAATCAACAACCATGGAACGTGATTTAATCCTCTCTATAAATATCTCCAAGAATTTACTCCCGAAATAATTGGATTTAGCTGTTCGAAACTTTAGGGTCAGCGCAAAAACAATCCATTTACTGAAACAATCTTATAATTTTGATGAGAAGGGTGGCATTATTTGTCTGGGAGTGCAGAAGGGTTAATTTGTCCAATGATATGTTGGTCGGGATTAATATATGCTGGGGTAAGAGTGGGTCAGATGCATCGAAAATAAGTATACTAACCTTCACCATCCAAATATTGGTTGTTGATTGTTAAATCAATTTAAGGTGAAATTATCCAACATTATTGACAGAGACAGTACTTTAAAAAATACATTATTCACAGTTGTTTTATTTAGTTACAATGGTGATATCCCAACAGTTAGTCAAGTATCTGATATTTGATATGAATTTCCTTAAGGTTCATGATGGTCATCTTGTCTTGATGATGAATGGGTTATAATCAGTTTGCATACCTTCTTTACACCCTGAAGAGAATCAACCACTTTAATGTTTTCTTTACACGCACAGACAAAATGCACATTTAACATAGGTAGAATTTTATCGCTCGAGAAAAATATTCTTTGTTTCATGTATTTGTTAGCAAACAAACTACTAAGAGGAAATGTGTCTGAACTGGCTTCAGCACGCATCATAATATCCATATGTAGGTGGGTGTCTCTGTCAACAGTTTTGTATAATTTTGACCTCGTGATGGAGATGTATTACTGACAATTACTTTTGATATTCAACTTTCGAAGTAAAAAATAGAAAAAAACGGGTTATGCGATCTGCTAGAACAAAGTAAGCTTTCCACAAAACAAAATGGAATTACAACCCAACCATCAATATTGCCAGACCATCAGCATAAACGCCTCAAAACCATGCACTAAATTCAGTCCGGAAGTACCATTAACATAACATGTATAAATAATGGCCTTTACATTAATGGACAAATTAGCCATTTTGCACTTCTTGACTGATACTGCCTACAGTTTTCATTGTGATTTATTCACCAATGAACGAATCCAAAAGTTTAACGAAACCAGACATCTTCATCTATTAAATTGTGATCTATTATTGTTTGGTTACATAAGCCTACCTGAGGACAAAACTGTTGTTGTTTTTGATGTTGTTCATAAATACACATTTCCAAAGAGCTGGTAGTCTATCATTACTGAATTACTCTCACTACTCTATCCACTTCCGCATCCTCCATTCTCTCTCATCTCGACACTAAATATTTCATTCTCTCATTGTATCTATTTATGCATTTTTTTCTAAATCTACTAACCGAAATTGTCAATAAGGCCCTCCTAATTAAATGAATGTCACTTTTCATATCGACTACACTGTTTATAAACTTGAAACATTTATTGTATACCACACTTCTTGTAATTATTCGGCATTGTAATTATAGATGTTATTTTAAGATGTTACGAATAGTGTAAATATTTATACAATGCTATGTAAAAATGGAAGCAATAAAATATATTAAAACTAACCTAATGCCTACGTCGAGGTCATTCTGTCATACACTTCGTCACAGTCACAAACTTTAAAGTTTGAGAACATTGATAAAATAACACTAAAGTTTCTAACATGAAAATCCAAAGAACGAAATTGTTTCAGGAATTTATTTTTCTAGTCTAGGAGGTTACTTATAGAAAGCATCGAAGTTTCACGGTTGATGAGCTCTTCAGCTCATAGCTGTAGATTATAAGGTAATGTTATACTGTCTAAGAGGATTTAAATAAATTTTTATTCTGAATGTTGTTCAATTAGATGAATAATACGAGCGATTAATATTAATAGTGCATAATATTGTACACAGGCTCTAATCAGCTTCGCTACTGTTTTTCTGCACTAACAACTTTCTCATACAATGTGCACGTAATATCGAATGTGGTTCGGCATTTATTTTCCAATACCTAGGATAGGATTTGCCTGAAAATTCAAATATCAGATACAACTGTCAGGTTAAACCCTGAATGGAAAAGCAAATTCTAAAATGTGCACATTTTCTTTATTTTCGTTATATAAATGAAATTATCCTCCGATTTAAACTGAGGCCATGTAGAAATGTTGTGTCTTGGCACCTCCGCACACATGGGCGATGTGCGCATCCAGTTGATCCTTGGTAACTTCCGTTAAAGTTGCTACACTGAGGGAAGTGAGTAGCTTCAACTGAAATAACACATAAATGGACGCTGTAAATCACGGCTGTAATGAACTCGCCCATCTTCACTTCAAATTTAATGATACTACGATAAAAGGATAAAATGAAGTGTAGTTATTCAAGTTCCGACGAATTCACCTTAATTATGTTTTACCACATCAAGGTGGAGAATGGTTACCACTGACAAAGGGAAGTTTCATAGTTAGGTCATGTGTGAGTAGACCAAATGATTTTATTGGAAATAATTCCGTTTTATGTTTTTGGTTGGTTGTATTGGGGTTTAACGCCGTTTTGCAACAATTTTTCAGTTATATACGGCGACCGTTTCACCTAACCAGTTTTCCTGGACTGTATACTAACCAGTACTAACTTACCTTTCCACAAGGAGCCGGCAACTTCTCCACATATGGAGGAAAATCGACATTTTTGTCAAATTTTCATGGAAGGGTATGACCTGCCGCGACCGGGATCCGAACCCAGATCTCCGGGCTGCAAGTCCAGCGCACTAACTACTGGACCACGGCCGCGGCTAATTCCGTTTTAAGGAATGATTAACAAGATGTAATGATATATGGTTTAAATACACAGAGTACATGTATTTCATTTCTGAAATTTCGCGAAACATGAGTGACGCAACCAAAGTCAACTGAACGAATCGACGACAAGTTAATGGGAACCAGATGAAGTATTTAAAACATGTAGTTTAAGTTTTATCTCGAAAGTTTGCTTATTTAGATATTCATTAAAATGCGATTTACTTCATAAACATGTATATTCTTGTAGAGTCACATAAAGCAAACTAAGTATACCCAACAAAAATAAAGTACGTATACATTCTAAGATAAGGGAGAGACAAAATGAAAAGTTGGTCATGTCTCAGATAAGACTCAGCAGAGAGTATAATGCTTATATACAAATCAGAAGTCCAGCGAAGATAGAAAAATGGGGCCTCTGTGGCTGAATAGTTATGGTATCTGATTTGTAATCACTAGTTCCTCACCGCTGTGAATTCGAATTTCACCCGCGACAGAAGTTCACATACGAGGAAGTTGTCCAGTTAGCTCATGGAAGGTTGGTGTTTTTATACAGGTGTAAGCCTGGGGTCTTCCTCCATTGTTAAAGCTAAAAATTGCCAAATGACCCTGCCTGTTGGTATGACGTTAAACTCCAGTTAAAAAAGATAATTCTTGTATACAACCGTAAAAAATCAAGCCTTACTTCAATGGCTCTAATTCCAGCATCAGTGTGGACACTAGCCTTCTCAGAATCAGACAGTGTGAAAATATAACACATATGGCCGTTCAACACGATCATATTTTGCTGCAAATGCAATATAAATCGTGTACTGTATTGTTATTTAAAATGTAACATCAAATGTTTCGTGACGCAGAATGATTGCAGATATGTAAGGATAATTATCAAATAGTTCTACTTTTCTTGACACACTCCATGTACAATCAAGTCTGTCAACAAAGGCATCCCTTGGAAGAGACAAAATGTGATCTTTATGAACAGATGACTTTTATTCGGAGGTCAATTTTTCTGATTAATTAATGACAGGTTTTAAGGAATGGCCTTTATTCATAGGGTGGCCTTTAATCAAAGTGGCTGCAAACACACGTTTGACTGTATTTGACTAAAATAATAAGAATATTAAGGGGCTTCGTGGTTGAGTGGTTTTGGTCTCTGACTAGAAATCCCTATCGGACCAGATAAATTTTAGGAAGCTGTCAAACTAGCTTACTGAAGGTCAGTGGTTCTACAAAGACTTTGGGTCTTCCAACACCGCTCTAATTTGAAAAGTCGCAAACGTCCCTGGCTGTTTTAGTGACGTTTAACCTAAGTGAATTAGTAAGAATATAATGTTGTCGTATTTTAGACTTCAATCTGTATAATGACAGTCAGCCTCCCAAAAATAAATACAATATTCCCACACTTAAGTGGGTTCTCTGTACAACAACTCCCTCCCAACAGCGAACTTTAATCCTGTCTTCATATCGTAATGTTCTGTACACTGTATTTTAATTCTCTTGAACAAAAATCCTTCTCAAAACTAAATGTGTTTCGATTGTCCCAATAGTGTTATTCAAGCGAAGGGATGAAGTTTTTTACTAAGCGATAAGTCTCTGGATAATAATGAATCAATAAATTATTATACGCCTATGTTTATATCGCCAAATTATGCAAAATACATACCGATTGTGCTTCGTACACAAATTTGAAGTTTTCTGCCTCATTTGGCTCTTTTGATGGGTGTGGGGCATGGGAATGATGAGGTTTGTGTGTTGTGCTTGCCGCCTAAAAATAAAGTTAAAAAATCGATGACAATTCCATTTGCTGTAACGGGGTGGGATTCTTAAACAAACCACGAACAACATAAGAAATGCGTCATTGAATTCGTTCTGATATCTCATGTGTTGCGCGAAATTGTACACTATTCAATACATAATTCGCAATAAATTTGAATGATAGCGGGCAAGTCATCTTAGAATTCTAAACCTGACAACAATAATACTGTTTTGAAGACACACTGAATAATATCCAATTTCAGATATATTAATATATAGATAAATAATTTAACAAACAATTGGTCATTTAGTACTGTCTGTCTTTCAACTAATAATGAACTGATACATTACCATCGTGACAGCGATGCATACTGCTGCGATTATAATCACACGGCACATTCTGGAATCCTATCTGTATGAAGTTTTCAGGATGAACGTTAATAGTCAACTGATGACAAATGACTAACTGATACACACTTACATCTTATATACAGACTTGCAGGATTTGGACGTGTGCCATATCCTAGTTCATACGTTTCTTTTAGCCTCTTATCCTGTTGCATATGGACTCCTGAGTCACGATTTGAACTTTTTAAAATCAGTCCGTCATATTCGTATCTTTGAATATTCGGCCCCTGTACTAATTCTAAAATGTTAATAGGTCGGAAAATGAACTTGACAATGAAAAGAATGAATTATCAATTCAAATGATTGTTATTTTAAATTAAAATATATTATCTTCATTGTATTTATTATCTCATTCGTAAAACCATTGTCTCCTAAGAGAGGACCATTTTCCCAATAACTCATTTGGTTAAAACGTTTACTTTAATAGCCTAGAATGTCTATTAAACGTGCTTGATAAAGTTGTCAAGTTGTCTTCGCAAGTGACAGAACATAAACAAGTTATAAACGTTTATATATCATTATAAACTATGGTTGATATGCGATGCATTTATATTTTAATTATGTAGTCGATTTAGCTCTGTTTGTTCGTGCAATTATCATCAAAATACCATTGTCTGCAATTAAATGCAATCAAAACATTCCATGACACGGTAGATGATTTTGAAGATCCACGAAAAGAAGGAAATAAACATGATAATCATAGAAAACATGTATGTCTGCATTACTGTAATTTCTAAACAGTACAAATAAGAAAAGCGATTAGCAAAATTATTCTACTACATGCATTCTATCAAAACTGGCAAATGTATAGAATGAGCAATATTATCAATAAAGCAGACTCAATATGCAAATATTCAGACAACAAACTGTTAAATCGTTTTATTAGATAATAGAACAAACGATGCATGTCTCTGAAGGCCACAAAACATGTATGTATGTCTCTGAAGGCCATTAACTTTCTGAAAATAATACGTTGTAAGTTTGCGTAATCTTGATTACCATGTTGTTATACAACACTTCTGAACCGATGAATGTACACTGATACATGAGAAACACATCGTTTTCTTGAACTATCATTGAAAATCTCTAGCTTCTTTTGTGGGTAATGCACGAGCATTCTAAAAACACGCAGACTACCATTCTGCTTTGCAATTTAAAAAATCCGAACAAATGTGAACTTGACACCCGTCTATTCAAACATGCATTTAAGCTACAAGAGAACTCTTCTTAAGCCTGTCTGCCCGCATATCTCAATAGATAGAATACTATGTCTACATAACTCGTGTTCATTACTCCTAATTTTCAGCGCGGAACTTGTTCTCTGAAGAGATTTGTGTGCAGTCATTGCTTCTAAGGCTATTCGCCGACCGCTGTTCATTTATACAAAGAAGTTTGCTGTTATCTGCGAGGAACAAGCATAATACCGACACAAAATCCAGGAAAACTGATTTGGTCAACTGCTCGCCATTATATATATATAACTGAGATATAGGTGAAAACAAGCGTAAACACCCAAAATGAATTGAATGGTATATAATTTTATAGTATCGTCTTCTTAGTCTTCTTTCTGTCAATTGTTTTCTTTGACTCTTTTAACCCGCCCATTCGTTCATTCATTCGTTTGTGCTGCCGTCCGTTTTTTTGTTTGTTCGCTTGATTGCACTCTCGTTATACATGTGGTAACTTATCAAGCAACAAAAAATGCCACCTTTAGTGCATTAAAGCAAAACAGTGCAGGATATGTATGCGACCTAAAATTTCCAGACTTTGATAACTAATTAAATCAGCAGGCGCAAGTCAAGTGGTACAGTTGTCATCGTGTGACTACGTAGCTCTTTGTATACCTCCTGTGAACCAACATTTATTCATTTGGTTCCCTCTGTACAATCATTTTCAAAAAAGAACAACAACAACAAGACACAATGCGAAGATGAATGCGACAAGTAAAAGCAATAATGATTTATTAGATTGTTTGTCATCCAGTTCTGACTGTTTCAGCACAATGTTTCTGACTAGAATCAAATTAATAATGAACTTTTCTCTATAGGTAATATTAAGTCATAATTTTGTACTCCATTCCAAATTTTAGTGTACTTAATTTCTTAGTTCGTGGCTTTTTAAAAGTGGCTCACATTTTGTACTTATGATAAACCAATTTCCAGTCAAAGCCGGTATTCATTTGTCAATTATGAGCTATAATTACAAGATAAGGACTCAAACGAACCGTATAAACTCTAGGTTTACGTCACGTCACGTTTTTTTTGTCATAGACAAAACTTTCCATCTGGTGTTAGAATTTATTTAAGGACTTTATAATACAGTTAGACAGGATTTCAGAATGTGTCGTTTTGTAATAATCGCCGCATGGTGCCTCGCCGTCATTATGGTAACGTATTTGTTACATGTATCAGTTGTTCAGGTTTCGAAAAACCTGAGAAAATGACAATAACAGATCATTAAAGCTACAGGGTAAGGTCAGAAGCTCTATTGCGACCATTTAAAAGAGATTAAGTCTTAGGAATGACTGTTGAATACTAAGTTAATATTTACTTTACTTTGTTTTTGTCGATTATGTGAACATTGCAACACAACCAACATTTGTAGTATATCACATTTGTAACAGGTATTACAAATGTATTCACATGCATAACAAGTGATAACATATGTAGCGGAAATCAAGCAATGTGATCTATGTCGATTTGTTTTATTTAATTTGTCACGAATGTGGTCCTACATTGCATCCTCTTTTAGTATATATATACTACTAATTAGCTGTTTGAACTTAAGCAAGACATTCTAAAATTACAAAATCAACATCAAACATCTAGGTTTCACTTCAGTCTTATTGAAGATGTACGATAAATATCGCACTAGTTCAGTCAATCTTTCGCTTCCTTATTGCTTGTTAGTTGATAACTAAGTGTTAATGTGTTTATTTGGCAAGGCAAAACAAATCAGTTACAATAAATCATCTTGATATTCACGCCACTGTCAGGAATCCTTAAGTTTTTATATGGATGTGCTAAGTTA
Organism: Lutraria rhynchaena; assembly: GCA_008271625.1. NCBI lineage: Eukaryota > Metazoa > Mollusca > Bivalvia > Venerida > Mactridae > Lutraria > Lutraria rhynchaena. The sequence continues at coordinate 189,817 of VIBL01000006.1, read as the reverse complement.
TATAAAACCGACCCGAGTGGTCCTTACAATAAGATGGTGTTTATATTGAGGCGGTCTCTGTATGAGATTATACTACATGCATATACGTCATTAAATTTTAGGCCAGAACGACACATCAACCCCATCACTCACATGCTACGCATGCCGCCAAAGAATCAATCGAATTCGAAAGTTTCAGATTCGTGTATGAACCGCATTCGGTATGTATATGTATGTATATGTACATATGTATATTTGTGTATATAATTTTTTCTCGAGGGTTTATCGCCTCACAAATAGCCAGAGTCATTTGGTGACTTTTCCAGCTTTAACGGAGAAGGAAGACCTCAAGTGAACGCCTTGGTAGAACCACCGACTTTTAGTCAGCTAGCTGGACATCTTCCTTACATGCAAAATTTTATTCCGTATTGGCTTCGAACTCACAGCGGTAAGAGACTAGTGATTATTAGTCAGAGACCAAAATCACTTATCTACGAAGCCCCTCGGTCTGTATAATTTCAAGACAAACCATACAATGCCTGTAATGATCAGTTTCTAGAGTCACACCTGCGAACAAATTTAAAAGGGAATATGATTATAACAGTAATGTCCAGTTGGCGTTTAATCAGAGTGATCGCCTATGACACAGTGACGTCAGAGGAAGATGTATATGGTCGATCGGCAGAACTTTTCAAATGTATTCTTTAGTTAGGAGGAAAATTTCAAATGAAAATTCGGCAAGAAAAATTGGACCTAGACCAAAGCAAATCTAGGACCGGGAGCGAAGAAAAGGGACAGTCGGGTCAGTGGAAATGAAATAGTGGAAAGAAAGACTTCTTTCAGCCCTACAACATATTTCTGAAGCTGTAGTATTATTTTATTCTGTTCTTTTAGCTGAGAATTTATCGTTGAAAGTTTCATTGTTATGAATGTTTTGCTCTAAAATCTGTCTCATAATAATGCTTACCTTGGTATGTGTGCTAGTTTTTTTCGTAATTGAGTAATCATGACATAAAGGGGAAACGCTTTAATGATGATCATATTTGTCGTCTGTTTTTTAGTTTTTTTTTTAAATATTTACAGGAAGTTTCCAAGGAAACATTTTGTAAGTATAAAGTTAACCTGAATGGAATATAATAATAGATCATCATAATGAATATTTCGGCTTTTGAAAACAGGTTAAAATTCAACGACATACGCTGTGAAATCTATGAAATATTAATACACAATTAGTGTGCAATTGTTTTTTAAATTGCAGCATAACATGGTGTTGGTAAACAAGCATATGTGCTACTTTTTCACACTGTCTGATTCGGAGAGGGCTGGTGTTCATACTGATGCTGGAATGAGAGCAATTGAAGTAAGACTTTTTGTGGTTGGTGCTATTGTTGGATAAGCTGTTGTTGTTGCTGCTGTTTTTTGTAGATGTAGCTGTCATTATGATGGTGTTATTGATATGGCGCTTGTGTTACTGGTAGTGTTGGAGCTGCTGTTGCTGCTGTTGCTGCTGTTGTTCTTGTGATGTCATTAAAGGTGTTGATGCCGGTGCTTTGATGGTTATTGCTTGTAGTTGTTATTGTTATTGTCATGTTGGTGTTGGGGATGCTTGAGGTGATGCTATAGTAATGACTGTTGTTTGTGGTCGTTGTTTTTTTTTAAAGTATGCTCCGTATTTCTTGTGTTTGCGATTAAACAACTGCTGACAGTAGGCGCACCATTTCTATAGTTTATATGCGGTATGAAATGCATAAACGTTCCTTTATCATCAGGGGTCACGTGAGATAATTCCCTAATTAAAATGACATAGGCCTATATAGATAACCATTAACGTATTTTTACAGTGCGCCATACTTTACAAAACGAAAACCGCTATCTGCGACGTAATATATAAATTATGATTTATAATGCCGCATGTTTCATAATCAAGTAACAAAGAATACTTTACTTTGACAAGTCAATGATAGCTTTTTCTTTCAGTCTAATTAGTTACGTAATTCAGCTTCAAGTACAGTTCTACTCAATGCACTGAACATTAAAATGCATTCATATTCTCTCAAACCACATTCCCTGAATCTATAAATTTTTTATTAAGCAGGTGTCTCAAAATCCCTTTCTACTTTTGGTTACGCTATATTCGTGGTTACCAATAGAATAATCTTAACATTCACATCACTATTCAATTTTACATACTATAGGAAATTTTACCAAAATATTGAGAATAATCTATTTATGTTTGTATTTCAGTTGAAATTACTCAGCTCCTTAAGCACGGCAAATTTATCAGAAACAACAAAGGACCAAATCAATGCTGCTTCCGCCCGAATTTGTGGAAATGCTCAGCATTATTACATTGCATCTATTTAATTATGTACATACATTAATTACATGAAAACAACAACATTAAAAGTAGAAGCCCTTGCTGAGTACGATTTTTATTAAGATGTTGTTTACGATGGAGTTATTTAGAAGATTTGAACGAGCTATTGCAATGGGCAGTTTATAATTATTTAAACCTGTATTGCTCTATGCAAAAATGGAGACTAACTTAAGAAAGGTTCGGCCCAATCTGGTATTAGAATCTACCACATTATCCCGGCGCTCTTGCCGCAGACTAAAGTACCATTTGCAATAAATTGCTTGATGCTGTACACTTTGTGGAAATTAATCCGATGATCACACAGTCACCGGTGTTGGCAATGGTTTGTTAATCCTGAGATCGATTATATTTTTAAGCAGCAAATATATGGATAATGATATGTCTGGGTAAGACCAAAAAGATGAAATGAAGCTAGGGCGTGGCTAACGATATGCACTTACGCATGTGCCTAGCGTCAATTTAATAAGTGAAAATAAAAATGTGGCCAAAATTGGCATCAAAGTGGAAAGCTAAGAGGGTTAAACCTTAATTAGATTTACTCAGTGTCACTCTGCAAGATTAGATTAACGAGGCGTGGTTGAGTAATCTAGACCTGAATTCCTTTTAACATCCATTTGTTTGTTTTCATTTGTTTTTATGTAAAATATTGTCACTAGGGTTTAACAACGTTTTTCAAAAAATGTTCTGTTATATACGGCGACCGGCTCACCTAACCAGTTTTCATGGACTGTCTGTTAACCAGTACTAACTTAACCGTCTATAAGGAGCCGGCAACTTCTCCACACATGGAGGAAAATCGATATAAAATATGCACTACTCAAAGTTTGCTAAGCACCTGGGCATTATTCTTCTTAATTCAGATTTCAGTTGCATTGTCGTTTTCAATCGTGTAATAGTATTGTACATTTTATTTTATTGTAAATGTAATGATTTTGGTGAAGAAATGTAGGATTTCTTTGAGTTTTAAGTGTTTTGACAAGTATAGATTATGATTACAGAGCAATTTGGGCTCTTCGTGGCATTTGCTTGAATTAACAACTGCATTCAGAATGAACAGGTTGATAACCACCTGGTAGCGTCTTCTCGTGCTCCTAGTCAGGTTCTTGATGGAACGTTGTGGGTTTGAGTTCCATTCTTGGATCAACATGGGGCCAGTTCCTGGACACTCCTCGGCTGGACTGGACTGGCTAAAATCGCTGGCTGTAACTCGATCCCGACATGTTCCATTGAACTGAGGTCCAGAGACCTCGCCCGCCAGCCCCGAGGCTTAATCTTGTAAATGCCAAGGTACTCCTGGACCACACGGACAAAATGGGAACGGGCGTTTTCGTCCATCATAGTATGCCAATCGCCCACTTCCCCTGCATACAACCGCACTTAGACAACATGACCCATGACCCATTCCTATCGCACCCGATAATGATTCTGTGTTAACGGGATGGGAACACATGGTTTTGATAATGGTTGAAGATGTTCGTCGAATTGACATAATTCAAAAATCATTTCTGGGCATGTCAATGTCACATGCTTGACTTTCGGATTCAAAATCGGGTGAAATTTCTGTTATTTCGAGCCAAGATAAAGATAAACAGATTGATAACCAGCGAGAACGGTAGTATTCATTATTTTTTTATTTGCACACATAAATACAGTAAATGGTGTCCATTATTTCATTTCACATTGATAATTTCCAGGCCCCGGCATGTAGATCGAACGTTTGCTTACCACTTGCAGAATCTCGGCTGTTTGGAGAACAACTGTGGGGCCGGGTACAAGCTGGCAGGACATATTTGGACCGCACCCACAATGTCCATTCGCTGTCTCCAGAAGACTACAGGAGTCGTGTTCCACGCGATATTTCTCACATACGTCTGAAATGCGATGTATGTACAAAAATGTAATCTCAACATTATGACGTTATTGGTAAAATCAGCAATCATTAAAAGAGAAATTCTCGCTGAGTTTGTTAGGCTAACACAGCCAGGCTGACCGTTTATAACGCGACTTCGTAGAACGACGAGGTTGGACATTAGTTATTTTTTTATATTCTTATAAATGATCAGAGAACCTTATAAACGGTAAAATAATGGTCTTCAACACAATGAAATAACGTTGAGATTCATGCTTAGTTATCTAAACTATTTTGAAAAAAATTCGTTGATCGCAAATTATTCGAAGTTATTCGGTGACTTTTTCAAGTTTATATTTACAAAATGCGACAAATAACAATTATATGACGACTGAAATAGTATACGTATGACTATCTTTCAGTGATAAATTGCTATATTCGTAGAATGTGCATTTTAACGTCGCGTGACAAATTGCGGTTAAATTGCTTTATGTCCAATTACGAGCATTGTGATCCATTCCAACCATGGCCCATTCACCACCTCCACCAGATGAATACAAACACTTAAAAGAAATGGTTGATCTGATCTGAGATGACATTATTTTAAGTTATTTGTGGCTTTTGTTTGCAATCTTTGTATTTAGGCTATTGTAATGCTCTTAAGTTTTCATTTGTTTAGGAACCATACTGATCTATTTGTTATATCATTATATTTTATACCAGCTTTAAGTAACTATTGCTGCAAGAAACGGCAACATAGTGATTTTCGCATGTTTTGTCCCCTTGTACAATGCCTGGATAGATGAACCACTCTTTGGGATCTAAATGATGGTAAGTCTCAAATCTAGCTGAAATCTAGAATAAAAATAGAAAATCGGTTCGACGGGCCTCATTGGTCGAGTGGTTATGGTCGGTGACTAGTAATCACTAGCCTTTCACCTCTGTGAGTTCGAATCCGTGACGGGACCAGTTTAAATTCATATGCAAGGAAACTGTCCAGTTAGCTTGCAGAAGAGCAGTGGTTCTACCCAGGTGTACGCATGGGGTCTTTCTCCATCGTTTAAACTGGAAAAGCTATGTCTACATACCTGTGTCACTGTGAAGCTGGGGAGGTAATAATCCGGTCACCAACTGTCTTTTACTGAGTATCTGGAATTCCGGTCGCATATAACAACACTCATCCGCTCCACAATCCGTATCCACTTTGCATACTGTACCCTGAATAAAACCAATCAAATACAAGTATTAGCTTATTTGCCTGGCTCCTTAAATGATATAATAAACACGAAATATATACTTCGTACTCAAAGGAGATAACATCATTAGTTTTAAGCATTCTGTGACTATATGTGATCTCTTCTTTACAAAAGATTCTCATTAAGCGATGCGGCTTGATAAAAATGCCATGTTACGAGTATTGATTAGAACTCTCATTTTTAATAAACATAATGTGCTTCGTCGTAGCCTCAAAATGCTTCGTGCATTAAGAATATAGATTTAGTCACAATGGGAAAAATAACTTTACATTTACAAACTTGAAATAGCTATTTAACATAAAAATCTAAATCAACATTAAAACATCTTTTGAAAACTACACCCATTCGAGCGCCCTGAATACACCATGTTTTCTAGAGACAAACTTTAATCAATAAGATTTTAGTCTTATAAAGAACAGCATAAGGTGTTATCTTGTGAGTAGTATTGGGCGATACTTGGGGGTCAAGGTGTAAACTTATGGTACACATTTTCCCTCACTGTGGGCGATACTTGGGGGTCAAATTTTTGGAAAATGAGACCAAAATGTGTTGAAAAAAGGGGTAAAATTGTGAAATTTGGGTCAATTTATTGTTTTCTTATGGTACACATTTTTTATAGGGTACCATGTGTTTTGGACTGAATGTGTGTGCAGGACTTATTTTCAATTTTATTTTCAATTTTTAATTTGTGTGTGGGATTTTGTTTTTTTTTTAATTTAGACACACAAAAAAAGACAAAAGACAATTTGACACAAGACAATTTCGAAACGACATTGTGGCCCTGAAAAGGGCCGTTTTGATCAGTTTGGTCCTAAAAAGGACCGTTTGTATTTTTTTGTAGCACTAGTTAGCAGCTGGTTTCTTGGAGGTGCAGACCTCACACGGGCAGTTTTGTTCAGCATACCACTTGTCTGCATCCTTCATTGGGTTGGGATAGCAGTCTCGGCAGGTCGGGTCCCCGCAGTACCATTTTTGTTCTGGAACAGAGGGTTGAAAGTACGCTCTTTCGGCAGTGGTAATCAATTGCCAATGGTCATCTTCTTTTTGTTGATAATACGTTTCTAGCCCTTGTCTTTGCTGTCTGATCTCTGACTGAAGTTCAGACTGTTTCTGCTCCCAAACAGCTTGTTCTTTCTGCCTCCGTTCTTATTCGTACTCGGCAAACGCCCGTTCCCTATCGGCCTGCTCCTTCGCCTCGATATCATCCATAGCCTGTTTTCTACTTTCTCGCTCTCTGAGTCTATTCAGAGCCCGATCTCTTGCAGCCTGTTGCTCACGCCGCCGCTGCTGCCTAGGACTGGCTGCCCTGGCGGGTCTCTGGTTTCGTTTCTCAAGATTCAGAAAATGTTGTCTCATCCGAATCATTTCATCACGTTGATGATAGCGATCTACTTCAATACAATTCATGGACTCACCAATAGCCCGTTCTTCTTGTTCTCTTTTGTTGACCACATTAGCAGCCAGTTGACGGATGTTCCGCCATACCCTGGCCTGTCGTGCCGTCTATTGTCTAGCCGTTTCTAACTGATTCAACAATGCATCCATTTTGAGCGCTTAGAAGGAAATGAAATGACGTGACGCAATGCATTGGCTTTTTTATACGGCATGCGCGAACCTTTGTGAGAACATGTTAAATGACGTCACGTCCATATCTTTGTTCGCTAGTGTTTGTAAGTTTTTGTGTTTGTTTTGTGTTTCTTAACTCGTAATACCAACAAAGTAGAACAAACAGGTGGTCTTATTTTTTTATATCTTTATTCAACATGAACCACATTTTTTAAACATAGAACAATAGTGACCATATGTTTTCGTAAATCAACATATTTTTAAACAGAACATTTTTTATACATATTTTTTTGTTAGAACATTTGGTTTTGTACATATTTTTTAAACAGAACAACATAGAACAACATTTTTTGTACATATTTTTTTGTTAGAACAACATAGAACAATTAAATTTTGTTCGAACAAGATTTTTGTTTAGAAAGCAAATTAAGGTGTATAATAAATCATGTTTCTATTTATGATTCTATAATACAAATGTCTTTCACCTCCTACTCTATCATTGTGTCGTCCAAAACACTTTTGTCCACATTTGTTCACATATTGAGCTTGTCTATAATAAGTGTCATAATGTTGTTCAAACCAACGGGTCACATAAGTATCGTTATCTCCTGGCCTATCCTCTAGAACTTTGAATCTGGTTCAGGTCACATCCACGAGAAATAAAGTCCAGAACGAATACACAATACACACCACACACAGGTAAAGTATTCCCTTGCATACACAATGCATTCCATTGATACGTTTTTGAATGTTTTTTCACAAAAGAGAGAATCTCCTCGAAAGGGGCTAGTCCATAAGAATCAAAGTTCACGATTGTATGGTCTTTGATGTAAATAGCCACCCAGTGTTCTCCTGGTTGATTCGCATTGTGTGTATTCACAATATAGGCCTTTACAGGATGAGGATTCTCCGAAGGTAACTGATCTTTTGCACAAACACGAGCATGCAATGTTGATAACATCGGTGAATGATCTAAGATGTATTGAAGTTCATTCGTCTCCATAATGCCAATGTCTATTCACACGTTCTGCCCATACACTTATCCAGGAATCGTTCAGTTCTGACTGATTCTGACAGAGCTCGTTTTTAAACTGAATCCATAATCGACAGGCATCTCCTTTTTCCCTATCGGTCAAGGTCACGAGTTCAGGATACCACTTTTCCATGACCTTGAACACGTCCAAACCTTGAATCGCTTTTTGAATGTACAGTTCTGTCCACTCTGACGTGTTCGTGTATAAGCAGAGGACATGTTGTACTTGACTAGGATGATTCACTTGACAACCGTAACAGTCTTTATGCACTTGATCATAAATCAACGCTTGAAGTGCTTCTGTCACATGGTGGTTCAACCCCTCACGCAAGGATTCAGTTCGTTCACTTGTATCGCAAGGATACGCCAATAATTGCATTTCAAAGTCTTGTCCTGGTTCCATGTTGTCTATGTCCATTTTTCTAGATTCAATGATTGCATTTTAAAGTCTTGTTTGTGTTCCATTTTTTTCCATTGATCAATAATCTAGAAGTACTTCTCTAAATTGGTTGATTTCAATCTGATTATCGTATTCCGCATACACAATCACGTTAATAGCTTGTCCTAGCGATCTGGCAAAGTGAAATTCCAATCTCAGATTCCCCGTTTTTATAGGATGGAGTTGACCTTCCTCGCAACCTTGATCGGCTGTCAAATCCAGTCCCCAGAGTGTGTAACCGTGTTGATAATCATTCAAACACAATCAAAAGGAACGATTGAGTCCAAGTGCTCCTGTGGCTTGATAGAGTGACATGTAGGACCGTAGACATTCTCCCGTTTCGAAATTGGGTTGAAACGGTTTGTTATGAATACTTTTTCCATCAATACTGACCTCCAGATGATTAAGATCAAAATGACGGAAATCAAAAGGATTGGTCGCTATATCCCCATTCATATCTCCATTTCTCACCATACCAATGATCAGTCGTTTTGGTAATTGACCTTAAAATAAATGATCTTCAATCTTGGAACGTTGACCGGTAGGAATAGTAAAGGTTTTCACCTCAGTCCGTCGGATGGGAATTTTCATGTTGTGTTGAGCAATGTTGATTGAGTTGATTGGCCACCACAGGGAGTAAATCCATGGTTCTCACATTGAAACCCGCTTCCATAAACTTGATTTTTGCGGGTGCAGCAGCCATAAGACAGAAATTGGGTGATGCTTTGTTCAGTTTTAGACGTATTTCTATCCCATTAGGTAAATATTTATCTTGCATCACCAGATTCAAATGAAGTCGACCACATAGTTCCACTACACGACTTTGATGGACACGATTTCGCCTTTCCACATAACCCTTGTTATCTCCACCATGGACTTTGGTGTTCATCTGACCAGGGGTGTCTGCGGCCCATAATTCTAATGCTTGAAGCTGAGTGCTTTTACAACTTGGATTGAAGGAGAGTAAATTTCCTAGGTAAGCACGATAGGCATACGTGTCCGCATTGCTGGTGATCAGTTTATTGTTCAGATACACATCTATGCTACTGAACATGCTGTGAAAAAAGTTATTGACGGTAGCAATTTCACTGTCAAGTCGGAATTATCCGCCTGTATAATTTTGATTTTCATATACAGATAAGACTGATTCAGATCTGTCTATTTTTCTACTTGTGCAGGAATCACGAATTCAATAGGAGCATTATTGTCAAGGGCAGAAATTGGATAATGCTCAGTCCATTGTCCCTCCTGCATGGCGGTCATCGTAGGGGGAACGACAGACACGTCCAATTCTGTCTTACTGCATTCGCAAGAACCGTGTTGCATCATGATTTTTTTTAATCGAAAATATCAAGTGGTCTGGCCTGCTTCACTCGACGACGATGAAGTTTCGAATGAGGTTTTTTCTTGATGGGTTTGGCCTTTATACTTTTCTTAGGTTTTTTGGTGACTTCACGTAACAGGGATTCGGTTACATTTTTCAACACGTTAGCTCCTCTTTTTCGTATCGCTTTTTTTACGGTTGGATCCTGACATGATATCTTGCATGGCAGCTTTTCCTTGTTGGAGTCCTTCTTTTTTCAAGGTTCGAACTCCAGATCGAACCAAAGGATTCAGTAAAGGCATGATACGTTTCATGGCTTTCTTAAACATAGATCCGAGCCCCTGTCCATACTGACGAGGTTGACCTTGGTATATAGGCATCATTGTCGTTGGCGTAGGTGTAGCTTCACCATAGACTTCCCATGAATAAACTGAATGGGTTGCCCTGTGTCACCCCTTATATGGATGGCGATGGTGTCAACGTTGGCTTTAGCCAGTGGCACGTAGTGTACATTCAAGAACTCGAAATGAATATGTGGATAGGCCCCTGCTTTGGTTCTCGGGTCAAAAGGAACCACACGTAAGATGGGAGCTTCAATGTTTCCCAAATAGGTATAAGCCGCCAGGTCAGAATAGACATACAAATGATTATGACCCATGTTCAAGTCTACCCCGTGAGGAAATGGATCTGGATTTTCGGTTAAATAAATGGTAGTAGCACTATGAGGAGACCCACCCAATTTCATAAACATACTAGGATGAAACTGAATGCCTAAGTTCTTTGAACTATCCATCTTAATACGTTTACTTGTTCCCGAGAAACCTACAGTAAAACGGAGGTTTTTCTCTCTAAACAGTTGACCTAGGTAATCTTTAATGACTTGATCCAGGGTGTCTACCAGATGTTGTGGTGTGACATAAGTTCCTACAGGATTACAAAGACGTATTCCTTTTTCATCATTGGGGAAACGCCAGTAATGGGGAAAAGCCTCAAACGTCTAGGCCAGGATAGGATCCTGTGTGACAATGGAAAAATGTCGTTCTTCCTCCGTGATATTAATGACTTGACTAGGTACAATCATTTCTACTAAACCAATTTCCCAGTCTTGTTTATTGAGATGGATGGGTTTGAGTAGTTTGGTACGAAAACAGCATTGGGTATTGTCTGGGAACAGATCCATCGAACTGTCACTCATCAGGGTAGTGTAAAACGAGCTCATGCTGGTTTGGGTTTATTGAATTTCAAAGAGGGATTCGGTAGAATATAACCCAGAGAACTACTTAAAAGCAGGAGCCACAATTCACGATCGGGTCGTTCAAAACACAAATTAAAGAGTGGCACGCTAATAATGATAAACACCACCGCAATTAGGGCAAAAAAGGTGACCTTGTTCTTCGGCTCAATGGGTCTGATTTGCTCTGAGGTGCTCACTGAGGTACTCACTGCCACACTGGCTGTGTCAGACTGAGACATACTGTATTTAAACGAGATGGGATTCAGGAATCTAACTGTCAAATTTCGAGGGTATCCTTTCCAGTGCACTTTAATTTCTTGTCTTATTTTTCCGTCTACTTTTCTCTTACGACGATCCAACACTGATTCAATTTCATAGATACCATCGTCTTTTATAAATTGTATTTCGGAGAGATAAAACGAACCCAGAATGGGTTCTCCATCTAAATCTGTCAATTTGACGGTAGGAGGTGAAGTTCTTTTGACATGGGTCACTCTAAACACTTCAGTCGTCCAGTTCGGTAGATAGCCTTTATCAAAGGTACGTTTGGTTTTATTGATACGCACAATCTCTCCGACAATCTCTCTCTCTGAGCGATGTGGTTTCTTTTTTTCTTTTTTTCCATACAAGGCCAAGGTCACCTCAGATTCATTGTGTTCATTCACGGATGCAGGTGCCATTTGAATACTTCGATGAAATCGATGATTATAGGCTTGCACCAGATCAGGTAATACATCAATGTACCTTCGTGTTTGATGATGGGTAAAATATCTCCACATGTAGGATTTCAAAGTACGTTGAAAACGTTCCACTACACTGGCTTTAGTTTCTGGATTTTCAGTCGTGAAATAGTGAATACCTTCTTTCTCTAAAAATGCTTGAAATCTTTGATTCTTGAATTCAGTGCCTTTGTCCGTCTGCAGCGCTTTAGGTTGTCTCGTTTTCAGAATAGAGCGAAACGCTTCAATCAAAGTGAGTCCCGTTTTATCCTTGAGGGGAACGACCCACGCATATTTTGAAAATACATCAATGACACACAACAAATATCGATAAGGTGTGTTGTGTTTAACCAAGGATTGCATGTCCGCCAAATCCGCCTGCCACTGATGATCGATACCACCCACTTTGGTTTTCCGTCTTGAAAATTTCCGACTGATAAAGGTTTATGCAAGGTATACGTCTTTTGTCCTTTTAGCCAGGATCGCACTTGATTCAAAGTAATGCCGTGAGCTCGCACTGTCTTATAGAGACGGCGTATCCCTCCAAAAGCAGCAGGATGTAAGGGATCATAATATATCTTCTGTAACACGGTATCTACTTTGGGGTCCATAGAGGTCTAAGTAGTAGTAGTGGTAAGGGTCTAGTAAGGTTCCCAATGAGGCTCTGGTTTGATTAGAGTTTTTTCTTGTTTTATAAAGAAGTAAAAGACGCTGGTTTCTTAGTCGCAGAAGGATCGACAAAACTATCGTAAAAATCATCTTCCTCTGAGTCTCACTCGGGTTGTTGTATCCATGACCATCTCCGTTTATTTCCTACCACTTCTTGTGGTACATTGACTTCTCTTAATCCACGAGAAAACTGTTCCCATCCTTTAGGGCTAGACCCTTTTCTTTGACGAATCACATCATTAACTAAATCTATAATGTTGGATCCTTGTATGGGTTTTCCATCATATTCCAAAACACCTTGTTCATTCCATGACATGTGGGGATGATTTTGGAGAAAGTGTAATAAGAGTTGAGTTTTTCGACGCATGGTTTGGGGAACACTTTCAAGAATCCTATCGGCTAGGGTTAGTCTATCGGTAGCTGGAGCTGCTGCTTGAGGTGGTGCTGCTGGAGCTGCTGCTTGAGCTGGAGCTGGAGCGGCTGGAGGTGGCATGGTGGGTTCACGCGCTTTTTGATGTGACAATTGAAACTTTTGTAAGACTTGTCCATAGTGTTGTGCCTTTTCTGATTCGGACAAGGATTCACTTTGTAGTACTTCCCCCATTTGTTTCTGTAAATTTGAGGTCTGTGTGACTTGTGGGGGAGGAGGTAAGCGTGGTCGCTGTTCTGATTTCCATCGATTCATCTCTTCTAGCATTTTAAACGGGACAATAGCCATTTTCTTCATATTTTCTTCACGAGTTGAGCCACTCCACCACTGAGTGCCCCTGCCGCTACAGCTTTAGCAATGACTGGAGCGAGAGCCAATAATGGAAATAATCTTCCTTTTTGATTTAACACCAGTTTCTTTTTTTGAATCGATACTTTTTTATCCGCTAAGGTACGGAGATGTTGACGCTTGGGCTTCAACCTTTGCTTTTGAGAAGGTGATAAGGCAAAATTGCCTTTTAAAACATTGTGACAACACTCGGAGACGCATTGAATCACTTCTTTAGGTGCTTTTTGCATCATCGTTCTTCTCATTCCCTCTGGGGCTTGAGTTAAACCAATAACCAGATGACCGTACTTGTGTAGGAGTGGACGCTTTGGAGCCATGATATCAACTGATACTGTTTCATACATCACTGTTTATATAAAGCATCTAAGGCTTCTTTGGAAGCTGAACCCATCGGTAGGGTTCTCATTAAGTTCACACGTCCGTATGAGATAGGTTTCAATAACATCTCTCGTGATAATTGAGATAAATTCAAGGGTGAAAATCGAGTCACAGGGGTATCTGGAGATGAAGAACTGATGTACGAAGTAGAACTGTTTGACCCACTTCTGGATCTGCTTCTAGATTTGCTTCTAGATCTGCTTTTGGATCTGCTTGAAAAATTGGTTGATCCACAGGTCGAACAGGTGGTTGACCCACTAGAAGAAGAAGAAGACCTCAAACTGGTTGATCCACAGGTCGAACAGGTACTGCTTGAAGAAGACGAACTCAAATTCAAACTGCTTCTTAGAGTCCTGGGAGGAGTTCTCAATGGCGTTCTCATAGGAGTTCTCATAGGAGTTCTCACTGGAGTACTGGTGGCAGGAGGTGACCATCGTGTTGCCGTGTAAATAGGAGAGTTTGATAGTGATTGAGTTCTCAGTGGTGATGGACTCTGGGGTGACAACCCATTGGGAGGTGAACCACTTAAAGAGGATCCAATGGGTGACAACCCATTGGGAGGTGACCCTATGGGAGGTGAACCATTTCTAGATAAAGGTGATCCATTGTGTGACAACCCATTTCTAGATAAAGAAGACCCTCTGGAACCCCGTCGAAGGGTAATAAAACGTTCATCGATTGTGGGTGAAACTGTAAATGCAGGTGTTTTCTTTTTAGGAGAAGGTTTCTTTTTAGGAGCTCTTTTTGCAGGTGTTCTCTTTCTAGGAGCTCTTTTTGCAGGAGCTCTTTTTGCTGGTTTTTGTTTAGGAGTTTTTGCTGGAGCTCTTTTTGCAGGAGCTTTCTTTTTAGGAGAACGTTTCTTTCTAGGAGCTCTTTTTGCTGGAGCTCTTTTTGCAGGAGTTCTTTTTGCAGGAGTTTTCTTAGGGCCAAATTTACGAATGGTCTTTTGACCATTCCATCGAAGTAAACTTCGTATCATCACCCCTCCAAGAAATCCACTCCCTCCTGGTTTCAATATGAGTTGACGTTTGGTGTCCACATCCACTTGATCATCACCTAACTGCTCTAGTTCATTCTGATGTTTTTGCATAAAGTTTTGTGTTTGTTTAGGTAACAGCAATTTCTTTTGTAAAATCACTTTAGCAGCTAACGTAAACCATTTGACCATTTCTTTTGATCCTGATCGTAACAACTGCTCCCGTTGAGCAGGATCACGTTCCTGACTCCAATGTTCTAGCGACTGAGCTGGTGTTCATTCTGTTTGTCATGATGACTATGATGACTCTCTAAGTTCTATCTCCTTTATATATACACCGTCGGACCACGTTCCTCTCCAGTAATCCAATGATGAAAAATATCGGTTCTCAACCGATACGTGTCTGGTGTTTGAGGGTGAAAATCAATCACTAAATACCCATGGGGTGTAGAGATCGCATCTTGATAAGCGGGTAACAAGTGTGGCAATCGATTTGATTCGCCAACACTTTGATTTGTCCTTTTTCTCTTGTGTTTTGAAATAAGATCATGTAATGGGCATTTAAACTCAATGTACGACTGACTTTCGATTGCTGAAACATGTTTTGTGTAATGTAAATGACACTGGCATTACGATGACCTTTTCGTGTAAACCATAATTTAATTTTCTCTTCATCTATATCCCCAAGCATATCATCAAATACAATTAAATGGGGAATGGAGGTATCCTCCACCAACTCCTCCTCATCCTCAGGAATACCCTGTAAGAATTGAATGTGGGGTTCCTGTGCTTGTAACTGAGCATAGGCTGTTTGCCATTCTTTGTAACACCATACGATACGTTCAGGTACTACTTGAAACAGATCCGATTTGTAAGTCAACATCTTTTTGACAAATTGTGTTTTACCAGATCCACTAGGACATGAGATAAACATATTACAAGGATGCTTAAATAATAAACAGGACTCCATGACGTGACAATCACAACTAACATCAAGTGAATGAAACAAAAGTATTTTATTGACTTTTTTTACATACAACAACAGCAACAACAACAACAACTTTTTGTTATCACTAAATATACAATAGTTACACTGACACACAGTTACAGCACTGACAACAAAAGTCATGAAGTGGTGGTTGTATTTTCTCAGAAAATTCAAACACACATTCTGAATGTCCATATTCACTCAGAAAAGTTATGACTTCGTCCTTGTTCACTACATTGTTCATCCAATCTGTTTCACTAAAGTCTAGTGGCACTGTCTGTTTATAAAATGAATTCATCACATGAAGTCCATTTCTAAATTCTTCAAACAGTTCTGGTGTACTCAAACGTTGTCGAATCCATTCTACACTATGATGACCTTCAGGTATTTTCATGCGAAAAGCAAAAATCAATGCTTTTCTTAACATGGTATGCTTCACAATATCAAACTGTTCCATTCTTGAATGGTTTGAATCACTTTCTTGTTATTCACCACGTACGTATTCCAATCGTCTCGATGGATAGCTTTCAAGTCCAAATGTGCACTAATCATCGCCTGATGAATCATCCGTTTAAATAGTTCAAACGTATGCGGATTCAGAATCCAGGCGTAAATGTCCTTGACCGTGACAAGGTCATCTTGTACAATACTGAATAAGGTCTCTCTATACAACTCAAAATCCAAAATGTAAAATAAACTCAAATATCGGGGTCGTCTCGATGGTCTTTCCATAATGGAATATTCCCCGCATTCATGATAAGCCTAGGTACATCCGCATGGAGAGCATCAATGCCTCGTGTCACTACACGTAAATGATGTTTTTGTTTAAAGAACACAGCACGGTAGGATAGAATCGATCTGATCTTAGTGAAAGGGATCGGTTCCTTAAATAACAGGATACCACGCAGTTTGTATTGTGAATACACTCGCCATCCAGGTTTAGATATCCCATTGTCTTCTTCAGCCATGCTAAACCATATGACATTGCAAGTAGGTTGAAATGCATTCGTTAATGCAGATATATCATTCAAAGTGGCATTGTGAGCAATCACTGTAGATCCTCGATGGGTGGGATTGAATAGCCACGTGCAGAATTGTTCCAACGTGTTTTCTCCACGGAATACCATTTGTCTTGCTTCATTCACTTCTTCACAATACTCACATGGATCTTGCACTGACTTACACATACATTCAAAGCGACACTCAAAGTAAAAAAGATGAAGGAGACTTCGGGTTGCCTGCCTTTTCTATCAGGTGGTACAAATGTTGGAATGTAACACTCATGATCAGGTCCCACTATTTTTTCACAATACTTGCATTTCTTTTTCCCTGGGCAAATATGATTTCGTTTTGTTCCTACAACTTTTTGTCCACATTTTCTACAATTCCACACAGACTCACAGATGGTTTTACGTTGTTTTCCACTTTTTGTTTTGTGACGATCAAAACAGGTTTGACTTCGAAATACTCGATAACAATCAGGACATCGAATGGATTGTTCCATGGGGCATAGGGTGTGGGCATAACACTGGCAAATGTTTTTACATTGATGGGCTTCACAGTGATCATAACCCACATCACACCATTCACAATAATAACACCGTCCAAGAAATCCTGTGATCAATATTATACTATCATAATGATTGTCATGATGAAAAATATGAATCACCCGACTTTTTTCAGTCATCGCTGGTGGTTTGAATAATAATTCATTTCCATAATGTTGTGAATGAATTTTAATGACATAGTTGGGATAGAGGTAATCTTGTAATTTGTTGTATTCTTCTATACCGCAAGCGCGATCCGATGAAATATCCACTTGTTTTAATAATGCTTCAGCTTCATGTTGTTGTAGATTTCTCTTAGACTGACGTATGAGATTCCATCGTTTTTTCCATTCCGGGGTTTGATTTTGATTCGCTTTACACATACCAACCACAATAGATCTAGCTAAACACATCGAGCCCTAACTATTGTCAATACACACGCACTTCTCTTTGACTTCACCATGTTAAGTAAGTTTGCTGACTTAAATGTCTTTTTTCCCGAACCTTGTGGCATAGCAATATGTGTAATTTCCATCTGTGCTTCTCCGTCATTAATCTTAAACTCACGGTTGCTCTGTGCCACTCGTTCAATTTCATCCAATACAACATCTCCATTGATACGAGATGCCACATCAAATGGAATATGAATTCCAAATTCTAAATTAGGATGCCGTATGGATACACGAACTCTATGATTGGATCTTACTTGACATGTCCTATAAAGTTGATTCATCATATCATGTCGGTTTGTAAATTCAAACGACCGATCGTACGGTTGAAATGCCACATCATACACTCTAGACTGCATCTTGAATTTCCTTGATTTTCTTTCCATACGAGAATGTATTTGATAATGGTCCTTTACACTCCTCTTTAGATACTATGTTCCAGGTCACACCTATAAGAATCTGTAATCACATTATATGATTATATGATATGAAGGTCGCATTCAAGGTCGTATTAATAATATGGTTTCAAGGTTGCATTCAAGGTCGCATTCAAGGTCACATACATCTTATAAAAGGGACTGCTCCACACCACTCTAGTCATTCTAGTCACTCAATATGAGCAACAACGATCCAAGAATGGAAAAAGCTAACGATAATAATACCATTTATCAGCAATCTTCTTTGATGTATTCATTGAAGAAAAAAATAAAAGAGTTAAACAGTATAGTGGATCAACTTTGTGAGCAGAAACATGTCACATGGGATCATATACAATGTTATCGTTGTGGAAAGAAATGACATTATGCGACTACGTGTTCAGAAAACGTAGGTAAAGATGAATGTTTTCATTGTCATGAAAACGGACATTTCGCAGCGAACTGTCCACAAAAGAATCCTCAAGTACCACTACAAGAAATGAGTGATCAATTCATTGTGAACACAGCCAACCAAATGGATCCACCGCAAAAGAAACGGAAATACAAAAAGAGAGAGGACAAAACGAAAATGGACGATATGACATTTGATGTGTTGGAACTGTTGGATGTGATGTTTTCTTGAATCATGTTTTTGTATTGTGCTTTGTGTGGTGGATAGTATGTTATATGTTCTTTGTGTGGTGGACAGTATTTGTAAGTTTGTGAAATATATTGTAAGTTATTTTTTGCTGATTGTAAGTTATTTTGTTGTAAAAAAATAAAAACAATGAAAAAAAAACAAATAGTTTTTATTGTAGAGACAGTAAAACTCATCTTAAATATATAGTGGCCCTAAAAAGGGCCGTCGAATATGTTCAATATTTAGCTTTAGCTAAATACAAATAGCGCCAATAATTGGCGCGTAACTCATCATCATAATAGATGGAGAGGTCTGGATATAAATTCAACCCCAGCTGAAAACTGGGAGGAGGAGGATGAGCCTCCTTTCAGGTTGGCCCCCACCGCCAGCCAGAAAGATTTTAGCAAGTGGGACAAGTGGTGTCCCGCCAACATCATTAGGCCACCCTACCCAAAAACGGCCCTTTTCAGGGCCACCATATTTTTGCGAAAGCACACATCTTGTCAAAATTGCCTTTTTTGTGTCTAAAATTGAAATTCCCATACCAATCTTTATTTTGTCTAAAACATACAAACAACTAAGTCCTGCATACATTCAGTCCAAAACAAAATAAAAAAGTACTTTTTGTCTGTATAGTTTTTGTAGGTTGGCTATGATTACGTTTTATTCTGTAAGCTGGCTGTGATCGTGTATTTTTTGTTTACCAGCATTTTTGGCTGTGATGGTGTATTTTTTTGTACGTTTTTGCTATGATTATGTTATTTTACTAACATTATTTGGCTGTGTTTGTATTTATTCTGTAGGCTGGCTGTGATCGTGTGTTCTTGTTTATCAGCATTTTTTGGCTGTGATCGTGTATTTTTGTAGGTTTTGCTGTGATTATATTATTTTTTGACTCACAATTTTTACTGTGACTGTATATTTTTGTAGGTTTGCTATGAGTGCGTTTATTCTGTAGGCTTACTGTGATCGTGCGTTTTTTACTTTGTTGTTATTAGGATTAAAGAAACACAAAACAAACACAAAAACTAACACAAACACTAGCGAACAAAGATATGGACGTGGCGTCATTTAACATGTTCTCACAAAGGTTCGCGCTCGTACAAAATAAGTATAAATTGTCAGGCGCAGAGCCATTATTTATTATTTAACATGGAGACATACAACATGCCATATGACATTCTGAAAGAAGCGTTAGAATCGTCTGAGTTGATAGGTCAAAATGCTGTTGGACCGGTGTATGGCACTAATCAGCCACAGTACAGTCAGCCACAGTACAGTCAATCCCAATACAATCAGCCACAGTACAGCCAGCCGAATCTGCAGGGGAATGTACACCCAGTACAGTCCGTGATGAATGGACAGACTCGTGGGCAGACCAATCCACCGACTACAGAGATGGCTATGCTACAAGAACTCAAAGGAATCAGGGGAGAAATAAGACAGCTAAAGCAAGTCATGCAACTCAGTCGTGAAATCGAGTTAAAAACAGACAAAATAATTGTGCCTGTAAAGTTTGTGACTGAAAAATGGGATAGCGAAGAACCCCCCAAAAAGATGAGAAAAAAGACTCTAAAAAACGTAAACATGAGACCACAGAACCAAAGAAACCTGAGAAAAAGAAAACTGACCATGGTCGGGGTCATTATGGTAAAGTCATGAAGAAATAAGACACTGATCAAACTGATCACCCAAAACGGCCCTTTTCAGGACCACCATGTCATTTCGAAATTGTCTTGTGTCAAATTGTCTTTTGTCTTTTTTTGTGTGTCTAAATTAAAAAAAAAACAAAATCCCACACACAAATTAATAATTGAAAATAAAATTGAAAATAAGTCCTGCACACACATTCAGTCCAAAACACATGGTACCCTATAAAAATGTGTATCATAAGAAAACAATAAATTGACCCAAATTTCACAATTTCACCCCTTTTTTCAACACATTTTGGTATCATTTTCCAAAAATTTGACCCCCAAGTATCGCCCACAGTGAGGGAAAATGTGTACCATAAGTTTACACCTTGCCCCCAAGTATCGCCCAATACTACTCTTGTGCACGTACCTGGCATGCAGGAAACAAGCCTGCTCCAATGGTCAAAGCAACAGCTATGTAACTTATCGTTGGGTCTTATAACGGAGTTGGTGCCTAACTGAAAAATAAAAATGCCGTAGATATCTGGATTTGGGGAAGGGGTCACTGAAGTCGAATACAGACATTGTAGGTCATTCATAATCAGTTTGTATGATAAGAATTTTGATTGAGTCATTTGCTCTAAATATTGCAGTGAACTGAATTCAGTCATTGCGCGTCAATTAAATTTGAAACAATTTCTGACTTCGGATAGCGTGGAACTAAAAAGAAGACCGAAGCCATTTAATCTAAATGGTTTTCGGGATAAAAAGGCGTCGAAATATTTTAAAAATTATCCAAATTTGGAATTCTTTGCCAATTCCTTTTAAATTATGTTGCTTTAAAAATGATTCTACGCGTGGTTTGATTCCTCAAACATTTATATCGTACTGTTTATGACTATCATTGATATTATAATTAATTTTATTACAATATTTTGCTTCGTTTGCTGATCGTTATCATCAAAAATACGTAATTATCATTACCTAAGATATAACTAAGAAAGTCACCATGAGTAGCTAATCGTACTGTGAAAGAAAGATAACCCTGTCGTAATGCAACACATTAATAACGCGGTTACACCCCCTAATGCGCAACAATGCATATTAGCGCGGATGTTTATTAATATGCAGTGCTCAATCAAGGCTGATCGATTGGTTTTACAACGTTATAGTCACTATAAATGCGCCTGTTTTAACATACTTATATATTTAAATAAACTAGCAGAAAACGTTATCAGCTGCACAAATTGTTCAGAAATTGACTCAAGTTTATAAATGTTTTCTCAGTTGATGTCTGAAACAACGGATAAATTGTTCAAGCATCCTTTGCGCAATTACAATCATGAACATACATTGCCAAATCAAAATAAGTCATGGTTTAACGATGAGTGCGACACGAAGACTTCAGTTTTTTCGTGTCTTAAATCATTATAGAAAAAATTCCTCTGATGAAAATCGTGAACTACTAGTAAAGGCACGATCTGAGTATAAAAACACACTGAAATATCATCGTAAAAGGTTTTTAAATGAACGCACGAACATCTTAGAAACTTATCGATACAAAAACGCCAAATTATATTGGAAATTGTTAAAAGAGTCATCTCACGTAAAAACACCGGACATTCCTCTGACAAGTTTTGAACGGTATTTTAGGGCTATCAATAATCCAGATAATCATTTTTAAATCCTGGCGAAGATGTCATACATTTTAACGAACGATTTGTTCAAGGCGATTTTCAAGTCATATTTAGTGAGCTTGACTCAAGTATAAATGAGAGTGAAATTTTAAAAGCAATCAGTGAAATAAAGAATGGAAAAAGCTCTGGCCCTGATAACCTTTTAAACGAATATTTCAAACATGGCAAAAACCAGTTATTACCATATCTTATTAATTTGTTCGATATTGTATTTGATACAGGATGTTTCCCAAAAACATGGAGTGAAGGCTATATAATTCCGTTGCATAAGAAAGGCCCTGTTAATAACCCCAAAAAACTATAGAGGAATAACACTCTTGAGTGTTTTAGGCAAACTCTTTACACGAATTTTAAATAATCGTTTAGACAAATTGGCACAAAATTACAATGTTTATGTAGAAGCTCAGGCTGGGTTTAGAAGTGGTATGGGAACCACAGATAATATATTTGTTTTACAGGGTCTTATATCACATATAATTAATTCTGGAAAAAAGTTGTATTGCAGTTCCGTAGATTTTAGCAAAGCTTTTGATTACGTTGAAAGAAATAGTTTATGGTATAAATTAATTAAGATTGGAATTACAGGTAAAATGTTGACCATTATAAAAAGTATTCATTCGAATATCAAAAGTTGTGTCAAATATAATAATAAACTCAGTAACGATTTTTCTTGCATTTTAGGTGTACGCCAAGGGGAATGTTTATCCCCTTTTTTGTTTTCTATGTTTTTAAATGACTTAGAAGATTATTTAAGTTTGAACAATTTTGAAGGAATAGGTGTTCACATGACAAAGTTATTTATCCTACTTTACGCTGATGACTTCGTGATCTTTTCGGAGTCAGCTGAAGGTCTTCAAAGAGGTCTTAATTTGCTATTTTATTACTGTAATAGATGGAAATTAAAAGTTAATGTTAAAAAAACTACAGTACTTATAATTAGAAAATCGGGATTATAACCGCGCAACATCCAATTTACTTTCGGGGACCAAATTGTAGAAATTGTAAATTCTATTAATTATCTAGGTATTGTTTTTACTCCGGGTGGTTCTTTCAGAGTAACGCAGTGTTCTTTAGCTGGTAAAGCACAAAAACCAATATTTACGTTAAATAGATATCTTCTTAACTTCCCTTTCGTTACAGTTAGTCATAGATTATAACTATTTGACAAATTAATATTACCAATAATGAACTATTCCTGTGAAGTATGGGGTTTTCATAAAGCAATGAATTTAGAACGAGTGTATAACCAATATTGTAAACGTGTTTTAACTGTTAAAAGGTGTACTCAAAACAATTTTGTGCACGGTATTTTAGGTAGGTTCAACTTGATACATTATCGATATCTTAGAATAATAAAATACTGGTTAAAAAAACTCGTGCAATGATCTTAAATTCTGTAAAATTATATATAACTTACTAAAAGAAGATGCTGATCTATACCCGAATAAAATTTCTTGGGTTACATTAATCCGAAATCTATTGTCAGAGTTAGGATTTTATGATGTTTGGTTAGCACATAACGTAGGTGGTTCTAAAATATTTTTATTGTTTTCAAACAACGGCTTATTGACACATTCAAAACTGGCGTAGTTGTTTAATAGATTCAAGCAGGGCAATATTCCTCAGATCTGTTATTAATTTTGAACATCAATTTTATCTCAAATGCATTAACATAAGTAAACGTCAAGTGGCAATGACAAGACTGATAGTTTCTTCGAATAATCTAAAAATAGAATCAGGTAGATGGCATAAACCAAGGAGAATACCACTAGCAGATCGGAAATGTTTAAATTGTAATACAATTGAAGATGAATACCATTTTATTTTGGAATTTTCTTTGTACACAAATCTGCGCAATAAATATATCAAAGACTATTATTGGTCACGACCCAGTATGATGAAGTTGATACAATTATTTGAAAGTAAAAATGAAACCGTAATAAATAACCTGAGCATATTTATATTCAAAGTTTTTCAATGTCGAGATTCTGTCACCTGATTTTACGGACGTAGTTTAAATTGCACTACAGTATAGGTAAACTTATACAAACGTTTATCACTTAAATATTGCTAATTTTATGCTTTCATTTATTTGTTTTTTTATATATCAAATGTAAATGTGTAGGTGTTTTGTGTTATTGGTGTAAATGATATTTACTATACTCGTCATCAAATTTCATTTTATGCATATCAAATGAAAGTTGTTTATATTTGTTTTAATGTATTTTTGTATGCTCATTTGTATACATGTATTACAACTATAAACGAATGTCTTAATCAACATGACATTTGCATGATTATGATTCTTTATAAATATTCTACACATATTTATATGTGCATTTATATACATTTCAATGCTATATTTATATCATATTTAATGTCATCTGCAGTCTAAACTCTGGTAAAAATTTTTCACCTTCTCTGCTGAAAGTGTTTGTCTTCATGTGTTCTTTTTTCATGTATATATCCTGTTTTTCCAAGCTTTGTTAATAGCTGTCATAACTATTACTTGTTAATTATTGTAACTACCAGCAACCGACTGTTGCATCTATGTTCATGAAATTGTATTTTGTACATATGTTCACATGGGCCTACGGCCTACTGAATTTGTAAATAAAACTCATATAATCCATCATATGGAATATATTATAAAGTTAAAATCCCTACAAACACATAAGTCTTTTTCCTCTAGCATGCCAGTGCTTCTTTATCTCATCTAATGTCTCTGATATCAAATCTTCTTTTTCTTCATCTAACACTTCCATTGAACCACAATCACCGTCAACGGAATGTTTGATGCATGTTAACTTTGAAACTAGTAATCGTCTAAGGCGATGTTTCTTTTAGATAAACAGCCAATAACTAAGTGGATACATTTTACAAATATATCTATTGATACAAATATACAAAAACGTTATTTCGCGCATGCAAAGTTTTTATGGCAAAAATCAGAGAAGCATAAAGTAGCACATACATTAAGCATTCAACCAAGTATCCAAGCTATTGTCAAGAAGCAACAAACACTGAACCACCTTAGTGGACCCGGGAGACAGATAGCATTGTAAATTTATCTACCATCAGGTATTTATATAAACTTTTAGCAACCATACTTCTATTTAGAACTTTTTAATACTAGGAGAAGTAAGTGTTCAAGCAAAGCAAGCGCGACAACCCTTAGAATTTTTGCGACATTCGTAAAAAGAGGACAGTAATAAAAAGGAATAAAATAGAAAAAAACTATGTAAAATGACAACTAAATTTGTAATAATATGGAGCTCTGAGTACGATTTTTTCAAAATAATGTTTCAACGATGATATCAGAAAAGGCTATGTTCATAACTAGCGTTCCGAAAATATTCAAAACGACTTTTGCGTAGTACGCGTGTACTTTTGTCTTTTCTAAGCCATTAATTGTACTTAATGACCTTTATCATCTGTCAAAACACCAACAAACACAAGTTATATTCATATACCAGACCCATGTTTTATTAATCATTTTTTGATTTCCGAGTGCATTTTCTTTGTATTAAGTCAGGTGACTCTTTGAAACTGCCAAAAACACATTAGCGGATGATAAATGTTCAAAAGTTTTCACTATTAGTTTATCTGTTTCAAATGTCAGACGAATAATATACACAAAAATATTGCTTCAACATAACGATATTTAAGTGCGTTTAATACCGAGATCAAAAGTCCATGTCATATTGACAAATTTACTTGTTAGTAAAAAAAACATTACATTCTACCTCTTAGCTATCAAATAATTATGCAAATTGAGTTGCTGAAAAGTACATTTTGTAAATATAAAGCAGAAACCGTTTTCTTAAAGAGGACATTGTAAACCCACCATGATAATTGGTCATTGCCAAGATAAACAATGCTTAAATCAGTCATAAGACAAAATCGTATGGTCCAAAAATTACGGACAATTTTTTGAAGGTTGTAGACTCCAGAGTCGTGAATTAATTTAAGAAATCTGGAATATCCTTTCCTTTCATGGTAGTTATATTGAAAGGTAGAATCACTGTGCACAACAATACAGTGCTCCCTCCCGTAACGTCACCTCCAAAGGCCGGTTCCCTCCAAGAAGCGACAGTAAAAGGCACACATACACATAATTTAAAAAAAACAGTCGCAGTTCCTCCAAACAACAACTCCCACCAAAAAACAACACTTTTTCTGCAACTACGACAAGTGTTGCTCTGCGGAGAGAGCACTGTACTATACATAATTAATGTATTCAGATATGTAGACACATATTTATGGCGTGAGTTGTGCAGTTAAAACAAACTACGAATAAATCAGTTTAGATGCAGAAAAAACTAATATGATATTTATTTATGATATCATTTTGTCCGTTTTTTTAATTTTGCATTTTTATATTTGTATTACAATAAGTAATTATGTCCCATTAAACCCAAAGCAACTCTGAGAGCTTACACTTTATCACCATTAAACAATAAAAGTAATAAACATGCAACACAAGCAGGCGTTAATAATAAATATACAGTAAAACCTCGATAATGAGACCACCTTATGGACCCAAAAATCGGTCGTAATAATGATGTCGTCTTATTGTCAAGTTGAATTATAGGGAGTTATTGAAAGCCGGTCCAAAATAAGTGGTTGTTACAACATGGTCGTCATAATACTGAAATGGTCAAGTTGTGAATTTTTACTGTACATACATATATTTTCTTATTCACAATTTTTAAATAAACATATTACCCACAATTTTATAATTATTGAACAGCGGATTGATCTGGAATCATTTACACGAAAAGCTACCGCAATAATTGGTTCAAACCGAAACAAGATAATTACAAGTACCGGTAGCATGAAGTCGAAATGATGTACAAATAGTTGAAATACAATGCAACCTCTACAGAGCAACCCTCTCTTGAGCAACAACCTCCCTTAAACATCAGCATGACCTTTTTCCATTGTACGATTTAACTATTAATTTAAACTCTCTAGAGCAACAACCTCTCAACAACAACAACATAATTTTGCTTCTCCCAAAGGGTGTTGCTTTGAAGAGGTTGCACTGTATATTGTAATAGCGCTGTTTTCAGAATGCCGTAAGTTATATTAACATGTATCACTAAATTTGTAATTTAATAGTAGGCTTATTACCACTAAGTAATCATTTTTTCAAAATGATTAAAATACATACGTACATATCAATATATTCCCATACACAGTAGACTTAATACAATGAAGTTATAATAAAATCCATTTGTATATGCTACAGCTAAACATTATACAATAATTGTCGTAATGTATCCCAAATTCATTGAGTATTTCGTATGACTATTACTATAGATAATTGGCTTATAAGGTTAATCAGATTGATGATTGATTCAGTCAGAAATTTGTGTAGAAGCAGTTGTGGCTGCATCACGCTTATCACAAGTGAAACCGTGATACCCCGGTGGACATTCACACATAAGCCCCGTGCACTTGCTTACACATGTCCCCCCGTTCATACATATATCCTCAAAATCTGAGCACGACGAAGGGTCACATGTTGTACTTCCGGGCGATGTTACAAGAGGACTGGTCTCAAATGATGATGATGTTGTTGTTGTTGTTGTCTCATCCGTAGTTTTATTTGAAGATGTTGCCTCGTTTTGTAAACCGGAAGTGGTTGACTCTTCCGGACGTGACGTAGTAGTTTCTTTGCTGGTAGATTCTTTGCTGGTGTCATTTAAGATTTCAGTTGTTGATTTTGAGACAGTGAAGTTTAATAACGTTGCTGTGGTAATATCAGATGAATCAGTTTCTATATTATTTGTTGTATATGACGTCACTGTGACAGCAGTGCTGGAGTTATCTCCTGGTAAGGTGGTCATCATTTTACTATCATCACTCGATTCCGTCATGTTTGCAGTGTAAATGGTTACATATTCAGTAGCATATGACACAGAACTCGTGCTTGAAGTTGTATGCGCCGTTTCATTTGCAATGGATGATGTTTCAGATACTGTTTCAATGTAAGATAAAGTGATGTTCTGTTCGGATGACTTATGATATGGCGTCATGGTAGATGTACGTTTCATAGCCTCTGTTGCATTAGCGATGATAGTTATATCATTGATACCATTCGCATAAGTAAAATCCGTCATATTATTGATATCGGTCGAGTTAGCAATATCCGTTAAATGTTTGGTACCTGTTGCATCAGTTAAGGTATTAATTCCATTAGTAACATCCATTAAATTTCTGGTACCAGTTGCATTAGTAATTTCCGTTAAATTATTGATTCCAGTGGCATTAGCGATATCAGTAGTGTTATTAGTAACAGTAACAGTTATGACTTGAGAAGCTTCTGTAACATTAGCATACAATTCTGGCTCAGAGGAAGATGGTGTTGTGTCCTGGAGCGAGTCGAGACCAGGAGTTGTGGTATCATCAAAAGAAGTCGTAGCAGTCAGAGTCAGAGATGAGGAAGTAGATATTGTTGCGTTTGTGGCGCTTGTTGATGATTCTGTGTGTGTTGGAGTAGTGGAAAGAACCGTAGTCAATTCAACCACACTAGTAGATACTGGGTGGCTTGATGACGATGTAGCATCTGTCGTGGAATCTGCCCGAATGCTTGTTGTTGTGCTTGCTTGTTGGTAACTTAAGATTTGAGTACTCTTACCGGTTGCAGTTGTCTTTTTCATACCGGTTGTTGGTTTGGGAACCTTTTTGGTAAAATAGTTCACAGCAGACCCAAAACTTTCATGTTTGTTCACAATTACTTGAACGGGCGCTGCACGTGTTATATTTTTTTTATAGTTAACTCCAAAACGTGGGCTACGTGTTGTCATTCGATCGTCCGTGAAGCTAGACGTATGACTTAATGATACCCTGAACCGATTTGGTCCCACAAAGCCGACAGGTCTTGGTTTCCGAGTTGTGAACATATCCATGAATACTCTCGAACGTGGTTTTGGAGTCGTAGTTTGATCTAGCACGGCGTGTAAAATGGCATCGTATGTTTTTGCTGTATTTGAAAACGAGTTGTTAATTTTCCAGGATTGGTCGCGTTTCGCGGAAAATCCTACCCATTGTGGTTGTCCAACGAAATTACCTTGAAGTGTCGTTTTCCTGTTGTTAGTTGCTGGGACACCGAAATCGTTTTTGTAAACCGGTTTTCGCAATTCTGATTGCTCGTTTGTTACTCCTAATAACATCATCCTTTTCAAAACATCTGAGTTTTGGGACTGAACCCTCGGAATCTTTGTAGTTGATGTTACAGTCTGGCGGGGAGCCTTCATAGATTCCTCCTTTTTACCCTTTAACAAAACTTTCAAATATGGATCCATGATGTTAACTGATTGTAATTGATGCCCGAATAAGTGTCGGTTTGTTTCCACAATATGTTTAGGCTCTGTCGGTCTGCCATTCCCTTGTCTGAAAAACTGCATAAAAATATCCGCTTTTACTTCAGTGTCTTGTAAAACAAACACAAATAATAATCGTAACACAACAATTCTTAACTTCGCCATCTTCTAAACAAGATTCAAACTAAGATATACTTTTCTTACTGGCTGACACAACGTAATATGAACTGAAAACAGGCACAAAGAAGTGTTATATGAGTAAACATTTTATAACATCACGAACAGTACAGCAAAAACATCTTCATTGGAGACCTTCTGTTGCGTCCGTTTTTTCTTCACTTCGTGATATTTACGTTATTGCATTTTACTTCATAAACAATGAGACGTTGAAATATCAAGAAGACATTAAATTACGCAATATTTCATTTGTGGTTTGCCTTAGAGGTGATGTTTGTGCTAAAATGTTATAATGCATAATTGTATAAACAAGTATATGTATTTCGTGCTGCTAGTTTTTTTGTCTTGAAATGGTAGAAGAAAATAAACGCGTCCTTAAAATTGTTATGACAAATTGAGAACAGATGCAGATAAGTGGCATAGAATCAAAACTTAACATTTTTCAATAGAACATGTTTTGAAATGACAGAAGCAAATAAAGGTGCCCTTAAAATTAATATGATAAATTGAGAACTGTTGTTGGTGTTAGCGATTACGGCGATGTACAAATATTCATGGTTATATGGTAGTGGTGATGGCAACGTTGCAGTTGTCGATGATGATGTAGTGTTGGTATTGATGGTGATGTTTAACAGTGAAATATTTTCATAATCATCATCTTTTACGATCTCAATGTGTTATGGCTTCATTTATAGTATGGTGAAACGAAAAAAATTTTGCACTGAAACATACATTGTATTTATATAATAACAACTAACAAACGCTCAAATTCATGAAAGTTTTTTAATATTCAATTATCTTTATAATTTCAGGAACAATGACATCAATATCAAGAACTAAATTAGTTTAAAATACAGTAAAACCTCACATTGCGACCGCCTCACTATCACGAGCACCATCTTATTTTAACCGGCTTTTAATAACTCCCATATAATTCAACTTGACAATGAGACAACATCATCATTACGGCTGATTTCTCCTAATGGTTATATGCTTGTATTGTAATGAAAAGCGGGAATAAAGAATAAAAAAACATTGTCAAGATCATTAAAACAATTCTGAAGTCAGTGTTTTTTTTTATTGAGTCGGTCGCATTACTGCAAACTAACAATATCTTAAGTATGACCTAAGTGTAGAGATATTTGATAATTGCAATCCTTGTTTAAGTAGTAGCAAGATGTGCTGTATAATGTTTTGAGCAATAGAGAATAGGGATAGTGTGGTTTTAATGTTTTAATACAGTTCTATACTAAATAGAAAAAAAACATCCAATATTATATAAAAATGGTAACATAATTGTGAATAAGAGAATTGTTGAAAGGACAATATCATTTTTTAAAATAAAACTACACTGATTTACCATTAACATTATTGATTTATACTTTTCTTCGGTCGTGTTCAAGTATTGAGATTCTCTCATAAGTGTGACGATACGAAAATTGGGTTTGCTACAATTTGATGTATCGTCGTCCATGTATACGGGTCAGAAGAACTGACTGCTATCTAGTAACAGATTATCCTGATCGACTTCCAATTCCAATAATCAATTTGTTGTCTTTTGTGAACACATCAGGCGAGTGCGAGTTTTACATTCAGTACACGAGGTAATTATGCATGATATCTACACTACTTCTGTAACAT
Organism: Lutraria rhynchaena; assembly: GCA_008271625.1. Taxonomy (NCBI): domain Eukaryota; kingdom Metazoa; phylum Mollusca; class Bivalvia; order Venerida; family Mactridae; genus Lutraria; species Lutraria rhynchaena. The sequence continues at coordinate 158,720 of VIBL01000006.1, read as the reverse complement.
TTCTTTTTCTGTAACATTTATATTGTAGAATTTATATCAAATATACATTAATTCAAAGAACAATTAAATAAGCGATAGCACATGCCACTTACACCAATAGACGTTCATTAATCACACGCTTTCGGAGTACAGTAGAATACTGTTATACAAGTAGAACACTGTAATATTGGGCTTGCTTAAGCAGTAAAGTGGATATGGTCTCTGACAAGTTATCACCGAACCATCGCCAAGCAGGACCAGACAAAATTTAAATTTCATGTAGCTGTCCAGTTGGCTTACGGAAGGTTGGTGGTTCTGCTGTGCACTGTTGAACCCCGCAAAAGCATAAGAACAGAGGTATAGTGAATGCATGGGCACCGGAATAATAATAGTCACAGACATAATGATTTTTTCATCTATAAGTCGACAGTTATGGCTCTGGCCCCGGTTTCACGAAAAGTCTTAAGTCTGTTGTAACGACTTACACTCACTAGTGTACTCATCTTATGACTAAAGATGGGTGATAATTTGAGTTGCGTTTCACGAAATTTTTAATGACTCGTCATAGTGCTCAAACCTCGAGTAGAGAATGTTAATTTAAGACAGCAGTAGCTACCTCAAATTTCTACCCAAGGTTGAGAGTGATCAAGCTGGAGCTCATTGTAGAAGTGTTTTTTGCAGCCACTTATTTTGCATCATTCTTTCCTTCTTTAATCCAGTAAAAAAAATGGTCATATTAGAATTGGTAATAAGATAAAATTACAGGCTGACAAGTGCCTTCCTTCTATAAACAGTAGCATATATCTCACTTCCGTTATTCTGAATGTGTTAAATTATGCATTTGAATCAAACTCGTGAAATGGATTTAAAGGGTAGCAGAACAAAATTTGAATTCTGATATATTATACACATGTATACAATTTTGTCATTTTAAGTACAACATGATAAATAAGAAAATAATAATTGTTAAATTGAAATAGACATGTTATAGCATGAACAAAATAATGAAAAAAGAGATAAAAAAAGATGTGCATTTTTGAAATGTCACAATTGTTAATACCATGAGTAAAATTTAAATATCAAAATTAATACATGAAGCTAACACTACATTTGTTGTAGAAATTCCAGCTGTGCAGAACAAAAAATGTATAAAAATAAAAAGTGACCGTATATATATATATATATATATATACACACACACTAAACATATTGTAACGTGCAAGGGAGCAGATTAAACAAAGCACACACAAAAAACTATTGTAGGATTCGGTTAACACTAAATTACCAATACGGACCTAGTTTTCAACGCTTTTTTTTCACAAATTCTAAAGACGTTTTATATCAAAAGAAACATTTAATGCTTAAATTCACTAACCATAAAACCTTCAATAATTGCGTTAATCTGAATCACCTATGATCGAAATAGACTGCTCAAGTCAACAAACTTCAATAAAGTGTTTTAAAAGGAAACAAAACGTGTTAATCAAGATTTTAGATCTCATTTGTTTGAGTACTTAAAAGGAAATGATTGCAGGTATTAGACAAGCACTCTCAATACTTCACGGATCTCATGCTCCAGACAAGTATAATTTCAATAAAAAGGGGGAGAAGGTGGTACAAAATAAAGTTATGGTTCTTTGTCACTGCAAATGGCAATAATGTCGAGCCCGCTTAGGCACTAATTACCATCCTTTTTACAGTCCGGACAAGGTAAAACATGCCAATATTTGCTCTTTAAACTCCAAATGTGACCTCTAGAGTATTCTTGGTAGAGTTTTGGTTCTTGGTCACTAAAGTTTTACCATTGTGTAAAATATAAACTCAATTCCAAAAGTACTTGTAATGGACAGACACCAAATTTATATCCCTCCATCTTAGACGGGAGACACAACAGCTAAAGCAAATTACATTTGAGACTCTGAGAACAGGAGAAATACCATGGTGATCTCAATTAATCTGAAACACTTGATAAATGCTAATACCCATATCAAGAGCAACACAAAATGCAACTCTACTTGTTTATTTAATTGTACTATTTAACAAAATCATGAGAGCATTTTGAAGCTAATACATGATTGTATAAAAAGTGTATGTTGATTATGAAATTTGTCACTCTCAATCATTACCTGGGTCTGATTGGTGTAGATTGTCCTAAATTGAAACAGCAAACACAGTATCTGGATCAAGTTGGATTGGAAGTGGATTGTCCTGGAACAGAAACATTCTATTAAGCTTCTAATGCACAATAACATTAAATAAGTAAAAAAATTATTTTACAATCTAAGTCACTAATCAATAAATGTTTATCTTCTCCTGCATACAAAGTAGAAATGAAAATTGTATACTAGGAAAAAATATTAGATCCAATGTAATAATGAGTATGAAACTAAACTGAACATGCAAATTTAAATCATAAATTTTTGAAAGGAATAAAAAATATTACATTAATGGGTAAAGAATCTGATGAACCAATGACTGTGTTCTGGAGAAGCTCATCAGTAATATCAGATAACTCATGTTGGGGAACATCTTGCTGAGACAGTAGTGTTTGTGAGGCTTTAAACAGTTGCTTTTTATACTGATTGTGCTCATGGTGTGGGTGCCTTCTCTCTGAAATTGAAATTAATCATGAAAGTCTGAAAACATTATTAGCAAATCCATCAGTCTATATCTCAGAGGATATCATACGAGATGTTGTAAGTTCTGATGATATGCAAACTATAAATGTCTTTCCAATTTTAAAATTCAACTGTGAGATACAACATTACTGGGCAAATATTTTATGATAAATTGTGCATCTTAAAAAAGTAGTTCTTTACCTTTTTACAAATATCAAAGGCAGCTATTGACATATAAACTGACATGCAATGACATAAGGTTTTCCATAACTATTAAGGTATTAATACAGAAAATTTGTAACATAAAAATTGTTATGAGTAGATGTGAATTGCGGGTTTTGGCTCATCACCACAATTATGGTTGAACTCGCTCAACAATTTTGACGCACCATGCGTCAATGCGCACGAGGTTTACAAATCGATACGCTCTACAATCTTGTCGCTCCTTGCCCGACTGGGGTTTATAAATCGTATCGATTTACGAGTCAGTCCACGGGGCGCGGGGGGGGGTCCCGATTGCAATTGATATTAATAACGTTGAAAATTTGTATTACTTCCCTGTTTAAAATAATATTTTAAAAATACGGAATAAAGCCGTTATTTCTTATTTAATTTGATAACGAATGTAAAAAGAAGAAAATGCTTTAACTACTCTAACATAACATCTCGTTAAATTTTATGTAATTAAATTACGTTAATTTATTTACATACTTTATACATATTTCAAACCTCACCTCAGTCCATAACGTGTATGGGTGTATATAAGTAAAAACGAAAATTGTATTATTTGATTGTCGCCAGTACACATTATGGACCAGAGTCCAGTATGACGCGCTTTCGTTCGTTTAAGGGCAGCCTTGGGTCGAGTATGACACTTTCCGGTCTGATTAATGGCAGCTGCCAGGTAATACCTGCAATGTGATTGATTATGCGCTCTGTGGGTTGTGCACTTAAGAGTTGGTAATCAATCGCATAGCAACTTACCTTACCTCGTTCGTAGCTCTATTTCGTTTCGTTTAGAGCTATGAGCAATGGGGTTGAAGGTGAGTTGTAGGGGTTAATACTGGTGGTGAGCCAACAGGTTAGAGGGATTAAGAAAGGCTTGTGGTGAGCCTACGGGCGAGGGTGTGCACGTAAAAGAATCTAGCGGGTTTGGGGTAAAAGTAATGTAGTGCTGGGAGCAGTTTGCTGTTTTTTAAAACGAGATCTTTATTCTCGATCCAGCTATTAAACGATGCGGGATAACAGTACCACTTCCACCACTAACGATTTATTACCTTTACGACGCATTATTTTCTCAATCCTAAATATTTTTTGGTTAATTTATTCGTCGTTCTTGTTCGTAAAACGTGCCCTGTATTTCCTCCCCGTTATAGTCGGCTATTTTATACGTAACTGGTGTAGTTTTTTGTACGGCCGTCACAGTAAAGATTTCTTCAGTCCATCTCGGTGTATACCCCTTTTCAAACGTTTTCTTTTCCTTCGAGATCCTCACTTTATCGCCTACCGAACATTGCGGATTAAAAGTCTTTATTTTATAATGGTCCCGGTTAAGACTTTGCCAAACCTCAGTTTCGTTTTTCTCCCTACTCGCTTCAACGGGCATCATTTTTATTGACGAGTGTCTCGTATTATTGTATTGATTAACGAGTCCGTCCAACACATTGATAAACGTCCGCGTGGAATCGGCTGAAAAATATTTCCACATTTTCCTTCATCGTTCTATTCCATCTCTCTATTATACTAGATTTTTCCTCATTTTCGGTGGAATATAATTCTACTAGACTCTGTACCTCCTTGTTATAAAATTCTTTACCCTTGTCAACCCATATTTTTGCGGTTTTCTTTCCTTAAATATCTTTTTCAACGCGTCCGCGTGGAATCGGCTGAAAAATATTTCCACATTTTCCTTCATCGTTCTATTCCATCTCTCTACTATACTAGATTTTTCCTCATTTTCGGTGGAATATAATTCTGCAAGACTCTGTACCTCCTTGTTATAAAATTCTTTACCCTTGTCAACCCATATTTTTGCGGCTTTCTTTCCTTAAATATCTTTTTCAAAGCAGTCGCGACCGATTTCCTTGTCTTATCTTTCAACGGGACATGCCAACCATATTTAGAAACAAGAAGGCCAAGATGGACCTTTTTCGCTCACCTGAGTAAAGATTGCAACTTTTATGGTTTTCCTGTGATTTGACCTGGTGACCTAGTTTTTAATCTGAGTTGACCCATGTTCAAACCTGTTCATGATATCAGTAATACAAACATTCTGACACAGTTAAACAAAGATCCAAACAAAACTGTGACCTCTGTAAGGTTGACAAGGTTTTCTAGTGATCTGACCAGGTGACCTAGTTTTTCATCCCAGGTGACCCAAGATCGAACTTAACCATGATATCATTAAGGCAATCATTTTACCAAGGTTTGGTGAACCGCCAATCAAAACTGTGACCTATCGAGGGTTATCAAAGTTTTCCAAAGATTTGACCTGGTGACCTAGTTTTTGACCCAGATGACCCATATTCGAACCTGTCCAAGATATTTTTAAGACAAGCATTTTGACAAGGTTTGGTGAACTTACAATTAGAACTGTGTCTCCTAGAGTGCTAACAAGGTTTCTTTCTATGATTTGACCTGGTGACATAGTTTTTGACCCCAGATGACTCATGTTCAAAGTTAAGCAAGATATTATTAAGACAAGCATTTTGACAAGGTTTGGTGAAGATCCAATCAAAACTGTAAACCCTACAGCGTTAACAACGTTTATCTATGATTTGACCTGGTGACCTAGTTTTTGACCCCAGATGACCAATGTTCGAACTTAACCCAGCTATCATTAAGACAAGCATTTTGACAAGGTATGGTGAACCTCCAATCAAAATAGCAACTTCTAGAACATTAAGAATGTTTCCTTGTGCGCTGACCTAATGACCTAATTTTGACCACAGATGAGCCATGTTCTAACTTAATTAGGATGTCATTAGGAAAAGCATTTTGACAAGGTTTGTCGAAGATCCAATCATAACTGTGACCTCTAGAGCGTTAACAAGGCTTTTCTATGATTTGACCTGGTGCCCTAGTTTTTAACCCAAGATGACCCATGTTCAAATCTGTCTAAGATATTATTAAAACAAGAGGGCCATGATGGCCCTGCATCGCTCACCAGAATAAATATCAATTAACTTGTTACTAAAAAGGTAATAAAGGTACACTTGTGAGCAAATAATGTGGAACAATAATAAACTTGATAAAGGATCATCGAAGGATACTACAAAATAATATTCGTAATGACTGAAAGATGCCACAGACCAAATTTGGTGATGATCCAACCACTGGTTCATGGAAAGAAGTCATTTTAAGGTATTTCTATGTTTAGCTCTAGCGACCCCTAATTGGGGCCAACCATTTTTATTTGAGCAAATCTGATAGAACACTATCAAAAGATGCTAAAAACCAAGTTTGGTAATAATCCAGCCATACAAACATCAGAATAAGTCATTTTAAGGTATATCTGTTTGGCCAAATGTATTTGAGCAAACTTGAGAAAGAACCATCTAAGGATGCTACGAACCAAGTTCGGTGATGATCCATCCATTCGTTCATGAGAAGAAGACGTTTACAGGTATTTCTATTTTTAGCTATAGCGGCCCCTAAAAGGGCCAACCAATTTTTTCGTGGTAGGCAACGTAACGTCGATTGTTTTTATCTCTCGCAAGATTATTTTAAACTACCACGTCAGACGATACGGGAAAATGTAAATTATATTTGTTTATTTCCCCAAGACCACAAAAACGTTAACCACATTTACAACGACCACGTGAGTCAAGATATGACAAAGGAAGAATTTAGACGTCTGTATAAAACTGCCTGGGAAAAGTCGTATAGTTTTGTCGTAATCGATCTATCTTCTAAAAAAGATTACGGAAAATATAGAGTCGGGTTTGACGAATTTTTTACGTCATAATAAAATTTGTGTATGTAAAAAATGGAACAATTGTTGGAAACGATGGCCAAAAATACCGGCCCTAAATGTTCGTTTCAAATTGTCGTCTTTGATAACGAGACTCAGTTTAAAACGAGATTTAATCCGCCGATAGAACCCGATAAAGATAAAAGTACGAGATTGCGCTCGTTAATCTGGAGACGTATTATTCTTTTCCGAAGATTACGCACGAAAACAATCATTTTAGATATTCTAACGATAATGGCAAAAACTGGTTGTTATTTACGATACCCGAGGGAAGTTATGACATAATCGATATTAATCGGTTTATACAGGAACGGATGAAGCAAGACGATCATATTGACAAAGTGACATTTGGGCAAATATATAAACGTAAAAGTTAACATTTCTGAAGGACTGAAAGATAAAAGAAAACGAGCCATACGAGCCGGTACTACCAAGAGTATACGTTTAGATAGGGAAGATCTTACTGGTGAGGATATCATCGCAATTACCAAAACGCAAGCGAACAAAATAAAACGAGCGTACGAGGATGGGGTAGGAGTAACGATTAAAATGAGCAAGGCGCAGCTAGCGCATAATATGAAAGTTAAAGGTGGTTTTCTTGGCTGGTTGGCCGGCTTGGCTGCCAGACGTTTGCCCATGATAACGGGCAAGATTTTGCCGGCTCTCGGTGTGGGCGCATTATCCGGTTTAGCCAGTACGGCCGCTCAAAAAGCTATAGGGTCTGGATTGTATCTTAAAAAGGGAGGATGCGTTTTCCAAGTAGAAACCGACGTTGAGGGGCTTTATCTAAAACCAACGTCCGGCGCCGGGTTTGGGGCAGTTGGTGACGGTTCATACCTGAAAAAAGAAGGAGGATTATACGACGGGAAAGGGATTCTTCTAGGACCAAACAGTCTGATTAAAAATATTCTGCTCTTGGGAATGTTTTTGTAATAAAAAAATCTCGCATATATTTAAAGGAATGGAATCGCAAGAATTTAGATTACGAAAAATTAATGAGGTTCAAAGGACTCTTACGGAAGAGGAGACAAAACAGATGCAGCTTAGCAAAAAGTATCAACGAGTGAGAAAGATAGTAGACGGTGTTGACATGACACTTAATTTCGCTTCAATAGGTCTTGTCGCCGGAGGAGTTGTTCTTTTATCCACGACAGTGGCGGCACCGGCCGTCGTTGTTATGGAAAGCGTCGCGGTTGGGCTTGGGGCATTAAGAAGCGTGGGAAAATACCTCAGCAAAAGGTTTTTAGCCAGAGCCGAAAAACACGAAAAAATAAAGATGCTCGCCTCTACAAAACTCAATACCATTTCTTCGTACATCAAAAAAAGCGCTAAATGATAAGTGACCGACGAGGAGTTTCAACTTATATTTTCGGAATTGGAAAAATATCACGCGATGAAAGTTAGACGAACAGAAAGGAAAAATATAGTAAAAACTGATGTTGAATTCTGATTTGAAAATCGTATTAAAAACTGAGTTGAATACCGCGATAAAAACTACATGTATTTCGCTATTAAAAACGAGGTCGTTTCTACGGATCACGGATCCCTCACTGATTAGGCAAAACGAAATGACTCCAGATTTACGCAGTAGCACCTGCATATTAAATGATATATTCTGATAATAGATGTATTTATTTAGCATATGACCATCAGAGAGTCTCAGATTACGAATTTTTGTTCAAAATGTTGAATTCAAACGATTTTACGCGCAATTTTTGGTTCAACCGTCGACTTTATTTCTAATAAACTTTTACAATGACGATTTAATGTGACATTCAAATCCATAACGGAAATGTTTTTGTTTAAGTCAGTCCCGTTTTTGCAGGAGTATGTGCGTTACGATAGCTGGTGCTACTGCGTAAATCTGGAGTCATTTCGTTTTGCCTAACCAGTGTGGATCCCGAGAAAAGGGATTTAACAGTGAAAGAATATCTCGCGACGAAACAAAGAATTAAAGACGGATTTATCGAGGAAAAAAACGGGCGAACAAGATTTACAAGAAAATCTCAGCAAAATTTTTAACCGATTATGGATGTGCAGAAGAGCACCGCCGAAGAAATAAACGAAAATTTACAAGAGGCTCCCGCTTTTGCAATTCACGCTATTGCAGGCCCGGGAGCCGTGGGACTATTGCAAGTCCCGGGCTCCCGAGACACAGGTTTTCGGTCTAATCGCGTCCGAATATCTAAAAAAAACTGGTAGTATATCCGGGACCGATAAAACGTTTGGGCTGTACACCAAAGGTAGTAATTTTTATTTAGGCGATAAACCCGTTACCATTAAAGACGATAACATAATTGTGGACGGTGAAGAATATCCGGGAACGCCAGAATTATGGGAGCTCCTTTTGACTAAAAATACGAATGAAAATACATACATCGATGTGGATCGTGGTAATTACGGCGAGCTGTTGCTTAAAAAGAATGCGTTTTTACCAAAATAATGATCCCGAAACTAAACGTCCAAAAGTCAGCAAGTCGTATGAATACACAAATGTTGTTAGGCCCATTTGGGAAAAAAAGAAAACTTTGCAAAGGCGGTCCTTCGGGCTCGGGCCTTTTGGATCCCAATGCATTACTCGTGCGATATAAAAAATTATCTCGCTAAATAAAAAATGGAGAATATTTTAAAGATTACCGAGGGTTCGACTGATGAGAGTATCGAAACTTACGAATATCACGAATACGAGCCTATTACGGGTACTAATTTAAATATTCCCGGCGAAATTCGAATCAATCGAAAGATTTATTTACCCACCCGAGCGAAAGTTATTTGCTGTTTGAAGGGAGGTTGACGAAAGCCGATGGAACGGCTTACACGAATGGCGACAACGTTGCGCTTACGAATAACGGTCTCATGTATCTTTTCAACAACATCAAGTATCAACTTTCCGTCTTTCATCCGGATTAATCTAGTCCGATGTTGGGATTGTTGAAATACCCGGACAATTTCTCCAAATCGCAAGGTTTAGATCAACTGTGGTATAAAGATATGAACCCCGCCGCCATAGGCAACAATACCGGATTTAACGTTCGTCAAGATTATGTAATTATTCAACCGGACCCAAAGGGCATTTTCGGATTTTGCGAAGATTACGAAAAGATTCTTTACGATATGAAACAAACCCTCACCCAAACCCAATCGGACGACGACGCCATCTTTAGACCTAATGCGGTGGATGCCGGTAGGGTTTTCCACGGCAAGGTACCGCACGTCCGACGCGTAATATTACGCGTAATAATATAATCCGGAATAAAAAATGAATGCGTTTAAAGAAATCTTGCCAAAGGAAAAAAACAAGAGAGAGAAAAGAAACAAGAAAAGAATTGAGAGAGTTAGCGAAACAACGCTGCCTATCGGGCTATTCGAGGCTTAGAAAAGCCGAGTTGGAAAATTTATTAGGTCCAACGCGAAGACCCGACTCTGTCGGGCAGCGAAGACGAGTGACGCGGCGACAACAAGTTCCGACCGCTAGCGTCGGCATCAACACCGGTGAGGACGCGGTTGGAAAAGAGCACGTGGCTCCACTGCTCGACGAACCAGTGCCGCAAATTAATGTGCTGACTCTCGTACCAAGAATGGTCACAACCGTGGTGAGCAATATTAATAATGTTGTGGAAAAATCGGTAAAAGCCGCAATCGATAAGGGGAAATGGCTTGCGCAATCCGTTGTGAGAGTTGCCCCCAGAAAAGCTTCGACTTAAAGCGACGGCTTTAAAAAGAGTTATTCAATAAATATCCACCAAGGCAAGAGCCACCATTCACAATAACAGAAACTAGATTCTTTTTTTTGGATTTTGCGACCATGCAAACGTGGTATTATACGTCTCCCGGGTTAGAAAACGGACGTAAAATTTGAGTTATTAACGGACCCCGACATGCTACTAATGTTTGAGAAAGGAATTAGAGGCGGGGTCTCGATGATTTCGACTAGACACGGGAAAGCGAATAATCCGTACATGGGTGAAAAAATTAACCCCGTCGAACCTTCCAAGTATATAACTTATTTGGACGCGAACAATTTATACTGGTGGGCAATGAGTAAACCTTTTTTCCAAAGAAAGTATTTAAATGGATGAATGAAACCGCATTGGGAAATTAGCAAAATATACCTTGTATTTTAGAAGTCGCTTTGGAATATCCTAAAAAATCTCCACGATTTACACAACGATTATCCTGTAGCTCCCGAACGTTTGAGAATAGGACAAGTACCTAAATTAATCCCAAATTTAGGGGACAAAAAGAAATACGTGGTTCATTACGAAATCTTGATACAGTACGAAAACTTGGGGTTACGAATTACGAAAATTCATCGAGGAATTAAATTCGAGGACAGCGCGTGGCTTAAAAAATATATAGATTTGAATATGAATCTCAGGGCAGAGGCAACGAACGAATTTGAGTAGGACTTTTTTAAAATCATGAATAACAGAGTTTATGGGAAAACGATGGAGAATATTAGAAATAGAATGGACATAAGATTGGTTAATGATAGAACGGTGACGAAAAAATTGGCGGCAAAACTAAACTATAATGGGATAACAGGCTTTAACGAGAATCTCATAGCGATACATATGAAGAAGACTAAATTGACGTTTGACAAGCCGGTTTATCTCGGTATGCGTGTCTTGGATTTAAGTAAAACGCTAATGTACGATTTCAATCAAGGCTACATCAAAACGAAATACGGAGAAAAGGCCAAATTGTTGTTTACCGACACTGATAGTTTAATGTATGAAATTGAAAAGGTAGATTTTTACAAGGACATTTCCGGAGACGTGAAAGATAAATCCGACACGAGCAACTCTCCCGCGGGTCACCCGTCTGGAATCAAAGTGGGGTGAACAAGAAAGTGGTTGGTATGTTTAAAGACGAAATGGGTGGGGAAATTATCCAAGAATTTAGAGCTAAATTATACGCGTTTAAAATCATGAGGGGGAGGAAGTGAAAAAATGCAAGGGAATAAAAAAAAACACTTGTGAAAAAGAGCATCCGGTTCGAGGATTACAAGACGTGTTTGTTTACTGGAGAAGAACAAATTGAGAAGGATAAAAATCATCAGAAGTCGCGGTCAGGAAATATATACGGAAGAAGTAAACAAGGTCGCGTTGAGCTGCCAAGACGATATAAGGAACATTTCACCGGATGGAATTCACACGTTGGTCATAGGGCATAGGGTCGCTTGCGCTTAAAATAATTTAATTTTATAAAAGAATATGAATATCGGAAAAGTAAATTTATCGAACAAACCGCTCAACAATTTCGAATTGTTGGACGCGGCCAAGAAATTAAAAAAACCCTGTTTTAGAGGCGTATTATGCGCGACCAACCACCGAGACGACCGTTAAAAAATCATTGCGGGATATTCAATCTGGATGACACAAATCCGGACGACGAAATTGGATCTCCCGACGCCGGAGGTACGCATTGAGTTTGTTGGATAAAAAGGGGAAACAAAAAATATTATTTCGGCGTTTACGGAATACAACCTCGGATTTGCAAATTTCAAAAGAGGAGGTTAAAAATATGTAAACAAAGACGTTGGCGAAAATAAGCCAGAATGGCGAGCGATTGATCCCCCTCCCTTGTTTACACTCACCGTTGATGACAAAATGACTTCATGTATTCACGTGTGGAAGAGATCGGAGGATAATAAAGTTATTATCACCGATAGTTTATATAACGAAGCCTACTTTTTCACAGCTACCTTTTATTATAAGAACGAGGACTTGAATATTTGTGATGATGTGGCTAAGTACAGCCATTTTGTGGAAGGTGAGCGTCCAAAGGGTGAGGAATACTGGCTCCTTAAAAAGCCAGGTTTGTACACGCTCGACATTGATTTGACGTACACGATGACAACAAAATATGAAGGTTCAGAAAAAACTTTTCGGGCGGAGATTGGTAATAGTAGTTGGAAAATATTTTCGGCCAACCGGACCGGATACGAGGGATGGTGTAAGGATTACTAGGTATTTTATACTCATAACCCAAACACTGTGCTATCATTCTACCCTTTAACGTATGATACTGCTTTTAAGTTTAGGGAGGGAGGGTATATAAAATTGTATTATCGACCACTTAACCACCCTAGGGGTCCCTGGTTCCCGGATCCGTTGTGGACGTAAGTTGGGGCGCGAGTGAAACGATACGTGAGGTTTCGTATCATACCATGCATCGCGTTCTAATTGAAAAAAAAAACAATTATAACGAAAAAAGGAATTAAAATAAATTGGCGTAAATAAAAAAAATGCCTGTTGATAAATTTGGACGGATGCCGAAAACTCACGTTTCAGATTCCGGTGTGTCTTTGTCTTATATAAATAACAATTTTCTGAAAAGGGGGAGGATCGATAAGTTTGGAAACAGATTATGAATCTTATGAAGCGAGGATAAAAGAACATTTGAGGGAATATATAGACGAACGAGATTTGGAAACCAAACTGGAAAAACAGAAGCAGGATGGACGTTGGATGATGAAACCATCGAAGATAGAATCGAACGGAAATTACAAGATGTCGAGTAGGGGGTGGAAAATCGTACGTAGATGAGAATGAACTGGAACGAGCAAAGGCGGAAATTGGTAAAATCTTCGTAACGAGGATAAGAGAAAATTTGAGGGACTATATCAACGAACGAGAATTGGAAGCTAAACAAAATAAACTGCAGAGGGAATGGGCGTTGGATGATGAAACCATCGAAGATCGATTCGAACGGAAATTACAGGGAGATGTCGAAAAGGGGGTGAAAATCTTAAAAAAGAGTTGGAAACGTACGTGGACGAAAATGAGTTGGAACGGGCAAAGACGGAAATTGGTAAAACCTTTGTGACGACGGTAAAAGAACATTTGGGGGGGTATGTCGATGAACAAAAAATGGAAGCCGAATTGAATAAACTTAAAAGAGAGTGGGCGTTGGATAGCGAAACCATCGAAGATAGAATCGAACGGAAATTACAGGGAGATGTCGAAAAGGGGGTGGAAAATCCTAAAAAAGAATTGGGAACGTTCGTAGACGAGAAAGATCTGAATCCGATCATCGAAAGGACAAAGATGGACGTTGGTAAAGCCGTCGTAGGAAATAAAACCAAAATTTTACAACTAGAATCGGATATGCAAATTCTTAAAAGCAATCAATTGAATACTCTCTTGTTTTCGCTCGACGTTAGCGCGGATACCATAATTAATGTGAAGCAAAAACCGGATAATCGAGTTGTTATCACCAATAATAAAAATAAATGATACAACTTTTTCATATCAGCCTTTGTTAAAACGCCGAATATAAATACTATTTATGACGATGTGGTAGAATACCCCGTTACTGTAGACGATCAATATTTGTACCGCACAGAACATTGGCTCCTTAAAAAGATAGATGTTTACATGCTTGACATTAATTTGTCGTACACAAAAAATTAAATCTACGGAAAAACAAAGATTATTACATGTAGGCCTTGGTGATGGAAGGACAAAAGTATTTTGGGACTGTCTCAAAACGCAAAAAAGAATAATTAATAAAATGTGGTCATTCGATATTAATTATCCAGAAATTAGGATCGGAATATACCCATTGACGTACGACGAATTTAAGTTTACACAAAGAACACATAAGGTTGTATTATAAACCGTTCTTGCTGGATCGGGAAAACCCTCCGTGGACTGACTCGTAAATCGATACGATTTATAAACCCCAGTCGTGCATGGCGCGACAAGATTATAGAGCATATCGATTTATAGACCTCGTGCGCATGGCTGCGCCCGCTAACGCGTTGACAAACCATGCGTCAAGATTTAAGCATGATTATAGTGATGAGCCAAAACCCGCAATTCACTGTTATGTGTTATGCTTAATCTATCCGGTATAAACGTAAGAGAAATAACCAATGGAATACTTGATCGAATAACCTAGGTGTCGTGTTAACATGTTTGATAGGATCCGTTTCTGATCGGTATATTAAATAAAATTTGCAGACAGATTGATCAAAGACCATCATAATTGTTTTAAAATTACACGTGAGGCGGTGTGAAACTAGCTCAAATCGAAATTACATCGGTCATATTACTGAATTTATTATGATATAGAAAATGACCTCAGTACGTATATATCAGTCGGGTGTGTAAATAAACCTACTTGTAATGGAGTAAATCGGATCAAGATTGTCTAAGGTTGGCCCATTGCCTCCAACAAAATGTTTGGAACAAATATTAGTCCATGTGTGTACGATTTCCGTCGTGAAACCCTCCCACTCGCACGCTTGTATCCAGCGTTGACATTTTTCTTGTTGACGTTTGGGTTTAGGGAAAGGAATCCATCGCACGTTCTTCATATTTTCCCGGTCCCCGTAGCGTGTGTCATTGTTACACAGACCGTAACATTTGTCTAGAAGCCCCAGTTGATTTTCTTTTTTCAGTTTCGATTTTTTCTTTATTGTCCTCCATGATTTTCAATTAAACTGGCGACAGCGTTTGTCTGACCAGTTCTGCAAGCCGCCGAATGGCCTATCGGCAGTGCTATTTATAGTAACAAATTGGTATCGACGATCTCTCATATAGTTTATGAATGAAACTATTTTTGGCCGTCCTTCCGCTGCGTAAAATATTGGTAAAACGTAAATTGGGATCCTCAGAAGTAGTTCAGCAATATTTATGCGCCATTCTGTCAATTTCGATGTTTTGCATATTTTTACGGCTGTGTTACTCGATCATGATTACAAGTTTACGATTATGCACAGCCATCTGATTTTGACTTGAATGCAAATTGACGACTTTCCTGTTTCGCGCCCCCTAGCGGATTTTCCGATTGTGCAATCCAAAATGACGGCGTATTGGGTCATGCGCTGAATAACTGTCATAGTCGTTTTTTTATCGAAATACACCGTTTTTATGTTCCTGTCATTTCATCCAAACTTCATGTAAGGTAAGAGAATAACTTTTCTTGCATATTTAATATCAGTTTGATCCTAAACGATTATTAGATCGTTCAATTTTCATCATTTATGCAAAATTTGTTGGCTTGAATTTAGTGGGTGGGGTGATGTAAATAAAAATATATTTATGTGCCGATAGCTACGTTTCTTATCTTTTGAATGGTTTATTACATGATCATAGCGATCTTTATAATCATATTGCGTTCCGAAATTATATGTTGCCTGTGTACACCTAACTTACATTGGATTGTGCTGGTAGTAAATGAATTACGATCCTGGTCCCTGGAATGCAAAATAGTACAGTACAAATACTTTCTATGGTTTATTTTCGCCATGTTTCTTATATCATGTGTCTTACCAAACACAGGCTCATAATGATATATATGTACTTTTATTTATCTTATCTATTGTAGATAAGGTTTCCTGTATCGTGTAAGTGCCGCACCACGGCAGTTCCACGAAGACTAATTCTCTGCTTCATCATCAATTCTGGGATGAAATCAATTATCACAAAATCACACTGGATCATCAATTCTTCACTATCGTCACACTGACGACAAAAACAATAAAGCTGCAAATCATCCAACATGCCATCAGTCTGCTTCCGTCTTTGACGTAAATTATTCAAAAAAATATAATAGCGGCTTATTTACAGCAGGATGGACATTACACTAAACTGGGATGGACATAACTAAAAGTAATGTGGCACTCGGTGATATGGAAAGCTACCATTTTTGGTTGTCATGAATCGCCATTATCAGTATTTATAATAAACAGCATCAAATGTTTTTTTTGTTTGTTTGCTTTTACGTGACTTATTGTCACTTGGGTTTTACACCATTTTTCAACAATTTTTCCCTTATATACAGCGACCGGTAAGCCTGACCAGTTCTCCTGGACTGCATACTAACCAGTACTGACTTACAAGGAGCCGGGTTACAAGTCAGCACACCAACCACTGGACCACAGCGGCAGCCGTAAACAACATCAAAACGAAGAAATATGTCTGAAATGATGTAGATCAATGTCAAATGATGCTAATATATCCAGTTTACCATTTAGTATACTAATTAATCAACTTCCACAGTAATGTAAGCACTTCATATTGTTTTTTTTTCTTACTGATGTTTCTCAAGTTAAAACAACCACAGATCACTGCAATTTGTACATATTTAGAAGTTCCGTTCCTTTGTCAATTAACTGAAATTCCAGTTGTACATGTGATCCATTTGAAAATTAAAATATCTACATTGTATTTCTTGAATTAAATTGGAGGAAAACAAAGTTACACATTCACTATGTTTGCTGTTAGGGTCTAAAAACTTAGGTTGGTTTCCGGTTACCCGACCGAACCATCTTTTACCTGCCGACTCAAAAGTTTTTGCGGCATCCAAATCGTAGTGCTATATTGTATTAACAGTTTATTGTATATTAACAGTTCAACTAATTTTCAAATTTCATTGGTAATGATTAAATATCAACAATTATCTATCTGCCTGGTTAAGATTGTGAAAACTCCTATAATTTAATAGCAGAATAAATGTTTTTTACAATCAAATATCAAATTAGAGGTTAAAAGATGGATATTAAATCACTATTATCATAATTATAATTTTTCAATTACTGATACAATAAATGTTTCAATTTTTCTTCTGTTTTCTATCTCTTTCTTTAGCACGTTTTATTGCATCGGCATTCATGGTTAGTAATGCTTAGTTAAAAATGAGATTATATAATTTCACACATTAAGGGTCATGTTTGGGATACATCCTGGCACTGTGCAACATGATGGTATGGTTGATTGGATATATACTGATCCCACACTGTGATTTGATAAGTGATGTACTGTTATGAAAGGGACCAATTAACACTGAAACTCCACTGACAAAGGAACAGCATTATTACGTAACACTACATAATCAGGTCCCTGTAATGTTCAAATTTTATGACTGACTCTTGAAGTCATTTTCATGAGAATATTTTGAGTAAAGGTTATCAAAGATAAATAAGTGAAGTCACTGGTTACAGTGGTACCAATTTTGGTTATTTTAGTCTAAAATAAAAAGTATTTGTTCTACAACATTATATACCATTTACCAAATTAAACAACATTGGATTCTACAATTAAACATGTAACATCTCATATTTTGAAATAAATAATTTTTCAGAATGAAAGAAAGAAAATAGTGAAAAAAAACAGATGCTAACATATTAAACCCCAAAAATGGTCATTTGTAGGATCTTAAAACCTGCCTAACTTTTATACTCAAGGTTTTTCCAAGATTTTTTTTTTGGAACACCTAGACCTATATATATGTATATGTTTGCATTTTTTTTCGTTTTTGTTTGCAAATTGATTTAGTGGTTTTAATATAATGAATTTATACATCTTTTTTTTTGTAAAGTGGCACAAATACTGTGCAATATGCCACTTAGTGTTCATGACATCACCCATTAAATCTTCATTTCAAGATTCAATAGGATGTAATTTGTACTAGATCTACACGGATTCATTAATATTAATACATACTGGTACAATTAAACGAATTGTTTAGATATAGATACATGAAAAATAAAGTCAGAAAATAGATACTTTCTTCTAAAATGACTTTTTTTAAAAACCGCCTCCATCCACTTAATGTGCATACTAATCGGAAACAAGACGGATTCCACCTAATTTTAGCGACAAATATATCGCTTGAATATCGGATATATATTTGTTATCAATACAGCTTCTCAATAATTGTCGTAGAATAGTGATCTATCTCCATAAAATACTGCTAAACACGAAATACTGGCGTAATATCGTAGATTAAACCATGACCCCATACGCCGCCATCTCGGATTGCGCAATCGGAAAAATCCGCTAGGGGGCGCGAAACAGGAAAGGGGTCAATTGCCATTGAAGTGTAATATTTTCACTCTATTTTCTCAGTCGGTCTCAGTCAGAAGGATACGGAAGCTCTTCAGTATGTAGTAAAATTGGATCCGAAAGACTCTTCAGAATAGCTACATTACTGTTCGTTCCGAACAACAAAAAATCATTCTTTTCATCAAAGATTTTTATAATAAGCGAATTAATGATAAAAATCTGATGTTTTAGGGTCAATAGAAGTCTTCAATATTCATAGATGTGAAAATAATTTCTTTCGATTTTTCCTGTTAGTACTTGTGTCGTGAGATCTTGTGTTGTTTTATTTCGATTGTTTATCGAGATCTAAATTGCTCCATTATGTCCAATTGCAGAATAAACATATTTATATTTTTTTTAAGGAAAAAATGTTTGGTGCCAATTTCCCAACGACTGAAATAGAATTTTTGGTTGTGATTTAGCCATTTTGGATTATTTCTTTTAAATTTGTAATATCATAAAATCTTACCAAAGATTTAACTGCATGAATTGAACTAATGCAACATTTATTTGTATGGCGTGATCAATGTCGAAAGTGTTAGAAGGGACATATCACAATGGTTAATGAATCTCTAATTTGTTTGAACTAGGGCATAGGTATTATTATCAATAACGATAATATACAAATGTATATGTAAATGACAGTGTACGTTATTTTCTCAGCCGAGTACCGTCAATGTAGATTGTGCTTAACGTGTACCAACGATTATACCAATGTCTTCATTACTAGAGTCTCTGATAGTAATAGCGAATAGAATGCTTGAAATTGGTCGTTAGTTCATACAGATAGATAAACTGGTCCCCGTTCCATGTTGCAGTGCACGGGTTAACAGGTACCAGTATAACAGACAGATTCAACGGGAACCAGTTCGCCTTTCGATTAACATATAAGCATGGTGAATGGAGTGTGTTATCCATATAAATCATTAACCGGACTCTATTAACATCAAATAACCTGAGGGATGGTCAAATATTTGTTTTTTTTTCGTCTCGATCGATGATCCGGCAACTTTTTTTAATAACGCGAGTGATTTCCCTTGAATAAGAGTTTAGTTTGCGGCACCAGTAGTTAGCATACGGCGCCTAAATGAGATAGACCGATAATCGATTATGAAAACCTGCAATCGATTATCGGAATCGGCAGACATTTTCACGCCGCTAATCGATAGTATCCGATTATCATTTCATCTCTACCCGTCGACTCTGGTGTACTGAGACCTTTGGTGCACTGCAACATGGAACGGGGACCAGTTTACTTTTCGATTTCTCATCGTTTACTTCCCCTTAATAGATGAGAGTAAAGGGAAATAACTTTGTTGACACAGCAGCTGATACAAAGTTCAAAATTTCACAAACTGTTTACCACACCTCTTTTCTTCTTTGTTATACTGTTTCATTAGTAACTTTATCAACATCTGGGTAACAGAGATGGCACTGAAACCAAGCGACCGTAAGTATGTTTTCCTTTAGCGCGGTGTTTAATCTCTGACATATTTTCGGTTGAAACAATTTTCGACCAAAGTGGAAACTGAAGAAGATAACGAGTACTTTGAAAGACAATGCGTGGAATTTGAGTCTGTATCAAAGATGACCATATAATTTAATCCAAAAGTCTGTCATTCTTGATTAATTCATGTGATAATATCATTTAGTTGTATTCTTGATTATTGACATATATATTCATCATCCTTATCGTACGATATTTAATTTACATATGTAATAGGGGGCAGAAAATAAAGTTCCTGATGCAGGGCTAGAACCCGCGACCTTTTGCTCACAAGTCAGCTGCTCTACCAACTGAGCTAATCGAGCTGACGCGCATACAAATTACTATAAACACTTATATATACAACACTGTCAAACTCCTTCCTTTAATTAATTAAGTGACAACCACAGGTTCTTAAAGCTAACCCAGCCTTGCTTCACCCTATACCCAATGGTACCAATGTAATAGGAGGCAGAAAATAAAGTTCCTGATGCGGGGCTTTAACCCACGACCTTCTACTTGCAAGTCAGCTGCTCTACCAACTGAACTAATCGGGCGAACAGGCATACAAACTACTATAAACTCATATATTATATATACAACACTGTTACACATAAAATAGATCAATTGAGTAAAAAAATTGTTACAAAAATACTAAATTAAGTGAAGAAAGTATGATATAAAAATGTGGGATTTTAACACACAATATCCCTGACTGTAGTAATTAGTGTGCTTTCAGTTCTGAATTCATTGGTGTAAAAATAGGAAATGAAATTGGAGCTGCCCTGAGCTGCTTGAAAAGATACTAGCCCATTTATACTATTGCATGTCAACCATTGTAAATCTTCTTCCAAATAACTTCATCCCTCAACTTAAGTGGATATGAAAATAACTGTTATTAGATAATAACTGACCTTCATTATATTATAACTAGAGGTGAAACGATTAATCGCGATCCATTGCGAATCGCGATTTTTCATGCTCGATTCGATTCGATTCGATCCAATGACGGCAATTTCGATTCGATTTTTTTTTTGGTAATACCTACTTTCATTTTCCGTAGTATGCGAGTCAAAATGACTGAAATCTAATGAGATCAGCATTCTTCTCGTGTCGTCAGGCTCTTTACTGTTTCAGTTTTTCCTATTCACAAGTTTTATGTTTCGTTTGTTCCATTGTTTACAGTATTTAAGAAAATACATTCCATCGTAAACTAGTGGGATAGCTATTTTATTCTTGTCCTATTTAATTCCTTTTAAAATCGAAAATCGAATCGAAAAATTGAATCGTGGGATGAAAAATCGAAATCGAATCGAAATTTTTTGAATCGTTTCACCTCTAATTATAACGTCCTTTTATCTCTTGCAAAATTGGCCATATATTGTGTTTGTGTATATTCAAAAATCCAGGTTACTATTGAGTTAGTCTTCAATCTAAGGCCTAAAAAACAACCAACCCAATATTTTACCTGCCAACTCATAAGTTTTTACAGCATCTAAATCTTAGTGCTATATTGTAATTTTCACAACTCATTAATATCACAGCATACTTATTCCCATACAGTGTTACCAATATATATAAAAAAAATAAAATGAAAAAATTCCCTACCTACCAACCCATACTTTTTGGGCATGTGACTCGAAACAAACCTTTTTTGTTTAAGCCTAAGCATTATGTAGTAATATTTTATGAACTTTGCAACAATCTGACATTTTGTAAACCTTTCATTTATCGAATTTCTAATTGTATATTTTCAGGTGGATATCGATTTGTACTGTTGTTTTTCAATTGCCTTTTGACTTTTGGCTCCTACTTCTGTTTTGACATGCCAAGTGTGTTACAAGATACATTTACTGGAGCAGTATGTATATGAAATTAATGTTTATCTCCTCATTTCTCATCGCATCATCTTTGCATAAGCAGTTCATCATAATGCATATGAATCTAAATTCTAATCATGTATTAGAGCATCATTGAGTTATTACATCAAGTGAGATAGTACATTGATTTAGGCAAGTCTATACATTTATAACATTGTTTTTATGTTAATAAATTGCATTTTCAGTCTGCAGAGTTTTTATAACTGACAATGCTTCTCATGAATCTCTCTCTGATCATAAATTTAGTCATAAGGTTAGAAACGTTAGACTACCCTGAGGCCTAAAAAAATACTACTACCTACTGACCCATATTTTTGGGGCATGTAACTGGAAACAAATCTTTTTTTGTTTAGGCTTGATTATATATACAGTAAAACCTCAACCAAAAAACCACCTTCAAGACCAAAATCAAATGGTTTTAATTTAAAGATGGTCTGAAAATAAGGGGTTGTTACAATTGGGTGGTCTTTATGTTGAAAATGTCTTCTAGTGATGTTTTACTGTATTTTCAGGGAAATTGATTATAATCTATTTTTTTTATTCCTACTTTTTCAGACACAGAGTAATTGTACAGATGGTAATAAGACAATGAAAATACCTCAACATTGTAATGTAACATGTGATGATTGTTTAGGGATGTCTGATGATAACTACAACCTTCTGTATGCAATCTATGCTTGGACGTAAGTTTTACACAACCATCAATATGTAAGCTGTTAATTCTGATTTACCTCAAATTAGAATACATGTTCTTTCATTGTTAGAAAATATGAACGAAATTACGCATCATCTAAATCTTCACCTAGACCACTTGAATATTAAAATCACATCTATTGTTATGGGCACTAGTTATATCCAGAACATTTTGCTGTATTTTTTCTTTAATCCACCTCAATTTAGGCCATCTCTATGTACTATGTTATCTGAACGCAAACAATGTATTTTTTCTTTAATCCACCTCAATTTAGGCCATCTCTATGTACTATGTTTCTGATCGCAAACAATGTTTTAATATCAAAGTTTGACTGTATTGTACAAGCTTTACCAGATTCTTGGGGCCTTTAAATAACATTTGGTATAGTTTGTCAAAAGTGACAAAAGCTGTTAGTGTGTGTATGGAAATTTTCCAGAGAACTAGAATGAAAATATCTTAATTATCATTTAAACATTTCAGACACTTCTGTAAATTTGTTATAAACAGTTTAGTGATTTTTTCTCCTGTATCTGTTTTAAGACAAAGTATTTGATACTGTGGTTTCATTTATTTTTGTTGGGCTCAGTTTTTGTGTTTTTTTACTAAAATTGCAATTTCATGAGGAAGTAAATTTGTGGATTTTGATTTTTCGATATCAATTTGATATCAAGCCAACCTACAAAATCCACGAAATAAAAACCCCTACAAAAGTTAGTTAAACCACAGTATTAACAGTAGATTCCTTCATTGTCATGTTTCAGTAATGCATTTGTAGTGATAGGAGCTGGGTTTCTGATAGATAAGCTTGGAAATAGAAGTAAGTTCATCAGTAACATTGTTCATTACTAAAATTATTACATTAGTAAAATATTACAAATACAATATCTGAAAATTTGAGTTTATTTATCTTCAGTTAATATTATCCTCATATCAATAAATCTAACATAATGATTTATTATTGTTTCGTTTTTATGTGACTTATTGTCACTTGGGATTAATTCTGTCTTTCAACGATTTTTCAGTTATATATGGCGACCACTTCAGCTAACCAGTTTTCCTGGACTGTATACTAACCAATACTAACTTACCATTCCATAAGGAGCTGGTAACTTCTCCACATATGGAAGAAAATCGATATTTTTTGTCAAATTTTCTTAGAAGGGTATGACCTGGCACTGTCGGGATTCAAACCCGGATCTCTGGGTTACAAGTCCAGGACCACAGTTGCAGCCAATAATTTATTAACGATACTAAATCCATTCAGTGTTTTTTGTAAGCTTTCACTCTTTAATATGATTTTCTCTGATTGATCTGTAGTTGAATACCTTTTACACCATGCATCAACAGTATTTCATTTCATTTTGATATCAAGCTGATCCAATCATTTGTTACTTACCGATATTTCTTCGTTATCTTCTAGTACTTACCTGTCCCCCTGCATCCTGTTATCTTCTGGTACTTACCTGTTCCTCTGCATCCTGAAAGCAGTTATAGGTGTATCAGACAGAAACATGTATATTGTATTACAAAACATCATTCACTGACAGATTCTTATGTTGAAGTGAAGTGATGATTTTCTTATAATTAATCAATAAGATATTTATTTCAGTTGGATTATTTCTGTTTTCATTCCTCTGTGTTCTCGGATCAAGCACATTTGCTATTGGTGCCATGTTTAAAGGAACATCAGCCATGTTACCAATTATGTTGCTAGGTAGACTGTTGTTTGGCTCAGGGAATGGTTCAATGACAAGTAAGTTTTGTTTATCATGTTTAATCATTTAACATTTAAATTTGCATCATCATGCACGATTGTGCTGCATTGCAAATTTTGACATTTTTAGATTTTACTGAAATAGATTCTTTTTCATAAAAAGTAACCCCCCATTCATGAAATTTGTCCATTATGTGCAAACATATGATTATCTTTACTAACATGTTTCTGAAATTTCACTTTTTATTTGATTGGGTTAAATTATTGTTGGTTGAATCAAATTACAGTCGACTCTCGTTATGGCGAAGTCAGTTAACACGAATTTTCCGTTATGACATAGTATTTTTTAAGTCCCGATTTTTTCCTTCTAAAAGTATATAAAATTCTGTTGGTTAAGATGAATTTTGCTCTCGAAATTGTTCGTTATGTTGAACTAATTTTGAAATCCGAATGAACAATTTCGCACCTAATTTGCGTTGTTTGTTACGAAGTCAGACAATATTATGCACTTGCCCCTAATGTTTTTCACACCTTGCTGAGCGTACAATGAGTTCATTGTAAGTTTTAGTCAATAACAATAGGGAAATTATTATTGTTTACTCTTAAATGCAAACATGTCATCATATGTAACGTAATAGCGGACAAAACGTTGGATTTGTAAAACATGTCATAATGAAGGATATTTGTAGTTTAGTATATTTTTATATAAATCGCCATACATGAAGTAAATATCATTTATTTATTTATCTATTTACTTGTAAGTATATAATAATAAAATATCTCAAATAAGTAATTCTTACAACACACACCCACCAATTATCATGAACTAGTAATTCTAACAACAGCTAAAATGTCTAATACAATACTGGTAATCGTCTGACGTATATGTCGAATTTTTGTTAAGATGAAGTATTTTTTTGGGCCTGAAAAAATCGACATAACGAGAGTTGACTGTATATGATTTGATTTTAAAACTAAACCACTATTAATATTACCTTTGGATTGATAAAGGTATGATGATACTATATCCAATAATTGTAGACTCTGCTACAGTATGACAGAAAAATTTGTTTGTGCAACAGTACTCTGTTTATAAAACATTGAAACTTTATGAAATATATACAGTAAAACCTTGATGATGCAACCACCTTCAGGACCTGAAAGCTCAGTCATAATAATGAGGTGGTTTCACTATCAAGTTGAATTGTAGTTGAGTTATTGAAAGCTTGTCTGAAAATAAGTGGTCGTTATAACAAGTTTGTTGTGATATTGAGTTAGTTGCTATGTGAGGTTTTACAGTATTTAGTATAAATTTAGAATTAAATTATTCATCTTAATAGCTGTATTCTAGTTGTATAATCGGATCCTGGATGTGTGCTCACATCTGTAGGCAGTTCTCTTAATATTTTTGATTGATAAAGTTTTTTGCAACAAAATTTCATTATTGCCATAGCATACCTTGGTTGATATGAGGAACAATTTGTCTTCTAGTTGTACAGAATCGATTGACAGCATACTGGTTTAAGAATAAGGAGTTAGCATTGGCATTTGGTATCACTTTAGCATTCTCCAGACTTGGCAGTGTACTTAACTTCTTCCTTACTCAGAACTTTGAAGGAAAATTTGGATTGACTTGGACACTATGGGCAGGTGAGCCTCTGTCACTTTCCTTGAAATTCCAATTATTTTATAATACTTTGGGATAGTAAGTGCCTGACTTTTTGATAATTTTGTTGTTGTGTTATTATAATAATTGTTGCTTAATATATTTTCAAATTCCATTGTTTACTTATTTGGAGACATTTGATTTGGTCAACATAATCATACCAGGAATGAATTTTGTATCTTATATTTTTTTATAATTATCATTCTTTCATTGCGTATAGTTAAAAATAGAGCTACAACGATACATTGATTTATTCGTTGCACCAAATAATGCCCACATTCTTATACGTATTCGTTATTCTTTCTTTGATTATTCGATTATGAATGAATACAGAATGTCATGCTTATATAACTTGTATTAAAAAGAAAAAGATTTGCTCACAAAAACTGAGGATAACAATGTCGAAAGTTTCAAGAGTTGTTTTTAAAAGACTACATTATCACACTGGTTAAGCAAAACGAAATGACTACGGATTTACGCAGTAGCACCAGCTATCGTAACGCACATACTCCTGCAAAAACATGGCTGACATAAACAAAAACACACATGTGAGTATAAATTTTTACTATTTTTACCACATTAACCGATAAATTTGAAACAATCAATGGTCTTACGGAATGTCTATAGTATTTCTGAATTCCGTTATGGATATGAATGTCACATTAAATCGAAATTGTAAAAGTGTTTTAGAAATAAAGTCGACAGTTGAACCAAAAATTGCACATAAAATCATTTGAATTCAACATTTTGAACAAAATATTTGTGATCTGAGCCTCTCTGATTGACATATGCTAAATAAATATATCTAATATCTGAATATATCATTTAATATACCATTTGCCATATATGTGTTGCGATGTATGCAATTTTGTAATACAACGAATGTAGCTCCTATAAACGTTATGATATAAGTGCTCCAGGCCATTTTTCACTACTGATATATAATGCATGCAAATTCGTGACGATAGCATGCATGTTAATAAAGTAAAATTAAGTTTATTAGTAGCCAATTGTTATAGGATTGTAAAAAACAGCATAACTAAATCATTTCATTTTCATTTATGTTGATAATTTAAGAAAATTCGACACACAAATCCCAAGTTACAGGTCACAAATTTGACGATGCTATATATAAATACATATGACAAAAACAAATCATTTCAAGCAATTTATTCCTGTTATGAGAGCCGTTTTCATCATCAGTGTTACAATGCAAAAATTGTTTTTTCGCTTTATCAATTAACGTGTCTCTGTCTGAAGTCGGCATTTATTTTCTGTAACAATTGGTTTACTCTCAAATCCAAACATATCTACATCTCCAAATTCTGCATCTAATCCTTATGTCACCTTTTTACCATCAACACACATCAACACACATCATGAATACATTTGTATGCTTGTAATTTGTCATGGCCGTGATTGTTTGTGGCATCAAACCAAACGTGAGTTTTCTGATATTCATCTGCTATTGAAATCAAGGTGTTTCTTCTGGGCACAGCAAAGTTTATTTCTATGAATTCATAGGCACTTGCGGGCATTTTATCATCCTGTATTGGTTGATAACTTCCAAATTCTTGGGGTTCAAAATGTTGTTCTTGAGACAATGTAACATGATGACAAGCGTCATTTTTTGTGGAATTTTTGTACGACGTTCTCTCTGGACTTCCTGACACATATTGCACTATACTTAGAGTCCTAGGTGGCCTTACTGATGTGTTTAGAGGTATTGATATCTGATTCACCCTCCGTTTAGGCTTGTTAAACCAACACAACACTTGTCTTTTTGTCTTTCTCATTGTCCACTGAAAACATAAACGTGTGTAAAGTTACTGGATAAAATTGATATACAGTTCAGGAACTTGCTAACGAATACAACAGACAAATAATTATCATAACTGGTGCTGATTTCAGTGTTAGATCAAATATCTTAGCAATCTAATGTATGTTCTTTATAAGCTTTAACATAATGGACATACTCAAAGAGATAAACGCAATAAAATAATGAACATGTTTCTTGTGTTTGTAATCGTTTCATTATCAAAAAATTGTGATTTAAGAACTGGAGCACTTTCGTTGTAATGTAAGCGGGAGCTACGCTCGTTGTATTACAAAATTGCATATATTTTAACACATATATGGCAAATGGTATATTAAATGATATATTCTGATATAAGTTATATATTTATTTAGCAATTGTCCATCAGAGAGGCTCAGATTACGAATATTTTGTTCAAAATGTTGAATTCAAATGATTTTACGCGCAATTTTTGGTTCAACTGTCGACTTTATTTCTAATAAAGTTTTACAATAATGATTTAATGTGACATTCAAATCCATTACGGAATTCAGGAATACTATAGACATTCCGTAAGAACACTGATTACTTTAAATTTATCGGTTGATGTGGTAAAGATGGTAAAAATTTATACTCACGTGTGTGTTTTTGTTTATGTCAGCCATGTTTTTGCAGGAGTATGTGCGTTACAATAGCTGGTGCTACTGCGTAAATCCGTAGTCATTTCGTTTTGCCTAACCAGTGTGATTATGGCAATACTTTATTTATTATTCATATTCATGAATAAATATTCATATTGATTACCATGTATCATGATATGAATTCGTATTCTTTACCTGGTGTATTCGTTAAAGCCATAGTAAAAAATGCGTATAAGGAATGTATTCTGTTGTCATGCATTTATTTTCAGGAGCGATGTTATGTGGCCTTGGTTTTGTATCTGCCATGATTGTGAGCTTTCTTGATATTTATGGTGTTAAACAACTTGGTGATGCTGACAACCTAAGAACAGAATCAAAGAAATTGGTATGAACATTTGTAATTATGAGTTGTATACACTTATGATAGAATTATGATTTAAATCTTGTTTATTGTTATCGTTTTGCTGCCATGTTAATTGTTTTAACATTTAAAACAAAATTTGTATTAGGCCAGAAAAAAAGTTGTGTGTACAGTTCCCATTGTTTGGCACCGACTGTGTTGTTTCTAGCTACAAAACCCCAAATTTGCAGCCTGTAGTAGTATTATGAAAACATTTGGGGATGAATTATGCCTTAAAAGTAAGAAAAAAAGATGATTAGAAAAAAATTAAAAAATTTATTATGTACCTACTCTATCTGTTTTGTCAATTACCAGAAACATGACAAGAGTTAGGACAGTCACTTTTGATCTGTTGATGAGCAAACATTCGAATATGTGGCCTTAAGACTGTGGAACTCTACCCTCCAAGATCAAATGTGCCAAGTCCGTTAACATTTTCAAGAAACCTTTGAAAACTTATTATTTTACAATTTGTGATCATGAAATATTTTTTATTTAATTTTATTAATGCCGTGCACATCATTACAAGTACTTTGATTCATAGATCTAGTAGTCAATTTTATACCCATGTTTCTTAGATTATTATTTTACAATTTGTGATCATGAAATATTTTTTATTTAATTTTATTAATGCCATGCACATCATTACAAGTACTTTGATTCATAGATCTAGTAGTCAATTTTATACCCATGTTTCTTAGATTCTTACAACTAGTATGACTATATTGTATGTAGCTTGCATTATATTTTAATGGTTTTAGTGACTTTGAATTACTTTCTATCCTTTTTTAACTTTCATGCTTTATATTTTTATGTATTTTAATATTTGCTCTATTATGTTGATATATGTTATTGATAGAGCGCTATAAAATATGGTAAAATAATAAATAAATAAATAATGACTATTTTCCTGGCCTCACTACATTTAATTGTATGCATTTCTATGAGCATTATATTTTGAAAAAATGATGTAAGTTAGTTTATTAATTGTCCATTAATGACATTTCAATTTAGTTAAAAGAAATTTCGGGCACGTATAAATCATTATTTGTGTATATTGCATGGTTTCTTCACACTTCACGCTACTTGTAGTTAAAGTAAAACTCCTAGAAAAGGTATGAAAGAAATTGTCCGCTAAAAATGACATTTCAATTTAGTTAAAAGAAATTTCGGACGTATAAATCATTATTTGTGTATATTGCATGGTTTCTTCACACTTCACGCTACTTGTAGTTAAAGTAAAACTCCTAGAAAAGGTCTATGAAAGAAACAGAATGGCTAAAAATGTTTCTTGAAAAACTTGTCACTGTGGCTTATAAGGCTAAAATCAAAATTATGTTTGTTTGTAGTGCTCCGACCGACCCGTCAAATCGGCCCGACTTTTATTTTTTATTTTTTTGCTCTTCGAGTTAATTTTTTTTCGATCTTTTTGCGACTGTTCCGTTAAATTCCGCCTTACCGGAATATACGGGTTTTATCCATTCTAAAATGGCTGACGCCTGTCATGATGTCACATCTACATCTACATGATACTCCCGATCAATCAATACTGATTATAACTGGGAGGCGCTTGTCAGGAAATCTGTGTTAAAAAGTATTAAGTGCTCAGTTAAAAGATACAAGTTTAAAGACTAATGAGTGCAAGGTTAAGATTAAAAACATATAGGGAGTTAGAAAGGAGCTGTCTCCAGCCTTTCCTTGAAGATATTTAGTCTGGGACTGGATTTGACCTGGTATGGGAGACTGTTCCAGTGCCTTATAGTTCTAGGGAAATAGGAGCTAAGTTGATACTGGGTACGTGACTGGGGGATCAGGAAGTTCAAATTTCTAGTTGGGATGAGGTGGTTATGATCAACATGAACAAGGTTGTTCTGGATTTTGTAGAGAAGTATAAGAGAGGAATGGAGTCTGCGGCTTTCTAGGGAGGGCCAGCCAAGATTGTGTAACATTTGTGTGACACTACTTTGGAAATCAAAATTATTGCAAACATATCTAGCCGCAGCTCTTTGTACACTTTCAACTTTATAGGTTAGATGTTTCTGCCAAGGGTGCCATATTATTGAGCAGTATTCTAGTTGCGGTCTAACATAAATTACATATGCCAAAGTTTTGACTTGCCTATTTTGGGTTTTGATGTTTCTTTGGATAAATCTTAGGGAGTTTTTTGCTTTGGAGGTGATGTTATTTATATGGTGGGTCCAGTTTAGTTCTTTTGAGATAGTTACCCCTAGGTATTTAGCAATTTCTGCTGATTTTAGTGTTTTTCCATGAAGGGTGTATGGGAAGATCTCAGGGTTCTTTTTTCGGGTAACCCTAAGCACCTCACACTTGTCTGGGTTGAACTCCATAGCCCAGTCTCGTTCCCAAAGTTCTAGTTTTTGAAGGTCATTTTGTAATATGGCCGCATCTGACTGTCCTTTGACTGTCAGGTAGACTATTGTGTCATCGGCAAATAACCTGGTCTTACTTTTGATTGTTTCAGGCAAGTCATTAATATATGCTAGTAACAGGCAGGGTCCAATGACTGAACCCTGGGGGACACCGGATGACACTGGCAAATGGTCGGAGGTGTGACCTTCAACTGCAACTCTTTGGCTGCGGTTGCTTAGAAATGACCTAATCCAGGTGGATACCTGTTGATTAACACCCATATTTTTAAGTTTGAGGATTAACTTGTGATGGTCGACTTTGTCAAAGGCCTTTGAGAAATCCATCGCAATGACACCGTCTGTTGTCCATTATCTAGACTATCAAAGACTTCTTGGGAGAAACTCAGCAACTGAGTTTCGCAACTACGTTTAGACCTGAAACCATGTTGATAAGGACTAAGGATACTGTGCTCATCGAAGTAAGTCATCAAGTTTGAGACTATGATGTGCTCCATTAATTTAGAGGAATTGCAAGTGAGGGATATTGGTCTGTAGTTGCTGGCTTTAGATTTATTGCCCTTTTTGTATACTGGTGCTATAGTTGCATTTTTCCAATCATCGGGCACGATACCTGTTTCTAAAGATAACCTGAATATGTAAGTGAGGATGGGGGCTATTTCACTGTGGAGTTCTTTAAGGACCCTTGGTGATATTTGATCTGGACCTAGAGCTTTATTGGGGTTTAGACCTGATAGGAGTTTGTCAACTCCTTCAACCGTTATTTTGATACAGGGCATACTGTGGGGGGAGGATTTAATGCATGTTTGCAAATCTGTTTTAGGCTTAATGGCTGAGGCTGCGAGAAAACAGACTCCAACTGTCTGTTTAGGATATTTGCTTTATCCTTTGAGTTAGTATAAGTTTGACCTTCAGACTTGAGGGGTGCTACTCCACAGTTTTCAGATTTGTTCTGTTTAACAAAGTTGTAAAATTTTTTGTTATTACCTGTTTGGGAATCCCTGTTGAATATAACTGACTCTAAGTATGACCAATATGAGTTTCGAATTTTTCTTTGGATGATCGCCCTTAAAGTCTTAAATTGGGGATCGGATTTGGGAGCTACATTTTTCTTTACAAGTTTGGCAAACAATTTGTCACGTTTCCGTATTTGTTTTAGTATGTCAGTAGTAACCCAGGGGAGATTTTGTTTATGTTTGGTAATTTTAAGTGGTATTTACAAGCCACAGAGTCTATTGAGTTCGTGCTTAAAATCGGTCCAGGCCATGTTTGGGTCTGTATGTTTGCAGTCCCAGAACTTACTGGAAAATTTGTTCAATTCAGATTTCATTTTTAGCCAGTTGGCCTTTTTATAGCAGTGGATTTTCCTTTGAGGTTGAGGGGAACGACCTCTATTTATGCTTAATTCATGGAAGATGATATCATGAGCGGAATTTCCTAAGCTAGGGAGGGATTTGACATTAAATACCAGGGAGGGTAGATTAGTAAGGAATAAGTCTAGGACATTATTATTTCTTGTGGGAATTTTAACCATTTGCTCAAGATTGAGACTGACAATATTTTCAAGGAAGTTTTCATACAGGGCTTTGAATTTACAGGAGTTCTTGAGAGATTCTGATGACCAGTCTATGTCGGGCATATTAAAATCACCTGCAAGCCATATAATGCTGTTTTTTGGGACTTTCTGCAGGGACAACCATAACTGAGATAGTGCATCTGGATCATTTTCATGGGGCTTGTAGAATGAACCGACATAGATATTTCGGGAACCGGGTATACTCAATTTGGCCCAACAGATATTACAATCTGTTTTGAGATCAGGCTGTTCCTGACTCAATAGGATCCTTGTCATAGCTATCAGGACTCCTCCCCCTTGACTGTAAGTTCTATCATCCCTATAGACTGTGTAACCTAAACTGTCTGGGAATATCTCAGCAGTATGGATGTTGGATTTGAGCCAGGTTTCACTACAGCAGATTATATCAGGTTTTACCTGGTCGATCATCTGATGTAATTCGGGGAGTTTATTTTTGATTGACCTACAATTTATGTTAAGGACAGTTATGCGTTGTTGTTTATTGATTAACACCTTTTTAGGTCTTGTACTGGCTCTAGGTTTGGGATTTGGGGTAGGAACTTTTGATTTTGGGGTGGATGAGGCTTGAGGTAGGGGATGATGATCTAAGTTCCGGCCCGAGGTGCTAAGGAAAGACCCAACTTGTTGAAGAGAAACATCATTTTCAATGGATTGGTTTGAAGACTCAAGGTGACAGTAGATATTTGTATCATTAAGAGAATCTAGGGAAACTCTTAGGGACATCAGGGCCCACACTGGACCAAAAAAAGTTGTAGCCACTTGCTGAATCGCCTGAAGGGGTGGGTGCGGGTGGGGTGTCCCCTCCCGCGTCGAAAAATTTTTTAGGTCCTTTTTTAAATGGTGCATTTTGGCACCATTTCATAAGTGCTTACTTTAATGAATCTAAAATTCAGAAAATTACATTTCACATGAACTCAAAAACTAAACATTCTGTTCAAATATTGAAAAAAAAAAAATTCTGAAGTCTTAATACATTTTATTTTCAAAATTACAAAATATAACATTACATCGAATAAAAACATCACTACATTATATGGAATAATAATATGGAATATCACTACAGTATCACACATCTGAACACAAAATATAACATTATATAGTCTAAATCACACCTGTTGTCACTCATTAAAGCAGAATACGCCTCATCTTCTTCGATGCCCACAAATCAAAAGCTCTCTTGAAATTAAAACCTTTTGCTGGTCCTCAATAGAAATTGTCATAAGATTTTCTAAATTTTTCTCACTAAGTCCATTTCTCAAACTTGTTTTTATTAGATTTTGCTTCGAGAAACCTCTTTCACAATCTGCTGTGGACACAGGTGCCACTAGCATTCTCTCAGCAACTTCAGCAGATGCCGGATATGACCCCTTATTTCTAATGGCAAGATTTGCAGCTGATGCAGAATCAGTAACAGAAGCATTTCCATTGCTGTGGCAAGCTCTGGAATAGGACACAAAGGAGGCTAGCTCTGATCTTGAGCCTTCAAACCCTACAGAGTCTAAATACTCAGAGACATTGTCCAAGTCTCTAGAAACATCTTTGACCTTGACCTTGGGATCAAAGAGTCTACTCATAGATGACAGAACAGCCCCGTCACTGTTGTCAGAGAATCTTGAATTCAAGGCATTGACCATGTTGTCAACAAACTGGCTGCAAATAATGCGAGCTTCTGTTCGTTGTTTGTCACTATCCCTAATAGTGTGGCCTTCAAATTCAAATGTGTACAACCCAGCCTCATCTAGTTCAGGTTCCTGGGGACTGACTTTCAGGAACTTCTTTAAAGTGCACCCAGATCTGTTATCCCTCAGATCTTCAAGACCTTCAATAGTGGATGAAAGCAGGGGAGAAACTTCAGTGTAAGTCAGGTCTTGTTTTTGGTACATCTTAGACAAAATTGCCAATGGTTTTAGTGCATCACACAGGAAGTGGGCCACATACAAGAACTTGTATGTTGTGATGGGTTTGTAAAGAGAGAGAGCTTTTCCCGAATTCTCCTCAAGAAAAACTGACAAGAGGCTGGGATAGTTCTTGACCAAAGCGTCTACAGCGCCCTCAAAACTTAACCAACGGGTATGAAACACCTCCTTAAACCTGACTGTCTGTTTATCCAGAACAGACTGAATTTCAGACGATGTGGACATGTTCTTGGGGGAATTCTTGAAGTATTTGTAAGTGGAGTTCAAAATCTCCTGGAATTTGACCAAATATGGTATTTTGTCAGCAGCACTACAGCAGCTAAGTGCTAACCGATGTGCTATGCAGTGTGTGGCAAGGACCCCTGGAACAGTGGTTTTCAGTCGAGCCACCACACCCGACTTATGACCAGTCATAACAGAAGTGCCATCTGTACTGATACCACATAGTTGCTCAATTCTTATCCCCTTTTTGCCCAACATCCCTATGGTTTTCTCAAAGATAGATTCAGCATTTGCCCGGTCAAGCTGGTTTATGCCAAGAAAATACGTTTGTGAAGTCACAGTGCCAAAAGTGTCAGTTTCTAGAATTCTTATGTATGTAATGAGGTTCTGCTGAACAGACACATCTGTACTTTCATCTAACATCAAACTGAATTTCTTAGAATTTTGAATTTTGTCAAACAAATCAGATCTAATAATGTCAGACAAACATTCTTGGAAATCAGACACACTTTGATTATGTTCATATGTTGTTCTGCTGTCAACACGAAGGTCACAGAGTTGTGTTACACCATGGTCAATGCAAAGTGCATTAAGCTCAGGTACAGCTGAACTCGGCAGATTCTGCTTTGCCGCAAAGTAGACATTTTTCAATGCAGATATTATTGCAGACTCACTCTTTGAGACAGCACACTCCCTAGCAGTTTTCATGAAGACTGATTGTTTGCTAGCTTCTACAGCTTTAGTGTGCTCTGCAAATATACATACATGTATTTAAGATTTTTTTTAAAAAATGCCAAAATGTTATTAATACTTTTTTTGTAATTTTCTTGATGATTATTTATCAATGTGCATTAAATTATCTTACTGCACTGTATTTTTTTGTAGGAAATTTCTGTACTTTACAAAAGTTATTTTTTAAAAATTCAATACTCAATCTACAACCAAAAAATAGTGTACCTTTTGTTTTAGCATGTTTGGTCACCGTGTCTTTTTTGAATTTTGATGTGCCAACAGTGAATGGATTGGAATTTGGAATTTTGAATTTTGATGCACAGTTCACAAAACATCAACCCTGATTCTTTGTCAAAACGAAGCCAGGGATTCTGAGTTTGCCAAGACTCATTAAACTTCCTAACAGGCTCATTTGGATTTTTTTGATGGAGGCATGCATGCCTCAGTTTGTTTACCAAGACTGTCAAATGACGAATGACAAACTAAGATTCCTAACAATCGTTATTCACACTAAAATTCTTCGATCTGGACAAAGAACATAATTCTCTCTAATTACTTACGTTGATTGAGAAGTTTTCCTTTTTTGTAAAATGCTATTGTTATACAAAGACTTGCATCGACATCAAAAACATGTATACCAATCACCTATTGATGGCACTGCCTGTTTGAACATCAATTAAACAACATAAGTTAAGTAATTAACACGCAATCAGCGGTTTATGACCCCCGATCAAGCCAATGTTTTCACAACTGTCATGTTTTTCGCGATACAGAATGTACACAAACAGCACGTGACCAATTATCAATTGTCAATGTTATATATTGTCAATGTTGCGACATGGAATAATTACAACTACCGCAACATTGACAATACCAGCTAAATTGGGAGTCTGACAGTTTTTCATAAGTTGAATTACCTATCCCTTGGCAGTCTGTATTTTCTGTTACGGTTAATTTTATCGACAAGAAACAAGAGAAAACATCTTGCATCTTGAAAAATGCAATAAGAAAGTTTAATTCTTATGACACGTGGTTCGATGTTTTTGATATCAGCGCGGAGGGGACAGATTTACCGCAAAATGTTTTGGACAATTTCGAGAAGGTTGCGCATGTTTCGGTGCAAAAGAGTATACGTACCGAGACGTTTAATGCTAGTCCATATGACCAGATAAAGGTTTTAACAGACTTTGACTCATCATTAAAATTTGTGACCATAAATATTGATACTGAGTTTTGTATGGATTCAAAAGAGGTTGATGCATCATGTACAGACAACAATGCCTTCAATGTTCTCATGATGTCACAAACAAAGAAAAGAAAACCTCCCAAGTTGTCAGATGAAAAGTCTAAGTTCACAGATAGTTTTGAAATTTTAGTTGAAGAAGGCTGCCATAAATGTAGGGACAAAGTAGTGAAAACTGAAGAAGGAACTGTTATGTTATATTAAATAGGACGTTGGACAATGTTAGAAATTTAGTTTGATATTTGAAATAAAACACAGAAAACATCAACAATAATGCATCTTTTCATTATATTTTATTCTGTCTGAATATATAATTCATAGCAGACTACATGAAAATAATGTGTATTGCAAAATGGCCAATTATCTACCAAAGGCAATTTTTACAAAAAAAACAAGCAAAAAAAAAAGTCCCTACCTACCTACCCACCTCTGGAAATCAGGGTCGGAGCACTACAAACAAATTTTTTTTTAATGATGGCCCAATAATATGAATTAGAGTCACTTTACAAGAGAGATGAAAGCAGTAACTGCCAAATTCTGTATACATGAAACTGATGAAATCAAAGCTGGTGATTGGATTTGAAACTCTCGTTAAAATATCATTTGCTGAATCTTTATTCCATATTCTCAGAGAGTCACAGACATCCGCTATTTCTCCATTTCTTACTGGCTCCTAGCTTTGACTATTATGTTCTTCTACAATGGTGTATTCCCATTTGTCGCTGATTCTAGGTAAGAACTACTTTTCAGTTATCTCCCTTTGTGTTATGTAAGACTATTGACTCCATGATTTGTAAGAATTGTGCTAATATACAAAATTGTTATCTTACATGAATAGTTTCATTATTACTTATTTGAGAATGGTGAATTTTCCCTATATTCTGTCAATTGTTTTGTAAGCATTTCTAACATGATACAATATTTCTGTATGATATTTGTTAATTTTCAAGTCTTTTACCTTTTTTCTTTTCAATGCTAAATTTTTATTATTGAACTTTAGTCTGATATATATTAATTGTCTTCTTATTTTAGTCTTTGATGATGTATTCTTCCTAAATCATTTGGAAATTGGTTGTTTTGTATTTATTGATGACTTAGCCAGGGTTTCCACTTGACATTATATTTTTCCACCATATATAAGGATAGGAGGGTCCAGGATACAACAAAGTATGCTTAATTTGATTTTTTTTTCACTACTTGCAGATTTTTTCTCGCCATTTGCGAAAATGGCGATTGGTCGTGGAAACCCTGCTTAGGGCATTAATATATTTTTCTGTTGCAGCAAATTTATTGCTACAAAATATGGTTTTGGTGATAAAACATCGTCCTATATTTCTGGATCAGTGTATGACGTTTCCATGATATTGTCACCATTCCTTGGAGGAGTAATTGTAAGTTTATGTTTTCTGTACAATGATTATAAATCTGGTTTGTAACCGTAGACTCTGTCTGGATGCCGAATCATTAGAATCAGGATTAATTACGCAAATTGTATATACATTATGCCAAAATTGATTAGTGTTCAGTACATTTAAATCATAAAAACTGTTTAAAATGTAAGCTTTTCCATTACAGAAATATTTTTTGTTGTGTAAACCTGAATTAACAAGTCTCTATTTTCTCCTAAAATATAATTAGACTGAAAATAAATTTTGTACTATTTAATCAGCATTGATTGATTGATATACACATTGTAATTTGAGAAATTCATTACAACTGCGAATGTACATTTATATTAGATTGTTACATGAATTCTATAGCACTTTAATACTTAATGCATAAAACATGTTAAATAAAATATGTTAATCTAATATTCTAATTAAAGTGATGTATGAGGTGGATTGTTTATGTGAAATCATGTCTCCAGGTTTATTGCTAGTTTTGTTTTTCAAAATTCACAGGTTCTTAATTAAGGCTTTATGTATATCTCTTACCAGAATTTAATGCAATTCTCTGTATGATAAATTTATTTTGTGGGAAGACCATAATTTGTCTTAATTTGTCTCTTAATCCTAACTAGATTAAAAGAGAATTGCCTGTGCCTAAGATATTGGTGTTCTGTAAATTGCATGGCTAGTCTTCGATGCTTAGTATAATAGCTCTAATTTAGGCAAATGTTTTTTATGCTATTTAATGCTGTTACAGGGTTCCCGCAGTCAGGGAAAAGTCTGGGAAAAATTATTTTTTTCAAGGTCAGGGAAAAGTCAGGGAATTTTGAAATTGGTCAGGGAAATTTGAAAAATAAGCAAAAGTCAGGGAAAAATCAGGGAATTTTGTTAGAGAAGAATGTTGATCAAACAGTAGGAAGCAAATTCAGTAAAGGCTAAGGCAGTTTCTTCCTTTATTTTGGGTATCTATATTGTTATTTATGATTAGGAGCATCTTTTTTATTCTTGTAAACATCTTACTCTAAATAATATGCTTATGCCTGAAGATTTTGGATATTTTTTGTCATTCACAGTAACTTACTTTTTAAGGAAGAAGCTGAAAGGGGTTTAAAAATACATTTGATGCTCAAAGATTGTCAAACTTGACGCTGTTGTTGGTCAGGGAAAAATGGTTTTGGTCACGGAAAAATCAGGGAAAAGACAGGGAATTTTGATTTCTCTTCTTTTTAAGGGAACCCTGTGTTACTGGGCTAATTGATTCTAGAAATGAAATTTTTTTTTTTGAATGTAAGACAATTTTGTTTCACTGGGGTTTAATGTTGCACTAACAGCCAGGGTCATTTTGCAACTTTCCAAGCATTAAAGGTGGAAAAATATTCTAGGCATTCACCTGTGTAGAACCTCAAACCTTCCATAAGCTAGTTCGATAGCCAAGGATTTGAAAACACAGCAGTGAAGGGTTATTAATTATTAGTCAGAGACCACACTTTACCATGGATGCTCTTGCAAGGCTTTTAGTTTCTTGTTTTTGTTTGCAGGATGTTATAGGTAAGAGAGGGTACCTTGCTATGGGTTGTGCCCTACTCACTATTCCTGTGTTTGGACTGCTAGCATTCACTTCTGTATATCCACTGGTGTCTACTGTATGGCTAGGTATCACATACAGTGTGGCTGCTGTAAGTATGGTTTAACCAATGTTCGTATCTTAAATCAATCATTTGTCATTCCGGTTTGAGTCTTTCATTAAGTCTACTGTTGCTTGATTTTAGAAATACAGTTAAACCTGTGTTTACTGCCACCTCCATTTATAGGACACCCTGTGAATAAGGGTCACACTTTGAAAACTGTCTTTGATAATTTAAAACAAATGGCCAGCTGTCAATGAAGGTCACTTTTTGTCTTTCCCATGAGTGGCCTTTGTTTACTGGTTTGACCAATTTTAGAAATGAAACAATATGCTACCTTGTTCAGTATGTTGCAGAAAACATGGGTTGTTTTATCTTGTAATCATTTGTATTTGATAAAGTGATCCTTTTAATTTTCAGTTTTATAAGATTTCTTTTCTATTTTCCTCTTTCGTACAGTGGATATTCTAATAAATTGGTGTATCAAGTGAATAACACTGAAATAAGTGTGACCAATATTTGTGGAATATTTCCCAGCTAATATGCTGTCACTTTTTTTCTTATAGGCAAGTATGTGGCCATCTATTCCTCTTGTTGTAAGTCAAGCTACTGTGGGCACTGCTATGGGCCTTACAACATCAATACAGATGATAGGTATTGGAATATCTAACCTTGTTGTTGGTCAAATACTCGGAGATGATAAAGGGTATGTACTAAAATTATGTACAAAAGTCTTGATAGTTTCAAGAAAACTTATACAGTTGAACGTCGATTATCCAAAATCGGTGGGACCGAAAAATTATTTTGGATAATCCTGGTTTTCAGATAATCCGGGGTAATGGAAATCTAGACCATTTTATATGAAAATAAAGAGAGGACACTCCAAAATAAATTATGACGAACTTGTAAATTATGTAATTTGATCATTTAATGAAATACAATATGTATACACGTTATTAGAATATTGTAAGCATATGTTTTAAATAGAAAATGAACTCTGAAATAAAGTCAAAGTACGAAACAAAATATGTTATATAGTCACAAACACGAACTAGCATCACTCATATCGTTGATGTCCTAAGCCTGTTAAAATTATGGGAGATCTTATGTTGTTTTTAGCATTTCATGAATCATCTTACCGAATTCGCGTGGGATAATTATGTTCCCAAAATTGCAAAATTTTCGGATTACACCAGGTTTTCAGATAATTTGTTGTCGAAAAATCGGGGTTTCACTGTATGTATCATTTGTGCTGGTGTGTTTGATACAAAATTACAAATACCATTGCCAATAGTATGTACTTTAAATGCTCATCTGTCAATGATATGAACATGCTGGATATTTGAATTAATCTACATTTAAATAATTTTCATTAAATCTGATGCATTTTACCTTTTCAATTTGGATAATTTCAGTGAATTCAACCAAAAGTGCCATACGTTTTTTACCATTTGTTCATTAAATCATTGTTTGAATACATATAATATTTGGTTAAATTTTGTTGAAACTGAAGTCATAGCAAAGTTTTATTCTTGATGTGCCATTAGTGACGGCTGTGATTAGATTGCACATGGGAATCAGTGCCAAGGGAAGATAAATCATTGCTAATTAAGAGGAGATAATTTTGTTTTAGTCCCTAATGTTCTTGATATTTATATTTGTATAAATGCCGACAAAAATATTTTCCATTATCTTTTTTTTGCAGGAAGTCCCCTAAGACACTTCTAAGATGGAAGTATGTGATGATATTTCTGTTAGGTAATACTCTAGCATGTGTCACCACTTCCTTCTTCCTCAATGTCAATGATAAACGGAAGGTAAGCTCATCACGTTTACAAATGAAAACCATATGGAAGTATCCGCATTTGGCATTTGTTAAAATGTTTTATTGTTGTTTTTTTTCTAAATAGGTTTTATTAATTGATAACACCACTGACTAAATGGTTTTGCTCTATCATTTCTTTCATCATGTTTTCAATGACTTACTGAATCTGTTGCGCTGTTTGAGCCTAATTTGTCATACAGTAAGTAGATGTAATGAACATTCTTGATTGTGTTATGGTTTCATTTGTTCAATCCTTGCCAAGACATGCCACATTGTTAAAAATAGTTCATCTTGGCTTACACTCAGATATACATAGGCACTTTAATGACTGTTCAGCTCTTTCTTCCATCTTTAGGGCGGTATACTCAACTTGAGCAGAAGGCAGAAATTACAGGCACAGAATCTATTGTCTTCCGAATCAAGTACTGTCCAAAATGATTCTTCAGACTCAAGTGATGATGAAACAGAACCACTGCTTAGGAACAGGCGAAGCAATATCCAATGAGAACCATGATGCTGAATTTGATGTTCTGATGATCACTTCATTTTGCATGATTGAACAACGTAAATTACAGATTTTTATTTATTTTTGCAGTCACTATTGTTTTTCTACTTATAGGTTTTATATAGATTATTTATTGA
The DNA here is from genome assembly GCA_008271625.1 of Lutraria rhynchaena. Lineage (NCBI taxonomy): Eukaryota > Metazoa > Mollusca > Bivalvia > Venerida > Mactridae > Lutraria > Lutraria rhynchaena. The sequence goes on along the minus strand of VIBL01000006.1, from coordinate 116,460 downwards.
TTAATTCGTTCTCAGGATAAAGTGGTATTTTTTCTATTTTGTATTGTTTGTCTTTGTGGTGTTTTTTTGAGTTCTTATCTAGCTGTAAGTTATGTTATCAGGCCCCCTGACTTAGGAATTATTACCCTCAAGCAAATAATGCATATATGATTACAGAGCTCGCAGTAAGCATGGGGAAATTTGTGAACAGTGCAATTTGGTAGCTGTAGTTTCTTAATGAGTCTATGAAGTGGTAAGATTAGATTCAGGTTACCAAGTATTACCACATACTGGCTATTATCTGTCACCCATGTTTCGGGGTATAACGGACCCAGTTACATTCCTTGCTGAATTAAGACGAGGGGAGCTGAGATGAAATCTTTTATTGAAGAAATGCATCCTATCTGAATGTAGTATGAATCATTATATATCAACCTCATACCAAATAAGTCACATTACTGATAGTTGCATAGTTGAGTACAATCAGATGTATCAACATTTTGGGATGCCTACATATTTGAAAAGCACTTTCTTTGTGTATGATGCAATTTTTGATAAGTCTTCTATAAAAAAGTGAGACTTAAAGGTTTAAGAGAATAAAATGTTGTAAATAAAACATTATCAAATGAAAAATCTGTTTATATAACAGAAATGAAATGTTTGCATTAGCATTGACGTGTTATGATCAGTGCATATTGATTAATTGGACATTATGTTTGAGACACTATGAAAGATGGAATCACTATGATTTAAAAAAAATGAATGATGCGACTTGGAAGATTTAGTAAAGTTTGTAATATGAACTTTATAAAGAAAGTAATTCATTGTTGCCATTATGAAGTCATGATAATGAATGATTCACCTTGTGATTATGTGTTGACAGATTTAGATATGGTGAATGATTGGCCCTACATTTTTATATATGAAATGATCTGCTGATGTTAAGGTAAAGAGAATTTTGATATTTTGATTTACATTAATTTATTATTTTTTATCATCAAATGAGTTTATCACAGGATTTGTGATTATTATACCCCCTTGCAACAAAGTTGTGGGGGGTATACTGATTTCAGCTGGTCCGTCTGTCTGTCCGTCCGTCTGTAGACGAAATCTTGTGTGTGCTTCTTCTCCGAAATAGCTGGTTTTATTTTTGATAAAACTTTACCAACGCATTAGGCATTAGGTCTACTTGCACATATTATGAAAAAAGTGTATTCGGATCTATTTTCAGGGAGTTATGCCCCTTTTTATTTGTCTCTAGACAAAATCTTGCTCCAAAACAACTGGTTGGATTTTGATAAAATTGTACCAACTCATTAGGCATTAGGTCTACTTGCGCATATTACAAAAAAATTATGCGGATTTATTTTCACTGAGTTATGCCCCTTTTTTATTTGTCTAAAGACAAAATCCAGTGTGCGCTTCTCTGAAACGGCTTGTTGGATGTTTATAAACTTAACCAGTACTTAGTTAATTAGGTTTACTTGCACATATTATAAAAAAATATTTGATATGGTCTCACCGAGTTATGCCCCTTTTTTATTTGTCTGTTGACAAAATCTTGTGTGCACTTCTTCTCATGAAATGGCTTCTTGAATGTTTATAAAACTTTACCAGTGCATTGGGCATTAGGTCTTCTTTGGCATATTTTTTTCAAAAAATATTTGGATATATTCTCACGGAGTTATGCCCCTTTTTTATTTGTCTGAGGACAAAATCTTGTGTGCACTTCTTCTTCAAAATGGTTTGTTTGCCAGTGCTTTCGGCAATAGCTATACATACACATATTTTAAAAAAAATTATTCAGATTAATTTGCACGAAGTTATGTTTGTTTTTATTTGTCTGTGGGCAAAATCTTGTGTGCACTTCTCCAAAATGGCTTGTTCTAAGTTATTAAGCCTTTAAAAAGGGGGCTCTGCGGGGGTATTTGATCACCTTCAGTGATAGTTCTAGTTTGTTTTGATTGCTTGATGGTAACAGCGAACATCCCGTCTGGATGGCAACTTATGTTACTTGTATGCTTGTTTTCTAATTTTGATCGGCAAATTTGCAATGTCAAATATATGATTAAATTTGAAATGTTTTTGTTATTTTTATTAGTTTTTTGCATTGGCTTATGTTCCATTTATGAACAATTTTCCACTTGTTGGCCTGACACATACTCCCAGTATTAATGTGTTCCCTTTTCAAAACGTTAGGAGCAGTCATCTGATTAGATCAATTGTCTTAAAATTCATCCGAGTATCTACAATAGTTGGTCTTGCATATTGTTCAGTTTGTTTGTTTGACAGTACAACAGTGTCTCATCTATTGCTCAAATATAGGACACTAACATTTTTGTCTTTCTGCAGCTGAAAAAAACCCTTTCATATCAACACTTAAAAAGTAGGCAAATTTGGTACCCTTACAGTATCTTTTGTACTGTATTGTAGATATATGTAATGGAATGCAAGTTTGTCATGGAGAACTACAAATAGGGATTTCATCGAGAGAGTATCATCTTAAAGTTCCGATGATAATTTGAGAGTACAGAAAATATTGCAAGTACCGATAAACATAATACGAAAGAATGCTCAATATACTGACATTTATGTTTATAGAAATTGTTATGAAAACATTCATAATTTATTACAGTTGTCTAAAAATGGAATAAAATAATTGAATGTTAGTATAACCTGCTCGTAATCCATGAAAAAAAACTTTATCTGACGATAATTTGATCCAAAAGGAATAATGAAGACAAAACACTGTATCTTGTTCAATTTTTAGTCTATTTCAGATACTATTTTCTTGTTCTAATTTTTAATACCTATCACATGTTGGTTATGGTTATAATCTGAACACTTTAATACAAAATCACAATGCACCTGGTCCAGGAGATATACACACATTTGATAATTACTAAACAAAAGAAACTGAACAAATCAAAATGATTTAAAACAAGAGGGCCATGATGGCCCTGCATCGCTCACCAGAATAAATATTAATTTACTCGTTACTTAAAAGGTAATAAAGGTACTCTTGTGGGCAAATAATGGGGAACAATAATATACTTGATAAAGGACCATCGAAGGATACTACAAAAGAATATTCGTGATGACTGAAGGATGCCACAGACCAAATTTGGTGATGATCCAACCACTGGTTCATGAAAAGAAGTCATTTTAAGGTATTTCTATGTTTAGCTGTAGCGGCCCCTAATTGGGGCCAACCATTTTTATTTGACCAAATGTGATAGAACACTATCTAAAGATGCTAAAAACCAAGTTTGGTATTAATCCATCCAAAGAAACATGAAAAAAATCATTTTAAGGTATTTCTATTTTTAGCTCTAGCGGCCCCTAAAAGGGGCCAACCATATTTATTTGAGCAAACTTGAGAACGGACCATCTAAGGATGCTACAGACCAAGTTTGGTGATGATCCATCCATTGGTTCATGAGAAGACGACGTTTAAAGGTATTTCTATTTTTAGCTCTAGCGGCCCCTAATTGAGGCCAACCATTTTTTTTGCAAATCTGATAGAACACTATCTAAAGATGCTAAAAACCAAGTTTGGTAATAATCCATCCATATAAACATGAGAAAAGGTCATTTTAAGGCATTTCTATTTTTAGCCTTAGCGGCCCCTAAAAGGGGCCGACTAAATTTATATGAGCAAACTTGAGAAAGGGCTATTTGAGGATGCTACAGACCAAGTTTGGTGATCATCCATCCATTGGTTCATGAGAAGAAGACGTTTAAAGGTATTTCTATTTTTAGCTCTAGCGGCCCCTAATTGAGGCCAACCATTTTTTTCGCAAATCTGATAGAACACTATCTAAAGATGCTAAAAACCAAGTTTGGTAATAATCCATCCATGCAAACATGAGAAAAGGTCATTTTAAGGCATTTCTATTTTTAGCCCTAGCGGCCCCTAAAAGGGGCCGACCAATTTTATATGAGCAAACTTTAGAAAGAACTATTTAAGGATGCTACAGACCAAGTTTGGTGATCATCCATCCATTGGTTCATGAGAAGATGACGATTAAAGGTTTCTCTATTTTTAGCTCTAGCGGCCCCTAATAGGGGCCAACCAATTTTTTTCCACAAATCTGACAGAACACCATCTAAAGATGCTAAAAACCAAGTTTGGTAATAATCCATCCATAGAAACGTGAGAAAAAGTCATTTTAAGGTATTTCTATTTTTAGCTCTAATATGGGCCGACCAAATTTATTTGAGCAAACTTGAGAAAGGACCATCTAATGGCCTACTCACACTAAACACGAATGGACACACGGTTCTAATTCGGTTTACTCGATTTATACACGGGTTGCCTGATACGAGTATTGAGCTCCAACCGTGTCTCGGGATGAGTTGGTACGATTTAGATTCGAATGTAGCACGAGTATGTACGAACAAAGCACGGATATACTCGGTCAAACAAGGTTTGTCACGAATTGTACACGATTTACAAACGATTTTCATACGATTGTTGCACGGTCAATGTAGGGTCTAGTACTGTTTGTTACGGCCTAGTACGATTGAACACGACTTTTACTCGATTTACTGGAGATTTACAGGGTTTATATACGGTCCAACCGACTGTTGATCGTGTTATGTTCGAATTATCACACATTCGTGTATGGTTTGATATAAATTGACTCGTTTTGATGGCTTGACTTCATAAAATTTCGAACTTTCAACAATGGAAGACGACAGAATACGGGACTTGGAAATCCTGATAAGGTTAATAGATATTGAGATTGATTTGGCCAAAAGGCGCGAGGGAAGACAGGAACGAGTCAACAAAAGGAGAAGGAGACAAATATGGACAAGAGAATGGCTGGACAGAACAGTAATGTTTGGCCAATACGACACGCTATTACATGAACTGAACAGGGAAACCCGAGGTGCTGTGAGAATTTCCTTCGTGTCGACGCAGATATGTTTCAAGAGTTTGTAAGACGAGTCGGTCCTCAAATAACGAAGCAAACAACCAATTTCAGGTAAATAGAATATTTATTATTTAGGGAAATGAACATATCCAATAATAAGTCTATATGTGATATCGTTAAACACATACCGATGAGCATTATTCTTTACTTTTTATTTTCAGAAAGCCATTGGACCCGGGACTGAAGCCCGCGATCACACTCAGACACATGGTGTCGTATAGTGGTCGTGTAGAAGACGAAGACAACCGTAGTTCTTACAATGTTTTTATTGTCTCTAAGGCACATACTCTATGTCTCACTGACTCTCATTGACTGACTGACTGACTGACTCTGTGGACACCTACAGGAGCCATCAGTATAGAAGCAGACACCATCATACTGACTGTGTGACTGCCTGTGTGACTACACTACATTTCAAATGTAGATGACGAACCCAGTCTAAGGTTATATGTACCGTCCCATATGACTAATTTAGTCATTAAACAGTATCATGACGATAACGGACATCCCGGCTGTCAACGCCTGTTTCATACAATCAAACAGAAATACTACTGGCCCAACATGTTTAAAGAACTATATCAGTTTGTAGATAAATGTGTCACTTGTCAAACTAGGAACTTATCGGCCATAAAATCGCCAACTTCGTCAGACATGGTTGTTCCGCCATACCCGTTTTCAGTTATGTCAATAGATGTCTGTGGACCCTATGCAAAAACATTATCAGGTAACAGATACCTTATCTGTTTTATGGATGCATTTTCGGGATATTTAGAAGCATTTCCGGCACCCAACAAAAGTTCAGATAGTATAATACATTTACTTATGAATGAAATTTACAGTCGTTATTCATGTCCTTTAAGGATAATAACGGATAATGGATCAGAATTCACAAGTACTGCTTTTACAGAAACGTTAAAAGAGCTAAATATAGACCATGTCAAAACGACAACTTACCACCCTCAGGCTAATGGCATGAATGAGAGATCGCATGCTACGATTAATAATATCTTAGCCAAAACTGTTCAAAGCAATGTTCAACAGTGGGATGTACATTTAAATATGATTCTAGCTGCCATGAGATTTTCTACGTCCGAAACATCGAAAACTTCTCCTTATTTTCTGTTATTCAATAGGGACCCAGTTTTGCCTATTGATAACCTATTAAAACCCAGGCGAAAGTACCAAGGTGAGATGTATCATAAAATTATGCTAGAAGATCAACATAAATCTTTTCTTAGGGTGAGAAGTCAACTTAAAAAAGCTAAACGTAAGAGGGCAGAAAATGCCAATAAGAAAGCCAAGGATATTAAATTTGAAATCAATGATCCGGTCTATTATAAAAACTTTCAAAGAACTAATAAGTTGGACATTAAATGGAAACCATATTATAGAATAATAGAGAAAAAAATCACAACTAACTTACATAATTAAAAATCAATTAGACAACTCTACGGTCAAGGTTCATGCCGAACAAATAAGACTTGCTAATATCGATGATTGGCCTGTGCCAACCAACAATGCAAGGCGCTAAGACGAGCAAATTTGGCTTATGCTCAATTTGATTCCTCGTCTGACTCTGATGTCCAAGAAGAGTCATCAAAATTAGAGAAAGAAATCCCGTTACCGCCAGTAGCGAGAAACGTCCGTAAAGTAAGAGAAAATTCTGATGATGAAGACGATATTCCTTTAGCAGAATTACAACAGCACCTTAGAAATAATGCTAAAAGTCAAGGGCAATCAATCAGTTCAGAGATTAAGTCGTCAGAGTCGGAGAATAATCAATCCGGTTCAGAATCATGTAGTGATCCAAATTTATCTTCTGATAAAGATATGATTGTTGACACTATCGGGAAAAATAAACGATTACGAAAATCAAGAACTAGCAAGAACAAGTCTGTGAAAACGCTTTAACAACATGCATGTCAATCTTACTGTAAACAATTTAGGTAAATAAACATATAGAAGTCAACGCACCTGTGAAATTCAAAGTGCCTTTTATAGTACTACCCTTACGAAAGATTGTATTATAGCCTTATTCATGAAGCAGTCTAAGAAAGTAGATAAGCTTTGTATCAAGATCATTGTACCACATTCAAAACTTCCTATAGCAGAATATTTAGGCGAAGGTCATTGGGTAATTGTTACCAACTCTGATCTAAAATTTGTCTCGGTATGCCCAACTGCTGCTCAAAATAAGTTGGATTTCATTGCTAAACCACCAATAAATACAATTAAGACCAATATGCAATGTAAAGCATACAACAAACATATTCCAAAAGAATTAGATGGTATTAAAGAAATACCGAGGGATTCTTTGATTGATTGGCTACAATCGTTATCAAATTACGATGACATAAATGTTGATAATGATCGCATACCGTTTTGGCCCATACTTATTGCCATTATAATTGTTTGTTTGACTTTTGGTATTTTCATTTTCTAGTACTGTATAATTTTCGAAAAAAAAATCAGTCCGTTACAGTTCAGTCATTAATGGTAATCAGGACGATGAAGTTTTCAGACATTCTAAACCAACCATGGCGACAGACGAATCTGTGTGCTTGAATAAGGCATCCGAAGCGAGTGCAGCATCGGCGCCAATAGAAATCAAGAATGGGATGTATCCCAATATCATGGAGATGTTACTTCTGCAAAACAAAAGTAACAAAGTCTAAGGCACCTATTACACTGATTAAACCTCATGGATCAATGTAATTACAAACTCTCGACAATATACAAGTTCAACTAAAGATCAGTGCGGTACAACATTGACTATACCTGGTTGCTAGTACCAATTATGATTATATACATAGTGTGTTTAAAACAACCTTTTGATGAAACAGCACTCCTACAGAATACAGAAAATACCAAGCTTCAGCATAACCAAGTACTTGTACTAATGACATTATAGTAAAACAGCAGCAGCAGAGTAATAACAACGGGGAATCAGCACATGACCACATCGCCAAACTGGGACCTTTCCAGGCCTACGATCGTAAATACGGACAACTACGCCAGACGTCACCGTTGCGCAGATATTCAATTTTTTCCTCAACAGTTTAATTACACATTAGGCCTTACACTTTAACAGCGGACAGAAATTTCTATGCGGAAGGTGGCAAAAAAAAACCTTCCCGTATTGTAACTCTAATTTAGAGATGAAATTTCTGTCCCGCTAATGTACATAAGTTGTATATATCAGAAATTGTTTAAAATTATATTATTACGTACGGTAATAGTTAAAAAAAAATTAACGTTAATGTGATATTGTCTATCAATGAAAATACATTACTATGGTTGTTTCATAAGTTGTATATACCAGAAATTGTTTAATATTATTATATACAGTGATAGTTTTTATATATTACTAACGTTGTGTTTTTTCAAATTCATTATCATGCACTGATAGTAGGAAATGCAATGAAATTGTCATTGAAATTCAACATATACATTGAATATGTAAAGCATGTATAACTGATGTATTAATTGTTATTATTTTTCCTATTAGATGTCAAAATGTTTTAAATTTCTTTACAAATTTATGTAAGCATTTAGAAGACACACATGTATGTTACCTTTATGTACTCGTTCTTTAATCATTCTCCTACATTTTTACAAAAAACGTCTTAATTGTTAAGAATTAGATTCAGTATTGATCCATAAAAATTTTCAATCTTTAATTTCTTAGTAACTGATTATAAATATACAATTGATAACATATTGTTAAACGAAAGTCGCTACGCGACAATGGCCACTGGTGCTACATCCAAAGAGTTGATGTACAGTTTCCGGGTAGCAGACAACACCATCTCGACATTCATACCGACGGTCCTGGAAGCTATAGTCGACACATTCCAACCCGAAGTTATGCCACCACTTCTTGATCCAGATGATTGGAGGAAAGTCAGTGACAGGTTCAACACCAAGTGGAATTTCCCCCATGCTTGTGGTGCCCTTGATGGCAAGCATATACCTATCAGGGCCCCGCCAAAGTCTGGACCCCTCAACCACAACTACAAGGGCTTCTTCTCCATGATCCTCCTGGCATTGGCGGATGCCGACTACAAGTTTATATGGGTATCAGTGGCGGAGTATGGCTCAGCATCCGATTGTCAAGTATTCAACGAATCCGAAGTAAAGGGATAGGTGGAAATAGGTGAGCTAGGCCTCCCTGATCCAGAGCCACTGCCAGGCCGGACGGAAAACCTGCCCTACCTCTTCATCGGAGACGATGCATTTGCTTTGAGGACATGGATGATGAAACCCTACTCCAGGATTGGTCTTGGCCACGATGAGCGAATCTTCAACTACAGGCTGTCTCGTGCCAGAAGAGTGGTGGAGAATGTGTTCGGAATATTGGCCAACAGATTCCAGTGTCTACTTAAGGCAACAGTTTACAGGAAAACAGACAGTGTAAAGTCCCTAGCCCTTGCCTGTGTCATGTTGCACAACCTTTTGAGGATACGTGACCCTGGTGCACCAGCCAATGCCGACCAAGAGGACCAAAACCATGCCGTAGTACCTGGGGTTGTGTTGTGCTGTGTTTGAGCTTTGTACAGACGTAGAGGCCGTGTCTGGTCGTACTTGACCACGTATAATTCGTGCTTGAACCGTATCGGTCGTATGACGATCGTATGAAACTGTATAGACCGTATGGCGATCGTATAAAACCGTGTGTACACTCTTGTGAATCGTACGATGTTCGTGTGACATTCGAGTGTCAATCCGAGTGTAAGACGTAGGACTTTGGTACGGTTTCACACGATTCCATACGATTTATACACGATATTGACTCGGTTTATCTCACTCGAGCATGGATTTTATGTACGATTGTATATATGATCTCGTACGGGTCTCACACGGTCTCTGATAATACCAACTATCGGAGGAAATTTGCAAACAGATATTGCGAATTTTAGCTTTCATTAAATCGACTCAGTTTAAACGGGAGAAAGAAAAAACTAACCAGAGCATTAAGCAGAAAGTTATTTTCAAGTCACATTTAATGCACAACACTCCTGAAGGACTATGCAAAATGATAATATGACATGAAATTTCACAAATATTCTACTGCACCGACTTCATGCTTGGCTTCGTATAATGCATCTTTGTGATGCACCAGTTATGGTGAATTCAGTTCATATACAATTACAAGTAGAATTACCCTTCGTGTACAAAATTGTTATAAACCAAAAAAAACGTAAAATATTCGTTGTTTGTCAAAATACCTGCAACACCAAAGCTTCAAATACACATACAAAATAAATTTTGATTTTTGTCACTATTGCTGGTCTGTCAGTCCAGCCCTCTGAACTTGTTCGACTCGCGTCTTCATTGTCTCAGACTGGATTTAAATGAAACTTCAAACGAGCATTTGTTGAGAAAGCCTGAAAAATCAAGTCCTGTTTACGGTTACCGCAGCGACCCTAATATTTTGGCGCCAATTCTATAGTTTCTATCAGCAAAAGTATGAAAATATTTCGGAATGAATCGTACAGAGTCTAATGAATCAGGAGTTTAGGCAAAAAATGAAATAGAAAAGTTTGTTTTCATCTACCTATCCTTATTCATTTGGTCAAGTAGCCCTAAACATGTCTATTTTTTTCGAGCCTAAGTCTAGTAACACCTGTCTCACGTTAGAATAGGACTTGAATTGTGTATCATATTAAACTAAAATGAATCAAACTAGTCTACATAATGCTAAGAATGGGTTCGCTGTAAATCGGATTGTGCTTGTCACTTACGCTTTTCTCATGCATCATTTCAAATGTATAGAGATCATTATTGCTTATTAAAGACTGGTTGTGTACTTTGACTTGATCAACTTTACGTCACTGTCCAATTACAAACTTTATCATGATTCGGTATTAATGACTGTATAATATATAATATTATATTCAAGTACACAGAGGTCAAAAATAAAGATTCTCTCAAAAGCAAGTTGTCAGAATTTGACGATACTTGGTACAGTTAATTGGTTCAAATTATTTTTTTTTCTAATCTTATCTTCGTCTCGACACCCGTCTGTGCAATGTAATTTGATGTCTGTTCTGTATATTTTGTCGTATAAAAGGATTTTCTTAAAAAATATTTTGGTACAGTTAACATTTTAGCATTTGCGCATTGTTTGACAATCCTGTAAATTGGAGTCATACAGTTTCAAGACCGACAAAAGGATGGATCAGCGTATTAAATAGTTTTCTGGAATTGTTATTTTACCGATTTTCATAAATCTGCAACTTTCGATTGTTTATTTGAAGCAACATTTAATGTTCAGGATCATACCGACAGAAAATGTTTTACATAATATTTCCATTAGAAGAAGCGTTTTCTGTGTTCAATATTTATGCACAATTCAGGAGAATTGGTTGCAAATTATTCCTTGTCAATTTTCAGTGTTTTGTAGGTTAATTGTTTGTTGAATACTATATGGCACAACATTAGGCTTAAGTGTTTGTATCATTGTTTATTCTTCCTTTAATTACATGTTGTAAATGACTGAAGTATCAAGAAGCGATGAATCAAACGGAAAATGAAATGACTGTGTTACTGAATGAAACATATTTTTATCTCGATGATTATAGAAAATCTCTGCAGTAATTTATTATTGCCTGGGGTTCAATGAAATTAAGTGCTTTCCAATCTATGTCTTCGTGTCTTGATCGATTTTCTCTCACAAGTATGGAAAAATAGTTTTCGTGGTTATTTTTAATCCTTAGATATGCACAAGCCATTTTCATTTGTTGTACATGCAATAATTCTACGTTCTGGATCAATGACAAGTAAGAAATTAAAAGAAATAAAAACAATTATAAAATGTGTATATGCACCAAGAAAATGCAGAATAGATTCCCATGAAATATTATGATTTTGTAAACAAAATAACCTGTTCTCTTGTTGCATAAAATCTTTTCGACCAAGATCTATTCAGCTTTTAGAACATGGCATTATTTGGTTAGCAGACGCTGTTGTTTGTTTTGAATGAAATATGTGCATATTTGAACGAAATTTTGAGACAAAAATGAGCGGTTATTCATCTTCATTTATAACTGTCTACGACAACCGGGAAATGAACTGATTACAGTGACTCCACGTGAACCATTAATGTCTTAATTAATGTCGTTCTACCACAGCATGAATCACTTAAATAAACTCTAACTTTAATGTTGTTTATACCTAATTATTCCCACGAAACCTGCAATCTTAAATTTATCCATTATTTTCTCAGAAAGAACATTTCTAACAAATGAAGATTCCTCAAGTCTTAGACAGATTTATATTGTAATTTAACAACATGAAACACATTTATTAAAATGTTGTTGTAAAACTCCGCCATTGAACAAATTAATGCTGACCAGCGACAAAGTTAAAATCAACACAGTTCAATCAGGATAATGAATAACTGAAAAAAAGGATGAATTCTCGATTAATTGAATACTAGTATACATTTACCAGCTTGATTATCTCCGATGTTTTCAGTAAACAATTACTGTCTATGCATTGTAAAAATGACGAATGCTTCTGGAGTGTTCTTTCACGCGATTTAAAGTTAAACTAATCACAAGAATGTAACTGTGATTTTGATTGGATGTTTATGTTACTGAGGTGTACGTGGTCTAGGTTTTACTTTGCACATCCATGTAAGTGACGAGTCAGTTACTGTACTTCATGTAACCTCCGCTTTTTGGCCTTAGTTGTATAAGGTAACAAAGGTAATGATTATCAGCTTTGTTTGAAACCAAAATCTGTATTTTGCTTATTCACATTTCAAGGACTCCCATTCACATTACTGCAATTAATTTGTTGCTTTACATACAATCAAGATCTCCGTATTCGTTTGATTGCCACTGTTTATGTAGATTTTCTTATGACTGAAAAAAAATCGATGTAGGTTTTCCTACCCTGATTTACCTTTAAATATTCCAATCTAGTTCATGTATTGTATTAAATGGTTCACTACCGCAACTTGATGTTTAAAATTATGACATAAAGTTATCATTCACGAGACAAACCAGTGCTTGTATTTATAAATGCAAATTTATATTTTTGTGTCATTTTACATTTCATTTTAATCCTTAACGTAAGTAAGTCTGTCAAATTTTTTGGATAAGGCTTAAATACATTTTTGTATTTTTTTATTGTTTCTAATGGAAACAATAATTATCGTGTGTTGATACCCTTATTATTAAGATATTGTTTCATACCTTCATATGTGGGATATTTAGCACAAATGAGAAAAAATAGCAGAATGTTACATTTTAGCAGCTTCTTGCAAGGCTTTCTATTATGTTGTTGCACAGCAATAGTACGATACGGTAATGCATGTTCATGGCAACCATTAAACTATTTGGATACCTACCACTTAAAAAATATTGGAATCAGATCTGACACTAATGGAAAAAGAAGAAATATTGCATGATCTTATTATCTGCAATACAGACGTAATAATAATAATGATGATAATGGCTAAATAATATAAAATGTTAAAAATAGTACAGTTATATAAGATTATAACAATATGAAGTTAAAATCATCAATATAAATGTATTTGTAATCTTCTGACTTGATTCACGTCTGACTTAAATGATTGAACTATGTCATGATTGTTTTAATTTGATGCTGATGATGTTTCTAATTCAACATTCGAATAATTCATTAGAAAACCGATTTCAGAGTGGATAACTCGTGTAAAAGGTAATCATCTGATATATTTCACAAATAATTGACAAGTGGTTCGCATCCTAATGCACATGTAATATCTTGTATCAAGCAATCATGCTATGATTCGATAAAAACCTGATTCGTTACAGGTCATTGTTAGAGTATTTATTGCTGCGTCGCGTAAGATGTTAGTAATTTATAATTCCATAAAGACCAGATTTGAAAAATGCATTACAACAAGACGTGAAACATGCATAATGATGCTGGTTAAATGGTCGCTACAACTATGGAAATTCAGATGAAAATAATGTCCTAATTTAACATTACAAGGCAATTTATCAACCAGAATGTCTCGTTAGAAAGGCTGACAAATATACGGGTGTAACATTTTCCGACCTTCATTATAATAACAATTTATTCAGTAATATCCTTTTAACATGCTGCGTATTTGGCGTGTATATCCGTTGGAGACTAGAATGAACGACCATAAAACTTCGCCATTGAATTATCACAATACGGTTGTCAGCGAACAGTCTACTAAATTGTCTACGCTTGCTTGCAACCCGGCATGCAACTGGTAATGTCGGATGTAATTTCAAATAAGATTTGATTCAGACATTCGGCACTTTAGAGAGACTGTACAAACTATTGGTACAACGTTAAATCGCGGAGAAAAAAAAAACAATCATCAACGACAAAAGAAAATAATAAAACTTTACAGCTCAAATACATCCTATGGTTAAGATTTTTCTTGATGTCTTGAATGATTGTGTAGACTTCCAAATATGTTCAGATAAATTAATATGAAATTTGACACACATACTAAATCTTAGTTCATGAAGTTTACAGTGTGTGAGTTGAATGTTATTACATGATTATATTCATCATATTTAGATATGATATCAAAACAAATATTCATTGATTTCTCAATCTTACAACCCAGTTACACAGAGACATCGGCGATTGATCGGTAGTTCTTTAGCCAAATTATAAAGTGAACCGATGACAACGTATTTAAAACCGATATCACCTATTGGTCATCTGTTTTCCACCTATCAACTGCTATTGGGGAAAGATAAGTTTTATCGGTGAAAAATTACCCTAATGTACGTTAACACATATGCTACACACTGTCTTACTGTACATTCTCTTAAAATATTCTCCTACTTATTGACACAGGGGGTTAGCACGTTAAAGGGATGGTGTATAATGGTGTATTAGGCCTAAAATAGCCATACGGACCAAAAACACGAATATCATTTATATACATATACAAGGGTTACAACTTCCGGAATGACAGTTTCTGCACCAAGTTTGTTTAACACTACCTAACTTTTTAAGAAATAGCTCAAATTTCTAATAACTGGTGTCTACAGATAGCTAATACATTGTACTACACATAACAAATAAGCATTTTGTCCAATTCAAAACATTGAAGCAGGTATTTCATCTTTTTCCTCCGAAAAATCGTCAATATCGTTTAGTCGAACGCGACCTCGCAACACCAAATAAATCGGAATTACCAAACTAAATACACCTCTTTCAAAGAGTGGAACAATCCTTGAACTTTCGCCACGCCTCACTGCCCGATTTCTATCTTTCCTGGAGGTTTTTATACGATATTATTGTAATTAATTAATAAACTTGAGTAATCGCTTTCATTGTACTTACTATTAAACTTGTTCGTGGAGCTGGATTTATTCAACGCATTTGAAGGTCATTTTTGTAATATGCCCATTTTTAGGGATATCACGTGACATTGTTTTCTATCAGGTCAATGTTCATTGTTTTTGCAAACTTTTATGGACCAATCTATGTCAAACTCATCATTCTTTCTATCAGATTTTAGTTGATAGAAGTCAGAACTAATTCTTTGTATGCTATTTAGCTGACTCCCACTGGATTCCAGTATCCACTTTCTGTCACTCATGTGCGCAAAAGTTTTGGCTTTAACATAAATTTCTTAGTTTCATAGTTTTTTTATACATAATTCTTCAGTTTCTATCGACCCATCACTAGATCCAGTTATCCTATGCACATAATGTTTATACTCTCATCAAGCCGTATACTCCTGTATTAGTTCATTTTTAAAACGTGTTCGTGGGTATACTTTTTTTGGTCAAATGTTGTACTTAAAAAGAAGGTAAAACTGTGTAATGATGCCACGTGCTAAAAAATGCACCTTACTACACAGACACTTTTCATGGACGAATCATCATGGCTCGTACAAGCAAACACAGAACTACATTAACATATAAAATTTATAAAACAAAATGATTTTATGTGCAAACAAACAAACATGGTTCATATCAACCCTATAATACCTTATAATGCCATCCCGTAATGAATATAATTAATTTATACGGCAGAAGTTTTCTGTCTTTTTTTTGCTATGTACCGCTGCTATTTTTATACACATCATGTATTACCCACATGAGCAATAATCATTGTTCCGAAGAAACCACTCTGTTTTAGCTTCATTCATTTTTTATTCTTTCAAGTATATGTCAGATTGTATTTCTGACATCCGAGAAATAGTTTTGGCATTGTTATTGTCATGCATCTACGTTTCTGAGTGCCTCTTCATTCGCAATAGAGTACGCTGATTAGTTACTTATAAACAAATGAGGGTCTTTTATATGATGGATCTTATTTTATATGGAAGTAGTTGGTGATCATAGTGATAGAGGACAGTAATAATCTCATCTTTTTTAGGGTGATGTACAGATCTACTGATATCTTATTCGTATAAATGGCACAATCTAAAGGTTAAGTTTATATTGGGAGCAATAGTGTTGTGACCGACGGATCTGTATATGAATTAGATGGTAATTTATATCGTATTTTTGGATTTTATCGTATTTTTAGAACAATAACGATACCAATTTATATGCTGTACGTCTTTCGCTGTTGACTGTTGGTATGCATAGAAAATGTTTTACAAGTATTTCGATGTTTAACTTGCGTCATGTAATTATCCATTAAGAAATATATGACAATGTTGGAATACATACGTATTTTAGTTATGTAACATAATTGTAATTATTTAATTTGACACTAATTTGACATGTTGAGAATTCCTTTTATATAAAATCGCTCACATACTAATGGCATATTCGTAAATCAAGATTTTAACAGTACCTGTTGTTCTGCCATGGTTTTATTTTCCATCATATTGTCATCATACAAAATTAAAATTGTAAAAGCAGCGTGTTCAAAATTTGACCTGCCGTTTTTCTAACATTCATGGTAACATATTATATACGTGTACATGGAACTTGTTGGTTTTCAACAGTAATGTTGTATTCTATAAAAAAAGATTTGTTCTCGCGGATAATATATTAAGTTGTGCTGATGAATATACACGTAATTGCATCACGTTCTACAAACTAGATTCTCATAATAACGGGTTTTACTAACAAATGCTTGTTTGGTTCATTTAATATTGAATAATACCATTTAGTATTGATTGGAACATGACACTTTACAGATGTAGTCACTGAATTTTTTTTGAATTTGTCAAGTAAACGACCTTGACAACGTGGAGATGAGAATATTTGTAAATTTATATCCAGAAGCAGACGCCATGGGCACCCAGCAGTGTTGGATTTTGTTTCTGATATATTCTTGCTAGGCAAAAAGTCGCTGTTAGAAAAATTTTCATCGTGGCCTAACATGCCCCTTTTTATGATTTCGCGTACAAAAATCAAATTGCACACATTTTACAACATACTATTTCGTTTGCTTTTACACGTTACACTCGATCCATTACCAAAGATTACGACTAATGGCATCTTGTACTAAAACTACAACTTCACTCCCTCACTCATGCCATAAGACTCTCTTAAAATGGCTAATTAATTTATTAGGAGATACTTGTGACATCACATCGTGGTTGTTTTGTCCTAATGTTTTAATTGGGCGTAAAATGCTTCTGGTGTTTGGAAGCAAATTCTCTACAAAGCGCAGAAACATAGATTGTCGATAACCATGTTCAAATTCAAACCGTGGATCAAACGTATGAAGTTTCTAATTTGTAATTTTTCGTGAGTAAAGTTCACGATCATGCATTCAACACATGTAGGATGCATTGTGTCTACCTGGCATTCAGCCGATACTGTATCATCTACTTGAAACCTATATACCAATTATACGTGACATACGCTGTCTTAAATCACGTGTGTTGGCAATGAAATGCATGCGATTCATTCCAGGTGTTCGTAAATTAATCAGCAGAATGACGTAAACTGCATGGTATCATGGCTTTCCTATATTGTTTACTTATACATTAGGTGTATACGATCAGTTGAATGAATCTTTCAAAGGACTACAAAGCGTGAGACATTCATTAAGTAGCTTTTAGATATGCAAGACAGTTTCTATAACGGTTTAGACTTGATGATATTTTGTGTTTTGTACTTACCTCCGTGGATGAATCAGACAATTTTGGAGTGCAGTGCAACCTATCCAGAACGGCCATCTCTTGAGCAACAACCTCCACTCAACGTCAGCATGGCTTTTTCCCACTATGATTTAACGATACATTTAACCTCCTTAAAGCAATAACCTGTCAACAACAACATGATTTTGCTTCTCTCAGAGTGTGTTGCTTTGGAGAGGTTGCACTGCATATTTTTATATTCAGAACAATAACTTGTTTAAAAAAATAGCAGTATAGATGATATTTATTCATTTCATATTTGTCCATAATTCATTTCGTTAAGTGGACCCCGACATGTCTACAAGTACTAAAAATAACTGATATTTTTACAATACTTTGAGAAGAAGTTTGTCGACTATCTTCATTTAACTTGTTTAGAACAAACCCTCGTGAAATTATGTTTTGAAAGTACGTGATTCAACAAAACCCCTTCTGCATGTTCAGTGCAAATTAAATAAAATGATCCGACAGAGCAATGTTTACATAACATTTCCATTAGTTGATAGTCTCCGCCAAAGATAAAGACTTGGAACCTTAGATTTAATTATACTAGTAATCTGCAAAATATTGTCGCCGGCTGTCAACCTGGGAGAAGAATTTTCTGTAACTTAAATATCATAATATCTAAAAAGAAATTAATATTATGTAAGCAACAACGTACGCTGTATTTTAATCTAATCGGCCTCACTAAACACCCAAAACAGGCCAAAATATACAAGCTAAACATGAGGCTAATAAAGTTTGTCAAGATGGACAACACGATATCTACGAATAAATTTCGTAAGAACTACAATGTAAGGAATGATCTAGCTTCACTCTGCACCCGGGATGGTAACATTACTAATCCCAAAGTTTATATATTAAAACCTCCATAATCCATTAGAGCAAAACTATTTACATCTTCGAGCTTAAAAATGACCCGATGCATACATTTGGTTTTAAATATCCACCAATAATCAAGAAGCAAAATGTTCGACCTGACTCATAATGGCCTATAAAGATCCTAACGTTTCAACCTTTCACAGCTGAAATCACTTAAATAAATTCCCAATCGTTATGTCTTTGGTTCAAAATTATTCCCACGAAACGCGTAATCATGAACGTGCTCATTGTGTCCTCAGAATGAACATTTCAAACAAATGAAAATTTCTCAAAATTTAGACAGATTTATATTCTGATTTAACAAAATGAAACACATTGCTAAACGTTTTGTTGCAAAACCCCTCCAAACTAATGTTGTTTGTGACATATTTACCATCAAAACAGCTCAATCAAGATAATGAAAGCTGGAAAAAACTCCCGTAATTGAATGCATGTATTCCGTCTGGGTTATCTCAAATCTGGTCAATAAGCAATTGTAGTATTCATTGCATGGTAAAATATCATATACATATTCTGCGTTCTATCTGGTCAAGTGGAATCAATTTGATCGAACAAACATTATCAAAATTATCACCGACCAATGAATTGACATTGTTTGGATTAATTATTATAATTTATATAACACGATAAAATGTGTCATAATGCATGTACGATGTACCACAAAATACAACCATTCAAAATAGTTTAATTTCGCATCAGATTGGAAATAAAAGTCTCGTGATTAAAATCTTGTAAAATCCATATAATCTGTTAGGAACACAGGGCTGAGACAATGCGATATTTAAGTGCTTTTGTATTTGTAAGTACCGGTAAGATTTAATGGAACTCGAAGTTTTTTCTCTTGGGTTTAACGTCGCACCAACAGCCATCGTCATTTGTCTGCATTTCCAGCTTTAACGGTGAAGAAAGACCCTTGACATACAATGGGTAGAACCACCAACCTTCCGAAAGCCAGCTGAATAGCTTCCTCATTTGAAAAATTTGGTCTCGGAAGGGATTCGAACTCACATAGGTGAGGGGGAGGGTGATTACTAGTCAGAGGCTATAACCACTCAGCCTCGGGGGCCCCTGGAACTCGATGTAGATATAAAACTAATGTCTCGTTCAGTCTGTCTAGAATACATTTCTATGTGCCATTTAAGCAAGGACATTTTGTAATTTATCAACATATAGTCAAACCGAGGACTTGAATTCTTGGAAAGTGTGTTCGGTTTGAATCAATGTTACTTTTCTGTGTAAGCCATTTTTATATACCTCTAAATGCAATTTTCTAAATTCAAACTCTAAATGCAAACATCGCGTAGGTTATTGGTAGACTCGCGTAGTAATGCTCACAGTATGATTTTCTAGGCCAGGTGCATTTTAAGAGCAGATATTTTGCAATTGATATCGAAAAAAAGAAACTAACCCTCACCATAGGCGCTAACCATGCAAGGCCGTGATCTAGCTCGTATGTGATGTAGGAATTATTTGTTACATTCACTGCTAATGCTTCCGTGATACGCTCTGTAATACACCAGTTTAATAACTGATCATGCACCTGGCATCATGGAGTTCTTGTTGTATTGCTGTTGTTGTTTTCTTGTTATACTTCAAAATGTCTCATATTTGTAATATTGTCAATTGATCGGTAACATTTCATACAATCAAGGTTTATCATTAAGCGATATTGCCTTTTTATATGTAAATGTTTGATAATCTTCGGGAAATGGAACGGAAATAATTCAGTAAATGTGGCCATGGTAGAAATCTGTTGATATTATGTTCCATGAAATGATATACACTGTAGATTAAATCAGGGAACTGAGCTCCAAATCGATTCAACTTTTAACAATTGGTATTACAAGGTCGCGCTCGGTGGAAAAAGATAAATTTCTATTTCATTATTTTGAACTGGCCGGTTATATGTAGTGTAATGGAATAGTTATCTGTAGACACAAATTATCAGAAATTAGAGTGATTTAAAAAAGTACATAGTGTTATAAACATACAAGTAGTCGAAACCTTTGGACTTTGCAACCCTTGTATATGTATATGTTTTTTGGTCCGTATGGCCATGTTACGTAATCCCTTCTCTGTACATATTCCCTATGGGCCAAACATATCGCCACTTTTATGCATAGCAATTGATAAAGCATTTACATTGGATACATGAATTCAGACCATTGGCACAGCACATGTTCTCTGACATTTGGTCGTAGATATAATGCACAAGACCATTCGTTCCTCGCATCGGCTTCAGGTATTTCAGATGTATATCAGAAATATCGTTTTATCACAATATGTACCAAAATATAATGTTAATCACACTGATAGTGTGCGCATTACATCAGTTGGAGACTAAATTCTATAGCCTAAGAATCCAACCTGAGAATTATTGCGTCGTCACAATCACCAAACTGGCTACTAAAATGTCCACATATATTAGTTTACCCGCAGCATTATTTTCTGAAGCAGTTTCGTTATGGGGAAATAAGTGTGCACAAGTCACAATTATAAACAATTTTCTTACTATACCATCAAAATTAAGCGAAAAAGACAATGAAATCATCGCACAATATTATATACCACGCAAAGAGCAAATACTTATGACGAAGAATGTATATATGACAGCTATCCGCAATAGTGTGCTGATATGGAATTGTCTGCAGGAAAAACTACTGGTGTTTCAAACTGATTTAACAATGCACTTATATCATTCTATAGAGATTCATAATGATAGTTAAACATCCTTTAAAACCTTTGTATTTTAAATAAATATAAGCTGACCTTAAAGCTGTACGTGGAATTGATAATGCGTGCACTATAGTATTTGGTGCAAAGCAGTACAGTATGAAATTCATGGGATACCTGCTGCTTGTAACATTATATCGTAAACTGATACAATCTTACCACGGGATAGGAAACAATAACGACATTGTACTAAGTTGATGCCTTCGTATTTCTCCAATTGAGCTACGGGGCAAGTTTTGTTCTGTCTAGATACCGATCAATTTATCCTCGTTGTCTACTTATCTTACATGGTTTCTATTTCCAAATGTAGTCTGAAAATCGACACAAGAATTACAAATCAGAAACTTTTCAAGATATAAAATCCCTAAAACATTGGATGCAAATAACTCACTTCATACTTTTCTACTTGAATCGAATTACATGATGTTTTGTTTGTATATCATTTGTCAATGTTCCTATGCTGCATTTAAAAAGCTATAGGCGGATCATTGTAGCCTGTTAATAACAAGCTGTGGATTCTTCTGATATCCTGCAAAATGTCGATCGAAGGACACTAAAGTTGTTCACAGCTAATAAGACATCAAAATACAAATTAAAATATAATATAAAATATTCCATAATTTGACGTACATGACCATAAGAGTGTTTGAATATTTTCTTTGGTATATGTTTTAATCGACATATTACCGTCTGTACCATGAAAAAATAAATTATCTATTCAATAGTTATGTATTTGTCACATTTGCTTATATATAGCCAAACGAACGAACGAACAAAAGAACGACGTAACAAATGTACACAAATGAGGACGATATTCATTGTTTTAAGAATCAAACATGGTGGATAGTTACTTTAATTTCTGTCTGTGATGGCGGAAGTAAAATTTCACATAGATTGTAATTTAATACTCGATTTGATAAAAAGAACAATAAACAATATTGCTAAATATGGACTGCCGGACATCAGTAATGTCCAGATTGATATCATATATTGAAAAATATTTTAAATACCGTGTGTCGTGAATATATCCTTAATATCAAATTGTTGATAATTACTTCTGACCAGATATGGTGTGTTGTATTCATCTTTCATAGAAACGCATATTTCAAATTGTTTAATGATGTAAATAATTTAATTAAAAGAAAAACGGGAAGAGAAAGGGAATGACACGAGATTAAAAATGGCATATTTATACACTCTGACGATTCTACTGAATTGTTTATGGCTATGGTAGTTTGTATGGAAAGATGAAATAATTTTAGTGCAGCATTGCTGTTGTATCATTTTTTTTTACTTCCTATACAATTAACACCTCAAGTGATTAAAACAATGTTGAAACATAGAATCTTTCTTAATTATCTTTTACATAATATCATATAATATGGATTATAACACGAAGAAATGAAGCTATTTTTATTACTATTTTTAATATAAATATGCCTAGCGGTGTATATCATTTGTATAAATGTTCGAGTATCCTATGTGGCATCCACTAAAATCATGTTTAGGCTCCCAAAAATAAATACCAGGTTTTCAAAAACATCTCCAAACAATAAAGGGTCGGTAATTGGGCAGAACTATTATGCAAATACATATTTCTTTATTTCTTAGACAATATCAATATAAAAATGAAAGTATCGGTTGGGTTATGATAGGGTCGGTCGGGTTAGCGGAAATCAAAAACATTTTTCTACGCCTTACTCAAAATAGAATTCAGGCTGTAAGCCACATTTACACGCGCTATGGTTTAAAACCAAGATCCACAACCACTGACTAGAGCGAATCGAAATCGTGATTAGTAAATTTCAAAAACGATCGTGCATTCAACGTTTGTTGGATGTACTGGGTCTATTTGGCATTCGACCAATAACGTATCATCTAATTAAAACTTAATATTTACCTATTACACGTGACGTACGCTGTCTTAAATTGCAGGAGTTGAAATACGTGCGATTCATTCCAAGTTCAGGTATTCATATATTAACAAACAGATTGCCGTATATTTGTGGCACCAACGATATCCATATTAATCCTGTAGCTATATTAATCTTGTATTATCGTGAGATAAATTTCAAACCTATGTAGTTATTTGCGTACAATCACCGTCACATCTTTGATCTTTAGTTTTTGTACATTGTCTTGTTTATTGTTGGGGTTATCTTGATATTATAATGACTGTGCTAGTTGTATTTTGATACGGTAATCTTAGCAGAATTATCACATTCATTGCTTGCAGTATTTCTGAGCAATCAGTATTTACTTTCATGTATGAGTATACGATCTATTTAACCAAATAAAATCCACATCTGTTAAGTTTAAACAAGCATTCAGAGTTCCTTACTCTTAGGCGGAAAATCTCTAAGAGGGGAAATTACTCTTTTGTTTCGGGGTTTAATGTCGCACCAACAACCAAGGTCATCTGGCGATATCAAGCTCTAACAGTGGATGAAGATCCAAGCGGTACATCTGGATAGAACCATCGATTTTCCGTAAGCTAGCTGGACAGCTTTCCCACAGGTGAAATTCGTCTGGTCCCGGGCGGCGGAATTCGAACTCATAGCGGTGAGAGTTGATGATTACCAATCAGAGACCATTAACCACCCACCATTTTAGCAGTATTTTATCTACGTTGAACTTTCTGCAAATCTTTCTGCCTCACTAAAGTTGATTGAATACATCAAGACACACAAACACTAAGTACAGCATTTCAGAAATAAAATGCAATCCAATAGACAAAATGGTTTACATAATATTTCAATTAAACAAAAGCAAATGTTGATATTTGTCATGGTTCAAAATTTGAGAAAAGCTTTTACAAATTATCATTTGCTGTAAGTTGTCAACTGAGTATTACTGATGCATACCAGGCAGGTCTTTTTTCAATTTCAGTACAAATCTGTTCATAATAATATAAACATGAATACATTATTTTTACGTATTCGTTCATAACAAATAACAAAATGACAAAGATTTACATCTTTGAACGAAATATGGCTGCAGTTATTCAACCATTGTTTATTTCTACAGAAACCAGGAACAAACTGATTACCATAACACAATGTGATTCATTAATATCGTTCTACTACAGCGTGCATCATTTATATAAACTCTTATGGTAATGTGTTTTGTCAGGCATTGTTCCCGTGAAACGTGCAAGGTTTGACTTGCCCATTATTTTCTCAGAAAGCACGTTTCTAACAATTGAGAACTTCTCAAGATCAGGCAGATTCATATTGTAATTTAACAACATGAAACTCTGTTCTTAATTTTTGCTTCATATGCAGTTGCAAAACATCACGAGCAAAAGAATGTTGTTCGTGACAAAACAACATCCAAAAGGATTTTAATCAAATTAATGAATAGATGGAAAAGCTTTATCCTTTTTCATTAATTGAATGTATATTTTTCAGCTTGGCTGTCTCACATCGCATCGATAAACAATTATTGTTCTTTACGTCGTGAAAGTAACTGATGATTCTGTCATTTTTCTACCACTCCTTTGAAATTATACTTACACGCGAGCGTGATTGGAATTTGAGCGTGATAGTACCGTTCTTAACTTATTACACTTCATTCGTTGACGTCAGTTCGGATGCGCTCTTAGAATTATTACATACCATATCATTATTTTGTCCGTCTCGTTAAAGTTAAATCGGCGTTTATGTTTCATAATAAAATGGAAAAGTGCTTATTTCGTTTAGTATTAGTCGTGCTGCGTTAAATGTGAATAAAATCAAATACAATTAAACAAATTAATATCTTTCTGAAGGTATACATTTCAGACATTTACCATGAACAGTTGACAATAGTACCCAAAAGTTTTTATTTACGAATAAACTGTAGCGAAAATTTTAAGTTTAAAAACTACTACTGTTTGCTAAGATATGACTATACAACAACAATCCCTTGTCGACTTAACAATTTTCTTAATTTTATTTTATTACATTTCACGTATATTGTAATATCCTGTCTAACACGCCTTGAATCACGTGTGTTGTATCCTTTTTTAGTCTTACACCTCCGGCTGTATAATCTAGCACTCGATTAAAGAACACAGTAAACGGCCTACGACCTTGACTATTTTTGTTTGCAAAGTTAGATGGATGTAAGGCATTACTCTGCTGACGTATTGCTGTATGGACATCATTATTGCATAACAATCTGTCAACCACCTCGTTAAATGTCAAATGAAATGTCTAACCTGCAAGGGTGTGTTCGAAACGCTGTTCAGGACATGTTCAGGACGTTCCGGACACGCGGAACAGCTTTCGAATACACCGGGACAGTGTTCCAGACAGGTTCTGGCTGTGCCAGTTGAAGAGGTGGTGCAGCCGGAACAGTGACGTCATCAGTCATGGCTGCCAAAAGCAACACGATGATGACGAGTTCCTCTACTTTTTACAAATGCGAGGATTGTGGTATATTTTTGGCCACATATGAGGCAGCAACCGCGCACAATTGCGAAAAAGGTGAGTTCAATTATTCAGAAGCAAATTTGTGTATGTAAGTTCAAATAAACAGCTTAGTTTGGGCAAAAGGAAGAAAAAAAACTAGAGTGTGAGGCGGGAATATACAATTTTGTGTAAGTTCTGCCTATTAGAGACCGGGGCCAGGGGACCTTTCGTATTGGGAATATTTTTGGTTTTATGACAAAAAATGGGATATTTCATATGTATTTTTGCTCGATTACCTGTATGTTTATTTACAATAACTTATTTTTCATGCGTATGTTCGATGATATTAGGACAAGTTTTCAATTTAAACCCATCATCGTCCTGTAACAACATAGCTACTGCCAACAATGTGTTTCTAGTGTTATACGCCGCCATATTGTTTTATCAACTTCCTGTGCCGGTGCATTCGAAAGGGACTGTTCTGTGGAACAGTCGGAACCTGGCCCGGACAGCCGTCTCGAACATACCCCTATATTTAGCGTGGGAAAGATTTGCACTATTCCTGTGAGGCAATCAATTTTATAGCATACTATGCAAGTAAAGGCATAATTAATACCTATAATATAACATTTAAAGCTTTCATTTTGGAACAATGATTAATCGCGATAAACCAGGAATAAACATCTGTAATATATTTTTGGTCCGAATGTTTTTTATAATAATGTATGACAACAATAACGAATAAAAATGATGAACTGTACAATGATATAATATTTATCAAGCTTCCTTGCTTCTGATTGAAATAAATGATTAGTATATTTACAAAAATAAAACACTATACTATCCCTTGATTAAAAATGATCAGTGGGCAATCCAATAATCAATGCATGTATAACAATTACAGGTTTGCAAATCAAAATTAATTCGCACTATACTTACGTTCAACGATCACAGCCTGTGACAATTTAATGCACGTTAATACTTGAGGCTGACAATTCTGAGTAAACACTGCAATTTAGTCAGTCCCGAGGCATTAACTGCTTCAAAGGGTATATACTAGGGATGGCCAAATCACTCTCGGGGCTGAGTATACACTGCAATTTAGAAAGTGTTCAACCACTCAAATTGAATGACAACTCAAACAATATCCAATTCTGAGCAACGCTGCAACTTAGGATATTGTCCTTATTGTCATATAAACTCTAAGAGTTAAGTAGCAGCTACATTAATATTTTACGTCATAACACCACGGAGGCTCCTCACATACTGACTAAACTTATCCAATTACCGGCTTTATATAACTATTGCTGCATGATATAATCAACTTGATTGGCTAGTGATTAACAAAGTCTTTGATTGACTAATGTCTAATGAATTGGCTAATTGTCTAACGAAACTAAAACGAATTATTGTTGTCATCACTGATTAATTAAAGGATCTAACTATTTTCTTTACAAATCATTTGCATTCTGTAAATCTGCTCGGTCTTTAAAAAGCGACTAATTATTTCTTTAATTTCTTCCGCCTTTAGCAGACCACCCAAAAGTGCTTATTACCTGGAAATTTGTTTTCCAAGATGGTATGCACAGAATATTTATTCTAATTAAAATGTGATTGTACTATGAAAACATAAAATGAAATACGTACCGTCGGACAAACAAAACCTCACTAATTGATTGTGTTAAGAATTATTTTTTAAAAAAAAACATCTTTGTAACGATCTTTATGCATTATGAATTGACATCGCTGAAGGAAAGTTCATGTTCTTGAAATGCCTAAAATATATACAATATGTACAATCTTAAAAAAACAAATTTGGTCCTAGTTGTTAACACAGTTTTGCGGCATAATCGGCCAACACAAAAATGACTCTGCTTTTTATATTTACCATTTGAATCATTTGCAGTATTGGAGTATTGCTTATTGTAGGATAAAGTTATGTCTTGCAGTCTTTTTTACATTATGTTGTAATTGTTTTTGTTTCATCGGGTTCTGGTGGACTTTGATGACCGGTCGTACATACGGTATTTTTCTTGCCGGTTGCTGATTGCGTTTCAGGTGGTAACTGAAGCCTGCTCATCCTAATTGAAAATTAACCAATGGATGGGATGACAGATCTTCGACCTATATAATCGACTCAACATTGATTTTGTTCTTGATTGAGGTCCGCTCTAAATTGGTGACTGAGACTTTTTATATTTCGTGCATATCGTCTTTCTTTTTATACTAGGACAGTTACAACGAGCTGTGGTGTTATATGAACTGCGCAGACATCGCAAATTTCTTTACATTCGGCATAAAACACCTAATGTGAATTTATCTTAGAACAAACAGACCACACTTGCTTATGTTGAATAACATCATTTTGATAAAATAACCTGTATCAGGTAACGTCATACATACGTATAATAACATCTTTTTTCCAATGTCCATCGATATCAGATCGTTTGTGTGACAAGATCTCATTCTCATTATACATTATTTGGTATATAATAGGTATCTAATCTGTACAATAAAGTCAGCATCTAAACGCTATATAAAATGGAGCAGATTTCGATATTGATATTAGATGATATCGATTATTTGCTGACGGCGGTTGTCATATTTTGAAGATGTAATCCAAAGAGCATATAACGCCAATGCAACAAGTCATCAAACAGTTGATAATTACAATAGACCTAGTGGCGTGTTTTGTATTCCCCACTGATTGAAGTATGTATTACAAAATACTTGATGGCGTCTTTACATCCAAAATAGTAGTATTACTTAATCCTATTATTTAAATACAATACGTATAAATCGATTCATTTCAATGACGTTCAGGGCCATTCTGATTGCGCAATCCAATATTTTTCCAGCAGTTTTTATGGCCGTTTTTTGTCAATAATCTGGTGAATGTATGCAAATGAGTTGCTATGTAGAAGTTTCTTGCATCTCACAGTTTCTAATCTCAAAACAGATGCTGTGTGAACAAAGACACTTTATGTCGATTGAGACTTTTGCTGATCATGCTAAACAGATACTTGTTATTTAGAATCCATATGATCAACTAAATACAAGAACAAGAATGCATTATCTTTTTAAAGCTTAGTGCATGTTAACAATGAGACGGGATTTCACCATCCAAATTCTTTGGTCATGAATACATGTACTTAAAAATCCCAGAGGGAAATGCTTTACCTAATGTACATATTTAACAACATGAAACTGTACAACATACAGAATGAAGACGGAGCTTTATATTTTCAGTAATACGACCTTGTTTGAATTACCAGTAGACCTGTATTAATGAATAGACACGATGGGTTTGCCATAAAAATCATTTGTTGCAATGTTTTTTGTTGTTGTTGTTCAAATCAAATTCAAATATCTTTATTTCTCAAATAATATATATAATGATACATGATATTACATGTGAATATGAACATGAACAAAGGTCATGACGGTGAAAAATGGTGAAAGATCGGGGGATGCACAATATATAAATTAATTGTACATGTTATGTCAAAAGCTTAAGAAAGAATGCATAAGAGTAGTTAAGATATTAACATGGTCAGCAATGTTTTCAATAAGCATGCAGTGATATAATTATATGATAATTGTGGTAATAACATGGGAAATTTAAACAATTCACAAGTACTTAAGAAATTATTTACATGGGTATGTATAAGTTATCATGAAGAGAACAAACTTCATTAAAGGTATAGTGTATTACTTTACATAATGAGATAAACAGATAAACAATCCGCAGTTATCGAACATGCATGAATAATATTTTATTTAAAACATATGTAAATGCTTACAGCTCTAGCATAATAATTCTAATGTTTGACAATTTTTATTAATATTCCAACGAATTTGCTTAAGTTACCAATATCCCGTTTAGAGCTCGAAGTCATAAGTTGTTGGAATTTAAAATTCGGGTGCTTGTATTAATATTGTTTAATGAACTGTTTCCTTAAGTCATTAAAAAAAACATTTAAAAAGATAATGAAATTCGTTAGCTATTTCGCCAGGTAAAAATCAATATCGACTGCTTCGGTCAGGTAAGTCTAAATTATCCCGTCGTCCCGTTTCTATTTGGAAGTAATAATTGCCTGTTCTAAATTTAATAAGATCAATTGCATTCATAGGTCGAAGGTCAGTTAAGTAGCTTTCAAAGGTCATGTCGTCCTTAAAGATAGAGTAGTTTCTGCCTTTAGAGGAATTGTTAAGAGATGTACGCCAAATTTGTGTGAATTGGTCCTTAAGATCTTGTTTTATCAATGGAGTGTTATTTATAAGTAGGTTATTTTGATTCAGCCAAATATCATATCTTCCAGAGTCATATAAAATAGATTTGACAAAGCTTATCCATTTCGATGTAAAATTTGGGTAACCTAACATAAGTTTGTATATTCTAAAGCTTATTCTATCGGGATTTCCCATAATAAGATTGTGCCAAAATTTAATTATTCTGGCTTTGATTGTAATGATTAAAGGTATGCGCCCAGTTTCGACGTATAGCATATAAAGTGGTGTAGATCTTTTAAGCTTAAAAATATTTCTTAAAAAACTACAATGAATACGTTCTAGTAAAGTAACATCTTCAAAACCCCATATCTCAACGGCATATATTAAGATCGGTAAGATAGTATTATCGAACAGTTTTAGACACAGGTCAAAGTGTAATTGTAGATTAGTGATACGTTTATATAGTAGATGCATAGCTTTGTTAGCCTGTGAGGCTAAGTGTTTTCTCACATTGATAAAATTACAAGATTTTGAAAAAATAGTACCTAAGAATTTATAAGAATTTAACCATTCTAACGGGTGATCTCTTATTTTAATCGTAACGATTCTTCGGGTTCTTGATCCAAATGCAATACATTTAGTTTTGTCAATGTTTATGTTCAATTTCCATTCTTTACAGTAGCAAATGAAATCATTTAAACAGCGTTGTAAATCGGCAGTGTTGTCAGATAAAAGTATAGTGTCGTCAGCATATCATGTCATGATATCACGTTTTGTCAAACATTGATGTTGGTCAACGTCATATAACATTAATTAGCATCTTTTACCATGCTCACACTACAAACCATTAGAGTTTATAGAACTAGTCAATTGTATTCCTGCATTATATGGAGCTTCCGGTATATTTTGTATTGTTTACTTACAAACACAGTAGCAAACTTTCACCTCACATTATTAATTCTCACATATTTGAAATGTCATTGTATTAGACAAAACTGAATAAAATATTGAGGAATGAAAGCGAAACATATCCGAATGCATGCAACTAAAGACCGAGAAATACTTCTTTTGCGTTCAACCCTCCGCATAAGAGAATTAACACTCGTTGCAAACTTGCAGATAATTTCCGTAATACGTATAAAATAAAAAAAATGTCTGTGACTTTGTATGTATGGATAGGATTATCATGTATGGAATCAGGCAGTGGTGTCATTCGCACGTAGGCTAGCATGAAAGATAATAGGTTAATCAAAACTCCAGACGCTATCTGCTATTTTTCGCAACATTGCGAGACATTTAATTCCACAATGGTATTGATATTTGACATCTGCATCTTTGCATAAACGGAGGTGAGCATGTAATTTCCATACTCCGTTTTGTCGACACAATTGGCAAAACTATTAAACGTTAAGATAAAAGCTTTTAAGACGATTAACGGATTAGGAAGCAACCATGAAAGAAATTATGTTGTCCTGTACAAACCACCAAAATAAATTGTTAATGGTGCACAGTAGATCTCCCAGTGGAGATGGGAAGGAATATTACATCATAAAACGCTCAGCGTGAGTATAAAATAATCGTAAACTGTATCAGGAAGTTCAATAGATGGCTGATAAAACATACAATATAATTTTATGTAGAACTGTTAAACCGATGCTATTTCTGCGTTCAAATAACGGAAAATTATCATTGTACCTACTGCACCTGTTTTCACGAATATAAAGCTTTTTTGACATTAAATTATAAAACACTTATTGCATGTTGACTTAAGTGCTCAACATAAAAATTCAAACATTTACAGATAAAAATCTATCAAAGAAATACGTAAAGAATTCAACTAACATCGTTGCTTTTAAGATCAACTTTTCGTATGTTATTTGCTATGATTCAAATAGTCTAATTAAATGTCCCTGTTACTCAATACCTGTACATTAATTCTTTATTTTCAAATAAAATGAATTGTATTTATATTTCCTCGTGATTTAAACATTTCAATCATTTAAAATATCCGTCACCTTTGATAATTTTAAAAGCCTCATGAGTTCACGCTGGAATCTAAAAATTCAAATTATTCTTACATTCGACTGCATATCTTCAGTCGGCCTTTGAACGTAGTCACTGATAGAACGGTACGTAAATGCGTTTACTTGTCTGATGTAAATGTTCATCTGTAGTAAAACCTATATCACGGCCCTCCGTTTTCGAGTGTTATGGTCTCTGACTTATAAATGTGTACAAATTCTATCCGCGACCAGACGCGTGAGGAAGCAGTCCAGCTGGCTTACGAAAGGTCAGTGGATCCCAGGATCTTCCTCCACCGCTAAAGCTTAGAAAGTCGTCAAATGATCCTGGCTGTTTGTGCGACGTATTACCCAAAGAGATAAAGTTTATTATCAACTCTTAGAGACTTGCCGTCTAAAAGTACGCACTTCTAAATGATTGTCTGAACTTTACAGACATGATTTCGAATACGATAAGAAAATGGGTACTGTCATAAATTACATATTCATGATATGAAACACATAATATAAACATAGTAATAGATCTTGCAGCTGGTTGTAATGAGAATTGATATAAAACATACATGCCAATGGTTGCCCACCCAAAAGAAATGATATTTCTGAATACTTTGATAAGATATGATCAGAAAGAGATCTAGGAATCAAGACATCATTGTGGAATGCCATTGTGCAATTTATTGATACCTGTAGTTGATACCTATAACATTCTGCTTATCTATTGAGTCTCTCTATTTCTCATTTATTATATGTGCTACACGCAACAGTACATAAGTAAAATGCGGTTTCAATGAAATTAAATCTGTGACATCATAAATTGCATTTTGTCATTACAGTGTTCTAATACACAAATCGATCATAGTTGTAACTTGGTCATAACATCTATGATTATGTCTAGTTAGTTGTACATGTACATGTATATATTTTCATATTGGACCTGCAGGGCTAAAATAGGTTTGCTTCCTGTTACCCGACCGGTCCAACTCATAAGTTTTCACGACATCCAAATCTTGGTGATGTATGTAAAAAAATGTAAAAGAAAAAAATCCCTACCTACCGACCCATAATTTTTGGGGCATGTAGCCGGAAACAAACCTTTTTTAGTTTAGGCCTTATGTCTAATTAGTTATGAACGTATATATTTTCATATTTCACCATTAGTATTCATGTGATAGGACCAACCTGACACACAGTGTATCAGAAACTCCGCTATTTCCATTGCAATTGCTGATTGTACGTTTTTTTTGCGCTGTCCGTTTTTACTGATTAGACTTTACATATAATCTTTTTCAATTTAGTTAATATTTGAGCGTTTGTAATTTGATTTACAAGCATGAACAAATACATGTCAGTCTATTCTGACAGAAGTTACCGTCTCCTATTGGTTGATGGTGAATGTTTTATGTGGGCGGACATCGTCACCTATCAAAATAAAATACCCACTATGCCGATAGCACCAATATCCTGACGTATCATTATGTATTAACTGGCTACTTATCTGCGGCATGTGCACCATGGATTCAGATGCCCGTAGATACCATTGGTGAATCGTCTACATTATGGCAGTTCCAAAGGTGAAATCTACAAATAATGTAGACTCATCTGTATTGAAGTCCAGCCACATTAAATTAGCCTTTTATAGGTAAGTTTACAAGACTTGTTGACGCTGAACAACTGATTTTCATAGCATCATGTCGATGGCGGTTGAATCATGACAATACTGATACAGTGTATTAGAAGCTTAAAATCTTTTACACGTTAATGTGTTATTATTAAACTTTCTGTGAGGTATGAATCATTACGGGATAATATGCTTCAAACTTTTAGATAGACTTATACATCATTCAAATAGGACACAATAGGAGACAGGCGATAATAGCGTTTGTATGGTTTATTGAAATGGTAAATTTCAAAGTATTAAGTACATTTAGATTCCAAACAAGCATTCATTGGATTAAACATTTATTGTTAATGAGTGTTATTCATGTATGCGTGTTGTAATTTACAACGTTAGTTTATGACGGCAATAAACCATACGGCATAATTATATTGTTTTCAATAACAATTTCAATAGTTTCAGTAAGCGGATAAATTTCTCTTTCCAATAGTTAGGAGTAACGCTGAGCGATCGATTATTGAGACAAACCACTTGTTGCCCACGTCAGCAGAAAGCCTGTAAAGTCTAACTTTCTTGTGATAATTGTTTTTAACATGAAAAAAGTTGGACATGCACTGTTGTGTGAATTGTCTGGAACAAAATCTGTCTCGGTGATATATTGCACCGTGATTTTGTACGACTTTAGTAATATTTTGCCGACCAGACTTCCCCAAAAGGACAGACAGTAATGAATAAGGTTATCGATGAAATATACAAAATCTGGGAATCGATGCATAACAAGTCTACTTTATATGATGATTCGTGTGAAACACTTAGTGACATTTAACATCAAAATAACTCATTCTTCTCGCTTTGACGTCTTCGAAATTATTGGGTCTAGTTTAACACGTTTCTAGATCGAAATTGTCCGTTCTGTCATGTTTAATAACTTATGTCGTATTCATCTCTAAATAAATAAATAATATGATTAATAAAATATTGAAATTATATTTTGCTCGCTTTATTCTGTCGAAAATGATATGTGTAAACATAACCGACGCGACGATAGTGTTGTATTTGTGAAATTCGCATGAATTCGTGACTTACTTTTGGACTTTCAATCTCAAAGAAGAAGGGGTGGGTGTAATTCAAAAGGCGAAGGTGTAATTCAAAACAAATGTATCACTTCTCTTCGGAACACTTGACTTTATTTCAAAAGCAAAGTGTCGTTCCTTCAAAAGCCTTAGTTTTCACTGTTTGTATTTCTTGTGATTATTTTTATATTAACAGTTTAAAGACAATTCCTGCCAGAAAAATTAGATTGTTTTCGAATTTCACTTTCTTTATTGTATCGAGTAAAATTGTTTCTAATCCTGTCTACAATTGTTATGTTTCGGTCGAATTTTAGAACCTGTCAATTTATGGATTTATGGGCCTTTAGTTCCTTTTTAAAACCTCTTTGATACTGTTTCGATTGTTTTCTTTTTATGTTTCACAAAGTATATATGGTATGTATATGTATGTATGTACGACACATACAGCCGAGAGGTCAAGGATCAAAACAGAAGGAAGCGCTTATTTCTCCACGACAGGTTAGTCTGTATGTATTAAATAACAATTTCGTAGGTCTCGAACGTCTCATTCACACTTAATATGTAAGAACAGCAGCTGCTTAAGAAATGAGGAGATTAAAAACTTGTAAGTAGTCCAGGCGCTGTTATTATTTACTTTATTTTGCCTTCTAAAAAGTTCGTACATAAATAATACTATTCGAAACAGTCTAGAAACCTTGTGTAAATCATTTTCTGAACAACGCCATCAGATTTTACGAAATCAGTTGCAAGAATATTTTCAATACCGGACTTCTACTTCCAAAACATTTGGGAATACATTTAAGTATAATAAAACTAAAATGTTTACGAATGCAGTCAGTGTTGAAACTATTGTAACTATTGAAAGTGATGTTTTACAATTCCCGTGATGACGAAAGTAAGCAGATGTAATTCTACAGGCAATGTTTTGTCTGTGATTGTAAGGTTCGTATTAATCCCTTTTATCTGTCTTATAAATGTAAATGACACTCTGTCTGAACTTTTTATATCTCAAGAAGACAACACATGGATCATAATTGTATTAAATAACACGCACAATAGATTTCGTCCATTTTTTTTAATATATCATCTTTTGTAAAATTTGTTGTTTAGAACGACATGCAAGAGTTGAAGAAGTAATCGGTTTCTCATGAAGACAGGTCGGATTTGTTTGAAACAAATGTTCGGCTATATGCTAGGGAAGAATTTCTCTCGATGCTGTCTGATTATATCGACTTCGTATTTCTTAGATAATTAAACTGTTATCGATAAAATGATTATCCGCCAACATTGTGATGTTGAGGTATGAAAAAAATGCATCCCCTGTCAAAATTTGCTATTATCAATCAAGACAGTTATAACACACATTTGCATGTTTGCTCCGGGCAATCAGTATCAATTACTGTAATCAAACCTTAGTGTTTTCAGGAGCTACATAGCGACACATCTACGGTATCGTGGTTACACATGTATTCGCATTTTACAAGATGTGTGACTTTGGGGAAGTGAAATCTTTTTCATGAGATAATTCACGGAATTCAATAGCTTTTATTCACAATTTATTCTTTTCGTGACCAAAGAGCAATACAACACACATTCAATATAAGGTTATTTTTTGTTGTTTTTCTTCTTGAGTCCTTGATGCGTTTCAATATTTTCTTGTCGTTAATAATTGTACTTAAGCTACTTTGATAACATTTAATAAATGATAATGCGCATTTTAGAAATGGACATAAGTGCTAATTTAAATTCTTAACAACAATCGTTATGTAGTGTTTCAGCGTCTAAAGCCGATCAAAAGACCATTGTTTCCATCTTATGAAGCAATGCAAGTGTCTCAATGTAGCGTAAGTACCTTAGGACGCAAAAAGGGTAAAATAAAAATAAGTTATTTGCAAAGATTAAATATTATACTCTCATATCATACAAAATTAATCGAACGAGCAAAACGAAAAAATAGCGTTTTATTGCTCATTAATGTGCAAATAGGAAATAAATTTAGTAATGCTTGCATAATGTTGATTCAAATGGTTAAATTGGTATATGTCAATGGAATACGAGTATATCTTTTTCAGCATGAATGGTTTTAAACACATTTTAACGCAATTTATAGAACTACAGCATGTTTGAATATTTTGTTATTAAAACTCTTACTTGGTATCAAAAATGGGAGTGGTTTCAATAATTGAACCGTAAACGATTAACCCTAACCCTAACCCGATTGGCTATCAAAATTGAATTGGTTGCATCAATTAATTGAATGATCGTTGATTACATGTGAAGAAAATGATCTGACAGTTTTATTGTTAATTGCTCGTTTAGAAAAAAATGCAGTAAGTGTTATTTTGAATAAAGATTGCCGCCTTATTTGAAATGATGATATGAAATTAAATTTAACAGAAGTTTCGATAAGCATACATGTGTACGGGCGTATATCTTTTTAATTTAAACAATTTTCATTTGGCGTTATGCTTGCAAAGATTTGTTGTTTTTTGTTACAGTGAAATTGAATCAATAACATGAACAAAAAATGTCTCTAAAATTCAATTTTGAATTTGTATCCATTTAAATGATTTCAAAATGTTAGAAGCATTAGTGTAT
This sequence comes from Lutraria rhynchaena, assembly GCA_008271625.1. Taxonomy (NCBI): domain Eukaryota; kingdom Metazoa; phylum Mollusca; class Bivalvia; order Venerida; family Mactridae; genus Lutraria; species Lutraria rhynchaena. The sequence goes on along the minus strand of VIBL01000006.1, from coordinate 78,890 downwards.
TTCAATTTATTATAAAACATTTGACAGATTTAGCGTCAGCGTGGTTTGTGTGATTATGAAAATAGTAATATTGAAAGTATAAAATGGAAGTATAAATTTATTGAAATTTAATATTATTGTGAATAAATGCCTTCAGTGAATGCATACTGGTACTTTACAGCGTTAGTTTATGACAGTAATAAAGCCTAAACGGAGATAATACAATAATAACCAAAACCTCAGTATTGGTATCAATTAAAAGTAAAATATGCGTTTCAGATAAGGGGGTCTTAAGAGATGTATGAAATATAGGTGACAGAAATTGTAATTAAATTATTGCGGCAATATTAAGTGGTAATGATGTCTACTTACTTCATGTACCACACAAAAAAAAACATTATAAATCATATCGCAAATGTTTTTTTTCAATACCGTCTCTAGATGTTTCGGTAAGCAGTAACATTTCTCTTTTCATTCTTTATTAGAACCATGGTGGGCGATCAATTATTGAAACAAGCTACTTGTCCATGTTAGCAAAAAAACTGTAAAGTCTAACTCATTTGTGATAATTGTTTTCATCATGAAAAAACATTGGACACGCAATGTTATGTGAATTAGTAGAAACTAAATCTATCTCAGTGATATATTACACTTTGATTTTGTATAATTTCAAAAATACTTTGCCACCATAAACACCTTAAAATGAAAGGAAAGCAATTATCGCTGATGAAATATAAGAAAGTTTGGAATTGATAAATGTCAAATCTGCGGTACTGAATAATTCGCCTGAAATCCATTATGGTACTTATTATTAGAGTTACTTATTGTTCTCGTTTTGAAGTGTTCGAAATTATTATATATTCATTCTGGTTGGACATATTTCTAGATTGAAACTGTCAATGCACGCCTTTCTTCAACGCCAAGTAAATATTGTTTCGAACAATCTTTAGTTTCATTGAAAACTGGATAGAATCATTTAAAGCGTCTATAGTGTATTTTTTGTTCTTTTTTAGAATTTTGCATCCGATTGTAATTCTCTTCCAGAGTTTGAACACGAGTACATTGTAATTTGCAATTGTATCAATTTCCTTCAAAATAAATTGACTTTGTTTCAAACTCAGAGTAGTTGATAAGTCCACTTACAATTTGTTGAAAACTATTGATGGATACGGATTCATAGCTAGAAAGAAATTTTGTAATCGTTTTGCAGACAATTTGGAAAATTTAATGGTGATACGCGGCGCTGAACCGGAAAGAAGAGTTACTTAAGATCACAACGCCCGTCAAACGATAACCATACATTAAGAAAATGCTGTAACTAAATTATGTGGCCAAGTCTGTCCGCCTTGTATAGCAGAGCTAAGGGCCTACTACGTCCAATGTCATTGTACCACCTCTGCAGATCCTTCAATAATGGATTAAGAGAGTATGTTTACATGAGCATTGTTAAGACGAAGTATCTGCATTACAGGACTAAATAATTGTTAGTAAATGGTAATGATCAAAATATTTTAAAACCCTGTCCCCAATGACTTCCCTTAATATCACTGCTACATATAAATGTTCATTATTGAATGGGATCAGATTAAAAGATATGATTAGAATTGATCTTCTGCTTGCCAAGCATTCTGGGGAATAACCTTACGTACAGGGCCCATTTTACTCTTATTTGTTCAATGTGTTGATAACTAAAGTCTTTATATCCGTTATACTGTAAGCGATGTTTTATAATTCCCGAGATGTCGAAAGTAAGCAGAAGTAATTCCACTGTAAATGTTTTGTCTGTGATTCTAAGCTTCGTATTACACATTTTTGTCACTCTCTTAAATAGATGACATAATGTCTGAAGTTTTGTATCTCGAGATAACAATAACTATGTTGATCAATTGATAGAAATACTTAGTACTGACATATTAGTCTCGCTTTGTATTCTATGTGGTCTTTCAACCTTATCACAAGATGTTTTAATAATCCAAACTACCCATTGTCATTTCAAATGTTATGCAAGCTTTGCGGAATTTGCGCTGCAATTAAGTTTAGTAAGAAATGACACGCTGTACTTACATATACATCACAGTACACTATATACTCAATTTATTTTTTTATTTCCGCGGGGAAAGTGTTCAACACGTTCCAAGGTCGTGCCCCAACATGTATTGCCCTCCATGTTTGTATGTTTCTGGGTGTTGTTTTGGATTTGGGTTGGTGGGCGGATTTTGGGTCTTGTGGTATTGTGAGGTAGGTGGGACCTTTTTGTAAGTGGTAATTTTTAGAGACAATTCTTATCTATAATCATATTGACTAAATCTTCTAAGTGTGTAAGCGTGTACAATGACCTGACTAAGAACAAGGACCTTCCGGATTGATAGACTTAAATATATTTGTATTACCAATCCGTTTACTAACAACTTATGATGAACTTATATAACCAAATTGCATTTTTGCATGCATCGAAAGATCTTATGTGGCGCTTAATTATACCCAAAAGACCTAATAAAGGAATTGTGGTTATATACAATATATGGATCATTAGTCGCATCATTCGAAATCTTCTTTTGCTAAGTAAATTTTACTTCCAATCACATCATTCTCGTAATTTTATAAAAAATGCATTCAACCATTGATCCTACATACACAAATGCACTGTCCATCATAATCACTCGTGTATTTTATGATGCATCGGTTTATTGCCATGAAAACGCGGCGCTGCATTTTGTGGATCTAGTTCTTATATACACAACAAAGTGATAAAAATCATTATCTAATTTATCACGTGACCGTTTTTCAATAAGGAAATTGTCTCGTTGTTAGTCTGGTTTATGTTGACGTAATTTGATAAACGTTAAAGTTTACATTTTTCTCGTGTATCATATACATTACAATTAAAGTAGGTGGAAAGTTACATGTTCATGTATGTACTTGAATTTCATTGTATGTTATCTGATGTAAATCTGTCGCTTAAAACGTCATTCTTACCATCCTTCGTTCGTCAGAGTGGCGTCTTACCAAGAAGACATGTCGATTCTCCTATTTTTCTCTTTCAAACAAATAATTTGATAATACTATAGAAGGGACGCTTCCGACGTTCCCTGAAAAAATCACTTTATATTTTCAATAATTAAGTTGTTATTGATAATATAAAGATCTGTCAACCTAACGGTGCTGTAAAAAGTAACCTTGTTCAATCTTTATTGTTATCAATCAAGACAATTACGTCACACTTTTTTTATTTTATTGCGCGAACAATTGACAGTTATGAAAAAATATTGTGTTCTGGAGCTACATGGCGACACACGTGCTGTCTTGTGGATTGTTGCGTTCTTCGTATTTGTACGGATGAATGTTTGTCAGTAGTTTTGGGATGCTGAGAGCTTTTGCATGCTAAAATTCAAGGAATTCCACTAATCTTATTATTAACAAAGAAATTGGCGTTCCTAAATGTTTTATATCTGTTTTAACACACAGTTATTGTAATATATATTCATCGTGCTGGTTCATTTTCTAAACAAACGAGCAACAGAAAGAAATTCTTGTTCAAAGCAAATGCTTAATGTTTTCTTCTTAATGGACAGAATTCTTACGTTGACTTGAAATAATTGTTCGATGGGTCTTCAATATTTTTGTTATCGTTAGTTAACATGTTTTCAAAACTATTATTTTGCAATAATATAATGAATAATAACATTAAAGGAATAAAGCTAATAGCCCATTTACGTTTTTTCCAGAACTATTGGTACGCAGATTTTCTGTAAATGCCAAGCCAATAATTAGGGTTTCCATAATACGAAACAGTATAAATATCTCCAAGAATAATGTTTTAGAATTATGAATATTGTGTACGTAATAACACAGAACTACGATAATTGTTTATTGTTTAGGTAATTGCAAGTACCAACTTATGGTTCAGGTTTCAGTATACAAGTGTAGGTCATTATATTCCAAAATATGGAATGTTGTGGTCACGGACGCTACTTCATCCTCCATTTTGTGTATGTTGTTATGTGTTAGGTAGGGATTTAGGTAAGCGGGTTTGGGAAAGGTAATATTTTGGAGAAGGTGGGATTTTTGGTAGTGTTTTTATTTCTTAGGAAACATTTTCTTATCTATTATAATTAACATTTAGTGTAATTAAAACAGTCTTCATATAACTAAATTCGTTTAAAGTCAAAATAATATGAATAATGATTAAATATGTTTTGACTCATGTTGAACACAAGTTAATTAATATCATGGTTTGATCACTTACCTTTCATATCAATAATCCTAGAACATGGTATGTATATTTTATGGCTAAGTAAGTAACCATTAACTGTGAACTTGTACATTCACCACAATGTTGATCATTGATTGATTTTAAAAGTATTGGAACTTTTGCAAAGTAATTTCAATTAAATATAGAAAAAACAAACTCATTTACACACGTAAAAATGACTGACGTGTCGATGCCTACCAAGAATCGTTGTAATATATTAATCTTAAGCATAGCTTCACATGTAAAATTCATTTACAAATTCAAAAAAGTTACAGATTACATATTCCATACGTCTGGAACAGGGCTACTTGTTTTAAAGTGAAATATAACGAACGTCAAATTCGTGGAAAACATCTTATCTCTCATATTTCCCAGCTTCCCAGATAAAATAACATATCAGGCAAATGACTTTTGTAAGGCGCTTGTGGGTTGAGAAATGTTATATATTGAGAATCTCTTTATAATCTTAGGTGTATGAATTATATATTGAACTTTTATATCATGAGATTGCGATATGGCGATGTACGAATTTCGTTCAGTTTCTCAGACGTCATTCCTCGAAATTGACATTATTGGATTTCCGTGAAATTAAATGATGTGTCACATGTTTGCATTAGGATGTTTTAAAACAAACAGAATGAATTCAGTATAATGTGTAATTCAGACATTTTGCAATCGGGTGGTATCTTCCTAAACTACTTACTTTAATCTAGTCTCGAAATTTAGTCTAATATGTCGTGTAATGTTTGCTATACTGCCATTTGCAACGTTTAATAAAGATAGTAAACTATGGAAACCTGAATATACTTTACTTAGCCTGCCATGGCGCGCTTTGTATGTTGTTCAAGATTTGAAGCATAATTCTCGGCGTTTCACATCTCTGCATCCGAGTAATAAAAATTTATCTAGCCATACTTGTTTATTTGTCGTAGATGTTTTAAACAAATGTACCGAGGTCAGGACAACGTGCAACCAATTATTCTGTACCGTTGATAAAATTGCAATTTCTGTTTATCAGTTGTAATTATCGTCTCGTCGAATAGTTTTCAATGGTTTAAGAGGAATGTAATATTATGTCAACATGATGCCTATTAATCACAGGCGGGAATCATGTATAACTTTGAAATTGTTCATGTCATGGTATTTAACTCTATATGCTTTATTATAATTTCTTTTTTTTTCATACATTCACATCAACAGTAAAATAATTCACTACAAGATCTTAATTAGCTTGTACATGTATTTTCAAAATGATACACTTATCCGAAGATATCTCAGCGGGTGAGTGCTGTGAAATAGTACGTCTCCGTAGAAATCTACAAAGAATTAAATGTGTTATCTTTAAACTGAAATGATTCACATCTTCATGATTTCTAAAGTCATTAAATTGTTCTATCTAGTCAAATCTGATCATGTATTACATTAGAACTGGATACACAAACACAATAATTATCACATATTGGAGGATAACTATTTACTAAATATTGCTGTTCGTCGATGCAGTTCGTTCCATCTACCTATCTTATTACAATTATTTGTGAATTTTAGAGCCTAGGCTCATTTATTTATCATAATGTCTGCGTTACACGTACGATACGGGTCCCTCGTGAAAACGTGTCTCGAAAAAACGATTGTTAAGCACGATGAAATATTTACTAATAGGAATTACTGTGTATAATTTCATTTAATACTTAATGGCAATTTAGAATTGTAACGACATATTTACAATGTCATTGAACTGTCTACGGATGTTTAATTTATTCAAGCATGGAATGGAGAACTAAATGACTCTTCAAGGGCACGCACTTATAAGCATTTTTCAAAGTTCAAGTTCAAAGCTTACTTAGACTGTATTAAAGTTAGAAAATATCCAATAGTTTTATGCAGATTAAGAACGTTAAGTCATAGATCGAATTAGGTAGATGGACAAAGCCAGTTAAAACGCCACGATCTGAAAGAAAATGTCAATTATGTAATACAGTGCAACCTCAAAGCAACACCCTTTTGGAGACGCAAAATTATGTCGTTGTTGAGAGGTTGTCCCTCTAGAGAGGTTAAATAAATAGTCAAATCGTACAGTGGGGAAAAAGCATGCTGTTGTTGAAGGGAGGTTGTCGCTCAAGAGGGGCGCTCTGGAGAAGTTGCACTTTACCCTCGAGACGAATTACACTTCATATTAGAATGTACACTCTGTTTTGATATTAGAAAAGAACAAATAACACTATCTCCCTACCGTATATAATTCAATATTTTATGCTATTGAATAATAATACTTATGTATAGTATATTATATGATGTTATGACATACTTGCAACATACATGTATGTTTCAATCCTGTTTGATTAAAATTACACATGTATTAATAAAGAAATGTATTTGATACAGCTATATAACTTGAAACGTTAATTTAATCATGTTTTTTGTAATATGCGAAATGTTGGACAAGTTGTCTTATTTTCTATATGAAAATCTATCTATCTTCAATTTGCGACGAAATTAATATCAGCAAACATGTATTGACAGTCGTCAATAATTATAACGGTACTATTTTCATTTACGTACAGTACAGTACAGCACCTAAATAAATGTTATTCAAATATAATGAGTAATTTAGAAATATACGTTTGAATCAATTACAATGCAAAAAGTACGTTCTGAGTTATTGTAATGTTAAAACCTATAATATATTCCTCCCTGTACTGCATACTTGTTTACAAACTACTTATTAACTGCAAATCATTAGATTATAATTTTATATCCATTGACAGAATCACCCTATAATTAATGATATGAAGTTAGATAGTGTTTTATGAAAGAAATGAAAACATACAACTCCACATATTAATAATCATTGTATGCAAGATGATGGCCGATGGAGCCCGATGTATTTAGAATGTTGAATATTTTCAAGTAGCTAACGTACTCCGAGTACAAGTCATGCCTTAGAATATCAGGTCTCAGCAATCACTTTAGTCGCATATAAATTCTTACAATTTCTGTATTGCTTGTAAAATAGATAAAATGTCTGCGACTTAGTTGGCAAGGTCTTGATTATCACTTCAATAGATATGTCTTCCACACGACCGTTCTTTACGATAATAGGTTTATCAAAACACCAGACACAATCTGCTTTACTGTGCAGCATCATGCGACGTTTATATTATCTGATGACTGAAAGTTGTAATACGAGACCACATCCCACATCTTTTTACAAAAATTGCATCATTGAATTTACATAAACCTGATACTACACTTACGATTGACATATAACTAAGATAAGTAAACCATATTTTACATATTGTCGAATGTTTAATTGAAAAGACGCATAAAATGTTTATGAAACACGTATTCAGATTTGGGCTATGCTTCCTCAGATGAGGATTATAGTGCTGCGTTTGTCTGTCCTCATCGAAAGGTTTGATTTCTTCGTACGTCATGATATACTTATATAATGCTTTGTTGTTATCAATGTGGCTACATCAAATTCATAGTACGTGACAAGAGGTTATAATCAGACAAAATAATAGTCTGGAGGGAAACGCGATCTTAATAACTATCTTAACAACTATCAATATAATAACTTGTATGTTCTCATACTGTAATTACAGTGTTTTCTAGAATTTACAGGAGAACTCTCAGAGGAGATGCAATATCATGTAACAAATATCTTTATTATTGCGCAGAACATCTGTAAAATAAACAAGAATGTTCAATTACGGGTGATACAGCATGCGAATAAAAACGCATAGTGTAATATGAAGAGCGTACTTGTTGGTACGAAAACATTTCACTGAAAAATAATACAGTCAACAAGCGATGTAAGCCACACCATTATATATCATGCTAATCCTGGCGTCAGTAAATATTATCGTGGAAAATCGGTGTCAATGGCGGTAAATCATTTGTTTTTGATACATTTATAAACATTTACTATGGTAAGTTCATGTGTTTCATGCGGAATTGTGTCTACGATGGGCATAAATCTAGGTAGAAAATGCAGTCTAACTTACGATAACGGATGTCTTTGAAAACAAAGGACACCTGTCTTTAACGAACACTGTAACTTCCCCAGCGAAAAACGCCATATAAATGAATGCATATAGCGACACTTGCCGAACACGGACAGCGGAAACCAAAATAGTCATGACATCGGTTCACGTGATTATAACACATGTCAATATGGCATCCAATGTTGAATTGATTGTATACTGAAATGCAATTGACAATTGTCATAGAACTACTTGAAAATCGAAAGGACCTATAGACAATTCTCACGATTTTTCAATCGCAAAAACATTCAACCAATGCATTTCTTTGTAGAACTTGATACTCGGTAAAACATATTAAGTTCTAGTGTTTTTTTTTCTTCAGAAGTGAGAGAGTTACGTAATAAGATCTAATGAATATGGGAGACGTGGGCGTATCATAGATAAAATTTTCGGGATCTTAAAAAAGAAAACGTCAGGTCTATGCTTGAGAGTTTGAGAACAATCGTATCAGTGATTGTAAACGACTTCACAACTTATGAGGACATTGCTTAACTGTGCTTAAGAAGGTTCAAAGAAACTGATGAGTTCTCTTAGTTACTACAATATAGAAACACTCAATCTAGTTTCATGACACATAATTGACCAATCATAGAAACATATTTTCATACTTAGAATGGGAATTTCTCATATTTTATAACTATTTTGCTGTTTAGGATGTGAAGTATAACATTTTGTAATTTCTATTTTTTTATCTGCAATGTATTATTTGAAAATGCTGAAGAATGAGATTTATTAAGCATAAAAATGCTGTTCTCAACGGTAGTATTTTGTGAATGTGTGCTGCAGCGAACAGCTGAAGTTCGTGATGCTAATAAAGATAAATCAAGTTGACAAATAATTTAAAATGATTGAAATACAGATCAAAGCTTGAAATCTAACATCAAATTCAATTTTCAAATGGTTTAAGTCCCTGATCTGGAATGGCTCTTATATAAGATCAACTCTGCCAAACTGATAACATGATATTGATGAGAAGTAATTTTGACAAAAGTATTTTACCCCAGATTGTTTCTTTGGTTCTTTGAACTTTCTTGAATTTCTTTTGGTAATACCCTGTTTCATCAGTTTTCGTGCATTGATTTAAAGATGATAAGAATTAATAGTAATGTCAAATATTTTGCGAAATAGAACATTGAGCAAAATGTTCGACCAGCGAGTGCATACCATCGCCTAAGCTTCTAGTTATCTTATGTTCCTCTGTCTCATTATCTTCCATTGCGGATCTTTTCAAAATATTGAGAATGCATATCGATTTTATATTCATCATTGTAACAAGCTGTTCCTTGCCAATTTGAGCTTAAAACTTGTGAAATATACATTTCCCCCATTGCAAACAATGAGCACGCAATATTGGGGCTATTCTGTGCCTTTAAAATAAATATCACTCGGTGATGTAATTCTCCCATAATACTGCATAATTTTAATGTAGCTAAGTAGAAATAATGGCAAATTAGCTGATTAATATATTCGGAAGAGGCAGTGAATCGGCCATTCACACAAATGATAATACGAAGGGAAGAGAGATACCACACTTTCTAGAAATTGCAGATTTTTATGTAAGTAATGAATTAAATACTTAAAAAGAGAACATTTAATGAAATACTAGTTGTTAACAATGTCAGTTTCCGTAAACCAAACAGTGGTCTACCCGTCCTAGCATGTTGCCCTCATTATTTTCCAGTCAATTAGCCGTTTCCGGTTAATTGTTGGTCAATACTTTGGAACTGGAATTTTGGGTAGGGAAATAACGACAATCAGTGCCTTTTTCAATTGAATGCCAAGCGGTAACATAGCCTCATAACCATTAACTGTGAACTTGTACATTCCCCCATTGCAAACAATGAGCACGCAATATTGGGGCTATTCTGTGCCTTTAAAATAAATATCACTCGGTGATGTAATTCTCCCATAATACTGCATAATTTTAATGTAGCTAAGTAGAAATAATGGCAAATTAGCTGATTAATATATTCGGAAGAGGCAGTGAATCGGCCATTCACACAAATGATAATACGAAGGGAAGAGAGATACCACACTTTCTAGAAATTGCAGATTTTTATGTAAGTAATGTCAACAATGTTTACGTATCACCGTTCGCGAATTTTAACGAATGACATTTACTTTACTACGACTGGTTGAAAAGATTTCTCGAAATTTCTCCGGGGCATTCTCACGTTTCTGTTTTAATTAGTGATGAATTTAACTACTGACAAACCATCAAATAATTCTACCCATATCCTCTGGAGATAAAATTTGCAATAAGCTTAGTACAGTGCATATTAAAATTATTATTAAATTTAAGTTTGTAAAGTTTGTGAATACATGTAACAACTCCTTGGAATCCTAGTATATTAACATTATCAAATTTAAAGTCAACTGTTGCATATGTTAGTGTCACTGTGACCCTACACTTTGTGGATCTAGTTCTGATTATAATACAAATGATGAAATTTGTCATTTTATTTATCACGTGACCGTTTCACAATACTGAATTCGTCTCATTGTTAGTTTGGTTTGACGTAATTTAATAAAATGTTAGTTTTACGCTTTTCTCGTGTATTGTATACATTATAATTAAGTTAAGGGGAATATTACACGTCTATAGATTTATTTGAATGTTGATGTGTCATCTTTTGTAAAATCTGTTGCTTAAAACGCCACTCCTATCATCCTACATTCGTCGAAGGTATTCTCATCCTGAATACATGCCGATTCTCCTGAACTTTTCTTCAAGCCAGTAATAGGATAATGCTATCGTATGGATTCGTTCGACACTCGCTTCATATTTCTTCGATAATTTAATTGTTGTTGATAAAATGATGATCTGCCAACTGCGGTACTGAACAAATGGGGAACAGTGCAGCCCAATCATACGAGTTATTATCAGCTAAGACAATTACGTCACACTTTTTTATTATACCAACAATATTGTATTCTGTAGCTATATGGCGACACACATGCTGTCTTTTGAATACCTGCGTTCTCCGTGTTTGTCCGGATGAATATTTGTACACTAAGTAGTTTTGGGATGATGAGATATGTTTCAACATAAAATTCCAGGAATCCGGCCAATCTTTTAATTTACAAAAAAATTATATTTTTTAAATATTTCTTATCTGATTTAACTAACACTTAATGCTTAATGTTTTCTTCTTAATGGACAGAACTCTTGAGTTGACTTGAAATATTTATTCCACGGGTCTTTAGTTATTTTGTTGACATGCTTTCAAAAATAGAACTATTGGTGCGCAGAATTTCTGTAAATGCCAAGCTAATAATCAGGATTCTCATAATATGAAACATTATAAGTATCTCCATGGATGATATTTTAGAATTACAAACATTGTGTAAGTAATGATATAGAAGTGTAATAATTGTTTATAATTATGCGATCATAAGTACCAACTAATGTATCTGGTTTCAATGTGCAAATATAGATGATGATATTCCAAGAAGTGGTATGTTGTGTTCAATGCAAATATTTTGTCCTCCATTTTTCATATATTCCTGTACGTTGGTGGGCTTTGGGTCGGCGGATTTCGAAGAAAGTAAGATATGTAGTGGTTTATTTCTAGTTGTTTTTGCATAGTGTAACGTTTCCAAAATCCAAGTAGAGCACTCTAGTTTCTTACCCATTCAAACATGTTGCCGTAAATGAGTAACCAGCTGCAGTCAAGGTTTTTACTCCTCCAGTGTTGGAACTTCACTAACACAATGCACTAATACAATGATAATCCAATGTTGAATGTCTATGTCTGAAACAGTTTCTTCAAAAACATTTGTTAAGCATGATCCAATTTGCCGATTGCCATTGCGAAGTAGAATTTAATTTAACATATTTAATTGCAACTAAGAATAGTAACTGCTTATTTGCAATGTGATTGAAAATGCAGTGGAAATTAATATATTAGACATGCATTCACCGTCCCCGAAAAGTGTAATTATATCCATTTTTATTTACTTATTGCAGTTCAGCACCGAGAAAAAATCGTTTATTCAAGAATCAATTACAATTTATAAACTGAACTGTTATAATGTTAAAAATGTCGTCTGACCTAGGGAGGCGCGTTTGTTTACTTCCGGAAAAACAATAGTAAAATACAGTTCTTTTAAGCTATTTTAAGAAACCTACTACACATTTTATACTACCAGATGATAAATGGAGCTCCTGGACACGTTTTTATTGCTGACTTTATATTTTTTACGAGTTGGAATTTGCTTTTTCGGAGATGTTTACATCTACCCCGCCCACCCGCTTCAACGATTTCATGAACACTACATATTGCCGGATAGTTTTACAAATTCGGATAATTCTACAACTGTATCCTACGGTCACCTGTCATTCTACAGCAACTATACTATATGTTATTTGAATACTTCTAAGAAGCAGAAATCTACATATTATTCATATTCCTGCAAGAACTGGTTTCCAGTTAGTATTCTTCTGTGTGGTGACATTCACCCCTGTCCTGGTCCTGTTTCTACCAGTGAATCTTTACCTGATTACAAAGTCTTGAACAAACGTGGACTTCATTCTATTCACCTAAATGTCAGAAGACTTCTTCCAAAGTTGGATAGTATTCGTTTGTTAGCCCGTAATACCAGAGCAGCCTGCATCGGAATTTCAAAAACAGATGATAAATGGAGCTCCTGGACACGTTTTTATTGCTGACTTTATATTTTTTACGAGTTGGAATTTGCTTTTTCGGAGATGTTTACATCTACCCCGCCCACCCGCTTCAACGATTTCATGAACACTACATATTGCCGGATAGTTTTACAAATTCGGATAATTCTACAACTGTATCCTACGGTCACCTGTCATTCTACAGCGACTATACTATATGTTATTTGAATACTTCTAAGAAGCAGAAATCTACATATTATTCATATTCCTGCAAGAACTGGTTTCCAGTTAGTATTCTTCTGTGTGGTGACATTCACCCCTGTCCTGGTCCTGTTTCTACCAGTGAATCTTTACCTGATTACAAAGTCTTGAACAAACGTGGACTTCATTTTATTCACCTAAATGTCAGAAGACTTCTTCCAAAGTTGGATAGTATTCGTTTGTTAGCCCCTAATACCAGAGCAGCCTGCATCGGAATTTCAAAAACATGGCTTGATGATTCTGTTTTTGACAGTGAGCTACATATCATCAACTACAACATACTACGTAGGGACAGAAACCGGAAGGGCGGAGGCGTTTGTATCTACATACGGAGTGACATTGCTTTTAATCCTCGTTCAGACCTTCTACATGATGAACTTGAAGCAACTTGGTGTGAAATATTATTACCGAAAACAAAACCTATTTTATGTGGTGTTATATATCGTCCTCCAAAACAGTCTTGTTTTTATGACATTTTAGAGTATCTTTGTACAGAAACGTCACATTTTACTTCATTGGAAACCTTGATTCTAGGGGATTTTAATACTGATGTGTCTAAAACAGCCAGAAACTGTACTCTTGTTGGTAAATTGAAAACATACATGAACATGTTTAATTTTAAACAGTTGATTTGTGATTTTACTAGAATTGGAAATATGTCTTCAACTGTGATTGATATTATTTTAGTTTCTGACAGAGATAAAATTGTGCAGTCAGGTGTATTACACATAGGTATAAGTGACCATTCAGTGATTTAGTGTACACGGAAAGTTACTAAAACTTTTATAGGTGCACATTGTACTGTGAAAATTCGTTCTCTTAAAAACTATGACATGGATGATTTTCAGAAAACTTTGTTAAATGTTGACTGGAGCTCTGTTTTATTAAGTGATAATGTTTTAGAGGACTGGGATTCTTTTAAGAACACATTTTTACCTGCTATAAATGATATTGCTCCTGTAAAACGAATTAGGATTAAGCAACGCACAGAACCATGGGTAACACAAGAAATCTTACAAAGTATCAATGACTGGGATAAGGCTTTTCAGGAGTATAGAAAAGAAAAAAAACTATTGATAATTTAGAGAAATTTAAGAGTTTGAGAAATAAGGCACAGGACTTGATAGGAAAGGTTAAACAGTGCTTTTTCAAGGATAAACTGGAAGAAAATAAATTTGATTCTAAGTCTCTTTGGAAGGCACTTAAAAACCTTGGTCTACCTTCAAAAAAGTCACACTCATCCTCTTCTACAAATATTGGTCTGAAATTGGATGAGAGTAGTGAAAAATGCTTTGATAAGAAGACAGTCTCTGAAAAGTTCAATGTTTTTTACACAACAGTAGCTTCTAAACTTGTTGATAAATTACCTAGGTCTCTTAATAAGTTTGGAAGGAATTTAGGAATTTTGTTTTTAGATTTTATTCAGAAAAGGGTGTTATTCCAAATAGTTTTTCATTTTCATTAATGTCTGAAAATATGATTTTAAAATATCTAAATAAGCTCAGTGCTAATAAGTCAACAGGATTGGATGGAATTCCATCTAGGTTTGTTAGGGATAGTGCTACAATTATTGCATGTCCACTCACACATATTGTAAATTTATCTCTTATCCAAGGCATTGTAACAGATGAATTGAAATCTGCAAGAGTTGTGCCTCTTCATAAGAAAAATGACAAATCAGAAGTTGGGAATTACCGCCCTGTGTCAATTTTAAGTATTATCTCCAAGATTTTTGAAAAAGTTGTTTACGACCAAGTTTCATCATATTTTAAAGATAGAATCTTACTTTATGAATTTCAGTCTGGGTTCAGAAGTGGATTTTCCACTGATACTTGTCTTATTCATCTCCCGGATTATATGAAATTCGAAATGGATAAAGGTCATTTTATAGGTATGGTGTTGCTCGACCTCCAGAAGGCATTTGACACAGTGGACCACTCTATTTTAATCATGAAACTTGAGGCCATGGGTCTTGGTAAGGATATCCTGCGTTGGTTCAGGTCTTACTTGTTACAGAGACAGCAACTTGTAGATGTCTCTGGTACGTATTCTAGTCCCTGCACATTAACATGCGGAGTTCCGCATGGGTCCATATTGGGTCCTCTTTTATTTTTAATTTATGTTAATGACATGGCTGCAGTTGTCAAGAATAAACTACTGCTGTATGCCGATGATTCAGCTGTCCTAGTATCTCATAAAATGTATCAGTTATCGAAAACAAATTGACAGAAGACATGGCTTTGATCAGTCAGTGGTTAGTTGATAATAAGTTGTCACTACATTTGGGAAAGACTGAAACCATTTTATTTGGATCTAAGCCCAAACTCAAGTCTCATCAAAATCTTCATGTCATTTGCAATGGTCAGGATATTAATTCAACTTCTGCTGTTAAGTATCTGGGGGCTACTTTAGACCAGAGCCTATCGGGTGAGTCCATGACCAGTTCTATTATCTCAAAGGCTAATGTCAGGTTAAAGTTTTTGTACAGAAAACAGGCATATCTTACTGAACATACCAAACGTCTGCTAGTTTTATCCCTTATCCAATGTCATTTTGACTATGCCTGTGCCTTTTGGTATCATGGTCTAACTAAGTACTGGAAAGATAAACTCCAGGTTACTCAAAATAAGCTGATCAGATTTATACTTAACTTGGAACATAGGTCTCACATTGATCGGGAACATTTTGTCTCTTTGAACTGGTTACCTGTATCTAAACGTGTTGAGCAAATTACTTTATGTCATGCTTACAAGGTGAAAAATGGACTTTCACCAGATTATATGAGCCAGTATTTAGTATCTCAGGAGTCTGTCAGTACATGTAATACAAGAGATAGAAAAAAATGGATCATTTGCTCCACCCAAGGTAAAGGGGTTTGGTCAAAAGTCATTTTCCTTTTTAGGGTACAAGTTTTGGAATATGTGGCCATGTTCTATTATAGACCTGAGAACACTGACAGCATTCAAAAGGGCGGTAAAAGACCACTTCCTACAATTATTGTAACTTATTCTTTCCTTAGTAAGTGCAATTTATACTGAATCATATCTGTGATAATTTCTGGTCAGTATTTTTAACCTTGTAGTAATTTCATTGTAAATTATGATGTTGAATAGATGATTTGTTTCAACATTCCTGCTAATAGTTGAGCATTTCATAGTAGTCATATGAGATAATACAAGAAATGTAACAGCTGAGTACTTTTTTTAAATATTTAATTTTTACCTCAGATCATCCTCTCATATTCATGCCTCTATATGTCAGACCATATCTAAAAAGGACCACAATGGAAATAAGGGATTTAGTTCCCTTTATTGTGTCATCCTTAATATTGATTATCTGGCTTGGTTCATTATACAGCATTATTTATTATTTTAATATTTAATAATTTGATAATTTCCTAACTTATAAATGTTATGTTCTTATAGATCTATATGATCAAATTTTATACTAATATAGCAGGAAATCATAAAATGATAATTGTTAATTTATTTGTGATATATCTATTATATATTATTTAATCATGATATGCTGTTATTACCATGTTGATGCTCAATATTGAAACAAATCTATCTATCTATCTAAAAATATATCAAATCATACTTCTTCTTGTACAGCACACTTGTTGAAATAGCTACGTGTAATTTTTCATCATTGAATCTCCAGTTAAAGAAGCCTATATGTAAATAATAAAGAAATATGGTATTTAATAATGCAATGTTTCAACAGCTTTCGTATTTTATTCCTATTTTCTGACCATTTATATAAATGTGTCAATGGATATATTAATATGCGTATAGACGCAAACAAAACATACAAGGAACATTTAATGGTCATGAAGTTAGATAGTGTATTTTGAACCAAACAGAATTATTCAACTTTACCCATAAATGTTCTGCTTAATGGGGTCCGAAGTATTTAGAAAGTAAATTATTTTGTATTGCAAATGTATTCTCTGATATGAAAGTCATGCTTTAGTATATAATAAATCACTTAGGTCGCATGGTGATTCTTAATTTCTTAATTTCTAAATTGCTAGTAAAATAAAAGAACACGTCTGCAACTTAGTTGGTAAGGTCTTGATTATCACTTCAATAGATTTGCTTTCCATGCAATCGCACTTTGGGATAATAGGTTTATCAAAACACCAGACACAATCTGCTTCACTGTGCAGCATCATGCGACGTTTATATTATCCGTTGACCGTTAGCATCATTGAATTTACATAAGTCTGGTACTATTCCAAGTTATGATTGCCATATAACTAAGATAATACGATTCGGTTGGAATTTATTTCATATATAGTCGAACTTCTGAATTAAAAAGTGAATCTAGGTTTATGGAACACATATTTAAATTTGGGTCATGCTTCCTCAGAAGAGGAATATAGATCCTACAGTGCCTCTTCTGTCCGTGACAAGAGGTTATAATAAGACAAAATAACAGTCTGGGGGAAAACACGATCATACGATATAATAACTAGTGTGCTCTCATATTGTAATTACATCATATTGTTTTCGAGTATTTACAAGAGAACTCTCGCTCACGGAGGAGATGCTATGTTATGTAATAAATATCTCTGTAAGTGTGCAAAACATCTGTAAACAATACCAGATTGTTCAATTAGGGGTGATACAGCATAAAAATAAAATCACATGATGTAATATGTAGAACGTGCTTGTTGGTACGATTTTTTTCATAAACATAGATAATAATAACAACAGGTCTAACTCGATCATTCATTCAGAAACAAAAGTTTAACTGTAAAAAATATAATTGTTTATTATATCAGTATATGATGTGTTTTATGTTTGCATTGTATTTTATATGTCTGTGATAAACCATCCACGTTTAAATTTTCATAACTAGAGTAACAAAAATTTCATGAAGCGAAATAAGTGGTTTTATGACGTCAAAGTTGAAAGCGCTAAGAATTTACTACTACTTTCATGGCATACAAGTATTCGACACCTTTAGGTGTTCTGAAGCCGGAACAAAAATGGCGAACCAGAGCAATCACGACCAATGGCATAACAGAAATAATCCCACGTCCCCATTCCCGTAAGGGATATATACAGAAATAACCATAAACTCCTAAATGCCTTTTGCCGCCGTACAAAGGTTATGGAAATGATTGACCAGATCTAGATTAAATTTCAGACATGTTGTAAGCTGCAAACACCCAACTCATTTACATGTCACATCAAAATTATGGAATCACACCTATGTATCTGGAATTACAATTGTATTTTATCTGTTACGCAAGCATTATTGGAAATGCTAAAATAATTCTCTCTCTTGAAGAATAAAGTTATTATTCTGAACTGTTACATTTCACGAATGTGTGCAACAGTTAACAGCTGAAGTTTATTACATCAATAAAGATGAAACAAATGGACAAATAGTTTAAAATGATTGCAATACAGATCATAGTTTGAATTCTAACGTCAAATTCAAATTTCAAATAATTTAAGACTGTTTTGGAATAGCTTTTTATATGATCAGCTCTAATGCTGACATTACTGACATCATAATATCATGAAACAATGTAGAGTTATGTTAAAAATGATAAAACGAATTTAATAGCAATGTTTAAATAAATTGCTTAATAGAAAATCGAGTGAAATATTCGATAAGTGACTACATATCATCGCCCAAGCTTTTGGTTAACTTTTATTTCCTTCTATCTCATTATCTTCCAATGGGTAGCTTCAAAACTTCGAGAATGTGTATCAATTCTATAATTATCATTGAAGTGAGTTATTCTTTGCCAATTTCAGCGGAAAACTTGTGAAGTATAAATTCTTTATAGCAAACGTTTCCCCCATAGCAAACATTGAGCACACAATAATAGACCTATTTTGTGCTATCGCATCTCATTCAGTGAAATAATACTACCACCATACTGTATAATTTTGGCGTAACTAAGGTGATATAATGGCAGATTAGCTAAACTCTATGTTCGGGAGAGGTTGTGAATCCGACATTTACACAAACAATAATACGAAAGGAATCGATGTTTGGTACTGCACTTTCTAGAAGCTGCATATTTTTGTGTAAGTAATGTTTTATTATCAAGATAAGTCACGTTTTACTGTTTGCCAAATTCCGCAATTGACATTTACATTTATACGAAAGGTTAAACAGTTTTCTTGAAAATTCTCCAGGGGCTTTCTCACTTTTCTGTTGTGTTTATCGATAAATATAGCGACTGAAAAAAAACATGGAATAATTCTAGACTTCAATGTTTACAAAGCTTATTCTGGATATTGTATTAGCTTTGAATCCGCACAAACAACACAGCAATTTATAAAATCACTCTAAGCGATAGTGGTTTTTGTTGATTAACAAATAAAATTGGTTTAATCCATGTAATCCATTTCAACTCGAATTCATTAGTTAGTGCTTAACAAGTAACGGCTAAAACATTAGTAATGGACCTGTGATTGTAAATTGCAATAATTTCTTTACAAAACATCATACGATGTATCAACTAAAAAAATCGCGTCAAATTATCACGTTTTTGTTCAATGTCTCGGAACAGATTGGGCTAGAAACTTAGTTTTGGTATCATTTTGTGCGAAAATATATACCTGAAACCGCAGCAATCAATGTTTTAAAGCAAGTTTTATAATGTTTCGTTATGTGAAGGCGGTGTGCATCCACCCGGACGAAGAGTTATACGCTTCCTTATAGTATTTATAACCGTTGAACTGGGGTCGAATTCTAGGGGTTTTCTTTCACTAAAAGTAATTTGGGGTTATTATTTTATACATAGAGTTTAATGTCATTTTACCATCACAGGTCCGTTATAAATTCATGTGTGTGTAACGGTACAACTTAGTGTAAAATGCATTCCAACAAGATACGTTCGAACGTTCTATGTAGTGTGTACAAAATGGCTCATTAACCGTAAGTTTCTATAAAAATATTAATAATCAACAGTAATTAAGAAGTTGCAATGTTATTACGGGTATAATTGAATACTATTAAATCGTTTTCCGTAGCATATGTGCAAATTGCTTGCAGGGTTACCATCACATTGTGCTTGCAGTGAGGGTCTATTTGATTGACATATCTGAACTAAGACAGCTGTGATTAAACTAAAAATCTTGCCAACGGTATTCATTTCATTTACAGCTTGCAGTAGATGCCCAAGCAATCAATAGGATATCATATTATTCATTCACAAACTTTGCAAGATTTTTAAGCTTATAGACTTCCATCTCAGTTAATTAAAACGAGACGTCCCCTGTTATACCTGTTATAAAGTGTCTGCAAAATTTACTTTACAATGTCTCAGAGCTGAGTCACCAAACCAGTGCTTCTGATAACATCATTTAATTTGTGTTTCTTACAAGGAAATGCCATGTTAATTTGGAATTGTCAGAGGTTGTTGTTTACAGACAATTTACACTTACCAGTTGCAATAAATTAATATTCGAAATCTTAAAACCAAACCCTGGCATATAGTAAATGATGATTTTTCAACAACCCTGTCATAACGATGCATTTTTCAAATTCTTTAACATTAGGTTTTCCTCATTTAACAACAGTTAATGTTTCAATAAAAAGTTAATTCTCTGCATCTGGTGGGTATACGTCACTCCAGGTCTTTGCACTTCGGGTACTGCCGATACTGCCATTCATAAAACGCAATTATTCTATTTGTATGACAGAAAAATACATTCTCACGTCTCAATCTCAATTAAAATTTATCCAGACTCTCCTGTCTAATTTTTGTGCTTAATCACTATTAGCTACAAATATCATTTAAAAATAATTACCGTCTATTATTTATTTATGTAACTTAATTGCTTTTGTTTCCGTATTTCCGAGGTCGTACCCTTAAAACTATTTTATTATCTCCTATAGCTTTGCTATACAGACCGTTCCAAGGTATTGCCCTCCGGAGACTGTATTTTGTACTTCTCTTTATTTATATGGTCTTAGATGGTTTGGAGGATTTGGAGTATTGTAATATTTCAGGGAAGATGGATTTTTTGTATGTGTTTTTTCTCGGAATCTTTCTCACCTATATTAATTATGATAAAATCGAGCATCAGCAACGAATACAAGGTTTATTATTTTGTTGTGAGCAAATTAAGTACATGTAAATGAATAATTAAATTCTATCGTTAACAAACCTAGAAAATGTTATCCATCACGAAGCAAGTAAATTGTGGAGAAGGCTAGAATTGTTAAAACATATTAAATAAGTCAAGGTTCAACAATGTTCGCGGTATTATCTATAAATGAACGAATTTACGACAAGGCATCAGTAGGATTTAACAAAAGAGATAATCTTAAAACAGTTTCATTTTATTACATTGGCGGAAGACACCGCACAATCAATGCAGCGCCAACGACAGTAAATATAAAATATCTGATGATTCTGCAAGATTGCATTGTTTGCACTGTAAACTGTGCCATGCAGAGAAAATAATGTATTTATATAAACATTAAGACATCAATAGTGAGGTTAATCGAATCTTTACATAAAAGAAAATATTTTATAAAATTCCCGAACTAGATAAAGCGTAGAATGTTACGTAATTGTTTCGTCGGCAATTCTAAACCTCAGCTCCTCCTTTCAGCAATTATATTTTCTTCTCTTACTGCAACATATCACATTGCCGCATTGCTTGATCACTTGTCCCTGTCCTTAGGATATAGTTATGCGGAAATGTTATGCTTATACAGTATTTACACAGTACATTTCGTACAGTTGTGCACGTATTCATAACAATAATTTCCCAATAATTAAAACATAATTAAACTATGCAGATTTTATCTATCTTATTATCGTATTACTTGTTCTGATATATTGTCCTCATACAGAAAAAACAATTAAAGGACTTTGAAGTACTGTATGTCAATTAGTTAAACATGAATAAAGCCGCGGGTGTTACTTGCAAACCTGTAACAATAACACACTTCTCTACGGAAAGTACTAATTGGCGTTATCAACTAACATAGCTCTCTTTTAATTATACACAATTAAAAATGTATTGCAGTATGTTGTAATTCTATTAATAACAACCAATTATGCTTTTTTATAAACCAAATAATTTCAGAAAAATAATAATATCCTTGTTTACCAAACATAACAATACAATTTAGTCTTTTGGGGTAAGGGTAAACACATATGTGCGTTTATATGTCAAAACAATAGTTGAACTATCTAGGATTGTATAGAAAGCGTTCCAAATGTCGATCGTAACAGACATATTGCCCTTCCCAAGTCTGAAATTGAAAATATCTTGACAGTTTCTCAAATTTCCGCTATTATAAAATTGTAATGAAATAACATAACTTAAAATACTATTTTATCGACAAGATTTGTGAAAGATCTTTCTGTTAAGCAGTTTTATCACGAGAGATGTCTGAATATAAATTGAGTTGAATTACTTTTAGATAACCATTAAAAATGTTACATTACAATTCGACCTGGGGTATGAATGTTACCTCATTAATAACATTCTTATATGCATTGGCAATATTTATCATCGTAGAGAAACCATCGTGTCATTTAAACTGACTCCAATTATTCATTGTGTTATAAATGGCTATTGCCTATCTCACTATATGGTGCAGTATAAAATATGACTGTAAATACTTTTGTGTTGATTTATAACAGATGTATTTTGTCACGGGTATTGACAAATGTAATCGTTATTTGTATCGAATTGAAATATGTATTATTATATAAATGAAATATATAATGTATTTAAACATTATTATCAAGCATATGTTATTCCTGCTACTAAACCGAGAAAATCACACATGAATCTATTTACTTTTCTCAAGAAATCTTGTATTGAAGAAATAACCGACAGAAAACATTTTTTTCAAAACAAATATTAAGATATTGCTTTGGGAAGGAAACACTCAGTGCTCTCATTATTTCAGATTGTCTAACTTGATAGTCGTTCTGTTTGATAGAATAATTGCTTGACAATATTTGTTGCAGCCAAATGTGTGTGCTAAATACAACACCGACCATGCATTAGAAATCTAGACAAATACGGCTATTTTGGGTGTTAAGAACCTTCTGAAAATCTACGTACTGTAATGTTCATGATGCAGATAATTGCCCGTCATAAAAATGTATTATATTGTTTTTTTTCCGAAGCTTTCATGTATTTTGCAGACTTTACGTGGGTTGCTATTAATTTAGACAAAACTTACGTGTAACTAGGGGTTACAGAATTTTGTGCAGATTTTATTTAGAATATATCTGAGTCTTATCTTATTCTGTACAAAATCTGCATGTTTTTATTCAGTCATTTTGTCATTTTTTTTGCAGTTGAGCAAATAAGTATTATATATTCATTTATAATACATCTATTCTTGACTAGTGTTATAGCGCGCGCGCGCACACACACACACACGCACGCACGCACGCACGCACGCACGCACGCACGCACACACACACACACACACACACATGCTTTGATGATAGTTGTATTCTATGGTCTATGGAAAGTACACCCGTGCTTTCGCGTTAGTTTGATTAAACGGCTGTCACAAATATATTAAAATTAGAGTGATTTCTGTTCGTGTATACGTGTCTTGGGATATGAAAATCTCCATCATCTTGTAATTGGAATACTTGAATTGTTTCTATATTTAAACAAATTCTTAGCAATGCGGCAGGTGAAGAAATTGCAAAGCTGGTTAAATCTGTCATCAAACTCGGCGCAATTAAGTCTTTACATGAAATATACACATTCACGTATGTGGGGTGTAGTAGTTTGTTCGTCCTTATTAGATTACCTCTCAGATCAAAAGTATATTCGTGAAAGTGTACTTGTTTCTGTACATATCATGCTAACATTTTATTCTGTCAGGGCAGTGATTTATTTTGCGATAGTTGCCATGAATTGCGGCATCCTTTTACGAGAAGATAGTGCGACATTCGTGCAATGGGTTGTTCCTGATAATAATAAGTCCTGCAGTCATCAATACGAAATAGTTACAAATGCCCGGTTACACATTATCACACCACAAGATTCTATCACTGGCACGTACTAGTTTGTGGAAGTACGATGGATGGTGGCAATAGAAGCTCAGGTGAATTGTTAAATCATTCAGATTGCATTTTGCAAATATTAAATAATGATATACCTATAGTATTGGGGTCATTATTAATAAGTTTGAAATGGAAAATACACATGACTATGCTTATACAGTTTTTTATTGCTTTGATCATAGCGCATTTTCAAACACAAAAATATTTTGATTGAATTCTTCAGACAAACTGAATACTTCTCGAAACAGGACTTCTGCTACTTATCATAATAATGTATGTAATGCGGTTAATTTGCTTGCAATCCTGTCTTTAAAACTTATGTATATTATCTTTTACACATCACAGATGTCAAATCTGGTTGTTGTCGGATATTAGTGGTAGTTAATATAATAGAACATTAGGTTGTTTTGCAGTTATTCATACTTTAGCAAATGCACTTTGTTAATGATAATGGGCCTTTTTTAAAATGAATCATCCCAGTGTTTATTTTTTTAAAACTATTTCTAAGTACAAAACATTCCATTAATGTGCACTAGAATTTTTTAATCTAGTTGCCAATTTCAAGTCGGTGCTAACCGGTCCGTAAATACATATTTTAGCCATCAGTTCCATTGAACTCTCTCTCTCTCTGCCTTTGTCTAGTTCATCTTTCCCTTTCCTGATGTTGAGAACATCTTAGCTGAAACAATTTATTTGCATATGATTTTTTAACAGTCGCAAATTCTATTTAAGTGTGTTTTCTTGTCATTTTAATCCTCGACTTGTTCTTTATATAAGGTATTTCACAAATCGTACCAAATCAATCCACTGCAACCCTGTAACAGTTTGATTTATGATGTCCATTTTTACTGATTATTAGCAACTGATTTATTAATTGATTTAGTGTAGTGACTTCATGAAATACGTTAAATATTTGTAACTAAAACTTTCAATTTTTCATACCTTTATAACTCCGTTAATCATCTGGAGATGATGAAGTGATCTGCAAAGTTTTGAAATTTAAATATTTTATCAACTGAAATAAGTTTTCTAATTTTGTTTACAATAGATGTAAGGTGTTCCACTGTAAGGTGACACATTTGTTGTCAACTGGAACTGCCCAGTTAATTAGAATTTCTAACAAAATATTTTATGTAATCAGGACAGTGTCCTCCATGTTTTTTTATGTTTCTATGTGAGTGTGTACAGAGTGAGAGTTAGGGAAGGAAGTGTTTTTAGGAAGGACTGATTTTTTTCAATCCTTTTCTATATTTGAATATAAATTTTATCTAATATTGATACTACAAGGTGTACTCACCATAAAATGTTTAATACATTATCATATTGAGAACAGAAGAAAAATGCCACGAACAAAGAATCTACTGGAATTACTACCCCTGTCTATATACAAGTATAAATAGAAGAAATTAGTCGCTTTCTTTAATCTTTATCAAATACAACAGACAAACTTGTCGCAAATCCACAAATGTGATATTATAATTATTTCGAACGTTAAAACAATTTTATCCAAGCACCGCAAGATGTGATTACACTTATACATGTCAAGTCAACTGATCGCTGACTGTATTTGAAAAAAAAACACTCACTTGAAATTGAAGCTAATACAATATGTTATCTGCGCCGAACAGGATTGTCTAATAATTGATAATGTTCAATTCCTGTTAAATAGATTGATATATAAAAAACAAGACTCTCATCAAAGTGTCAGACATAGTATGAGTTCGTGTGTATCGCCATCCAACACATTTATTTCATTGGAACGTACATTAACTCAGAACTATAACTCAACATCCGGTCATTTAATACACTACCTGTATCATTAAATTGTCATGAAATTGATATACTGCTCAGCTGTGATAGAAAGCCAATGTAGAAAAGGTAATGGTTTCAAAAACTATAGCAGGTGTAGTCTAAATTGTCAATGGAAGATGTATTTATAATACTCTTACTTTTCTACTATCGAGAACAAAGATGGGTTTTCTTCATAAATTTGTTTTGTATGCTTGTATAATGCTTGTAATCTATCAGTGCATTTTGTATTCTCATCACATGATGTTATAATTTGATGGAATAACTGTCTTAAATGAAACTGATCATACATTATAATAACTTTTATGCTCTAAAATTGTTAGTAAAGCGTTGTGGGGAATTTACTGGAGAAATATCATAAGGTATTACGTCAAAAACACTTTGAATACCTATAAAACACCAGCATGCCGTACCAGGAAGTCCAAAAGAGGGTGATAAACATGGAAATAAATACACACAATCCATGAGAGATGTGGTATTTGATGTATGTAAGGGTTTCAGCCATTCAGTACTTCAGCCATAGATAAACGGTTATTCATGTTATGATATATTCGCTGTCACAAATAAACGGTTTATTCTCAAATGAAATGATAAAATGATTGTAACATCAGCCCGACTCGACAGATATAAATTTCACATCATCATAAGCTTTTGAAAACATGATAAATCCTGCCTCACATAAACATTTAACATACAAACTTATCACCCAAAAGACTGTGTGTGTAATCACATTTGTTTCTTGATTCCTTTTACATGTGTCAATTCTTAAATACATCACATGTTTTCAGATTGTTTTGTCACTATGATGGAACAAATGCTTGTTCTGAATTCCCACTGTACACATTGAAACACAAAAGTTTCTATCTAATACAAGTATCGATATATTATTACAAGCAATTGCTCGTACTCCTTTTCACATGTGCGTAAATAACCGTCTTCTTCGTGTTTTTACATATCTTCCTTTGGTTTATGGATACCCCCATTCATCCTCGCATTATCTGAATTTGGATCCGAGTTCGAATGAGAGTGGAAACTTCTTGCCGGGGAGCCATGTTCCACTGAAGTAAAACTTGTTTCAGAATAACCGTTCTTATGTGAAAACCTATATGAAAAATATGTCCTTTTCGCGACCATGTTTACTTTCTGTCTACAACATTTAGGTCTTAATACAGTTTGTTTAAATGCTTGTCTGAATTTCAAAGACATTATACTGTACAGTATCGGGTTTATGGTGCAGCTTACGAAATAGCATACTCCAGATATATAATATAT
Organism: Lutraria rhynchaena; assembly: GCA_008271625.1. Classification (NCBI taxonomy): domain Eukaryota; kingdom Metazoa; phylum Mollusca; class Bivalvia; order Venerida; family Mactridae; genus Lutraria; species Lutraria rhynchaena. Next base: position 51,609 of record VIBL01000006.1, on the reverse strand, counting down.
GACTTTGTGGGCATCCAGTAGTTTATCAGTCCATTTTGCGGCTGGTATGTACAAGGTCATGAGCCTCTGTGCGTGGAATGGAGCCCAACACACAAAGAAAGCAACAACGACAGCCACTGAAATATAAAGAATCTGACATACATACAGAAACATAATACGCAGGTTTCCTACTTTTCAGACAGTTTTGCAAGCAAATTGGAACAATGCATACTCGTAAAATTTCCGAAGCTAAAGTTCAATAACTTTTATGTCTTATGTTGTTAGTAATTAATATTTTGATGCGTTTTGTTCTGAATACAACATAATTATAGAACGCTTTATTCGGAACATTTGAATAAAGCACTGTATTGATATATATTAGTGATTTTTTGTGTAATAAGCCTAGACGCCAGCATATGTTGGCTATATAAATTACCTGTTTATCACTACAACAAGTAATACTGGAGGATTATCATAATATCTGCATATCTTGCATAAGTATATCTTTACACGTGAAAAAAAAACAGAGACGACAGCGGTTCATCTGCTAAATGAATTAGTTTACCTCGCAATCTGTCAGAGGCGTTGGTGTCCACACGTTTTTTTTGTTTTCTTTCCTGTTTTGCTAATTTCTTAGGCTGTTAGTCAGTTAGTGGGTTATTGTATGTATGTGACTTATATTAAAAATGTACATGTTATAAGTGTTAGTCCGTCAGCAAACAATACACGCAAGATTACACACCGATATATGATCGATCATTATAAATAAATATTTTGACCTCGATTTATGATCGTTGTACGATTCATGGTGGTTTCATTGTTGTTCTGTTATTGCTTATTAAACTCGAATTATGGGAGGTCGGACCATATATTTCTTACATAAGAACGGATTACAAAGAAACACGTTTTACATACAATGACTACATACAATCCTAAACAAGAAAAAATTGTCCAACTTCTTTCGAACTTAGAACAAATGTCTTCAAGTGTTTATGTTAACATTCCCTGGAACCAAAGGTATCAATTATTTAATCTAAAGTATCTTGTAATTTATCGAATTACACTCGATTGATGCATTTTTTCCAACATTTATTTACCATGATGCATAAAGAAAGGTTATGTATCATAATGTATTTAATTTGGTCCATGACTAGAATACAATATTTGACCTGTATCAAGTTACGTGTTTTTTTTTCTCACGTGGTATTGGAGAAGGAGTACTAAGGACGCGCGTGATGCATTGATGACGCATGTGATTAGGCTAAAATAACCAAGCCTCGTTTTCACAAAGATAATTGAAGCAAAGGAAAAAGGGGAAAAGTCGGTTTCATTTGGACACTATTTCAAAATACCAAGCTACTAAAACTGTATTATTTAGAATATTTATGTCTAAACATTTGTTTATAAACTATTTTACTATACAAGGAATCATCCACGGTATTTTCATCTGGTTTGCAAAATAAAGCGACTTGAGCTGGACTTCCTTTTGTAATGTTTCTATCCGTTAGTATCATTGAGTATTTTTGTGTCACCAAGCCTGTGGTAAAATAAATCACCTTAGTGTATCACTTTGGGTGTAACTTAGCAACAAATTGCCATGCAAGTCCATTCCTTCAAAGGCTAAGAGAAAGCAATGAATGAAAACGTCGTGCAATTAACAAAGAATCGATGCAGTAGTAGATTGCACAAGTCATGTAAATAGTTATTTGTTCGTCACTTATACCATTAATATGTTCTTGAATTCAATTTTGTTGGAGAGTTTGAAAGTTATTGTGTCTGGGCCCGTATATCAATTTATCGGGCATAAATGACTCGCTTATCGTCACATGTACGCTAGGCTGCCATAAAGGTGTGTACGGTCACTTTGGAAGTATTAAGCAGCGCTATTCGTTATTTAGTATGACACTGCATGCAAGAACTTTGAATGTTTGACAGTGCTTTATTAGTATTATGTGAAAGATAGCATGAGCTTATGTCAAAATGCAGTATAATTAGTTGATTTTATTTAAGAATAATGCCGACAATTCATATGAAATTATTTGGATGCCGGACATGTAAAGAATGGGTATCCACATTTTTTGTGAAAGTCCATCGCTATGATTTCTTTTTTCGTGTTTAATTTAGTATTTTTTATCAAACACTACTCATATTAATCATTCGTTAGGTGTCTCATATTGTAACAAAATGAATATCTTTAGACTACAGCCCCAATATAATCAGAATAAAACCCAAGAAAATAATAGTAATAATAATATTAATTGGTAGTAGGCCGATACAACAAAATATAGATAAAGGCATTATATACAAAGGACTATGATAATAGTCGTAACATATACCGATGTGCAAAGATGTTTTCCGGTTCTAACTCAACTGACTTACCTTAAGTTATTGATATTTTATTTACACCGCAAACATGTAACCATTTTTACACTAGTTCATGTGTGGTACAATTGACAGCGTATCTCGAAACCTTTCATGAAATGCGCTGTATAAAATACGTTTATAAGAAGAGCAACGTTCCTTATTATAACAATCATCTGCAATAGAGATATTCTGAAAAACAATAATGAATACCTAAACACGTCTTGTACGAAGTCATATACCAGCAACGAAGTCGAATTGAAAATTCATATCAAATGATATTTATATTCTAAGAAACTAGATATAACGGGCTAATAGCATTTATTTCTTGTCCTAAGCGGACATGCTAAAACCGCGATAAAAACACATCGTATTTATAGAATTTTCGTCGTTCGATTGACTTAATGCGAATGTAGTTTGGTATTTAAAAAAGAAATTATCTGCTGAGGACACATAGCAGGGATTATATAACGTGTCCGTATTTGTTTAAAGACAGATTACACCGGACTTCGAGGCTTAGAATTCCAGACGCATTATTAGGTGAAGAATTATGTCTTTTTGTGGTTTCATCGTGGGAATTCTGACATATCATTTTCCAATTTCTGTTAGAAGACGTTATCAGTAGTTATTTTAAAGTGCACATGTTCCTTGTATACCTCATGCATGTTTGTATACTTAATACACTAATTGCTGACTAATTTGTATTGTATGGTTCCGGGATTACAGATTTTGTAATTACAGTCTTAGAAAGGTGTTCAGAAAGGTCACGGAAAATACTAACAATTTATTGTATGTCTGAATAAATGAATTTCGTATCAATTGATGCCAATTTATCATACAAAACTTGATATTAACGTAGTAGCCAAATTCATGCATTTGCATATATATATATATATATGTCAATTAACACCCTGCAAGCATTGACAATTAGATAGATGTGATAATCAATCATAACATTAATGTAAATATACGCTTTATTTGCCTAAATCAAATCGGTCATCCAGTTACATATCATAAATTTCCGCTGTCAATTTTTCTTACTCTCACATTGAACGGTACAATAAATATCGTCGTAAAAGTATCATTATATTGGTTACATCACAGTTTACATGCGTTTCTTTTTTGGAAATCGCATTTCCCCATGCGGAATTTGACGCATAACACTGTCTACGAAATATGTTTCCTACTCTGCTCACGAAATGTGTTTACGACACTGCTCATGAAATGTGTTAACGACAATGCTCATGAAATGAGACGACGAGCGAGACTCGGCGACGAGCTTGTTACTGACTAAGTAATTACCACTGAGCACGAAAACATTTCAATTCCCTTGGTTTATCATACCAGTGTTAGAATATTGTTTTGGGATGGAAACTATCTCAACACTCTCATTATTGTGGTGATGGTATTAAATTAGAAACGTATTACCACTAATACAAAAATTAGTTGCCGATATGGTGTAGCGGAATAATATTACTAAATCACATCGATCGCGCTTTATAATAACAACCTAGACAACAATTAAAAAACCTGTACTATTGAAACTGTACGTATTGTTTTCAATATTCTATGCTCTAAATAATTCATCATAACATAGTAAACGGATTGCGAAGTTATGTTTTATATCTTATTTTATACATCTAATTACTTCACTTGTTAATAATTAAGACCAAGAAACCAACAAAAGCCAAGAATTAGTGTCACAATATTTTGCTGAGAATTGAATGCACGCTTTTCACGTGCATTTCATGAAGTATTGTTAATTGTATTGAAGAAACCTTCACAGTCGAACGCATAATACATCAGAATGATAAAAGAGCTTAGAGTCATACAATTAAGAATTCTTGCCAGTTTGAATCATTGTGCTCTTAAGTTTTTACAACTGTTACGTTCTCAAACATATGAACAATTTAGGCAGAGTATATATACTTACATAAACAGTATTGTATGCTTAGTTTACTTATATAAATACATAAATAAATAAATAAGAATGACTAATATATATTTCTCCATAGCAACTATTTTGTTATAGTTCTCTAATCGAATACGAGATAACAAAAATGTTTTCCATCATATGAACAAGATATGTACAACTTGATAGCCTTTTAAGTGCTTTAAGTATGATGTACGAGAATACGCGAATCTCAAACCACTTCAACGTTTACGGCTATAAAGAATGGGTTGGGTGGGGTAATGATTCATGTAGTTACCAGTTTCAGCTAATCTTACAGGTTTTCGTGTATTAATTATGAGTGCTGACGTTACCATAAATGCTTAAGTGGCATTCATATCATAACATAAATGTCTGTCAAACATAATAATGATAAACATACATAATGTTTGTACCAATCACCATGTACTCTACCATCTATTATTATGTAGCCGAACGCGGTTTTGAAAAATCACAATCAGTGTGTTTTAAGTGTTTCATAAAATATTATGAAAATTATTCGTCGGAATTTTGGTTGGTTGATTGATTGATTGATTAATTGATTGGTGCTTTACGGTGCTTTTAACTCTAACTAGGCTATATCGCACATACAGCAGAATTGGTTAATTAATTAATTAATTAATTAATTATGTTAATTATATTTTACGGTACAGATTAATTGCCTTAAAAAACTGAATGATAAGCATGGATGGAGTGTTTGTGAACAAGTCTTTGAGTGACTTTGCGTTGAAATACTGGTTCCGGGTTTGGGTATATTCGTGGCATATTACGTGAAAGGGCATGTGCAGAATGGTTGATCTTCTCGGTTAAGTTTCTATGAATGTGTAAATCGAGTGTGTCCTATACGGCACCTTGTAATAACGACTTGGTCACGGCGAGTTAAAAGAGGGAAAGATCTTCATAATTGGACATGAGAAAGGATGGCATGGAGTTTGCTATTTGTCTTTTCATTCCATTGAGATTGTCATTTGGATTTGATAACTAAATTGATAGACGGCTGAAATCGCTGTTGGGTAACGTGATTGCCACCGGTTGAATATTAAGAGCTTCTTTTGCCAAAGTATCAACTGTTTCATTTCCTCGAATACCTATGTGGCTAGGTATCCAGCAAAATTTTACACATTTTGATTGTAAAATATCATGTAAGCGAATGAGTAAATGTTGAATCAGTTATTGGTTTTGCGATTTCTAGTTGCTTGAAGAACAGAAAGAGAATCTGAGAAAATTAGAAATTTGTCTGCACTGTGTTGAGAAATGTATGATAATGCCAAGTCGATGGCTTTTGTTTCTGCTGTAAATATTGATGTCTTCTCTGGGAGGCCGATCCGAGACATAAAGTTGTGTGCGAAGGCAGCACAACCAACCGTGTGGCCGTCTTTTGAGCCGTCAGTATAGATATGGATAAAATCATGATGTGTTTCTGTAATTTTGGAAAATTCGTCTTTATATAATTCAGATGAGTTACTAGATTTTTTTTGTTTTGGATCGATCAGTATTTACCTCTGGACATGATTGTGTCCATGGAGCTATATTTTGTGTAAGGTTTTGTGCAACGCTAAGTGGGTCAAGTTTGAGAGCTTCTAAGTCGCCTTCCAATCGTAAACCAATTGGTTTTATTTCATTTTCTTTGTTTTGAAAAATTGCTCTTCGCTATTAGGGTTGAATATAACGTCTCTGATTGGGTTTTTGTCTTTAAATGAAATTCACTTTGCATACTGAAGCGATAGCTTCTTTCGACGATGTTTTAGTGGCGGTTCACCGGCCTCCGTATATAAACTTTCTATTGGTGATGCGCAGAAAGCACCAAGAGCCAAACGCAAGCCTTGGTGGTGTATAGTGTCAAGCATCATTGAGTATGACTTGCGGGCAGAGCCGTAAACATTTGATCCGTAGTCTAATTTGGAACGGATAAGGCTTCTGTACAGTTTTAGTAACGTTGAGGTATCTGACCCCCACTAAGTATTAGAAAGGACTTTCAGTAGATTTAGAGCTTTAAGACATTCTTGTTTTATATTTTCAATATGGGGTATGAAAGACAATCTTTTATCAAAACGACACCAAGAAATTTTACTTCAGGTACAACAGGGATTTTCGAGCTGGATATGTATAGTTTTGGATCTTTCGCAGACGACAAAAGGCCCATTCTGAGGCCCGTTGGGTCTGCTAGTTGGCGTTCAATGGTACGCATGCTTTTCGAACGGCAACATATCAAAAATCGTCGACGTATAATGAACAATCAATTCCGGGGTTAAGAACTTTGGTTATATTATTAACTTTAAGACCAAACAGTGTAACCGAAAGGATGCTGCCCTGTGGAACTCACTGTTCCTGTTGGTGGTTCTCTGATAAAGAGGAACAAACCTGATCACGGAAATTACGGTTTGATAGAAAATTTGAAACAAGCAAGGGTAGTCTCCCATTTAAACCGGTATCTTTAAGATCTTTGAGGATGTCATACTTCCACGTCGTATCATAAGCCCTTTTAAGGTCAAAGAAAATTTATACTAAATGTTGTTTATCAATGAAGGCTTCTCTAATGAAAGATTAAAGTCGGACAAGATGCTCATTAGTGCTTCGCTGAAACCTTATTGAAAATTAGTTATTACTCCATTAGATTCCAAGTACCAAACAAGACGAGTGTTAATCTTTTGCTCAAAAGTTTTGCAAATACAACTAGTGAGAGAAATAGGGCGGTAATTAGTAGGGTCATTATGGTCTTTCCCAGGTTTTGGGATAGGTATAACGAGTGCCTCCTTCCAACAAGACGGCACATCACCTGTTACGCAGATATCATTGAAAATGTTCCATAAGAGATCAAGTGGTACCTGTGATCATGTGGTAAATGCTTCAGAAGTTGGTAATGAATTCCATCAGGTCCAGCGGCAGAGTCTTTAGCTTTATCAATAGAGTCCACTAATTCATCCACGTTAAAGAATGCGTTGTATTCTTCGTCATTATTAGATTTAAAATTAATGTTTTCTTTTTAAGCTTTAGATTTGAATGAATTGAATTCTACTGAATAATGTTCTGACGAAGAGTTGTAGGCAAATGTTTTAGCTAATGTATTAGCTATGTCATTTGGCGTTTTAACGTCAGTGTCGTCACTGTGTTTTAACTGTACAATAAGTTGTTTTCTGTGTTTACCGCTAATTTTTCTGACCTCGTCCCATACTTTCTGAATTTTTGTATGTGAATTAATTTTCGAAATTTATGACCGCCAAGACGTTCCGATTCACGAATTGTTCGTCGCGCCTTTGCACTGAATATTCTGTATTTTTCGAGGTTATCAGTTGTAGGACAACTTTTGAATTTCAGGAGTGATGCCTTCCGTTTCCGAATGGCTCCCTCACATTCATCAAACCATGGCTTTTTTATTTTGTTTACAGAACATTTCTTAGATTTTGGGATGCTATCGCAAGCGATTTTATTTAATATCGAAGTGAAGCGATCCGTTTGATCATGTACATTGTCAAAGTTATTTAGTGTAAGATCTCTTGAGCATAGCATTTTAAATTTTTCCCAGTCGGCTTTTTCAAATTTAAAGTAAATGCGAGGTTCATCTGGAACTAAGTTATTAGATGATAATAGTAATGGAAAGGGATCACTACCAAATTGCTCGTCTAGAACTGACCAACCAAAATCTAAGTATATAGAAGGATGGGATAAAGACAGGTCTATGCTGGTAAACGTACCTAAACCTGAATGTAAATATGTAGGGGATTTATCATTAAATAAACTTAATTGTAAATTGTCAATTATCTTTTCGATAACTTGACCTTTAGCGTTTATAGAGTTGCTTCCCCACAAATGATTATGTGCGTTAAAATCGACCAACAAAAGGAATGATTGTGGGAGTTGTTGAATTAAATTTTCCAACTCATTAGTACTTACAGTTGAGTTTAGCGGAAGATAAAGCGGACAAACCGCAATAAGTTTATGCATAGCGACCTCGACTGCAACAGCCTGTAGGTGGGTACTTAATTTAATTTGACGCTGAGGAACACAGTTTGAAACAACAATTGTTGATCCTCCCGATGCCTTCGCATTGTTATCACAAATAACATTATCATTTGACGTTAGGTAGGTCTCTTGGAGACATGATAGCCACGGCCGTGGTCCAGTGGTTAGTGCGCTGGACTTGCAACCCGGAGATCCGGGTTCGAATCCCGGTCGCGGCAGGTCATACCCTTCCATGAAAATTTGACAAAAATGTCGATTTTCCTCCATATTAGGAGAAGTTACCGGCTCCTTGTGGAATGGTAAGTTAGTACTGGTTAGTATACAGTCCAGGAAAACTGGTAAGGTGAACCGGTCGCCGTATATAACTGAAAAATTGTTGAAAAACGGCGTTAAACCCCAATACAACCAATCAAGGAGACATGATACTTTGGGAGTATACTTGAAAAATAGAAGTAGCAAATCATTATAAGTAAATTTTAAACCACGACAGTCTCATTGAATGATGTTATCCATGGTTGATGTTTACAATAAGGGAGAATCACGACGGAAACTTGACAGGATTAATACTCCTGTCCGAATTACGCTGAGGGAACATTTTCTGGAGGGCGAGTGCTTCCTTGGAGGAGAAGCATCGATCTCTTCGTCCTCCATTGATTCGATCTCCTCAAAAGGATCAAATCTGTTGGAGGTTGTCACCAGGTTTCGTTCGGCCTTTTTCTGTAAGAACTATACGTTCTTTGGTGCCTGCCTCTGAGAAATCTTCCCAGTGGAAACAACCCTGTTAACATTGCTTTTGGTTTTCTTAGGCGACGCCTTTAGATTGGTACTATTGCAAGTTAATTGTGTCACTGAAGGGGAAGTTTGACTCTGTTGGTCAGCCTTTTCTTTTGTTTGAATGGGTTGTACGGTGGTTACACATGTGCAAATATTACACTGCGTACCGACATCAACTGCTTGTGTACGTTTAGCAGAGGTGCTGGTGTAAGATTGAGCTTAAGGCATTTGTTTTCGTGCCTCCTGAAATGAGATGTCAGTTCTAAATGTAATGTATATAATATCCTTTTCAAGTTTCCACTTCATACAAGACCGGGAGGTGGCGTAATGCTCACCCCCACAGTTTGCACACGAAATGGAACCAGTGCAATTATCAAGATCATCATGACCAACACCGCACCTGCGGCAGATGCAAAAGGGCTCATATCTGACATTTTTGTGCCCTCGTCAAGTGACTCGATGACAAGGAAACACGGGAATGTGGCACTTGCATTGTCGTTTGTGGAAGCAGGGGTCAGTTTACGTTTTTTGAGGTCATTCGCGTTTAGGTTTGAGATATCCATATTTGAGAAGTTTTGATTCGTCCACCAAGTTACTCAGCCACCTAGGACTCCAACACGGGGAAGCTTAAAGGGGACGGATATCCAGTCCTCAAGCCACGAGGTTACTTGCAGGATATACTCGTAAAAATCAGTATGATTAATTCAAGAATGATTTCATACGATTAGCCCATGGGCCACCGCCTTCTTGGATAGATGTGTTAAGAATGTGATATACAGATTACACGATATCTAAAACTGGGTCAGTATGAGAAGAGGGTAAGTAAAGAGACAAGATAACAGGTCAGAGGTTAAAGAAGGATAGATAGATGAGGAAGATGACAGAATAGGGAGAGTAAGGTAGAAGGAAATAACAGAGAAATCGACCCATCGCAATCATTGTAAGACGCTCTAAACTAATTTGTACTGCCTATCTAAGGGCATGGCATGGCATGACTAGCCGATTGACCTGGCCGGGCCCACCTAGCCACCCGTCAACCCTGAAACAGAGGCCAAAGCAGTGTGTCGGAGGGACTGGAGATCCCTGGGTCCACCTCAACTACCAGGACCCCTTTTATACTTTGTGGGCGCTGCCCACGACAAACAGTCAGATTAGGTTTTTGCCATGTACCCATCACGCAGGCACAAAAGTGTACCTGTCTGAGGGGTACATGTTACTCCCCCTCACCACGGAGAGGTACCAAACAAAGGGGGGGGTCGGAATTTTTGTTTTCATATCAACCGAAACAATAATCATGTTTTATACAAAACAAAGTCGCACCTTTTATTGATTTGTAAGAAACTATTTTATATCTATTAACTTGAATTCTTTCAAATAATTGTTTACCTCGTCTTAGAAATTTAGTGTACTCAATTTACCTACTTTGTTACTAGATTTATATCAAATTCTTCTTAGTTGGTATATATATTTGGTTCCAGAGAATGCAATGAAGACAAAAAGCCAACAAGTATAATAACAAATAAAAGAACATTAAAGAATGCTTAATAAGAAAAAAAACATACCCAGCATTTTTAGAACAGATTTCCTTGCTCTTGCTTGCTGTTGGGCGCGAACCTCCACCCCGGTAAGCCGTTCCTGGTGTGAGTTGTCTGAGCCGTTCCGGTACAGAGCAGACTTTCGTATCGCAATGGCAATCATGGTATACATAACGCTGACCAGTGTCATTGGAAACACAAAGAATAAGAACGTTGAAAGCTCAAATGTCACATCTATATGGTTGTCTTCACCTATGCCACAATAAGCAGACTCTGCGATAGTTTTGTTGTTTTTATAAACAGCATACACGAGTTTGAATTGAAGAGTGAGCGGTACAGAAGATGCTGCAGCAAATATCCATATCGCAATGATTACCAGCAGCACACGTTTTAATCCTGTCATGGTGTGGGCTTTCATGGGGTGGCATATGGCTAAATACCTGTAAATCAAGGAAAGATCTGATAAGTCCATCGTCACAATCAATGGAATATTGCTTTTTGAATATGTATTCATTAAACAATAAACTATCAATGTATGCATACAGTTCTTAAAAATCTATTTGGAAGTAATTATTGCATCGACTTAAGTCAACTGGAGTAAATTTATTTCTCCCTTAATATGAGAAAATAATTATGAACTTAATGACATATTTCGATCCTCTTTAAAAAAATATACTTGCGTTGAATAAGATTCATTTATTTTTTTATACAAATAACGTTTGGAAAATAAATGTATGGACATTTGATCAAGTTATCGTTGGAAATTGTCAACCTTTTTAAATTTCAATCAATAACCAACCTCTGCATATGTTTACATTTTTTTTCATCTAGGTTTTTATTTATCTAATTCAAAGCATTTGCTTCCAATTTCAATTTTAGTTGCACGTTTTTGTGTGTGTGTGTAACATCCAGTCTATTTATTTAGACTTAAATTTAGCAGTAAATCAGATATTCGCTGTTTATTTATTTTATTACCACCCTGTTTCAAACTACTTTCATCACATTCCTTTTCAGTTTTACTGATTACCAAATTATACCCTGTATGTTTAATTATCCCCAAGTCTCATCTTTTATTTTGATTTTATCTACAACCATTCTTTTATTCTTTCTATTGCATTGCATTTATTTCAGAACCCTTGTTTAAGGGTTTTGTTCCATGTCGATTTCCACTGACCATCTCACCTTGTTATAGTAACATTTTCTTCTTAAGGGCAGAGAACAGTTCTGAAGATCACTATGGTCTTTTCTAAATCCTTCCGGGGATAATCGATAGAATGTAATCAAATTTTCCTCGTGGAACCTTCTAGTGGTAAATTTTATGGTTTATCTTTTTTTAATTATCTCGTTAACCCCAACATATTAACACAGACTCCGAAAGATTATCTTTAAGAAACTCTAAAAGTACTAGTTAAATGGTATACAGTGTATGTCATTTTATACTTTTTGATGCATTGTTTACCTAATTTCTAGATGGATGAATTGATGGTTAATTTATGTTCTAAGCACGTTTTGAGTCCAATCAAAGTCCAAAAGTGCAAGTAATTTAAATGTTCCATTATCGGTAGATTTTTATGTAATTTTTCTTGTGCTTCTGGATTTTGTATATTTTATATATAAATCGTCATTTTAGCTGGATTCCATGCGGTACTTGCATTTGTATGTGTCATCTTATTAATAGTATCATTGTAAAATTATCAACAGGTATGTCGTGATTTAATTAAATGAAAAAGTGCTCGTGACAATATTTGAAAGCACTAAACGTATCGTTGTAGCGAATCAATTATTGTTTTGACGGGCAACGTGTTTCATAACGAGTTCGTGTAAACTTTCAATATATTCTAATTGAACGCTTATCTGCCAATTAAATAAGATAAGAACATACACATATCTGACAATTTAATGAGTTAAGAACATCTTTAAATATTTATCATAGAAAACGATTTTACTAAAATTATTTAGCATGAATTTGACGCGTGTGCTCTTTTAGTTTAAACATTTCCAAATCATCAAATGATCTGAACGCTTCTTCTCAGTAATAAGGAACATTTTACAAACATACATTTCGCAGCAGATTAGCGACGTAATGAAATACTAACGCTATAACCTATATACCAAGAAACATTTGTATTGGTATCCCGTTAGATTGATGCTTATAAAATTCTCCTCACTAATTTCAGTAACTTACACATTACGGTCAACGGTACTTTTCGCAAGCAACACACGTCGTTAACATAACATTGCACATAATCAAATGACATATTTTATGTCAGAACAGTATATCATGTCTTGTATTTTGTATTTAAAATCGATACCAACAAATACACACAGAAATCAGTGATTGGTTAGCATTTACTTTCTTGTCGCCCGATGTCAGCGTACCTACGTTATTGGTTCTGGAAGCGTAAGACTTGAACTATAAATCGTGTTATAATTGTTAAATTTTACTATTCTAATATTTTATAAATATCAAATATGTTCAACCAATATCGTCTTTAATCAATTCTTGGAGTTTGTTACTGATACCTATCTTCCACAGGTCGCTATCAAAAAGATTATACAAATATTCAATACATACGTTATATACTATCTGACATACACAAGTATTTGTTGCATAAGTCTTAGCATGACAACTCGAAGTGCTTGAAACCACGAGGTCTATTGACAAACATATTTTTATAACTTTCATAATCACAATGAAGTACCATAGAAAACCTGTTGATAATACCTAAGTTAATCAGGCCTACATTACATTGAATTACATTACATGATGGACTTGTGGATAGTCCGGAAGTTGTTTCTCTTTTTCAAATCATTCTGTTTACGGTCTTGCTGTACAGTAACTAATAAGAACTGGCAAAATGGTAAGAGTTAATCTCAGTTTAAGTTCATGCTAAAGATTTAAATTAGGTCACATATTTCTGTTGAATAAAAAAAGTTTTACTCTAGGGTGGCATTTTTATCCTTTATGATTTTGTAAAGAAATTCATAATAAGTATAATTTTGATTACAATTGCAATATTATATGAAGATATTATATAGTATTCGCACAACATACACAAAAAATAAACCAAATCACATTTGTTAACCCTTTATTGGCAGTAAACAAGTTACATAGCTTCTACCATAATGTTTCCAATGGTCATATTTTTTTTTTCAGAAGGCAATGATGCGCCCCATGTTTTCAACACACAAAATACTAGATATTGATATTCCGTTCTCAAAAATCATTTTTGTTTCAGTTCACTTTTGACAAACAGTACAACGGAAATTGATCCTTATGGTTGAGAACAGGAGTGAACGATTGAGATTCTTTCATGGACAATGGCATATTATATTTTGCAGTTGATACTTTTTTGTGTTCGAAATCGTTCCAAACGATAATGCAACTACACCTACCTTCAACCTACCAACTCGCTACCTTTCGTAAATACCTATCATAATTCAACAACATATGAAAGTGGATCGGAGAAATATTAACATGTTTGTTTGTTTGTTTGTTCGTTCGTTCGTTCGTTCGTTCGTTCGTTCGTTCGTTCGTTCGTTCGTTCGTTCGTTCGTTCGTTCGTTTGTTTAATGGGTATCGTCTTATAATGACGAACAAATAAGTAAGCACATAGCTTCAATGGTAATTTCTGTACGGTTCTGGACATGTTATTAACAACACGGAGAGATAAATATCTGTTATGTTGTCACTGATGCTTGAACAAATAATCTGTGTTCGTTTGGACAGCCCCAGTCTGCAGTTCCCGTTTATCTGGTTAAATGGTCGTCTGGTCGCCAAATTTTACTGCTTGTTAGGAAACAAGCGGAGCGGATATTGGTTTTACGTCAACTTTAATGTGTTACATTAACCAAGAGATGAATATATTGATACAATATGTAAATTTGATATGCATTGGTATATTAAAGCAGAAGCAATGACATGAGTTTGACAGTTTCATTTCGACAGTATAAATTTTGAATTCACGAGATGTTTCCTGACTCTTCAAAATGCCTGCTCTCATGAGTTCATCTTACCAACGAGTCTATTCTTTCTGCAATTAAACTATGTATTCGAAACACAAAACCCCCTTGATTTGAAATCTGAGCGTTTTAAAAGACCGCCTCTGGTATGACACATTACAGTATTTAAGTACATCTTGATATTTAGCGAATTATTTTATCAATTAGAATAGATAACGTGAAATTGCTTTCATATAAATTTTATGTCATAAAGTGAGCATGTTGGATTTTTCACGGGAAGCTGATGCTGTAAGCCTATAGTCCCCGTCGTGTGTTAGTACATAAACCTCATTTCTGCACAGCAGGTATATGCATGCCGCTGACGGACATCTGACGGATTGGAAGGAATAAACATAAGTTTTTATGACAGCTTGATAACGATCTAATGAAAAGAAGGTGGGGGTAATGACGATAATACTCTTGACGGTAAGTATTCATATCACTTCATGGCATCTTTATCTTGAGTGCGACAATTCCAACAGTTCTGATATTATGGCAAGCTACCAGACAACGCTTGGTATATTTTTGTGCAAAAAAAGTGTTCTAATAACAGCTTATCTAATTTTGTGCCATTGTTCCGTCATGTTGTCTCCCCGGCAGTAGTTTGTTTCCAGTACAATGGTAAATTACGACAAGAGGATTTTCTGAAACAAACGTTCCACAGAGGCGACCAGTAAAACACCAAAGAACATTATCCTCCCAGAGGCTGCGTTAACAAGCGTATAATTAAGTTCATGTAATTATTTTTAATTAGTGTAAGCCGTTATACTTACAATCACATTTCCCACCTGTTAATAACAGATCAGAAATAATGTATTTGAAAAGAAACCCTCAGAACTTAAGTATCTTGTTTTGGTGAACTTGAAGAGGGTAATGACAGCCTTAACAAACAAGATCGCTTTGAAGTCATGAGGTATATACTTATCCACCTATTATTATTGATGTTGTTAAACCATTATTGCTCATGTGCATCGCTTTTAAAGCAGCTGATGCCATCGAAAGTCGGAAATCTTGCGCACCTTTAACCATTGTACATGTATTTATCTAGTCTTTTTTTCACTTTTTACCGAGGTTAACGTTACACCAGCAATCAGGATCATGTTGGCAACTTTTCCAGCTTTCACGGTGGACGAAGATCCCGGATGTACGCCCCTAGGTAGAACCTCCGACCTTCGCTTACTTGACAACTTACTTACTTGTTACATTTGCCTGGTCCCGGTTGGTCGAAATCACAGCAGTGAAGTGCTAGTGATTACTAGTTCGAGACCATGGCCACTCAACCATGGGGCCCCCTATTTATTAAACTATATAATGGACGTAGTTTTTATGTTGCAAAAACAATGTGTATAAGACCTGTTATGTTTATTATAACGATTTGGTTCTGTAATTTCAAATATGTCATCATGCAAATTATGTAATGAAAAGCACAAAAGATACTTTGAAAGTAAACGATAATATATAATCATTCATCAATCCGAGATAAGAATAAAATAGTTATGCAGTATACGATAGCCGTCTATCGGCGTCTGGATCTGGCAGCGTTTAACGGTGGAGTTGAACATCGATTGTGAGAGAAAATCGTACTGAAAATTGATTTTCAGAAGTCATTTATCACCGTATGCAGGTTTCAGTCAAAGTCATAATTGACAAGCAATATGATTGCTGGATACAAATAGATAAATTATGCTTGCAATCTCTGCTATAGAATTCAAACGTGACAAACTGTTATTCATACTATTTTTGTAATACATGATATTGGACTCAAACAAACGTTTGCAGTACATATATATTAAATATTGTATCATTAGTGTTAACATGATTTTATGCTAATTGATAAATAGGATAAAAATATGGTTGGAAATACATACCGCTCGATCGCTAACCAATGTGTTTATTTACATTTATTTATTTTATTTTAACATATAGGTGTTGTCGTTGAACATGCAATATTTGTAATCAAACTATTAAAGAATGTTAGATGTTTCACCAAATTTATTTGCTTAATGTAAAAAACGTACTAAAATTATCAAATGTACGTAAAGTATTTGTCGTTGGTTACGTAGAGTAGCTTGTTCGGTGCGGGGTGTTATTTATGAACGAAATCTGTCATAAATAAGTTGACCAATCCAGACTGGCATATCGCATGCATGGTCCATTACGGTAAAACATAAAGAGGTATTTCAGACGCAGAAAAGTAGGCTAATAAAATTTTCATTTAGATAATTTGAATCGTAAACATTGTGTAACTTTGGCATAATTTGGTAAGCAACTTCCTATGTTTATTCATATATATTTACGTCGAAATGGAATGACATTTAAATTGAACATTAAGCGAGAAACAATTTGCTGAATACGTGTTGTTTAAGATTGATTTTTCCCATTGTGTTCGTAATTTCTTTTGAATTGAAAGAGAGGTTTAGGAATGTATAGGTTATAAAACGTTTTTTTCTGTTTACTGTACTCGATAATTATATTTCAAACGGTTAGAAATATTTTTGGTTTCTTCACTTCGCTGCATACTGTAAAATAAAATTGCGTTTGACTGTTTGGTTGAATGGAGACTTTCTCAATTTTATAATTATTCTTACCTTTCAATAGTAAAAGCGGTTATAGTGAGGATGCTAGCGTTTGTTGACAGTTCAGCTAGCATTGTCCTGGCAATGCAAAAAGCTTCACCAAATATCCATGGGTATGCAGACCAAATGGAGTAAGTTTCCGGCGGAAGACCGACCAACAATAATAATAAATCAGCGATTGCCAAATTAAAAAGGTAGTAGTTGGTGACCGTATGCATGTATTTGTTTTTCACAATCACTAAGCACGTACACACGTTGCCGAACACCCCAGAGAGAAATATGAAGCCATATACACAAGTTATTGCAATCACAGCCTCCAGTGGCCCACGTCTAGGGCCGTGCACGATTTCAAGATACTCCCAAACATTTCCTATTCTGTGGCGATGTCTTGGAAGGAATTTGAACCAAGGCATATTCCGAATATCATTTGTAGAATTTTGAAAATCGCTCAAGTCTATATCAAACTGGCTATTATTACTTTGTTTTAGACGATGGAGAATTTCGTCCAAAGCTTCATAATTTTGGTATGGATTTTCACCTGACGAATAAGGTTCTGTCCAACCTTCCATTGTCAATCTAATGATTACTTTATGCGTGTATAAGTAAGTCAGAAAAACACGTACAGAATATTTATTAAAGAATTGTCATTTATATGATCTATTTTAATTGACCTGCCATATATGAAATATCAACAGCTTGCCAGCACTTAATTTTAACGATATTTATGATTGTTTATTTGTACACTCCATAATCAAAATTCCATTTTATTTTCAGATTCAGTCCATATCTAACAGACGTCATAATCCAATGTAGATCTAATTCACAGTTGTGTTAATTAATCCCATTTTATTTTCAGATACAGTCCATATCCTAACAGACGTCATGATCCAATGTAGATCTAATTTACAGTTGTGTTAATTATTCAGTTAGTGAGCACAATTTGTTCTTATCTAATATCTCTGATGCTCATCCAATCTTTCAGCAGGCCTATAACACTTTACTCGTCAAGACAATAAAAATCCGCTTACCTATTGTTATAAATATACAAAGATATGAAACGTATCAGATTGGATGCAACATAAAGCGGTGCGCTGTGTGGAAAATTTCCCGTATTGTTACGGTATCACCACAGCGAGCATCATTTTATTGAGTTTCTGAGCGCCGCTTATTCCGATTTTCTCGATAACAGCTAGACGTAAGTCATACTTAGTTAGTTAACATTTATAAACATTTTGTTTTAGCGTGTTTCCTGCCTTTGATGACAATGAGTCGAACTCTAATTTCCCTTCGACGTGGTTTTGTTAACTTACGTTTGCTGTTATGACTTATATAAAAACATGTTTTTGACACATACTACTTGTTACAGACCCGATGTTGGTGTAGCTATCATAAAATGTAAGTGTAAAACACGATGAGTTGATTATGTTATTAATAATTTGAATGTACTTCGGATGTAACAAGTAACAACTTATACCAGAAGGATCTAGTTCGTATACATGACTTTACAATAAATTTATGACATCAAAACGTATTGAGTTTGCAATTCGTCTTATATATAGTTGTATAAAGTAGGAACGCAATTCGCAGTTCGCAGTTCGAATCGTCAACTTCGTTCCAGAACGCAATTCACAGTTCGCAATTCGTTGATTTAAATACATTTTTCGTTTTAGTGCGCCACATTTTTCTTCTTCACTTTTAATGAGTTCAGTTTTACGTTAATCATAATATACTAGGTGTTCTACTGTCTTGCACGTACAGTAATGAAGTATCTTTGATTATTTATTTATTATTATCATTATTTATTTCTCATTGATTTTTCTTTTCAATTTTCCGTTTACAAATGCAAATTTTATTCCAAATTAGTATTTTCAATTTATTCTACCATGTTCCATCTGCTGTTTTGAAGATATATATCTCACATGTTATGTTTTTACCTAAAATGTGGATGCAGATTAATTTTTTTCTGTTCTATTCTGTAATGTTATAATGTTCCCGTGATCACCGTTGGAATGCAATAACTCAATGAATGATTGTTTTCAAAATGGTTGTATATAAATAATTAAATCGTAGGAAATTTTCATATTCTCCATTTCCTAGTCAGTAACTGGAAGCACATTATTTTAAAATAATCGTTCTGTAAAATTAAAACGCAATTCTGAGTTTTGAAATTTTTAAACTGTCAGTTTGCTGGTATTTTAGATTGATTATCGTATTTTTATCTTGGTATTTATTGTTAGAAATAAATTACAATGAATTATGTTAATTAATGTTCAACCGGAAATTTAAGGAACATCTTTTTTAATTTTGCGAATCCTGGTATGTATAGTTAGCACTTTATTCAGATAGTCTTATTTAAGTATGTGTACTATAACTTATATGGTTTTCATTTAAAATAATTATTGAATTGTGGACTGGGACGCAGATCTAGATTTAAATTGCAAACTGCATTCTGAAACGTAGTTCGCATTTGAAATTGCAAAATGCGAACTGCATTCTGGACTGCAGTTCGTGATTCGAAATGCGGACTGCGAAATGCGTTTCAACTTTACTTTATTTGTCGGGATTTGATAAAACTGTTTTCTATAGTATTATAATTACTATTATTCTGAAAACAATATCAGCTAAAAAGATTATGAAAGCAACCTTGATACCTTACTGTTCATTTATTCACCAACTAAACACTAATTATGATTTCATTTATTTGCATTTGTCTTAACAATGCGATGCCTTGGAATTTCATGCGAAACAAATTTGCAAAAAAACGTACCGAGCGTTCCTAGACGGTATCCTACATGAGACTGTTCCTAAATGTTGGATATGTTTTGTGTTGTTAGCTAAAGTTTTTTTATAAAGAAGTATGTTGGGGAAAGTTGGACTTTTGCTATGTTTTTTCTAGTAATCTTTTTCCAATCTATAAACAACAAAAGGCTTTAATTATTGTTTATACTTTTAGTTTGATAGTTCATGACTTAGTGGCAAAAGCAAAGATTGTAAGAAAAAAATAAAGATGTCCAGCAAAATTAATTTGTTTGAAACGCAGTGTTTGGACACTTTGTTAAAACACAAGTTGACAATCATTATGATTTTATGTAAAGCTCATGGTGTGAGCACTGCAGACACGTATTGTACGCTTTGTTGGTTTTCTTCGAGGTAGAATAAACAGTTTCCAAACATTAAGTGCTGTTATCAAACTACTGATAATCTGTTTGGACGATGGAATGATGTCTCTGAAAGTCTTGAAATGTGGGATCAATTATATCATCGGAAATATAGTCAGTAAATAAACTCATCGATCTTGCCGACAAATGTTGAACTTACAGCCATGATATATTACCTTCAATATCAATCTGCGAGAATCATTTACTGTAAGGAGTCGTGTGGCTGGAGTTTGGTGTCCAAATAACAGACAGTGTAATAAACAATGTGCAAGAGCTCCTATTTTCCATTTATTCGATTGAATATACATGGTAGATGTCATAAATATAATAATTTAGTGAATTTGTTTATTTTGGCGAACATGGATGGAAGAAATTATCAGAGTACTGAAAGTACCATTCAACAACAAATGTAAAAATGTTTGTTTAGTATATATCAAACTATATCAAAACCTTCATTCATCGACATAATACTAAAATAAAATGGGCAAAATTTCATAAGTGTTGTTTTTATTGAATTATATTCTTAAATTTGAATTCTGCATCAAAGGAATGTAATCTGAGGGTGTTTAATTTCCATTTTCCTGAATTCGAAATAGTTTGATATTAACGTTTTCAATTACTGAATTGCTTCCTAAGCAAAACATTGAAAACATTTCACATACCGAAACTTGTATTTCACTTAGTGAAATATGTTATATATCAACAGTGACAAGATGGAATTTTTGTATCGTATTTTATATGGTTTATATCAGTGAACAACCCTGATAGTACTTTACTTGCAAATTCAATGGGAGTATTAAGTTTAATGTCCATTGTAAGCTCGCAATGTCAAGAAATTTGGCCTTATGACATAGCTGTAATGGAACATATGGCTCTTGAAAAACTAATTGACAATAAACGAATTGAAACATCAATTCTACCTGCGTGCTGTTTCGATGATACACCTAGACTTAACAACACACAACATTGATACCTCTGCGACACGTTACGAACACTTACTGAAAGTAATTAAGATTATCGCTGGGAGTGAGACTGTCAAGATTTAATGGCATATAGAACACACCACCAACAATTTTCAGGAACCAACAATTTTCAGGAACATCGAGTCTCTAAATAGCAATATAGGTGACAATATTAACATTTTATAAGTCATTTTCTTATCGTCATTTGGGATTACGCAGAAGTACAAAAACATTAAATGTTCCAGAAGTATCACAGAGGCGTTATTGGTGTACATGCTTTATTGACGTCATGCTTTTGAACATGAACTGTTCTTAATTAATAATATTAGGAATGAGGGGAATCTAATTGGTAACAAGATTTCATATTGGGAAATGTTTAATTTACCATTAAGGAAACAATGACGTCTGTAATGCATGTACATGTATACTTAAGCATAAATCTAAAGTTTTTGAATGTGACTGAAAATGATGCATAAAAATGAAACATAACTTCTATCTTATGGAACGCGATTCACGGAAATGCTACATTTTTTGTTTTAAATAGTTAATTTTCATGGAATTCCTGGGGATTTTTTATTAGAGATCTAATGTAAAAGATCAACCGTTGGAAATACAACTATTGTTTAAAATACAAATATAATGTATAAATTGAATAAGTATCAATGTGATGTCAATTTATTCATTTATGATATAATATTTTTGCTTCTGTAGTTAGACAATGAGTGTAATTTATATTACAATTAAATGTGTCTGGTTTATATCTTCTCGCCGTTTAATGGCTTGGTGCATTAAGAATCGCTGCTTGAACCAAAACACAAGAATGTATTGAAGCAAATGCTATGTAATATTTTTTGCTAATTTTTGTGCTATTTATTATATCATGTGAATACAATTTGAACAAATTTTGACAATGTTTTTTTGCATTATCAATAAATATAAAAGAGATTCCCTGTTAAATAATCGCGTACAAAATTCCCATCTTCTCTAAAACATCAGCCTCCCTAAAACATTTCATCCCAAAACCTACCATTGAAAACGTAGAAACGTACCAAGTAGAGGACATAACAAAATCTCTCAGACAGGTTCCGTCTTGGAACGGTCTGCAGCAATGGCAAAGAAAGCAAATCAAGCAAAACACGTTCACTGAATGAACCACTGCACGAGGACGTTTAAGGCAAGAAAGCACCTTGTGAAAATGTAAAAAAAAACATTACACAGCCAAATAAAGTTTTTATCACTCATCTTTTAGTATGATATTTTCTACCTTAACAGGTACTACCGCCGGGAATTATTTCGAATTGGATTTGAAACAAAATATTAATCGGAAATAATGTCCACGTCAAAAACAAGTTTTACGATGAAAATGAATGCAATGAAACCTCCAAGGTTGCGTAATTGTTTATCAGAATTGGTTTTACGTTTCAATTTTGTCTGATCTGAATGAAACAAAAGGAGATAACATTTCGAGACTGAAAGGACGCAGCACTAAAAATAGTCCTGTTATTAAATAATGGATATTTTGTTTATGTAAATGAGAAACATACATGTAAAGCGACAGATATGTCCTGTGATGAATGTCTGTAATCCAAATGTTACATGTAAGAATAGTCGGCCTTGTGGTTTTTATTATCCTTAGATTTAGTTTTTTAAGGATTTAGATAAATGTAAAAGTGTACATTTATTGACAATGGAAAACAATTAGGGTGGTCGTTGGCAGAGAATGGCTTCCCTCGTGTTATCTTATTAATTATATTTTTCCGACACGAGTCGTCCCGTCAAGTCAAATGGTAAATTACAGCTGTTAAGGTATTATATCAATAAATACTGTATTTTAGGACGCATCTCCTCAATACTTATCAAAAATGTTGATATTTCCCATCAAACAGACCAAATTCATTCATTCTCTCGCCCATGAGAGCATTATACTCTTTAGTTTTAATTTAACGCTAGTCAACCAATGCTGAAACTTCATAATATGGTTGACATAATAATGCTATTTTTCATGAAAAATCCCTGCATCACACAAATTGTTCTGATCTGGTTATGTACAGCTATGTCACAAATTGACAATCACTTTAACCATGATAATATAAAAAGACATAAAATATTAGAATGGCTAATCCATTTAATAATAAATAAGCACAGACTGTATGTATACTTACACATCGATTTTAACGACAAATATTTGCCAAATGACGATAATTTGTTGTCTTTTATCACACTTTTCGAGGAGATATCAATTTCTGTTAAGAGTTTAGCGTCTGAAGTTATGTGTCCGAATCAGTGTGTCAGCAATAACGGGAGAGCGAGAATTTCTTTGCATGTTGGCTTCCTTGCTGCAGTTATAGTCTATTACTCGCGATGTTTTACAGCGGAGCTAGCGAGAGAGCAATTAATTGCATTAACCAATCAGCGCTTTGCTTGTAATGACAAGATTATGACGCAATACTTGCACGCTTTTCAGACAAACTAAGCCCTGCGATGTTGGTAGTATATTCAAGAATAATCAGGTACACGGTCGTAGCCCCTAATTCGCAGTGAAGCGAGCGTGGTCACGACGCTCTTTAACAAGTCGATCACATTATTTAATCGAGAAGAAAATGCTTTAGGAATAAGTATCTATCTTCATGGATTAGAAGCGAGAAAATTTTAAAATTTTAGTCATCTGATTAGCTTAAAATGTGGGTCAAACACTAAAATTTTCTAGTCTCTAAATCATTAGTAAGATTCTATAACTCCTTTTAGCTGAACATGATAGGGAAAACGGACGGGCACTTGAGTACCAATTGAGTCCTAATTGCAATGTATTTTGCAACATGACAATATGGTGACGTTTATTACAGAGCAGTTCTGTCTGAAGCTCTTCCTTAAGGAGGAAGAAAATAGCATTTTGATTAAAGAATATGTATTTGTATTAATCTATATGATGTCTATGCATTACAAGCAATAATAAGACTGAGTTTATATCAAGCAATATTCTTCTTTGTTATGAGAATATTGTCGTAAAAACCAACTATATTACGAAGAATGACGTCTGATAAGACAATTTTATGGACGGACAGCCATAACGAAATTAGTCTTCAGCGTATTTTTATTTGTTAGGGGCAACATGGAGCATAATGATAAATATAGACACTCGTATAGCAAAGGTTGACGTTCTCATTGCGCCAGTCAGAAATCATTATTCATGTAGAATCCATAAGACATTTGTCATATCAAGTAAAATAATGGATCTCTAGCTTTTTTTAAATCTCCACAATGTCGTATAAGTAAATAAATGATTGCTCTTTGTTAACAACAGCCGTAGCATTTCTCTAATTATTTCCTTATTGATTTAACATTGGTTCAAATGTTCAAAGTGATTATTAAGTCTCTCTATTATTAACAGGGTAGTGTCTAAAGTATTGGCCTTATCCCGTTTTGTAACGAAACATGTGACTCTAGAAAATCTTTACCCAGCAAACAAATGAAAGCAATCAAGCATTACTTCTGCCTTCATGTTTGATAAAATAACGGTACATTATAGCTAGTTTAAGAAACGAGATACAGCCAGACCTTAACGAGATGCCATGAACACTTACAAAAAGTAATTAAGATAATAGGGAGAAATGTGCCTGTAAAGAGTTAATGATACAATGTAGTAATAAAATTCTGCGAACAGTTTTCAGACACAATGCATCTCTAGATAGTGGGAGCGGTAACACTATTGATATTCAATAAGTCACCTTCTTATCTTGGTTTAGTGGTAATACCGTAATCTAAATGAACATTGTACACAGTGTTAACATGTTTAGTGTCGTTGATACATGTGTATAGGAGAATTAGAAGTACAAGCACGGGCTGTTGGGTCTCATTCATTCTAACGGTTATCAGTTCTAAAACAACGTGCATTTTTGCTTAACCACCCGAATGACCCACAGATAAAACCTATTGCATAAATGATTTATGTAATAATGTCTTAGTATGAAGGAAATAGTGTCGCTTGCAGTAACATGCAAGTTAATTTGTTTTGATTATTGAATAGATATGAATATGTTTTATAGGCTACAAACTTGATTATGATCGCATAAGAGAATTCAAAATTCAATCATAACTCAATCACAACGTTTTAGAAATGGATTTAACCTTCGGAAAGAGAATTATGATATGTTGTGTTTCATTTGACGCACTCAATTATTTCTTAAAATTAGAGGGTAGTCCTTGTAATAAAGGATACTTCTATGCTATCTTGAATATATTTTTTAAAAAAATCTTAGCTAAGTACATTTTACGAGCAGATTGAAATTTTAGAAAGCAAAATATAATGTACCTGGTATTTCTGATCTCTTACTCACATATATGTAGGGTTACATAACATAAGCTGTATTTTCAGTACTCAATCAAACATGGACTAAAGAGCACTTTTGAAGAGACCGTCTGGTAGCTATAATTATTGCTAGTATTTTTAATCCAATACAAGTATTTAGGATAGAAAAAATACGTCTAGGTTGACTTGACCCAAAGAGGCTGGTTACTGAGATCGCAATTTTTTCTTCTTTTTTCTAGCATACATTTTGTACTTTGGAAGTACGATTCGTCACCAAATGCTGACGTTCTTTGGATTTTGCTATTAGAAACTTTAAGATCGGCCCTTAAAATAGGCTCGGTTAAGCCACCGTAAACACAACTATTTCTTCTGACCTTATATTTCATTTTAACATCTGTATGAAGACTACTTTCAATAAAGAACTTTTTTTATTCTCCTGAAGATTAACCGTTTTGATACTGCTTAATTGGTGCATTAAATCAGATGTACATTAGGCCTAAACGAAAAAAGTTTGTTTCCGGTTAAGCCCCCAAATATAATGGTCGGTAGGCAGTGATGATTTTTTTACATATATCAGCAACACTGTAAGGAAATAATTATATGCGTTGTAATATTAATGAGTTTTGAAAATTACAATATACATTTTGTTGCACCAAGATTTGGATGCCGTAAAAATGAGTCGGCAGGTAAAATATTGGGTCGGTCGGATAACCATAAACAAACCCTTTTTAGGCCTTAGTTTGTGATTATACATGCATTTATATTAATCAATCATTTTAATTTTACAGCAATGCAACAAGTTATGCAATGGTTTATAAATGAAACACTATGATGTTCTTTCTTGCATATTCGTAATGAATGTGCCTTACGCAACACAAAAATATCTAGACGAATTTTGAAAATATTCAGCCATAAAAATAATAATTGGTCTATGCAATGTAGTATTGACACTCGGGTCAACTCGGGGAAACTTTCATACTACGGCATGGAATTATGAAAACTGAATGATCATATAAAACATTATACTAGGTTTGTTTCCTCATGTCAATAGCAATTTCCAAATACATATGAGATAGGGTCCTTATATAGGCAAATTAGAGGTTAATATGTTGAGACAATTTCAAAAAAAGAAAGTATTTCAAATTTCCAAACAATACATTATAATAAACATTAAAAAAACGTCCGAACATTTCATCATCATCCGACTTTTCAAAGATCTATACTATACATGTAGGTCTTTGATTATTTTAAGTAATAGATATAAGCAGAATCTGTCTGTTATGTAGGAAATTGGAATGCCTGAACGGCTTAGCGCCGAAGGGAATTCAATATATTACAATTTGGTCAGTTTGTGGCATATATCAAACTTAAATGATTGATTTTCGCGTTAAATATTATTTTAATTATTCATTATGTGTATGAAAAAATGACGAATTGGTGATAGAAGAGCATAATTATGTTTCTCGTTCAGCATTATGAAAATGACCGTAGTAACGCCTCTTAAAATAAACATATGGAGCAGTATTATCTATCACTTAATATTGGACTGACATTAATATTGGACAGCTATCGGGTATAAACTGTACTGTATCAAAAGTACAGCACTGACAGAGCAAAGAAATGATGTCACTGCAGTAATTTTACGTGTCACAAAGTTTAGAAATCAGTCATTTTATTTTCATAACACTCGGAAGACATGAAACAATAACATTTTTTTAACATTAAGAGTTTTCAATACAACAGCTTCCCAATTTTGTAACTTGCTAAAACTCAATATTGTGACAAAAATGCACGAGATGTTCGTGCTACGAGTACATATTTAATCGCACAAACTTTAGTGAGCGTGAATTGTGGCAGTTTGTCATGATGATCCGTCGTAAAATCTATCACAGCATAAGGTGTATTTTGTACGGTATATACAGTAAAACCATGAGACTACCTTCGAGACCCTAAAAATTGGTTGTAATAATGAGATGGTCTAATTATAAAGTTGAATTATAAGAGACTTTTTGAAGCCAGTCCGAAATTAAGTGGTCGTTAAAACAAGGTGGTCGTAATATTCAAGTGGTCGCAATGTGTGTTTTTATTGTATTAAGTATTACATCATGTGAAATTAACCTTCTATAAATTAAGCATAATAAATAATAGCTAACGGGACTTAATATATGTCAGACATCAAGGAGTAATTTAAGAATTTAGAGACCGAGAAATGTCCTCCGCAAATACATTTTTGCAGTAATTGTATTCATTACGCAACGTGAAAAAGAATGTCCAGCCAGGTTATCTCCCTTGATCCAGTTCAATATTCTTGAGTTTAGAAGCAGGAGTATTCTGAGAGTTGTGCAATTAGAACTATTGAACTTGGTCGACTGTTTATTGTCTCTGACTATTAATCACTATTCCCTCACCACTGTACGTGAGTTCGAATTCCACCCGGGCCAAGACAAATTTCACATGTTAGGAAACAGTCAACTTAGCTTACGGAAGGTCAGTAGTTCTACTGAGGTGTATGCCTGGGATCGTCCTCCATCGTTAAAGCTGTAAAAGTCGCTTAATGGCCAGGCTGTTGGTGCGACGTAAACCCCAGGGTAAAAAAAAACTTAACCGTGTTATATACATTTCATTGATGTTACTTGTGTAGCATGTGTCATAAGACACATTAAATACAATATTTGATGTTTAGTTTTTGAATAGTTTTATACAATAATTTAAAAAATTTAACACAAAAGACGGGCCATAAGAAGGTCGCTTCCGGATGGTTTGCCCGGAAAATTTACCACGAAAAATATTATGGCATAAAACCGATCACCCTTCCATTGTTCTTCATTCATTAAAATCTTCGCGCTATTGATTTACTGATTTGGTGTACCATTTAATGCACGTTTATGAATTGCTTTGTACTGTTGTCTCAACAACGTTGGACAACCCATCATTTTTCGGAAGAATCCAGATTTCGTTTACATCGTAATGATGGCAAGGTGCTCTTCTACCTGAGGAGATATGAGCATTATGCTGATTGTTGTGTCCTTGAACACGGTCTTTTCGGGCATGGGCGTTCTTTCATGGTTTGGGCAGAAGTTGTCCATCATCATCGTTCACCACCAGTCGTCATTAATGGCAATGCAAATGCCCAACTTTACCGCTATGACATTCTCGCTCTTCACATCATTCCTCCGTTTCACAATAATGCCAACATCTCGATTTTCAGCATAATGCCACATCTCATACAGCTAGAGGCACTGTAAAAGTCACTTGGTCAACCCCTCCCCCAATTTTCTGTTAACCCTTGGTCATCATTTATACACTGCCAGATGCATCATAGTAAAATCTTTAAACTCATATAATGTATGTATAACAATCATTCTCCAGATTTGTTTCCATCCAGCTATGTTCAACCAAACTTAGCGGAAGTTCCTCATTTTGTCCAGTATGTATACATACGTACCTGTGACAAGGATGCAATATAATGATTCCAGTGTTATGTCATATTTAAATAAATTATCTTGATCTAGATGAAAGTTCAATTTGTGAAACCTAGATAGTTGTATTTGTGCGTATTTATCAGAAATCTTTTCATGAAGAAGGCTTGCGCGATGTGTGCTTTTAATACTCCCAGTACTTAGATTTTACTACCCCCCCTACAGGCACGTGATTGTCATGTGATTAGTCATATGATAACATAAACAAAATGGCGGACTGTAAACGATTAGCGGTTCTATTATTCTGTGTGAATTTTGTTTATGGTGTAGAAATATATGTTGGTGAAGTCAAATATGCATATGTTTCCATTGAAGATTCGGGAAAGTACATGATTGGGGATACTGACCCTGGAAATTGGGTTGCCAGTGCAGAATTTTCTAACAAAGTGAACGAAACAGGGTAGGCTAAGTAGGAAATGAATTACACTTTCTGCTTCAGTCGTTCATTATTTAGTATGTGATTAATTCCTCAGTTATATATACACTGATGTATTTGTGCTTAGTTTTCTACCGTTAATGTGCTCTAAAATACTGCAACCATATTTTTATTTAGTTATTTCAATTCACAGAAGACTATATGGACTAGTGATGAAACGATAATCGGATACCATCGATTAGCTGCGTGAAAACGCCTGCCGATTCCGATGATCGATTGCAGTTTTACCTAATCGATTATCGGTCTATATCATTTAGGCGCCGTAAACTAACTACTGGTGCCGCAAACTAAACACGCATTTAAGGGAAATCAATCGCGTTGGTTAGAAATAGATGGCGGATCGTAGATTAAGGCGAAAAAAAATTATTGACCATCCCTCATGTTATTTGATTTTAATAAAGCCTGGTTAATGTTTCGTATGGATAATACACTCCATTCCCCAGGCTTATATCTTACAATGCCAACTAGCATAAAGCAGGGGATGGCTAAGAACCAAAGGATGCATAAATAGAATCAAACACTAGTGGTCTACTTATGTTACGCCACTACATGAGAACCGATGATATAATAGGAAAAAAAGCGCATCGGATGTACCAACAAATTCCAAATGATAATCGATTATGATTTTCAACCGATGTTGCAACACTAATATGGACCTACATACAAACTTAAGACTACTAGGAAGCAATTAAATACATCTGTGTTTGAACTAATTTTTATAAAGTTATAGCCCAAACTATAAATTTACTATTGAAAATAACAATTTATTCACTGGTCTGAATACATAATACAAGAAAGTTAACTAAAAAGAAATTTACTCAGCAGAGCTTTAGTCTAGTGGGTTAGCACAAAGACTGATACTGTGTCCTTTAGGACTGCAGAACTGGGCTTGAATTATTAACACTATAAGCCATTCTGTTAGTTTATACCTTTTGAGAAAATTTTATGGCTTTGCCAAAATATGGAAAATGTAAAAAACCAGGCACCAATGTTATACTTTTGCTATAGGCCTAGGTGTCTTAAGGTCATCTTTTCACCTTTAAAGAAACATGATTTTGAAAAAGAAATCCGTGACCTGGAAATTACAGGTGAGAAATAAATTATGAGTACAGTCAGATCTACCAGTATTGATTTGATCTGTTTTGGTTATAAAATATTTTGAAGTATACTTGCATCTTTAACATACAAAGATAAATGATACATGTTGTGTTAGGTACCTAAGAAATAAACATTCACATTATAAATTGATCATTTTTTCATGATGTTTAATATATGTTATTAATTTTTTTATCATGTGGTGGCAGTCCATAAACACTCTCAGGATTGATTATTTATTTTAATGCCAGCAGAAGTTGAGTATTGATTAGGCCAGGAATAGTTGAGTAGTAATGATGATGATAAGTGCAATCTTCAAAACATACTTTTATAATTTATATTAGTGAAAGTGAATGCCATTGATATATAACTGTCCTTCATGTCATTGTGGAGCATATACTTGAAAACTTGATATTAATAATAAGACCCAGTTTGGAATAAAAAAACAGCTTAGTACTGACTTAGCCTTATTATGAAATATAAGCATGGAAAAATGGAGAACTGGCCCAATATTCTGTCTTTATAATGAGGTGGTCTTAATTTTGAAGTGATAAATTTTTAAGTGGTACATTACTGAAATTCAATTATTTTGAGTCAGTTACCCTTTATTATTGTCATGATGTATTGTTTTCCATTTTAGATGGTCATATCTGAGTGTTTATACCAATGACCAGTTCACTGATGAACAACAGTCTTATGCAGCGGGTGTTGTTGAAGGGTACCTTACCAAAGATCTCATCACTATGCATTGGAAAAATACTGTAGAAGGTATAATCTACGGCTTTTATTTGCTCACCAGAACCGAAGGTTCAGGGTGAGCTGTTAGGATGGGTAGGTGGATGCTCCGTCGTCTTGCGTCAACAATGGTCTTCTCCTCAGAAACTACCAGTCGGATTTACTTCAAATTTGCTGTGTAGAAGCCTTTTGACGTTCTAACTGCAATTTGCTCATATTGTACCGCTTGACCCCTTTTATGGATCACTAGAGCTAAAAATAGAAAAACCTTTAATCATCTTCTCATGAACCAATGGATGGATCATCACCAAACTTGGTCTGTAGCATCCTTATATGGATTTTTATCAGGTTTGCTCAAATAAAAATGGTTGGCCCCTCTTAGGGGCCGCTAGAGCTAAAAATAGAAAAACCTTTAATCGTCTTCTTCTCATGAACCAATCAATAGATCATCACTAAACTCGGTCTGTTTCATCCTTAGATGATCCTTTCTCAAGTTTGCTCAAATAAATTTGTTCGGCCCCTTTTAGGGGCCACTAGAGCTAAAAATAGAAATATCTTAAAATGACTTTTTCTCATGTTTCTATGAATGGATTATTATCAAACTTGGTTTTTAGCATCTTTAGATAGTGTTCTATCAGATTTGTGAAAAAAATTGGTTGGCCCCAATTAGGAACCGCTAGAGCTAAAAATAGAAATACCTTTAAACGTCTTCTTCTCATGAACCAGTGGTTGGATCATCACCAAATTTGGTCTGTGGCATCCTTCAGTCATCACAAATATTCTTTTGTAGTATCCTTTGATGGTCCTTTATCAAGTTTATTACCTTTTTAGTAACAAGTTAATTAATATTTATTCTTGTGAGTGATGCAGGTCCATTATGGCCCTCTTGTTTATTATTATATACTAATTGATACATGCCTTAATTTAATGTGCACATACAATGTATACATATGTTATCCTTTGAATTTAAATGGACTTAATTTCTGATTGACATCAGGAAATTATGGTTATGAAAATTTGCAAATGTCTTTGTAGGTGTTTAGTGTCATTGGTTAATACTTTTTTGTTAATTCCTTTTGAACAGACAGTACTGCCTAATTCAAGCTTAATTGTAGCATATTTCTGGTATGTGACTAATGCTACTTTAGATCCTAGTAGTTTGAGTGCCTGAGCAGGCGATTCAAGCTAATTTACCAAGCATTTAAATTTTTGATACAGTATTAATTTTTTACTCATTATGCTTATTGCAAACAAAAAGAGTTCACCAGATTTTAAGTATAAATCATAAATCTGTTGTCTGATCTCCATATTTCTATAGATATTATGTACTCCTGTTTATGGTAAAGTGATATTACAACCTTGGCAATGTTGTAACTCCTTACTTAAAAATTGAGGGCTTTGCAGAAACATTTTCTATGACTGTCTGCCACTTTGTTTAGCATTTCTTAGAATTCTGTCTATGATAACTCAACAGTTTATTGCTGCCAGTTTGGCTGAAATATATATTTTTGCCATCTTTGGTGATCAATATAAATTTTATTGCATTATGTTAGACAACAAGGGAGCTTTTTTGCAATGTTTTCACAAAAGATGATATATAATACAGATCTAACAAGTCTGACACTTAATATAATACTAACGTCTTAAAGATTTGGCGTGCATATCTCCAGCATTCAAATACGAATGCAAAACTGTCAACTCTCATTATGTCGATATTTTTGAGCTTGGAAAAATACTTTGTCTCAACAAAAATTCGACATGAACATTGGACGAATACAGGTATTGTATTGACATTTTGGTCTTTGTTAGAATCACTAGTTCATGATAATTGGTGTGTGTGTTGTAAGAATTACTTATTTGTGATATTTTATTATTAGGCTGAAAAAAAAATTCTCGTTTCTGGTCCCCCAACTGACCGTTAATTTTTAACCCCGACCGCATTTTTTTTACCGAGAAATATTCCAGAATTTCAGTTTCATATACCATTGGAAACGGAATTTTAAGATGGCTGCACAACTATGATGCTTGCTCGCTGTAAAAGTAGATAAATATGTCCATTTTTGTATTTTATTGTGTGTCCAGTTTGTTTGAATAAGCATGAAGCTCATCAAAATTTATCAAACCAATGGCTTTGCATACATTAGCAGTTATTACAGACTGGTGACTGGTGTAAAAAAAAAAATCCCTACCTACCGACCCAGTTTATTTTTATGACCATGACCAGAAACAATAGGTTTTTTTCGGCCTTATATAAAAGGAAATAAATAAATGGTATTTACTTTATGTATGATGTTTATATAAAAATATACTAAACTACAGATTTCTTTCATTATGACGTGTTTTACAAATCCAACATTTTGTCTGCTATTAAGTTACATATGATGATATGTTTGCATTTAAGTGTAAACAATAATAATCTCCCTATTGTTATTGACTAAAAATTAAATCAGGTCACTGTACATTCAGCGAGGTGTGAAAAACATTGGGGACAAGTGCATAATATTGTCTGCCTTTGTAATAAACAACGCAAATTAGGTGCGAAATTGTTCATTCGGACTTCAAAATTAGTTCGACATAACAAAAAATTTCCAGAGCAAAATTCGTCTTAAGGTAGCGTAAGTGCCTACAAACGTAAAAAAGGGCGAAAATGACATTTTAAGTTACTAACAATAATTAAATATCATACTATCATACCATGCAACAAAAAAATTGATCCGAATATGCAAAAATAGTGTTTTATTGCGATAAAAACTGCACCCCCATATCGACTCCACTTTATCAGCGAGAACAATCTAGGATGCGGAGTTGTAAGGGGCTCCTTAAGTTAGCGCGAGTGCCTACAAACGAAAAAAATGTGAAAATGATATATAAGTTACTAACAATAATTAAATATCATACTATTATACCATGCAACAAAAAAATCGATCCGAATATGCAAAAATAGTGTTTTATTGCGATAAAAACTGCACCCCCATATCGACTCCACTTTATCAGCGAGAACGATCTAGGATGTGGCGTTGTAAGGGGCTCCTTAAGGGCAAATTTGTATCAATTGATATTAAATTTGGTATTGCTTGCCGTATGTTAACATAAGTATTTAAAATTCCATAGATTATCAACATCAAGCGGATTAAAATGGGAAATAAGAAAAATAAGGCTAAGCAAGGTGTTAGAGTGTTCTCAAAAAGTGAAAAATGTAGTTAGAACTCTCTGTCTCGCGGTAGTCGGTTTACGAATGCTAAAGATACAGAACTGCATAAATCTATATCCAGTAAAAAACTTGACCATAGTGACATGACATATTGTAAAAATGGAAACTTTATGGTGGAAAATTACATAATAAATATATAACTGCAACAATCATTTGATGTGCAAGAAACGTGTGAATTCATTAACACCTTAGTCGATTGGGCTTCTAGCATCTAATGTACTTTTAATATAAAATACATGATGAAATAACTGATCCGGAACGGTGGTCTTATTGAAGTGTGATATCGATATCATACTCTAACGCCTTGCTAATTATGCTATCAATATGGGTCAATTTAGACTTTATATATGTTGCATCACACATTCCTTTATGTTTAGGTGGGAGATATAATAAACAGCAATATGGTATGCAGACACTTCACGCACCTTGCAATAAAACGCACACGATAAGAAAACGAGATGTCAAAGATTGTTACCCCGTTAATGTTATGACGTACCGTTTTTACAAGTTTAATTAAATTTATATATTCCATAGTCAATTAGGTTTCAAATACAATTAAACACGAGTTATAACACTACAATATATTTAAATTGCCAGTAAATTAATACAGGGAGACTGGGTCAACGAAAATTATTATTTTCGCTATTTCATCGATGTAATCAATAAAATAAAGTTATTTCAATGTGAACTTTTATTAAGCAACTTTGTACATTTTAGTAAAATATTGAAAGCTATCAAACGAACAATAAGATGAAAAACAGTAATGTCTTATGGACATCGGACGTGCATGTTTTTCGAGAATCTTATTTTATTCTGTTATATATCCAATTACCTTTATATATTAGTATGTTTTTAAATGATCACATTAACAGACATAAAACATAGACACTTTTCTACAAATCAATCTCATCTTAAGTTCTTATTTTTACACTAAATGCATGGCTACCTTTCATTTAACTTATATAGCGGTTTCCCCAGCCATCTTCAACTCGATTTCCCAATCAGCCGTTTTCCCCGTTGAGAGCCTCTCGGTTGACGAGAAATCTGATGTACTGTGTATTGCATCAGTACAATATGATACTATTTTGACAAATAATTCGTAATTAAGCTCTTTAGAGTCATCTAAAATGGTGGGCGGTTTCACTAATTGTTCCGCTAACGATGAACGAATTTGATTGGTTATCAAATTTTAATAGGCTGTATTAATTTATAGAATAATTGTTGATTACACAAGGTAATAATGATCTGACACTTTTATTGTTAATTTCTCGCTTAGAAAAAAAACGCATTGGGTGCTATTTTTGAACAAAGATTGCCGCCTTATTTGAGGATGGATTTCAAAGCGTTTTCAGTATTTTGTGGCAGAAATGCTAATCTAGGGAACCGTGTCACAGAATTTTGATATTTATTTTCGTTTATTATCTATGATGTATTAGGTGATTGTCAGCGGGGTTCAGGCTACAGAATTTCTTTAAAGTCAAATATCTATTGAATGGAGGATGTTATCAAAAATCTGAGACACGGTTCCCTGCATGATACCATGATTGTTATTTTAAGTCTAATTGTTGTTATATATCCTTATATACAGAGTAGTGATCTTTATTCAAAAAAATGAAAATTACGTGCGATATTGGTTTATAAAAGACAGATCGAGTACAATATTTGTTTCAAATCACTTGCAATAGACTCTGTATAGTGGGTTTATTAATATATACAATTATGGTTGACTTTTTAAAACTATAAATTAGTAAAACTTGATATCACCATGTAGCCACTCACGCTACCTTAAGCGACAGAATTTTATATACTTTTAGAAGGAAAAAATCAAGACTTAAAAAATACATCGCCATAACGGAAAATTTCTGTTAACCAACTTAGCCATAACAAGAGTCGACTGTAGTATTATCTCTTTTAATGAAGGTCAATTTTGCAATCGGCCTCTTAATCATGAATGTGTGAAGTTAAGGAATTTTCTCCAAGACAACCTCGACTGGATGAAGAAAATGGTGCAGAAAGAAAGCATTGACTATTGGAGAATGGTAAAAATAAAATTGTATTTCAATTGGTATTTTAGTTTAGTTCACATACCATAAGACTTTATTTCTCATTTTATAAGCAACCCTCACTGACATCATATGGTAAAGCATTGAATGCAATCATGAGAAATTAAATTTGGCATGCTTTTAGTACAGGAATATGTCATTTTTGTAAGAATAAGATGAGTATTTTTGTGCCATATTATTATTGTTAATATACATGTATATTTGTACAGAATAATTGAGGGCGCAACCGTGGTCCAGTAGTTAGTGGGCTGGACTTGTAACTCGGAGATCACTACCTACCTATCCACCCACTATTTAAAGTTTGGGTCACATAACCGCAAACCACCATTATTTAATGATGGACTACCTGATGAATTTTTTTCTACATTTTTCCACTATCTTCAGGTTAAGTTGTTCTTAATGCAAGTTGATGGCCTCACTGATGGATATTTAAATGAACCTGAAGGAGAATCCATGGATATAGACCCATTTGGACTCTAGTAAATAACACTCTACATACTTATCTTCTATTTATTTGTGTATAATCTGGGGTATTAAATTAAATGTTAGATATTAGAAGACACAAGGTGTCAGGATTGTTAATAAATTATCTAACTGCACAATAATAATTTAATGTTGTTTTTTTTAAGAATGGAATATCTACTGATAATTAGTTCACCTTTTTACTGATATTTGGTAGATTTACCATAAACTCCAGCCATTTATTTTCTAACACATTATCTTGATCTTCAGTGTTCTGTCACTCAGTGGTGACATGGAAGATATCCCTAATGCGATGAATCCTGACACTAAACATAAGAGAGTTAAAGGGTCTGGATCATGCTCGGCTTTAATTAAACTGTTGCCTGGCAACAAGGATCTGTATGTGTCACATGACACTTGGGATACATACCAGAGTATGTTACGTATGCTGAAGAAATACGATTTTGCCTTCAAATCTTCCGCTCCTGGCTCAGGTAAGTAGTACAATTATTATGTTACAGTATGGTAATCTTCTGTGCCGCTTTTCAACAATGAAAATTGCCATTCCAGTTCATTGTGGTCAGTAGAATGCTGGTCTGTCAATTGAAATTATAGGTTTCTGTACTTGGTTAGGCATATTTTAACAATTTGACATAAGCTATTGCATCCAAAGTCATTTGTCATCCATATTAGAAGACTTATCATGAAGGAAAATTGTCAGTTTTGTTAAAAACTAAAAGGTCAAAATTGGTCAGTAACACAGCAGCTCTCGTTTGACAAATATCCAGTATATCACTGTTGCTTGATAATGTTAAATCCAATATGAATTTACAAGCTAAATATGCTTAGTAATTGAGTCTGATTGTATTAACAAAGAAACATTGGAAATGTTGATGGTAAATGTTTGAATGAAATAATTCTTAGATTCAACAAAAAATGTGTAGTCAAATACAACGTATAGCAAAACCTAGATAATTTATGTGCATTACTTAGTAACATTTGAACAGTAGATTATATACCAGTATGTCATAATTACTTGTTCATCTATTGTTGTGGGTGTGTAAATAATCTTCCCTTTGTTTGTTGATAGACTATGTACCTGGTAAAGTGATTACAATGTCCTCATATCCTGGTGTATTGCTGTCTGGTGATGATTATTACCTTTTATCTTCTGGAATGGTAAGTATCTATCAATCAACACAATTATTATATAAACACCCTGGTAAAACATTACTAAATTAACTGCTTGTTGTCTTACAAAACATGGATTATGATATATTATGACTTACATCAAGTATTTAGTTTCCAGTATATCAGAGACATTTTGTAATCTTTATGCACAAATCAAAATCTCAATCACTTTCAATCACTGATTGAACAATTTTTTTTCTTATATTCCAGATTTAGGAAAATTGGTCATTTTGAATGTGTGATTTATCATTTGTTGAATAAAAATACAATTTGAATAGGGACTTTATTGACAGCTGTATTGCTAACACATGTACATATAATTGTGTGTAGTGATGCACTTTTAAATGCTTTTCACATATTGAGTGGATTTCTTCTTCTATATTGATTGAATATAATAAAACGGAGAATTTTTTCATGGCCTTTCAAGAAAGTGGATAATGAAAATATTTATGTTGATGTGTAACTCTGCTTTTTCTCCTTTTTATACAGGCAAGTCTAGAAACTACAATTGGTAACAGTAATCCGGCCTTATACAAATATGTCACATCAGATACAGTACTTGAAGGTATGAGGACAATGATCGCTAACAGATTGGCCACTACTGGTATGGATTGGGCTAAAATTTTTGCTGAATACAACAGTGGCACGTAAGTTGATAGTCGTCTGCAGAATTTTCTTGGCTTAAAAATTTTCTCTTGATTGTTTCATTTTGATGGCAGGTAAAGAATGTGGCTTTATACAAGTATATACAATGACAATTGTGTTACCATACTGCTTAAAGACGATTTCTGCATTTTGTTTTATTCAAGGAAAAGTGATCTTTTTTTCATATTTCATTGAAAAAAGTATAACAAATCCAGAAATGGAAAGAAAAACAGGGGTCACCGAACTCGTTTTCGAGATAACAGCTCATACTTTATGTAGGTGTGCAGCTGTTTTTTAAGATTTGCTGTGTACAAAGAGCTTATTGCTAAACACATACTATTACTGTTATATCATGATAAAATCATGCTCAAACATACTGTTTTTACATGTAAGTATTCATTTGGCATATATTGTGTTAATTTAACACAATTTATACCATAAATGATTTAATTCTGTCATACTATGTTTTTATTTTCAACTGCATGCATGAAAAAATGGGTTGCAATTTTGACAAAAAAAAGTTATTTTTCATCTTTTATTCCCCCTTTTCCGATATTCTTCCAACAAAACTTTCTAATTTTGATATATATCTTAGAACAATGTCTAATAAACATATTTCAGTAATAAAAACATGAGGTTACTGAGCTAATTTCAGTCTCAACTCTGAAATTCAGTTATATTGTCAAAAGTAGTCGACAAATATGATTAACATCAAAAATATGCATATCAAGTTAATAAAGATTTTGCCTATTTTCCAATAAAACTTTCTAATTCAGATATATATCATAGAACAATGTCTAATAAACACATTTCAGAGATAAAAAATGGGGTTACTGAGCTAATTTACCTCCAACTTCTAAATTCTGTTGCATTGTCAACAAATATTTGCCAATTTCAGTTAAATTTTGTAATGTGTATATGAAGTTAATAAAGTGTAGTTTTCTGTTTTTCATCCAGTAAAACTTTTTAGTTTTGATATATATCTTAGAACAATTTTGAACAACATATTTCACTTTAAAAAAACATTTGAGTCTTTGAGGTAATGTTGGCTCAGAGTCCTAATATCAGCTACATCATCAACAAATATTTGCAATAAATGATGAACCTCCATTACAGTCATATGAAGTAATTCAATTTTGAACTGTACATGTAGTGTTTCACATAAATTAGTCACTATTAAATTATAGAGCACACATTATAGGTTGCGTATTTAGCGCTCGCGGATACGTTAGTTGTCCGAAAACTATGCAAGTGTTTCTTCCGAAGAGCTTTATTGTCTCCCTTATGTGCAGAAATGTTGTGCGTTACGAACTACCGAAATCGTCTTTAAGTAACTTTTCATAGATTTTAGATCGCATTTTTGTGAAATGTTGTATATATTGGGTAAATCTATTGGTATATATTCTGCTGAATTTATAATTAGTGTAACAATATTGATTCAAGGATATCAAATGCATTTTTAACTGTAAATAATCATGTACATACAATACAGTACATTTCAAATAGGTCAAGCTTTATACACTGAAACTGTTTGAATTAAAAACATATTCATACTTTCATATATTTTACAATGCAGTCCACTAATATTACAAGTGCTTTTAATCATTTTGTTTCCTTAAACACACAAAGGTTTAGAGATAAAATAAAAAGAGACAACCTTAAACAATGGTTACAGCAACAAAAAAAAGCTGACATTTTGTTAATACAGGAAACTAATTTTTCATTGGACATACACGGTGATCATTCATTACTGTTTGAGAACTAGGGCATTTATAATTTATCTCTGGGTCAACTAACTGTTCGGCTCTATATTTGTTAAAAAACAGCTGCATTATAGTTTTTAGCTCACCAGAACCGAAGGTTCAGGGTGAGCTGCTAGGATGGGTAGGTGGATGCTCCGTCGTCTGGCGTCAACAATGGTCTTCTCCTCAGAAACTACCAGTAAGATTTACTTCAAATTTGCTGTGCAGAAGCCTTTTGACGTTCTAACTGCAATTTGCTCATATTGTACCGGTTGACCCCTTTTAGGTGTCACTAGAGCTAAAAGTAGAAAAACCTTTAATCATCTTATTCTCATGAACCAACGGATGGATGATCACCAAACTTGGTCTGTAGCATCCTTATTCTGACTGTTATCAGATTTGCTCAAATAAAAATGGTTGGCCCATTTTAGGGGCCACTAGAGCTAAAAATAGAAAAACCTTTAATTGTCTTCTTCTCGTGAACCAATGAATGGATCATCACCAAACATGGTCTGTAGCATCCTTAGATGGTCTTTTCTCAAGTTTGCTCAAATAAATTTGGTCGGCCCATATTAGAGCTAAAAATAGAAATACCTAAAAATGACTTTTTCTCATGTTTCTATGAATGGATAATTACCAAACTTGGTTTTTAGCATCTTTATATAGTGTTCTATCAGATTTGCGAAAAAAAATTGGTTGGCCCCTATTAGGGGCCGCAAGAGCTAAAAATAGAAATACGTGTAAATATCATCTTCCCATGAGCCAATCGGTGGATCATCACCAAACTTGGTCTGTAGCATCCTTAGATGGTCTTTTCTCAAGTTTGCTCAAATAAATATGGTCGGCCCCTTTTAGGGGCCGCTAGAGCTAAAAATAGAAATACCTTAAAATGACTTTTTCTCATGTTTCTATGAATGGATTATTACCAAACTTGGTTTTTAGCATCTTTATATAGTGTTCTATCAGATTTGCTGAAATAAAAATGGTTGGCCCCAATTAGGGGCCACTAGAGCTAAACAAAGAAATACCTTAAAATGACTTCTTTTCCTGAACCAGTGGTTGGATCATCACCAAATTTGGTCTGTGGCATCCTTCAGTCATCACGAATATTCTTTTGTAGTGTCCTTTGATGGTCCTTTATCAAGTTTATTATTGTTCCCCATTATTTGCCCACAAGTGTACCTTTATTACCTTTTTAGTAGCAAGCTAATTAATATTTATTCTGGTGAGCGACGCAGGGCCATCATGGCCCTCTTGTTTAACTCTTTTAGGCTTGTGTTCAAATAATACATCAACAAAGACGTGTTTTAAATGCTTCAATATCCTGATTTTTGAGTTAAGACATTTTCTGTTACATAAATTGTTTATGTAATATTTTACTTTTGTTTTTTTTAACCAACAATTTATGCTAATGTTACAACACAGTGACTTTTCAATTACTGCAAGAGATCCCTATGGTCTAATGGTTACGCTGACTTGTAACCACTAGCCTCCTTACCACTGTCAGTTTGAAGTCCTCTCAGGACTATGGTCTGCAGACAAATTTCACATGTAAGGAATCTGTCCAGTTAGCTTTCAGAAAGTCATTGGTTCTACCTAGGTGTACACTTGGGGTCTTCCTTCTCCATTGAAACTAAAAAAGATATCATTAGAAACAGAGAAATAGAGACATCATTAAACCCCAGTAAAAATTTATTTATTTATTAGTGTGCATTTTTCACAAATTGTTATTTTTGATCTTGCATAGATCAGGTAAATATTTTTTATTTATGAATATACAGTCAAACCTGTCACTTCTGAATAAAGGTCACCCTGTGAGTAAAGGCCATTCTTCGAAAAACCGTCATTGATTATTAAGAACAAACTGACCTATGAATAAAGGCCATTTGT
The DNA here is from genome assembly GCA_008271625.1 of Lutraria rhynchaena. Lineage (NCBI taxonomy): Eukaryota > Metazoa > Mollusca > Bivalvia > Venerida > Mactridae > Lutraria > Lutraria rhynchaena. The sequence goes on along the minus strand of VIBL01000006.1, from coordinate 9,096 downwards.
CAATAAAGGTCACATTTTACCTTTCCCAATGGTGGCCTTCCACAGTTTTGATTGTATTTGTGTATTTTTCCAGGTACAACAATCAGTGGATGATTGTAGATTATCGCCACTTTATGCCTGGATTTATACCATCCATGGGACTTCTTACAATACTGGAACAAATTCCGTATGTTTAATTATGGTTGTTGTAATATTTAATTTTTCATTAATCATCTTATGTTCAGTATTAGTGTTTAATAATTGTTTTCAGTTTTGTATTTCTGATTAATTATTTATTTTTTGGACTGTACCCTATATCTTTCATTTAGGTACTGATTTAAGAAACTTTGAAATTTAGTTACTAAACATCTGATCTCATAGTTATGTAGTCTTTTCATAATAATGAAAGTTAAAGATAAGATAATTTTTATTTTAAGTCGGCAAGACAGTAACAATGTAACATAAGCCATGAATTAGCTTTTACAACCGACAATGATTAAAGCATAATTATCATAAATAAAATTAGCTATTTACCTCATGAGCCAACTTTCAACCAAGCTGACAGTATTGTTATTATTTTTACTGACAGAAATGATAGCTTATTTTTTTTATTTTACTTGCAATTATTGGTTTGAAATACTGTTATGCATATTTTGATTGAATATATTATAAGTCCATCTGGTAATCAAATAGTGTGTTCAATGATTTTCTTCCAGGGCTATAAGCAAACAAGGTTGGCATTTAGAAATTTGCCTCAGTGTAATGACTTATCTGTATGTTTCAGAGGGTCAGTAAAATATGATGATAAAACAGATGTGCTTACTAAGCAGTCTTATTGGCCAAGTTACAATATTGCGTAAGTTCAACTTTTTCTATTCGTTCTGTCCTCATTAGTGTAAGCTATATAAATATGGTGGTACATGTATAATATCATTTGCTTCACGTCATATTATAATTATGTATTGTTTTTAATTATCAATGTTGATAAAATCAGTTATTTTTAAATTTTAAGCTGCTTCCATGTCATACTATAGGTTATTTAATAAAATTTATACCCTATAGTTACATGGTCCCACCTTTTCCCACAGCTGCTGTACTTGCATAGTCCTGCCTTTCCACACAGGTGATATTTTGCTTAATAATTGCTTCTTCCAAATAAATCAAGTAACATCTTCCAAATTATCTGTATGATGATAACGTGCCCAGTTTATCTGATCTGCCAACAATATACAATGGCTAAATTGACTAAGGGGCTATGAAGTAGAGGGTTTACTTTATAGTAATTTATTTTAGCTCGATCGCAAAACAGGCAATTTTGCTTATATTAGTCACACTAGAGTCTGCATCCTGGACACTACACTAGCACTGCGTCCGGAAAATGGGATTGTAAAGTTCATGGACGAAACCGGTATTTAAAGCTGGTATTCGAACTCGGAAACTTTAGATCACTGGTCGGACACTCTACCTCTAGACCATGATGCTTCCCATTAAGGTGTTTGATTCTTCAAAGTTGACACTGAGCATAATATGATGTAGACTACTTTGTAGATGCCTCTTGATAAAATGACTTTGATTTGCTCCTCTTGGTTGTATCTCATACACAACATTTTACACAAGCGTAGTTTGTTTAATATAGCAAACTAGTTTGGCTTTGTTAAGTCTTTTGAGTACAACAGTTACTGTAGCTTTTTGCCAAGAACTACACATTTTTTTTCGCTGGGTTTAATGCTGTTTTTCAACTATATTTCAGTTATATATGGCAACAAGTTCACCTCACCAGTTTTCCTTGACTGTATACTAACCAATTCTAACTTACCCTTCCATAAGCAGCTGGTAAGTTCTCCACATATAGAGGAAAATCAACACTTTTATCAAATTTTCATAGAAGGGTATGACCTCCTTTAATGGGGATTTGAACCCAGATCGCAAGGTTACAAGTCCAGTGCCCCAACCAGTGGACCATGGTAGCAGTTGACTATACATTAAAAATTCACTAACTATAACTGAAATCAATATGTTAATTTATATTTGCAGATATTACCCGGAGATTTTCAACAAGAGTGGATGTTGGGATAATGTGAGGAAATTTGGTGACTGGTTTACTTATGATAAAGCTCCTAGAGCCTTGATATTCAAGAGAGATCAATCAAGTATTGTTGATCTACAATCCATGCAAAAAGTCATGAGGTTTGTTCAGTGCTCTATCATATAAAATTACTCCTGTATAAATGATATTTATGCTTGAGTATGAGCTACTGGTATGTTTAATTGAATAGTGTAAGTTAATTTGTTCTGAAAAAACAGTGAATGTGGTGTATCAGAAAAGTAAATATTTTTCAATAATTTCTTTCAAATATGAATTTTCGCTTCTTAATTGTTGCCATATGGTGTTTTGTTTGAGTTAATGTTAGACAGTTGTAAAGGGTTTCAAGGGCTGTACTTACTAGGATTTAACAATTCTGAATTGATGATTTTGTTTCTTGTGTTTCTATTGAAATATAAAGTCATTTTATGTACCGTTTGCATGACCAAAGGTAACTGTTTGTGTGGTATTTCAGATACAATAATTTCCGCCATGATCCCCTGGCCAGATGTGACTGTTCCCCTCCCTACAGTGCAGAGAACGGTATATCAGCAAGATGTGATCTCAACCCTGCTAATGGCACTTATCCCTTTGGTGCCCTAGGTCACAGGTCACATGGTGGTACTGACATGAAGGTAATGTAGTATGTATATTAACTTGGGTTAACCCACTAGCTCAAAGCCCAGGGCTAGTAAACTTTTATTTGGAGTATTAAAATTTCTCAAAATTGTGTATTTGGGTTAGTGGTTAATTGTTTATTTTCAATAGCCCATTTGTAATTTGGGCTTGTGTTTTGAAAAAATTAGTTCAAACACTATGATTACGGGTCAGTTTGGCTTGAAGTTTATTTACAATATAGTACCAAATTGATATTACCCAAATTATTATGAAGCTGTAGTAGATATTCAAGTATAATTAGAGATTTGGGAAATGATAAAATGAAATTTCTTCAGTTCTGTATTTAACTCTTACTAATTATTGCTATGAAAATATCATCTATGACTCAGTATTATACCATGCGAATAAATGACATGTATATATTGCTAGGCTTTTTAATTAAAATACCATCATTTTATGGATAATGGCTATCATGTGTATTTTCAGCTGATAGAATTTATCTGAACTTACTGGTTTTCTTATTGCTCAAAACTGATTTATGGATTTAAATCATTCAAGTGCAAACATTGTGTTTGATACAGTTATATTATCATTGACTGCATGTCATAATGTTGATTTGTGAATTAAAAACATTTCGTCCATTTTACATTCCCTCATAAATCACAAATGACATTTTTAAATTAAATAAAATCCTTTATGAGTTAATTAATTTCTTGTACACACACATATTTTTCAGCTTACAAACTATGAAATGTTCCAGAACCTGGAATTCATAGCTATCAGTGGTCCAACTTATGATCAGTTACCTCCCTTCCAGTGGAGTACTGCTGACTTTGCCAGCGAGTGTCCACATTTTGGACATCCTGATGTTTTCAAGTTTGATCCTGTACACTTCAACGGTACATTATCTAACTCGACGAAAATGGTCAATATTTCTGTGCAATAAAATTGCTGGTTTGCTTTTAATCTAACCTGTGTATATTAATAAATGACTTAATTGATATTCACATTATTGCATTAATGCGTAATTGTTGTGTAAAATTTGACGAATTGTAGATGACAGCAAAGAGGTGTGAGCAGCCATTCCATGTATGTAGAAATGAAGCAAAAAATTTTCATTGCTGTCACCTTAATTTGTTTTTGTATGCTTAATATTCCTTAATAAACGCTTCCAGGGCGGGGAGATTGGGCACATGACATTGTTTCTCAATGTGTTGAATTTTTGTTAAAATGATTTTTTTTATATTGGAAGGATTTATATTCAAAGGATTAATAAAACATTCTTGGTGAGTTAAGAGTTATATTTCATTTCTCAAAATGGGTTGGGTGATTATTAATGTGAGATGCGTGTATAAGGAAATATTTGGCATGTTCGTCTTGTCATCGTTTTCCACTAATTGAGCTCCACAAATTATT